>CM042244.1:30024084-31266584 GCA_023566225.1 Romanogobio albipinnatus
TGTGTCTGTGTGTCTGTGTGTGCGATATGTAGGCTTAGGGGTAGTGTAGGGGGATAGAATGTACAGTTTGTACAGTATAAAAACCATTAAGTCTATGGAATGCCCTCTGCCTGCCTTTCCCCTTCCCCCTCTCTATCACTCTCTGTGTGTGTGTGTGTGTGTGTGTGTGTGGGGGGGGGGGGGGGGGTCTCTCTCTCACCCTGTGAGTTTATGTGTGTGTGCCTTTCTCTCAGTCCTTCCCCTCCCCCCTCACTCTCACTCTATCATTGTGTGTGTGTGTGTGTGTGTGTGTGTGTGTGTGTGTGTGTGTGTGTGTGTGTGTGTGTGAGACTTTCTCTCTTGATGGTGATAATTTAACCCTTTCATATAGGCTATCACAAATAACTATCACTTGAAATAAAAACGTCATGTGATGTGTTTGCCAAGATCACGTATGATGCACATGTCTTTAAATTAATTATTTACTGATATAATATAAATGTATTAAAACATAAATTTCACATGATTTTATAAAAGTGACTATTTATAATAAACTTCCATAAAATGTAGACACGCATCTT
Source organism: Romanogobio albipinnatus (assembly GCA_023566225.1). Lineage (NCBI taxonomy): Eukaryota > Metazoa > Chordata > Actinopteri > Cypriniformes > Gobionidae > Romanogobio > Romanogobio albipinnatus. Next base: position 30,024,645 of record CM042244.1, read on the forward strand.
ACTCAATGCTTTCAAATGAAAGCATGCTTTGTGGTGCATAAGATTGGTGCACAAACGGTAGAGCCCTATTGTTCCCCTAAGGATTGTTCTTTTTCTTTTTCTTTTTTTTCAAGATGGCAGCATTGTGTTAGTTTTGAAGCAGGATAAAAAAAACCTTGTTTCTCTCTCTCTCTCTCTCTCTCTCTCTCTCTCTCTCTCTGTCTATCTCTCTCTCTCTCTCTCTCTCTCTCTCTCTCTGTCTCTCTCTGTGTGTGTGTGTGTGCGTGTGTGTGTGTGTGTGTGTTTCTGAGGACATACATTTGTAGACATTTCATGTGTCCCCATACATATATTGTTCTCTTCGAGCCGGACAACTTTCTAATTTACAGTCATTAGCTCCGACCAACAGGAAGTCAGATATTTTGATTTAAAGGGGAATATTTGTATAATTCAGGGTCTGAGTTTTTACGTTCTCCTCGTAGGCGATTTATTCAATCTCCACCAAACTTGATGAGATTAACAGCGTTCTCCACATGGATCATATAGCACTGATATAGACCGGAGCGATCGTGTTTACATTTTTTATGGACATATTTCATATACTATAGTGCTCTAGACATGAACCAGAAGCGTGTATGCGCACATTTCATCACGTCTTATTAAAATGAAATGTATATGCACTGATTACACTGATACAACCGCCTATGTCTGATCACGAACGCGCTGACACGATGGATTATTTTGGTACACAAAAGACAATGATGTAAATTAATAAATAAACTGACAATTCAAAGAAGAATTGGCCAAAAAGTATCTGCTTTATTCTTTCTGTGTTAAACTGATGTGTGTCATTCGTTCAGAGAGTGCTCTTAGTGAAGTTACTAAACGTAATTTCGTGAGGAAGTACGCCCATCTAATCTTCCAATTAATTCCAAGGTATAAAACCAGCAGCTTACCTCTTCCCATTGTTAGTTCTTGCAGCATTTGGCCCGTCCTAATCTGCATGACAGTCTCTCCGCTCCACCACAGCCCAGCGCGAAACACCTCTCTCCTCCTCAATCTAACGTAGATCATCACAGGGCCCGGTCGATCCTCGTAGTGATGCATCGAGGTCATCATCAATATCATTGTAAATCCTCTTCAGCAGCAAGCCCTTCCGTACCTCCTGTCGAGAAATGGTCCGTCAATCGCGCTCAGGCACGCGTTATCCATCATGGGTATCCATATCTCCCAGAGGAATTCAAAAACGCAACTTCTCGATCTGCTCGTGCGCTCTCAACAAAACTCGCGCCGCATTCAGCGTCCTCCCAGCACCATGCAAACATCAACGCAAGTAACTGCACGATCCATACGGTCCGCCTCAGTTTCAGCCGGCAGCAGCCGCCGCCGTAGCTTTCCTCGTCCGCCGCTCATTCCGGCCGGCAGTCTATCGCGGCCGCAGACGTTAGTTCCGCAGCTGCTCGCAATAGTTCCACAGCTCTCCGACAGTGACTGTTAGCTTTCCTCCTCCCACAGGTGAGTATAGCTTCTTCTGTCCACATTAACAATATTTCTGTTCCTTCTCAGTTAAATCCATCTAGCAATGGAATCCCAGATAGCACACATACATCTCGGAGTCTATTTGATGTGCGTGTTTACATCTGGAAGACGTATTTATTTTTTTATTTTTTTATTTTTTTATTTTTAGAGTGTTTGCTCATCTGCAATACGTCTATTGGACGTTTCCTGTCAGATGTCAAATAGACGTTTAAACAATGTCTTTAAGATGTTTATGATTTAGAATGTATGAAAAACTGACATCTTAAAGACGTCTATCAGATGTTTGTAAACAGCAGATGCTTTCCAGATTGAGTGATCATTAACAGACGTCTTGCAGACGTACGTGTGCTATATGGGATAAGTACAAATTTGAGGCTACCTGTGCAAATGCCACTACTCCCATTCCCCCCACCCCCTCCCCCCTCTTCCATTCCTCTCTCCTCCGCTATCAGAGCAGACCCAAGCGTGAGGCTGCCTCCGCAAACGGTCATGCCTCCCTTTCCCTTTCCCCCTCTCATTAATTTCTCCTCTGTTATCGGCACAGACCCAAGCGTGAGGCTGCCTCCGCAAACGGTCATGTCCCCCTTTCCCTTCCTCCCTCTCATTAATTTCTCCTCTGCTATCGGCACAGACCCAAGCGTGAGGCTGCCTCCGCAAACGGTCATGTTCCCCTTTCCCTTCCCCCCTCTCATTAATTTCTCCTCTGCTATCGGCACAGACCCAAGCGTGAGGCTGCCTCCGCAAACGGTCATGTCCCCCTTTCCCTTCCCCCCTCTCATTAATTTCTCCTCTGCTATCGGCACAGACCCAAGCGTGAGGCTGCCTCCGCAAACGGTCATGTCCCCCTTTCCCTTCCCCCCTCTCATTAATTTCTCCTCTGCTATCGGCACAGACCCAAGCGTGAGGCTGCCTCCGCAAACGGTCATGTCCCCCTTTCCCTTCCCCCCTCTCATTAATTTCTCCTCTGCTATCGGCACAGACCCAAGCGTGAGGCTGCCTCCGCAAACGGTCATGCCCCCCTTTCCCTTCCCCCCTCTCATTAATTTCTCCTCTGCTATCGGCACAGACCCAAGCGTGAGGCTGCCTCCGCAAACGGTCATGCCCCCCTTTCCATTCCCCCCTCTCATTAATTTCTCCTCTGTTATCGGCACAGACCTAAGCGTGAGGCTGCCTCCGCAAACGGTCCTGCCACCCCCTCTCTTTCCTTTTTCTGCCGCCGTTGGAGCTGATCCAAGCGTGGGGTTGCCAGAGCATTAGCCCTGGAGGCGGACCCAGTTCCTCCCTATTCAGAATTGTTATTCCAGTAACTGTAACACCTCATGTCTGGATTCAATATTTTAAGCAAGAACACTGCAATCCTACTGGACAGCTTGGAGAGTTGAAACAATTCCATTCCTCCTACAACCAGTTTTTTCCAACTTTTTTCCTCCTTTCAAATTCTTCATTCATCTCATATCGCAACCAGATTAAGTCCGTCCAACCTAGTACCATCAAAGTCTATCTCAGCGGCATTCAATTTTTCTAATCTACGGCCATCCATCCAACTTGGAAATCTCCGATCTCCAAGTTTTAAACGAGGACACCATCCGTTTCCTCATCAATGCAGCAAAACTGATCATTTATTAAAAACGGCCATTTCATCCATATCTTCAATCTCCTGACACCCATTCAGCCATATCAATATCTTTCTTTCTCCCTTGCACACAGGGAGGTTCAGATCTCTTCTCAGCTCGACCCGCTGTTCATTGATGAGAACAACCTTCCTGTCATCAGGCATTGGTTTCATAAAAAGCTTAAGCACATCCTCACCCACTCTGGTATCCAAGCTCACTTGTATTCATCTCACTCCTTCCACATAGGAGCAGCTACCATCGCAGCCAAAAGGACTGCCAGACCATCAAATTAAACTTCTGGGTTGGTGGTCCTCAGATGCCTTACATTCGTTCCGACCTCAGCCCCATCAAACAAGCCACCTAACTCTCTACTCTTAAGATGGTTTCCCCACGAAACTCAATCCAACCGATGCCTGCAAACCTCTCTGGATTCGATGCTGCCGCAGTGCTCATAAATTTGATGCTGCTGCAGGGTTTGGCTTTTATTTTGATACTGCTGCCGCAGTGCCTCGCAAATTTGATATTGCCGCTGCAGTGCTCCACCAATTTGATACTGCTGCTGCAGTGCTCCACCAATTTGATACTGCCGCTGCAGTGCTCCACCTTTTGATACTGCTGCTGCAGTGCTCCACCAATTTGATACTGCCGCTGCAGTGCTCCACCAATTTGATACTGCTGCTGTAGTGTTTGCGAATACTTGATACTGCCGCTGCAGTGCTCCACCAATTTGGGTTTTGCTTTACTTGATACCGCTGCTGCAGGGTTTTCGCTTGATGCTGCAGTGCTCCGCTTGAGGCTGCCGTGCTCTGCTTGATGCTGCCTCTGCAGTGTTTTGCTTGAGGCTGCCATGCTCCGCTTGATGCTGCCGCTGCAGTGCTCTACCAATTTGATACCGCTGCTGCAGCGCTCCGCTAATTTGATGCTGGAGGGTTTTGCTTTACTTGATACCGCTGCTGCAGGGTTTCCGCTTGATGCTGCAGTGCTCCGCTTGAGGCTGCCATGCTCTGCTTGATGCTGCCCTGCTCCGCTTGATGCTGCTGCTGCAGTGTTTTGCTTAAGACTGCCGTGCTGCGCTTGATGCTGCCGCTGCAGTGCCCGCCAATTTGAGACTGCCGCTGCAATGCTTTGCTTGATACTGACAATGCAGTGCCCGCCAATTTGAGACTGCCGCTGCAGTGTTTGGCTTTACTTGATACTGCTGCTGCAGTGCCCGCCAATTTGAGACTGCCGCTGCAGTGTTTGGCTTTACTTGATACTGCTGCTGCAATGCCTGCCAATTTGAGACTGCCGCTGCAGTGTTTGGCTTTACTTGATACTGCTGCTGCAGTGCCCGCCAATTCGAGACTGCCGCTGCAGTGTTTGGCTTTACTTGATACTGCTGCTGCAGTGCCCGCCAATTCGAGACTGCCGCTGCAACGTTTGGCTTTACTTGATGCTACTGCTGCAGTGCCCGCCAATTTGAGACTGCCGCTGCAGTGTTTGGCTTTACTTGATGCTGCTGCTGCAGTGCCTGCCAATTTGAGACTGCCGCTGCAGTGTTTGGCTTTACTTGATACTGCTGCTGCTGCAGTGCCCGCCAATTTGAGACTGCCGCTGCAGTGTTTGGCTTTACTTGATACTGCTGCTGCAGTGCCCGCCAATTTGAGACTGCCGCTGCAGTGTTTGGCTTTACTTGATACTGCTGCTGCAGTGCCTGCCAATTTGAGACTGCCGCTGCAGTGTTTGGCTTTACTTGATACTGCTGCTGCTGCAGTGCCCGCCAATTTGAGACTGCCGCTGCAGTGTTTGGCTTCACTTGATACTGCCGCTGCAGTGCCCCACCAATTTGAGACTGCCGCTGCAGTGCCCCACCAATTTGAGACTGCCGCTGCAGTGCCCCACCAATTTGAGACTGCTGCTGCAGTGCTTCGCTTGAGACTGCCACTGCAGTGCCCCACCAATTTGAGACTGCCGCTGCAGTGCCCCACCAATTTGAGACTGCTGCTGCAGTGCTTCGCTTGATACTGCCGCTGCAGTGCCCCACCAATTTGAGACTGCTGCTGCAGTGCTTCGCTTGAGACTGCCGCTGCAGTGCCGGCCAATTTGAGACTCTGCCAATTTGATACTGCCGCTGCAGTGCTCCGCCAATTTGATGCTGCTGCCACACTGCTACGTCTGATTCTGCTGCGGCCGTGCCCCGCCAATTTGATACTACTACTGCAGTGCTCCGCCTGGTATTGCGCTGCAGTTCTCCACCAATTTGATACTGATACTGCAGTGCCCCACTCAATCCATGCTGCCACCGTAGTACCGGTTTTAAAACCGCCACAGCAGTGATCTGCCTACTTAAATCCTGCTGCTGCAGTGCAGTCTCCCATTCCTTCTGTTCTCCAATTTTTGGGGGGGTCTTATAGACTATTTAAATATTTATGCAGATTCCTTAAGTAATCATGAGCTGTTCCAATTCCCATAATTCTGGCTTGCTGTCTATTTATGCATTTATGTTTTTGGGGGGCAATCGGAGCTCGGGTAGAAAATCCTCTCCGAGCCCCTCTATAGCAGACAGCACGCCAAATCCGTTTACCACTTTTACCAAGATTATATGGGCACACAAACTCATGAAGTGAAGTTACTAAACGTAATTTCGTGAGGAAGTACGCCCATCTAATCTTCCAATTAATTCCAAGGTATAAAACCAGCAGCTTACCTCTTCCCATTGTTAGTTCTTGCAGCATCCCTCCTCCTCCCCGGCTCCTCCCTTTTGAACAATTTTTCCTGTTATAGGGGGGCAATCGGAGCTCGGGTAGAAAATCCTCTCCGAGCCCCTCTATAGCAGACAGCACGCCAAATCCGTTTACCACTTTTACCAAGATTATATGGGCACACAAACTCATGAAAATGTATTGCAAATATCTGCGTTTCTCCTCGTTTGGGCAGTTTGTTGTTATATAAGGTTAGATTTTTAAAATGCTTAAGGTGCCCTCAACTCAACTTTTAATATTCAGGTGTCTGTAAGTATGACTCTGAGCGTGTTGCAGGTCTGTGTTTTATTGGTTGTTGTCTCTCCATTAGCTCCGACCAACAGGAAGTCAGATATTTTGGTTTGAAGGTGAATATTTGTGTAATTCAGGGTCTGAGTTATCTGTTATTTTGTACCAACTACATAGACTGTAATAGTTTAATTACATTTAAACTAACTACAAATTATATATACAAGTGTTCCCACAAATAAAGTATAAATCATGTAAATTACTACATGTAATATATGGTATTCTGAACTCATTATGATTTGACCTTTGACATCATCTGACATGAAATTAATTTAAATGTAATTGATCTCATAGATGTGGTCCTATAAGTGATCCTATGACATTACAATTCATCTATATTTAAATTACATCATGGGTGTGGCTTATGGTCATAATGGCACCAGCTGCTGCAGTAAATGTGGCATATTCGAGTGATTTTTAAAATGCTCTCCTGTTTAAATGCATATTGCCTGCCATGCACAGTTAAGCTGATGCCACCGGCGTGGCGGTGCCACCGGCTTGAGCCCGTCATCGCTGCTCGCAGCTTTAATTTTTTTTTCTTTTTTCGACTTCTCAGGTACTTTTGGGGCACTTAACATGCTCGAAAACTCTTGAAACTTCGCACAGGCGTTGGAATGCGCGGCCCTCAGAGCCGGGCTGAAGCTGTTACCCGGGTGTGGCAGGGGGGCTCGACAGCGCCCCCTTAAGTGGGGTCTGAAAACTTGGTCCATATATCAAACACACTTGCACGTACATGTATGAAACTCGGTACACATATAGACCTCATCGGGCCAAACAACTTTCGTGCTCATAGTTATGCGTCAGCCCAACAGGAAGTGAGCTATAATGGGTTGTTCGGAAAACCCATGCTCTGGAATTTAATATACTCCTCCGAGGCCATTGTTTCGATCATCACCAAACTCGGTCAGCATGAAGTGAACATATTCAGGATGCTAAATTGCGAGCGGATTTTTGATATCTCAAATGGTTTGGCCGTGGCGAAGCAACGAATTTATGGCGAGAAAAGGGAAACAGGAAGTGTGTTTTAACGTCAGCAAACATTGACTGATTTGGATGAAACTTCAGCTGTGTGTTCGTTGTAAGAAGCCGATCACATGAATATGATTTTTGTGAGTCAAAGTTATAGCGCCACCAACTGGCAGCAGGAAGTGTGTCACTTTCAAAAATGCTTTGAATCACCATCTTATTTTCACCCGATTTACTTCAAACTGCATCAGTATAATGTGAAAACATGACAGATAGAGACGTATGAAATGGATTCCTGAAATTTCAAATACTGTTGCCATGGCAACGTGTCAAATTTTAATAATCTTTTGGCTGTTTTGAGACTCTTAGCATGCTTGAAATTGCTTGAAACTGCTTGAAACTCAACACACACATCAGACATGTCAGTCAGTACACATTGGCAAAGCCTCAGAAACGGGCGGGGATGAGGGGCTCTCTAGCGCCACCTTTTGACAAAAGTGGGGGGGGGGGGTAGTTTTATCTTCAGTCCCCAAACTCGGTACATATATTGTTCTCTTCGAGCCGAACAACTTTCTAATTTACAGTAATTAGCTCCGACCAACAGGAAGTCAGATATTTTGGTTTGAAGGTGAATTTTTGGTTAAATCGGGGTCTGAGTTTTTACGTTCTCCTCGTAGGCGATTTATTCAATCTCCACCAAACTCGGTCAACATGAAACAAAGATATGGAAGATGCTAAAATGCGAACGAATATTGGATATCTCAAACGGTGTTGCCATGGCGAGGGATTAAATAAGGACAAAAAAGGGGAACAGAAATTCTCTCATATCTTGTAAAATCATATTTTGATTTCAATTAAATTAAGATTGTATGTGTAAGAAATTTAATTCTCTGTGTCTTTGTGTGTCTCAGTCTCTGCTCAGCAATCAGTAAACAGCTTCAGGATCCTGGGAGAGTGCAAGTCAACGAACCACACGAATGAAGTCAATATGGTTTATTCAGAATGCAGCTCTCAGAGATACAGCAAAAAGACAGTGATATTTATACCATTAATCCACGCCCTTACAGTTAGGTGTGTGTGTCCGTTATAAGAACAGAAGAGTAACACCATACATAGAGATAAGTTCAACAGTTGAACGTCCTTGGTAGTAGCAAAAAACAGGAACAGACTGGTCGCATAGAAATGATAACAGCTAGGTTTATGCGTTTCTGTACACACGGCCTGAGAATGGAATGTGCTTGCGCACACACCAAGAGCTGAAAAAACAGGAGACACCTGTTGCCTTTCTCATGTTCAGAAAATGAAGTTTGCAGAAAACGTATACTCAGAATATATACACATATAATCTTTCAATCCCCTCTTTTAAGCTGAAAGCTTAACGTTTAGCAATTGGTTCATAACGATGTGATGGTGTCAAGCTAGAGACAGTAGCGTACACTCGATTCATCAAACATTGCAGTAAGCATGGCCCAAAAATACAGACAGCCAGTAGAATCAGCAATATTGGCATTAACATAGTTACAAATGGCGTGACCCAACCAAATACGGAATGCATAAAACCCCAACCCCAATCCTTTTCTCTAGTTTCATCCTCATATAACTTCTTCGCTGTTTTTCTCATCTCTTCCACAGCATGGCCCACAGCTCCTTCAGCTTCATCCTCAGCTGGGACAAAGGTGCAGCACTGATCCCCCACCATGGCACAGACGCCCCCTTTATCAGCCAGGAGCATGTCCAATGCCAGGCGGTTTTGCATGGTCATCAGGCGCAGGGCACCTAGTTCTTTTCTCACTCCGGTCATACCATCAGTGGTGTCATTGACAAACTTTGCCAGTCGATAGTGAAGGACCTCGATGTGAACCCATTGATCTGCAGTTCCCTTTTGGGGGAACATAGAGGTCCACCAACGATTCCAGTGGGAGGTCAGGCGATGGTCTTTAGGGACTTCATCCATGGATACGTCCCTTCTCAGTCGACGATGCGTGGGCCTATGCTGGTTAGTTTGCTGGAATATCTGGATTGGGTAAGATAACTGAAGTGGGGCACACAGACCGGACCAGTTTTCCGGTATATCTTTGAATAGGTCTCCTGGGCCACAATACCACCACCAATCAATGTGTAATCTGAAAGTAACATTACCATATGACTCAAGTACCTTTAATAATGTCTTTTTCAACGTGTTGACGTGTACGGTGGTGGCATTGAAAGAGGTCCCGAGTGGTTGTTCACTGATCACCTCTTTACACATCTCTCGCCTAACCCGGCCCCTGGGGTCGGATGGATTGGTGCTAGTGCCTTGATAACATTTAGTAAATATAAAATTCTTTGGAAAGACGGGCCTGATGTTGATATGCTCAGGTAGGAAGGGGTGTTGGGGCCGGGAGCCATTCTGGGAGTGGTCCCTGCATCTGGCTCGAGGGAGCCATGCATAATCTCTTCCTCCAGGCCATACGTACACATATGTGCATGAATGATCGTATAAAGATTGGTCTAGCATGGGCATAGAGATACCAACTACAGATGACATTATTTGTTGACATACGTAACATGATTCATTGGTGACGTCTCGAGCGACAGAACTAGCATATTGCCAAAATAGATTATCCGTTGGCTCTACAGCCAAGGTACATGTCGTACAGAGAACAATTACATACACATAATACAGCTGCATTCTGAGAGTATGCTTAATATCAATACAACAATAATAACAATACGGAAAATAATGATGATGCTAAAATGGTACCAAAGCAAAAAATAAAATCAGAAAGGATATTGGTGCTGATGAGTGTTATTTCATGAGCAGCGCTGCGTGTTCAGCTCCTCTGCTATGCGATAACAGACAGTCAGCCAGCAAAGAATTGTGGTCAGTCCCAGTCAGTCCAGGTCACGCACAGCCCCAGCCTCTCCGCCCTTTGACGCAGTAGTGGTTTCTTCAAACCCTACCCGAGTGGCCCCTTGTTCAGGTATTGGACAGCTCTAGTAAACCTAGACAGACATGGTTATTCCCTACAATTATTGCTATTGCATTTCCATTAATGCACACGTCCTGGGACAACTGTAACACACAAAATTAGTTAGCAGTTTGTCCAGGGATTTTCTTCAACCTTGTAGCATGGATCCACTGTGGAAAAGATTCAGTTAGTGCTGCAGTTCGAGTTACCGCCACAATTTTTGTCGGGGAGCTATACTTTGTAGTTTCAAAAGAATCCCCCATCTTTAAGAATTGTTTGACCATCACTTCGTCCCCAATTTTGAATGGGTGTGTTGGGTCTAATGGTAGTGGTGCAGAACTCGAATGCAGCTTCCTCCAGTTTTCATGGAGTACCTCACATAATAATCTAGCATATTCCCCCAGGGGCACATCACATCCAACACCTCCAAGAATCCCACCTCCCTTCCAGGGGGCGGGGAATGGACGACCCATTACCATTTCATATGGGGATAGCCCTTTTAGACCCTTATGGGGTGCCATTCTCATTTCGGCTAGGACAACAGGTAACAATTTTGGCCAGTCATTATGACCAGCTGTGTGCATTGCTTTTCTCAATTTGTCTTTGATGGTACGGTTGGCCCGTTCCACAATTCCTGATGACTGTGGGTGATAAGGTAATTGTTTGGTCATGTCCATTAACAATTTTGCGACGAACGCGGGGCCTTTGTCTGAGTCTATGGCGAGTGGTATGCCATATCTAGGTATAATTTCCTTCATTAAATGTGTTACAACTGTTTTTGCATCCTCCTTAGCACACGGGAAAGCCTCAATCCACCTTGAAAATGTATCAATGAATACCAATAGATATTTGTACGGACCTTTCTTAGGTAAATGCGTAAAGTCCACCTGCCACTGTTGTAATGGACTATCTGGTAGTGGCAAAGTTTGATGTTTCGCTACTGGTTTCGTAGTATTATTCATTGCACATGTCACACATCTCCCTAATGTGTCCTGTATTCTTGCTGCCAAATCTTGGATACATAAAAATTTAGACATGTCCTCGTATACCCCTCTTTGGCCGCGGTGTGTGACACCATGAAACTCCCAAATGAGGAAGTAAGCACATGAGGCTGGCACACAAACGCGGCCATGACCATCAATGATAATACCCAATGAATTTTCAACCCCACCCATGTGGTTCCAGTAGGCCCTGTCAGAGTCAGATGCCGAGGCCTGCATTGCTCTTAAGTCTGTATTTGGTATCATACCACAGGTGAGGACCTGTGGGTTAGCTGATACTGCGGTTATATTTAACCATGGAGGCATTTTACCTGATAAAGCCCCCTCTTTTGCCATTTTGTCAGCTAAAGTGTTGCCTTTAGCTTCCCTCGTGTTGTCATATGAATGACCTTTGGTTTTAATTATGGCCAAACGTCGAGGTAGTCTACATGCCTGTATTAGATCCATTACTAGCGATCCATGGGCTATAGGCTTACCATCAGCAGCAACGTAGCCTCTAGTAGCCCATATCTGGCCAAAATCGTGTGCCACACCAAAAGCATACCTGCTGTCAGTATAAATGTTGACATCCTCATCCTCAGCCAATGTACAGGCTCTGGTCAGTGCAATCAGTTCAGCAGCCTGTGCTGATGAAAAAGGCAGAGAATAAGATTCTAATGTCTTGTCTGTCAACTCACAAACGGCATATCCACACAAATATACCCCATCTTGTGGTTTGGAACAAGAGCCATCCACAAATAGCGATCTGGCGCCCTCTATTGGAGTGGACAGCATGTCAGGCCTGATAGAACAATCAGTAGTTATTGTCATCATACAGTCATGTTCGTCAGCTTCGCAATCATCCTGTGCATGAATCAGTCGTTGTAGGGCATGTGCTACTGTGTCATGTGATGAAGTAGGCTTGACCACCAGGTTTTCAGTGTTCAACAACACACCCTCGTATCCACTCCGTCGTTGGACTGACAAGTGTTGGGTGGATAAATGCCTAAGCATGTACTGAATCTGATGAGCACAATGTAATGTCAGGTGATGACCTTGTACAATCTTTTGACAGCCACCAACCATTACACGCAGCCCTTTTGCCACATTATCCAGTGATTTGGACAGATATGAACATGGTCTAAACCCTCCCCCATGTTCTTGGGCCAGCACAGCACTGGCCACATCACCATGATGTGTAACATATAGATGAAAAGGTAAATTATAGTTAGGCAGCCCCAGGGCCGGTGCTGAACACAAGGCTGACTTCAGGGCCTCGTATGAGTTCAACATCGGCTGCGTCCAGGTCAATGGACCTGACATGGGGTCCTCATGAGTAAAAGCACTTCTGAGTGTTTTGTCATGGTATGAGCAATCAGGGATCCACTGACGACAGTAATTAATCAGACCAAGAAAAGCCATTAATGCGTGTTTTGTTGCTGGTCGTTTGGTTCGTCAGGTTTTAGCTCCAACCCACCAACATTCATCCAAACATCAGTAAATCGCTTTATGAACTGAGAGGGCGGTTCATCTTTTTCCTGTTTACAGTTAGTGACCTGTGATAAGTCACGGTTTGCTGCTTTTAGGTTTAACAGATACTTTTTCAAATCTTTTTCCAATTTCATAAGCATTCCAGCCGAGTCGTCGCGCCACTTAAGTTTAGTAAACGTTTTCCTTGACTTCCTGTCTCCATCCTTTTCTTCTTCCTTGTACGAGTCTACTCTATCAGTTTCTGGTGCCAACACGGGCACGGCTTGTATCAACGTATCTTCATCATACGCGTCTCCTAATTTGCATTGTAGGATAAACCTATAATCCGCACCCACTAACTGACAGTGACGAGATGTTCTAATCAGCATATCTACGAACGGTATTGGTTTCGACGGGCTAGGCAACAGATCAATTATATCTTTTAGGGCGCTTGGAGATGGGGGTTGAATGTCAATTCCCCCTCTTCGCTCCATCCATACGGCTGCCACATTTTGCACTTTAGGAGGATCGATTACGGACCCGGAGTCTGGTCCTGAATCGTCCATATACTCATTATCATCACATTCCTGCTCTATCTCTTCACTTGTAAGAAGTGAAGGGTAGATTTTCGGTATTTCTCTCATCTTTTGTTCTTTCTTATTTTCTCTAGGTTTTTCAGAAATTTGCAGAGGCGTAGACGTCGACAATTGCGAAACACACATTAAATTAGGCGGTGGAACATAAGGGGGAGGATTTTCCCGTGACAAGGCAAAATCTTCCGGCTTATCAGCCGTCGGTTTTTTCTTTTTAAATTTCTCAGGGTTAGGAACAGTCTTTAAGACAGCTTTTGGGACATATGCTCGAGTTTTGTCTCGCCATACATCAGCCATTTTATACCACACGTCAAATCCCCCTTTCATGTAGTCATAATCCCAATTTGGGTCGCCCTGTCGCCCATAAATTAGGTCGAACGCACTTCGTAGGAATCCAGGGTCGAAAGTCCCTTCCCTGGGGTAACTACGCCATTGTGTACCTTCTGTCCAGCCAGCTAAATTATCCAAATATGGATTTGTATAATACCCCCAACTACATCTTTCCATCCATACCTTAGGGGTTTCACTTGGTTCTGGTTTTGGATATGTTTGACCCATTTTCACAAGTTAACTGGCCAGGCACTGACACACACAGTTTACTTAGTCTATAATTGTACGTCTAGAATTTATACAATTTTCCCTTAAGTTTTGAGATACAACCAGAACAGGTAAAAAATTGATTTTATCTCTTACCTGTCTGGATGTATCCCGGACGAGCCCCCAGGACACTGTAAGAAATTTAATTCTCTGTGTCTTTGTGTGTCTCAGTCTCTGCTCAGCAATCAGTAAACAGCTTCAGGATCCTGGGAGAGTGCAAGTCAACGAACCACACGAATGAAGTCAATATGGTTTATTCAGAATGCAGCTCTCAGAGATACAGCAAAAAGACAGTGATATTTATACCATTAATCCACGCCCTTACAGTTAGGTGTGTGTGTCCGTTATAAGAACAGAAGAGTAACACCATACATAGAGATAAGTTCAACAGTTGAACGTCCTTGGTAGTAGCAAAAAACAGGAACAGACTGGTCGCATAGAAATGATAACAGCTAGGTTTATGCGTTTCTGTACACACGGCCTGGGAATGGAATGTGCTTGCGCACACACCAAGAGCTGAAAAAACAAGAGACACCTGTTGCCTTTCTCATGCTCAGAAAATGAAGTTTGCAGAAAACGTATACTCAGAATATATACACATATAATCTTTCAGTATGTTCAGTAATTGAACTTGGATTTATTTAAAATGACTGGATCTTAAACCATAAAATTAAATGGATTACATGGATTTTGAACCATAAAATTAAAGTAAAATATCTTAATTTAAACAAGGAAAATTTGTAAAATAACAGTTTAACACTGTATAAAAAAAATATATTTTGTACCATCTACATAGACTGTAATAGTTTCATTACATTTAAACTAACTACAAATTATATATACAAGTGTTCCCACAAATACAGTTTAAATCATGTAAATTACTACATGTAATAGTAGTTAATATACTGCACCAAATGTCAAAATTTGATTGATTGACAGGTGGGCGGGGCTTCCGGTATAGGGGGCGGGACTTCCGGTGTAGGCGGGACATCTGGTGTAGGCGGGACTTCCGGTGTAGGCGGGACATCCGGTGTAGGCGGGACTTCCTGTATAGGCGGGACTTCCTGTATAGGCGGGGCATCCGGTGTAGGAGGGACTTCCTGTATAGGCGGGACTTCCTGTTCAATAAATCATGTGATTGACATTAGGTTTTGATGTTTTTGACAGTTGGTTTTTGACCTATTGTCATAATAAATCATATGATTGACAGTAAGTTTTTGATGTTTTGACAGTTGGTTTTGATGTCTTTGATGACTTTGACAGTTGGTTTTGATGGTTTTTGACATTAGGTTTTTTTGTTTTGATGAATTTGACAGTTGGTTTTTTGTTTTTGAATGCGGTATAATAAATCATGTTATTGACAGAAGGTTTTATCTTTTGAAGTCGCTGTTATCAGAAAATTCCCCGCGCATCCCAGAGCAGTGTATATAAATGGGGCCATTGTTGTGAAGTTCGTCTCCCCCAAACATCTGTTCTTTTAAAACAATATAAGCCTTACAAATGCAATCAGTTAAATGTTTAAACAATGAAATAAAAAAATAAAAAATCAGCTTACATGTACAATCAGTGACATGTTTATTAAAGAGTTAAAGAAAAAAATAAAACAGGTTATGAATGTATAAAACAAAAATCATCTCACGGCCCTCTGCCTTCTTTTTCATACACACACAGAAGCGTTCACCTTGAGCGCGTCTCTCAAAAACAGGGACACACATCTGTGTGTAACAGGCACGGTCTTTATTTTTTTCCAATTACAATCTTTTTCGATAGCAGCTCTCCCGCAGGGAGTCGTCCTGATTGTGACAGTTTGGCGTAAAATATGTTTTACAGGTCATGGTCGTCGTGAGATAAGCCCCCAAAATGCGTAGTGCAATGGCGCCATCTATTGGACACAAGTGTGTTTTTCTCCAATTGTTAACCCATCATATATATATATATATATATATATATATATATATATATATATATATATATATATATGTGTGTGAGGTGAGGGGAAATGCATAATAATACTGAACTTTTAGACCACAGCATCTCATCATCTCTCTCCCTCATCGAAATGCAGAACGGTGAGTATTTTTCTCTATATTTGATGCTATAATGTTATACAATGATGCTTTAAACATGCAATGTGCTATTGATGTGATTTATCAACTATAACTAACATTAGTATTGAGTTATTGATGTTTTAAACATTCATGCATGGGTACAGTGTTTTAATCATTGAGTCATCTTTGGTCTATCAGCTATAACTAAAATCGGTGTCTTAAACACAGCATGTTACTGTTACTGTTACGGGTACTCTCCGGCACCACCCGGTGTCCCGGAGTTAAAACTACATCCAGTTATGACACAATTGTATGCTCTCCGGCGACACCCGGTGTCCCGGAGTTAAAACTACATCCAGTTATGGTGTAATTGCGCCCCTAGAGCACCGGGGTGAAATAACATTTAGAAAATTAATGATTTTTTTTTTCAGCATCTGTCATCAGACATGCATATAAAGCGACTCACAAATGTTTCCATTCATAACAGGATTTTTTGCCTCACAGGTTCGAATGTTGAAAGTGACGCTCACGATAGCAATGATGCATGTGAGGACTGCTCTTTTATAAATTAAAAATTAAATAATAATAAATAAATAAAAATTAATAATAAAAAATTAAGAAATAATTAAGAAAAAAAAAAAAAAAATTTAATTGTCTCTCTTTTTTCATTCACAGTGACCCCTCAGCTGGTTGAAGCAGACAGCGCGTCTGATGGTAAGACAAGACCCATCGCCGACATCATGTTTTTTTTTCTTAACATTTATGAAAAATTTATTTATTTATTTATTTTAGATTTCATAATGATGACGTGCCTGACCCCACGCCGACGCACGCTGTGGATCAAATAGTTCCTGCCGGCTCTGCTTTAGACCAGGTCGCTGGACCCAGCGGTGAACCTTTGAGAAAGAAGGGTAGAAAAACCGATCGTCCTACCTCAACGACCTGTCCTGAGAGAAAAACGTTTTGTTTTATCCCGTCAATCAGTCCTGAAAACAGTCCTGACAGGAAAACTTTCTGTCCGACGCCGCCGAGCGGTCCTGCGCCGAGTCTTGACAGCGTATTTCTTTATGGTGAGACTATCTACATTATTATTTTCATTTAAACACAAATTGAATCATACCATAACAATTTTTGTGTTATATTTCTACACAGCAGGGTCGGGCTATAGCCCCGACCACATGACTAGCTGGCATACACCTCGACGCATCACTTGGACAAGTACGAAAGCGATCCAAACTCCGTCGGAAGAAGAAGACATCGAAGTTGAAGAAGTGTCAGCAGAGCATCGCCCGGCTGACGAGCCACTCGCCAATACTAATTTAATAGAGGCATTATGTCAAGAGTTTCGCGACACCCAGGTTTATTATTCTCATCATCATAGATGGAACGTTGCAGTTAATTCAATATAGATTTATTCCATTAAACTTTTGTATTGCATGTATTGATTTTTATATTCCAGATACTCTGTAATTTTGTTGTATGCATGCATGCATGTTTTTTACATCTATCATGTATTGATTTATTCCATATACTTTTTGTGATTTTGTAATATTACATGTTTTGGTCTGAAATCTAAAATGGATGGGTCAAAAAGCTTTTGCTCAGACGACGACGCAGAACTGTCACCGGACGAAATTGAAATGCTAAGTTGGCTTCCGGATTCTTTAGAACAGTATTTGTTTAATCTAGAATCTTCGCAATCCCCCTCTAATTTGGATCTTTTTGAATTAGCCGTAAATTCAAATATTAATTTGTACGATCACGTGCTAAGCGTAGACAACAATCATGTTGTACAATACGGTGGTGTTTTAAATAATCAACTCCCTGCATGTACCGACAGCGATCCTGACGCTGATGATACTCCACAGCCATCTACCAGCAGCAGCACGAGGCCCACATCAGGTAATATTGACGCTTTACGCGAGACTGACCCTAACAGACAGAGTCGATTAAGCCGTACGGAAATTGATACGCTGATCCGAGAAGGCGGGTTCGTTAACGGATATCACGTTTTACCGCGACCACGCTTCAACAGTGTGTCGTTGAGAAGGAGCATGAATCTGAGAGAGATTAACTCTACAGATTTGGCCTCTTATCACACTTCATTACATCGCATGCTGAGCGAGATCGTCACCTTCGCTAGAGAAATCGGCCACGATGCACCCGTAATCAATATGACCATGTCGGCACCCACTCTACAAACACCCATCAGCTGTGTTCTCGCCCCCGGTAATGATTATGATGTGAATTCGCTTATGGATCAATTTGAAAGAGTTTTACAGAGCAACCAGCTGTTATTATCGGACGACGCCGTCGACGTAAACTTACAGATCTGGCCGTTGATCAGGTAATCAAAAGAAAAAAGACGAATTTGTTCTGCCCCATAAATTTGTCAAATCAATTGTGCTTCTCTATTTGTCTCGCTCGTTTTCTTAACCCCCAGCTACCCGGGAGCGAGTTAGAAAAACTGGCTGCCGTCATCCAAAACAGCGTCGGCTTCTCAATTCAAGACCGAATCGCTCTTAGCGACATAGCTTCGTTTGAACGAGCGCTAGGCATTAAAATCGTTGTATTTCACAGATCGAATGCCATGGTCTTAGAAACGTACAAAAATTCTGACGAACCCCATCCCAAAACGGTGTTCCTCTATCTACATGATAATCACTATTATATGATCATGAATCTGACAGGCTTCTTAGGTTCGCCATACGTCTGTCAATTTTGTTACAAAAGTTACAGCAACCGCAGAGACCATCAATGCAAGCACGTCTGCAATGTCTGTTTTGACGCCGAATGTCACAGGTCCCCTAAAAGAACCATACATTGTCCCGATTGTTTGCGCTACTGTAAATCGAGCTATTGCTTCGAAATGCATAAAAAGAACCCTCCTCCTGGTCAAGAATCCCCCTCCTGTGATATTATCAAATACTGCAAACTATGCGGGCTGCGTTACTACGTTAAAGCGGGTGACAAGAAAGCAAAACACATATGCCCGATGGACAAATGCGTCCACTGTCGAGAACATCTGATGGAACACGGGACGCACCAATGTTTCATACAGCCCCTAGAGCCTAAGGAGCCATGCGAGAAATATATTTTCTACGATTTTGAAACGCGTTACGAAAACGGGCGACATGTGGCTAATTTTGTTTGCGCAATCACTTTCAAAGGGAAGAAATTTACGGCGGAGGGTACCGACTGCATCGCTAAGCTAATCAACCGCTTCAGAAAACCCCGATATATTGGCTACTGCTTCATAGCTCATTACGCCTCCAGATTCGACTCCTTTCTGATTCTCGAGTATTTTTGCAAAGCCGGGATTGCGATTGAGGTCATAATGCAAGGCTGTAAATTAATTTACATGTACGACGAATCGTTTGGCCAACGATACATCGATAGCTACTCATTTTTTCCAATGGCCCTTGCCAAAATGCCCGCGGCGTTAGACTTGACGACGACTGAAAAAGGCTACTTCCCCCATCTTTTCAACAGGGTGGAAAACGAGAACTATGTTGGACCATACCCCGACAAAAAGTTCTACAACTACGATAACATGTCGGATAAAGACCGTGAAAAGTTTGATGCATGGTACAGCACGGTTGAGGGGGAGCAGTTTGACTTCAGGCAGGAACTGTACGCGTACGGGGTTAACGACGTCGTCTTATTACGCGAAGGCTGTATGAAATACCGTCAGGCGTTCCTAGAATGCACCGAAATTGACCCTTTTGGGTTCACGACGCTCCCCAGCTGTTCGATGGGGGTCTTCAAAACCCATTATCTCGGTAGAAACACCCTCGCTCTCACGCACAACAAAGCGTACATCCATCAGAATAAGTCCTACTCAAGTGGCTCGATCGAATGGCTCGAGTATGTCAAAAAGACTCGAAACGTGGATGTTCACCACGCCGTAAACCACGGCGAAGTATCGATCGGTAAGTACTTTTTAGATGGCGTCTACCAGCAAGACGGTGTGCAGCACGGCTTAGAATACGCAGGGTGCATCTTCCACGGTCACTGCTGCCGCTTTGCACCCCATGAGTCACACCCCTTGTCGGGAGTACCCTATGGGGTTCTCAGGAGACAGTTTGACGATAAGATCGAAATTCTGCAGAACGTGTACGGTTTACAAGTCGAGGTTCTTTGGGAATGTGAATGGATCAAAATGAAAAAGACCGATCCCTCTGTGATAGAATTTATGGCCGGTTATTCAGCCCCGGAGAGACTGAACCCAAGAGAAACCTTGTATGGCGGCCGCACGAACGCTTATAAACTCTATCACAAAGTGAGCGGAGATGAGAAAATAAGGTATCTCGATTTCACCAGCCTCTACCCCTTCTGCCAGGCTAGGAAAAGCTACCCGATCGAACACCCCCAAATCATTTTCAAAGATTTTGAACCGATTGAAAATTATTACGGACTCATCAAAGCGACCGTGTACCCTCCCCGCAAATTACTGCATCCGGTTCTCCCTTACAGATGTCAAGGAAAACTCATGTTTCCATTATGCCGAACCTGCGCTCACAATCAAAACCAGACCACGAGCTGTACCCACACGGATGAGGAAAGATCACTCTCCGGGTCCTGGGTATCCATCAAGCTTTTAAAAGCCATCGAGAAGGGTTATGTGGTAGCCAAGATTGACGAGGTTTGGCATTTTCCACAACGGTCAGACACGTTGTTTGTCGAATACGTCAAAACATTTTTGCGTTTGAAACAACAAGCGTCGGGGTACCCGTCGAATGTCGTCACGGACGCTGAGAAAGAAACTTACATTCGCGAGTATTTTGAAAAAGAGGGGGTTCAACTCGACCCCGAAAAGATCAAGCACAACCCCGCGCAGAGAGCTATCTCAAAGCTATGTCTGAATTCGCTTTGGGGGCGGTTCTCTTTAAAACCAAATTTACCTCAAACGACTCTGGTGAACGACCCCGAAGATTTCACCAGAATCGTCTTCGGTAATACCGACACCTTGTCGTATTTCTCATTCGTCTCAGACAACGTGGCTCTCGTCCAGCATAAACCCAACAAAGAGGATGTTTGTAAGGCTCGCGACGTCAACGTGTTTATAGGGGCGTTCACTACGGCCCACGCCCGACTGGAATTGTACGAGTTGATGGACAGACTCAGCAGTCGTATACTTTACTCTGATACAGACTCCGTCGTGTTCGTGTCTAGGGACGGTGACTGGGAGCCGCCTCTGGGTGATTATTTGGGCGAGCTGACGAACGAAATAGACGATGGGGATTTTATCACGGAGTTTTGCTCTAGCGGCCCTAAATCGTATGGCTTTCGCACCGCTAAAGGCAAAGTATGCATGAAAGCTAAGGGGATAACGCTGAATGCTAAAAATTCCCAAGCCATCCGCCTGGATACCCTGATTGGTCTGGTTGATAGTTATGTGACGTTGTATGATAGTACCGAATACATCCTGGCTCACACGGAAAACATTGTGAGGGATAAAAAGACTCTCACATTGCACAACAAATCAGTCGTTAAAAGGTTTAAGGTGGTGTATAATAAACGCAGACTTTTGCCCGATTTCACCACGCTTCCTTATGGCTACTGATCAGATGATGCACAGAGGATCAATGGATGCTTCCGATTTTGATTTCAGACTTCAACATCCATTTAGTTGTGCCATCCAATTCTGGAAAGTCTTATTTTGTGAAACTTTTGTTGGAAAAAGGTTTGAATTTAATTTCCAAGAAAATTGAAAACATTGTTTGGTTGTATGATTGTTGGCAACCTTTGTACGATGATGTGCTTAAATTGTACGACATTAAATTTGTACAAGGAATACCAGAGAGTCTGATTGATGATGATTTACTACCTCCCACTAAACCAAATCTTCTCATCGTGGATGATTTGATGCAGCAAGCCAGCGCCAATTCTGAGCTTCAAAGGGTGTTTACGACCTACGTCCACCATCGCAACCTTAGCGCTATTTATATAGTGCAAAATTTATTTGTACAGGGTAAATCCAGCCGAACCATCAGCTTAAACGCCAATTATATGATTCTGTTTAAAAATCCTCGAGACGTCAATCAAGTAGCGATGCTAGGACGTCAAATGTACCCCGGAAACACAAAATACTTTATGGAGTGCTACCACGATGCGGTCAACCAACCTTTCGGCTACATAATGATAGACTATAAAGCAAAAACCCCCGAGCAGTACCGTCTCAGAACAGGATTGCTTTCCGACCGTCAAGTGGTTTACATCCCGAAAAAAAGAAGAAGAACGTGATCAAATCACCATGTCCGCCAGACTTTGTAAACATCTGCCGGTGTTAAAAATGCTACATAAAGCATCTCCTAAACAAAGGCGTCTTATTCTACAATCGGCGTCCGACGAATTCATTTTATCGTTGTGTGAAGTGGCGCTCAACATCCTCTACGGGACGATTCCGGTCAATCCACAACAGTACCGAAAACTGAGAAAGAGAAAAGCCGAAATTAAATTTGTAGCCAATAAAAAAATCGGCATAGCGGCAAAGAAACGAGTCTTCAACCAGAAGGGTGGATTCCTTTTACCGCTCCTGAGCGTCGCCGTACCCTTTCTTTCGAGCTTGATCGCAAACAGATAGGATGGAGTACGCCGAGAAGATGTATTTAGTCCCGCAACATCAACTGGATAAGGTGAGAACCGAAAATGTTCGCAAGAATATTCAACAGAGCGTGGAAAACGATTTGGACGGCACCATGAGAAATATCTTACTCCGCACTGATTTGAACCCGTACGAAAAAGCAAAACTTTACACAAATACCCTGAGCAGGTTTTTGACCATCGTTAAACAAAGCGATCGGGAGATCGGAGTTTTAACGCAGTCGTTACCCGATCCCGCTCCTAAAGATGAAGTACCGACCGCGGCTAGCGTCGAAGACGACAACGGTGCTGAGGAGCATGTGGTGGATGAAGTTCTGAAGAATGTACCTTCGAGAAGTGTGAAAAACAGCAGATACATATTAGACAAGATGTCTAAAGCTAAAGGACTAAGCGCGTGGAACGAATCGGGGGAGTTTGTGTTCAGGGGTAAAGCCGTACAAGGCTCACACATGGTCGATTTGTTAAAAAATGTCACGGCACCGCAAAAGGTTCGGGATAACCGGAGACCTGTAGGATGGTCAGAGTTTCTACACGCCTTTGCCGAATTAAACATCCCTTTTTCTACAGTGCCGAATCAACAGGTCAGGAGCACCATTAAATCTCTAAAGAGTAAACCCGACACCCCCAGCCCACCCCGTGTCAGACCTTCCAAAAGGGCACGAAGACAATCACGCTCGGTGTTTCCAGAGTCCGAAGACTCTGTGTTTAAATCCCCGACTATCGATCGAAGACAATGGTTGGAATTTTAACGAATCCTTTCATTTTGTATGTACATTAATATGTATCTTATGATTAAATAAAAGACGATTAAAAATATAATGGTTTCAAGATTTTTATTTATATGTCAGACATGTCTGCACGCAGTGAACGCAGGACAACATTGTATCAATACAAACATACGGTCTTAATCTCTTCACAAATAGGGACACCATTTTATCATTTTTAATATAATCATCGGTGTATAGTTTCATCACATGATCATAGCCGTATCCTCTAGCTAGATGATATAGAAAAAACAGACAGTGCTGACCGCAGGTGTCCGATGAATAATCCTGGACTCGTCTGCCGGAATATAATACGTCGGCATCGTTGGCTGCTAGAAAGTCATTGATGCTGGTTGGAAAGCGATGGCTGGTGGGGGGATTGCCGAAGCTGTCGAAAAAACACGCGGGCCCGTCTTGGGTTAAATAAACGGCGACCCAGTGCTCCCCCGGCATGCTAGCAGGGTCGGTGTTCACGATACAGGCCGACGGTAAGATCCTTATGGGTTTTTCGGGTAGTTGATCGCTCGGTAGAACGCCGAGAAAATGAGTCCTGCAGGTAATTTTATCCATGATGGCGGTGAGTTGCAGCGTGTTCATCTCAATAGTAGTCTATGAGTACCTGTCGGCGGTTAGACAATTCAATGATGCTAGTCAAATACCGCGTAAACAATTAAATTAATGGTATTCGGCAGCGGTTTTCTGAAACGAGCTTCGACTCTGATATTCCCGGACTTGATGAGGGAAATATGCTGACCGCACTCTTCGTCGGGCGTGAGGTTAAATGCGTAAAGCGTGTATCCGTTCAGGAAATCATTCCTGCCGAAACAGAGCGGTTGGTCTTTAAGATGTCTCCCGGTCGTCATCACCAACTGATAATATTCGCGTACTGCCAAACCAGCTTCGAAATTGGGCTGTAGAGGCTTGGCCGGGTACTGTTGTCCGTCAACGTAGACGGCTAAGAATTCAAGGTCGTAGTGTTTGAACGCGAATGGATTTTTTGCGTAGGAACCGGTGAATGCGTCGTTGTCGACCATGGCAATGACGATAGACTTTGGCAGTGTTCCTAAAAACAGATTTTCCTGATTCGAAACACGAGAGCCGGCCGGTATGGAGAACGATTTTAGACTGACCCTATCGACAGGGTACTTGGCCGTTGTCGAGAGCAACGTCTGGGCGTGAGCCAGTCTCACCGGCGGTGATACAGTAACTTTCTTGACAAATAGGGATGCGGCCACTATATTTAATTTGTAAGCCACATCGTCGGCCCTCATCAGACAGAATTCATCTTTTGCTTGAATTAGGCGTATCTTGATATCCACCCCATTTATCATAAGTTTCTCTTGGAAGAATATATCGCTGTGTATGGGGGCTAGTAGTTCCACCTCCTTGCTTTCGCTGGTGTAGCCTGATCTCTTTGTCAACCCCGCGTTATGGCCTGCCGGGTCTTGAACGTCGATAAAAACTTCCTGCTTCGCTACTGTTCGGACGCTCTTGCTTACTGCTCCGCGCTTTTGCTCTATCGCTTGTTTATTTTAGCTCATAATTTCAACTTCAGCAAATCAGCACAGTGCTCAAACGACAAAGCCTGAGTCCAATGATAAAATTAGAAACTCTGTTACTGGATTACTAAACAAAAAGCAGAATATTTCAACCGACCAGCCTCCCACTGCCTTCAGCTTACATTCCGGAGAAGGGAAAACACAGCTGCCTACATTCAAAGGGATAAGAAAATGCCTCTTCTAGAATCTACTTGCTGCACAAACTGCCACAGACTTTTACAAAGGATTGCAGTTCTTGAAACAAAGTTATTTGCGGAACCATCTAACCAGACGAATCACACAGCAGAGCTTCATCATGAACGCCGTCTACACACTGTCGGTGAGTCCCATAAATGTAGTGCTACTCAACAGCTAGAGAAACAAGTAACTGATCCACACACTAATCGATGGCACAAACAGGGAGCGAGACCCAAAGGCGCTCGAGACATCAGATTGTCACGATCATCACATATTGCCGCAGTAGCATGCTCTACCCCAGACACAAGGATTGCAAACACTTGTTTAATAACACCAAATATACATCTTGAAAACAGATTTGAAGTGTTAATGAATGTGGGCGAGGAATCCCCAAACGTGATGAATGTGACTGAACACAGATCGAATCAGCCCGTAGCTAACACTGATGCTAACAGGCGCTCAAGGTCGAGCAGACAGTGGCCCTCAGCTCAGAGGGCAGCCGAGCCCAGGACTCTGAAAGTGGGGGACTCCACAGTCAGAAACATTAGCAGCAGGGATACATCTACATGCTGCCTTCCACAAGCAACAGTTTCTGATATCAACAGGGAACTTAAGAACATTCTGATGAAACATAAGACTGCAAATCGACTTATCATTCATGTGGGGAAGAACGATATTCAGAGAGAGCAGTCAGAACTCCTTAAGAGGGATTTCAATGAACTTTTTGAAACACTAAGAAAACTGAAAGCTCAGCCGTTCATCAGTGGACCACTTCCAGCAAGGGGAACAAATAGGTTCTCACGGCTACTTGGGCTTAATATATGGCTGCAAAAAACCTGCAACATGAAGGGAGTGAACTTTATCGACAACTTTAATCTCTTCTGGAGTCAGAGACAACTGTTTACATCAAATGGCCTCCACCCAAACAAACTCGGTGCAAGAGTACTAAAGGACAATATTTATTTTTCCCTTCATCATCCTTCAGCTGTGTGTGCTAACACACTCAACCTGGATGGCACACACACTCCAGTACAGAGTATGGACGAGCACAGGACTTCATTTCAGCATCTGAATGGGCATGCGGTTGATACACCCCACAAGGACAATGATAACACCACGCAGCCACAACAACCACTTCTCATGGACACACTCCCATCTGAGCCCCACCCTCAGGGCTCACCACAGACACACTGTGACGGATTAGAACTGCTCCAAGTGACACAGATCGAGGCACTAAACAGTAACATCTCAGCCCAGACTGTGGAGTCTGTGGAGGCACTGGTAAAAATGGGAACCATCGGGGGTGAGACTGGTGAACTCTTACACCTTATGTGTGATCTGAGAAACAAGCTGTCTAAGTCACTCCATGAACTGGACGATAACATATTGCAGCCTCCGGTAACACCAGAGAAACAGCCCCCCTCACCAGACATGTTATTCCTCTCTACAGCATCCCCGTTTCTGCGTCGACCCCCAAAACCACTAAAGACTGTGGGCCCAGCTCGCTCTGCCCCTCCTCCTGTGAGATTTCTCCGATCACAACGCCAGGGCACACACCCTCCTCCATCTGCACCAAAAACAACTGATACCAGCTCTCAGTGACGTGTTCTGGGTCCTCGCAACTTCAACAGCAACCTTATCAAACGTTTACAAAACAAGCGGGAACCCATTGTGCCTGTCTCTGTCCCTATTTCTGTTCTGTTACGTGATAGAAAGACTAAGACCTTCTCAGGCCGTATGGCTAACCCATCTAATCTGCGGCCTGTTACTTGTCAAAATAAGATTACTGTGGGGGAAAAAATTAAAATTAATACTATTAAGTTAGCACTTTTAAACATCCGTTCCATTAAAAACAAATCATTTCTAGTCAACGACTTAATAACCACAAACAACCTAGATTTTTTGCTTCTAAATGAAACGTGGCTAGAAGACAGCTGCAGTGCAACAGTCCTCAATGAAACAGCCCCTCCTAACTTTACTTTTATGAGTGTCTGCAGGGCAGTCAGAAGGGGAGGAGGTTTAGCCGCTCTTTTTAAAGATGACTATCAATGTAAGCAAGTATCATTTGGTGATTATTTGTCTCTAGAATATCTGGGCATTGTGCTAAAAGGTGCTCCACGCATCCTGCTTATCATTATTTACAGGCCTCCAAAATATTGCCCAGCTTTTATTGATGACTTTACAGAGCTGTTATCAGCAATCTCATCTGAGTATGACTGTTTTGCTATTGCTGGGGATTTTAACATTCACATTGACAATCCCGAATCCAGTACAACAAAAGATCTCATGACTGTTCTTAACACTTTTGATTTGACACAACATGTACACGGACCCACACATGATCGTGGACACACTCTAGATTTACTCATCAGTAAGGGTCTAAACATTTCATCGATAATTATCAAGGATGTGGCACTGTCTGATCATTTCTGTATTTTCTTTGATATATCAATCTCTCCTGCCATTGAAACTAGCACTGTCTCTGTCAAAAAGAGATGCTTAAATGAGAACACTAGTGTGCTGTTTATGAAGGCTATATCTCTAACACCAAGCATATCTGCAGACTCTGTTGATTTTCTCCTTGACTCTTTTAACTCAAAAGTTAAGAGTGTAATTGATGATATTGCTCCTGTGAAAGTCAGAAAAAAGAGTGGCAAACAAAAAGCACCATGGAGAAACTCAACAGCAGTGCAATTAATGAAAAGACAATGCAGGAAAGATGAGCGCATGTGGCGAAAGACAAAACTTGTAGTCCATTACAACATCTATAAAGACAGTCTTCGTGCTTTCAATATGGAACTAGGCAAAGCTAGACAGACCTTCTTTTCAAATATTATAAACAGAAACATAAACAACACGCGCACTCTTTTTGCTACTGTAGAGAGACTAACAAACCCCCCGAGTCACATTCCCAATGAAATGCTCTCAGACAGCAAATGTAGTGAGTTTGCTTTCTTCTTCTCTGAGAAAATCAATAATATCAGAAATGCGATCAGCACATCCTTGAGTTGCTCTGGGGTGAGTCAGATCAGACCACAAACTATGACTGATTTCGAAGCAATTGATGGTAAAACTTTAGAAGAAACGGTACAGCACCTAAAAACATCAACCTGCGCCCTTGATACACTCCCCACTCCTTTTTTCAAAAGTGTGTTTAACTGTCTAGAAGCAGATCTCCTAGAAGTGGTAAACGCCTCACTTCTTTCTGGGACTTTTCCAAACTCCCTTAAAACCGCAGTAGTTAAGCCCCTCCTGAAAAAGAGAAATCTGGATAACTCCATACTGAGCAACTACAGACCAATCTCGAATCTCCCCTTCATAGGCAAGATCATTGAAAGAGTTGTTTTCAGTCAGCTGAACAAATTCTTGAACTCAAACGGATCCTTTGACAATTTTCAATCTGGTTTCCGACCGCATCACAGCACAGAGACAGCACTCATAAAGATAATAAACGATATTCGCCTCAATACAGATACAGGCAAAACATCAATTCTGGTACTACTCGACCTCAGTGCTGCATTCGACACTGTTGACCACAACATACTTCTTGACAGGCTAGAAAATTGGGTTGGGCTTTCCGGAATGGTCCTCAAATGGTTCAGGTCATACTTAGAAGGGAGAGGTTACTATGTGAGTATAGGTGACCATAAGTCTGAGTGGACATCCATGACATGCGGAGTTCCACAAGGGTCAATTCTTGCACCACTACTATTCAACCTGTACATGCTCCCTCTGAGCCAAATAATGAAAAATAACAAAATGGCTTACCACAGCTATGCTGACGACACCCAGATCTACTTAGCCCTATCGCCTAATGACTACAGCCCCATTGACTCTCTGTGTAAATGCATTGAAGAAGTTAACAGTTGGATGTGCCAAAACTTTCTTCAGTTAAACAAAGACAAAACTGAAATCACTACATTTGGAAACAAAGATGAAATTCTCAAGGTGAACGCATATCTTGAGGCTAAAGGTCTAAAACCAAAAAATCAAGTCAGGAATCTGGGTGTGATTTTGGAGTCAGACCTGAGTTTCAGTCGTCATGTCAAAGCAATAACTAAATCAGCCTACTATCATCTCAAAAATATTGCAAGAATTAGATGCTTTGTTTCCAGGCAAGACTTAGAGAAACTCGTTCATGCTTTTATCACCAGCAGGGTGGACTATTGTAATGGTCTTCTCACCGGCCTTCCCAAAAAGACCATTAGACAGCTGCAGCTCATACAGAACGCTGCTGCCAGGATCCTGAGCAGAACCAGAAAATATGACCATATCACACCAGTCCTCAGGTCTTTACACTGGCTTCCAGTTACATTTAGGATCGATTTTAAAGTACTATTACTTAGGGGTGTGCGATATGACGATATTTAATCGTGGACGATTAAAATGTCTCCACGATTCACTTTTTCGGACATATCGTAGAATCGCGCTCCAGTGCACGTTCTATCAGATGCAGCTCTATGGCTTTTTTTCAGCTTCGTTTACAACATGCGGTGCGCGGCGCGTTAGATGTCAGCATGTTAACAAAATCATAAACTACTTGTTTGTGAGAATAAACTACGCAAGGACGATGGATGAAAACACAGAGGAGTTGATCCCTAAAAAAAATTCAACATCGGTAATATGGAAATGGTTTGGATTTTCCATAACAGACACGGCGCAAACGACCGTTATTTGCAAATGTTGCAATGATAAGATTCGCACGTCAGACGGCAACACAACTAATCTTTTTAACCACCTTAAGAGAAAACACCATAAAGAATATGCTGACAGTCAAATGATGAAGGGACCCCCCGCGAGCGCATCAGGTACATCCACGCAGCAGCCAGATGCTAACGTTACACGGCTTAAACAAACAACTCTAACGAAGGAGGTATTCGAGAAGGGAACTCCGTATGACAGGACAAGTAAGCGCTGGAAAGACGTAACTGATGCAGTGACATTTTACCTGGCCAAGGATATGATCCCCATAAAAACTGTGGAAAACGAGGGCTTCAAAAGACTGCTCAAAGTTGTAGATCCGCGTTACGAGATTCCCAGCCGCAAATATTTTTCTGCCACGGCCATTCCACGGCTGTATTCCGAATGCCGCAACAAGATGGAACACACAGTTCAAAATGTAATTTTTTTTGCCACAACAGCTGATTTATGGTCTAGCCGCACTTCAGAACCATATTTAAGTTTGACAATTCATTTCATTGATGATTGGAAGTTGTGCAGTGCGTGTCTAGAAACAACATACTTCCCACAAGACCACACGGGAGAGCTCATAGCACAAGGCCTTAGGGAAGCGCTTGAATGTTGGGGACTGAAAGAAGCGAACATGACCTGCATGACCACTGACAGTGGGGCTAACATGGTGAGGGCCTTGGAGCTCAACAGCTGGACACGTCTACAGTGCTTTGGGCACAGACTTCACCTAGCTATTGGTAAGTGAAACTAAAAATAAAATATTGTCACTGGCATTTAGAAGTTTGTTTGTAATACTAAATATTTACTAATAAGGGTAGATTAGGAACACTGAACAGAGTAAAATGATAAAACTAGTTTACTATATAAATTGGATTATTATATTTTAATGTTTCGTACAGTATATGAAAAACATATGGTATTGTAGCACAATTTGTTTGGTTTCAATAAAATATTACAATTGAAAAATATAAACCTTTGTTAATTAAAATGTAAATAAATCTAATCAATGAATGTTTTTTGTGTTTTTTTTTGTTTGTTTTTGTTTTTTTAGAAAAAAGTGCCAAAGACCCTCGTGTTGAACGCATAACATCTATCTGCAAGAAAGTCGTCAGTACATTCTCTTTCAGTTGGAAGAAAAAGAGGGAATTAATTAAAGCTCAAACAGAGCTGAAACTACCTCAACATAAACTCATCACTGAATCCCCTACACGATGGGGTTCCAGACTCAACATGATTGAGAGAGTGCTTGACCAGGAAAAGGCCATTTCGCAGGTCCTGAAGGCAGACCGGAAGGCGAGGCATTTGGTCCCATCATGGCAAGACATTGATGTGATGGAGTCTGTGAAAAAAGCACTGAGTCCACTGAGAGACTTCACTGATGCACTCTCCGGTGAGGACTATGTGAGTGTGTCCTACGTAAAGCCAGTGCTTTCCCTGTTGAAAGTCAACATCTTGAGCCTGAATGATGATGACACTGAACTAACAAAAACAATGAAGCAAACAATTCTCAATTACCTCACTGACAAATATCAGCATCCCACCACTGATGACCTGTTGGATATGGCTTCGCTTCTTGATCCCAGGTTCAAAACCCAATACATTGCCAGTGACAAGATAGAGGGAATACAAGCCAGAGCTGTATCTGAGCTGGAGTCTTTGCTGACCGTACAGTGTCCAGCAGCATCGGTTCAACAGCCTACATCTGCCTCCACATCACAGAGCCCTGACGCAGAACAAACCCCACACAAGAAAGTAAAGAAATCACTTGCCAGCTTTTTGAAAACCTCAGGTGGTGCAAGTGCATCTGCTGCAGTTTCAGGATCAACTTCCTTTTCTCTAAAAGAGGCAATAGAAGGGGAACTGAAGGGATACGTGTCCATACCGAATGCAGAAAGTGAGGTGAATCCCTTGGAATGGTGGAAAGTCCATGAGGCAAACTTTCCAAGAGTTAGCCAACTTGCTAAAAAGTACTTGTGCATTCCGGCCACAAGTGCTCCCTCAGAAAGAGCTTTTAGCACTGGTGGCAATATTGTCACATGCCAGAGGGCAACTCTCAAGCCAGATAAAGTGAATCAACTGGTTTTCCTCTCTAAAAATTTGTGATTGGGATCAGTCATACTCTAACTCTACGTTCTTAGGATATATACTTTGTATGTGAAAGGTTTGTTCTAAAGCTGCTAAGTTTAAAAGAGTCAGGATTCAGATAAAACATGCTGACATGGGTTTTGCTCAGGGTCAGTCTACTGACTGTTAGCTGTTGCCAATGTTTGATTTTATTTTTTTTAAACAATGTTCATTTTGTGATGAGAAGTCTGATTGTAATGCAAGTCATGTTGACTGTTCTTACTTTGCACAATTGCACTTCCATTAAATATACACTTGATTAAAATATGCTACTTTGTCATTTTTTTTCCCTTTTATGTTTTGTTACCTTGTATGGCTATATTTTTTAAATGGGGATATAAGTTTGCTTGTATTGCGGCTCAGTAATTTGCAAAATAGTCTTAAAAAGCAAAATGAAAAACAATCGTGATAAAATCGTTAATCGTGATTTTTCCTGAAAAAATCGTGATATGATATTTTTTCCATATCGCCCACCCCTACTATTACTTGTATATAAGTCACTCAATGACCTAGGGCCTCAATACATTGCAGATATGCTGATTAAATACAAACCCAACAGATCACTCAGATCATCAGGATCAAGTCAATTAGAAATACCAAGGGTTCACTCAAAGCAAGGAGAGTCTGCTTTTAGCTGTTATGCCAGCCGCAGCTGGAACCAGCTTCCTGAACAGATCAGATGTGCTCCAACAGTAGCCACTTTCAAATCCAGACTCAAAACACATCTGTTTAGCTATGCATTTAATGAATGAGCTTTGCTACTGTATGTCCGACTGATTGCACCTTATCCTATGCTTTTACTGTGTTAATTTTACTTTTTATTCTATGAATATTTTAACTTTATTTCTGTTTTAATTATACTTTTTATTCACTTATTTTTTATTTTGTTTAAGGCTGACTGGGTGGAAGAGGTTGAGAGACGGGGGAGCGCTAAATCGAAATCCCTCCGGTGTGAGGATGATCCGTTTAGATCCGCTCTGACGGATATAGATCTGTATAGCCTTGGTAGTACGAGGAAGGACCGTGTAGATCCGCTCTGACGGTCGAACAAAGTAGATATAGCCCCGGTGTTCCTGTCCGGGAAGATTTGTCTGTAAGGGTAATGTTTAAATGCACAGTTACCTGACAAATATTTTTTGAGTACTCGCTCCGGTGCGAGGAAGACCCGTTTAGATCTGCTCTGACGGGTAAAACATCTAGAGAACGCCCTCAAGTTAGGCCAAGAAGATTTGTCTGTAAGGGTACTGTCTAAACGCACAGTTACCTGACAAATATTTTTAAAGTAAACCTGACTCTCCATTTTCTTCCACCCCAGATAGGGGATTTCATCTTTATTTTATATTTTCTTTCAATTCCCACTATAACTATTATACTATGTATATTTTTATTGTATTCACTTATGAATATTTTAACTTCATTTCTGTGTAAAGCACTTTGAATTGCCCCTGTGTATGAAATGTGCTATACAAATAAACTTGCCTTGCCTTGCCTTGCCATATGACCCGCCGTGTCTTTATGGAACAATCCGGCGTATCTTTACCGTAGTTGATCAGACTCTCGATGATACAGCGATAAGGGTAAGTGCTCGAACTCTGAGATATCAGACGATCGCCAAGGGTCACGTCGACTTGTGAAAACATAGTGGCTCCGGGGTAGTTGATTAGACCCACCTTGGCAGGGTGTGCAATCTCTTCCCCGTTAGGTTTCGTGATTTTCACCCGCAGGTAGAGCATCGTGTTATTGAGATCCACATAATCATCGCCGTTGCCTGCGATAAAAAATTCCAATGGTGCAGAGCCCGATATGGCCGATAACGGTGCTACTTCTAAATAGCCATTTTTCTCAATAACTGTCTGTGTCAGCGGGACCGAAAATAAGTCCAGCTCAGACTTGATGCATTCACCCGACATGCGATGGAGTAGTGCCATGTTAGAATATGGATTTTGCGGCTCTCTTGATCGATACGTTTCGACTAACAGACCTCTTATGCTTTCTGCGTACGAGTGAGCGCTTGTTTGATCCGCGCACTGTTTTCTTCTTCTTCTTCTGTACCACCCGTTGGCCACGCCTCCTCACACCCGGCGGCTTAGACATTCTCTTACGAGCCATGACCATGAGACCGGATCCGTCTTGAGCTTTATCGTTATGCGAACGCGTCAATACGTTTGAGACGACGTCGGATACTATATTTTTAGCAGCCGATTTTAGGTGAGGTTTCGCGATGCTAAATCCTCTTTTTAACAACGGTACGGCCATCCTGAACAGACCTCTGAATAGGCCTCCTAACCCCGCACCGTACATAACTCCCGATCCCGAATACCCCGGCAAACCGGAACCGGCCTGATTTTGGTAATAGCTCACATAGTCCGCGGTATTGGACTCTCCGGGTCTATAATAAACCATTTTTTAAAGAATAGAAATATTTTTTGGTTTAAAGTGTAGTTTTACGATGACTTTCCCGTAAGAAAATGGTACTTCGTGGTTTTGATCGTCCTTCAACTCTATGACGATGCTGCTGATGTGATCCTTGTTGATCGATGCGTAATGGGGGTTGTCGTATCTAGCAATGACCGCGTCGTTGCCTTTACCCGTTATATGTACACATCTCAAGAGGGGCACGTGCGAATCACCGACCGCTTGATATTGGATGATGTCCGTGTAAACGTACATTGTATAGAGCCCAGCATTGATGTCGGATTGATGAGGAGCGTATGTGATGACGTCCGTAGTAAAATCGGGTTCTTTATGATCGTTTAAACCTCCGAGAGGTTTTTTAGTCATTCCTAAAATAGTGGCTAGTCTTCCTCGGAAACTCACTGAAATGTTTGGTTTCGCGACCAGAAAGACTTTGTTTTTTAATTCGTCGTGATTCAATACCCCCGCTGGTGTGATGAGTTGATTTATAGCCCGGAGGATCGCACGAATGTTTGCGTAGTAACCCCCGCTTATGTGTAATTTCGTAATGATAGAAAAAACAATATTTGAGGGATTGCTATCCGGGGGTTCCGGGGGGGTATGTAGGATGAAATGACCATCTTCGTCATTAAAGTTGTACCAACTTCTAGGATATTCGATTTCGGCGAGTCCGACTTCCCATTGTCCTTTCAAGTCTATAGCTTTAGCCAACCTGGTTGTATAGCTGGCTATACGATTTTCAGGATAAACCGACGACGACGCATTGCACGGCAACGTGACGTAGAACCCGTGATCCTCCATGATGCTCCTTCGCTCGTATGGTCTCATCCGTTAACGACTGAGCGTTTTAAGGAGATTGCAAGTCCAGCAGAGTTTTTTTATCTATATAACTATTAAATTTTGAAGGCCATCCTAGCCATTTCACTAGAACAAGCGTAGATTTCCCCTGTTTTTTCTGACCTAAAATCTTTTCCACCTTAAAAGATTTGTTTTTACTCACAATTATTTTTTGCAACTCTTCTTCATAAAAAACCCCATCTATGACATCGCCATCATAATCCTTGAGTCTGTAGACCGGGGGGTGACGCGGAATACATGAGGATACTGTGAAAAATTCTTCCGTGTAGTTCTGCTCATAACCTTTGGCGAACGGGCCTCTCACTTTAGAAATCCTGACAACGTCGCCGACTTTGAAATTAAATACGGTCTTCTTCTTCTTCTTTATATCGCCGTACAAATTTTCAAACACTTGACCCTCATTTGCTTTGTCGACGTCCACGGGTCTCATTCTGATACTTCGGTGATAACTGCTGTTGTACCCTTGAATAATGTCTTGTAAAACATCAATGTATTGGTGGGAATTTGTAGCCGTTAAAAATCTCCACATGCGGCTTTTTAATGTTCTATTAAATCGTTCTACGACGCTGGCTTTCAAATCGGTAGCGGTGGCGAAGTGGTTGATGTCGT
This sequence comes from Romanogobio albipinnatus, assembly GCA_023566225.1. Classification (NCBI taxonomy): domain Eukaryota; kingdom Metazoa; phylum Chordata; class Actinopteri; order Cypriniformes; family Gobionidae; genus Romanogobio; species Romanogobio albipinnatus. The sequence continues at coordinate 30,060,214 of CM042244.1, forward strand.
GCTTTTTCATCACATCTTGAAAATGTTTGTTAAAAAATTCCTTTCCCTTATCCGTCTGCAATTTCTGAGGTACACGACCCTCTTCGAGTATAGACTGGAACGCTTTAGTGACCTCAATGCCACTCTTATTCTTCAAAACTCTGACCCATGAGAACTTGCTAAATACATCTATGCATGTCAGTAGGTATTTATGACCGTCATTATCCTTGGCGTAGACAGTCATGTCGACAAGATCAGCCTGGAACTGTGTATCGATCCCATACACAACCACTCTATTTTGTTTGTATTTTATAGGTGCTGTTTTGTGTAATGTGTAAGCATCCTCACCCGCCAACCATTCTGAAACCTCTTTATCGCTTAGACGGACGCCGGTATCTTTTAAGACGGCGTCTTTTAATCGTTTTTTACCCCCTAGAGAGCCGGGGTTGGACGGTGTATAATAAGCCTTTTTCATGAGCTCCGACATGCTGTCGTTTCAACCGCTGCAAAAGAATAACGCGTACAAGTATTTTGAATCAATCTTTTATTTTAAAAAATCCGTTACAGGATACATGCAAGATCTAAGTAAAATGGAAATAATACAGGTAGAGTAAAAAAAAAAATGGATATAACGACATTACAGGATACACAGTAAGTACAAAAGGATATAATGATGTTAATATAACACAATCTAACTAAAAATGGATATAATAAGTAGCAGTAAGTAAAAAAAAAAAAAAAAGGAAAATAACATTACAGGATACATAGTAGCTAAAATGGATATAATACAACATTACAGGGTAGACAGTGGCTAAAATGGATATAATACAACAGAGTAAGCTAAAAAATGGTTAGTAAAAAATAATAATGTAGTAAATGGTTAGTGATAATGACATTACTGACTGTCTAACCAGAAAAGAAAGTCGTGACAGGCCTTCATGTTTTTGTCTAGGATGAAATCGATATACATTTCAGTAATTTTGGCAGAGTCATCATCATCACCCTTTTTCTTTATCAACTCGGTACATACATCTGCCACGTAGGTACAAGTACACAACACGTCTGAGATTGTGATCTCAGCGCGTGATTCACACATCATTTCTAGAATAGCTTCTATCATTACATCGGGTGGATCGAGACCATCAACACATTTTTCAATCAAATCGTCCCATGCATTAGCCATTCCTCTCATTATCGGCATATTCTTCTTGAGATTTGCCTGACGCGTAGTGTCATGACCAACTGGGATATCAGGGTGGGCAGCGTCCGCAATAATCTTATCCAGTAGCTCGGTCATCTGATGTTTGAAATGGTCTTTAAACACGAGTTCCAAACAGCTCCTTAGACTACAGACTACACCCATCGCGGAGGGGGCTTGGTCACTCTCCATTCACAATTGAGAGACCTTGCCAGAGATCAACGACGTCGTAGACTATTTCCTTGCAGGGTTTGTCCAGAAGTTTCAACCTGATTTCTTCTAGCTTGGCAATGATGAATGGTTCGTCTTTTAATTCGTGCAGAATAGTCCCGACTGTTCCTTGAATACGCTGGGGGTGAGATTTTAGCCCGCAGCGGTTTAGGAGAATGCCGATGATGGAATGGAAAAAGGGCTTAAACAGCTTGCCTGACAGCTCGTCAAAGTGTGTGTCGAAGTAGAAGTTGGGAGGGTCAAACAGGCAGGAATGTTGCAGCTGGCTGGGGTGGTCAATCGCACATCCCTCGCAGTCGGCCTTCAGCTAATCACCGATGAGATGTTCCAGCAGCACCACGGTTGCTGCTTTTACGATTTTGAATCCGACGTCGCTGAAACATCCGTCTGTAGCGTCGTGACCGGCTTTACCAGTGGGGAGGTAAGTCAGGTTGTGTGATCCGAGGTCCGAGCCTAATTTGTCCAGCCAGTCTTTGGAGCGTTTGATAGTTTTAGCAGGACCGTGGCCGCAGTCGCATTCGATTAACGGGTCCCAGTCGATTTGGAGGGGCGATTGCCAGTCTTTGTGAAGGTCCGATGATCCAAGGGGGTAAGTCAGACAATAGTCGCTTGCGTTGTCGTCAGAAGGGTCGAGAATGCTGCCGAAAGAGATGCCGCAGCTGCACACATGAGCGGGTTCTGAAGCGCCGTCTTCAGCCATGGTTTATAAATGTTGCTTGAGAGGGTTTGGCCGCTGACTTTATGTCAGATGCAGTAAAGGGGCGGGGACGTTGTGGCGCTTCAGCTGTGGTTTATAAACGACGTCTGGGAGGGGCTGACCGTCGAGGTTCCGGATGTCTGTAGTGAATGGGGGGTGAATACCCCGTGTATGTACTGCTGCGCGGACATCTCTCAGGGTGGAACAGCTGCACTTTAATTTTGTTGTAGCCGTCGTGCAGCTCGCACCATTTGAACAGCTTGTTTATGATTGAAAACATAATATCCAGCTGACTCTTGCCACTTGAACAAAAATTGCATTTCATACAGATTGTTATGCTCGTTAGGCAGGACGACCCCTGACCGATCTTCGGTGAGCTTTGTCTTGTCATCACAGCAGAATATGTAGACAGAATCATCCGGGTTCTTTTTAGTGTGGTCACCTACCACGCGGTACCGGACATTCGGGGTGACCCCGTCCCACTCTCCAACGTACAGAGGTTCTTGGCCGCCGCTCTTCAGATCCTTCCACACAAAATTGTAAAATAATGCCCAGTCTTTTTTAGGAAATACAAGACATGCGTCTTCCCCGGGGTGAAACTCGCCCGCGCTGTCGGTGGTGTAGAGTATAACAACTTGAGTTGTTTTATGAAATCTGTACCCGATTACACGCTTGCTGTTCATCATAAATTCTCCTTTAGTCCATTCCGAAAGTTCATGGAGAAAGCTTGTCAAACGGACGTGCCCATAAGGTTTTCTCGGCGCCATAGGTAGACTGGTCATCAGACTGTCGAACGTCCTGCTGCGCAACCCCGCATCTGGGGTTTCAGGAGCTGATAATCCGTCCATGCTCATGTAGCTCATGTTTCTCTTTTTGCTGATAGCTGTAGAACACACTGGCCCCATTTATATATATATACGCTGCTCTGGGATGTGGCAGGGTGGGAGGGGAATTTTCTGATAACAGCGACTTCAAAAGATAAAACCTTCTGTCAATAACATGATTTATTATACCGCATTCAAAAACAAAAAACCAACTGTCAAATTCATCAAAACAAAAAAACCTAATGTCAAAAACCATCAAAACCAACTGTCAAAGTCATCAAAGACATCAAAACAACATTTGTGAGTCGCTTTATATGCATGTCTGATGACAGATGCTGAAAAAAAAATCATTAATTTTCTAAATGTTATTTCACCCCGGTGCTCTAGGAGCGCAATTACACCATAACTGGATGTAGTTTTAACTCCGGGACACCGGGTGTCGCCGGAGAGCATACAATTGTGTCATAACTGGATGTAGTTTTAACTCCGGGACACCGGGTGGTGCCGGAGAGTACCCGTAACAGTAACAGTAACATGCTGTGTTTAAGACACCGATTTTAGTTATAGCTGATAGACCAAAGATGACTCAATGATTAAAACACTGTACCCATGCATGAATGTTTAAAACATCAATAACTCAATACTAATGTTAGTTATAGTTGATAAATCACATCAATAGCACATTGCATGTTTAAAGCATCATTGTATAACATTATAGCATCAAATATAGATAAAAATACTCACCGTTCTGCATTTCGATGAGGGAGAGAGATGATGAGATGCTGTGGTCTAAAAGTTCAGTATTATTATGCATTTCCCCTCACCTCACACACATATATATATATATATATATATATATATATATATATATATATATATATATATATATATATATATATATATATATATATATATATATATATATATATATGATGGGTTAACAATTGGAGAAAAACACACTTGTGTCCAATAGATGGCGCCATTGCACTACGCATTTTGGGGGCTTATCTCACGACGACCATGACCTGTAAAGCATATTTTACGCCAAACTGTCACAATCAGGACGACTCCCTGCGGGAGAGCTGCTATCGAAAAAGATTGTAATTGGAAAAAAATAAAGACCGTGCCTGTTACACACAGACACACGCACATACATAGATGCGCGCCTCCCTGTTTTTGAGAGACGCGCTCAAGGTGAACGCTTCTGTGTGTGTATGAAAAAGAAGAAGGCCGTGAGATGATTTTTGTTTTATACATTCATAACCTGTTTTATTTTTTTCTTTAACTCTTTAATAAACATGTCACTGATTGTACATGTAAGCTGATTTTTTATTTTTTTATTTCATTGTTTAAACATTTAACTGATTGCATTTGTAAGGCTTATATTGTTTTAAAAGAACAGATGTTTGGGGGAGACGAACTTCACAACAATGGCCCCATTTATATACACTGCTCTGGGATGCGCGGGGAATTTTCTGATAACAGCGACTTCAAAAGATAAAACCTTCTGTCAATAACATGATTTATTATACCGCATTCAAAAACAAAAAACCAACTGTCAAATTCATCAAAACAAAAAAACCTAATGTCAAAAACCATCAAAACCAACTGTCAAAGTCATCAAAGACATCAAAACCAACTGTCAAAACATCAAAAACTTACTGTCAATCATATGATTTATTATGACAATAGGTCAAAAACCAACTGTCAAAAACATCAAAACCTAATGTCAATCACATGATTTATTAAACAGAAGTCCCGCCTATACAGGAAGTCCCTCCTACAACTCCTGAACCCTGAACTCATTATGATTTGACCTTTGACATCATCTGACATGAAATTAATTTAAATGTAATTGATCTCATAGATGTGGTCCTATATGTGATCCTATGACATTACAATTCATCTATATTTAAATTACATCATGGGTGTGGCTTATGGTCATAATGGCACCAGCTGTTGCAGTAAATGTGGCATATTCGAGTGATTTTTAAAATGCTCTCCTTCTTAAATGCGTATTGCGTGCCGTGCACAGTTATGCTGATGCCAGCGGCGTGGCGGTGCCACCGGCTTGGGCCCGTCATCGCTGCTCGCAGCTTTAATTTTCATTTAGCCTTCCACCATACAGTTTAATATTTATTCAAAGAGAGAAGAACTGTGATTTGGCATCAATTGAAAATGTTTGCTTCACGATGGGACCCTTATGTAGCTCAGCCAAGACTCAAACCAGCGAACACTTGCTATGCTACCCACTGCCCAACTGTGTTGCCCACCTAAGCTATTGTTTCCTTAATAATCTTCTATATAATTATTAAAATGACATTACTGTTATGTATTGTATTCATGCACAACAACCTATGATGAGACCCTTATGTAGCTCAGCCAAGACTCAAACCAGCGAACACTTGCTATGCTACCCACTGCCCAACTGTGTTGCCCACCTAAGCTATTGTTTCCTTAATAATCTTCTATATAATTATTAAAATGACATTACTGTTATGTATTGTATTCATGCACAACAACCTAACGGTATGGTTATAACACATTTTGCTTCAACATCTGTAACTCAGTGCTCACACTTTTATACTAAGTACACATTTGTTGACTACAAAAGGCAACAATTCAAATATCTGCAAGAATGTCACAGCCCTTATGGCTTGATGTCAAATACATGGTGTGTCTTCACAACTGATCTGACTGACCTGCCCTTCTTTGAAACCCTGCCCTACCTTTTTTAAAACACTGGCCGGCACACCTCTATCTGTCTTTCTTTTCCACTGTCTAGTCATTTTGTAAGATTATTAAAAAAAGAAACTGTTATTAGTTAGGAGGGATAGTCATAACACTTTTAAAAATGTGTTACAACCTACCCCTCCCCTGTCAGTCAGCTAGCTGTATTAGTATAATGGTTTGAAATTAGCAAATTAAAAATGCATCACATTTTGCCAGAGAAACTACAATTTAATCTAATATAAGTTATGATTTTATCTGCAAATGTTTAAGTACTAAACAAAATGTAGTTTTACTTAAAAAAATAAAAATAAAATCTTATCTAAAGACCTGTTCCCTTTCTGTTGGTCACTGCGACGTGTTGAAACCGACATATGGTATTTGATTTTTTTGAGAGCCCAAATCACCTCTCACCAGTGCACGGATAAGTGCGAGGAAGATCCCAGGGTGCATCAACATAATTTCTAAAAGATAAATTTCCTTTCTAAAAAGCAAATTTTCTCTAAAAGAGCAATAACGTGGTTGTGTATTATCTGGGTGCAGTCAATATCTCTCACCCTCAGATGACCACAGTCACTGTCTCACGTGTCTGGGCCTCTTCTGAACATGTACACCCAAAGCATGCACGAGCTAGGAGCCTGTCAAACAGCACCGGATTACTATTTTGTGTGTCTGATTGCACTAATACTGTCAAATACACACACGGTTTGCATAAACACAGTTATGTCAAAAGTGAACAAAAAGAAAAACGTTGAGAGAAAAACGGATTTGTGTCTGTATCTTGATCAGATGTGTGCAGGTCTTAAAGTGACAGCACCTAATATTAAACATGCTGCCCTTAAAAGGATAGTTCAACCAAAAATGAAACTTTTGTCATGATTTACGCACTCTCATGTTGTTCCAAACCTGTATACATTTCTTTCTTGTGCTGAACACAAAATAATATATTTAATAGACTAATATTAAATATTAGATAATATAAAAAATATTAGATAAAAAATATTTAATAAAAGACTAATAATATATTTTGAAGACAACCAAATATTTGCTGGTCCCCATTGACTTCCATAGTAGGAAAAAAATACTATGGAAGTCAATGTGGATTCAGTTAAGTTTTTAGCTAAACAGAAGAAAGTAATTTAAACTCATTCAGGTTTAAAACAACTTGAGAGCAAGTAAATGATGACAGACTATTCATGTTTAGGTGAACTATCCCTTTAATGTTAATAAAACAAAACACAGAGAAATAAACTCACTGCTCTGGACTAAGAACTTTAATACAGTAGCTTTGATAAGAATCAATGTATAATTTATACATTGAAGTGTATCATGTTTATTGTTATAATTGTTCATTCAATTTCTTACTTAAATGCTACTGCTAAATACATCTAGTGTAACTGAAAAAATAAAGCACTGTTTATTTAATGTGTATATTATGTTCTTTATGTAATATGTATCTTTGTTCTTATTAATAACAGATAAAATAATGACAAAGCTTTTTTTATCTTCGCGCACTTTGGCCTAAATGTCTGCCATTCTTTTTTATTATATATGTTGTTACCCTGTAAGGCTTTGTTTTTCAATTTGTTTTTGGTTGTACTGCTCAGCCACTTGCAAAATAGTAAAACTAACTTTCTGTTAGTCTCTCGGTTTAATCCAGAGGTTTACTGCAGTCAGCCAGATCCAGACCTGGACCGTCGCCCAGACATGACCACACCACACAGCACATAATCCAGATATTGCACTAAATTACCTGGTGTAGAACATGCTGGTGCTTGGAGGAATAATGGGTTTTCCAAACCACTCCAGAAGATAGTCTTTAGTGTTTCATAATTTCAAGGTACCAGAGGGACAAGCTGGATGAATTCCACCACATATTCCAGAATTGGCCGCTGGTCTTGGGAGATGGAAAGCAGATGCTCCGCTGGATCTTGAGGAACCAGGAAAAGGCCCATGCTGCCATTGTTGTGTAGGTCTAGTCTTCTGTCACGGGCTGGTGTATCAGGAACAGACTGTAGACTCCAAAGCTCTGAATGCAAACTTAAACTTTAATAAAGCTTCTTAGAAACAGTACAGGAGAAGCACTCCAACATAACACAACGGAAACTAGACAAGGAGTGAATGAACAAGGGGAACTTAGAGGACAGAAACGAGATAATGAACAAGACACAGCTGGGATGAATGAACTAATGAGGGTAATCAGGGAAACACAGAAATGGCGGGAAAGAGAACAAAGGAACAGGTGACAAATGAGAAACAACCAAAACAGACTAATATGTGACAGGCGCTTCGATCTTTCGAATATTGCAATTTAATAATTGCTTAATCAATACGTCATCCTCAATAAACCCGTCTCCAGCATGTTGCCTCCGATCTTTCGAATATTCCGATCTAATATGACCTCTGACCTGTAAAGTTGCCAGAATAATAATCATACGCTGTTTGTTAATTGGCCAAAGGAGAACTGGCACTGAGCCTGGTTTCTCCCAAGGTTTATTTTTCTCCATTGGGACACCTGATGGGGTTTTTGTTTCCTTGCCACTGTCGCCTTTGGCTTGGCTTGCTCAGTTGGGGACACTAAGTTTTCAACTAAATTTCCAATAGGGGTGTAATGGTACACGTATTCGTACTGAACCGTTTCGGTTCAGGGCTTTCGATTCGGTGTGCGTGTGTACCAAACGGTTCCGAATGCAATCTTTAACAGTTAACAGTCGGCTTGTTTTAAGCACGGAACACACTTTAATCTGAGTTCCCACACGAACATATTAAGTATTCTGTCCATTTCATCATGAAATTCAAATGATAAATGCCGCTTTGACGCTCTTTAATGTGACGACTGATCACTGTATAGGCGCGTCAATTCAAGTGGCCGCAGCGCGCGCACGAGTGAACGCGATCATCTCTTCCAGAAGAATAAACATGAATTAATATCTTAAGGTATGTTGAGGATACATTAAAACTTACTGAAACGTATCATATGTCGTGTAATCGCTCAATCAGTGTTTCAACTGCGGAAAGACGTCAAACAGCTTGTAAACAATGTCACGCAGCATCATTTACCTCAGAAGTCATTCAGTTTTCACAGCTGTTAATTCACTTGAGAAATCAACTTCTTCTCTAAATATATGCACAATATTAGCCTATATATATATATATATATATATATATATATATATATATATATATATATAAATTCTACTTAACCTCTCCGTGATGTCTTGATTATTTAATGTATGTTTAGATAAATCTGTCATGAAAATGACAGACACTGTGTGTAAATGATTATATTACAACAACGAATTGGAGAAAAAACCAAATTTTATAATTAGATTTATGAGTTAATGCAAAAACTGCCTTATGTGAAGTTTACATGTTTGCACACAATGTGTTATTTGAGTGTTGATTATTATATCTACACATGAATATCAGCTGAATCTAGGCTCATAGTTTGGGTTCCCATTCAGTCGGTCACTCTCGACGCCACGTCGGAGTACCGACGAATAGGAATCTCGCTCGCGAGAGCCAATCTACTTCGAGTGTAACTAAACGAGCCAATGCACATTGGCATGCAATGATTGCACCAGGTGCTCATGCCACGCCGTGCGGGTATAAATGAGACACAGGTGATTGCATCAAATCAACCTTTTGCTTCGGAGCCGAGTGGTAGATGGTAACGCCAGATATCACTCGCTACTTCGCAGTCCTGACTGAAGACGGAAGCCGCCTTTCGGAAGCGATCTCTTCAGTCGGTGTTGGTGTGACGGCACAGCAGTGGTCGCGTGGTTTTCGGATCATCTCTCTGTGTTGTTTGTTTAGAGCAATCACAAAGGCTGTTCTCACAGCTGGTTCAGCGCTAGGTGGAGAGCGCTGAAAAGCCGTTCTTACGGCTGGTAAGAGAGCGCCTTCGTGTGAGAGAGCGCGCACGTTCAGGCTGCACCCACCCCCTGACCGTGTCGCCGCGACCCCGCCGTGTGGAACCCTCCACCGTGTCCCGAACCTTCAAGGTTGGATGATTGGTTTCTCGGGGTGGCCCGTGCTGGTTCTCAGCGCCCCACCCCGGTTCCTTTCTTCCCGGAGGTGCACGAGGAGCTCACTAGGTCGTGGACGGCACCTTTTACTGCCCGAAACCGGCCCAGTGGATCCTCCTCCCTCACCACCCTCGATGGCGGACCTGCAAAGGGTTACACGCAGGTTCCTCCCGTGGAACGGGCCGTTGCTATGCAACTGTGCCCTAACTCCACATCCAGGGGGAACCCGTGTCTCCCCTCCCGAGCCTGTAGGTACTCGTCCGATCTGATCGGAAAGGCCTACCAGGCTTGTGGAGAGGCAGGCACCGCCTTACACGCTATGGCGTTGTTGCAGGTTCATCAGGCCCAGGCACTGAAGAACCTGCACGAGGGTGGTCACGATCCCGCAGTTCTCCAAGAACTGAGAACCGCTACGGACCTCGCGCTTCGTGCGACGAAGGTTACGGCGCGGGCCGTGGGTCGTGCGATGTCCACTATGGTGGTCCAGGAACGCCATCTCTGGCTGTGTCTGGCAGACATGAGGGAGACCGACAAGATCAGGTTCCTTAACTCCCCCGTCTCCCAGACCGGCCTCTTCGGCGACGCGGTCCAGAACTTCGCCCAGCAGTTCTCGGCCGCACAGAAGCAGACTGAGGCCATCAGTCACATCCTGCCACGGCGGTCAGCTGCTGTCTCCACCCCGCCGCCGGCAGCACCTCAGTCTGCTCGTCGCCGAGGGCGGCCGCCTGCGTCTGCCTCCGCTCCCGCGTCGCAGCAGCAGCCTCCACCCAAGCGACGTCGTGGAGCCGGGCGCAAGCAGGCCGCCCAGCCCGTCCAGGCTCCTGCCAAGAGAGGTGGCAAAGGCAAGGGCAAGGGCAAGCGGCCCTGAGACGGGCGACCCGGAGATGGGGAGGACTGCTCTTCTGGAGACGGTGACCGCACCGCTCCATCACCCGGAGGAGGGCCGGGAGGAGAATTTTGTGTTCCATTTTGTTTCTGTTCCGCCGCTGGGCTCAGCCCCAGTGGTACCCAAATTTTCAATAAAAGAGCAGTTTCCTCCATCTCTGGGTCCTCAGGGGGCTCGGAGAGTTGTGGCCGGTCAAACGCCGGACCACACTCATCCTCCCCCTTCGCCAGCGGGCAGCAGTGGACGACCTCCTCACGTTCCTCCTGCCCACCTGTGGAATCAGGTAAGTGTTGCACAGCACACTCTCACCTCGCTGCGGGCCGCCTCCACGAGACAGCCGCCCCAGCCCGGTACCTGCATTCCACCTCGCTGCCCCACCGTGGGTACGCCGGTGGTCCCTATGGTCCCGCTTGCACGGTCTCTGCGAGCCTGGCTAGAGCTCCCCAGTCCGTCTCGCTGGCTCATTCGGACCATCAGGCTCGGCTATGCGATTCAGTTCGCCCGGCGCCCCCCCAGGTTCAAGGGCGTCCGCTTCACCTCGGTGAATGCTGCAGATGCCCATGTCCTGCGTGCGGAAATCGCTGTCCTACTGGCGAAGGACGCGATAGAGCCGGTCCCTCCAGCCGATATGAAGACCGGCTTCTACAGCCCGTACTTCATTGTACCCAAGAAAACCGGTGGGTTACGGCCAATCTTGGACCTGCGAGTCCTGAATCGGAGCCTCCACAAGCTACCGTTCAAGATGCTCACGCAGAAACGCATTTTCGAATGCATCCGTCCCCAAGATTGGTTTGCAGCGATCGACCTGAAGGATGCGTACTTTCATGTCTCGATTCTTCCTCGACACAGGCCGTTTCTGCGCTTTGCGTTCGAGGGTCGAGCATATCAGTACAGAGTCCTGCCCTTCGGGCTGTCCCTGTCCCCCCGTGTCTTCACGAAAGTCACGGAGGGGGCCCTTGTGCCCATGAGAGAACAGGGCGTTCGCATCCTCAACTATCTCGACGACTGGCTCATTCTAGCACAGTCCAAGGATCAGTTGTGCGAACACAGGGACCTGGTGCTCAGACACCTCAGCCAGTTGGGTCTTCGGGTCAACTGGGAAAAGAGCAAACTCCCCCCCGTGCAGAGGATCTCTTTTCTCGGTATGGAGTTGGATTCGGTCGAACAGACAGCGCGCCTCACGGAGGAGCGTGTCCAGTCGATGCTGAGCTGCCTGAACACGTTTCAAGGCAGGATGGCGGTTCCACTGAAACAGTTTCAGAGGCTCGGCAGTAACACCGCTCGGCCTGCTTCATATGAGACCGCTTCAGCATTGGCTACACGGCAGAGTCCCGAGATGGGCGTGGCAACGCGGCAAACACCGGGTGAGCATCACACCGGCCTGCCGCCAGTCCTTCAGTCCATGGTCAGACCCCTCGTTCCTTCGGGCCGGAGTGCCCCTGGAACAGGTGTCCAGGCACGCTGTGGTTTTCACGGATGCCTCTGCCATGGGCTGGGGAGCCACGTACAACGGGCATGCAGTGTCAGGGGTTTGGACGGGCCCGCACCTGCATTGGCATATCAATTGCCTCGAGTTGCTAGCAGTGCATCTTGCTCTGAGCCGCCTCAAAGCGCGGTTACGGGGCAAAGATGTACTGGTCCGCATGGACAACACTGCGACCGTTGCGTATATCAACCGACAAGGTGGTCTGCGCTCCCGTCGCATGTCGCAGCTCGCCCGCCATCTTCTCCTCTGGAGTCAGAAGTGTCTGAGGTCGCTTCGGGCCATTCATGTCCCTGGTGTGCACAACCGTGTGGCCGACGAGCTTTCACGAGCTGCGCTCCCAGGCGAGTGGCGACTCCACCCCCAGGTGGTTCAGCTGATTTGGAGACAGTTTGGGGTGGCACAGGTCGACCTGTTTGCCTCCCCAGAAACGTCCCACTGCCAGTGGTTCTATTCGCTGACCGAGGGTACACTCGGCACGGATGCCCTGGCTCACAGCTGGCCCCAGGGGCTGCGCAAATATGCGTTTCCCCCAGTGAGCCTACTTGCACAGACTCTGTGCAAGGTCAGGGAGGACGAGGAGCAGGTCCTGCTGGTGGCGCCATACTGGCCCAACCGGACCTGGTTTCCAGAACTTATGCTCCTCGCGACAGCCCCTCCTTGGCCGATTCCTCTGAGGAAGGACCTTCTGACTCAGAGACGGGGCACCCTTTGGCACCCGCGTCCAGACCTGTGGAAGCTTCATGTCTGGCCCCTGGACGGGACGCGGAGGTTCTAGGTGACTTACCCCAAGAGGTAGTTAACACCATCACTTCGGCACGAGCACCGTCTACAAGACAGGCTTACGCCTTGAAGTGGAACCTGTTCGTCGAGTGGTGTTCTTCTCGCCGAGAAGACCCCCGAAGATGTTTGATCGCGTCTGTGCTTTCCTTCCTGCAACAGGGGTTGGAGCGTAGGCTGTCGCCCTCCACCCTCAAGGTTTATGTTGCTGCAATATCCGCCTATCACGACCATGTAGAAGGTAAGACGGTTGGGAAGCACGACCTGGTCGTCAGGTTCCTTAGGGGGGCGAGACGGTTAAATCCTCCTCGCCCCCCCTCCATACCCTCTTGGGATCTTGCTCTGGTGCTCCGAGCACTTCAGAATGCCCCATTTGAGCCTTTGCAGTCAGCAGAGCTAAAGATTCTGTCAATGAAGACTTTGCTGTTGGCTGCATTGGCCTCCATCAAGAGGGTAGGGGACCTGCCGGCATTTTCGGTCGACGAATCGTGCCTAGAGTTCGGGCCGGGTGATACCCACGTGGTGTTGAGACCCCGGCCTGGCTATGTGCCCAAGGTTCCTACCACTCCCTTCAGGGACCAGGTGGTGAACCTGCAAGCGCTGCCCCCGGAGGAGGCAGACCCAGCCCTAGCTTTGCTCTGTCCCGTCCGCGCTCTGCGGGTTTACGTGGATAGAACTCAAAGTTTCAGAACCTCAGATCAGCTCTTTGTCTGTCACGGAGGCCAGCAGAAGGGAAAGGCTGTCTCCAAGCAGAGGATGGCCCACTGGATAGTGGATGCCATCACCTTGGCTTACCAAGCACAAGGTGTGCCCTGTCCGCTCAGGGTGCGAGCACACTCTACTAGAAGTGTTGCATCCTCCTGGGCGCTGGCACGTGGCGCCTCGCTGTCAGACATCTGTAGAGCTGCGGGCTGGGCGACACCCAACACGTTCGCTAGATTCTATAGCCTACGTGTAGAGCCGGTCTCCTCCTGTGTTCTCACCTCAAATGGGTAGAAGCACTGAGAGGCCCCGGCTCTTGTCGGCTTGCTGCGCTACGATGCTTATATTCTCCAGAAGCAAACTCTGTGAGTCCTCCACCGCCCTCGGTGCCGGACGTGGCGGAACGTCTGGCATCAGGCCCCTTGCCGCTGAATCCTTGAGAACCGGTATTGGGCTTGGGCCATATGAGTGACCCTGCGGGGATCCCATATTTTCTTCCACGGTCGCTCCTACGGGAAGCCTGTGTCTTTCCCTTGGGAGAGCCTTCCCTGCAGTGGGACTGAGCCCCCTTCTCCTGGCGGGCTACGGCTCAGCATTGTACTCCACATAACTCCTTCGGGGTACGATGTGGGCTCCGCAGCGTTCCCTTCTCTAGGGCACGCTTTCCCAGTGTTATCCAATAATCACTGAGCGGGTCATGCGGAACAGCGGTGATGGACTTCCCGGTGTGAGCCCCGTCTCATCAGGTAAGAGAGCTCAGGTGGCTCACACAGGGCACTGGATGGGGGCAGAAGCCATGGAGCTTTGGTAGGGATTCCTATTCGTCGGTACTCCGACGTGGCGTCGAGAGTGACCGACTGAATGGGAACGTCTCGGTTACGTATGTAACCCTCGTTCCCTGAAGGAGGGAACGGAGATGCCACGTCCCGTCGCCATGTCCTCTGTACCCTGCTGGGGTGCCTGTCTACCTACCCGGCTCCTCAGCAAAAGGCTGATTTGATGCAATCACCTGTGTCTCATTTATACCCGCACGGCGTGGCATGAGCACCTGGTGCAATCATTGCATGCCAATGTGCATTGGCTCGTTTAGTTACACTCGAAGTAGATTGGCTCTCGCGAGCGAGATTCCTATTCGTCGGTACTCCGACGTGGCGTCTCCGTTCCCTCCTTCAGGGAACGAGGGTTACATACGTAACCGAGACGTTCTGTTGTTAACCTTTAATATTATAATGTGCAAGTAAGGGCTCCCTATATAGTTTACAGCATTATGCTTAAGAAACTTTTTGTTATAATTGAATTAATTTAAGGTCAGACACATTTTTTTCAGTAAACCACTGTTTAATAAAAAAATTAATAAAAAGCAATTTTTTAAAACTGCTGTACCGAACCTGTACCGAACCGTCCGTTTTGTGTACCGTTACACCCCTAATATCCAAATAAATTTAATTACTAAACTAAATTAAATACATCAACTAAATTACTGATCTGCCCACATTGTCACTGTATGATAATTGAAATGAGCTAGATGACATCACCATTTTCTCCAGAGCGGCAGTACAGCCGAGTCAAATTCTGTTGCATTATGCACATTACACTGTGAAGTTGCTTTGAAACAATCTGCATTGTAAAAAGCGCTATATAAAGAAAGTTGACTTGACTTAAAACAAACATTAAAAAGAATTGTGATAAAATCGTGAATCATGATTTTCCTGAAAAAGAGTTTTGCCCAGAACAGTACCATACCACCAACACTAACAGTATGCTATAATTGTAATAAATAATGTACTTGACGAAGTGGTCCTGACTGAAATTATATTTTTGCTATATCGCCCACCCCTTATTTCACGAGTTTGTGTGCCCATATAATCTTGGTAAAAGAGGTAAACGGATTTGGCGTGCTGTCTGCTATAGAGGGGCTCGGAGAGGATATTCTACCCGAGCTCCGATTGCCCCCCTATAACAGGAACAATTGTTCAAAAGGGAGGAGCCGGGGAGGAGGAGGGATGCTGCAAGAACTAACACCGGGAAGAGGTAAGCTGCTGGTTTTATACCTTGGAATTAATTGGAAGATTAGATGGGCGTACTTTCTCCTGAAATTACGTTTATTAACTTCACTTCACGAGTTTGTGTGCCCATATAATCTTGGTAAAAGTGGTAAACGGATTTGGCGTGCTGTCTGCTATAGAGGGGCTCGGAGAGGATATTCTACCCGAGCTCTGATTGCCCCCCAAAAACATAAATGCATAAATAGACAGCAAAATTATGGGGATTGGAACAGCTCATGATTACTTAAGGAATCTGCATAATTATTTCAATAATCTAGAAGACCCCCCCCAAAAAAAAGAAAGTGCAGGAAAAAGAATGGAAGATGGCACTGCAGCAGCATTGAGGTAGGCAGGTAACTGCCGTGGCAGTTTATGAAACTGCTGAGGCATTGTAGCGGCTGTATGGGATAGAGTGGGTCACTGCAGCGGCAGTCTCAATTGGCGGGACACTGCGGCGGCAGTCTCAAATTGGCGGGGCACTGCAGCGGCAGTCTCAAATTGGCGGGGCACTGCAGCGGCAGTCTCAAATTGGCGGGGCACTGCGGCGGCAGTCTCAACTTGGCGGGGCACTGCAGCGGCAGTCTCAAATTGGCGGGGCACTGCAGCGGCAGTCTCAAATTGGCGGGGCACTGTAGCGGCAGTCTCAAATTGGCGGGGGGCACTGCAGCGGCAGTCTCAAATTGGCGGGCCAATTTTTAATTTTTAAGCCAGCAGTAGTATCAAGTAAAGTGGAGCACGACACAGCAGCATCGATTAAACAAGGTTTGCAGGCACAAGTTGGATTGAGTTTCGAAGGGCAGGTATCTTAAAGAGAAGTGAGATTTGGATGGGCTTGTTTGATGAGGCTAAGGTCAGATCGAATGTAAGACTGAAAGGCATCTGAGGACCACCGTCCCAGTAGTTTGATTTGATGGTCTGGCAGACATTTTTGGGCTGCGGTTGTGGCTGCTCCAATACGAAAGGAGTGAGATGAATACGAGTGAGCTTGGATACCAGAGTGGGTGAGGATGTGTTTAAGCTTTTTATGAAACCAATGCCTGGTGACAGGAAGGTTGTTCTCATCAATGAAAAGTGGGTCGAGCTGAGAGGAGATCTGAGCCTCCCTGTGTGCAAGGAAGAAGGAAAGAGATTGATATGGCTGGATAGACTAAATAGTGGATAGTCGGGAGACTAAAGAAGTGGATAAAGTTTTTTAATTGATCAGTTATGCTGTGTTTGATCAGGAAACGGATGGTGTCCTTGTCTAAAACTTGGAGGTCGGAGAAGGTTGGATGGATGGCTGGGTTGAATTTAGAATTGGTTGTGAATTCAGAAACTCTGAGGAATCCAAAAAAGGCCAGGGTAAACATAGCATCTAGAGTTCTTGCTGTTTCTGGGGGCATGCAACCAGAGCGGAGGAAGGTCAGACATTTAGCTAAAAGATCAATGGTTAGAGGTTGCCTGGAATCAGGCTGAGTAGGGTTGGTTTTTTGAATTCCTTTGATTAGGAGTGTGATCTGGGGGTTTGTTATGGCAGGACATGGATGGCCGTAGATTAGTTTGAAGAAAAATTGAATGCCACTGAGATAGACTTTGATGGTACTGGGTTGGATGGACTTGATCTGGTGGAGATATGAGATGAATGAAGAAATTGATAGAAGGGAAAAATTGGGGAAAAACTGGTTGTAAGAGGAATGGAATTGTTTGAAAGCTCTCCAAGCTGTCCAGTAAGATTGCAGTGTTCTGGGTGAGAGGGCGTGAAATATCGAATCCAGAGATGAAGTGTGGAGGTGTTTGAGTGGGTGAGTTACTGGAATATCAAGTCTGAATAGGGAGGAACTGGGGTTGGATCTGGGTCCGCCTCCGGGGCTAATGCTCTGAATTTCTGCTAAAATCTGGGAACGTAGATGGGTGGAGACGGGTGGTAGATCTATAGCAAGGGCGTTGGAAGGAACTGGAAGAGCAGATGCAGTTGAGAGTGTATATGTTGGGAGGGGGAGGAACTGTTGAGGAAGCAGTGGCTAGATGAAATAAGGTTGGCGAATAGATCGCTTGGAGAGGCAGCCCCATACTTGGATCAGCTCCAACGGCGGCAGAAAAAGGAAAGAGAGGGGGTGGCAGGACCGTTTGCGGAGGCAGCCTCACGCTTGGGTCTGTGCCGATAGCAGAGGAGAAATTAGTGAGAGGGGGGAAAGGAGGGGGGGGGGGGGGCATGACCGCTTGCGGAGGCAGCCTCACGCTTGGGTCTGCTCCGATAGTGGAGGAGAGAGGAATGGAAGAGGGGGGGTAGGGGGGAAATAGTGGCATTTGCACAGGTAGCCTCAAATTTGTATTCATTCCATGGCTAGATGGATTTAACTGAGGATGAAAGACAGGAGGAACAGAAATGTGGGAAGCGTGGGCAGGAGGAGCTGTGATAGACTCACCTGTGGCAGGAGGAAATGTAACAGTCACAGTCGGAGAGGCCGCGAAACTATCGCGGGCGACCGCGGAACTAATGTTTGTGGCCGCGGTAGACGGCCGGCCGCAATGAGCGGCGGACGAGGAAGCTGTGGCAGCTGCGGCTGCCGGCTGAAACTGTAGCGGGTTGGAGGCAAACTGTATGGATCGTACAGTTGCATTCGTTGAGGCTTGCGTGGTGTTTGGAGGATGCTGGGTGTTTTGGTGAGAGCGCACGAGCAGATCGTGAAGTTGCGCTTTTGAATTCTTCCGGGAGAAATGGATACCCACGTTGGATAACGCTTGCCTGAGCGCGTTGACGGTCCATTTCCCGACAGGAGGGACTGAAGGGCTTGCTGCAGATGATGTTGATGCTGATGATGATGATGATGATGATGATGATGATGATGATGATGATGATGATGAAGGACGAGATGAATCACGGCGAGGATTAGCCGAGCCCCGTGATGACCTAGATGGAGGAGGAGAAATAGGTCTCCTTGAGCGAGGTTTTTTATGCTGGTTTGAGGAGTGGAGAGACCGGCGACCTGGACGATCAACAGGTGAAATGTGCAGTGAAGGAGGATCCAAACTGTTGGGAGAAAATCGTGCAGGTGTTTCTGGCACGTTAGAAAGTTCGTCGTCGGAGGGAAACAGTTCGATTTCCTGGAAGTCAGTCATGATGCGGTTTGGGCGGGTCAAATGCTGCAAGAACTAACACCGGGAAGAGGTAAGCTGCTGGTTTTATACCTTGGAATTAATTGGAAGATTAGATGGGCGTACTTCCTCTAGAAATTACGTTTAGTAACTTCACTTACAGACTTGACAACCATTCATATGGTATCTGGGAGGAAGTGGGTAAATAAGGAGTTTTCTGTGATAACAGGTTAGTCTCTTCGGACTCCTCTCTGAGGTGATAGCGGGCCCTGTAGTTCAGTTACCCTGGAATGTTGAACCACATCTCTAGTGGTCATTTACCCTGGGTGTTAGAAGGTTACGAGGTGAGCCTGCCTACATTTGCACCACACTCGTGAAACGGTACAGTTGTTGTGTCGTTTAGTATAGGGACCCCTTATGTCGCTTCTGACACACATCGAAGTGACAGACAGAAAGAGAATGTCTCGGTTACGTATGGTCACCCTCCTTCCCTGATGGAGGGAACAGAGATCTGTGTCCCTCTGGCCACAACTCTGTACTGACCTCTGAAGTGGCCGATACACTATCTCGGCTCCTCAGACCAAAACTGAACTGCACTTACATGCCAGCCAGCCTTATATACCCGTATGTGCAGGTAAGGTCTGCCATGCAAATTCTGCATGCCAATTTCACTGGCCTTTTATGATATTCTCAGAGGTGATTGGGACTCTCAAGAGCGAATCCCATATGTCGATTTTGACACACGTCTCCGTTCCCTCTATCAGGGAACGAGGGTTACCATACATAACCAAGATGTTTTTTCTTTATAAAGTCTGCATGTACCTATTTACAGCCTTGACAACTATTCATATGGTATCTGGGAGGAAGTAGGTAAATAAGGAAATGTCCATAAGACTCCTAGCTTATCACTGATTTGTGGAATTGGTGGCATTACAACTCTCACCATGATACAACCATACCCGCTCCCTATATTAAATATAAAATAAAAATACACAAACAAAAATTATAACAATACAATAAATTATAACTGTGTAAAAAACAGTCATATACTAGAGTTTCCAAGGGTATCATACCATACACTAGATTTGTGTGGGGCAGGGGTAAACTGAGCGCAATCTGCTGTGACATCACAATTATGTTGCATTGTGGTCTATGTGTCAAGGTTCTGTTTGTATGTTGGTCTTTCAGTTGTGTTTTGATTTCTGTCTTTGTCACAGTTCTTTGTCACAGTTTTCCGCCACTTGTCTGTTTCCTTGGTTACCTTCATTAGTTTAGTTCAGCTGTACTTAAGTTCTTCCCTGTTCAATCATTCTTTGTCCGGTAACAGTTACGTTTGAGTGTGTTTTCCTTGCCGTTCAGCCTTGTTCCTGAGAGTTCACATTAAAGTTTATGTTCAGGTCAAGTCAAGTCAAATTTATTTATATAGCGCTTTTAACAATGCAGATTGTTTCAAAGCAGCTTTACAGTGTTAAACAGGAAAATAATGCAGCATAATTTTATTCAGCCGTATAGCCATTCTGGAGAAAATGGTGATGTCATCAGTTCATTTCAATTATCATACAGCGGCAGTGTGGGCTTTAGATCAGTAATGAGATCAGTAATTTAATTTATATGGTTAATTTAGTTTAATAATTAGATTTATTTGGATATTTAGTTGAAAATTTTTGAAAAATTTAGTGTCCCCAACTGAGCAAGCCAAGCCAGAGGCAACAGTGGCAAGGAAACCAAAACCCCATTAGGTGACCTAATTGAGAAAAATAAACCTTGGGAGAAACCAGGCTCAGTCGGGGTGCCAGTTCTCCTCTGGCCAATTAACAAACAGCATATTATTATTATTATTATTATTATTATTATTATTATTCTGGCAACTTTACAGGTCAGAGGTCATAATAGATCGGAATATTCGAAGGACCGGAGGTGTTTAATAGGCAGCCAGTGCAATGTTGACAGAACTGGGCTAATATGGTCATACTTCCTGGTTCTAGTAAGAACTCGAGCTGCTGCGTTTTGGACCAGCTGGAGTTTATTTATTAAGCGAGCAGGGCAACCACCCAGTAGAGCATTACAATAATCTAACCTTAAGGTCATGAACGCATGAACTAACTGTTCAGCATTTTGCATTGAGAGCATGTGCCGTAATTTAGATATATTTTTAAGATGGTAGAATGCAGTTTTACAGATGATAGAAACGTGGCTTTCAAACGAAAGATTGGTATCAAAGAGCACACCAAGGTTCCTCACTGACGACGAGGACTTGACAGAGCAGTCATCAAGTGTTAGACAGTATTCTAGGTTACTACTTGTGGAGCTTTTTTGTCCAATAATTAAAAATGTAGTTTTTTCTGAATTGAGTTGCAGGAAGTTACCGGTCATCCAGTGTTTTATATCAGCTATGCATTCCGTTAATCTTGTGAATTGGTAAGTTTCTTCAGGGCGTGAAGAAATATAGAGTGAAACTATGGCTAAATGAAGCTTCGAAGTGTTTCATCAGGTGGCGCCTGCCGAAACTGCGTTGATTAAAGGGGGCGGGAACAAACCACACAGTCACACATCTGTATGAACCTATTTCACCACAGTTTAAAAGTGAAGTAAATCCATCTTCACCTCGTGGGTTTTTGTGAGAGGAGATTTTGTGATAGCAGTGATTTTGTGATAGCAGTGATTTTATATCAGCTATGCATTCCGTTAATCTTGTGAATTGGTAAGTTTCTTCAGGGCGTGAAGAAATATAGAGCTGAGTATCGTCAGCATAACAATGAAAACTAACACCATGCTTCCTAATGATATCTCCCAGTGGTAGCATGTACAGGGTGAAGAGCAGCGGTCCTAGCACTGAGCCTTGCGGTACTCCATACTGAACATGTGATCAGTGTGACATCTCTTCATTTACTGCTACAAACTGATAACGGTCGCATAGGTATAATTTAAACCATGACAAAGCAATTCCACCAATACCTACATAATTTTCGAGTCTATTCAAAATAATGTTGTGGTCGATGGTATCAAATGCAGCTCTAAGATCGAGTAACACTAATAGAGAGATACAGCCACGATCGGATGATAAGAGTAAATCATTTGTAACTCTGATGAGAGCAGTCTCAGTACTATGAAATCCTCACAGATAACATTTATTTCTAAAAAGGAACATAATTGTGAAGACACTGCCTTTTCAAGTATTTTTGACAGAAAGGGTAGATTTGAGATTGGTCTATAATTGACTAATTCTGTAGGATCAAGTTGCGTTTTTTTAATAAGTGGTTTAATAATAGCCAACTTAAAAGTTTTTGGTACATATCCTAATGACAAAGATGAATTAATGATATTAAGAAGAGGATCTATGACCTCTGGTTGCATCTCATTTAATAGCCTAGTCGGTATAGGGTTAAGCATACATGTTGCTGATTTTGATGATTTAACGAGTTTAGTCAATTCTTCTCCTATATGTTCAATTGAGATTTCTAATTCTTCAGTTTGTTCCTGTGCTACGCACCTTGACACTATGGATCTGCCTGAAGTGAGTAGACTCATTTTCCAGCCACTAATTAGTTTCCTTAGTTACTGATTAAGTTACACACATTTCAGTTTCGGTT
Source organism: Romanogobio albipinnatus (assembly GCA_023566225.1). Classification (NCBI taxonomy): domain Eukaryota; kingdom Metazoa; phylum Chordata; class Actinopteri; order Cypriniformes; family Gobionidae; genus Romanogobio; species Romanogobio albipinnatus. The sequence goes on from CM042244.1 coordinate 30,082,462, forward strand.
GATTAGCCTCCGTTGTGTATTTACGCCCATAGTTCCTGTCTTAACTTAACATGGTTGTGAGTTATTTCCTGGATTATCTCCTATGCGTTTCCTTTTTGGATTTTGTTCAATAAACTGTAACTTTCTGACGGACAGACCTCAGTTACATCGGACATCAGGCTTTCGAACTTTGAGCACAGAGACTCCCGAAGGCTGTGTCCTGAGCCTGCTGCTGTATACCATCTTCACATTTGACTGTGTGGCCTCTCAGACCAATACCAGGATTATAAAGTTTGCGGATGACACTACAGTCATCAGACTGATCACTGGTTGAGAGGAAACATCATACAGAAGAGTGGTGGCAGGACTGGTGGCCTGGTGTTAGGAAAATAATCTCTCCTTAAATGTACAGAAGACCAAGGAGATGATTATTGATCCTAGGAGGAGGAGGAAGGAGCAGCATACCCCAATTTACACTGGTGAGACAGAGATGAAGAGGGTAAAAACCTTTAAATTCCTCTGAACCTACATCAGCGAGGATCTCACCTGATCTCATAACACTCAGCAGCTCTTGAGGAAATCCAGCAACTGTACTTTTTAAGAGGGTTGAGGAATATTTGGCATGGTAACCGAAGTCCTCAGCAACTTTTACACATGTTCAGTAGAACGCGTGATCGCCAGTTCAATTACAGTGTGGTATGGAAGCTGCACTGTTCAGGATAGGAGAGCTCTGCACAGTTCATTTGTGGAGTACATCACTTCAGGACATTTATAGCACTAGGGTCATCAGGAGGGCCCACAACATCATCCGGGACGATACAAGTCAAGTCACCTTTATTAATATAACACTTTTTACAATACAGATTGTTTCAAAGTAGCTTTACTGTGATAACAGGATGCAACAAATTGACAAAGGTATTAATTTATCTATACAGCCTCTATGGAGAAAACAGTTGTAACAATCGTTCTTATTGGCAGACGTTACATGTATTAAATGGGGTCAGATTCTACTGGGTGAGTTATTGCAGTGTTTAAAAGGATAAGACAAACAACAGTTGTACAGTGAAAAAAACCAACAGTGTATTTACAATATACACAAGAGACTTAAAACAACACAGTAAAACTAGGAAACCTCAGTCTGTTAAAAGTAGGGATGGCTGACGCGAAACAGACGTTTCGGGGCGTTGCCGAGATCCCGAAGCGCAGATGTTTCGAAACACTGCTCCGAACTGTGATTCGAAACACCAATGTCACGTGACTATGGCTAAATGAAGCTTCGAAGTGTTTCATCAGGTGGCGCCTGCCGAAACTGCGTTGATTAAAGGGGGCGGGAACAAACCACACAGTCACACATCTGTATGAACCTATTTCACCACAGTTTAAAAGTGAAGTAAATCCATCTTCACCTCGTGGGTTTTTGTGAGAGGAGATTTTGTGATAGCAGTGATTTTGTGATAGCAGTGATTTTGTGATAGCAGTGAGATTTATAGTGCGCTTTGGTTAGTTATATTTAGGCTAGATTTAAATGAGATATATTGACTGATAGGTATAGACAGTGACGTATAGTTAGGATAGATATAGTGACACATTCATATAGACTAAGTTAGATAGTGACAGATAGATAGCACAGCATAAGTTAAATATATAGAATTATATAGATATAGATTCATAGGTGATATATAGATAGATATATTAATAGAATAGATAAAAATGGAGGCTCCACTTAAGAGATGCCGTACATCTGTGGTGTGGGAGCATTTCCATTTGGAAGCACCAAATAAAGTGAGATGTGTGTATTGTGATAGGCAGCTAGCCTTCTGCAACAATACATCATCCATGATGCGCCATTTGAGGAGCACTCATCCTGCCATTTTGGAGGGTGCAGAGGATGGTAACATTCCCCCTGTACCTAGGCCTGCTACTGACACTGCTGGACCCAAGGTTCAAAAATGTGGCTTTTGGGAATTGTACCAACGCCCAGGAAGCTGAAAAAAACCTCACACTGGAGTGCGCTTCATTGATGCGTTCAAACACAGCAACTCCTGGTGAGCAGTCTCAGTCTTCATCTAACTTTATGGAGATGGTTCATCTGAATAATTATGAACATTATACTTCATATATGCTGTCAGTTTATGCTTTGTAAACTAATTGTTGTTTTAATTTTCATTCAGAGCCACAAATGTCAACATCAGGACCATCATCATCATCATCATCATCATCATCATCATCATCAACAACACCAGCAGAAACCCAGGACAGTTTATGAGAACTGTTTGATAGTCGTATCCGTGAAACCCAGACGACACACAGCACTACAGCTGATGCAACTGTAGAAGTGAAAAAATACCTGAAAGATGCGTTTTTGCCCAGAACGCATGATCCATTAATTTATTGGAAAGAGAGAGCAGTAATTTTCCCTCATTTGTGTGAACTTGCAAAAAAATATTTGTGCATGCCAGCAACAAGTGTCCCTTGTGAGAGGATTTTTTCAAAGGCTGGAGAAATTATATGTAAAAAAAGAAGTCGGCTGAGTCCTTCAACAGCAGAGCAATTCATATTTTTGAATAAAGAAGTTTTGTAACAAATGTGACACATTGTGGCTTTATTTATTTTATTAATGTTCATTTTGTATAACAAAAAAACAAAACATATAGTTCTTTACAATGACGAGGCTACAGGTTACAAAACCAAGACCATGTAGTTGTCAGACAGATGTTAAAATTTTTTTTTTTTACATGGATCATTGTCAAGGCAATACATGCAAGTGACCACTAGATGGCGCCGTAGAGACGGGTGTCAGATTGATTCGAAGCTTCGAAACAATATGGAACATTTGCTTCAACTGCTTCATTGCTTCACGAAGCCTCGGTCTGCCCATCACTAGTTAAAAGCATATAATCCATAACACCCTACCCTAAAACAGTCAGAATGAGTCCCAGTGTGCTGAAAGTCCTTATGCCAGTGTCCAACCGTGTATATACAATCCAAGTGAGAGTGAATCCAAATGCGTGTCACTGGAAAGGTGAGACAATAAAAACTCCACAATCCAGGTTCGGTGATCACCAGTGCATTTCTCCCCCCTTTTGGCTTTCCATGCTGCCACCTTTATGCTGGTCTGCTTCCTGTTTCCTGTCATGTGATCAGTCACATGACAGGTGGACCCAGTAACATTTAAAGACATACACACATTAAAACAGATAAGAGGACTAAAATGGATTAAAATGACTAAGACAACATGTAAACCTATTAAAACTCTAATATACATAAAATCATTATAATATATAGAGTGGTTAAAAGAGCCTTTGGTTTGGTTCTGTGAATAATTTTTTTTATGCCTGTGGCTGCCAAGGAACTGCACCCTCAGCACTGAAGTAGTTCACCAGTGTCTCCCTAACACGCATTGCATCCCGTGCAGCATTGTTGCTCCCTACTTGGCTGATGTTGTGCAGTCCAGAGGCTTCTCCGTCACCAACATAGGAAAACGTCTGCGTTGTCCTCTGTAGGAAGTTGTGTAGAACACAGGTGGCCGCAGATATGTAGCCGCAATGGAAAAAAGCAGGCGTTGTTCCTCGTTCATTGTTAACATATCAAACACTGATTAAGAGCCACCCACATTTGAATAAAAGAGTAATTTTTTCATGTGTCATTTCTTATGCAAACACATCTCCCCCAAATGCATAAAGTGCAGATATTAAATATTGTCCTATAGTCAATGCAGTATTGTAAACACCCTCTATAAACTTTAATATGTAATACTAAATTGTTTTATATTGAAAATCATAAGGGTAAATGTAGTAAATTATTCTCATTTTAAATATAAATAATTCTATTTTTTCAGAAAATTATCTACTTAATCACAAAAAATAACAGATTGAAAAACAAATGTATGCGTTTATTTATCAAAACTGACCTTAGATGTTATTAGAGATGATACTCAAAATAAAAAAAAATTCTCGAGGCACGAGCTATAGGCTCCGCTCTCCTCAAACATATATACATTAATTATTTTGATTAACAATACTTCACAGTTATGTTCTTTTAACAGGGACAACACAAAGTGTAAACACTATGAACACACTGCACAAGGTACAGCTGACAGGACCATGAGGGTAAATAAGCTTACTAACACCCCTCATGGCCTTGTCAGCTGTACCCCGCTCTCCTCCTTTTCCTGACTAAACTGGGCCTCATAAACTAATTTGTGTATTTCAAATTTCAGCCTCTCTTTTCTTCCTGGTTCCCTTTCAGTCGGTCACTACGACGTACGTCGGTAATAACCGACGAATTGGGATCACTTCAGAGAGCCCCTATCAGCTTCGAGAACTTAAGAACAGGCCAATGAACAATTGGCGTGTGAGATTTGCATCTCGCGCCCCGCGCCGCGCCGCGGGTATAAACAGGAAGCGAGAGCACCGCACTGACGTCATTCACTTCGGAGCCGAACCGGCGTTGAAGTTGCAGAGACTGCTTTCCTGTCTTTCAGCGAAAGAGATTTATCAGAGAAGAACAGAGAAGAGGATCGTGTGCTGGTGTGACGGCGCTTTCCAGCGGGACCGCGAACTCAGCTGCTAGAAGGAACAAACTGCTGTTATCACAGCAATCTGTTGGTATCGGTGGGCGTTCCTTTCTTTGAGTGCAAACACAGGCTGCACTATCCCTGTGTGTTGCCGCGGTTTCCCTGGGTGCTTCAGCACTCTCTTAAAAGAGCGTTTCCTCACAAAAAGAGCAACACGGGTGTGACACTGCGTCTTTTTCAAGATGTCATTCCACCCGTGCGTTTCTGGATGCGGTCGTTCCCTCTCGCCCGCTGACGGCCACACTCACTGCATCACGTGCCTGGGCTTACAGCACGCTGAGGCAGCGTTTGTGAATAGCTCGTGTTCTCACTGCGGGAACATGACTATTGCGGTGCTTAGGTCGAGACTCACCTACCTTCGGGAAGGCGGAGTCCCCCTCCCCATACCTCGATCTAGAGCTATCCCTAACCAGGATAGACCTACTTCGACGGATGGCCGGGGTGATCTGAGGATAACGTTCAGGACAAACCCGCCTAGTGCTCCTACGCAGGTCCCTGAACCCTCTCAAGCACCGCTGCCGGTGGCGCCACCGGAAGAGATCGCTGGTCCCGCCCACGGGCGCCCAGTCATCTCTTTCGGAGCGCCCGCGGACGAGCAGATGTCGATCGCAGCATCGGAGGGGGAGTTCCAGTCCTCAGAGGATGAGGATTCAGCTGTACTGCCTCCCTCTGGGAGAGTGGCTACGGCTGAGTCGGACCCTGAGTTGACGGCTATGCTTTCCCGGGCCGCCGAAAAGGTCGGGCTTGTGTGGAACCCTCCACCACGTCCCGAACCTTCTAGGTTGGATGATTGGTTCCTGGGGGGGGGGTCGCGCTGGTTCTCAGCGTCCCGCCCCAGTGCCATTCTTCCCATTTCGTCGGCCGGGTTGTTCGGCGACGCGGTCGAGAATTTCGCCCAGCAATTCTCGGCCGCCCAGAAGCAGACGGAGGCCATCAAACACATCCTGCACCGGCGGCCCGCTGCTGCCTCCACCCAGCCGCCGGCTGCAGCACCTCCGTCTGCCCGTCGCCGAGGACGTCTTCCTGCGGCCGCCCCCGCTCCCGCCCCAGCCCAGCAGCAGCCTTCCACCGGCCGTGGGCGTGGAGCCGGTCGCGGGAAGAACGTCCAGCCCGCTCAGGCAGCTGCCAAGCCAGGTGGCAAGCGCCGTCGGAAGAGACCCTGAGACGGGCCGCCCAGAGATGGAGGGAACTGCTCTTCAGGAGATGGCTGCAGCACCACTCCTTCCCCCGGTGGAGGGCCGGGGGAACCCCATTTTTCTTTCTGTTCCGCCACTGGCCCCAGTGCCAAATTTGGCACCCAAATTTTCAATAAAAGAGCAGTTTCTAACATCTCTGGGTGCCAAGAGAGCGCGTCTGGCGGTATGCAACGCTACCATGCCTCATACCCCTCAGACACCTCTCTCCTCGCCAACAGGGGGCGTCGGTTGTGCGGACGCACACAAAGTGCCTCCCCACGCTCGCCCGTCCCCTCAGCGGATGCAGGTCGTGTGTCAGACCCAGACCCCTGCACGGACCACTCCCATGTCGTCCTGGGGCCCCTGCATTCCGCTGCGCTGCCCCGCTCCGGGTACGTCCGTGGTGCCGATGATCCCGCTTGCTCGGTCTCTAGGGGCCTGGCTAGCGCTCCCCAGCCCGTCTCGCTGGATCATCCGCACCATCAGACTCGGCTATGCGATTCAGTTCGCCCGGCGTCCCCCGAAGTTCAGGGGTGTCCACTTCACTTCTATACCGAAGGAGGGTGCCCCCGTGCTTCAGGCAGAGATCGCTGTCCTATTGGCGAAGGACGCGATAGAGCCGGTCCCTCCAGCCGATATGAAGTCCGGGTTTTACAGCCCGTACTTCATTGTACCCAAGAAAGGTGGCGGGTTACGACCGATCCTGGATCTGCGTTACTTGAACCGCTCCCTTCACAGGATGCCGTTCCGAATGTTAACCCAGAAACGCATCTTCAGGTGCATCCGTCCCCAGGATTGGTTTGCAGCGATCGACCTGAAGGACGCGTACTTTCATGTCTCGATTCTCCCTCGACACAGACCGTTTCTACGCTTTGCTTTCGACGGACGGGCATACCAGTACAAAGTCCTACCCTTCGGGTTGTCCCTGTCGCCCCGTGTCTTCACGAAAGTCGCGGAGGCGGCCATTGCTCTCATGAGAGAGCGTGGTGTTCGCATCCTCAACTATCTCGACGACTGGCTGATTCTTGCCCAGTCGCGCGAACACAGGGACATGGTGCTCCGGCACCTCAGCCAGTTGGATCTTCGGGTCAACTGGGAGAAGAGGAAACTCTGTCCCGTACAGAGGATCTCTTTTCTCGGGATGGAGATCGACTCGGTCGCCATGACTGCGCGCCTCACAGAGGAGCGCGTCCAGTCGGTGCTGAGCTGCTTGAGTACGCTCAAACGCAGTACAGCGGTTCCACTGAAATATTTTCAGAGGCTCCTGGGGCATATGGCAGCGGCAGCCGCAGTAACGCCGCTAGGGCTGCTCCATATGAGACCGCTTCAGCACTGGCTACACGACCGGGTCCCGAGATGGGCGTGGCACAGCGGGTCCCTCCGTGTCCAAGTGACGCCGAGATGCCGCCAAACCCTCACCCCGTGGTCGGACCCTTCTTTTCTACGGGCAGGAGTGCCTCTAGAACAAGTGTCCAGGCATCATGTTGTCTCCACGGATGCCTCACCCACGGGTTGGGGTGCCACGTACAACGGGCTTGCAGTATCGGGTCTGTGGACGGGGCCCCAACTGCAATGGCATATCAATTGCCTAGAGTTGCTGGCAGTTCGTCTTGCTCTCAGCCGCCTCAAAGGGTCGCTCAAAGACAAGCACGTTCTGGTCCGGACGGACAGCACGACGGCCGTTGCGTACATCAACAAACAAGGTGGTCTACGCTCCCGCCGTTTGTCCCAACTCGCCCGCCATCTCCTCCTGTGGAGTCAGAAGCATCTGAGGTCCCTTCGTGCTATTCACATTCCGGGCCTGCTCAACCGTGCGGCCGACGAGCTGTCGCGGTTGCCAGTGCTTCCCGGAGAGTGGCGACTCCACCCCCAGGTGGTCCAGCTGATTTGGAGTCGCTTTGGGGCCGCACAGATCGATCTGTTTGCCGCCCACGACACGACCCACTGCCAGTTGTTTTATTCCCTGTCCGAGGGGACCCTCGGCACGGATGCACTGGCACACAGCTGGCCCCGGGCTCTGCGCAAATATGCGTTTCCCCCAGTGAGCCTTCTTGCACAGACTCTGTGCAAGGTCAGGGAGGACGAGAACTAGTGCTCCTCGCGACAGCACCTCCTTGGCCCATTCCTCTGAGGCAGGACCTTCTGTCTCAGAGACGGGGCACCCTATGGCACCCGCGTCCAGACCTCTGGAAACTCCATGTCTGGTCCCTGGACGGGACGCGGAGGTTCTAGGTGACCTACCGCAAGCGGTAGTCGACACCATCGCTTCCGCCAGAGCCCCCTCTACGAGACGGCTATATGCGTTGAAGTGGAACCTGTTCGTCGACTGGTGCTCTTCTCGCCGAGAAGACCCCCGGAAATGTTCGATCGGATCTGTGCTATCTTTTCTTCAAGACGGGTTGGAAAGAAGGCTGTCTCCCTCCACCCTCAAGGTATATGTGGCCGCCATCGCCGCAAGCCATGACCTCATTAATGGTGAGTCCTTAGGCAAGCATGATCTGATCGTCAGGTTCCTAAGGGGAGCGAGGAGACTAAATCCTCCTCGCCCTTCTTCTATACCCTCTTGGGGCGCCCTTCGAGCCTTTGCAGTCAGTAGAGCTTAAGATCTTGTCTCTAAAGACAATACTCCTGATTGCATTGGCCTCAGTTAAGAGGGTAGGGGACCTGCAGGCATTTTCGGTCGACGAATCGTGCCTGGAATTCGGGCCGGGTGATTCTCAGGTGATTCTGAGACCCCGGCCTGGATATGTGCCCAAGGTTCCCACTACTCCCTTCCGGGACCAAGTGGTGAGCCTGCAAGCTCTGCCTTCGGAGGCGGCAGACCCAGCCCTAGCTTTGCTCTGTCCCGTCCGTGCTCTCCGGACTTATGTAGACAGAACGCAAAGCTTCAGGACCTCAGAGCAGCTCTTCGTCTGTTACGGAGGACAGCAGAAGGGAAAGGCTGTCTCCAAGCAGAGGATGGCCCACTGGATAGTGGATGCCATCGTCTTGGCGTATGAATCCCAAGACGTGCCCTGCCCGCTCGGGGTTAGAGCGCACTCCACCAGGGGTGTAGCTTCTTCCTGGGCGCTGGCTCGTGGCGCCTCGCTGACAGACATTTGTAGAGCTGCGGGCTGGGCGACACCCAACACGTTCGCTAGATTTTATAGCCTGCGTGTAGAGCCGGTGGCTTCTCGTGTGCTCGCTTCCCATAGTCAGCTTCACTGAAGTGCCCGTTCTAGTGTCGGCTTGCTGCGCCATTCCCTTCCCCTGGAACGGATACGTGCGCTTTTTTTCTCCAGTCGAGTTCCCCAGGATTGGCGAACCCTGTTGAGTCCTCCGCACCCCTCGGCAGTCGGATGTTGGTCTGGCACTCGTATGCATTGGTGGAACTTGTGTCAGGCTGGGTTCCGTATGTCGTGACCCCCACGGCAGTCCCATACGTGTATCTTCCACTGTACAGCTCCCTACGGCGAGCTCGTGTCTTTCCCTTGGCAGAGTTCTCTGCCGTCTCAGTACGGTGTCGTCCCCCGCCTAATTGCCGGGGCCTCCCCTGAGACTCCGTATGTTGTGCTGCCCACGGCCAGCCCATACGTGTTCTCCACATGGTAACTCCCTCCGGGCATGATGTGGCTCCCGCAGCGTCCTTCGGGCACGCTTTCCCAGTGTTATCCAATCAAGTCTGCTGAATGGGTCTTGCGGAACAGCAGTTGACTCTTCTAGCGTGAATCTTCCCGCCTGCTTCAGAACGGGGTCTGAGGGGCTCTCGCTGGGCGCTGGAAGTGGTAGTAACTGTGGCGTTTTCCATAGGGATCCCAATTCGTCGGTTATTACCGACGTACGTCGTAGTGACCGACTGAAAGGGAACGTCTCGGTTACGTATGGTAACCCTCGTTCCCTGAAGGAGGGAACGGAGACGTACGTCCCGTCGCCACAGTTCCTTCCATCACTGCTTGGCCGGTCTCTGTTCGGCTCCTCAGTGAAAAACGTCAGTGCGGTGCTTTCGCTTCCTGTTTATACCCGCGGCGCGGGGCGGGGCGCGAGATGCAAATCTCGCACGCCAATTGTTCATTGGCCTGTTCTTAAGTTCTCGAAGCTGATAGGGGCTCTCTGAAGTGATCCCAATTCGTCGGTTATTACCGACGTACGTCTCCGTTCCCTCCTTCAGGGAACGAGGGTTACCATACGTAACCGAGACGTTTTAGCTGTTTAATTTGGGGCAACAAGCTTCGTATGAATAGTTCATCTGGGTCCTCTGACGGTACAAATTGTGGCCTAGATGATGCCTCTGCTCTATGTAATGCAGCCATGAGTTGTTTCTCAAACACCGTCATTGCACCCTTGAGTCTTTTCGAGTGCTCTCCTTCTTGCCTCAATAGGTTGTCTGCTTGGCTGCTCGCTACGTGTGCCTGGCTTAATGCTGGGGCTGCCTGCTCTTGGTCTGCCTGGCTGAGTGCTGGACCTTCCTGGCTTAAACGCTGGACCTTCCTGGCTGAATGCTTGACCTTCCTGGCTGAATGCTGGACCTTCCTGGCTGAATGCTGGACCTTCCTGGCTGAACGCTGGACCTTCCTGGATGCTCAGTACTGACTGGCTGACTTGCTTTGCCTTCGTTGATGTGTCTCTCTGTTCTGTTGCCATCATGGGCTCCCTAACCCTTTCCAGCATGTTCCCACTGCTGGGTCTAGCTTCCATGAAAGGGTTGAGAAAGCCCATGATGGCACTGTACTTCCACGTTTTGTGACCCTCTGCTGCTGACCCACTTCTCTTTTGGTCTTTTGTTTTATTAACCTCCCTCCTATATGCGTCACGGAGGTTCTTCCACTTTTTTCTACACTCCTCCACTAAAAATACAAAACACAAACATACACATCACACACACATTATCATTATGTATAATGATAGCTGCATCACCTGTTTTATATATATATATATATATATATATATATATATATATATATATATATATATATATATATATATATATATGACGGTGCACGCGTGTACCGAATGGTTATGAATGTAATCTTTAACAGTTAACAGTCGGCTTGTTGTAAGTGTGGAACACACTTCAATCCGAGTTCCCACACGAACATATTAAGTATTCAGTCCATTTTATCACGAAATTCAAACGATAAATGCCGTTTTAATGCTCTTTAATGTGATGTGACTGATAGACGCGTATCAGTTCAACTTAAAGCGGCAGCGCGCGGTGCGTGAGTCAATGCGATCATAGACGCGTATCAGTTCAACTTAAAGCGGCAGCGCGCGAGTCAATGCGATCATCTCTTCCTAAAGAATAAACATTAATTAATACATCTTAAAGTATGTTGAGGATACATTACAACTTACTGAAATGTATCATATGTCGTGTAATCGCTCCATCTGTGTTTCAACCGCGGAAAGACAATAAAACTGCTTGTAAACAATGTCATGCGGAATCACGTTTACTCAGAAGTCATTCAGTGTCCACAGCTGTTAGCTCACTAGAGAAATCAACTCTTTCTCTGAATACATGCACTATATTAGCCGTTATATTCATTATATTAGCCTATATATATTCATTATATACTACTAAGCCTGTTAGTGATGTCTTGTTTATTTAATGTATGTTTAAATAAACCTGTCATGAAAATTAAAGCCACTAAATGATTATATTTCAACAACGAATAAAAATAATTAGATTTAGAAGTTAATGCAAAAACTGCCTTATGTGAAGCTTCTGAGTGTTGATTATTATATCTAAAAATAAATAGCAACTGAATTTAGGCTAATAGTTTGGGCTCTGTTGTTAATCTTTAATAGCTATATGTAAGTAAGGGCTCCCTATATATTTTACAGCATTATCTTTAAGAAACTTTTAGTTATAATTGAATTCATGTAAGGACAGACACAATTTTTTTCATTAAACCACTGTTGAATAAAAATTAATAAAAAGTAATTTTGTAAAACTGCTGTACCGAATCCATACCGAACCGGGACTTCCCTGTACCGACTAGGCTATTAAAAGAGATGCTACCAGAGGTCATAGATCCTCTTCTTAATATCATTAATTCATCTTTGTCATTAGGATATGTACCGAAAACTTTTAAGTTGGCTATTATTAAACCACTTATTAAAAAACCGCAACTTGATCCTACAGAATTAGTCAATTATAGACCAATCTCAAATCTACCCTTTCTGTCAAAAATACTTGAAAAGGCAGTGTCCTCACAATTATGTTCCTTTTTAGAAAGAAATGGTATCTGTGAGGATTTCCAGTCAGGATTTAGACCGTATCATAGCACTGAGACTGCTCTCATCAGAGTTACAAATGATTTACTCTTATCATCCGATCGTGGCTGTATCTCTCTATTAGTGTTACTCGATCTTAGCGCTGCATTCGATACTATCGACCACAACATTCTTTTGAATAGACTCGAAAATTATGTAGGTATTAGTGGAATTGCCTTGTCATGGTTTAAATCATACCTATGTGATCGTTACCAGTATGTAGCAGTAAATGAAGAGATGTCACACCGATCAAAAGTTCAGTATGGAGTACCGCAAGGCTCAGTGCTAGGACCGCTGCTCTTCACCCTGTACATGCTACCACTGGGAGATATTATTAGGAAGCATGGCATTAGTTTTCATTGTTATGCTGACGATACTCAGCTCTATATTTCTTCACGCCCTGAAGAAACTTACCAATTCACAAGATTAACGGAATGCATAGCTGATATAAAACATTGGATGACCTGTAATTTCCTGCAACTCAATTCAGAAAAAACTGAAATTTTAATTATTGGACAAAAAAGCTCCACAAGTAGTAACCTAGAATACTGTCTAACACTTGATGGCTGCTCTGTCAAGTCTTCGTCGTCAGTGAGGAACCTGGGTGTGCTCTTTGATACCAATCTTTCGTTTGAAAGCCACGTTTCGAGCATCTGTAAAACTGCATTCTACCATCTTAAAAATATATCTAAATTACGGCACATGCTCTCAATGCAAAATGCTGAACAGTTAGGTCATGAGTTCATGACCTCAAGGCTAGATTATTGTAATGCTCTTCTGGGTGGTGGCCCTGCTCGCTTAATAAATAAACTCCAGCTGGTCCAAAACGCAGCAGCTCGAGTTCTTACTAGAACCAGGAAGTATGACCATATTAGCCCAGTTCTGTCAACATTGCACTGGCTACCTATTAAACATCGCATACATTTTTAAATCTTGCTTATTACTTACAAAGCACTAAATGGTTTAGCTCCCCAATACTTGAGCGAGCTCTTAACATATTATACTCCATCACGTCTACTGCGGTCTCAAAATTCTGGCCAGTTGATCATACTGAGAATATCCAAATCAACTGCAGGCGGTCGATCATTTTCCTATTTAGCTCCTAAACTCTGGAACAGTCTTCCTAACATTGTTCGGGAAGCAGACACACTCTGTCAGTTTAAATCTAGACTAAAAACACATCTCTTTACTGTGGCATACACATAAAACACTTTTTCAATGAAATTATTGTTAGGCTGCATTAACTAGGTCAGCCGGAACCGGGAACACTTCCCATAACACCTGATGTACTCGTTACATCATCAGAAGAATGGCATCTACGCTAATGATAGTCTCTCTGTTTTATCCCGAGGTTTACTGCAGTCAGCCGGATCCGGGCCATATCCTGATCAGATGATGGACCTGCGCCCAGAGAAGACCAACACAGGACCCCGAAGTGTCCACAGAGACCGTGTCAATTAGTCTCCCCCTGCAACTGCCTCATCGACACGGCATCTTAATAAACCTGTCTCCAGTGTGATGAGTCAGAATTTTCGAATATTACAATGAAATAATACTTAAATCGATATGTCATCCGCAATAAACCCGTCTTCAGCGTGTTGACTCCGTTTGTTCAAATATTACCATTAAATAATACTTAAATCGATATGTCATCCACAATAAACCCGTCTCCAGCGTGTTGCCTCCGATCATTCGAATATTCCGATCTATTATGACCTCTGACCTGTAAAGCTGGCAGAATAATAATAATAATACGCTGTATGTTAATTGGCCAGAGGAGAACTAGCACCCCGACTGAGCCTGGTTTCTCCCAAGGTTTATTTTTCTCCATTAGGTCACCTGATGGGGTTTTGGTTTCCTTGCCACTGTTGCCCCTGGCTTGGCGTGCTCAGTTGGGGACACTAAAATTTTTCAACTAAACATCGAAATAAATCTAATTAATAAACTAAATGAACCATATAATAATGAACCATATATTACTGATCTAATTATTGATCTAAAGCCCACACTGTCACCGTATGTAAATTTAAACTGATGACATCAAATGACTATACAGCTTCATAAAATTATGCTGCATTATTTTCCTGTTTAACACTGTAAAGCTGCTTTGGAACAATCTGCATTGTTTAAAGCGCTATATAAATAAAGTTGACTTGACTTGAGTTGACTTCAAAACCGAGGTACGTACCGAACCGTCAGTTTTGTGTACCGTTACACCCCTAATATATATATATATATATTGTGACGGGGCGAGGAAGTACACGACACGAGGATAGAGGGAAGTTCCCCGAAGGGTGGATTTTATTAATCAACAAGGTGGGGAAAATAGCAAATGTGAGGGTTTTTTTCCGGTGCTCAGTGCTCAGTGCTCGGTGCTCGGCCTTCTCTCTCTCTTCCTCTCTGTGCGCAGTGCTGTGTGGGTTCATGGAGTCCGTGTAAAGTGAGGGCTGGCGGTCACACACTGCTGTCTGGGGAAATAACAAAGATACGTTAGCCGAGTCTTTGGAGACATCTCTCACCTCTGTGTTCGTCGGTGCATGATGGGGCGCAGGTGTGACTGCTCAGCCCGTGATGAGTGGGTGCAGGTGTGCCTGATCCATTTCCAGGGCGACGCTGATGAGAGCTCGGGACACTTGTCACACTCCCCCCCCCCCCCCCCCTAAGCGTCGTCCTATCCCTGTGGAGAAGTGGGGAGAATGGGGGAGGGCGGGGATTGGAGCCTGACAGACCTGCGAAACCTGACCATACCCTTGAGAGACCATCAGCGTTTGCGTTGGCCGTCCCTGCCCAGTGTTGTACGGAGAAGTGGAAGTCCTGGAGCGCGAGGAACCAACGAGTCACCCTGGCATTTGTGTCCTTCGCCTGGGCCATCCACTGTAGAGGGGCGTGGTCAGTAACCAGGGTGAACTGGTGACCGAGGAGGTAGTAGCGGAGCTCCAGGACCGCCCACTTGACGGCCAATGCCTCCTTCTCGACGGTCGCGTACCGTCGCTCCGCTGGGGTCAGCTTTCGGCTGATGTAAATCACTGGGTGTTCCTCGCCGTCGAGGACCTGGGAGAGGATGGCTCCCAACCCGGTGTCAGACGCATCCGTTTGCAACAGGAAGGGGCGGTTGAAGTCGGGGGCCCTAAGCACAGGCTCTGTTGTGAGGGCTGCTTTCACCCGCTGGAACGCGCTCTCCTTCTCCGGGTTCCACAAGATATTCTCCGGTTGCCCCTTCCTGGTCAGGTCTGTCAGGGGAGAGGCTAAGGAGGAGAAGTTAGGGATAAAACAGCGGTAATATCCCGCCAACCCCAAAAAGGCCCGTACCTGTGTCTTGGTGGCGGGCCGCGGCGCGGAGAGGATAGCTGCCACCTTCTTCTCCTGAGGTCGGATGAGGCCACGGCCCACTTGGTAGCCCAGGTACTTGGCCTCGGCGAGGGCCAGGTGACACTTACGGGGGTTGGCGGTCAGCCCAGCCCGGCGGAGTTCCAACAATACCTTCCGCAGCCGCTCCAGGTGGTCCTCCCAAGTCTCTGAGTGGATGACTACGTCGTCAATGTAGGCGGCCGCGTAGGCTTGGTGGGGTCGCAGGAGGACGTCCATCAGCCATTGGAAGGTGGCGGGAGAACCCGTGCAGGCCGAAGGGAAGGACCCAGTACTGCCAGTGGCCACTAGGGGTCGAGAACATCTTCGGCTTGGCCTGCTCGGTTAAAGGGACCTGCCAGTAGCCCTTGGTGAGGTCGAGGGTCGAGATAAACCGGGCCCTTCCCAGGCGATCCAACAGCTCGTCAACCCGCGGCATCGGGTAGCTGTCAAACTCAGAGACTTAGTTTAGGCGGCGGAAGTCATTGCAGAAGCGGAAGGTACCATCGGGCTTCGGAACCATGACGATTGGGCTGGACCACACTGCTGGACCCAAGGTTCAAAAATGTGGCTTTTGGGAATTGTACCAACGCCCAGGAAGCTGAAAAAAACCTCACACTGGAGTGCGCTTCATTGATGCGTTCAAACACAGCAACTCCTGGTGAGCAGTCTCAGTCTTCATCTAACTTTATGGAGATGGTTCATCTGAATAATTATGAACATTATACTTCATATATGCTGTCAGTTTATGCTTTGTAAACTAATTGTTGTTTTAATTTTCATTCAGAGCCACAAATGTCAACATCAGGACCATCATCATCATCATCATCATCATCATCAACAACACCAGCAGAAACCCAGGACAGTTTATGAGAACTGTTTGATAGTCGTATCCGTGAAACCCAGACGACACACAGCACTACAGCTGATGCAACTGTAGAAGTGAAAAAATACCTGAAAGATGCGTTTTTGCCCAGAACGCATGATCCATTAATTTATTGGAAAGAGAGAGCAGTAATTTTCCCTCATTTGTGTGAACTTGCAAAAAAATATTTGTGCATGCCAGCAACAAGTGTCCCTTGTGAGAGGATTTTTTCAAAGGCTGGAGAAATTATATGTAAAAAAAGAAGTCGGCTGAGTCCTTCAACAGCAGAGCAATTCATATTTTTGAATAAAGAAGTTTTGTAACAAATGTGACACATTGTGGCTTTATTTATTTTATTAATGTTCATTTTGTATAACAAAAAAACAAAACATATAGTTCTTTACAATGACGAGGCTACAGGTTACAAAACCAAGACCATGTAGTTGTCAGACAGATGTTAAAATTTTTTTTTTTTTACATGGATCATTGTCAAGGCAATACATGCAAGTGACCACTAGATGGCGCCGTAGAGACGGGTGTCAGATTGATTCGAAGCTTCGAAACAATATGGAACATTTGCTTCAACTGCTTCATTGCTTCACGAAGCCTCGGTCTGCCCATCACTAGTTAAAAGCATAGAATCCATAACACCCTACCCTAAAACAGTCAGAATGAGTTCCAGTGTGCTGAAAGTCCTTATGCCAGTGTCCAACCGTGTATATACAATCCAAGTGAGAGTGAATCCAAATGCGTGTCACTGGAAAGGTGAGACAATAAAAACTCCACAATCCAGGTTCGGTGATCACCAGTGCATTTCTCCCCCCTTTTGGCTTTCCATGCTGCCACCTTTATGCTGGTCTGCTTCCTGTTTCCTGTCATGTGATCAGTCACATGACAGGTGGACCCAGTAACATTTAAAGACATACACACATTAAAACAGATAAGAGGACTAAAATGGATTAAAATGACTAAGACAACATGTAAACCTATTAAAACTCTAATATACATAAAATCATTATAATATATAGAGTGGTTAAAAGAGCCTTTGGTTTGGTTCTGTGAATAATTTTTTTTATGCCTGTGGCTGCCAAGGAACTGCACCCTCAGCACTGAAGTAGTTCACCAGTGTCTCCCTAACACGCATTGCATCCCGTGCAGCATTGTTGCTCCCTACTTGGCTGATGTTGTGCAGTCCAGAGGCTTCTCCGTCACCAACATAGGAAAACGTCTGCGTTGTCCTCTGTAGGAAGTTGTGTAGAACACAGGTGGCCGCAGATATGTAGCCGCAATGGAAAAAAGCAGGCGTTGTTCCTCGTTCATTGTTAACATATCAAACACTGATTAAGAGCCACCCACATTTGAATAAAAGAGTAATTTTTTCATGTGTCATTTCTTATGCAAACACATCTCCCCCAAATGCATAAAGTGCAGATATTAAATATTGTCCTATAGTCAATGCAGTATTGTAAACACCCTCTATAAACTTTAATATGTAATACTAAATTGTTTTATATTGAAAATCATAAGGGTAAATGTAGTAAATTATTCTCATTTTAAATATAAATAATTCTATTTTTTCAGAAAATTATCTACTTAATCACAAAAAATAACAGATTGAAAAACAAATGTATGCGTTTATTTATCAAAACTGACCTTAGATGTTATTAGAGATGATACTCAAAATAAAAAAAAATTCTCGAGGCACGAGCTATAGGCTCCGCTCTCCTCAAACATATATACATTAATTATTTTGATTAACAATACTTCACAGTTATGTTCTTTTAACAGGGACAACACAAAGTGTAAACACTATGAACACACTGCACAAGGTACAGCTGACAGGACCATGAGGGTAAATAAGCTTACTAACACCCCTCATGGCCTTGTCAGCTGTACCCCGCTCTCCTCCTTTTCCTGACTAAACTGGGCCTCATAAACTAATTTGTGTATTTCAAATTTCAGCCTCTCTTTTCTTCCTGGTTCCCTTTCAGTCGGTCACTACGACGTACGTCGGTAATAACCGACGAATTGGGATCACTTCAGAGAGCCCCTATCAGCTTCGAGAACTTAAGAACAGGCCAATGAACAATTGGCGTGTGAGATTTGCATCTCGCGCCCCGCGCCGCGCCGCAGGTATAAACAGGAAGCGAGAGCACCGCACTGACGTCATTCACTTCGGAGCCGAACCGGCGTTGAAGTTGCAGAGACTGCTTTCCTGTCTTTCAGCGAAAGAGATTTATCAGAGAAGAACAGAGAAGAGGATCGTGTGCTGGTGTGACGGCGCTTTCCAGCGGGACCGCAAACTCAGCTGCTAGAAGGAACAAACTGCTGTTATCACAGCAATCTGTTGGTATCGGTGGGCGTTCCTTTCTTTGAGTGCAAACACAGGCTGCACTATCCCTGTGTGTTGCCGCGGTTTCCCTGGGTGCTTCAGCACTCTCTTAAAAGAGCGTTTCCTCACAAAAAGAGCAACACGGGTGTGACACTGCGTCTTTTTCAAGATGTCATTCCACCCGTGCGTTTCTGGATGCGGTCGTTCCCTCTCGCCCGCTGACGGCCACACTCACTGCATCACGTGCCTGGGCTTACAGCACGCTGAGGCAGCGTTTGTGAATAGCTCGTGTTCTCACTGCGGGAACATGACTATTGCGGTGCTTAGGTCGAGACTCACCTACCTTCGGGAAGGCGGAGTCCCCCTCCCCATACCTCGATCTAGAGCTATCCCTAACCAGGATAGACCTACTTCGACGGATGGCCGGGGTGATCTGAGGATAACGTTCAGGACAAACCCGCCTAGTGCTCCTACGCAGGTCCCTGAACCCTCTCAAGCACCGCTGCCGGTGGCGCCACCGGAAGAGATCGCTGGTCCCGCCCACGGGCGCCCAGTCATCTCTTTCGGAGCGCCCGCGGACGAGCAGATGTCGATCGCAGCATCGGAGGGGGAGTTCCAGTCCTCGGAGGATGAGGATTCAGCTGTACTGCCTCCCTCTGGGAGAGTGGCTACGGCTGAGTCGGACCCTGAGTTGACGGCTATGCTTTCCCGGGCCGCCGAAAAGGTCGGGCTTGTGTGGAACCCTCCACCACGTCCCGAACCTTCTAGGTTGGATGATTGGTTCCTGGGGGGGGGTCGCGCTGGTTCTCAGCGTCCCGCCCCAGTGCCATTCTTCCCATTTCGTCGGCCGGGTTGTTCGGCGACGCGGTCGAGAATTTCGCCCAGCAATTCTCGGCCGCCCAGAAGCAGACGGAGGCCATCAAACACATCCTGCACCGGCGGCCTGCTGCTGCCTCCACCCAGCCGCCGGCTGCAGCACCTCCGTCTGCCCGTCGCCGAGGACGTCTTCCTGCGGCCGCCCCCGCTCCCGCCCCAGCCCAGCAGCAGCCTTCCACCGGCCGTGGGCGTGGAGCCGGTCGCGGGAAGAACGTCCAGCCCGCTCAGGCAGCTGCCAAGCCAGGTGGCAAGCGCCGTCGGAAGAGACCCTGAGACGGGCCGCCCAGAGATGGAGGGAACTGCTCTTCAGGAGATGGCTGCAGCACCACTCCTTCCCCCGGTGGAGGGCCGGGGGAACCCCATTTTTCTTTCTGTTCCGCCACTGGCCCCAGTGCCAGTGGCACCCAAATTTTCAATAAAAAAGCAGTTTCTAACATCTCTGGGTGCCAAGAGAGCGCGTCTGGCGGTATGCGACGCTACCATGCCTCATACCCCTCAGACACCTCTCTCCTCGCCAACAGGGGGCGTCGGTTGTGCGGACGCACACAAAGTGCCTCCCCACGCTCGCCCGTCCCCTCAGCGGATGCAGGTCGTGTGTCAGACCCAGACCCCTGCACGGACCACTCCCATGTCGTCCTGGGGCCCCTGCATTCCGCTGCGCTGCCCCGCTCCGGGTACGTCCGTGGTGCCGATGATCCCGCTTGCTCGGTCTCTAGGGGCCTGGCTAGCGCTCCCCAGCCCGTCTCGCTGGATCATCCGCACCATCAGACTCGGCTATGCGATTCAGTTCGCCCGGCGTCCCCCGAAGTTCAGGGGTGTCCACTTCACTTCTATACCGAAGGAGGGTGCCCCCGTGCTTCAGGCAGAGATCGCTGTCCTATTGGCGAAGGACGCGATAGAGCCGGTCCCTCCAGCCGATATGAAGTCCGGGTTTTACAGCCCGTACTTCATTGTACCCAAGAAAGGTGGCGGGTTACGACCGATCCTGGATCTGCGTTACTTGAACCGCTCCCTTCACAGGATGCCGTTCCGAATGTTAACCCAGAAACGCATCTTCAGGTGCATCCGTCCCCAGGATTGGTTTGCAGCGATCGACCTGAAGGACGCGTACTTTCATGTCTCGATTCTCCCTCGACACAGACCGTTTCTACGCTTTGCTTTCGACGGACGGGCATACCAGTACAAAGTCCTACCCTTCGGGTTGTCCCTGTCGCCCCGTGTCTTCACGAAAGTCGCGGAGGCGGCCATTGCTCTCATGAGAGAGCGTGGTGTTCGCATCCTCAACTATCTCGACGACTGGCTGATTCTTGCCCAGTCGCGCGAACACAGGGACATGGTGCTCCGGCACCTCAGCCAGTTGGGTCTTCGGGTCAACTGGGAGAAGAGGAAACTCTGTCCCGTACAGAGGATCTCTTTTCTCGGGATGGAGATCGACTCGGTCGCCATGACTGCGCGCCTCACAGAGGAGCGCGTCCAGTCGGTGCTGAGCTGCTTGAGTACGCTCAAACGCAGTACAGCGGTTCCACTGAAATATTTTCAGAGGCTCCTGGGGCATATGGCAGCGGCAGCCGCAGTAACGCCGCTAGGGCTGCTCCATATGAGACCGCTTCAGCACTGGCTACACGACCGGGTCCCGAGATGGGCGTGGCACAGCGGGTCCCTCCGTGTCCAAGTGACGCCGAGATGCCGCCAAACCCTCACCCCGTGGTCGGACCCTTCTTTTCTACGGGCAGGAGTGCCTCTAGAACAAGTGTCCAGGCATCATGTTGTCTCCACGGATGCCTCACCCACGGGTTGGGGTGCCACGTACAACGGGCTTGCAGTATCGGGTCTGTGGACGGGGCCCCAACTGCAATGGCATATCAATTGCCTAGAGTTGCTGGCAGTTCGTCTTGCTCTCAGCCGCCTCAAAGGGTCGCTCAAAGACAAGCACGTTCTGGTCCGGACGGACAGCACGACGGCCGTTGCGTACATCAACAAACAAGGTGGTCTACGCTCCCGCCGTTTGTCCCAACTCGCCCGCCATCTCCTCCTGTGGAGTCAGAAGCATCTGAGGTCCCTTCGTGCTATTCACATTCCGGGCCTGCTCAACCGTGCGGCCGACGAGCTGTCGCGGTTGCCAGTGCTTCCCGGAGAGTGGCGACTCCACCCCCAGGTGGTCCAGCTGATTTGGAGTCGCTTTGGGGCCGCACAGATCGATCTGTTTGCCGCCCACGACACGACCCACTGCCAGTTGTTTTATTCCCTGTCCGAGGGGACCCTCGGCACGGATGCACTGGCACACAGCTGGCCCCGGGCTCTGCGCAAATATGCGTTTCCCCCAGTGAGCCTTCTTGCACAGACTCTGTGCAAGGTCAGGGAGGACGAGAACTAGTGCTCCTCGCGACAGCACCTCCTTGGCCCATTCCTCTGAGGCAGGACCTTCTGTCTCAGAGACGGGGCACCCTATGGCACCCGCGTCCAGACCTCTGGAAACTCCATGTCTGGTCCCTGGACGGGACGCGGAGGTTCTAGGTGACCTACCGCAAGCGGTAGTCGACACCATCGCTTCCGCCAGAGCCCCCTCTACGAGACGGCTATATGCGTTGAAGTGGAACCTGTTCGTCGACTGGTGCTCTTCTCGCCGAGAAGACCCCCGGAAATGTTCGATCGGATCTGTGCTATCTTTTCTTCAAGACGGGTTGGAAAGAAGGCTGTCTCCCTCCACCCTCAAGGTATATGTGGCCGCCATCGCCGCAAGCCATGACCTCATTAATGGTGAGTCCTTAGGCAAGCATGATCTGATCGTCAGGTTCCTAAGGGGAGCGAGGAGACTAAATCCTCCTCGCCCTTCTTCTATACCCTCTTGGGGCGCCCTTCGAGCCTTTGCAGTCAGTAGAGCTTAAGATCTTGTCTCTAAAGACAATACTCCTGATTGCATTGGCCTCAGTTAAGAGGGTAGGGGACCTGCAGGCATTTTCGGTCGACGAATCGTGCCTGGAATTCGGGCCGGGTGATTCTCAGGTGATTCTGAGACCCCGGCCTGGATATGTGCCCAAGGTTCCCACTACTCCCTTCCGGGACCAAGTGGTGAGCCTGCAAGCTCTGCCTTCGGAGGCGGCAGACCCAGCCCTAGCTTTGCTCTGTCCCGTCCGTGCTCTCCGGACTTATGTAGACAGAACGCAAAGCTTCAGGACCTCAGAGCAGCTCTTCGTCTGTTACGGAGGACAGCAGAAGGGAAAGGCTGTCTCCAAGCAGAGGATGGCCCACTGGATAGTGGATGCCATCGTCTTGGCGTATGAATCCCAAGACGTGCCCTGCCCGCTCGGGGTTAGAGCGCACTCCACCAGGGGTGTAGCTTCTTCCTGGGCGCTGGCTCGTGGCGCCTCGCTGACAGACATTTGTAGAGCTGCGGGCTGGGCGACACCCAACACGTTCGCTAGATTTTATAGCCTGCGTGTAGAGCCGGTGGCTTCTCGTGTGCTCGCTTCCCATAGTCAGCTTCACTGAAGTGCCCGTTCTAGTGTCGGCTTGCTGCGCCATTCCCTTCCCCTGGAACGGATACGTGCGCTTTTTTTCTCCAGTCGAGTTCCCCAGGATTGGCGAACCCTGTTGAGTCCTCCGCACCCCTCGGCAGTCGGATGTTGGTCTGGCACTCGTATGCATTGGTGGAACTTGTGTCAGGCTGGGTTCCGTATGTCGTGACCCCCACGGCAGTCCCATACGTGTATCTTCCACTGTACAGCTCCCTACGGCGAGCTCGTGTCTTTCCCTTGGCAGAGTTCTCTGCCGTCTCAGTACGGTGTCGTCCCCCGCCTAATTGCCGGGGCCTCCCCTGAGACTCCGTATGTTGTGCTGCCCACGGCCAGCCCATACGTGTTCTCCACATGGTAACTCCCTCCGGGCATGATGTGGCTCCCGCAGCATCCTTCGGGCACGCTTTCCCAGTGTTATCCAATCAAGTCTGCTGAATGGGTCTTGCGGAACAGCAGTTGACTCTTCTAGCGTGAATCTTCCCGCCTGCTTCAGAACGGGGTCTGAGGGGCTCTCGCTGGGCGCTGGAAGTGGTAGTAACTGTGGCGTTTTCCATAGGGATCCCAATTCGTCGGTTATTACCGACGTACGTCGTAGTGACCGACTGAAAGGGAACGTCTCGGTTACGTATGGTAACCCTCGTTCCCTGAAGGAGGGAACGGAGACGTACGTCCCGTCGCCACAGTTCCTTCCATCACTGCTTGGCCGGTCTCTGTTCGGCTCCTCAGTGAAAAACGTCAGTGCGGTGCTTTCGCTTCCTGTTTATACCCGCGGCGCGGGGCGGGGCGCGAGATGCAAATCTCGCACGCCAATTGTTCATTGGCCTGTTCTTAAGTTCTCGAAGCTGATAGGGGCTCTCTGAAGTGATCCCAATTCGTCGGTTATTACCGACGTACGTCTCCGTTCCCTCCTTCAGGGAACGAGGGTTACCATACGTAACCGAGACGTTTTAGCTGTTTAATTTGGGGCAACAAGCTTCGTATGAATAGTTCATCTGGGTCCTCTGACGGTACAAATTGTGGCCTAGATGATGCCTCTGCTCTATGTAATGCAGCCATGAGTTGTTTCTCAAACACCGTCATTGCACCCTTGAGTCTTTTCGAGTGCTCTCCTTCTTGCCTCAATAGGTTGTCTGCTTGGCTGCTCGCTACGTGTGCCTGGCTTAATGCTGGGGCTGCCTGCTCTTGGTCTGCCTGGCTGAGTGCTGGACCTTCCTGGCTTAAACGCTGGACCTTCCTGGCTGAATGCTTGACCTTCCTGGCTGAATGCTGGACCTTCCTGGCTGAATGCTGGACCTTCCTGGCTGAACGCTGGACCTTCCTGGATGCTCAGTACTGACTGGCTGACTTGCTTTGCCTTCGTTGATGTGTCTCTCTGTTCTGTTGCCATCATGGGCTCCCTAACCCTTTCCAGCATGTTCCCACTGCTGGGTCTAGCTTCCATGAAAGGGTTGAGAAAGCCCATGATGGCACTGTACTTCCACGTTTTGTGACCCTCTGCTGCTGACCCACTTCTCTTTTGGTCTTTTGTTTTATTAACCTCCCTCCTATATGCGTCACGGAGGTTCTTCCACTTTTTTCTACACTCCTCCACTAAAAATACAAAACACAAACATACACATCACACACACATTATCATTATGTATAATGATAGCTGCATCACCTGTTTTATATATATATATATATATATATATATATATATATATATATATATATATATATATATATATATATATATGACGGTGCACGCGTGTACCGAATGGTTATGAATGTAATCTTTAACAGTTAACAGTCGGCTTGTTGTAAGTGTGGAACACACTTCAATCCGAGTTCCCACACGAACATATTAAGTATTCAGTCCATTTTATCACGAAATTCAAACGATAAATGCCGTTTTAATGCTCTTTAATGTGATGTGACTGATAGACGCGTATCAGTTCAACTTAAAGCGGCAGCGCGCGGTGCGTGAGTCAATGCGATCATAGACGCGTATCAGTTCAACTTAAAGCGGCAGCGCGCGAGTCAATGCGATCATCTCTTCCTAAAGAATAAACATTAATTAATACATCTTAAAGTATGTTGAGGATACATTACAACTTACTGAAATGTATCATATGTCGTGTAATCGCTCCATCTGTGTTTCAACCGCGGAAAGACAATAAAACTGCTTGTAAACAATGTCATGCGGAATCACGTTTACTCAGAAGTCATTCAGTGTCCACAGCTGTTAGCTCACTAGAGAAATCAACTCTTTCTCTGAATACATGCACTATATTAGCCGTTATATTCATTATATTAGCCTATATATATTCATTATATACTACTAAGCCTGTTAGTGATGTCTTGTTTATTTAATGTATGTTTAAATAAACCTGTCATGAAAATTAAAGCCACTAAATGATTATATTTCAACAACGAATAAAAATAATTAGATTTAGAAGTTAATGCAAAAACTGCCTTATGTGAAGCTTCTGAGTGTTGATTATTATATCTAAAAATAAATAGCAACTGAATTTAGGCTAATAGTTTGGGCTCTGTTGTTAATCTTTAATAGCTATATGTAAGTAAGGGCTCCCTATATATTTTACAGCATTATCTTTAAGAAACTTTTAGTTATAATTGAATTCATGTAAGGACAGACACAATTTTTTTCATTAAACCACTGTTGAATAAAAATTAATAAAAAGTAATTTTGTAAAACTGCTGTACCGAATCCATACCGAACCGGGACTTCCCTGTACCGACTAGGCTATTAAAAGAGATGCTACCAGAGGTCATAGATCCTCTTCTTAATATCATTAATTCATCTTTGTCATTAGGATATGTACCGAAAACTTTTAAGTTGGCTATTATTAAACCACTTATTAAAAAACCGCAACTTGATCCTACAGAATTAGTCAATTATAGACCAATCTCAAATCTACCCTTTCTGTCAAAAATACTTGAAAAGGCAGTGTCCTCACAATTATGTTCCTTTTTAGAAAGAAATGGTATCTGTGAGGATTTCCAGTCAGGATTTAGACCGTATCATAGCACTGAGACTGCTCTCATCAGAGTTACAAATGATTTACTCTTATCATCCGATCGTGGCTGTATCTCTCTATTAGTGTTACTCGATCTTAGCGCTGCATTCGATACTATCGACCACAACATTCTTTTGAATAGACTCGAAAATTATGTAGGTATTAGTGGAATTGCCTTGTCATGGTTTAAATCATACCTATGTGATCGTTACCAGTATGTAGCAGTAAATGAAGAGATGTCACACCGATCAAAAGTTCAGTATGGAGTACCGCAAGGCTCAGTGCTAGGACCGCTGCTCTTCACCCTGTACATGCTACCACTGGGAGATATTATTAGGAAGCATGGCATTAGTTTTCATTGTTATGCTGACGATACTCAGCTCTATATTTCTTCACGCCCTGAAGAAACTTACCAATTCACAAGATTAACGGAATGCATAGCTGATATAAAACATTGGATGACCTGTAATTTCCTGCAACTCAATTCAGAAAAAACTGAAATTTTAATTATTGGACAAAAAAGCTCCACAAGTAGTAACCTAGAATACTGTCTAACACTTGATGGCTGCTCTGTCAAGTCTTCGTCGTCAGTGAGGAACCTGGGTGTGCTCTTTGATACCAATCTTTCGTTTGAAAGCCACGTTTCGAGCATCTGTAAAACTGCATTCTACCATCTTAAAAATATATCTAAATTACGGCACATGCTCTCAATGCAAAATGCTGAACAGTTAGGTCATGAGTTCATGACCTCAAGGCTAGATTATTGTAATGCTCTTCTGGGTGGTGGCCCTGCTCGCTTAATAAATAAACTCCAGCTGGTCCAAAACGCAGCAGCTCGAGTTCTTACTAGAACCAGGAAGTATGACCATATTAGCCCAGTTCTGTCAACATTGCACTGGCTACCTATTAAACATCGCATACATTTTTAAATCTTGCTTATTACTTACAAAGCACTAAATGGTTTAGCTCCCCAATACTTGAGCGAGCTCTTAACATATTATACTCCATCACGTCTACTGCGGTCTCAAAATTCTGGCCAGTTGATCATACCGAGAATATCCAAATCAACTGCAGGCGGTCGATCATTTTCCTATTTAGCTCCTAAACTCTGGAACAGTCTTCCTAACATTGTTCGGGAAGCAGACACACTCTGTCAGTTTAAATCTAGACTAAAAACACATCTCTTTACTGTGGCATACACATAAAACACTTTTTCAATGAAATTATTGTTAGGCTGCATTAACTAGGTCAGCCGGAACCGGGAACACTTCCCATAACACCTGATGTACTCGTTACATCATCAGAAGAATGGCATCTACGCTAATGATAGTCTCTCTGTTTTATCCCGAGGTTTACTGCAGTCAGCCGGATCCGGGCCATATCCTGATCAGATGATGGACCTGCGCCCAGAGAAGACCAACACAGGACCCCGAAGTGTCCACAGAGACCGTGTCAATTAGTCTCCCCCTGCAACTGCCTCATCGACACGGCATCTTAATAAACCTGTCTCCAGTGTGATGAGTCAGAATTTTCGAATATTACAATGAAATAATACTTAAATCGATATGTCATCCGCAATAAACCCGTCTTCAGCGTGTTGACTCCGTTTGTTCAAATATTACCATTAAATAATACTTAAATCGATATGTCATCCACAATAAACCCGTCTCCAGCGTGTTGCCTCCGATCATTCGAATATTCCGATCTATTATGACCTCTGACCTGTAAAGCTGGCAGAATAATAATAATAATACGCTGTATGTTAATTGGCCAGAGGAGAACTAGCACCCCGACTGAGCCTGGTTTCTCCCAAGGTTTATTTTTCTCCATTAGGTCACCTGATGGGGTTTTGGTTTCCTTGCCACTGTTGCCCCTGGCTTGGCGTGCTCAGTTGGGGACACTAAAATTTTTCAACTAAACATCGAAATAAATCTAATTAATAAACTAAATGAACCATATAATAATGAACCATATATTACTGATCTAATTATTGATCTAAAGCCCACACTGTCACCGTATGTAAATTTAAACTGATGACATCAAATGACTATACAGCTTCATAAAATTATGCTGCATTATTTTCCTGTTTAACACTGTAAAGCTGCTTTGGAACAATCTGCATTGTTTAAAGCGCTATATAAATAAAGTTGACTTGACTTGAGTTGACTTCAAAACCGAGGTACGTACCGAACCGTCAGTTTTGTGTACCGTTACACCCCTAATATATATATATATATATTGTGACGGGGCGAGGAAGTACACGACACGAGGATAGAGGGAAGTTCCCCGAAGGGTGGATTTTATTAATCAACAAGGTGGGGAAAATAGCAAATGTGAGGGTTTTTTTCCGGTGCTCAGTGCTCAGTGCTCGGTGCTCGGCCTTCTCTCTCTCTTCCTCTCTGTGCGCAGTGCTGTGTGGGTTCATGGAGTCCGTGTAAAGTGAGGGCTGGCGGTCACACACTGCTGTCTGGGGAAATAACAAAGATACGTTAGCCGAGTCTTTGGAGACATCTCTCACCTCTGTGTTCGTCGGTGCATGATGGGGCGCAGGTGTGACTGCTCAGCCCGTGATGAGTGGGTGCAGGTGTGCCTGATCCATTTCCAGGGCGACGCTGATGAGAGCTCGGGACACTTGTCACTCCCCCCCCCCCCCCCCCCCCCTAAGCGTCGTCCTATCCCTGTGGAGAAGTGGGGAGAATGGGGGAGGGCGGGGATTGGAGCCTGACAGACCTGCGAAACCTGACCATACCCTTGAGAGACCATCAGCGTTTGCGTTGGCCGTCCCTGCCCAGTGTTGTACGGAGAAGTGGAAGTCCTGGAGCGCGAGGAACCAACGAGTCACCCTGGCATTTGTGTCCTTCGCCTGGGCCATCCACTGTAGAGGGGCGTGGTCAGTAACCAGGGTGAACTGGTGACCGAGGAGGTAGTAGCGGAGCTCCAGGACCGCCCACTTGACGGCCAATGCCTCCTTCTCGACGGTCGCGTACCGTCGCTCCGCTGGGGTCAGCTTTCGGCTGATGTAAATCACTGGGTGTTCCTCGCCGTCGAGGACCTGGGAGAGGATGGCTCCCAACCCGGTGTCAGACGCATCCGTTTGCAACAGGAAGGGGCGGTTGAAGTCGGGGCCCTAAGCACAGGCTCTGTTGTGAGGGCTGCTTTCACCCGCTGGAACGCGCTCTCCTTCTCCGGGTTCCACAAGATATTCTCCGGTTGCCCCTTCCTGGTCAGGTCTGTCAGGGGAGAGGCTAAGGAGGAGAAGTTAGGGATAAAACAGCGGTAATATCCCGCCAACCCCAAAAAGGCCCGTACCTGTGTCTTGGTGGCGGGCCGCGGCGCGGAGAGGATAGCTGCCACCTTCTTCTCCTGAGGTCGGATGAGGCCGCGGCCCACTTGGTAGCCCAGGTACTTGGCCTCGGCGAGGGCCAGGTGACACTTACGGGGGTTGGCGGTCAGCCCAGCCCGGCGGAGTTCCAACAATACCTTCCGCAGCCGCTCCAGGTGGTCCTCCCAAGTCTCTGAGTGGATGACTACGTCGTCAATGTAGGCGGCCGCGTAGGCTTGGTGGGGTCGCAGGAGGACGTCCATCAGCCATTGGAAGGTGGCGGGAGAACCCGTGCAGGCCGAAGGGAAGGACCCAGTACTGCCAGTGGCCACTAGGGGTCGAGAACATCTTCGGCTTGGCCTGCTCGGTTAAAGGGACCTGCCAGTAGCCCTTGGTGAGGTCGAGGGTCGAGATAAACCGGGCCCTTCCCAGGCGATCCAACAGCTCGTCAACCCGCGGCATCGGGTAGCTGTCAAACTCAGAGACTTAGTTTAGGCGGCGGAAGTCATTGCAGAAGCGGAAGGTACCATCGGGCTTCGGAACCATGACGATTGGGCTGGACCACGGGCTGCGTGATGGCTCAGTGGTCCCTAACCTCAACATCTCCTGCACCTCTTCCTCGATGGCGTGTCGCAGAGCCTCCGGGACACGATAGGGCCGCTGCCGGACGATCTCTCCGGGAGCTGTGCGGATATCATGCTTGAGTACGTGGGTCCGCCCAGGCTGGGGAGAGAACACATCGGTGAACTGACTGACCAGGTGTTGCAGCTCCGACTTTTGGACGGCCGAGAGGTGGGGGTCCATGTCAACAGCCACAGGAGGTAGATGAGCGAGGGCAGAAAGCTGGGGCCCGGTCCCGACCCATCGTTTCAAGAGATTCACGTGGTATATTTGCTCTTCCCTTCATCTCCGGGGCTGCCGGACTCGGTAGGTGATCGGGCCGATTCGTTCAGTGACGGTGTAAGGACCTTGCCAGTTGGCCAAGAATTTGCAGGCGGCTGTGGGGACCAGGACCATGACGTGATCCCCTGGCTGGAACTCCCGTGGCTGGGCCGCCCTATTGTAGTGCCGTTGCTGGGGTTGTTGGGCCTTGGCAAGGTGTTCCCGGACGATGGGCATTACCCTGTCGATCCTCTCCCGCATCACCCGGACATGCTCCACCGTGGACCGGTGGACAGCTGGCTGTTGCTCCCAGGCTTCCCTGGCGACATCAAGCAGGCCGCGGGGCTGCCGGCCGAAGAGGAGCTCAAAGGGGGTAAAGCTGGTGGACGCCTGGGGTACCTCACGGATTCCGAAGAGGACATAGGGCAGCATCTTATCCCAGTCCCGCTTGTCCTCGGCAGCCACTCGGCGCAGCATCTGCTTGAGCGTTTGGTTAAACCGCTCGACCAGGCCATCCGTTTGGGGGTGGTACATGGTGGTGCGGAGCTGTTTAATTTGGAGGAGCTTACAGAGGTCAGCCATCACCCGGGACATAAAGGGGGTGCCCTGGTCAGTCAGTATCTGAGATGGTAGGCCGACCCGACTACTCAACAGAAAGAGCTCCTGGGCAATGGATTTTGCTGTGGCCTTCCGGAGGGGAATGGCCTCAGGGTAGCGGGTGGCATAGTCCAGGATGACCAGGATGTGTTCGTGTCCCTGGGCGGACTTCGGCAGCGGCCCCACTATGTCCATCCCGATCCGCTCGAAGGCCACCTCGATGATGGGCAGCGGAATCAGCGGGCTGGGGGGAGGGGTGCGTGGAGACGTCCGCTGACAGGTAGGACAGGCTTGACAGAAGCGCTTGACTTCGGCCTCCAGGCCCGGCCAGTGGAAACGGTCGCGGATGCGTTGGGTGGTGTTCTGGGCCCCCAGGTGGCCTGCCATGGGATGCGCATGCGCCAGCTCTATCACCGCTTCGGTCTTGGTTCGTGGGACTACCAGCAGGATTTTTTCCTCCCCCCTTTGCTGCGCAACACAGTAAAGCAGGCCGTTTTTTCACCAGGAAGTGAGGCGTTGGGTGAGGTGCCGGCCGGAGCTCCTTACCCTCGGCGATCCTCACTTGGGCCCAGCAGTGTTTCAGACGGTCATCCTCGTACTGCTCCCTGGCGAAGGCCCCAGCCCCAGTTACCTGCTGGAAGAGATCAAAGTAGAGGTTAGGGTTATTGTGGGATGACTCACCCTCTCTGGGGCTGTCCGAGGCCAGCAGCACGGGGCGCCGTCGGGGCTTCTTCGCTGGCCGGCACTGTGGGCGGTTCCCGGCTGACAGGTTCGGCTAGTGGAGGCAAGTAGGCGGTCAAATCCCGGCCAATCCCTGCCGAGGAGGACCGGAACTGGCAGATCCCTGACAATCCCGACTTCCACCGGCCAGGCGCGGGTGGCCCCGCGATGTTGACGCGCTGCGCCGGCACTTCCCTGGCATCACCGTGGACGCAAGTGATGGGCAGTCTGGCTTTGGGTTCGGGCCGTGGAGGAAGGACGGTCGGCCTGACGAGGGTGATTGCGCTGCCTGAGTCTAGGAGGGCGAGGACCGGTCGGCCATTTATCCTGACTTCCGCCCGTGGGGCCTGTTTCGGAGCTTCCGCGTGTACGGCACAGCCTGCCAGCCAAGCCCGTCCAGGGGAGTGGGGAGCTTCGGTGGGCATGGGCTCATCCTGCGGGCCGGGAACCGCCGGCCTGCTTCCTGGTCACTGGGTGCCCTCCGGCGTGCGTCGCTCCTGGACCACCCTTCGGGGGAAAAGGCGGCGCTCGCTCCCCAACCTCCCGGTGTTGGGTGGCCTCTGCCAGCTCCATGGCCTCCACCAGCTCGTCAACATTGGTGGGGTTCCGCATGCCGGCTGCCTGCCGGAGAGGGCGGGGTAGGGCCCGTAGAAGGCGGTCGACCACTACGCGTTCTGCTACCTGGTGTGAGATGGGACCCCCGGCCAGTAACCAGTGTTGGCCGAGACGTGAGATGTCGGTGACTTGAGCACGGGCCGGCCGCCGTGAGTTGTAGGACCAGTCGTGGAAGAGTTGGGCGGCGCTAATGGGCGATAACCCAACCCGCCCCAAGATCTCCTTCTTCAGCTCTTCATATGAATCGCTCCGTTCGGGGGTAAGCATAAAGTACGCCCGTTGCGCCTCTCCCATCAACAACGGCGCCACGATCCGTGCCCACTCGTCCCCGGGCCACGCCTCCCGGGCGGCGGTCGTCTCAAACATCTGGAGGAACGTCTCGACATCATCATGCGCCGTCATCTTGGGGATGAGCTGTGCAGCCTGGGCACGAGGGTCAGGTAGCGGAGTTCGCGGGGCAGCGGCCATGCGGAGTGCGGCAAGTTCGCGTTCCGTTTCCCCTTGTCGGGAGGCCATGTGCTCCACGATCTACTGCTGGCGGATGCTCACTTCTGTGAGGTGCTTGAGCAGTTCTTCCATCTCGTGGGAGGAGGAAAGGAGCGCCACCTGGGAAAACAGGAAGGAAAAGTGAGCCAAACAACCTGGGAAAAAATGTCCGTAGGAATCTGAATGGGGTGACCACGAATGTGGAGGGATCCTGGTCGGTACTTCTTCACTGCAATGCCCGCATTCTCCACCAGTGTGACGGAGCGAGGAAGTACACGACACGAGGATAGAGGGAAGTTCCCCGAAGGGTGGATTTTATTAATCAACAAGGTGGGGAAAATAGCAAATGGTGCTCCGGTGCTCAGTGCTCAGTGCTCGGTGCTCGGCCTTCTCTCTCTCATCCTCTCTGTGCGCAGTGCTGTGTGGGTCCGTGGAGTCCGTGCAAAGTGAGGGCTGGCGGTCACACACTGCTGTCTGGGGAAATAACAAAGATACGTTAGCCGAGTCTTTGGAGACATCTCTCACCTCTGTGTTCGTCGGTGCAGCTTATAAAGCCAGAGCTTGATGGGGCGCAGGTGTGACTGCTCAGCCCGTGATGAGCGGGTGCAGGTGTGCCTGATCCGTTTCCAGGGCGACGCTGATGAGAGCTCGGGACACTTGTCACAATATATATATATATATATATATATATATATATATATATATATATATATATATATATATATATATATTGTGACGTGTGCCCCAAGCACTCATCAGCGTCGCCCTGGAAGCAGAGAGGAAACACCTGCGCACGCTTAGCATGGGCTGGCCGGCCACAGCTGAAGCTCGTTAGATCAACACAACAAAAGCCATCGCCTGACACACACTGGTGAGACACGTCTCCAGAAGACTCCACGCTAATGCCTCTTGTTCCTTTCTTCCAGAAAGCAGTGTGTGACCGGCCGGCCCCAGCACGTGAGCTCGATACGGACACCCAGCACCTGGAAACCCGGAGGAAAGGCCGAGGCGGATCACGGAGCACCAGCACAATTCACTACGACACATTGGCACTAAACTGCTCAATAAATTCACCCTCCAGGGCCTTTGTTGAAGTCCTCTTGTCTTGTGGTTCCTCACCCCGTTACACTGGTGGAGAATGCGAGCAGATTCGTGAGGAGTCACCGACAAGCAGCCCCTCCCAAATTAATTTTGCCCGGTGACTGTCTTCTGTTCTGTTTTTTTCTAATTTTTTTTTATTTTTTTACCCCTCTCCTTGGTGTCTCCACAGGCGCCTGCTCCTCCCCAGTCATCAATCAATCAATCAATCAAATCAAATCACTTTATTGTCACTCTAGCATATGCACAAGTGCAACAGTAGGCGAAATTCTTAGGTGCAGTCCAAGCAAACATAGTAGACATGACATGTACAACATTTAAGCAACAACACATCTGATGCGCACACAATTACTCACAGCACAGTATACACTACAATAAACAATAAATAATTTACACAATGTGAGTGTAGTTCTCACAGCTTTAAACAATATACACATACGTACAATATACATATACTTTAAACAATATACACTAAACATACATTAAACAATAACAATATACATTAAGCTATAGTAATAATATACAATGTACAGTATACAATATGTTCACAAATAGAAATCCGATGTACAATAGATGCTATATGATAAATAAATGTGTATATAATGTGTGTGTATCTCCAGTGGTTTGTACTGAGTGATATTCTGTCCAGTGTGTGTTATGATCCTGATGGATCAAGAGTTAAGTAGTCTGATTGCTTGTGGGAAGAAGCTGTTCTGGAGTCGGCTGGTGCGTGTTCTAATGCTGCGGTACCGTCTGCCTGATGGCAGCAGTGAGAGCAGCCCATGGTTCGGGTGGCTAGAGTCTCTGATGATCCTCTGAGCTCTCTTCACACACCGCCTGGCGTAAATGTCCTGGAGGGAGGGAAGCTCACCTCCGATGATGCAGCTGGCCGTGCGCACTACCCTTTGCAGGGCCTTGCGGTTGCGGGCGGTACTATTGCCGTACCAGGTGGTGATGCAGCCAGTCAGCAGACTCTCTATGGTGCAGGTGTAGAAGCGTGTGAGGATGTGGCGGTTCATTCCAAACCTCCTCAGCCGTCGCAGGAAGAAAAGGCGCTGATGAGCCTTCTTCACAACGGCCTCGGTGTGGACGGACCATGAGAGTTCCTCTGTGATGTGGACACCGAGGAACTTGAAGCTGCTGACTCTCTCCACCGGTGCTCCATTGATGGTGATGGGGCGGTGTTCTCTCTCATTCTTCCTGAAGTCGACCACCAGCTCCTTGGTCTTGCTGACGTTGAGGGAGAGGTTGTGCTCCTGACACCACCGTGTCAGAGTGTGCACCTCCTCTCTGTAGGCCGTTTCATCATTGTCAGTGATGAGACCTACCACTGTCGTATCGTCAGCAAACTTGATGATGGTGTTGGAGCTGTGGGTTGCCACACAGTCATGTGTGTACAGAGTACGGAGTATGGAAGAGTTGCTGAAGCATCTCATTGAGGTGAGCATCCAACAACAGCAAATTGTGGAGCACATGGACACGCCTGCCAGGGAGAATCTGAGCAAGAGATCGCCGCGCTCCGCACTGCCACTGCCCAACGAGTTCCACCACCAGATCCCCGTGCTCAGGCCATGCAGTTTTTATCAAAGATGACCGCACACGACGACGTAGAGAATTATCTGCAAATGTTCGAGGCCATTGCAACTCGGGAAGGCTGGCCTCGGGAGGAGTTGGCTCACGTGCTGGTACCGCTCCTGACGGGGGAGGCACAACATGCCTATTTCTTGATGACAACGGATCTGCTTCGGGCCCTTCCCCGTCCTCTTCGGCAGGCAGCCGGCATGCGGAACCCTCACACCGTCGGTGAGCTCGTAGAGGCCATTGAACTGGCGGAGGCGGCCCAACGGCGTGAGGCTGGGGAGCGGGCGCCGCCCTTTCCCCGGAGGCTGAACCAGGGGTGACGCGTGCCGGAGGACACCTGGCGACCAGTGAGCAGGCCGGCGGTTCCCACCTCGCCGGTGCCCGTCGAGCCGATGCCCACGGAACCACCCTGCTCGCCGTATCGGGCCTGGCTGGCAGACTGTGTCGTCCACCATGAACCACCGGCAGGGCCCCGTGGGCGAAAGTTAAAATTAATGTCCTCGTGCGACCCAAAGTGTTACCCCCGCGGGCGGGGTCCAAGACTCTCCTGCCCATCACCTGTGTACATGGCGTACACCCTTGTGTACACCCTTACGGAGATATTGACCGATCAGGGCATCCCGTTCATGTCCCGGCTAATGGCTGACCTCTGTCGCCTCCTCAAGGTGAAACAGTTTAGGGCCACGGTGTACCACCCCCAGACATTGGGCTGACGTTGAAGCAGATGCTCCGTCGTGTGGCTACGGATGACAAATGGGACTGTGACCAGATGCTGCCATACATCCTCTTTGGCATACGAGAAGTTCCCCAAGCCTCTACTGGTTTCACCCCCTTCGAGCTTTTGTTCAGACGGCAACCTTGGGGCCTGCTTGATGTCGCCAAGGACGCATGGGAACAGCAGCCGGCAGCTCATCCGTCTACTATCGAACATGTCTGGGAGATAAGGGAGCGGATCAACAAGGTCATGCCATTAGTCCAGGAACACCTCACGAAAGCCCAGCAGGCCCAGTAACGCCACTACAACAGGGCAACCCAGCCCAGGGAGTTTCAGCCGGGGGATCACGTGATGGTCCTGGTCCCGACGGCCACCACTGAGCCGGCCGTGGTAGACCTCAACCCCCATCTTTCGGCCGGCCAAAAGAAGGAGTTGCAACACCTTATCGGTCAATTTCCCGATGTGTTCTCCCTCCTCCCTGGGCGGACCCACGTGCTCCAACATGACGTCCGCACACCACCGAGAATGATCGTCAGGCAGCGGCCCTATCGTGTCCCGAGGCTCGGCGACACGCCATCGAGGAGGAGGTACAGGAGATGCTGAGGATAGGGGTGATAGAACCATCACGCAGCCCCATCGTGGTCCAGCCCCATCATGATGGTCCCGAAGCCGGATGGCACCCTCCGCTTTTGCAACGACTTCCGCCGCCTTAACGAGGTCTCCGAATTCGATGGCTACCCCATGCCACGGGTGGACGAACTGCTCGATCGCCTTGGCAGAGCCCGGTTCATCTCCACCCTAGACCTCACTAAGGATACTGGCAAATGCCGTTGTCGGAGGAGGCTAAGGAAAACAACACGTTCTCAACACCCAGTGGCCACTGGCAGTACCGGGTTCTCCCCTTCGGCCTGCACGGGGCCCCAGCAACCTTCCAGCGGATGATGGACATCCTGCTGAGGCCCCACCAGTCTTACACGGCTGCCTACTTGGATGATGTCATCGTACATTCGGAGAGCTGGGAGGAGCACTTGGAGTGGTTGCGGAGGGTGCTAATGGAGCTATGCCGGGCTGGACTGACCGTCAACCCCCGGAAATGTCATCTGGTCCTCTTTGAAGCCAAGTACTTGGGCTTCCAGGTCGGTCGTGGCCTCATCAGACCCCAAGAGAAGAAGGTGGCAGCAATCCTCTCTGCGCCGCGTCCCACCTCCAAAACTCAGGTACGGTTCACTCGCCACCCAACCGCAATCTCCCTGTTGTCCCTCAGGACCAAGACGATGCTTGGGGGGTACACAGGGACATGTCGTAAAGAACAGGGAAATTGCTAACTGCTAAAATCAACTTCTCCTCCATCTTGACACGACACCGCAGTAGCAGTACAGCAGACGGATCACGTGCACTCCATCGCTTCTCATTTGCATAAAGTTGAAATTTCTGAACTTTTGTTGCATGTCTCGCGTCGCTTGACACATTCTGTCGCCAATGGTCACTGTCGCTCATGTCGCCAGCGCTCCATTGAAATGAATGGGATCATGTCGCTTTGTTGCTGCGTGTCGCTGGCAGTGTGAACGGGGCTTGACACAAATAGATGTCAAAATAATTCTCCTAATGGCTGATTGCCAGACTGTTTCTGGGACTACACTTCCCAAATCCTCTTCCCACAGTTTCTTTAAAAAATCTAAAGATGGAAAGGCCGCTCTTTGAATCAGACTGTACACTGTTGATATCAGATCTCGCTTAGATATACTCAAGTCAAAGAGCTCCTCAATCCAACAATGAGGAGGAGGGGCAGAAAGGGTATTAAAATATTTTTTGACTAGACTTCGCACCTGCAGATATCTATAAAAATTTGATTTAGGAATATCAAATGCCTTAATCATATGTTCGAACGAGACAAAACTACCGCCTTGAAAAAAATCCCTTACATACCTGAGTCCCTTTCTAAACCATGCCTGAAATGCATGATCAATTAAGGATGGTGGAAACAATGCATTGGAAGTAATTGGTAGCAAGGAAAGGGCTTGTTTTTGCTTAAGTGTGACCTAAGCTGAGCCCATATTTTAGAGAGCTAGTCACCAATGGGTTGCTTGTTAAATACTTCCTGTTGAGTGGTAGTGGGGCACAGAACATTGAGAATAGAGAGACTGGACCACAAGATGCCTGTTCCATCTCCACCAAAACAGGTTTGTTCTCCTGATTCAAATGTTCTGCCCAATAGATAACTTTATCAATATTGACCAATAATAATACAAAAAGTTGGGCAATGCCAGTCCCCCTTCATCTTTCTGTCTTTCTAAAAATGTTTTCCTGATTCTTGGAATGCTTTTATTCCATATGAAGGAAGATAAATGTTTGTCTAACTCCTTAAAGAAAGATTTGGGGATAAACAATGGGACATTTTGAAATAAAAATAAAAACCATGGCAGAACAGACATCTTAATTGTGTTTATTCTGCCTGCCAGCGAAATAGGTAATAAGGACCATTGGTTTAAATCTTTTTTTAGTTTTTTCCATCAATACAGTGAAATTACATTTAAATAGCTCTTTATATGTACTTGTCACTGAAATTCCCAAATACTTAAAGGAATCATAAATTGTTTTGAATGGGAATTTCTTGATGATTAACTGCTTTGCCTCATTATTAATTGGGAATAATATACTTTTATTAAAATGTATCTTATATCCTGATATTCCCCCAAAACTATTTATAAGTTCTATTGATTTAGGTATGGACATATCTGGGTTGGATATATATATTATGAGGTCATCTGCTTACAACAAAATATTGTGGGTGCTCCCACCTCTATTTATACCTAGCAAATCTGCCTCCTTCCTTAAAGCTATAGCTAGGGGTTCTATTGCTATGTTAAATAAGAGTGGTGTATTACGGTACAACTGTAATACAGTTATTTCACATTCAAAATGCACTACAACTACCAAAACACTTTATTCAGGTCTCAAATCAACTTCCAGAACACTAGCAAAGGTTGACAGCCGACAAACACTTTGTCACCCACAAAACAATAACCTAAAAAACACTAACAACATGTAGCATTATATAATGTTTTCTTGTGTAAAACAAGGTCACATCTCTGTTTATAATTCACTGCAATATATGTTACAGGAATGAATCAGACATGATGCAGAATTTGTCAATATTTTATGTCATTTATTTAATTTTATTTTTTTGTAATTCCAAAATATAAGAATTTGTATACACACCATCCACTGATAGAGATACAATAGTAATGCTAATCTACTTGGTCTTCTCCATTTGGCCACAGGTTCTCATCCACATCACATCTTATGTCATCTAGGGCAATACACCTAGGAAAGAATCATCTGGC
Organism: Romanogobio albipinnatus; assembly: GCA_023566225.1. Lineage (NCBI taxonomy): Eukaryota > Metazoa > Chordata > Actinopteri > Cypriniformes > Gobionidae > Romanogobio > Romanogobio albipinnatus. The sequence continues at coordinate 30,121,757 of CM042244.1, forward strand.
ATGCCTGATCCATCCCTGGCAATCTTCTGCTGATATGTCCAGGCATCCAGCATTCATTGCGTCCAGGAGGTACTTTTGATCATGTGGATGGTGGTCATCAACCTTCCACCTCCATGAGGAAAATAATTCCTCTATTTGGTTGAATGAATGGCAAGGCAAGGCAAGGCAAGTTTATTTGTATAGCACATTTCATACACAGTGGCAATTCAAAGTGCTTTACACAGAAATTAAGTTAAAATATTTGCAGTATAACAGTTATAATATGAATTAAAAGAAATAAAAAATAAAGAAATAAAATTAAAAGTAAAATTAAAATTAAAATTAAAAACAGGGTTAAATTGAAACATAATTAAAGTGCACTCAAAATAAAAACCGGGTTAAATTGAAACATAATTAAAGTGCAGGCAGTTCGGACAGAGCACAGAGCTCATTCAGTAAAAGCATAAGATAAGGTGCAATCAGTCGGATGTACAGTAGCACAGTGCTCATTCAGTAAATGCGCAGCTAAACAGATGTGTTTTGAGTCTGGATTTGAAAGTGGCTACTGTTGGAGCACATCTGATCTGTTCAGGAAGCTGGTTCCAGCTACGGCTGGCATAATAGCTAAAAGCAGACTCTCCTTGCTTTGAGTGAACCCTTGGTATTTCTAATTGACTTGATCCTGATGATCTGAGTGATCTGTTAGGTTTGTATTTAATCAGCATATCTGCAATGTATTGAGGTCCTAGGTCATTGAGTGACTTATATACAAGTAATAGTACTTTAAAATCGATCCTAAATGTAACTGGAAGCCAGTGTAAAGACCTGAGGACTGGTGTTATATGGTCATATTTTCTGGTTCTGCTCAGGATCCTGGCAGCAGCGTTCTGTATGAGCTGCAGCCGTCTAATGGTCTTTTTGGGAAGGCCGGTGAGAAGACCATTACAATAGTCCACCCTACTGGTGATAAAAGCATGAACGAGTTTCTCTAAGTCTTGCCTGGAAACAAAGCATCTAATTCTTGCAATATTTTTGAGATGATAGTAGGCTGATCACTGTGAATGGAGAGTAAGGTGAGAGGAAAAGTGACTCCATTCTGGGATGGGCTGCAAACCACTCGGTGACTGCACGGGAGTAGTGAAATGCCACATTGTCCCATACAATTATAAATGTTGGCTGATTCCTTCTCTCTACATCCTTTTCCTCACCTAGCACAACCCATCTCATCTGATACTACAGCTCTTGATATTCCTCTTATTCTTCTTCCACCACTTATTCGAATTCCTCGCCCCCTCCCAGCCCCTCTTCTTCCTCTTTCAGCGACTTTTCTATTTCTGGCTGGGTCCATGTTTGCATTACAATACATAACTATTCAGCAGTTGTCTCCTTTTGTAATGAAATTGAAAGAGTAACACCTGTGATGTTCATCTACAATGAGAATCAGCTGTGGCTGGTCCAATTGTTTTTATAGCATTTATAGCAAAAACATAAAATGTATTTCATTAAGATATTACTGTAGGAATGTAACAAATTGCTGTCTTATTCAGTTTTGTGTTATGTTATGAAGTGAAGTGACGTGTGGCAAAGTTTGGTGACCCATACTTGGAATTTGTGCTCTGCATTTAACCCATCCAAGTGCACACACACAGTCGTGAACACACACATCCGGAGCAGTGGGCAGCCATATTGTTGCGGTGCCCGGGGAGCAGTTGGGGGTTTGGTGCCTTGTTCAAGGGTCTCACCTCAGTCGTGGTATTGAGGGTGGAGGAGGGCGCTGGTTATTCCATCCCCCCATCCAACAATTCCTGCCGGACTTGAAACTCAAACCCGCAACCTTCTGGTTACAAGTCCGACTCTCTAACCATTAGGCCACGACTGTTTTGAACATAAGTTTAACAGTTTTGAAAGCTGTATGTAAGCATGTGCAAATTGGCCTGTACGTACAAAGAGTTTTGGCAGTTGTTGTGTGTGAGAAAGAAAAGAATTCATGAAATTTGAGAGATGTAGTCATTGAATGCATTTTGTGCCAAAGCAATGATAATTGATCCTCAGTTTAGCCCACATAGACCACATAGAGTTTTTAAAAAGTGACCTAAGTATTGCGAAATGTGTCCTAGCGTCTGTAAAAAAAAACTGTAATAGCCTGTGACATTGTTGGTGGTAAACATTTTTGCTCAATTATTTCCTTACTGTAAACACTTCTTTCAAAATAGGGGATAGTTTTCCTGAAAACTTCTTATAGAATTCAGTTATAAACCCATTGGGGCCAGGTGCTTTTCCACTTTTCATTTGTTTAATAGCTTGTTCAATCTCCACTGTTGATATGGATTTTTCAAGATTGGCTTTATTTTGTTCACTGATGGTAGTTATTTCTAATTTGGCAAAAAAAAAAACTTGCTATGTTCGCCTTGTCACATGGCTCCGATGTATACAATTCCTCATAAAAAAATTTAAACTGCTTGTTAATATTCAACTGGTCTGTGGTTACTCCATTTGCTGTCTGAAATTAAGCTATATAATTAGCTTCAGTTGTCTGTCTCAGGTGGTGTGAAAGCAACTTGCTAGCCCTTTCACCATACTCAAATTCTTGCTGTTTAGATCTCAAATACAATGCCTCCTCTGCCTCTGTAATCAGGTTATCTAATTCTGACTGTAATACTCCTCTCTCCTTATATAGAGTAGAAGTGGGGGTTCTAGAATGTTCTTGATCTATATAATTTATCCTTGAGATAATCTGATTGATCCTCTCCATTCTTTTTTTCCTCATACCTACACTGTATGAAATTAATTGGCCTCTTAAGAAGGCTGTGTAGGAAATTGGCCTCTTAAGAAGGCCTTCATTGTCTCCCAGAGGTTGCAGTAAGTCATACCTGGTGTGCGGTTTGTTTCAAAGAAGTAATCTATCTGATTAGATAAGAAATCAACAAACTTCTCATCTGACAAAAATCTTAATCAACGAAGGATATTAATAATTATATTCATATATAAAAGAATATTATATAGATAAGAGAAAGTTTTGCTATGCAGGACTGCGAGACATTGGGACCAGCAAAGTGACCTTAGGGGTTACTGTCCACCTAAATGTGGGATGAAAGACATATGGGGTTATTTGAGTGTGTGTGGAAATTCACAGGAGGAGGGCTGTGTGACCTTGTTTGAAAACAACTATAAGAGCTGCACTTTTGTTATGACTTGCAGGCAATGCTCTGCAGACATTCAGATGGCTGTACGACTGTTGACTCTTTTTTTGCAAAAAAATAAACCATTTTATTAAATTATTAAGATTTGTCTCTTATTCAGAGTTGATTCGAAAATTGCCGCAACACAACATACACTGGGGTGGAATGTTATTAGGAAAGCAGAGAGTCATCAATACAGGGCTATGGTCAGAAATGACTATACCTGTGTATTCACATGATCTAAGTAGTGGTAACATTCTCTTTTCTATAAAGATGAACTCAATCCTTGAATAAATCTGATGTGCTGCAGAAAAAAAAGAATATTGCCTTGATGTTGGATTCTTATATTTCCATGCGTCGACCATATCATAAGTTTGCATAAACTCATTGACACATCGATCTGATTTACTAAGTGGGCCAGATGATGTTTTAGATCGGTCCAGCACTGGGTGGAGTGTACAATTGAAATCACCTCCTAAAATAAGCTGGTGACTGTCAAGATCTGGAAGATGTGTAAAGAGGTCTTTAAAAAATAATAATTGTCCCAATTAGGTTCATATATGTTTACCAGCAGTACTTGCTGGTTGAACAGTTTTCCTTGGGCAATAACATAACGGCCCTCTTTATCAGCTATCACCTTTGATTCCTCAAATTATACATCTCTATGAATTAATATGGCAGTACCTCGACTTTTCCCAGTAAACTTTGAATGATTTTTTTTTTTTGAAAACCCCCTCTTTTCTACTTATTGAGATCCTTAGGAATCAAGTGTGTTTCTTGTAAATATACAATAGATGCTTTATGTTTGGAGATGTGAGAGAACACCTTGCTTAGTTTTATTGGATGATTAAGACCCCGACAATTCCAACTTAAAACTACTGTACTGCCTCTCTTTTCCATACGTGATTGCTATGTGCTGCATAATATATCACTGCATGAAAACACTAAAATCCGGCAATATCTGCGCATGGTAAACTCCTGTGTAATTTGATTTACCGGATGTATGTGGGGAAAAAGTGGATCAGAGTAACACAGAACAGTATATTTTCATAAAAACCCGGAAACATCACTGTGATAATGTTCGTTGGGTATGAAAGGAAGAAGGCAGGGTCGGCGTGACTGGGACTCATGATTTATTCAAAACTCTTCTTATACAGCACATAAAGTTGCGCGCACAGCGCTCTCAATAACTCAATCAATATAACTTGTTCTCAGCAAACTTTCTCTTAGCTTCGCTCTCCAGTCCACGAGTGCCCAGTCCGTATCTCTCTCTCCTCGTTCCCTGTTTGGGGAGCGGCTTTATCCGGTCCCTCCGCGCCAATCACTGCAATCAGACACAGGTGTTTATCCTTATGCACTTGACCTACTTTCAACCGCTCGTCTCCTCACTCTCTCCGTCTGTGCAGACCTCCGAAACCACGCCCGACTCAGGCCAGGGAGCCATCCGGCCTTGCAGCCCCTCCCCCTCCATTTCTGGAGAGGAAGTCCGCCACAGCCATCTGTGCCCCCGGCCTGTGGACCACCTTGAACTTAAAGGGCTGTAAAGCGAGATACCAACGGGTGATCCGCGCGTTGGTATCCTTCATGCGGTGGAGCCACTGCAAGAGGGCGTGGTCCGAACAGAGGGTGAATTCCCGCCCCAGGAGATAATAGGGTGAGACGGGCCCATTGGATCGCCAGACACTCCTTTTCGATGGTGCTGTACTTGGTCTCTCCCTACGAGAGCTTCCGACTCACATACAGCACCGGCCGCTCCTCACCCTCTACCTCTTGAGACAAGACCGCACCCAACCCCCTGTCTCGAAGCATCCGTCTGCAAGAGAAATGACAGAGAGAAATCAGGAGAGTGTAGGAGCGGCCCGCCACACAGAGCAGCCTTAACTTGGGTAAAAGCCTGCTGGCATGGCTCTGTCCACTGGACCGTATCTGGTGCCTCCTTTTTAGTGAGGTCAGTCAGCGGGCTGGTGAGGTCCGAATATTTAGGTACAAACCTTCTATAATATCCCGCCAGCCCCAGGAACTGCCTCACCTCCTTTTTGGTCTTTGGACGCGGACAGGTTGCAATGGCTGCTGTCTTGCTAATTTGGGAACGCACCTGTCCGTGCCCTAAGTGGAAGCCCAGATACCACACGCCCAACCGCACACTTCTTCGGGTTGGCCGTCAGCCCCTCCCCTCTCAGCTAGTTCAGCACTGCACGCACAAGCTGCATATGCCGCTGCCAATCATTACTATAGATGATTATATCATCCAAGTAAACAGCGGCATATGCAGTGTGTGGCCGAAGGATTTTGTCCATCAGTCGCTGAAAGGTGGCGGGTGCCCCGAACAACCCGAAAGGAAGCGTGACAAATTGGTGCAATCCAAACGGCATTGTGAAAGCGTTTTTTTCTTTGGATAATGGAGTTAAGGGGATCTGCCAATATCCTTTCGTTAAGTCCAGTGTCGAATAAAAACGAGCCGAACCTGCGAACGGCTAGCTGCGAACTACCACGAACTACCTGTCTCAATATGGTGCCGTATGAGGTTAGTTCGACCGGGTAGGGATGAAAACACATCCGCAAAATCTGCTTGCAACTTAGCAATGTCATTGAGCTGGGAGGGCGAGAGGTGATCTCTCCCTGGGGCCAGCGCGACCGATTGGCATTTGAGGCTCGCTTCTGGCCCGAGATCATCCTCGTTAGTTACTACCGTCGCCAGCAACACTGACTCCGCCTCATTCCATTTTTTAAGGAGATTGAGATGGTATATCTGATGTGCCACGTTCCTATCCGTTCTAACCACTTCATAATTGAGATCTCCCACTCGTCGTGTGACCTCGAACGGCCCTTGCCACTTGGCGAGCAATTTTGAACTAGACATGGGTAATAATACAAGTACCTTTTCTTCCTGTGTAAATTCTCGCAATTTGGTTCCCCTGTTGTACAACCGGCTTTGTGTGTCCTGGGACTGTAGCAAATTCTCCATTGACAGCCGCCCCAGTTTTGCCCAGAGTTTTGCTCTCAGGTCCAGGACATACTGAATTTCGTTTTTGCTTTCAGATGGTCCCTCTTCCCAAGTTTCCCGCATGACATCAAGCACCCCTTGGGGCTGATGCCCATACAGTAACTCGAAGGGGGAAAACCCCGTTGAGGCTTGTGGGACCTCTCTCACAGCGAACAACAGAGGTTCCAACCATTTGTCCCAATTTTTGCCGTCTTCGTGAACAAACTTACGAATCATTGTTTTTAACGTGCAATTAAATCGTTCTACCAGACCGTCTGTTTGTGGGTGATAAACGCTGGTATGAATCAACTTAATGCCCAATAACTCGTACAGCTCGCTTATGGTGTGGGACATAAACGCCGTGCCTTGATCGGTGAGAATCTCTTTCGGGATTCCCACCCGGGAGATTAAATGAAACAGAGCACCCGCCACACTTTTCGCCGAAATGGTGCGGAGAGCTACTGCTTCGGGGTATCGTGTTGCATAGTCCACTATGACTAATGCAAAACGATGCCCCCGTGCGGATCGTTCCAATGGCCCAATGTGGTCCATACCAATTCTCTTTAAGGGGACCTGCATGAGAGGTAGAGGGCGCAAGGGCACTTATGGAGCGGCCGGTGGGTTTATCAACTGACATTCACGACAAGCGGCACACCACCTGCGCACATTCTCATGAATGCCCGGCCAGAAAAATCGGGCCATTAAACGATTCAATGTGATTGTTTGACCCAAATGCCCAGCCATGGGATTACAATAGACCTTTTACGCACTTCCGCATTTTTCAACCGGAAATGCATAAATGAAGTGTATTAGAACTTCCTGTTGTCATAGTGGCAGATACGAAAGATGTCAGAGTCAACGAGTCGCAGTTTCTGTTGTGTTCCAGGCTGTTCGTGTTCCACCCAAAAACAGCCCTACCTTTCATTTCATTCTTTTCCTGTGGATCCAAACCTGAAACCCAAATGGATCCAGGCGATCCGAAGAGAGGAAGGGAACAGTTTTAATATAAAAAGAGGGAGCACCTATGTCTGCAGCCGGCACTTCGCTCTGGATGATTATGTAGGTGGCTGCTTCGTTCGTCGCCTGAAGAGTGGTGTTGTCCCGAGCCTATTCCCTTGGAACAATTTTACTGCTCCTTTGAGAAGGGAGTCAGTATATGAAAGAACCGTCAAACGTCAGTCTATCCAGCAATGCTGTGAAGATCGCGATGTGGTGGCTAAGGCAGTAAGGATGGATCACGACTACGCGACACACCCACCTGCAGGTAAGATTGTTCATAATGTGTTTAGTAAATTAACACTTGTCAACTACCGTGTCCCTTACGAAAATTAACCATGGTTTTATTGTAGTAAAAATGTAGTAACCATGTTTTTTTTTGGCTAATTGAATACCATTTATATAACTACAGTTTTACCACAAATACCATCGTTAAACTATGGTTAGAGAAGCAAAACCATGGTTAATTTGCGGTTACCATGGTTTAACTACAATAACCATGTTTTTTTGGTTTTATTTGTAGTAAAACCATGGTTTATTTCCGTAAGGGGTGTGGATGAGAGAGAGAGAGAGAGAGAGAGAGAGAGAGAGAGAGAGAGTGTGTGTGTGTGTGTGTGTGTGTGTGAGTGTGTCTGTGATTACTGTTCTGTGTTGAAAGGTAGCATACATATGTTAAGACTGGTTTTTAATGTCTTTATCTTTACAGGTGCTCTGGATGAGGCTTTAGATTACATCCATGACTTAGAAGCCATTTTGAAAAACACTGACCTACTACCCGCTACTCTCTTCAGCCGATATTGTGCATCAGACGACCAAATTCGTTTCTACACCAAATTTCCATCCGAGAGGGTTTTTACTATTTTTTGGGAGTCGGTTGCACCATCTGCCCTTAGACTGGTGTACTGGACCAAAGCAAAGAGGGCAGGTGAGGAAGGCTGCCAAGATCCCAGCCCACCACGCATCATGCCATTAATAGATGAGTTCTTGATGTACTCCATGCGGGTTGCAGTTGGCATGAAGGAGCAGCTCATTGCTGACATGTTTAATGTGAGCATTGCCAGTGAAAGATTACAACATTTGAAAGTACATTGTATTTAGCATTTAAGGTAAAAATGATGATCAGATTAATCAGTCTGCTATGCAAATCTTCCAGGCCAGTTCCTGTCTCTTTTCATTGTAAGTAAAATGAGCACCATTTGTCTTTAATGGCTCTTGGAGCCATGAGTGATTGGATTAGCATCTGTCCATTTGAGTGACACTGTTGTGCTGATTGAATCAAGACTGATGACAGGAATGTTTGGCGTGTGTCCCTATTTTCCTATACAACATTTGCATTGTATTGTTCAGAGTGTCACCTCCCCTGTAATCCCTCCCCCTGAAATGTAGATAAATGACAGTGTTTGGTACTGTTAAATCAGACTCTTTTCAGACGACCTACAGCACAGAGTGTTCTCAATAAAAGAATAACTTATGTTTGAATCCCGAAGTCTCCTGGTCTTCACTTCTGAAGTTTTCCTACACTTTAGAAGATAAAAGTTCACAACAGTTTTGGTGCCGTGACCCGGATAGAGCTCCTCACCTGAACTACAGAATCAGATTGAAACTTCAAGCTCAAAGATCTTCCTACGTTCCAGACTGGAATCCAGAAGCGAAACTTCCAGCTGAACAAAGATTTCCAGACTGAATTCTTTCTGTACAACCAAGGGTTGGTGAGTGTCACTCTATCCAAAAGAACCTTTAAGACCAGTACAAATTTGTTATCCTCTGCATCATCAGAGAAGAGTGTAGGTTCTGTGTGAAGAGTGTAGGTATCAGACAGCTGTAGGTTTTGGTTAACTAAGTTACCCTCTAAAAAGTTTGTTTTAGAGATGAAAGTTACCCTCTGTTTTCAGGCAGGCAAGATTAGCATTCACAAGCTAATAGTTGTTTAGCCTTTGTTTTGGCAGGGAAGAATTGTTCAGCCTCTGTTTCAGGCAGGGAATATTAGCATCACAACCTAATAATTTGTTGCCTCGTCATAGAGAAGGTTAGCATCACGTGCTAACCCATACGGTAAAAAATATATTTTAAAATATATTTTCACATATATTTCAAAATATACAAAAAATGGCCAAAAAATATATTTGCAAAAAATATATTTTAAAATATATTTACATATATTTTAAAATATATTTTTGCAAATATGTTTTTTGGCCATTTTTTGTATATTTTGAAATATATGTGAAAATATATTTTCTACCAATATATTTTTTGGCCATTTTTAAAATATATTTTGCCCTCCATATATTTCAGTCCAGGAAAATACATTCACAATGTAACATTTGAATAAAATCTTTATTTGATGTCTAAAATGTGACCATATAACACATTTGAATCAAGTACGGAACATTAATTTGAAACAACAAACAACAATATATTACAAAATTAGCATTTTTTTTTCTCAAGAAGTCTCAGTTCCCCCAGCTTGGACTTCACTGCAATACCCAAAGCTCCCCTGGACACATTGGGAAACCTCTTCTTGACTGCCACTGTAAGAGACAAAAAAAAAAAAAACATAGCTATGTTTAAATAGTTAGTTCACCCAATTTACATTTTGTCATTAATTACGCACACTCCCACCTATAAGACTCTTGCTCATCTTTGAGACACAATTGCAGATATTTTAATAAAAAATTTAGAGATTTCTGTCCCTCTATTTACAGTCCAACAACTACAAACTTACATTAACAACTTACCTCCACATTGTGCATTAAAATTCTTTAATGTACAGCTAGCTGTTGATGATCCCTTACATATTTATTATAATTATTAAATGGATGGCGCCTTATTTGGACAATAAAGCCCTCCCTATACCTGTCCCTATCTGATAAACACTTTATTTTTAAACACATATTAGACACTTTATTTCCAAATATTTTCTTTAGTTTTACTGAAAATAAATGCCTTTCCGATCTGATACGTGATGGAAAAAGAGTAGAGCGAGCAAAAGGCGGAACCTCCAGTCGAATTCCATCAAAACTTGCATCACGCTTTACCCCTACACTATTGCTAGGTGGAGTTAGTGTAAATAGCATTTTCCAACAAGATGGGGTAATTGCATTGTAAATAGACACTCCAGAAAATTCAAACGGAAACAAGTTTATTTTATTACCTAATTGGCAGATAATATTGCTTGTTTTAAGCAAAAACTCTCTTCGTTTTAATTATTGTTTTGTTTTCTAAAAAAAATAAATAAAATAATTTAATTTTACTTGTCTAGTAAAACCATCTTGATTTAAGAATTTTCAGATATTCGGACTGGAAACGAGACAAAATACTAAGTAAGAAAAGCAAGTTTGAGCAATGTAAAACTTCTATATGAATTGAGTTGTTTAGTCCAAATTTTCAGAAGGTACTTGATTTCTTTATATGATTTAGGCTTTTATTCACAGTAAACAGAAGCTCAAGTATGTTTGCTATCCTCGTCTTACATAGGTTCAGCTGGGCTTCTATTTATGTTTGCTGATCAATGTTTATGTGTGACTAAAAGCCTAGAATTAAATCTGCTAATCATATACATGTATGCATTTGGCAGACACTTTTATCCAAAGCGACTTACAGTGGCCTTATTACAGGGACAATCCCCCTGGAGCAACATGGAGTAAAGTGCCTTGCTCAAGGACACTGGTGGTGACCGCTGGGATCGAACCAGCAACCTTCTGCATATCAGTTCAGTGGTTTAACCCACTGGACCACCATCTCATATAAAGCAATCATATTAATTGATGTATTTTTCTGTTTGCTTGGTTTTTATTTTTTATTGTAAATATGTAACACTTGTTTTTGTAATTTAGTTTTTTTCCATGAAGATAGCCACAGATGCTGACATGGTGTTAAATTAAACTACACTGTTAGACATTTCTGTAATTTGTACAGTTATTTACTATATATCACCCAGTATAATACTGTAAATTCTCTTTACAGTAAATAACTGTAATTCCCGTTGCATCATGGGTATTTTCTATGACGTCAAACACCAAATACAGTGATTTCCTGTATTTTAAAAAAATAAAGTATAATACTGTATTTACCACAACGGCCTCTTTGGCACAATTGGGATCGACAGGATTTGCTTTAGATTTATATTAGGAACCATCAGTGCAGCGTTGAAAGTTTCACCCGAGGAGAGAGCTCACGGTTCCAGAGAACATATGAGCTGTGTCCGGACACCCTGCGAAGATTTTTTCATCCCCCGTGAGAACGGCAAACAAGCAAGGTAAGTGTGATTTGTACTATCCGCGGTTGTCTGCACCCCAATTTTAGCTTGTCAGCATTGGTGCTAAAAACTGAGGTAAACCTAACGTTTTATGAATTTATTGAATTAGATTAGGAACCGGTGCAGCGTTGTAAGTTTTGCCCGAGGAGAGCTCACAGTTCGGACAACATACTTTACATAACGTTAGGTTATCATTTGCTTAAACTTTGCTGCTAAAAACTGAGGCAAACCTAACGTTTTATTTTTAAAAAAAAAAGTTTATTGAATTAGATTAGGAACCAGTGCAGCCAGCGTCGTGTGTAACGTTACTGCCCGAGGAGAGAGCTCACGGCCCGGACAACATACTTTACATAACGTTAGGTTATCATTTGCTTCAGCTTTGGTACTAAAACTGAGGTAACATAAACCTAACGTTTTATTTTTAAAAAGACTTAACGTTAGTGAGTTTATTGAATTAACTTTACCAATACAATGAAGATTTTGTTTATCGAGCATATTAAGCGTACATTAGGACGACGTTAGTTAGTAAATTAACGTTGGCCACTAGTTGCAAAAATAATGTCGTTAACAAGCAAAGTTTACATTTGGATTGACATGATTTATTTTACATTTTAGATAAGAATACCAGGAGCCTGCCTGTGCTGTGCGACACTGTTACTCATACAACGGTAAGTAACGTTACCCCTCTTTGTTTCTCCACATATTACTGATAATTCAAAGTTTTTCTTGTATGTTTTAGTCGGGTCTGTTTAACTGAATCACAAAATGATTTAGTTTTTCCACCTCTTTTTAGCTGTTACTAGCCATGTACCATGTTTTTTTTTTCTCCATAAATTATATTATACTAAAATAATCCAAAACTGTGTTTGTCCAGGACAATTTTTGGATGATTTTGGCAGATGATTTTGGCAGAAAAAAACATGGCAAAACTTTAGAATAATGTTGCTTAAGTGCAAACCTGAATACATTTCTGAACACAAAAGAAGATGAAGAATGTTTGTAACCTAACAGATTGAGGCACCATTCACTTCTATAGTAATTTTTTCCTACTATGGAAGTGAATGGTGCCTCAAAATTGTCTGGTTACAAACATTCTTTAAAAGGTTTAGAACAACAGGGCGAGTAAATTACAGAAATTACTTTTTTTTTTTTTTGGTGAACTATCCGTTTAATGACGGACCATTATTCTAAAGTGTTACCAAAAACATTTAAAGCAAAGGCACTAAGGGTGATGAAATTTAAAATATCTTTATTCTCTTAATTTTCTCTTGCTTTAAGTTTTTTTTGTGAGGAAAAACCCAGAGGAGGGAACAAGATGCACCACCAAAACCGGAGTGAGTCGGAAGACCGGGGAAGTTGTGAACAGGAAGACAACTGTAATCAACAACAGAGTGTCATCCTTCCTTCGCCACCTAATGGAGTTTGAATGGAAAAACTTGGACTAGGTGAGACACTTTTTTAATAGGATATGTAATGTACACAGACACTTACGCTGCATTCACACAGGGCGTCATGCCGGTTAGAAATTTTGTCTGACCTGAGACAGCGCCGACGCCACGTGACAGTGACGTATGGCATCAAAGCACCTCGAGAGCAGTCGGCTAATACAGCCGGTGCAGTTTCTCCAGAGCGACTGCACGGACTTTGATGATGACACAGCTGTTCTACGATTGGCCAGATTCTCCGCATGACAGCGATCACATGTGTTTCGTGTTTATTCTAAAACCTTCAGTTCCTCTAATGCGCACAAATCTCTTTTATAACAGTTAAACCTCTTTTCATGTAGTTGCGATGTTATATTGTCATGTTTATCAAAATAAAACAGATGAAAAACGTAGACCCGCACTTCATTGATAGTTTAGGCTTGTATGTTAACTTTATTCTTGTACAAACACACGCTGTATTAAGCAGTGCATAAAGTATTACATGACAAAAAATGTCTCTGAAACATCTGTGTATTGACAAATATTGCATTTATTTCACTTCAGCTGTGATAAAGTATGCAAACACAGCGCGAGCGTCACTGCGGGAAGCAGAAAGTGTCAGACTTCACGTCTCCGTTTGCAGCTCCTCCCCGCCTGCATGCGCCTACTCTCGCCAATTGGTTGCATCCAGCCACAGCTGATGTCCAACACACCTTTCAACTTCTGCCGCTTGCAACGTGAGTGAAGCGACGCGACGGAACCCACAATTCAGTTCAGCAACGCATGACGTCAACCATTCAAAGTAAATGAGAAGCGTTAACGCCGGTGCCCCGTGTGAATGTAGCATTAAGTTTGAGGATACCTTACTAAAGCTAATGCAGTATACATGTAATCCATCCTGCAATAAAAGGTTACATTGTTGTTTTTGATTAAATAGTTTGTGAAATCATGTTGAGGTGATTCAGTAATATTACTTTTTTGGAGCATGTAGTTTGTGCTGCTGCTACTATTATGTACTGACAGTGTTCTTTAGTTTTTTACTCAATATCAATTTTGTTAAGCTAAATAACAGCGACACCTCTCTAATATGCAATCAGGTTCAGCATCACTACAAAGTACATTCTTCAAAATATTCATAACATTGAATCACCAGCGAAAACAAAAACTGAACATTTCATTTCACATCTTCATGAAGGCATTGCAGGACTGGATTAGACTAGACAGCATACGTTGAGCTAGGTGTACCTCAAAGTGTTAACTGTCTATAAAATAGTATTTTACCATTATGATGAATTGTAATGGGATTATTATTTTTTATTAAATTCCAACAGTGTAAAAAGTTTGTGTATACTCAAATTGTATGACTAACTTCATATCATTCTTATCTAGAGGGACTTCTTGCCATAATGGAGCAGAATCCTGGTTCCTGTTTGAAATCATCCAATGTGGAAGATGGCACAGATCGGTACAGACATGAAACTTGTGTGTTGTGTTGTGTTGTGTTAACTTGTTTCAGAATTCATTTGCTCTTTGTTTATATTTTATTCATGTATATGTGTATTTTGCACCAAAGTTACAGTATTCTTCAACCAACTATTTACAGTATTCTACCAACTATTTTCTGCAGAGTTTTTAAAATTGTAGCTCAAACAATAGTGTGTGGCGCTAGCAAGGTCATGGGTTCAATTCCCAGGGAAAGCAAGAACTGACAAAATGTAAAATGTGTATCTTGAATGCAATGCAAGTCGTCTGCCAAATGCATAAATGTAAATAAAATGTAAAATAAGTGATATTGAATGCACTCTGATTACTTTTATACATGATTTTCTGAAAATATGATTTGATTCGAGGATGTTTTAAAGTGAACTTTTTCCACACATTTACATGTTTCAGTTAAAGCACTTAAAATGTTTTAAATAAAGAATTTTATATTTCATAATAATTGTCTGTTTGGATTACTTCTGTAGGATAGATTAATGTAAGAATTAATGTAATTCAGTAAGTATTAATGATTGAATAGGATTAGGATTAATGCACTGTTAACCAAGGTTTACAGTAACGGTACTGTATTACAAAATTACAGTAACATGTAGTTACTGTAAACTGAAATGCGGTTATTGTACTGTAAATCTCAAATACAGTAACTTACTGGCAACAGTGTTGCCAGTAAGTTACTGTAAAATCTCTTATAAATGTCTAACAGTGTATACTGACACAGATCATATAAAGCAATCAAGTCTCTATAGAAAATTTGGACTAAATCATTCAGTTCATATGAATTCACTTTACAATCTTTTTATGAACTTTTTGAAGCAACAAAGTGGTAGTTATGTAGGCTTTCAAATGAGGGACAGAAAGCTTTTAGATTTAATGAAAATATCTGCATGTGTTTTGTTGATGAACACAAGTCTTACAGGTTTGGAATTACATGAGGGTGAGTAAATGATGACAATGTTTGACATTTTCTAGGAAATTTTCCTCACTCTGCGTCTGAAATCAAATACTTCTCTACTATAAAGTAAAAAACAGAGTATGTCCGAATTCATAGTATTTAAAAAAATAAAAAAAAAAAAAACGTAGGCCAAAAGCATCCTGATGACCTACTACTTATGCAGAGATTTTGGATGCACCGCAAGTCTTGATTTACCATATATGGCTGCCATGGTTTCCTTGTCAAGGGCACTCCTTCTCTCAGCACTATCGTCAGTTTTACTCTTTCCCCCTAAAAAAGACAATACAATACATGAACATTTAAAATAGGGTACAGAAGGCATGCACAATTGTCTTTATATATTTTTGTTTGCCTTAATAGCAACACTATGTATTTTTCTTGAGCTCAAAATGTACTAAATTAATATAATTAGTGCATACATCATGAATCCAATTTCCAAACCATGTTTGTGTCTTATCCTGAATCACTATGATACACATTTAAACATATAATAATATTCAGAGTATTTTAGTCTGGTTGGGGTCGCACCACTGCGGAGAAGCACAGTACCTACGTGAGTCGTCATAGAAGTAAACAGAGAAAAGTAGCTCTGGCTACAACGCTCTTCAAAAAAGATGAATGCAGTTTTGTTTATCAAGTTACCTAAAAGCGCCAAAAGTTACCTAGTGTTGCTTTAACAGTGAAAGTAAAGAAAAATAACTACATGGCTGGATTTGAAAGATATTTGTATGCGTATGTTTTGGATCTTAAATAAAATAATGAAGGAGATGTAGAATTAGCCTTTTTTTAAACTAAGATTAATACCTAAGATCTTGACTTTGCATTTGAAACCGTTTACCTTTCAAATTGCTGTGGATCAGAACCTCCAGTGGGAAGGCGGCCATTAAAAGAACACGCACCATTGAAGTGGCTGTTTGGGCCTGAAGGGCAGAAGTCCATTGATGCTTTGGGATTTTTATACCTGTGCCATGTGCTAACTCCACCTGTAGTTGTGATAACGTAAAAAGATATTTACAATATACATTATTTTCAAATCAATTTGTTTATTTTTTTATCTAGCCATTTCACCCATTGCAGAAATGCATAACAAATCTGTATGTGCAGACCGTAATCCTCAACAAAATGTACTTACATAATTAGCATCACTGGAACACTAAAAAAAGAAATGAAAAATTAAAGTCAACAAAGTTATTAAAGGCAGACTGTTGCTGGTAAACTATAATGGCAAGAAGGAAGAGCTTACCAACAAACCTTTACACACTCCATTAAAGGAATAGTTCCCAAAAATGAAAATGTGATGTTTATCTGCTTACCCCCAGGCGTTCCAAGATGTAGGTGTCTTTGTTTCTTCAGTAGAACACAAATTAAAGGCATCCCCTGGTGTTAAGACTTGTATGGCTTAATATAACATAAATTATGTCTCTTACTAATATATAGAAGAAAACCCATGAAAGATCCACATTTTTTAAAAAAATCCATTACATATTTGGACAATGGGCGGCGCCATTTTGTTTGCATTCTAGGTTGATGACGTAGAATGGTTGCACTCGGCAATCAACTGGCGCCAACTGTAGCTATTTTTACCACAACACACCTCAAAAAATGATTCAGAGTTAAAACCAATTAATTGCTTTGTAAATGCATTTAAAACACACTCAAACACACGTGCACACAAACTCTCTCTCTCACACACACACACACACACACAGGGGGTGGGGGTGCGTGTTGGTGTGTATGTGAGAGAGTTTGTATGCACGTGTGTTTGAGTGTGTTATAAATACTGAAATATTAACTTAAAGACAACTGAGAAAGACTGAACAAAAACAAAATGCCCCCCAAAAAGAAAATCCTATTCTGCAAAAGTATGCAGCTGAAAACGGTAATCGAGCAGCAGAAAGAAAGTTTGGAGTGAGTGAGAAACTTGTGAGGGACTGGCGAAAAGCAAAGGTTACTTTAACTGTAATGAAGAAAACAAAGAAAGCTAATCGCGGACTGAAAGCAAGATGGCCAGATAGCTTTCATACTCTAAACTGTTCCCATTGACATGCATTATACGACTGACAGACTGCAACGTTTGGAGTTAAAAATCTTCATTTGTGTTCTACTGAAGAAACAAAGACACCTACAACTTGGATGCCCAGGGGTAAGCAGATAAACATCACATTTTCATTTTTGGGTGAACTATCCCTTTAAGAATTAACAAAGCAATGTAACTGCACCATATATTTTTGCAAGGCGAAAACAAAATACTTACTTTAGCAGAACCAGACAGAGAAGTCTTGGATGGAGCCTTCGGCACCTGTAAAGCAGATATAATTAAAGGATTAGTTGACTTCAAAATGAAAATTTCCTGATCATTTACTCACCCCCATCTCATCCAAGATGTTCATGTCTTTCTTTCTTCAGTGGAAATGACGTTTTTTGAGGAAAACATTCCAAGATTTTTCTGCACATAATGGACTTCAATGGGATCCAACGGTTGAAGGTCCAAATCAATGCAGTTTCAGAGGAAGGGCTTCAGAGGCTCTGACCAATCCCAGACAAGGAATAGGGTCTAATCAATTGAAACACTGTCATTTTCAAGACAAAATAAACATTTATAAACTTTTCTAACCTAAATTGCTCATCTTGCGCTGCTCTGCGACATGCCAGTGATTATATTATCACATCAGAATGGTATTTTCTTAGACGGACATAGGCTGGGATCGGTCAGAGCCTCCTTTGAAACTGCATTGATTTGGACCTTCAACCGTTGGTTCCCATTGAAGTCCATTGTGTGCAGAAAAATCCTGGAATGATCCACAAAAAACTTACTTTCTTTTCCACTGAAGAAAGAAAGACATGAAAATCTTTGATGAGATGAGGGTGAGCAAATCATCAGGACATGTTCATTCTTAAGTGAACTAATCCTTTAAAAACAAAACACATAACACTGAGCATCATAAAATAGTATAAAATATCACAACGTTGCACAACTATCAAAACATTACTGCTTATAAGACATAAGTGACATAAGACGTGATATTTTGATTGAGGTATATATGGGTATATACTAGGGCTGTCAAAAGATTAATCACGATTAATCACATCCAAAATAAAAGTTTGTGTTTACATAATATATGTGTGTGAACTGTGCATAATTATTATTTATATATAAAAACACACACAAGCATGTATATATTTATTTATATATAATATAAATTACATAAATGTATACAGTATATACATGCAAATATTTCTTAAATATATACATGAATATTTATATAAACATAAAAATTATACGGAGTACACACAAATATATTATGTAAACACAAACTTTTATTTTGGATGTGATTAATCGTGATTAATCTTTTGACAGCCCTAGTATATACCCATACAATGCAAGTACAGAGTTTCTATGTTCTGAAAAAGGCAGAAAAAAATTAATTTGTATGCCAAAAGACTGCAGTTGTGTAATAAATGTCTTCTGAAGTAATCTAGTTGATTTTGGGTGAGAACAGACCAAAGCGTTCCTCCAAAATATATCTCTACTATAAATCTTGACACAAGCAATCAACTTCATGATAATGATTAATTAAATAACACCTACGCATTAGGGATGTCACAAGTACCGGTACTTCAGTACTAGCCTGGTCTTACACTAGGATGCTATGAATAATGTTCCTGACTTGACAAGTATATTTGAAAGTGAAATAAAATTAAAATAGTTAAAAGTGCACAACTTACATCAAGGACATCTGCATTTGATTCCACAGGCTAAATTTAACAGAGCAAATGGATATGTTAGCAATAGTACTGGACAATTTTTTAAAATATAAGTTAATGATCGAAAGATGTAAATGTGGCTCTTCTAACAGGATGATTATACCACAAAATGCAGAGATTTAATATACAGTATAGTAGTTTGCATGTAGCTGTGGTATGAATTATGACTTGTTCTGTTGTAATTTCTTTAAAATTATTTAAATTAATTTCACAGCTTATTATAAATGTAACAAAAATCTCTTAGAAAAGTCATTATTTCAATAGTTATGCTTAGAATGTGACATAGCATGTGGCGCAGACAAAAAAAAGCAGCTAATACTTACTTTAGCAGCATGTGAGATGGGAACATGAGATGGAGTCTTTGACATCTGAAAGAGAGAAATTCATTTATTAGAAACAAATCACTGTACATTAGAGAAACATTTACATAGCAGACTATTCCCTGTTTAGATGCCGTTTACAAATCCGTTCATGATCATGGCCCTAGTACAATATACAAGTATATAGGGTTTTTTTTTGTAATCTATATCATATGTTAATAGATATAAAAATGTGCAACAAATTCCACAAGCTATTGTAAACTTCACCAAAAACAACAAAAATAATGATAATGACAAACAAAGTAATGAATTAGATTTAAATCTTACGTAAGGGACATCTGCCTTTGATTTCATGGGCTAAAATAAGAAGGCAGAAATATTAATACTGAGCAACCCAAAAACTCTAAAAAGTAAAAAAAAAAAAAAAAAAAGGCAATGTGGAGCATTGTCATTAGTAAATCATATAATTAATGCATAACTGTGCTTTACATTATGTAAACAATTATTCTAACCTCTTGGAGTAAGTTCTCTGTAGCCATAAGGAGAGGTGGGATTTCTGTGAACGTAAAATTAAATGTGAATAAATTTGGAAAAATACAGTTAACTGTGGTTAGTGTAAGCACATACGTACACACACACACACACACACACACACACACACACACACACACACACACACACACACACACACACACACACACACACACACACACACACACACACACACGTGTAAATTAAATGCTGTTCTTTTTAACTTTTTAATTCATCAAAGAATCCTGGAAAAATATCACCGGTAGGTTATGAAAAAATATTAAGCAGCACATCTGTTTCCAAGATTGACAATACATTTCATATTCAAATGATTTCTGAAGGATCATGTGAGACTGAGTACTTACTTTTAAGGATTTCATCTTTCAGCCTCTCATTCTCTTTATTTAGATTCATGTTCTCTTCTCTCAGCTGATTTATCACACGCTGTAGATGATAAATTTTTCTTTCATTCCACACCTTTAGATCATTTGGTAGGTTTGTGAGCTGTACCTTAAACATAAATCATTGACTGTAAATAGCCCTAAGTGCAATTATGTAAACATATTTGTTTTATTTATATATATATTTATATATATATATATATATATATATATATATATATATATATATATATATATATATATATATATATATATATATATATATATATATATAGGCCACTCAAACAGTTCTGGCAAACACTCACCTTTTTCTTAGCTGCTGGTTCTTCTCTCACCTCTGCGGCCTCTAGGAGTTTCATTGAAGGTTTACTCTTTCTCTTAAGAGTGTCTGGCTTGGGTAGCTGTTCTTCAAGCTCCTTAAGTTTTATTTGTAAAGTTCTTTCCCTTTCTGAGGAGGTAGAGTAATGCTAAGATAAAGGCTACTTCGTCAAAACTACACGGTCATGATAATTAAGTTAACAGAAAAAAAGAAAAAATAATGTTTTACTGATACATTCTTGTTATACTATACAGAATAGTAAAGAATGAACACAACAGTAATATATTGGAAATAGGATAATAAAAATAAGTACCTGCTATCTTGATGATGGAGGCCTCATAAACCGGCCAGCCTCCTATCGGCTCTTTAATGCCTTTGCGCCACTCCACCAAGTAAACGTCATTTTCTTCCATACCCGCCGAATATTCCTCCTCATTAAACCCTCTAATATGTTCAGTAGGCAGAATTGAGAACTTTTCATCCTCAACCCACTTTATTAACGTGAACATTATCGTCTTGTTTCTTTCAGTATCCGAGCAGTCCAGCAGTCACGGTCGGAATTCGCGCCTCAGGCAACGGTTATTTAATTTTTTAAAAAAAATTAATGACGCCATCGTTGCTTTTTTAAGGAACAGAAATTTTGTTGTTTTTTTATTTGCACTTACATTAAAACAAATTTAGGATTCTTTTAAATGTTTTTTTATTATTATTTTTTAATCGAATTATGCAGTTTTATTATAAAGTCACTGAGGCATTGCGCATGCCCAGACAGTGCGCGCGCATTGACAAACTGATTCCGCAACAAGACGATGCATTTTTTTGAATTCCCTGGAAAACTGCTTGGTAAGCTTACATTTCAAAGTAAATAACATTATCTGTATAACAAATGTATGTTGTTTTACGTTGTAGATCAATGTTGTCCTTTATTTTGTCATCTTAATTTCATCAATAGGTCACATTTGATTTGTGACGAGACACGACACGATGAGCGAGCCTCGACATAGGATTTCGTACAAACGTTATCTAACTGATGCTGAAGAGGAAATTCCTCCAAGAACCATACGAAGATGGGCACAAAAAAAAAGGTTTGTGGATAATGTTATCTTGCTAGGTCGATTACACCAACCAAATACTTTTTTGATTTTTTTTTTTTTTTTCAATCAGCCGTTCTGGCGGGTGTATTTTTCTTTCCAATGCTTATGGTGCGAATACATGGTTTCTGTCATTTTAGCCAGATTATCACGCTGATGTTAGTTCTAGTATTTGTTCTTCTAATAAGTTTGGTTTTTAGTTAGTTTTTATGCAATAAAAAGAGAATGAGACGTTACGATTGACAGCTTCTCTGAGTGATGCAGTCAGTGAGGCAGACCTCGGGAATTTCTGGAGGAGATTAAAAAACGATTTATTTATTTATATAATTATCATTTTACGAGTGGATCTTTTTAGTAATTCAAAGGCCTATGAATCAGTTGTGGAGGCTTTATGGCAGTAAACGTAGAATTTTATAAAAGCTGTAAGCACGCAGATTTTTTTCTTTACTGTATATATTTTTTCCTTTTCAGAATGAAGGCAGCAGAAGAACTTGAGGATGTTATCAATGAATGTCACACGGTATGGTTCTGGTCATTTGCACAGCTTACATTTGTTACACTTATTCAATTAAAGTCAACAGTTTACAGAATCTACGATAAAAACTACTAATAATAAATATAACATATTTTTGTCTCTCTCGCGCACACGCTCTCTGCCAGCGCATCGCTCCGCTCATGAACCGTTCACCCAGGGCCCGAGGCAGGGGGGGGGGCCTTAAGTCAGTTTTCTATACATACATATACATGCACTAACATTTGTATAGCATTTATGTATGTGCCTGTGCAATAGTTCCTGTGCAAAACTAAACTTGTAGTTAGGCACTGGTTTGTTATTTAAAAAAAGTAATTTTCATGCTGTGCCGGGCCCCACCACCCCTCTGGAATCAATGTAAATGGTACGACCCGCAGGTCAGGTGCTTCGGCTGCGGTGAATCAGTTAAAGGGCATATTGCAGGTTAAATTTTTTTCTAGATTAATTTATAACCTTGTATGAAAATACCATATGAAAAGGTAGTGCAGGATTTAAAATGTTTTAAAAAGACATAAGAGCACAAATTTAGTAGATAAAGTGGCCATTTCGTTGGCCGCTTGGAAAAAGCGCTTTTTTTTCAACATCGCGTCATATTACGTCACGAGAGGGAGTGGTTCGCCGAGCTCTGCGTTGGCTCAGTGCAGAATAGGTTGGTATTCAGTAGAGTCTGTGTATTTTCGGTAGTTTTTCTATTCCAATTTATCATTGTCAGGCTGTCAGGGCATCGAGTCCACAGGTTTCCTAAAAAAAAAAAAAGTTAGGAATTCTGCATGGTGGCGTTTTGTGCAGGTGAAGAAACGGGACTTCCCTTCATGCATCTGCTTGGAAACACACGGTGGTGTGTGTAGTGCTTTAGACCGGAGGATTATCATCCCAGCGATGTGATGGAGTCAAACATTGTTATACTCGTGTAAGGCCGGCTACACACTGGCTGCGTGACGTGAGCGTGGCGTTTTCTATCTGTAGACCGGCTACACACTGCAAGTGTGGCGTTTCTGTTGCGTTTCAGCTGCGTGGCGTTTTCTCTGTCTTTGCACCGCTTTGCACACCCGAAGCGTGTCTGACGCGGCGCTGCTGCTGCTAGGTGACGGCCGAATAGGCAACAAAATGTTTTGCTCTGCATTGGCAGGTGCAATATTTGAAAATCGATATTATATATATATTTTTTAATTACAATTATATCTGCATTTATGTCAAAACCTAGAGACTTTCACACATAAAAATGTCATTTATTAATATGTATTCGTGTCAAAATGACAAACAGCTTTTCCTATTCTATTTTGCTTGGAAACGCTTCCAACACTCTTGCGTGTCGCTTCGGTTCTATTTCTAGCACGCGCTTTCGGCATGGCTCGAGCCGCACGTGTCACGCAGCCAGTGTGTACCTTGCCTAAAGGATGAATAAACATCCACACGCGATGCTTTTGCCGTCGTGTTTACATTAATGAATACAAAGTATGTACATTAACACAAATGAATACAGTCTCACACTTTTTCGAAAAAAAGTTCTGTGATATTTTATTCATGCCATGTATGCACATTCAAGTTCACTCAAATACATAACGTCATACATCCTCACACTAGCGGTGAATCGGCACGAAATAAACCCATAATACAGAATTAATGAATAAAGGATAAACACAATAACACAACGTTACTGTCTGTGGTTCGGCGGTCAGCGGGAGATGTGACGGTCCCGGATCCGTCAGAGATGCAGCTCGGAGAAAACGTGAACTGTGCACCGTGGCGTGAGTCTTGTAAGTTACCAAATCAGTCGTGATGAGAAACCGCTAACGTTATATCACATAACGTTTAGTGTGGACGGATATTAACGAGTGTGACTTTTCCTGATGGTCAAAGCCTATAAGTTTCTGTTATTGGTAAGTAAATCAATAACTTACTAGATAACAATAACGTTACCAGCTTTGCTATTGCCTGATACATGATAATAATCAGTACAGTGTTGTGATCTGAGCACAGTGATCATATCGTTAGCTAGCTTCATCTAGCTAACACTGGTCTCTCTCCGAGACACCTGCCGCTGTTCTCCACTGTTTCTCCTCACATAAATACTCAATCTGTCTCCTGTAATCGTTGTTCTGTCTAATCCTGGTCTGTCCCTAATTGTGTGTCATAATTGTATGGCTGTGGTCTGCCATATGAGTATTAATAAACATTTATAAATGTCCTCAGCGTCCGAGCTGTCATTGCGATCCATTGTTTTCCTATCGTTGAAATTCACCGCACTCCCTCTCGTTATGTCACGTCCGGTTTTGGCATTTTTAGATGCGGAAGTAAAATTTTCTCACAAAAACGACTCCAAAAGCCTTAATAGTGTATTTTAAAGTATATTTTAAAGAAAATCTAGTTCCTACATTATTTTTCAATACATTGACTCACTGGAGTCTCTAACCTGCAATATGCCCTTTAATGAGACACAGGAGCTGGAGTTAGCCGTGATATGAACTAGGAGGACGGGGACGAGTCCTGTCTTTCCTTAAGAAAGGAAAATCAGGGGCTCAAAAACGAAACGAAAAGAAGATTAAAGAGAGAAAGGCAAATGAGGACAAGCAGTTGTTCACTCAGTTTTTTGAAAAGAAAGGTGAGCTCCAAATGCATCATCAAGCGTTGACATTGTTTTAACATAAATATCTACTCCAGGTAGAATAGCATACATTTATGTTCGTACTCTAATATACCAATACTTTATAGTATCACACCCTACATAGCGAGCAAACAATATTTCTGGGTAAATAATTGAGGGAGTGAGAAGCAGACGGAGGCGGAGCTGGGAGCTCAACACACTGCCAGTGTCTCCTCTTCTGCTGCAGTTCTCCCCAGAGTCAGAAGTTTACATGAAAACACTTGGGGTTACTTGACTGTAACCCTGTTCCCTGATAAAGCGGAACGAGATGCTGCATAAGCTTATGCAAATGGGAATGTCTTTGACATAACCAGCTGTGAAAATAGTGTGAAAACACGTCAATGAAATTGACCCGGAGGTATTTATAGCCTCGGCCGGTGACGTCATAGGCGCACCTGCTGCACGAGGCTATAAATAGATGAGCTTCAGCTGGAGCAAACCAGATCTTCTTTGTTTGAAGACCAGTCCTGAAGCATCATCAGCACGGCCTAGCAATGCAGCATCTCGTTCCGCTTTATCAGGGAACAGGGTTACAGTCAAGTAACCCCAAGTGTTCCCTTTCAAAAGCTACACTCAATGCTGCATAAGCTTATGCAAATGGGAACGAGAATACCCACGCCGCCGTGCTTGATGGTGCCTGGACCCCTTACGGTTGTGTAGGTGTGCACAAGAACGCACGAAGCCTCAGGCATTAGCCTGTGATGTCGACTCAAGGACATGAGAGCCCAGAGTGGCATGAGCATCCAAGCTATAAAGTCTTAAGAATGTGTGTGGAGAGGACCAACCTGCCGCATCACAAACACTTTGTAAGGGAGCACCCCTTGCTAACGCAGCAGAAGAGGCGACTCCCCTGGTGGAGTGAGCCCTTAATCCTATAGGTGAAGCTTGACCGCGCACCTCATAGGCAAGAGCAGTAGCATCCCTGACCCAATGTGACATTGTTTGATGGTGGCAGAACCTCTGTTACGGCCCCCATGGCAAACAAACAGTTGCTCTGACTTACGCCACTGGCTAGTGCGGTGGACGTAGGCCTGAAGAGCATGGACTGGACACAGTCTATGAAGTTTCTCCTGATCCGGCGTTGTGAACGGCAGAGGGCAGAAGGTTTCAAGAGTGACAGGATGTACAGTCGACAAAGGAACCTTAGGCAGGTAGACAGGGTGGGGATGCAAAATCACTTTCACCAAACCTGGGGCAAAGTCTAAGCAGGATGGCGATATTGACAGAGCCTGCATGTCCCCAATTCTTTTCAGAGAAGTTATAGCCATAAGAAAAAACATCTTTAGAGTCAGAAGTTCGTCAGACGCTGATTCTAGAGGTTCAAAGGGGTCTCAACCAGACCCTCGAGGGCTAAAACTAAGTCCCATGAAGGGATCTTGGCTCTTAATGGAGGCCACAACTGCCTGGCACAACAAAGTGAGCAGGCAGAAGATGCCTCCCAAGCGGCACCCCATCCACCAGGGCATGGCAAGCCAAAAGAGCGGCCACATAAACCCTGAGAGTGGAGGGGCAAGCTAATGTTTCAAAGGGGGTCTCAACCAGACCCTCGAGGACTAAAGCTAAGTCCCATGAAGGGATCTTGGTTCTAACAGGTGGCCTCAACCGCCTACCCCATGAATGAAGCGAGCGAGTAGAGGATGTCTCCCAAGCGGCACCCCATCCACCAAGGCGTGGCAAGCCGAAAGAGCGGCCACATGAACCCTGAGAGTGGAGGGGCAGGTGCCTGATGACAACTTTTCTTGCAGAAAATCCAGAACTGAAGTCAACCTGGCAGTTGACTGAATCTACATTGTGTCGTACACCACCTTTCAAAGACACCCCATTTATTAGCTATAAACTTTCCGAGTGGAGGAAGCTCTAGCACATAGGATGGTCTCAATAACTGCAGGCGAAAGCCCCGTGTCCCTCAGTTGGTGCCCTTCAGGGGCCAAACATGAAGGTTCCACAGGTCGGGCCTGGAATGGAAAATCGTGCCCTCTGCCTGAGACAGAAGGTCCCTCCTCGCCGGAATCGCCCAAGGTGAGCCGTTGAGGAGAGACATTATCTCCGAGAACCAAACCCTGTTCGACCAACGCAGCGCTATCGATAAGAAGCAAGACCCTTGCTGGCGAACCCCGGCTAGAACTCCCAGGAGCAGAGCGACTGGAAGGAGGGCATACAGACACATTTTGGGCCATGTATGAACCATCACATCCAGACCCAGCGGGGCTGGGTGACAGAGAGAAGCAAGGACCCTGTGGTCAGCTCTGTAAAATCTGATCCAGATCTGCTTGAGTACTTCTGGGTGGAGTTTCCACCCCCCCATCTGTAACTCTGTCTGGACAGTAAATCTGCTCCCACATTCAACCGCCCTTGAATGTACACTGCTCGAGTGACAGGAACTTGTTCTGAGCCCAGAGAAAAATCTGTCTCGCTATTCTGATAGCGTGAGCACAGACCCCCCTGGTGATTATATACAAGATATTTAGCTGTACTGTCCACCCGCACTAGGACATGACAGCCCCTCAATTGGGGGAGAAAGTATTTCAGGGCCAGAAATACAGCCGTCAACTCGAGGCAGTTGATGTGCCAACTGAGTTGATGACCCTCCCATTCCCGTTGGGCTGGACGACCACTTAAGGCCGCACCCCAGCCCGTCAGGGAAGCGTCCGTCGTTAGCAACTTGCGACGACAAGGTACGCCTAGAGTGGGACCCAAGGCAAAAACCGGGGTCTGAACCACATAGTTAGTGTACGAAGCCACATGGCGCGCCACTTTATTTGCCTGAGGATTGGCCCTAAGTCCTCTGGCTTTGAGCCACAACTGAAACGGTCTTATGTGCAACAACCCCAAAGGGAAACCCGTGGATGCTGATGCCATTAGACCTAACACTCTGGTGCTGATAATCAGTAAGATCTTGGTCTAGCCTGACTTTGCTCAGGGAATTTCTGAATGGTCTTGATTCAAGCGGGAAACCATTGTGCCCACCTTGTGACCAAAAACCGAACAAACCCTAGATAAGTTGTTCTCTGGGCAGGAGAAAGAACACTTTTCTTGGTGTTGAGTCTCAACCCTAGAGAAACTAGATGAGCCAACACACTGTGTTGAAGCGCCATCTCATGTGATTGTGCTAATTTTAGCAATCGCCTTTGTAATTCAAAATTTGAATGCCCCGGAATCCCAATGGAGCCGGTAATACATCCATACATTTTGTTTATGTGTGGTTACAAGGCTAGCCAAATGGAAGACCCGAAATTAGTAAGCTTTTGCCCCCAAGAGCGAACCTCAGGAACTTCCTCTGTTGTGGCAGACTTTATATGCGAATACATGCGTCCTTCGGATCAATCGTGCCGAATCCAATCACAATGTTGAATATGCGACACGACCGCCTTCACTGTAACATCTTGACCTTGAGTACTTTAACTGCTTCACGGTTTAAGACTCGAAGATCTGAGATTAGACACCCCCCCCCCCCCCACCCTACTGGGGACCAGGAAGTAACTGCTGTCACTTGTGACAGTACGAACGCCAACTCCGCCTTCACGGAAGTGGAGACCACGCCGTTCAAACAAGGAGGATGACAAATAAATTAGTTTATTAATTTTTACCGTGCTTAACACCCATGCAGAAACGCCTGGCAGAAGTTCACACGCTGCCTGAGACTCTGAGAGTGACAATTTTAACACTTCCTGTTGAGGGGATGTTAGACGTTCTATGTCCTGGATGATAGCAGGATTTAAACACTGAACGTCTAACATTTCACTGGAAACCACTGCCCCCCCGAATCACCAGAGGCGGCGGGGATGGAGTAGTTTTGAGGATAACGGGGTGGGGCGAGCAAATGTTTGACACGCCCTGTCCCGTGGGGGCAGACTGGGCACCAGACCATCGGACTTCTTATATTGATGACAGTCCCGAGGTCTGCCCTGGGAGGTTGTTGAGGATGACGAGCCGGTCTCCAGTCTTTACGAGGGAGAGCGCGACTCGCCACACTCTGCTTATTACCCCCCTAAATCTTGAAGGACTGAAGAGAGGTTGTGTGGCTGATAGCCCCTCCCCTTGAGTGCATTGAGGAAGAAACTGAGTGAACACTTCATGTTTCTTCCACTTCTTTAAATCTGGCCACTACAGAGTTAACTGAGTCACCAAATGAACCACTCAAATCCTTCAGAAGGTCAGCCTGATATGCTTGCAAGACAGCCATAGTGTGCAGCGCAGCACCAGCCTGTCCCTTTATATTTATTATTCTTATATAAATCATATACAACATATATTCCATATAAAATAATATATTATATATATATATATATATATATTCCATATAAAATAATATACAATATATAATTCATATATATATAAGCTTTGCCCATGACAGCCGACGTTTATTTTCTACATGGCTTTATGGGGAGGTATGTCTCTTTAATGAAAATGCAGACCCAGGCGAGAGATGGCTCGTGAGCGTCTCCCACCTGGGGTATTCTCACATATCCACGCGATTTCGCACCCATGATAGTCGAAAATGTCGAAGTCAAGGGTACAAAAACACGTGAAGTAAATGCTTTCTAGACAGAAACCTCAAGCTCACTGCGCTCGGGGATCTCTCATTCACGGTACCAGACAAACTGCCCTGGCCACCGCGCGAACAACCACCTCGATAAATTCCTCGTATGGATTCACCATCATGTGAGGAACGATCGCAGGCGGCTGCTCGAGGTCCGCGGACCCAGAGATTCATCATCATTCCCCGCGCGAGCCGAAGAAACGCTGGAGCGCGCTTCGGGATCACGCGGGGAAACATGCATTTGGTGAGCGAGCAAGCGAAAGGGACGGACCCGTCTCTTGCTCGTCAACAAACCCATTCGAGAGCTCCGAAAACTGGTGCGGACTGAAAGTAGCCCAGACGAGCATAAAGTATTCTAACTGTAAAGGCTTGCAATGCTCGCACTCGTCTGACTCAATGCAGCGACCACATGCTCTTCCCCAAACACACACAGCAATAAACGTGCACATCCAGTTCTATTTGAAAGAGAACATGGATATACAGCGTTTTACTCTGCTGACTCGTTTCCAACTGATTAGATTTAACTAGAACTCTTTCCACTAATGTTTCTTTGTAACAGAGATGAGAAAGAGAGAGAAAAATCTGCACACTGCCATGTTGAAAACTAACTCCTAACAAAGATCTCAAGTTGAGTCTTGAAAGAGAGAGAGAGAGATTTTTTTTTTTTTTCAGAGACTTTGTAACACACCATAACACAGAGTTGGTCTGAAAACAAAAAGACCTGGTTTGCTCCAGCTGAAGCTCATCTATTTATAGCCTCGTGCAGCAGGTGCGCCTATGACGTCACCGGCCGAGGCTATAAATACCTCCGGGTCAATTTCATTGACGTGTTTTCACACTATTTTCACAGCTGGTTATGTCAAAGACATTCCCATTTGCATAAGCTTATGCAGCATTGAGTGTAGCTTTTGAAAGGGAACACTGTATATTTCCCTCCATTGTCAAAATCTAACACCAGCGAAAACACAGATCGTTAGCGCCTATTTTACCGCATTGTTATGCAAATTAGCTCGCGCACGCTCTTACATTAAGTACAGGATTGTTCTCAGTTTAATGCACATCTTAATGATTGAAAATGACTTGTTTTAAAACGTAATTCAAAGACTGAATGTCTAGTTTGGTGGTCAGTAAGTAGTAGTACTTTTGACAATAAAACAAAAATATATTAATCAGAGTGCATGTGGCTTATTTTGTTTACATTTTAAGTGTTTTTATGATAAAAATGCAATACCCCACCCATTGGTATCACTGTGGTATTTGGTACGGGGGCCCAGCAAGATGATTTGTACCCAGGGCCCAAAATTTGGTGCTACGCCCCTGCGTTCACCGGTAAACAACGTTCTCTCAAATCCCGCTCCGACATGACATTTCTCTGTGTTGCACTATGTAGCCATTTAAAAAATAAATTAGTTTCATATTTAAGTTTAAATATTATAATGTTATTTATTTTTTAATGCCATGCTGATTGAGTGAACAGCATCAGATAAGACGCATCAAAAGCAAAATTTTATGATTTGATGTCAATTTTTATGATTTTGACCACTTCAAGTTGTTTTGTATAAATTGTATCTTAAATTTAATGGGGGTTTTTTACCTCGATTTAATAAATAAGAATCAAGCAGACAATATGTAGTCGTGCATTGAGGCGATGGTTTAGAATACTCTCCAGTATATATTTAAGTAATTAAATTAATATAAATGTGTGCTTAGTTGACTAATGGCTTAAATGAATTAAAATGGCTTAAACTACGAGTCGAGTAGAAAAAAAAGTTATTCTTACTTAATACTTTCACATATTTTCGAACCAGCATGTCACAAAAGGGCATTCTGGCGCTCCGCTCACATGTTCTGGATCACACACTGGCACTGCCAGAGCTACCAGTGACTTTCAGCACTCAAATCCAGTCTGAAGCAGACATAACTTTACATGATGATGAATGTATGCATCACAAAAGCATTGCATGTGCAGCATTACACATAGCGCGTAAGAATTATATTGAGCATTTATCGAACCGTTGTTATCGTTTTATCGCCCAGCCCTAACCTCAGGTCACCCACAAATTTGTCTATCATGGCCCACTAAGCTACAATTCTGACTCTGAGGAGTTTTAATGTGATGTTAACCCATAATTCCCATAATTTTTAGCAATTCCCAGAGACCCTCCCAGAAGAAGTCCAGCTAACTACTCCTGATGAGCTCCAGTGCACTTCCAGTCCTGTTCAGACAGAGGTTCCAGTGGATTCAGGTCAAACTAAAGAGCAAACCCAACTACTACTTCTGGCACTTAAGCTCAAACACAGTTTGACCAATGACTGTCTTGAGGATATTATGAAAATCCTAAATGTTGTTGGTGGTAATGATTCGGTATGCAAGACAAAATACTAATTTTACAGAGCTTTTGATGATACCAAAGACATCATGAGAATCTGTTATGTGTGTGAACAGTGCAATAATATAATGTCAGCTGAACTGGACCATGTTCATTGTGGTCAATGCAACATTACCTATGACAAAGCCAGCAGGTTCAGCAATAATTTTTTCATATACCTCTCCTTGGAAGATCAAATAAAAAATCTTTTGAAAATGCCAGGAATTACAGACGAATTGACACAAAGGCAAACAGAAACATCAACATCTGTCAGTGATATTTGTGATGGCTTTTTGTATCAGAAAGCTTTAAGTGGTTCAGATACGCCCCTTCAAACCCTAACGTTAACATTTAGCTGTGATGGTGTGCCAGTTTTTAAAAAGTCCCCTTGTAGTATTTGGCCACTTTTATGCACCATTAATGAGCTGCCATTGAAAATGAGACAGGATAATGTACTCCTTTGTGGACTGTGGTTTGGGGATAAGAAGCCTCATATGAGAACATTCCTGAAGCCTTTTGTTGATGAATGTGTAAAACTAGAGGACAGCGGTTTCACATGGGAAAATGACAAAGGTGTTTGTATCAATACAAAAGTGATCCCTCTAGTTCTGATGAGTGACTCTGTTGCCAGACCTTTAATACAGAATGTCAAACAGTTTAATGGTGAATATGGCTGCTCATATTGCCTTCACAAAGGAAAATTGATTGAAAAGGGCAGAGGATCTACTCGTGTATATCCTTTTCAGGAAGACTTCCAGCTCCGCAATCAGGAACAGACTAATGAATTTGTAGAAGCTGCGCTAGAGTCAGGTCAGGCTGTTATGGGTGTCAAAGGACCAAGTGCATTGTGTCGGCTTCCAAGTTTTGATGTCATTGAAGGGTCTGTGCCAGACTACATGCATTCAGTACTTCTGGGTGTAGCAAGAACTGTAACGGGGCTGTGGTTAAACAGTGAAAACCATGAAAAGCACTGGTATATAGGTCGGTCTACACAATTGATTGATGAGTTGCTTTTAAAGATTAACCACCATGTAATGTACCTCGCGTACCCAGGTCAGTCACATTGAGAAAATTCTGGAAAGCCCATGAGTGGTACATGTGGCTCTTTTTTTATAGCTTACCTGTGCTAAAAGGTGTCTTGCCAGAACCACTATTGAATCACTGGTCCAAACTAGTTAAGGGTGTATCACTTCTGTTGGGTGAAAATATAACCAGAGACCAGATTACTGAGTCTGAGGCACTTCTAACAGATTTTGTGAAAGACATGGAGGTATACTATGGGGAAGCCAATGTGTCTTACAATGTACATCTTTGCCTCCATTTGCCAAGAAGTGTAGTTAACTGGGGGCCGTTGTGGGCGCACTCAGCCTTTGTATTTGAATCGTATAATGCCAAACTACTTGACATGATCAAAAGCACTCAAGGGGTTGCACTGCAGATTGCCAAAACTTTTTGGTTACAAAAGGCTTTACCTTTTTATGGTCAGACTATCCTAAAAGATGCCTCAAATGAATGCAAGGAGGTCTTTGAATCTCTGACAAGACCAAAACAGTTGAAACATGTGACGCGCACAAGTGATGTAACTGCACTCGATCGTCCTAAAGTGCGATTACTCAGAAGAGTCGACTATATGGCACTGAGTCGTTATGGGGTACAAAGAGGCAGGGTGAAGTACTTTCAACGAATCATTACAAATGGCGAGGTGGTTCACTCAGAAGATTACACTCGGGTATCTAAACGCAATTCCTTCACTGTTATGTTGAATGATGACGATCAAAACTTTTTTAGGATTAAAAGATTCTTGATTTGTCAAACTGAAAATGAGGAGGTGTGTTATGCCATTGGAAGATACCATGAACGAGCAAAGTATATTCTCTGTGCCTCAAATCCAAGTTACTTTGAACCAGTCTCAAAACATCTTGGACATCTTACAGCTATTCATGCTTCAGCAATCAAATGCAAATGCCTGATCATTCAAACTGAAAAACTCAAAGTTGATTACATTTTTAGAAATATTAATCAGTCTGAATTCCTGAAATGAGATGAGATGTCAAAAGCAGCTAAGAGAGGCCTAAGTTGTATTATTCAATTTGATCTTAGTGTCCGTGTACAATGTTTAAACTTTGGCGATGAATTAATGCCAAAAAAGCTATGTGTACATTACAAAAGCAGTGGGAAATTTTAAAGCAATTTATGTAAATAAATGGTACTTTTTCAGTTTATTTTGCTATGCTTATGTTAATAACACTTAGCCTATATGTCTTCATTATCATTTAAAAACATGTAATTAATTGGATATATTTAATGGCAAAAGTCAAATGCATGCTATATTAGCAGTGTTATATGTTGTGCATTGTTTTTGCTCTGTTTATTTTAAACAAAATTATACTGATTTATATCATAGATTTAAATACTGTTACCATTAACATGTTATATTGTATCCTTTATAATGAATGAATGTAAAAACATTAAAGTTTACATAGCCGTTTTGTATTTTGTGCATTGTGGTTGTTCTGGTTCACAGCGCACTACTGCCTTATCATTAAATGTCCTGCTGTATGACAGTTAATGTCTGAAAAACTGTTCTACATTAGCACTGAGGTATTCTGTAATGTGACAAGCACATAAATAAACCTGACTTGTCTAATTCTTAATAAACCTTTGGCTCTGTTTTATTTGTAGCCTATTCCTGTTATTCTACTGTAACTATTTTTAGAATGCAATTCTAAAAAAAAATTTTTTTTTTTTTTAAATGAATGCTTTTGCTCTCCATCCATTTTACTTTATGTTTGGAAATGTATTTTCTTGACCCTGAAATACATTTTGAAATATATTTTGGTAAATGAAGCTTGAATTAAATATATTTTCGAGTTCAAAAATATATTTTATTGAGCTTCACATTAACAACATATATTTAGCATATATTTAAAATATATTTTGGCCAGAAAAAATATATTTTTTTACCGTATGGGAATAATTGGTTTGCCTCTGTTTTAGGCAGGGAAGATTAACATTTAGTTAATTTTTGTGTTCGTCCTCTGTTATCCTCTAAAAAGATTGTTTTAGAGATGAAAGTTACCCTCTGTTTTCAGGCAGGCAAGATTAGCATTCACAAGCTAATAGTTGTTTAGCCTCTGTTCAAGCAGGGAAGATTAGCATACAGGCTATTTTTTGTGTTTGTCCTTTGTTTTTTTTTGTGTTTGCCTCTTCATAGAGAAGGTTAGCATCACGTGCTAATATGTTGTTTGCCTCTTCATAGAGAAGGTTAGCATCACGTGCTAATGATTGGTTTGCCTCTGTTTTTAGGCAGGGAAGATTAACATTTAGTTAATATTTGTGTTGTCCTCTGTTTTGCTAAAAAAGTTAACAATAGTTGAGCTGTGTTAACAAGGCTGTTGATCAGAGAACTCAGTGTTTGTGAGTGTGTGGTAACAGAAATTCATAAAATGTTTAGGAAAAGTGCTAGACTAATCCCCACAACTAAAAAAGGTGAAATTCCTACTCCTTTGTGGTCAGAAAGTGAATTCAAATCATTGTTATGAGTGCAAATGGATTTAATTGTCACAGAGAAAGTTAGACAACAACTAACGCAGAAATATGAAATCCATCCAGACAAGACTTGGTCGATTGATGAATGTAAAAAAGTTTTAGGAGCATGTATTCGCCAGAACAGATGTAGGCAAGTTCAGTCCTAGAGAGCCGCTGTCCTGCAGAGTTTAGCTCCAACCCTAATCAAACACACCTGAACAAGCTCATCAGGGTCTTCAGGATTACTAAAGCTATAGGCAGGTGAGGGTTTTTCAGGGTTGGAGTCAAACTCTGCAGGACAGCGGCTCTCTAGGACTGAACTTGCCTACCCCTGCGCCAGAACAATGTGAAAGGCATTATTTGTTGTCACAGAGAATTTAGTTTAGCACTAGCTAGACAACAGTCTCAGCATATCTCAGAGCTAGAGAAACAGAACAAAGAGCTCTGTGCTAGAATAGCATCTTTGACTGAGAAATTACACCTCAACAAAACTGTAGAGAAAACTGATGTGAATGAAGTTAGTCAGACTGATAACGTTTATCCAGACTTGCAAGCTTTCTTTGAAACAGATGTAGCCATTCAATCAGTATCTGATGTGCCTGTTGATTCAGTGAAAGTATGTGACGCTAGGAGATCACATGGAATTGAGGGAATTGAAAGGATTCCTGCTAATTCTGTTGTCCAAGTTCAAACTGCCAAATCGTTAGGCACAAGGAATTCAGACAATAGATTGCCTAAGAAAAAAGGCAAATGTCACTACTGTGGAAAATTAGGACATTGGGAGAAAGTGTGTAGGAAGAAGTTGCAAGATACAAAAAGAAATGCTATGCATAATTCTGCTCCTTCTCAGGCTGCTTACTCATGTGTCACACTGCAAAGTTGTTCCTCCACACAACACAGGGACAGAATAGGACACGGACAAGTGAGGTGCCCTGGGAAGAACTGAACGTAACATGCGTTCGGGGGTGAACGCAGGGTGAAGACACTACCTCATAGGCCTTTCCCGATTTAGTCCATCCTTTCCTCACTGGTCCATAGGTGTCAAATAAATTAAGAAATAGGGAAAGAATGATACGACAACAGTAGACTCTGAAAACGATAGCACTATAGTGTTTAAATTGCTACAACCGTAGTGTTTTGAAGAAATACTGCTCTCTGTTTTTCTGTTTTCTGTCTTACAGTGTGCAGATAAAACTTGATGGCTGTCCCCAGATCCATATGCAACGACAGTCTCATCTGCATATGAAGACCCAACCTCCAGGAAACAACTAGATCAACTGCAGAGACTACAACCAACAAAGAAGAAAAAAATACACAACGCAGAGAATCACCTACGGCAACTCCAGTCATCCATCAACATGGTCAAGTACTCTTGAACAAAATCCAACAAGACATTCTTGATCTTTCAGCAAAATTACATCAGATGACTGAAGATAATTTCTTCATGGTTCGGAAACCTGTTAGGTCAACAAAATGACTCGCAAGGACTGTTCCAACCACAAAAGAACATTGCCCGTAATGAACTTCACGGACCTTAATTGCATGTTTGTTTCTGTGTCAACATGCAATTACAGACAATCAACACAGAGCAAGTGATATGTGCCTGTAACTTTTTCCAAGTTACATGACTAGAAGATGGGGCTTATGTTAACAAACATAAGCTATAGAATGGACTGACGAAAGTTTAAATTTGTATTATGTGAGAGTTATTAGAACTCTCAAAGGGGGGACTGAAAGATTACAACATTTGAAAGTACATTGTATTTAGCATTTAAGGTAAAAATTATGATATCAGATTAATCAGTCTGCTATGCAAATCTTCCAGGCCAGTTCCTGTCTCTTTTCATTGTAAGTAAAATGAGCACCATTTGTCTTTAATGGCTCTTGGAGCCATGAGTGATTGGATTAGCATCTGTCCATTTGAGTGACACTGTTGTGCTGATTGAATCAAGACTGATGACAGGAATGTTTGGCGTGTGTCCCTATTTTCCTATACAACATTTGCATTGTATTGTTCAGAGTGTCACCTCCCCTGTAATCCCTCCCCCTGAAATTTAGATAAATGACAGTGTTTGGTACTGTTAAATCAGACTCTTTTCGGACGACCTACAGCACAGAGTGTTCTCATTAAAAGAATAACTTCTGTTTGAATCCCGAAGTCTCCTGGTCTTCACTTCTGAAGTTTTCCTACACTTTAGAAGATAAAAGTTCACAACACCAGGGTCAGCAGGGTTACCATTACCTGGGCCAATTATCTTTTCATGATGCTGGGCTCACTTCCCATCTGGATAAGCAGGGAAAAGGTTAAGTCCACTATGCCCCTTAAATTCCAGAGGTCCTGTCCCAATGTCAGAGTGATACTGGACTGCACAGAAATTGCCCTGGAGACAGCCTCATCCCTGACCTTGCAGTCAGAAACATTTTCAAACTACAAAAACAGGACGACATTGAAAGGGCTAATTGGAGTTGCTCCCAATGGTTTGGTGACATTCGTCTCACCCCTGTACACTGGGTGCATCTCAGAGATCACCAGGATCAGTGGAGTCCTTCCCTTGCTGGAGCCAGGGGACGATATCATGGCGGATAAAGGGTTCCACATTCAAGACCTCCTCGCTGACGTTGGAGCTAATCTCATCATTCCACCTTTTAAGCGTTCAGCTCAATTCAGCAAGGAGGAAACGGAACAAACCCAAGCCATTGCCCGCCTCAGAATCATAGTGGAGAGAGTGATCGGTAGGGTAAAGTCATTTCACATCTGGGACTCTCCTGTGCCACTCACATTGATTGGCAGTGTGAATCAGATCTGGCTTAACTGCTGTGTTTTAGCAAATTATCAAGGACCTTTTTGTTTTGAAGAGTGAATTAATTTTGTATGTATGTGTTAATAGTATGTAAATAGTGTTCCCACATATTCTTAAACCTCAAATTAAATGTAATTGTTATATTCTTAATATTTTTCTGTTGAAATGTGACTTTGATTTCACTAAAACATTGAATGAACAATTAAAACAATTTTGGTCAAAATTATGCATCCTTTAATTTTTTTTGGTATGTGTAACATCAACTGATTATAACTTATTCAATAAATAACATCAAACATTTACAATAGAAAATAACATTAAAGTTTATCAACAGTAAAACAGAAGGCAAAACTGATTGGTAAAGACAAGATTAGTGGAATTCTAGGTATGCATTCATGTATGTGCCATAATAATATAGATCTAATTTCCCTTTCATTTCCGCTATGAATGAGTCATCACGCCAAATTCTTTCCACAGTTAAATTTGATAGGGTATCGGTAACAAAGTCACACCACGTCAGTCCTGTGATTGCCAGTTGGCCCTGAACCTGCCAGTAGTACTTATTTGAACGCCTCAGACTGGTGTGGCCTTCCTGCACCTTGAGGTGAGCAACCTGAGAAGGATCGTTTTTTGTGCTGCTCTTCACCTCAACCAGGCCAAAAAGAGGTGACTCTGAAGGGTCATACACCCTACCGTCTGGACTGGCCCCGAGATGTGGTGCGTCAGGGTGAATGATGAATCCTGCTGGTAGCACATTAACTAGCATCAGTTCAGAATAGTTTGCCAGCACTTCAGGCTCCACCAGCAGACCACGCTTCATTGCAGCTGTTTGCTTTGTAGAGCCTCTGATCATCTGGATAGCTGCAGACTCCTGGTCTGCACGACACGCCCTACTACAACATGCATCCCAAAAACGACTGGCAGTCAGCCTTGGTCGCCGTAGCTGTGTCCACGCAGGACATTTGGACTGCTGCTGAGTTTCTTTTGCTATCTCGCTGGATAGCTGCGGTGACACTTCAAGAGACTGGAGATGCATTAACTGATGTAAGGTCGGGACGAAATGCAACCTGGGAAAAGTGTGCTGCATCAGAGGAAGGGATGGAAATTCTGGAGCCATGTGGTGTAGGATGAGGTCACTGGACTTCTTGGGTGGACAGTGATAGGACATGGGGGATCCATGAGGGACAGGCCCAAATTTAGATGGCCTCAGCTCCATCTCAGAAACCCCATCCAATACAACAGCCATGAGAGGCTGGGGCTGCACCTGGCTTAATTTGCTTCCAGATGCCATCATATATGGATCTGGCAGTGGTCCTAGAAAAAAAGAGCAAAGAGATGCACAAGATTTTTGGCCACACAAAAGAAAAGTTAGACATGAGTGCTTAACTACATTTACATTTTCTTCATTGTATCAGTGGTAACCATAATGATGTTAGTCATAACATAAAATACAAAAAAAAAAAAAAACTTACTCTCACAAAGCAAAAATCAAACAGTTAACAAATTTATCACCTGTATATGTCTTGTACAGAGTGGATCTCAGACCGTTCTTGCCCACTGTTTTGGGCTTTTGCACCACCAGCTCACTAACAGGTTCAGGATGGATTCCCTCAAAAGTAAAAGACAAAAAGCAGTTACAGTCTGTAGTCACTACCAGGGGTGTTTTTATAATAATTTACAGTTGTTATAGATACGCATCAGTTCTTAAATCATAATGACATGTTTATCACAAACCCACCTGTGTTCTTGGTCTGTGCCATCTTTGCAAGCCGCTTGTGCAGGCCAAGGGGAGGGGGACAGCCTGCAGACCCAACTGTGAATAATGTGCGGTCTGGCAGGGGCGTAAATTTAATCTAAAAGTTGGGGGGGACAATAAACATGAAATGTCTCAAGAGCAGTTTTTGAAGGGGACACAAATAATACAGCCAAAATCGTACTTGTAAGGATATGTGTACCACAAAAATAAATAAATAAATAACATTTTGTACTTATTTGGCGTTTTGGTGTACTGAAAAATTATCTATTGTCTGTTTTTCTTTTCTCTGTCATTTTATCTGACCAATAACACAAAGCGATAGTAGTTTAAATACGATTAAGGTTCACCACGCAGTCATATTATAATTATTAAATTATCTTGCGTCCTCCACATAGTATTTTATACTATGATATTCAGATATTTAGATATCGGGTTGCTTGAATTTTGGGTTCATTAGCCTATTATTCGTAATGAAAAACACAACAACAAAACAGTACAATGACACACTCCCTTAAATAGGCGCTTTTACGCTTTGAAACAAAATCTTCGATAATCTTGTCTGTCAGCTGTTTGCTCGTTCGGCTGGTGCTGTTTTGAGCAGACACGTTCAGTTTTTAATTGTTTTGTCATTTCTCTAACTGAACTAAATGATTGTATTACTATACAGCGGAGCGAGGCGGTGCGGCGGTGGGCAAGTGATGTTAACAGTGTTTAGCCTAATCTGTATTAAAGAGAAAAGAATCATTTCATCTGACGTTTAAAGTTAATAAAATAGCCTTGACAGCTACTTACTGGTGTTTCACAACTGCAGTCTGAAGAGCCTTGTTCTCTCCCCAAACTTGTGTGGTAGTTTTTCTACGTTCTATGTAACGTTAGTTGAGGTGCACGGTGGATCAAACCACTGTGAGGCAAGGGGGGAGGGGGGACTCAAAATGTTTCTAAACTTAAAACGCATTTTTTGTCTCGTTTGCGTTTGTATTGTTTTACTACTTACACATTTATTTTAAGTATATATTGTTATATTATTTACAATACTCAGCATGGTTTTTAGGGGGGGACAGCCCTCCGATTGGAGGGGTCCTGCCCCCCCTCCCCCCCGCGATTTACGCCCCTGCGGTCTGGTACAGGATGGCAACGATGTGATTGCAGAATCCTTTACCAGCCGCACAACTGCAGGAGAAAGCTTTCAGGTTGGCACTTTCTGCCTCCAGTGATATCTAGACACAGTAACAAATAGATTACACTTAAGTCATACTTATGCTGTTACATCAATG
Organism: Romanogobio albipinnatus; assembly: GCA_023566225.1. Lineage (NCBI taxonomy): Eukaryota > Metazoa > Chordata > Actinopteri > Cypriniformes > Gobionidae > Romanogobio > Romanogobio albipinnatus. The sequence continues at coordinate 30,162,896 of CM042244.1, forward strand.
TTCATAACATGAAACTATAACTTTCAGCAGGGTGACCAGATTTAAGTTGTATGTATGTATGTATGTATATATGTGTATGCATATATATGTATATTATATATCCACAAACTGTATATACACACACACACACATATATATATATATATATATATATATATATATATATATATATATATATATATATATATATATATATATATATATATATATATATATATATTGCTAAGGTAGAACAAAATCCCGGATGATTTTGAAATTCCAGCCGACCCATTATTTAGGTATCAAAAAGAGGACATCTGGTCACCCTATTTTCAATAAAGCAATAGTGAGTGAAGAAAGTGCCGCAACCTCAGCAAGAAGAGTGAACACGCAAGAACGGGCAACTTTTTGAACTTTTGCCAACCGGCATTCTGTCTATAGTCAAACCTCCAGTTTGTGAGGCTCTTCGCTCTTCCTCATTGACCTGAAGCATCTACCTCTCACTACAACCTGTCCCTGGAGTATATTTGATACTATAACCCCATGCAACAAGAAAACATTACGTTTTATCTCACACAGAAATACACAACTTTACTTCGTAACGTTAAGTCACAACACAATGTCAGTAACATTTCACATTTACCTTGTAACGTTATCGCTATCATTATACAGCTATGTTATCTCATGCCATCTAACTTAAACATACACACAACATATTCCCTGCGATGTGTTATACCTTATATTACAAAAACACGGTGATATGGCTAAAGCTAGCTGTAGCAATTTCTTCGTTACTTACCTTGGTAATTGTGGATAAACTCTTCGTGGAAGAATTTATATCCCTTGTCCAGTTTGTTCCCTTTAGTGGATGAATGTATCTCCACACTCTTCACCACATCGGCGCTGGTGAACTTTGGAAGAAAAGTCAGGCTAGGCGAAAACACTCTAGCTGTCATTTCGCCGTCAACAAAGCTTACACCGGAACTGGGTTTACGCTTCCGTGACGTGTTTCCGGTTTTTGCGTAAATGGTCTATGAGAGAGACCCTTTGGTACTAACAACTGGGTTGTATCCTGTTTTGTTTGAGTATCTTGGGTTACTCGATACAACCTATCTTTGATCACTGCGAAATAAGAGAGAGGCTGGGCGGGTTGAAGAAGCCGGCCGTCGATCGAACGGACCTGCTCAAAGGCGTTTTTGAGCGATTCATCCCGGGACTGTTCCAGACGAAAATCATCATGCTCAGAAAGGTTTAGCCTGTCCACAGCGCTCCGTTCCTCTGACCCAATCCCTGTTGGTCCCAGCTCAGCTTCCCCTAGCTGCGCAACCGCACTCTTTCCCCGCCCTCTTTTCTCCCAAGAAACATCCGCACATATATATCCCAATAAATGCTGGCCAATTTGTCCCCAAAATTGTGGCAGAAGTGGCAGAAAGCAGGTCAAGGGATTGGTGCGGAGAGAGTGGCGGGAACTGGCCAGTCCCGCGTTCCAGAGCGAACAATCCCGCTCCTCTGGGCGGAGTCCCCTGACTGGTCGACGGGACACCGGTCTAGGTGGCAGGCCCCAGCGGGACCTAGGAGCAGGGACAGGTCTCGCCGAAGAGGGCGAGAGAGAGGGGAGAAGAGGGGAGACAAAAGAGGTGGGGAGAGAGACAGCTGGAAGGGGTTCACCAACCCAGCGACGTGGGATGGTGGCACTGGACCCACTGTGCGGTCTTCTTAGGCAGACGCGCCACAAACTGCTCCAGCACCACCTGATCGATGATATGGTCCACGCCGCTTCCCTCGACCACCAGCCATCTGCGACACGCGTCCCAGAGCTGTTTAGCCAACACGAAGGGCCGGCCGCTCTCCTCCAGATCCAGGGACCTGAATCGCTGACGGTGTTGTTCGGGGGAGAGGCCGACTCGCTGGTGGATGGCCCTCCTCAGATCGTCATAGATGAGGAGGTTCTGGACCGGGAGTTGCTGCACTGCCCGCTGTGCCTCCCCTGACAGGCGGGGGATAAGCCTTACTGGCCAATGCTCTCTCGGCCACCCACAGAACTCGGCCGTTCTTTCAAAGAGGTCCAGGAAGGCTTGGGGTCGTCCTGGGCTCCCATCTTCATCAGGGGCACCTGCGCTGGCGGCATTGCAGCGGCGGCTGGTTCCTTGGTCCGAACCTCCCGGCCCAACCAGCTCCGGAACAGCTCGCGGTCCTCCTGCTGGGCATTGACGAGGGACTGTAAGCGCCGCTCCTGGTCGTCCCTCATGTCCAGCAGGGCCTGATGGTGTTCCTGGTGCAGGCCCACGAGCGATTGAATAATGTTCGCAAACGGCGTAGCCAGCGGGTTTTGCATGACGGTGGCAGCCCTCTTCTTCCTCTTCTTCCTTTTGGCACCAGTGTGATAATGTTCGTTGGGTATGAAAGGATGAAGGCAGGGTCGGCATGACTGGGACTCGTGGTTTATTCAAAACTCTTCTTATACAGCACATTAAGTCGCGCGCACAGCGCTCTCAAGAACTCAATGAATATAACTTGTTCTCAGCAAACTTTCTCTCAGCTCCGCTCTCCAGTCCACGAGTGCCCAGTCCGTATCTCTCTCTTCTCATTCCCTGTTTGGGGAGCGGCTTTATCCGGTCTCTCCGCACCAATCACTGCAATCAGACACAGGTGTTTATCCTTATGCACTTGACCTCGCGAAACCACGCCCACCTCGCCACACTCACATATGCGGACATATACAGGAATCCGTGAAATTTCACGGACATATACAGCTGAAACACTGCTGGGTGAGCTAGGACTGATGACTGTTAGGTGTGAAGAAGACCTTTCATATGTTAATGACTGACACTAAGGTGCTGGCTCAGAGGGAGGGGTAGCAGGGGAGGACTTCAGGATTGAGAATAATCTCTGGTCTGTTGGCTACAGCAAACAAGCTTTTTGTACAGAAAAATACATTCTTTAGGCCTGAAACACTAAACAGAACTAGCAATGACTAAAGCCGACTGTGGGGTCTTGCCCAAACCATCAGAATGGTGTGTCAGGGCCTTAAAACCAAGGCAAAATTGTATTTGTTATCATTGTTAATAATAATTATATATTTTTTTTTTGGGGGGGCGCCAAAATTGTTGCTGCATACCCCTCTGGCACTTGGTTGTTGCGCCCCATGCCGCGAGCTAGGCGCGCCTAGAAAAACGCACTGCATGCGCGTTGCATCCGCGTCGCTTCTGTTATGAGCACGCTACGGAGTGCTGCGGAGTAGCACAGTAGCCTACCTCCACACAGTACCGGCGCAGGGGCTGTGCCAAGTGTGCGACCGCACAGGGCCTTGTACCTCACCAGGGCCTCAAAGTAAAGTGACAGTTGACTTAATGTAAAAGCCAATAATGGTTCATGTCATGATAAAGCACTTGTTTTAGTATTTCAAAATACTAGTAAAAGTTAAAAGACATTAGCTAAAATGTAGGCTATATTGAATTTGTGATGCAGTATTATTCTGTTTGTTAAAAATGCAACTTACAATATTTCTTACAATATATGTCAGTCAGCGCGGCATCGCATGCACGTAGCGTTCGTAGAGAGATTTATTCACAGTCCATTCGAATTTGGATTTTAGCCGCCTCTGAAATGGGTCAACCCATATATATTACCTAAGAAATTCAAGAAAATAGGCCTACGCTATGTTGTACAGTAGAATTTAGATAAGTCTCAATGTAATAATAACACTAATAATAATACAATATTATTAAAACTTAATTTAAGGAATAATCACGTTTTCTTCCATGTTTTAATTTGATCAATAAAATTCAGTGCAGCATGTTGTTTGACAAAACAGTTTGTTTAATTTATTATGATTAAAAGTTAAATTAAAGTAATATTTTATTTCTTTTTATTTATTTTATTTCTCTTGATTTGAAAACAGAATTTGGTAAAAAAAAACAAAAAAACAATTTAACGGAATTGGATGGGGGAAAACGTATTTCATAGGGCCCTAGAGCTGTAGTTGGTTTCATTATTTCAATTAATTAGACATGCTTTTTAATTACAATAATAATAATAATAATAATAATAATAATAATAACAATAATTTAACCATTAAAATGGTGTCCAAAAAAACGGAATCCAGAAAAATTAAAACGGAAAAAACGGAATTAGGGGGGAAAAAAAGGATTTCACAGGGCTCTAATTATTAACCTTACTTTCGATAAAAAAATAATATTATCATGATTTTTCATGAATAAATGTTATAATTATAGGCCTAAATACCTTGGTATCAGCTTGTTTTCATCAATGGTAGGCTTTAGCCTAATTAATAGCCTACAATTAAAACTAATTTAGTTTGTCATGATTAATTCGTGTTCATAATCAGTAAAATAAAAACAAAAGCTTCTAACAAGAATAAACATACATAAACCGTTAAATTATTATTGTAGTATTAATTATTTTTAACTATCTTGAAACCATCCAAGCAGCGTTTTGCGCTCAGATGTGACGGCGGAATTAATACATTACCTAAATGTGATTACAGAGTCAAATTGTCCTTTTCTTCTTACAGTCTTGCGAGTTAACAATAATGCCTGACCAGTAAATTACTTTGTGAACTATAACCCTATTCGCACGGGATTAGTATTATCTTGGGACCTTGATATGTTAATGAGTGTGAGATTTAGAAATTATGCACGAGATGCATTCGCACGGGATAAGCAAAGCCTGTGATTTTACTCATTTACTGACTTGTCTCCCGGATAAGATGTCAAGACCTGTAAATTTTTTTTTGTTATAGATATAGCTGCATGATATATCATAAACAACAATTTCTTACCGCGTGCTGCTATATGTTATCTTCTTGGGATAGTCGGTGTTACACCGGTTACATCACTTTCCCACCGTTGTTTAATTGTTGTATAGTAATACAAATATTTCAGTTAGAGAACAGACGTTACAATTAAAAACTGAACTGAGCACAGACCAGCAGCAGGAATCAGAATTAATTTATCACACGAGTGAGGAGCTGAAACGGCGGAAGATTTGGTATAAAGCTAAAAGCGCTTAAGCAATCTTGTCATCGAGCTTGTTTTTTGTGTTTTTCATTAAGAACAATATTGAACACACCTTTCAAGCAATTCACTCCCAAATTGACTCTAATTCTAAAGTGAAAGTATAATGTGCACAGCCGCACAGGCCAGGTCGGGCCGGGCCCTTGATCAAGCATTTGTGATTTTTTTAATCATTACTTTATTAGACTAATTGGGTGGGCAGAAAGCTATGCCATAATCAGGAATAATATATATTTTTAGCAAAGTAAGAACTAATACTACAACTAAGAAACAAATGTGTACAAAGCACAAGTCACAAGGATTAGACACAAGGATGCGTTTTGCTTAACTAGCCTATTTATTTTCGTTTCGAATTGTTTCGTTTAAAAGTGGAAGTTTCAAGCTTTACACATATTTATCATGTTTGTGAGGTAAGCTGAGTTTGGGTTTATTTATGAGACATGCTCCGGTTCATGTGCAATCAAAATGATCGCTCCCGCGCCTTCGTCATGACTGCAAGTCTATTTGATTCTTATTTATTAAATATTGGCTGACGAAACCTTGATTAAAATTAAGATACAATTTATACAAAACGAAATTCACTTTATAGAAATGCTTTCTACAAAACAAAACTTAATATTAAACAAAATATAATCATATATTTTTTATTTTTTATTTTTTTTTATGTATTATTAGGCTACAGTACAGATAAATGTCATGTCTGAGCTTTATTTGAGCAAACATCATTTTACCGGTGTTTCATGAGCGCGCTCCTGCAATGAGCGGATTATTGAGCTGAGTGTCACACCGGTCCGCTTCGCTCATTATGCTCGTTCTCGTCAGAATGCCCAAGTATTAAAAAATGGTCGGGTTTTAACCTGGCTCGGGCTCATAATTACAGTTAATGTGTCGGGCCGGGCCGGGCCTCGGGTAGGGTTGGGCTTAATTTTTTGAGCCCAATCTAAGCTCTACACCGGATTGATGCTTGAGTCATTGCAAAAAAAAAAAAACGATTCATAGTTTACATGTCGCATTAAACTGGCATATTTTATAATGTTGTAGGCAATTATTTTGCAAGTAATTAGCCTACATGTTTAATCTTGTCTTGCCTGGATTTTTGTTGTAAACTCGTGAACACCCCCCAGGAACACCTGAACGCCCCCCTTTCAGAAATCTTGCTACCAACGCCCCCCGTTGTGCTTTGAAGGCCCCCTGGCGGGCGGTACTACCCCCGTTGAGATACACTACTCTAGTGGTTACGTTTGGGAAAGTGTCGGATTGGACACGATCATACCCTTCTTCCTTTCCTTTCTCCTCATCCTCTTCTTTACTTTCCATAATTCTGTATATACATGTATCCTTTATTTAGTCGTATGTAATCGTAGTATCAATCATTATTAAAACCATTGTATCCACGTTTTGATTGTCATTGTTGTTGCTCACAAGACACGAGTCCCTTTAACGTCAGATCTAAGCTACGAGCTCTTATAAGTATCATTGAATGTTTTAATTGATACCATAACTCGGAAAGTTTGTCCTTTGTGGCCAGAGGGATAAACTTCCCGAAAATTGGGTAGAAGACCTAGTGAAAGTTGATAAGGATTGTACTGCTCGTTCGTTAAACAGAACGGATCAGAGGAATTCTGAATCAACTCCTTAGAGGTTATTCTGTGATTATTTAATACAGATATATATATATATATATATATTAGATTAGATTATATTAGATTAGATTCCACTTTATTGTCATTACACAAGTACAAGTACAAGGCAACGAAATGCAGTTTAGGTCTAACCAGAAGTGCAATAGCAGCAAGTGCAGGATATACAGTGGTGCAGGACATGGAAATGTACTGAATATATATAAATATGTATAAATAGAGAGACGGTTATTACTATAAACAGAACTGAATTTACAGGTGAATATGTACAGTGAATAAATATACAGATGGCTATTACTATAAACAGAATTTACAGGTGAATATGTACTATGAATATAATATACAGATGGCTATTACTATAAACAGAATTTACAGGTGAATATGTACTATGAATATAATATAGAGATGGCTATTACTTTAAACAGAATTTTACAGATAGAGGTATACAATAATATGTTAGGCTAATATGAGGAATATAGCAGTGGATTAAGGTAGTGCAATAAATTATGGACAGAGCTATCCGAAAGAAAGTGTAAAAGTGCAGTGGAAAGTGGTTGCATATTACAGTTAGAAGTACGATGCAAAATGCAAATGTAAACATTGGTACTATAAATACAGTCGGCAGTGCAAATGAGCATAATCCAGTTAAGATATGGTGGTGCAAAATGCATAAGTAAACAGTTGTTACTGTAATAAACAGTCGGTAGTGCAAATAACAAAGTGAAGGCAGATGTGAGGTAGGAGAGTTAGCAGTTTATGAGGGAAGTGGATCAACGGTGGTTTGAGTTCAGTAAAGAGACAGCTCTGGGGAAAAAACTGTTCTTAAGTCTGCTGGTCCTGGTCCGGAGGAGCCTGAAACGCCTGCCGGAGGGCAGGAGAGAAAACAGTCTGTGGGCTGGGTGAGAGGAGTCCTTGAGGATGCTGCGAGCTCGATGCAGACAGCGTTTCCTCTGGATGTGCTCGATGAAACTGGAGACACGCTCAACAGCCATTTCATTGATGTGGATGGTGTCGTGTGTGCCTCTTGACTCTTTCCTGAAGTCCACGATGAGCTCCTTCGTTTTGGTGGTGTTGAGGAGCAGGTTATTATCAGCGCACCATGTGGCCAGGTGCTGGATCTCCTCCCTGTAGGCAGTCTCATCGTTGTTGCTGATGAGACCAATCACCGTAGTGTTTTCCGCAAACTTGACGATGGAATTAGATCCATACACAGGCTTGCAGTCGGAGGTGAAGAGGGAGTAGAGAAACGGGCTTAGCACACAGCCCTGTGGTACACCAGTGTTGAGTGTGATGGACGTGGAGCAGGTGGATCCTGATCGAACATTCTGTGGTCTGTCAGTTAGGAAGTCCAAAATCCAGTTACACACAGAAGCTGTGTTGCGTGCTCTGTTAGGAACGGTCTAATCTTCCTGATGTTATGGAGTGCAAACCGGCATGAGCAAGCTGTTTTAGAAATGTGTTCTCTGAAGGACAGCTGGTCATCAAATGTTACTCCAAGATTTCTGACTGACTTTGATGGGGAAATCAAGGATGTACCTAACTGGATGGTGAAGTCAGGTTGTATGGTGGGACTGGTTGTAAGATGAGAAACTCAGTCTTTGCCAGGTTAAGCTGTTTTAAGCTGTTAAGATGTTTTCTCATCCATGCAGAGATGTCAGCCAGACAGCTGGAGATTTGTGTAGCTACTGTGGGATCATCTGGGTGAAATGAAAGGTAGAGCTGAGTGTCATCAGCATAGCAGTGGTATGAGAAGCCATGTGCCTGAATGATGGGTCCCAATGAAGTAGTGTAGAGTATGAAGTAGAGTATATCCGTAGTTAATTGCAATAAATTGTTGTTAACCATATATATATATATATTGCATAATTATTCTAGGTTAGGAATTCCCCTTTTTGGGTGATTTTGGAGATTTATGATTCGATTATAACCTGTTGTGATTAATCATAAATCCCTAAATATTAATACCCATAATTCCCTATTAATTTTATTGAGCTAATGTAATTTAATAATATATGTAACCCTAAAACGCTACACTGTAGAAGAAGAAAGTAGGTACTTATTTGCATTCACGTATGCACATAAACAATATACTTATACTCGAATGCCGCAGGGATTTAAACATTCACCACATATATTCAATCAGGTTCCCAAGGTGGATTTAGAAGACCTAATGATAGACAGTACTCTGATACAATATGTAGATGATTTGATGATTTGTTCAACAACTCGAGAACAGTGTCACAAAGATTTTATTAAAGTCCTAACAAAATTAGCCCAGGGAGGTCACAAATTGGCAAAATTGACACAGACACAAACACAGGAGTCATGGTGTTCATTTGTTTCTTTTAATGGCAGCAGTGAATATATTAACTGAACAATTATTTGAACTGTACATTAAACTAAACATGTAATTTTTCGGTCTGATTTCCTCTCACAACCGCTTGTTTATGCTGTCTACATATTCGACAGAACATTCCTAAAACCAAAAAGAAATCTTAAATAATTTCCTTTTCATTCTTTATGTGCTATCTATCTATCTATCTATCTATCTATCTATCTATCTATCTATCTATCTATCTATCTATCTATCTATCTATCTATCTATCTATCTATCTATCTATCTATCTATCTATCTATCTATCTATCTATCTATCTATCTATCTATCTATCTATGTCACATAAATTGGTTGTCTGGGAGGGTAATGCTTTGTAAAAGTAAAAAAATGTTAACATAAGATATCTCTTTAAAAAAATAAAATAAACGTATTTAAATCTTTTTAAAAATGTGTTAGATGAGAACCCTGCTGTCACATTTATTTATTTATGTATTTAGTTACTTACCAAGATCAGTCTTGTACAACCAAGGGGAGTATTTCCCCTCTGACAGCCAAGCTGTGTCAAAACCTGTCATCCGGTGATGACTGGACTTCTGATGCTTGTCAGGGGCAGGATGCACACTTAGACTTGGAGCAGGAGAGCTACTTCGGCTTCTACTCGCAGTAGAGCGAGTGTTGCCATCTTCAGTTCCATGTGAGCGTTTAAAAAATGCAAATATTTTTCTCTGGGTTTCGTCTGTTTGACGCGACATATTTCCCGCCACGCGCTCTGTCCGCTAGTGCTCATCTGTATGCAACGCAAGTGTTTGTGCGTGCGTGCGCACTCACTGGAATAATTGTAAACGCGCAAACACAGACAGAAAAGACATGCCATTGTGGAAATAAGATAAAATAACATATTACTTAAGGGCTATTTAGTTTGTTTAATAAAATAACAAATTGTAATCTGGCGCTATAACGAAAATCAAATCAAATTTACTTGACCTTCAAGGGGGGCGGGGCGAGCCGTTAGGAGGCGGGGCGCCCCCCTTATATAATGGTCTCCATCTACACTACTTCATTGGGACCCATCATTCAGGCACATGGCTTCTCATACCACTGCTATGCTGATGACACTCAGCTCTACCTTTCATTTCACCCAGACGATCCCACAGTAGCTACACGAATCTCCAGCTGTCTGGCTGACATCTCTGCATGGATGAGAAAACATCACCTGCAGCTTAACCTGGCAAAGACTGAGTTTCTCATCTTCCCCGCCAGTCCCACCATACAACCTGACTTCACCATCCTGTTAGGTACATCCTTGATTTCCCCATCAAAGTCAGTCAGAAATCTTGGAGTAACATTTGATGACCAGCTGTCCTTCAGAGAACACATTTCTAAGACAGCTCGCTCATGCTGGTTTGCACTCCACAACATCAGGAAGATTAGACCGTTCCTAACAGAAGAAAATGAGCTATGGGAAACAGCGCAAAATAATGATTGGTATAAATGGGCATCATTTACAGCAAAAGAAAATTGAGCAATTGCTTAATGTGCTCTAAATCACCCTTAAATAAGGTAATAGTTGTTCCAAATACGCATGATTACGTAAAATGTGCTGAATTTAAAAGTCACTTTTGCCACACAAATGACTTTTTTAGACCTTACTGCTCAGCAGAATGTTTAGGTTTTATGGGAAATTCTAAACTTCAAGATAAATTTAATAGACCACATTGGGGTGATTGGTGTAGATATTGGGACGTGAATGCAAATATTAAACTGGAAAAATAAAAAATAGAAGTCCCTAAGTGGTATAGTATAGATTATAATCAAGAGTATGAGTGTTTTAATAAGCCTAAAGGAGCTCATAATTTGGGAAAATTTAAAGGAAAATGTATTACTATTTTGGACTTAGATAAAGCAAAGGGTTGGGACACAAAAATACCTGTAAGAGCCCCAGAACCGCAAGCACTAGGAATAGGAAATGGGAAAAAAAATGTATCCAGATGAAGAAGACTGTAAAACGCAAACTATAGCACTATCGTCAATAGAAGTAAATGAAGATCAGACAATGGTAGTAGCAGATTTCTTTTGGGCTTGTGGGAGGAAAAAACTTCTAACTTCTTTGCCACTAAATTGGACAGGAGTGTGCGCTAGAGTACGATTAATTCAAGAAATTACTTTAATAGAGTGGGATCCAGAACAAAATACAATACAAAACACAAATAGAACCAAAAGATCTTATGAACCAGACCCTAATATAAAAATAGATTCAATTAGTCAACCTAGACTCTATTAATTTTATACAACAGTTCAATAAAAAACAAGATGTCATTTTTTACAGTTTTTCTCTATTTTTCCAACAAAAATAGCTTCCAACAAAGTATAGGTTTCGTTCTCGCATAATTCACAGTTTTTGAACAGTTGAATGATTCTAGAATCCATTACTCCGCCAACTATACTGGCATTTTCTTGGAATATTTAATATTTTCCCAACATTTCATATTTCTATAATTAAAATATTATATTTAGAACATAAATCTAAAAATATCATTAGCCTACACTATTTAGGCAATTGTAATTACAGTGTAAGTGGATTTTGATAAATGGTAAGATGGATTTTGTTGATATTGATTTCATTCAATTCTTATAACAGCCATGTATCGTGGTAAATAGTGTAATTACTTAAAAAGATGGTCAACAATATGTAACTTTACTTTATAAGAGGTGTGCTCTAAAAAGTGAGCATGCAATTTTGAGAACACCAAAGCGCACGTTCTTTAGCTTCAAACACAAGTTTGCACTGCCTGTTTGGTTTACCTGTTTAGCCTACACTTTAGTAACATGCGTTTTGTCCGACTCATAGCGCACATCCTCAACGCGTGATTTACCATAAAAGCACGTGTTCTTAATGCGTTTTCCTTGACCCCAAAGTTTTTGTGGTAAATCACGCGTCAAGGACGAGCGTTTTGCTGTCAAATCGCCTGCGCCCCGTCAGGCGCGCCCACTCGCGATATTCCATTATTATCCAAAATTCTATTATGGAATCTTATGAGGGCGCCTACTCTAGCCTGTTAGTCCTCTAAAATGTTATATAATATTGAGGAAATACAGAAATTATTTAGAAACGCACAATAGCATCTACATATAGAAAATACCAAAAAATATATATCTATTTTTTTTATACCATCGCTTTGGCGCCCCCAAGGTGCTGTGCCCCTATGCGCCGCATATAGCGCATACCCACTTTTTGCGCCACTGGCTCGCGGCGAGATGAAAACTCAACTTTTCAGAATGCCGCAAGCCGACCGCAGGTCATGTAACAAAAAACAACCGATCATCTTCGGCCTTCCTGTATAACAAGCTCGGTCAAACAGCTGATCATAGCTGAACACTAGGGCAGATTTGTATTTCTCATCTCGCAAGCACTTGGAGACAGCAACGCGGCCGCGCTTTCCACGTGTTCCACGCAAACGCCCCTAATATAGTCCCAATATTTATAAACACTACTTATAGGTGTACTAGTGATTCAGGATAAGACAAAAACATGGTTTTGGAAATGGATTCATGATGCACTCGCTCATTATATACATTTTGTACATTTTAAATACAAACAAAGTTATGGATTTAATAATAGCTAATAATAGTAAGAAAATAATGACGTGAATAATATACATATTATTATTATTAAAACAGAATACAGCACGCATTCAATAAAGACATTTAGCCCTTTTTGGGAAGGGGGAGGGGGGCGGTAAGGGACCTGGATAATGGATAGGGGGCGCTGGCCCTATCAGCCGACCACGGGCTGAAAGTTTGGCGGCACCTCGGAGTCACTTGGATGCGGAGGGATCCGCTGTGCCACGCCCATCTCGGGACTCGGTCGTGTAGCCAGCGTTGAAGCGGTCTCATATGAAGCAATCCCAACGGCGTTACTGCGGCTGCGGATGCCATGTGCCCCAGGAGCATCTGAAAATGTTTCAGTGGTGCCGCTGTCCTGCCTCTGAACGAATCCAGGCAGTTCAACACTGACTGGACGCGCTCCTCGGTGAGGTGCACTGTCATGGCGACCGAGTCTATCTCCATACCGAGAAAAGAGATCCTCTGTGTAGGACAGAGTTTTCTCTTCTCCCAGTTGACCCAAAGTCCCAACTGGCTGAGGTGACTGAGCACCCTGTCCCTGTATTCGCACTGTATACTGTACTGCTCTCGCGACTGGGCAAGGATCAGCCAGTCGTCGAGGTAGTTGAGAATGCGAACACCATGCTCTCTCATGGGAGCAATGTCCGCCTCCGCAACCTTCGTAAAGACGCGGGGCGACAGGGACAGGCCGAAGGGTAAGATGCGGTACTGATATGCCCGTCCCTCGAACACGAAGCTCAGAAAGGGCCGGTGTCGAGGGAGAATCGAGACATGAAAGTACGCGTCCATCAGGTCGATCGCTGCAAACCAATCTTGGGGACGGATGCACCTGAAGATGCGTTTCTGCGTTAGCATTCTGAATGGCAGCCTGTGAAGGGACTGGTTCAAGAACCGCAGATCCAAGATCGTCCGTAACCCACCGCCTTTCTTGGGTACAATGAAGTACGGGCTGTAGAACCCGGATCTCATATTGGCTGGAGGGACCGGCTCTATCGCGTCCTTCGCCAGTAGGACTGCGATCTCCGCCCTGAGCACGGGGGCGTTCGCCTCCACTACTGTCGTGAAGTGAACGCCCCTGAACTTGGGGGGACGCCGGGCGAACTGAATCGCATAGCCGAGTCTGATGGTACGGAGGAGCCACCGAAACGGGCTGGGAAGCGCTAGCCAGGCTCCCAGACTCCGAACCAAGGGGATCAACGGCACCACAGATGTACCCGCACGTGGCAGCGAGGTGGAACACAGGGATCCGGCTCGGACGCCATGGGAGCAGCCCGAAGCGGGATCTGAGTGTGCTGTGCAACACTTACCTGCATCTGCGGAGGGGACGGAGGTAAGAGTGTGGGGAGGCAGGTTGAGTGTGTCCCCACAGCCGGCGTCCCCTGCTGGCGAAGGGAGAGGTACCTGAGGGTGGCGAGGCATGGGAGCTTCGATCACCGCCAAGCGTGCTCTCTTGGCACCCAGAGATATTTAAAACTGCTCTTTTACTGAAGTTTTGGGCCAGTGGCGGAACAGAAATCAAACTGGAACAAAAGATTCTCCCCTGGCCCTCCTCCGGGGGAGGGAGTGGAGCTGCAGCCATCTCCAGAAGAGCAGTTTCCTCCATCTCTGGGTGGCCCGTCTCAGGGTTGCTTGCGACGACGCTTGCCACCTGAGCACCTGAGTAGCGGCCTGTGTGGGCTGGACATCCTTCCCATGGCCGGCCCCACGCCGTTGGCTGGTGGAAGGCTGCTGCGGTGCCTTGGCGGGGGCGGAGGCGGCGGCGGGCAGACGTCCTCGGCGAAGAGCAGTCGAAGGCTGCGCCACCGGCGGCTGGGTGGAGGCAGCAGCGGGACGCCGGGGCAGGATGTGTTTGATAGCCTCCGTCTGCTTCTGGGCGGCCGAGAACTGCTGGGCAAAGCTCTCGACCGCGTCGCTGAACAACCCGGCCGACGAAATGGGGGAGTCCAGGAACCGATACTTGTCGGTCTCCCTCATATCGGCCAGGTTGAGCCAGAGATGACGCTCCTGGACCACAAGCGTGGACATCGCCTGACCGATGGAACGGGCGGTGACTTTCGTCGCCCGGAGGGCAAGGTCCGTCGCTGTCCGGAGCTCCCGGAGGAGCTCTGGGTCAGGCCTACCCTCGTGCATGTCCATGAGTGCCTGGGCCTGGTGGACCTGAAGCAATGCCATGGCATGCAAGGCAGATGCAGCCTGTCGGCAAGCCTTGTAAGCCATCCCAGTCAGACCGGAGGAGAACTTACAGGCTCGGGACGGGAGACGTGGGTCACCACGCCAGTTAAAGGTGGTCGCCGGACACTCCACTGGCGGGATTCCCGCGTACCCCTTGGCTGGTCCGCCATCGAGGTTAGTGAGGGGGGAGGAGTCACTCGGCCGGTTTCTGGCAGAAAAAGGTGCCGTCCATGACCTCGTGAGCTCCTCATGCACCTCCGGGAAGAATGGTGTCGGGGCGGGACGCTGAGAACCAGCGCGATCCTCCCCGAGGAACCAATCGTCCAACCTAGAGGGTTCGGGACACAGTGGAGGGTTCCACATGAGCCCTACCCTTTCGGCGGCCTGGGCAAGCATAGTAGTCATCTCGGGGTCCGGTACGGTCGAAGCGACTCTCCCAGAGTGAGGTAGCCCAGCCGAACCCTCATCCTCCGAGGACTAAAACTCCCCCTCTGATGCAGCGATCGACATCTGGTCGTCTGCCGGAGCTCCGAAAGTCACCGCTGGCCACCCGTGGGAGGGACCAGCGACTTCTCCCGGGAGCTCTACCGGTTGCGGAACTGAGGGAATAGGGGCCTGCGGAGATTGACTCAGCGGTTGTGCCCTAAACATAATCCTCAGATCACCCTGGCCATCCGAAGAAGTAGGTCTATTCTGGTTAGGAATAGCACTAGATCGTGGGATGGGTAAGGGGACTCTGCCTTCCCGAAGGTAGGTGAGTCTCGATCTTAGTTCCGAGATAGTCATGTTCCAGCAGTGGGAACATAAACTATCCACAAATGCCGCCTCAGCGTGCTGTTTGCCCAAACACGTGAGACAGCGATTGTGACCGTCAGCAGGCGCCAGGGAACGACCACATCCAGAAACGCACGGGTGGTATGACATCTTGAAAAAGACGCAGCGTCACCCGTGTACTCTTTTTGTGAGGAAACGCTCTTGTGCTGAAGCACTCAGGGGGAAAAAGCGACTGCGCACAGGTTGCCGACAGAAAACAGCAGTTTTTCTCTTTTCCAGAGCAGCAGTGAGCACCGCGATCCCGCTGAAGTGTGCCATCTCTCCAACACGTGTTGATCCCCGATCTCCGGTCTTCTCAATAACTCTTGCTTTCTGATAGCAGCTGAATACTCAATGATGAGTTCTCTAGTCCTCTTCATATGCCGTTCGGCTCCGAAGTGAATGACAGTGTGCATTCGCTCTCGCTTCCTGTTTATACCTGTGGCGCGGGGCGGAGCGCGAGATGCAAATCTCGCACGCCAATTGTTCATTGGCCAGTTCTAAATAGCTCGAAGCTGATAGGGGCTCCCAGAAGTGATCCCAATTCGTCGGTACGTACTATTTCATGAAACTATCAAAGTTAACAAAACCCAAGTGCCACTGGCACCTACAGGCCTATTATATGAAGTGTAGGCTGGCGAAATGGTTACGTGAAAGGACTTTATTATATTACCTTTTTTTATATTATGCAGCATTATGAAAGAAGTCTCTTATGTTCATCAAGCCTGAATTTATTTGATAAAAATATTCCTGTGATCACAGCTGGATTTTCAGCATCATTACTCCACTCTTCAGTGTCAGATGATCATTCAGAAATCATTCTAATATGAGGATTTAATGTCAATGATGGAAACTGTGATACTCTTTTCAAGATTCTTTGATTAATAAAAAGTTAAAAAGAACATAATGTAATAATATTTCACAATATTAGGCTACTGTTTTTTCTGTATTTTTGATTAAATAAATGCATGCTTGATGAGCATAGTGATATATATATATATATATATATATATATATATATATATATATATATATATATATATATATATATATATATATATATATATATACACACACATATACATATTGCCCCTTTCTTATATTTGAGCCCCTGCCCCTGAAGAACTCTCTGCACGGCCCTGAGCTTCCCTCTCCTCCATCTCTCGGATCAGCTCCTCAAAATCTTTTATTTTCCTCCCTACTCTTTCACACTCTGACCTCACTGAGGATGGAGAGGTAACAGCAACATCCAGGCCAGATGAGGCAATAAGGGTGGGTGGTGTGATGGAGGGTCTGTCCCCTATTGCCTCATCCATGGCAGAATACCATTTCCATGATGCTGCTGTAACATCCCCATCCTCAGTGCTCACCCCAGTCTGTGGACATTTCAGATCCTACAAATATTTGAAAACAGAATATCAAGACAGTCAAATATATTGTAAAACATATGATTTATTACATTATTGCATTACAGGGCCAAACACAGGCATGATTAAATCATGACAGAATTCTCATTTCGGGGTGAACTACAATAATAATAAAAAAATCTTACTTTTTATCTTTGTTTAAGGTTTTCACATTTTTTAAAAATCTGAACAGCAGACATTTTGCTCTCTAGCCTCTGCTCTGTGATAAAAACTCTGCAATAAATGCACAGAAATCAAGCATAAAATAAATGCATTAAGAGCTAGAGTAGAAATGCTTACATCTAAGGCCAATTTATACTTCTGCGTCGAGTGTACGCCGTAGTGTACGCCGTAGGCTACGCACGTAGCCGACGCCGTCGTGAGCATTTATACTTCTGCGTTGTTTCTGCGTTGTTCTGCAATTACACCTCCGAAACGCTAGTGGGCGATGGGGTTTCTATGCTCCACTGTGTTGTCTCTTTCGGGCAAAAAGAAATGGCGAATGAAACAGAGCGGATCGTGTTGGAATTAGAGCTGATTGATATTGAAAAAAAGTTACTTTTATTGAAATTACTCAAATTAAAAAGCAGAAACGAGAGAAGGCGTCGGAGGAGGAGATGGTACGTGCGACCTGTGAACCAGTTGAGGCAGAAGGGCGGTGAATTTTCTGTGCTTGTCCGGCCACTGAGAGATCTCGATGAGGAAATTCACTTCAGATATTTTCGGATGTCGGCGGCTAGATTTGACGATTTGGTTCGACGTGTGCAGCCATTTATCTTACATCAGTGTACACACAGGGCCCTATTTTAACGATCTGAAACGCAAGTGTCAAAGCGCAAAGCGCAAGTAACTTTGTGGGCGGGTCTCGGTGCTGTTGCTATTTTCCCGGCGGGATAAATGGCTCTTGCGCCCGGCGCAAATCTAAAATGGGTTGGTCTGAAGTAGCTTCATTATTCATAGGTGTGGTTTGGGCGTAACGTGAATAAACAAATCAGAGCGTCATCCAACATTCCCTTTAAAAGCAGGTGCGCAAGTTCCATTATGGATTGCTATTATTATGGCGTATTTACCAGGCGCACGCCAGGAGCGGTTCACAGCCGAGGAGACTGATGTTCTTGTAAGAGCAGTGAAAGACAGAGAAGTTGTATTGTATGGGGATGGGAGAAACCCACCCAAAATAGCGTTGGTTAAATAAATAATTAGCCTGAATAATTTGTAAGCTAGATTTATGCCTATTTTTTCACATCTTCGTGGCACACCACAATGATTTCCGTCATCTCATGTGTTAATATTTTTTTAGTGTAACAATTTATGATTTGCAAAAATAACTGTTGCATCTGTGTAGATTACATGAGCAAAGTGTATGCGCGTTGTGCACGCTATGGTCAAGCATGCGCCCTTAAAATAGCATAATGAACAACGCGCAACACGCCACTGACTTTAGACTAGGTTTTTTCTGGTCAGTGGCGCAATTGTTTAATGGAACAGCAAAATAGCACCAGGGATTGTTTGCGCCGGAACACGCCTCCTTTTTTGCGCTGAACCGCCCAGGGAGCGCAAGTTCATTCACTAGTTTAGCGACGTGCTTCTGTGGAGGGAAAAGCGCGCTTTGCGCGGGTGCAAAATAGGAATGACACATGCGTCGGTGTACAAAGTCAATTGCGCTGGGTGCAAGATAGGGCCCACAGTATGCCTGTAGACATTACACAGAGGCTAGCAATCACCCTGCGAGTTTTGGCTTCGGGTGGAAGCCAACAGGCTGTAGCAGCTAGCTACAAAGTGTCGTCAAGCACCGTGTCTTCCATAGTGTCGGAAGTCTGTAAAGTTTTGTGGAAAGCTCTGCAGCCAGAGTTTCTTCCCTGCCCCTCAGTCGCCCAATGGGAAAGTATTGCTGCTGATTTTTGGCGACTGTGGAACTTTCCGAACTGTGTTGGGAGCGTCGACGGAAAGCATGTCAACATAAAAGCACCACCGCACGCCGGGAGCGACTACTACAATTACAAGGGCACACACTCTATTGTTTTGATGGCTACCTGTGACGCCAGATATCGCTTCACCATGGTGGATGTCGGGGGGTACGGGCGGGAAAGTGACGGTGGTGTGTTCAAGGAGAGCCGATTTGGTTCTAAGCTTCTCGAACACAAACTGAATCTGCCCCCACCAGCCAATCTTCCTGGAAGTGGAGTCCAAATCCCACATGTGATAGTTGGTGATGCTGCATTCCCCCTACACAACAACCTCATGCGTCCATTTCAAGGTATGTCACAGACAAAATGTATTTACTTTAATTGTACTTTGTTTGTATATATAATGACTGCCATTGCTTGCTGTGTATAATGCTTGCCCATTAATAATGTTTTGCTTTGCTATATAGGGATGAACCTGCCCATGGATAAGCAGACCTACAATTACCGGCACTCCAGAGCCAAGCGGGTGATTGAGAATGCCTTGGGCATTTTGGTGGCAAGGTGGCGAATCCTTGGGCGACCATTAGAATGTCTACCAGACAAAGCTGTTGACATTGTGAAAGCTTGTTCTGCTTTACACAACTTCCTGGCATACACTGATGAGGTCAGCACTCCTGTTAGCAGATACATCCCTGCTAATTTCAAAGACTCGGACACTACAGGGCCACCTCAGCTAGGCGAGTGGCGCAGAGTGGTGGCAGGGGACACAAACCTATTGGAACCACTGGATCCACGCCACCTTTCAAGGGCCCGCTCCACCCGAGCTGCAATTGGTGTGCGGAATGACCTGATGGCCTTCTTCCAGTCACCCCACGGAATTGTTCCATGGCAGAACAACATAGTGTGTCGTGGTCTGCTTGGTCAGTAAATTGTACAGGTTTAAAATAAATGACATGCAACCATATTATTGTTTTGTTGTTCTTTATTTGCACAATAGAAGTTGCAAACATCAGGAACAGACAGTATTTTTATCTTAAAGTACAAAAGTGCAAACTACACGTGTGTGTATATATACAGATAAAACCTGCACAATACATGCAAAAGTCAAAACCATATATACAAATGGTCACACTGTGTGTACATATAGTGCAATGTATTAAAGGTGCAATGGTCTAAACATTTTTATATTAAAATAGATTAAAAAGAGCTTTATGTACACAGAAGATAAGCAACTATATATATATATATATATATATATATATATATATATATATATATATATATATATATATGTATATATATGTATATATATGTATATATATATATATATATATATATATATATATATATATATATATATATATATATATGTATATATATATATATATATATATATAAATATTAAAAGTTGCAAAAAGTGCAAACTATAACCTGCACAATAGGTGCAAATGTTCACAATATGAAAAGGTGCAAAAAATGCCAACAATAACAGGCACAATAGATGCACATAAGTAGAGTAAAATGTCCCAAAAAAATGAAACCAATAATCGGTGCACAATGTTAAAAAGGTAAAAAGTAATAGGTGCACATAAAAATGTATTAAAGATGCAACACCTACACAATAGGTGTAACCTACACAATAGGTGCAAATGTTCACAATATGAAAGGGTACAAAAGATGCCAACAATAACGGGCACAATAAATGCACTTAAATCTTAAAATGTCCACCAAAAAAATAAATAAAAAGTAAACAATAATGGGTGCACATATAAAAAGGTCTTAAGTGCAAAAAGTAACTACAAAAAACTAAAAAAATACAACCTGCACAAAAAAAAAATGCAAAAGTGCTATAAATGTCCTGAGTGCACAGAATTAAAAGGTGCAAAGTTGCTGAAGTGGGTATGAGTGGGTATGAGTGTTTATTTTTCCTGCTGCCACTCAAACAGCACCTTGGACACAGCAAACATTGCCTGCGCCCGGTGCTCTTCAGACACCCTCCGCAGCATGTCAGCAACAGTGTGCCCAAACCTGTCGCTCTCATCACTCCCTTGACTCAATCGCTGGTGCAGTTCAACCCGCCGTTCCTCCAATTGAGCCTCCAAACGAGTAAACTGCGTTTGGATCCAGTCATCATGTTCCTTCCTCTTCCTTTTCGGTGTCATCCTTGGGCTGGGTGACAAAAGAGATGGCTGGGGGAACGGAAGAGATTGCAGGGGGGACGGAGGACTTGAGTGGGGGGACGGAGGACTTGGCTGGTGATGGAGGCTACTGCTTGCTGGTTGAAGGTTGTCGTGGTTGGCTGGAGGTCTCACAACAGCCAAAGCAGTAGAGGATGAGGAGGTCGAGCTTGCATCGCTCCCATCCTGTGATTATGAAAGAAATAGCAAATAGTACACGTTAGTATACATCCCACTGATGCATCCAGTGTTTATTCACAGATGAACAAAGCTATGATTACTGCATATTCCTATATTACAATTGCTGTGTTTTGTTCTGTTTGCATTATCTGCAAGCCAGATATAATTACACCCTATAAACTTACATGTAATATAAATACAACCTACAAAACCTATAATATCAACCTATGACACATACATACATACATGGTCTTTGTTTCACATAAGCATCATCTTTGCAGAAAACGCCATTTGCGGCATGATAGCATTGCTAGTTAGCTAACGCTAGCCTAAACACAACAAAGGATATGTAAAATTTACCTTATCGTCAAAGTTTGACTCTGTAAGCCGATGTTTCACGTGGGGGGCCAGCCAGGAGAGAAATAAATAAAACGCCGGGACTTTTTTTCCGCCTGGATCTCCACTTCTTGTGGCGAGTCTTTTGCGAAGGCGAACGTACTTGTCCCTGGTGCTCTTTCATCGTTTTAGACATTCAGCCACCTCCAAACCAACGTTGGAAGAAATCTCTCTCCACGAATTCGCGGACATCTGGCAGTCTTTATAATCGGCTGAAGAGGAGTCGTATAAATGACTGTATTTCCTCACCTCCTCAATTAAACGCTCGGTCGCTTGATCCATATCCACGTTCGACATGTTGTTCTCTGTACTTCGGGATTTAAAAATGGCGGGCGGCGCAGAAGAACCAGAGAAGAACATGCCGGAAATAACACGGCGGAAATGCGCCGGTACCAAGCCGACCAATCACAGATCTTGCGCTCTGCGTCAACGCGACGCGTAGTTACATTTTTGGAGAGGTGTGCGTCGTGGTACGGCGTATCCAACGCGTCTATGCGTAGGGTACGCCGTACCCTCTGCGTGCACTCGACGCAGAAGTATAAATTGGCCTTAACGTTACAACTAACTTACCATTGAATCTACAGCACTTGAATAAAATTACATTTGTCTTGTATACTTTCTGCGTTTCTTTCCCCAGTGAAGAGGGCTTCATTAGCCACTCTCCACTCAATTAAAACACAGGTGTGTTCATCACCTCCTGCAAAATCAACACAGATTTTAACATGTGATGAACCATGGACAATCTATTAATGTTACATGGACAAGCTGAGGTACACTTGTTAACAGTAGCTTGCTATGTAACCAACAAATATGTGATAATATCAACACTGGAGAAATAAAAACGTTTTAATTTACTGAAGTTGTGTAACTATATCATTAAACTGCTAAACAACGAACGTCGTTGTTTAATGAAAACAGTGTTAGCTAGCTGATTTACATCAACGTTAGCTCGGTCTAATAATGATAAAACTATAATTTTTCTGAATTGGCTGGAAAAGGACACCCTCAATTTACTTTATTTAAACTTTTAACAATCAATCGCTTACTTATATGATGTTAAACAAATACAATTTAACCACAAATAAACAAAAAATTGTTTCTAAAGTACTTACACTTGAAAACAGCCACAGCCGCCATGCATGCCCACTGGCAGTGACAACTGTCAGGACAAGCAAATTCAACTGAAATGCCTGAACCACTCCCCCTCTGGTCACACTCGGCTGTCAGTGACAGCATTCCCTACGGTCATAGCCCAAGCTATAAGCCTCAGTAGGACCCTTCATACACTACATGAAGTCCTACCCAGGCCGCTCAAAGGCCTGGAACCAACCAATTCAACAGAAGGGGTTCCTTTAAGGGAATGTGGCTAGGGGACCCGAGAGAGCCCCAGCCAGTCACTATTCGGGAAACTTCACCGAATGCCACCAGGGAGGCCTGACCTGGTGTCAATTATGTGGGACACTTCGGTTTGGCCAGCCCTGTCTGTTTGAAAACAGAGCCTCTGGACACTTGCCTCCCGGTGAGGCATCCAGATGGAGGGACTGCGAACTGGCAGTGTCCACCTCAGACCGGATCTCAGAGACGGGTATTCTGGAGAGCAGCACTCAGTGTAGTGCTTTCTAACCCTTGCTGGCAAGGGGAGTTTATCTGCTCGATCCTTGGATCTACCAAGCACTTATCTCACAAAAGCGCTCAGGAGGCTGGACAGGCCTACGGGCTGATATAATTGGGAGGCCTCGCAAGGGGCCTGCGACCGTCTGATCAGACTCAGGAAGCTGCAAGCTCATAGACGACCCTCCATTACCCCTTTTCCACCAGAATGAACCGGGTGCTAGTTCAGAGCCAGTGCTAGTCCCAGTTCATAGTTGGTTCAACTGAGGAGCCTTCTAAGAACCGTTTGCTTTTCCACATGCTGAGAACCACAACAGAGCCAGTCTTACGTCACTGTATACGTCTCATCTTTCTCAGCAATGCTAGCGAGGCAGCGGGAAACATAAACACAACAGGCTTATTCGAGATGCATCGGCGCTGCGCAAACCGATCCGCGTATGATATCAAAAAAACGCATGAGTGAATCAAAAGCACAAGGAGTTATATGCTCTCGTTGGACTCGTTGTCAAACGGCGATCGGTCTGCACAGCACTGCTGCATCTCGAACAAGCCTTCCATCAACAATGGCAAACGTTGCGTTTTTATTGATGCACATGGCTTTATGATCCTACATCGGCATCAAAACACAGCGAATCCAACACATTCGTGCAGCTCGCCGTAATTTGTATAGACAGAGATTACAAATGAGCAGCAGGTGTTAGCTCCATTAGCTGCTATTTAAAAAAATGGCGGTCACAAGTTTATGTTGGTCTTGTTGGTCAAGGTAACCCCGCCCCCAGCGCCTGACGTAATCGGTTCTTACTTCTAGCCCAGCAATGTTTTGGTGCTACTTAAAGGTCCCGTTCTTCGTGTTCTTTTGAAGCTTTGATTGTGTTTACAGTGTGCAATATAACATGTGTTCATGTTTCGCGTGTAAAAAAACACAGTATTTTTAACACAATGTACTTATCTGTATACCGCTGTTTTCACTCTCCTAAAAACGGCTGATGACTTCCTTTATTCTATGAAGTCCCTCCTTCAGAAATACGTAACGAGTTCTGATTGTGCCAGCGGTTCCCGTGTTGTGATTTGACCGCATCTTAGCAAACGTGGCACGGTTCCTGTGTTGTGATTCGACAGCAGCTTAGCGCACGTGGAAAGGTCACGCCTCTTAACGGGAGATATATGTGCTTAATGATCTCTACAGCGTCCCTGGGAAAGCCAAACAAAGGTGATTTGACTCCGGGATGAAAATAACAGCGTCTCGACGACATGGCGACAAACACACTCAAACGCAACACTTCCTTTTCTCCACGCGACACGTCCTCTTCTCCACGTGGGACAGCAACAAGACCACGCCCCCTTTTTTCGCGTATTCTTGTGGGCGGAGGTTAGTCTGTTCTACTGTTCTACTGACGTCATTTATGAAGGAAGTACCAGGATGTAGTCCAAGCCAGCCGTGCACTGTAGGCTTTGAAAGGGAACTTCTGTTAAATAAAATATCTCGCTTGGCATTGAACTTTGAGCTTTATAATTTTACAGGTATTATTTATGCTCTAACAGCAACATTACACACTAACTAACGTTTGAACAATGGGATCACGAAGAACGGGACCTTTAAGAACCACTTTTCCTGGCTCGGAGCTGGTGCTTTGGGTGTGGAAACACAAAGAACTGATTTGAAACTAGGCTCTGGCTCCGAACTAGCACCAGCACTGCCTTGGTGGAAATGGGGTACATGAGGGGAGCTCCAAGCCTGCCTGGTAGGTAAACCAAGCTGTAGACTGAATACGAGTAGGTCCCCTTCTTTAGGGACCGAGTAGCAGAAGCGACACTTCGTCGTTCTAGGGTGTGAGACCGCCTTCAGATGCTGCCAGCTAAGGCCAGATCACTGATAGCAGATACCCACTAGCTGTCAGCGTAATGACAGTTATTAGTTCCCGACTCGGGAACTCGTTCCCTCAGGGAGGCCTGGAGGGGCCTACTACCTGATAGCAGTCGAAGCTAACTGTCGAGGTAGCTGGAAACCGCAAACTCGTTCCCTCAGGGAGACCTGGTGAGGCCTACTACCTGATAGCAAGACTTCCGGGAGGCCTGGTGAGGCCTACTACCTGATAGCATGTTATGCTAGCTACCCGAGCATCCAGACTCAGGAATTCGCCCTCAGGGAGGCCTAGTGAGGCCTACTACCTGCTAGCAATTCATGCTAACTGTCAAGTGACTGAAGCCCAGGTACCCGCCCTCAGGGGAGGCCTGGTGAGGCCTGTTACCCAATGGCATGCCTTCAGGGAGGCCTGGTGAGGTCTGCTTCCTGCTAGCAATTTATGCTTGCTGTTAGGGTGGCTGGGGTCCAGGAACTCGCATCCATGGAGGCCTGGTGAGGCCTACTACCTGGTAGCAAGCTTACAGGGAGGCCTAATGGGGCTTATTACCTGCTAGCAATCCATGCTAACTGTCAAGGAGACTGGCAACCGGGAGCCCGCCTTCAGGGAGGCCTGGTGGGGCCTACTACCTGATAGCAGGCCTGCAGGGGCGGCTTCCTGATGGCAGGTTGAAAAACTGGCTGCTATGACCCCGGACTGACAATAACTTCTCTGCTGACTGACGAAGATGGACTCGTCCCCAGGGAGGCCAGCTTAGGGCTTACTAGTTGATGAGGTTTTCTGCTACTAAAGCCCACACCAAAGCACACATGGGGCCGCCCGCAGGAGGCCTCTCAAGGCTGACTACCCTGTTGCAGCTGCTATGCGTGTCCCCCCAGTCAACTGTCCAGACTGCCCAAGCTGGCTGCTCACTTTATTAAATATTTCTTCATTTTAAACAGGCCATTTTTTCTTTATTTTCAACTTTCTACATATTTTCCCAATTTAGCAATGTTCAGATAGAAATTTCAATTTCAATGTCTTTTCATTTTTAATTGTTGATAAAGATTTTCTAATCTTTAAGCTTCAGATTAGTGTTTAGGAAAAGCAACATGTTAAAATGTTTTGGTTTAAGCCGATTTTGCCTCTGACTAATTGTCTCTCCTGCCTTAGAAAACAGCCTCTCTGCTGGAACAGAGGTTGCGACGATTCCAAGGTATTTTTTGCCAGGTTGCTGAGCAGTGGAAATGTGCTCTCATTTTTTTCCCACCATAACAAAGGGTCCTCACTTCTTGGGATCACCTTTTCTTCCATGTATCTGCGCATCCGAATGTATGCATCTGTATTTGCTGTGCAATTCCCCTGAAAAGCTAATATACGCGTGTCAAACTCCTGCCATAATCCTCCTTTGGATGTTGAACAGTCAGCACCTGTTTCAGTGTTTGCAGCAGATGACTCTTGTGACACTGTCAAGGCTGTTCCCATAAAGGTGGTGGATGCAGAGGGTTCACCGCTTGCTGCCTGTCTGCCCAGGGCTTGCATCTCACAGATGAGCCGCAATTTGATTGCTTCCACATACCCAGCATCACAAAATGGAATGTTTTTTAACCTAATGTCCAAAAAGTTGCTGGCTGCAAGAGCATAATTGTGCTCAATGTTTTCAAAACGTTGTTTGCATTGTGATGAAAGCTGTAAAGCCAAAGTGTTGCCACTCTGCCCGGCATGAAGAGGTATGACTTTTGAAATTGTAACATACTGCTCTGCCGAAACTTCCTTCGTAGCCTCTTCAAATGGCCTGAGGGCTTCAATGGCCCGGCTGATATGGGACCGTTCTTCATCATTCAAGCACGAGGTGTTTCTCCCAAGAAGACAAAGTGCTGTTATAACCACTTGTCTTTGCTTAGACAGTCTCTCCAGCATGTAAAACACTGAATTCCACCAGGTCTCTACTGCTTGGATTAGTCTGTGCTCTGGCAGTTGCAACTGAAATTGAACTTCTTTTAGCTTGTCAGATGCTTTGGTGCTATGATGGAAGAACCGAACAATAGCACCACACTTCTCTAGGATGGACTCCAAACTCGTATCAGCCTTAATGGAGTCTTTCACAACTAAGTTAAGGGTGTGTGAAAAACACAGAATGTGTTTCCATTGGGTTTTCCGCACAGTTGAGACCATATTAGCTCTGTTATCAGTGATAACAGCAAATACCTTGCTTGTAATGCTCCAGTCATCAGATATTTTTGTAAGGAGCTCAGATATATTTTGTGCTGTATGCTGTACAGCTACATGGACAGTCTCAAGAGTGCAAACCTGCATCTGCCAATTCTAGTCAATAAAATGTCCTGATACAGTTAAATATGCTTCAGTTGTTCTTGATGTCCACATGTCACTTGTTAAAACCACACTGCTTGCAGAGTCTATGTAGTCTTTAAGTGTTGTTTTGATATGCTCATATAGCTTTGGAATTTCACTTGACATCAAGGATTTCCTACCTGGGATATTGTATCGGGGATCAACCACCTTCATGAAATGACGGAAACCTGCATCTTCAACCATTGAAACTGGTTGCAAGTAACTATCATCTTGGCTAGGCTTCTTCCAGATCCGGCCCACACTTGACACTATCATCTGGCCCACTACCTGCGTGGAGTTATGGCACTTGGGCGGTCCGCTCCTGTTTGCCATATTTGGGCCACAATCAAGCCATAGCAATGCCGCATGTCAGCCATGAACAAAACACATGAAGCAAAACTGGCCCACATCTGGGCAACAGTTCATTTTAATTCAGGCCCAGATCCGGCACAGATCTAATACCTTGCTCTGGCCCACATACTGTGTGGAATGATGGCACATGGGCGGTCCGCTCCTGTTTGCCAGATTTGGGCCACAATCAAGCCATAGCAATGCCGCATGTCAGCCATGAACAAAACACATGAAGCAGAACTGGCCCACATCTGGGCAACAGTTCATTTTAATTCTGGCACAGATCTAATACCTTGCTCTGGCCCACATACCGCGTGGAATGATGGCACATGGGCGGTCCGCTCCTGTTTGCCAGATTTGGGCAACAATCAAGCCATAGCAATGCCGCATGTCAGCCATGAACAAAACACATGAAGCAGAACTGGCACACATCTGAGCAACAGTTCATTTTAATTCTGGCCCAGATCCAGCGCAGATCTAATACCTTGAATGATGGGACATTGGCGGTC
This sequence comes from Romanogobio albipinnatus, assembly GCA_023566225.1. NCBI lineage: Eukaryota > Metazoa > Chordata > Actinopteri > Cypriniformes > Gobionidae > Romanogobio > Romanogobio albipinnatus. The sequence goes on from CM042244.1 coordinate 30,191,226, forward strand.
CGCTCCTGTTTGCCAGATTTGGGCCACAATAGCCACTTTACATGTGCACTTTTTTGTAATTCCGATTAAAATCATTCCGATTGAAAGATTCGGTGGACTGTTTACATGAGACGTTATCTAAACCGATCTGGTGTTTACATGTGCTGAATCATTTTGTGACATGCGCACACAGTTTGTCTGCCACATCAAATTCGTCACGTTAGTATCGTGGATCAATAATTCTGTGTTGGTAATTTTTATATTTATTTCTTTTTCTGTGGGCGGACATGCCGTAGATGAAACTAATGTATGTCCTATTCAATGGCTATTTCAACAGCTGTGAATGATGAATGTGGAATCAAAATGAATTCAATTAATTTATTTTGAAAAACACAACATTAACAATAAAATGCACCCAAATTATTAATAAAAACATAGGATATACGGTGAAACATGAATTAAAGCATTCAAGACGTGCTCCGCATCATTACTAAACGCAGATTATTAAGGAAAGATACCATAATCACAAAGGTATAAATATTAACAAAAATAATTAAAGTAACGTTAGACTGTGGGTAATGTTACTTAACCAATTTGAAGCATTTGTTGAACTTTTTTTTATATCTACGAGAAACAGAGAAATGTCGACATGTCCTCTCCAGCAGTTTTATACAGTTTTATAAAAGCTATTCATTATTTGTTGTAAAGTGTAAGAATCACCACAGAAAAATAAATTCTTCTGTCAGGCGCAGTTGAAGCCTAGGACAAACGCTGTTAAGATGGTGTAGCCAGGCTATGTCTGTGTCATTATTCCAACATTATGTTCATAACATGTTACGAAATAAAAAGTTTAATACCCCAGAAAAAAATTACTTTCCTCTCTTGTCAACATTAGCCTGGTGTGAGCTCTTCAGTTGTGGAGGCGCACATGCTGTATGTCACGTCACAGAAAGACGTACACTCAAAGTAATCGGATCAGGTCGTTTACATAGTGGAATTTTTCGTTTGATCGGTTCATGAAAAGGTTTATCCCTATTATATGCCCCATAGACTAGCGTTATAAGCTAATCTGTTTTTAGAGATAAAACTCTTTACATTCGATTTTCATGAAAACGCATCCCAGAGAACGATCTACTCTGTAACCATGTGTTAATTACCCCTAGGTTTATTTTTCACCGGAGTTGTCCTTTAACTGTTCATTTTAATTCTGCCCCAGATCCAGCCCATGTCTAATACCTTGCTCTGGCCCACATAAACCAGAAGTGACCCTAATGTGGCCCACAGTTGGTCTTTCACACATTCCTCATGTGGCCCACATGCCAGATCTGGTCCAAAAGTTTGCCAGATCTGGTCCAAAAGCAGGCCAATGCACAAGTCAAGTCACCTTTCTTTGTTAATGCTTTATGTATTGTTTCAAAGCAGCTTTACAGGTATAAACATGAAAATAATGATTTAATTATTCAAACAGAGTTCAATTATGCAGTAAAGCAACTCTAAAAAGAAAATAGTGTCACTGTTCAGCTGAAGTCAGTTCAGTGTTGATTCAGTTCTGTTCAATTACTGTGTAAAGTAAATCAATAATGAAATCAGTTAAATTCGCTATAAGCAGCTCTGCAGAAAACATCATCCAGCTTAGTTCAGTTCTCATCCGATAGCGTCAGTGCAATCAAATAAATAATATTGTATAGACATTAGACATACCTGACATACCTCAGGCCTGCCATCATATGTAATTCTTGCCGCCAATGTCAATATCACAAAAAACAATAACACAAAAAATGTCACAAAAAAATAGTGCAGTCTCTCTGACAGCGTGCGCATATAGCAAAGTGAGGTGTCTTTCACCGCTTACTGCACTTTAGCGGTTTAAAATCACTTGTTTTTTAACCACAATGCTTAAAAATGCATGCAGATGATAAGATTTCATGACCACGCAAACAGCACAGCAACGTCACATGAGTGTAACCACGACAGACACAGTCCAAAATCTCTTGATACATTGATACATTTCTACCAGTTAATCGTGTCTACCAGTATATCGCCCACCCCTATTGTTGAATATTAAGTGTCCCCAACTTAGCAAGCCAAAGGTGACAGCGGAAAGGAAACCAAAATCCATCAGGTGACAGAAATGGAGAAGAAAAAGCCCTTGGGAGAAACCAGGCTCAGTCGGGGAACCTGTTCGTCTCTAGCCAACGAGCATGGTGTGATTATGATTCAGGCTGCATTACAAGTCAGACTGTGGATTGGAATAATTCCGAATATTTCCGTTCCATCAGCTTGAAGATCAGGATACAACACGCCAGCATGGAGTTGAAGCTGACCATAGGGGTCTGTGCAGAGGACTTGTCTGGTTCTTGAGGTCTTTGCTGAGGATCTGTGCTGATGGCTGTTAACAAGTTCCTCACAGGGGATCCGTCTCAAGGACTTGTCTAGTTGTCATGGTCTCTGCTGACATTTAGGGCTGCGTTGAGTGCAGGTCCACTATCTCATCTGGATTTGGAGCAGATCTGGCTGACAATGGCAACCTCGGGATAAGATTGAAACAGACAGAATGTTAGCAAAGAACATTGTTAGACACTGGCCCACAAACGAGACGACGTGAGAGTTGGCCGGCCCAAATTCTAGGCACGATTCGTCGACCAAAAGTGCATGCAGGTCCCCTACCCTCTTGATTGAGGCCAATGCGGTCAGGAGGACTGTCTTCATGGACAGAATTTTCAGCTCAACTGACTGCAAAGGCTCAAATGGCGGACCCTGGAGTGCTCTAAGCACCAGGGCTAAATCCCAAGAGGGTACCGAGGTTGGACGAGGAGGATTTAGTCTCCTCGCACCTCTGAGGAACCTGACGATTAACCCTTTGACACGTACGATCAAACCCGTGTGATAAATCTAGGCTGGTCCCTGGAGCGTACGATCATACTGGTGTGATTAGAACGCTCAGTGATCAACTGCCAAATTCAAAATTTAAATCTGCTTTAGCGCGCTGACTGGCGCGGAGCCAAAGACTGAGTGAGTGAGAGACTGACTGAGCTCAGTGTCTTTTAATGTTTATTTTAGGTTTCATACACTTCAAATTACATTACACAACCACAAAATATCAGCAAAAACAAAATATAGTTTGTAATTGCATACTAATATATAAAATAGCAAGATATCAGTGTTGTAAACATAATGGCCCATGCTAACATTACCGATCAAATAACAATCATTTTCTACCCATTGACGTTTATGATCAGTCTAGGCTGTCCCCTCACGTAATGTCACATATATCAGGAGAAGTGGGTGATCTTGTGTTGTAAATCCAGCAGGCTTCAGCTCCCTGGTGCTGTTGTAAACATATAATCGCGGCACGAGCGCCCATAACGTTAGCTCGCTATAACATTACCGATCAAATAACACAATCATTTTCTACTCTTTGACTCGTACGATCAGTCTAGGCTGTTCCCTAAAGAGGATGCCCATGTACTTGGGAGGCCGGCGTGCAAATTGAATCGCATAGCTGAGTCTGATGGTACGGATGAGCCAGCGTGACGGTCTGGGGAGGCCAAGCCAGGCCCCCAGAGACCGAACAAGTGGGACCAACAGCACCACAGACGTACCCGGGGTGAGGCAGCGAGGTGGAGCACTCAGACCCGACTCGGGAGGCCCGGGGGCGGCCTGGAGTGTTGTCTGTGTACTCCAGGTGGGGCATAGTGTGGGTGAGAAGGCCCGGGGGCATCCTCGGTGCCCACACTGCTGCCCCCTGGTGAGGGGTGAGAGGGGAGGAAAGGAGAGGCAAGGCCCGGGGGCATCACACACTGCCAACCAGCCGGCGACTGGGTGGAGGCAGCAGCGGGTCGCCGGGGCAGAATGTTCTTGATGGCCTCCGTCTGCTTCTGGGCCACCGAGAACTGCTGGGTGAAATTCTCGATGGCGTCGCCAAAGAGGCCGGCCTGGCAGACAGAGGCGTCAAGGAACCGCACTTTGTCGGCCTCATGCATATCTGCCAGGTTCAGCCATAGTTGGCGTTCCTGGACCACAAGTGTGGACATCGCCCGACCCAGGGCGCGTGCGGTGACTTTCAACGCCCGGAGGGCGAGGTCCGTCACGGTACGCAGTTCCTGCATAACCCCTGGGTCGGAACTACCCTTGTGCAGTTCCTTGAGCGCTTTGGCTCTGCCCGTTAGACCGGACGAGAACCTACACGCCCGGGAGGGGAGACGTGGGTGACCCCGCCAGTCGGTAGCGGTCTTTGGACACAGTTGCATCGCTACCGACCGCTCCACTGGGGGGACCTCCACGTAACCCTTAGCTGCGCCAGTGAGGATGGAGGAGTCAGTCGATCGTGCACGGGCGCTGTTGGGCACCGTCCACGACTTCGTGAGCTTCTGATGCACTTCCGGAAAGAATGGCACTGGGGAGGGGTGCTGAGAACCAGCACGGTCCGTCCCGAGATACCAATCGTCCAGCCACGAGGGTTCGGGACACGGTGGAGGGTTCCACTCGAGCCCGACACTCGCGGCGGCCCGGGAAAGCATAGCCGTGAGCTCTGGATCAGACTCGGACAACGCTACCACACCCGAAGGGGGTAACACAGCTGGATCCTCATCTCCATAGTCCATTAGCTCGTCCCACGATGCAGCTATCGATATCATGTCCTCAGTCGGAGCCCCAAAAGAAACGGCCAGCCCCCATGGGAAGGACCGTATAAGGACAGTATTTCCAATTTTCGGTTATAACATGAAGTTGGCTTCCCAAACATTTATTTCAATCATCTCTCTCTGGATTTACTTTCGGTGCAGAAACAACTGCTGATTCTTGTATCATTTGGTTAATTTCTACAATACAGAAGGATCAAACAGATCTTAATATCAATCCGCATGAGCGACAATCAGATCAGTGTTGGGAAAGGCAAGAAAACTGTGACTTAAGCCAGGTTCTGATTTCTGTGTGGTTTTCTTCATATCATCACAGAAATTTCAGGAACAGCTTATTTGTTTTGTAACTCCACATTCTGCCAAGATAACCAGTTTATCATGCTGATGTAGGGCTGGGAAATATGGCCAAAAAATAATATCTGTATTTTTTGGTTGAATGGCGATACACGGTATATAACAGAGATGGAGCGATTGTTAATAAGATGAACGCAACACACGCCTCGCGGGCAGCGGGACTTTTATTATGCCACAGTCGTCGACGCTATTTCCGCTCTGTTTTCATATTAGACACATCTGAGTGTGTTGAAAATTATGTTATGACGTTACTCTGTGCATTCTCTCGGCGACTGCTATGACACTTGTTCACACTGCAGTGAGAGTAAAGTGTTTCTGCAGAATAAAACCGAGGGGAACGCGGATATGATGTCATCAACAGGCCACGCCCTCACACGTCCCGGTTCCTTGGTTAAAATAGCACCTCACAATTAGGGCTGGGTATTGTTCAAAATCTTTCGATCCGGTGCCAATTTCGATACCTCAGTTTCGATACCGGTTCCTAACGATACTTTTTTCGATACCATATGTTTTAAAATCCATTTCAACATCAACAAAAATACATTAAAACACAAAAAAAATATTTTTCACCTTAATTAAAACCAGAGGTGGGTAATAACGAATTACATTTACTTCGTTACATTTACTTGAGTACATTTTTTGGGTAACTTTTACTTTTAGAGTATATTTAAAGATGGGTACTTTTACTCTTACTCAAGACAATTTCTGTACTTTTACTTAGTTACATTAGGTGGCATTCCTCCGTTACTGTCAAATGGTAATAATTATATTATATATTTTAAAATAAGTTAATATGACTTTCGCAAGTCTCGCGAAACGTTGGAGAGGCTGCTTCGCGAGAGGTGGCTACGCATCACTCGCTTATAATTAGTCACACACACACACACACACACACACACACACACACACACACACACACACACACACACACACACACACACACACACACACACACACACACATATATATATATATATATATATATATATATATATATAACAATAAGGTTCATTAGCTTACATTAGTTAACATGAACTAATAATGAACTGCACTTATAAAGCATTTATTTATCTTTGTTAATGTTAATTTCAACATTTATTAATGCATTATTCAAATATTGTTAACATTAGTTAATGCACTGTGAACTAACATGAATAAACCATGAACAGCTGTATTTTTATGAACTAACATTAACAAAGATTAACTAATGCTTAACGGAGGTGTTGTTCATATTTAGTTCATGTTAACTAATACATTAACTAATGTTAACTAATACAACCTTATTGTAAAGTGTTACCGAGAGGTGTGTGAAAGCTCTCCAAGTAGTCTGAAATTGAGGGTTTTCGCTTCTTATCAATCAGATCGAAAGTAACTAGTAGCTAACTACTTGAGTAGTTTTCTCATTGAATACTTTTTTACTCTTACTCAAGTAAATATTACAATTGTTACTTTTACTTTTACTTGAGTAAATATTTCCGTAAGTACTTGTACTTTTACTTGAGTACAGATTTTGGCTACTCTACCCACCTCTGATTAAAACTAATTCTGGTAACACTTCTCACTCAGGGTAACATCGTTAATAAAACTGGTTGTGCTTTTTGGATAGGGGTGCTAAAAAAGGTGATCTTTCTTACCTGCTACCAGGGTTTGACATTAACTTTTTTGCTCACCAGCCACTGTGGCTAGTGATTTTCCAAACTTACTAGCTACTCAGCATTTTCACTGGCCACAATATTGCCATTTGGAAATTACATTTTATATGATTAAAGTTTACTTTGGCATGCTTTAATTACTTGATTTTGAGTCATTTTACTTGATGTATAAGATTTAAGACCCTTTTAAACTTTCAAATGCAGTGACCACCCAAATCAAGACTACATTGTTTATCAGCTGGTATGTGCACGTGAGCAAGGGGTGGGCAATATGTGCATAGGCTAATATGAGAAATTTAATATGATATGAGTTATTTTTGTTAGGCTATATAAAAGAACAAAGAAGCAAATTAGCAAATTACAAAAACAATAGTACAATTAAAAAAATCTTTTGTCAGGTTTATTTAATATGTAAACATTTATTTAACATCTGTAGTTGTTTGATTAACATTAATGACAGACAGGTATTTAATTGGGCTGCTGAATACATGGACGTAATATTCTGACACATATCCAGTTATTACCCATCCGTTTACGTACACTTAAGCCATAACCGACTGTGTTCATGCGAGATACTCCACACGATGGAAATTTTGACATCTGTGTGCGTATGTATTTAACTATTCGGGCGCAAGGAGAACTGATCGTGCGTGCGGCAGAGAGAGTGCTTCTGTTGTGTCATTCAGCGCGATTCCACCTGTCCCGCCTTCACTAACTGCAAGTTAATCGATAAAGAATTGTAATTTAATTGTAATTTTGTGATACGACGGTCTTGGCATTTAATTTGGTTGTAGGTGAAATTATATTCAACCCGCCAAAGTGGCTAGTGGGAGTGGCTGCTTACCCGTGTTGAAGAATTCTCTTTCTATAAAAATTACTTCTCAAAGGATTATTGGTTTCAGAAGAGGCTTTATTCACACCAACCAACACAACAAAGCCTGAGGTTTCGTTTGCAACCGGTTCCCTCCTGCTACTTGAAATTTCTGTCATATATATACCATAGTTGTCTTCACACACACATGAAACGTCAGCACACATTTGAACATAATAGTGTCTTTGCATTAGCCTTAAACTGCTAATTTTTAAATAATTAAATCTTCTACATTCCCCACTCTGGGGCTTGTCTAAGCCCCACCTTCACTAACCTTTTCCCAGATGTGTAGTTGCAGAATAATAATTTTTCAGTTATGCTACCTAATGACTTAAAATAAGGCACTCAGTTTCACTACCAATGATAGCAATAGATTATGCAACCACACTCCGGAAGAATATTAGAACTATTGGGGCAGGTCAGATACCTGTGTCTCTTCTTTTATACACCTATCCTTCTCAATGTTTCTTTTTATTATTTCCATAACCTGAATAATTAAGTTATAACCATTTTCTACATTTGTGGAAACACATTTCTTTAGGTGCTGCTCTGGTGTCTGTGTCGACGTGCTGACAGGTAACTGTCCTTGGGGTGTAAAACACTCTAGGAGCAAAGAGGCCTCTCTACATGTGTTGAGCTATATGTCATCCTAAAGTGACCTTATGTCTACATGGGTCACAGGTCTACGTGACTTTTTGGGGACTCAGAGAAATGTACCTCTTTTATGTGCCTTTCTTAACTAAATAGAATAAATTCACTTCTCTACTAAAATGTAATATCAGTATGTTTTGGAGAAGGGCTTGTTGATAGTTAGTTAAGATGTTCTCAACCTTGAGCAAACTGTTACTCTTTGGAGCTTTTGTGTGTATGTGCGTTGCATGATCTATGCAGGTTTAGTATTGAAGATGGTATTTCTGCAGACAATGGCAGACCTGGAGATGCTTTTCTGTGACCTCCGAGGTAATTCTAATCCAAATCTGGGTCTGGGCGACAACGAGTCTACGCATCTACGCATTTTTAGTGATATGTGCTCCTATCTGTTTACGTGTGGAAAGTTGCTTACGTTGTTTGTTGTTAGAGCCAATCAGAATCATTCCACATGACAGTAATGACGTGGTTAAACCTTGAAAACAGTATAACTGTTCAGAAATTGTATGTACGTTAGGCGGAGGCGGGGAGACTGTTAGAGGGAGCGCAGCCTACAAACTCCTTGTGAGACTTGAAGCTGGCTTCTGCTGATGAAACTGCAAACTATTCTTCAGTAAATTTTTCTTTAATTAATCTAACTCCTGACTCTTGGTCTTCATTTTTCACTACTGGTCATGGGTCCTAAGCTGTTACCCCAACAGAACCAAACATCTCCTTCCAGATTTTGCTTTGTTCTCTTTTTCAGGAATGGAGTAAAATATTCTAATATCCCTAATTCCTATGTCTTATCATCAATACATTGTTATAACCGTGAGCATGCAATTTGTTCAGCCTTGCCTGTGGTTGTCACAGTTATGTAGAATAATCAAACATCAAATCATGCATTATACTATTAAAAGTTATTTTTATATCATTGTCATCTTCTTCAACCCAGATACTTTGCGCATCGTAGAGGGTCACCCTTTGGGGAGGGGTTAGGCTAGCACATACACCCAGGGTCTAGCTCATCATTCATTTTCTTCGTCCTCATTGAAGGTACTTGAATCAACTTCCAATGTTTGCAAAATCCAGTTTATCAGGCCAGTCCTTATTATCCATTAGGTTTTCATTGTCTTGATGTTTTAGCACTTCCATATTCTTAACCGTGGTTTGGACAACTAATGAACTTGCTAGAGGAAGTACACAACATAATAATATTCATCCTATTAATAATGCTATTCCTATGAATATTCCTATTTTAGTGAACCATGCTCTCATTGCGCCAAACTTGAAATCCAACCAGTCAAACATTCGGCCTTCACTTCCAGCATTTGCCTTAACTTCTATTCTTAAATTTTTTATTTTTAACATAGCTTCACAAAATTTTCCTCCTGGCGCAGTATTATTTGGTATAAAAGTACAACACTGATCTCCAAACATAATACATACACCTCCTTTGTCTGCCAGCAACCAATCCAGGGCTTGCCTATTTTGCCATGTCATTCTACTTGTTTCTTTTAGTTGTTCTCCTAGTGCGGCTAATGCATCATCAGTGTAATTAATAAATCTTTGCTGATTATAGTAAATATAATTAATCCATTCTGTGTTTTTGTTTTGTGTAATCCATATAAAAATGGATTCAAACCCAGATTTAACTTCATCCTGAGGTATTCTTCTAGGTTGACTAATTAGGGGCCAAGCACCGAAGGTGCGAAGGCACCTATTGAAACCGTTCCTATAATTATTAGGGGCCAAGCACCGAAGGTGCGAAGGCACCTATTGAAACCGTTCCTATAATTATTAGGGGCCAAGCACCGAAGGTGCGAAGGCACCTATTGAAACCGTTCCCGTTCCTATTATTCTTCTTCTTCCGTTTCTTCTTCTTCCGCCACGGAGTCTATGGCAGCCCATTAAACCGTATGGTAAAAAGTTGTGAAATTTGGCACACAGATAGGAGAGTCTGAAAAGTCACCATAGCAAATTTGGAGTCTCTAACTCAATCCCTCTAGCGCAACCATCAGTCCAAAATTTTACTCATGTTTATGCTAATAATAATTTTTTCCTCTGATTCCTTGGCACAAGACGATTCAAATGCACCATATGACGTCATTTTCCGTCATAATAATTTTCCCGCCATTTTGTATTTTCTGATAAACCTACTTTTGCAAACTCGTCCTAGACGGTTCATCCGATTTGCACGAAAATTGAACCAGGTCATCTTCAGACCATGCTGACAAAAAAATCTTACAAATCAAGTTGATTCGTCAAATCGTTTTCGATAAACGCACAAACAAATTGTATGTAGCGGTTGCAAAAACACACTTAAGGCAATATCTCTGCAACGCTTTATCGTATTCAAACCAAACTTGGTACATGTCATCACAAGCATGACCTGAGGCAACATGCAGCGTTTCGGCAGAGCACCCCCTACTGGTCCGGAGATAAAAAAATGGCTGTTTTTGCTTATAACTTTTGAACTTTTGAAATAAAAGTGGTCTCGTTAGATTCGGGACGGCATGCCGAGTCGTCTGATATTCAATTTTACCATATCGGCCATTTTGGCAGTTGGCCATTTTGAATTATGTGCTAAAATGCTGTATTTTATGAACACATGAACGGATTGTTACGAAACTCGGTTTGGGTCATCAACACAATGCCTTGAAGGAGCCTGAGAAGTTTCGAAACAGCGCTACCTAGTGGATACTTTTTTTTTCAAATGCTTATAACTTTGAGTGAACTTGCCTTATTTTCATGGGAGTAACAATTTTTGTCTCCTGAATCCTCACCAAGTCCAACAATACCAGACTTGCTAGGTTTCGGCATATGGTTTGTGCAGCGTTGTAATTTAGTGCTTTAAAAACATTATCTGATATCTTCGAAACCCCTAGTCCGATCGAGACAAAACCAGCATCAGAAGTTCGAAAACATAGGTCGATAGCAATACACTAATGCCCAAATGTCCAAATATTGATAGTAAGGGGGTGTAAAATCCAATCAAAGTCAGGTGTCAATAATTTTTCATGTGTTTTTTCATATAAATGTCTATAACTCCAAAACGAAACAAGATATGTTCACCAAAATTGACACAGACATGTATGGGCTCACTCTGAGGTAGAGGTCTTCACGGAGCCCCCGAGACCCGTGGACCCGGGACCCGACCCGGGACCCGTACGGGTCCGGGTCTATATTTTAAATGGTCAGCCGGGTCCGGGTCGGGTCCCAATCTATTACTACGGGTCCCGGGTCTGTGTGTAATACCCGAGTCGATCCGGACTCGGAGAACACCTGCCCGTGATCACTGCTTGTGTGTTTTTTGTAACTTGCAACTTGTAAAATTAGGATAAGAAAAGTGTGAGTCGGGAAATAAGGTTTTGAAAAAGAAAGAAAAAAAAAACACGAGCGATCTCTCTCTCTCTCTTGCTCGCTCTCTCTCCGCCGTTGCAGCTCACGCCGGTGATCATGGATACCTTCATAAGCGATGTGCGAAAAAAACTATAAAACAACGAATATAAAGAGGTTAAACCCACGGGCACCTCTTCTGTCTGGGCATTAAATAAGTCAGATGGCCATCATTACATGCATTGTTTGTTGCCATGCATGGTTTTGTGTGCAGCAGGGAGTCAGATAATTATTTTCTATATAAGTTTATTCTATTTCTATATTTTATTTTATTTTATGTTTTTCTTGGCAGTATATAGGCTAATGATTGATTTATGTAAGTGTCATTTTGAGTTCGTGTTCTTATTGTGTGACATAATAAATTCAAGTTCAAATCTCAAAAATGCTTGAAGACTTGATACACTTATATTTAAATAATATATTTCAAATCAGTAACAAAATCTCAGGTGAACTGTCGCATAAAAGTTTTCTATGATGCTCAAATTGCGTAAAAAAGCTCATATTTCAGGTTGCTCCAGCCTGCGCATGTGCAGTCTCAAGCGCGTGTCATGTTTCTATGGCAACCCGAGCTTCCGCTGTGATCGACTTTAATAATAATATGAATGAACCGTCTTATTTAATCTTAAAGTTTTGGTGAACAGAGTGACTCAGCTCACAGGGATGATAGAAAATAAATAATGCTGACGTCAGCGGCCACCGAACAAGCAGTCGTTATTATAGTTCAAAAAGGCAAACAGTCAAAGTTATTATGCGAGTTAACTTGAGGCGAAATGCAAATCTGCAAAGACGCATTTGTCATCCGTCACCGTGACATAAAGTGGACTTTTAAAGCTCAAATGATGAGTGAATTAAGCATGCTTGGAATAACAAGAGAGGAATAACATGGATTTAACTTTTTGGCAAAGATGTAATGCATCACAATCAAGTAACAAGGAAGGGAGACGACGGCTATAGGTAAGACAAAAAGTTATATTTATCGTAACTTGTTTATTGACTTGTTAATATCAGTTTATTGTGGAATATGTGACAATCGGGTCCAGTCGGGTCTGTGTCTTCACGCTGGGTTCGGTTTCATCTTAGACGGGTCCAGGTCGGTTCCGGGTACTACATTTTTGTCATTTCTCGGATCTGCACGGGTCCGGGTCCAGTTTTTGAAATAATTGACGGGTCCGGGTCGGTTCCGTTTAGCACATTACGGGTCTCATCAGGTTCGGGTATGAATTTTTGGACCCGTGAAGACCTCTACTCTGAGGACACATAAAAAATGGTAGGATTGTGCCACTTGGTGGCGCTATAATAGAACAAAACATGAAATTCCCATTGACTACAATGCAGTATTATGATATAAAATGCTATACTTTACAAATGAATTGTTGTATCATTACGAAACTTGGTATGTGCCATCAGCACCATGCCTTTAAGGTACTTAAAAGGTTTCAAAACAGCACCGCAATGTGGTCCATACCTATAATGAAAAGGCCTCTTGAGGCTAGATCTCTGCATTGACATATTGACACTATATTGACACCCTGCTTTGATATATTGACACCAATCTTTGCATGTGTCATTGTTCCCTTATTCTGACCACACCACATACATTTTGTAACTGTGCCACCTATTGGTTGAAAGTGATAAATCATTAAATCATTATTATTGACTGTATTTATAATTTTACAGCTATTTTGCCTAAAATCACCTTAATAGGTCTTTAATTGCTCATTGCTGCAGTTGATCTGACACTGCCAGCCATTTTGGCATGTCTTGTCTTCTTCATTGCACTTGGCCCCGATAATGGCTGCTTTCAGCTATATTTGAATCAATTTTTATATTAGGGTCTGGTTCATAAGATCTTTTGGTTCTATTTGTGTTTTGTATTGTATTTTGTTCTGGATCCCACTCTATTAAAGTAATTTCTTGAATTAATCGTACTCTAGTGCACACTCCTGTCCAATTTAGTGGCAAAGAAGTTAGAAGTTTTTTCCTCCCACAAGCCCAAATGAAATCTGTTACTACCATTGTCGGATCTTCATATACTTCTATAGACGGTAGTGCTATAGTTTGCGTTTTACAGTCTTCTTCATCTGGATTAATTTTTTCCCCATTTCTTATTCCTAGTGCTTGCGGTTCTGGGGCTCTTACAGGTATTTTTATGTCCCAACCCTTTGCTTTATCTAAGTCCCAAATAGTAATACATTTTCCTTTAAATTTTCCCAAATTATGAGCTCCTTTAGGCTTATTAAAACACTCATACTCTTGATTATAATCTATACTATACCACTTAGGGACTTCTATTTTTTATTTTTCCAGTTTAATATTTGCATTCACGTCCCAATATCTACACCAATCACCCCAATGTGGTCTATTAAATTTATCTTGAAGTTTAGAATTTCCCATAGAACCTAAACATTCTGCTGAGCAGTAAGGTCTAAAAAAGTCATTTGTGTGGCAAAAGTGACTTTTAAATTCAGCACATTTTACGTAAGCATGCGTATTTGGAACAACTATTACCTTATTTAAGGGTGATTTAGAGCACATTAAGCAATTGCTCAAACCTGTTTCTTTTGCTGTAAATTATGCCCATTTATACCAATCATTATTTTGCGCTGTTTCTCATAGCAAATTTTCTTCACTATTTTTCCTCATCCTTCGCATCTCTACGTTGTAATACTTTTTGTACTTCAATCAATTTTTGTTCGTCTGGTGTCATTGTTAGGCTATTATTAGAACTAACCGAGGCCTTTAAAGTTAATTGTAAGGAAGTCTGGGTGGTCTTGACAACAGTTTGATCCTAAAAAAGGAGAATTGGGTGCTGATGCTTATGGCTTGAGCTTGTAGTGTCAGATGCAGCAGATATGCGATCATCATCAGACACATCATTGGATTCAGTCTGTTGATTTTCTCTGGTTTCAACATTTTGCACCCTTTCATCCATTTCTGGACGTGCTTCCTCGCTTTCTTTTTGCTGCCTTTCTCTGGGAACTCTTGTGCAGTGGTTCAAATGATACCAGGTGGTACTTCCTTCCACTTGGACTGCAGTTGGAGTAGCTGTCACCACTTTATAAGGTCTCTTTCTCCGGGGTTGATTCCACTTTCTCCTGAATAGGGTATTACACCTGGTACAACTGGACCAGATACACCTGGAACAACTGGACAAGATGTTTCTGTCTTCTCACTGGGCTGCTTTCTTTTTTCCTGCAAATATATAGCTTTATGTATTGCAGTTAGTTTCCTCATATAAGATCTTAATTCCATTTGCAATTGTTCTAAAGGCAGCCCTTTGTAGGGACCTCTGCAATATGGTACAGGCACGGGTCGACCCGTAAGCATTTCATGCGGTGTTAAATGCGTGATTCTGTTAGTTTGCATGTGACAACTCATCAGTGCAAGTGGTAGCACATCAACCCAGTTTAATTTAGTACTTTCACATATTTTGCTAATTTTGGCCTTGAGTACTAAATTAGTTCGTTTGACCACGCCCTGACTCTGAGGCCTATAAATGCATCCAAGTCTTGGTTTTATTCTTTATTTATTGTTCTATTTAGTTGCTGCAACACTTGTTTTACAGTTTTTTTAATAAATACCGACCCGTTATCTGAACTTATTTCTGATGGTATTCCAAATCTAGGAATTACCTCTCTTGTTAGAAATTTGATTACTGTTCCTGAACCCTCATCTGCAGATGGTACTGCTTCTACCCATCTGCTAAATCGATCAATTATCACGAGCATATTTCGTTTACCTTGAACTCGCTTTATCATGTCCACATAATACATTACCAGATGCCTGAAAGGTCCTTCTGGCACTGGTATGTGGCCAATTGGTGTCGCTGTTCCCTTTCTAACATTGTATTTGGCACATATTTCACATGTGGACAGAAAATTGTCTACCATTGCATATAAATATGGAGACCAATATCCTTGTTGTTTAATTTTTCGTATTACTTCCCCCCTTGCGCAGTGATCACATCCATGCGCATCTGAAATGAGAATGTTCAAAAGTGCTGTTGGTGCAACAATCTGTCCTTCATGTGAATGCCAAATATCGTTTTCATCTTTTTTGGCCCCCCTCTGATGCCACATAGAGTGTTCATAAGAGCCTGCTTGCTGCTGTATTCGAACAATATCTTCCAGTTGTGGTTGTGGTTCTATCAGAACTACTGGAGTAAGTATCGCCACTAAACATCCTGAGGCTTTTTTAGCCTCCAAATCCGCTACATTGTTACCTTTAATTACAAAGTCATTTCCTATTTTGTGAGCTTGACATTTGATGACTGCTAACCTTTTTGGTAACATCATAACAGTTATCAATTGACATATATGCTCAGAATGCTGGATGGGAGATCCATCAGACTTTTTGAAGCCTCTCTGTTTCCATACTGCTCCAAATAAATGACACACACCATGAGCATATGCTGAATCTGTAAAAATGTTTGCAACTTGTCCCTTTGCAAGTTGACATGCAGCTGTGAGCGCTTATAATTCTGCTAATTGAGCAGAGCAAGGTTGTGCACAATGTTGGGATACTACAGGCACAAATTCTTCCATGTCTTTTCTTACTACTGAATATCCTGTATGATTTCCAAAGTGATCTTTAAAACTAGATCCATTAACAAAGTAAATTACTTCTGCTTCAGAGAGAGAGAGAGAGAGAGAGAGGCTGATTGGAACTGATCGATTGCTCCTGTCTGCTGATCGATTGCTCCTGTCTGCTGATCGATTGCTCCTGTCTGCCTCCTGCTGTGTTTGTAGCTCTGTAGCTCAAGTCGGTAGCTCTGTACAGCCTTGCTTACGTTTGAATCTTTATTTTGATATTTCCTCTTTATTCTACTGCTAAAAAACGATTGTGGTAAGTGGTAAGTTGGATTAATCAAAAACACGGTAAGTCATGTCTTCTCCTGTCATTATCACTTGCACTTCATGCCGCATGTTTAATATAGGCTTCTCCGCTGGCGAACAGGGCTTCACATGTGATAAATGTAAGGAGATAGTTAGGCTGACGGAGAAGATTTCAGAATTAGAAACACGCATCCATACTTTATCTGAGAGTAGTGAGGATGTAACAGCTTTAGACACTGATTTGGATGCGAATAGCTTAGTGAACTCTGTACATTCTTCGGTTCCGGCTGCAGGGCCCTTGCAGCAGGGCAACTGGGTGACAGTGAGGCAGCATAGTTGCAGACCAAAGAATCACTTTTCCGTTCCGGTTAGAACATCAAACAGGTTCTCCCCTCTCAGTGAAGCACCCACTGAGTATCCTGTTGAAAGTGCCCTAGTCATTGGCGATTCTATTACACGGAACGTGACGATACCGGCCACCATAGTCACTTGTTTACCGGGAGCCAGAGCGCCTGACATCAAAGCAAATTTAAAAGTGCTGGCTAAAGCTAATCGTAAATTCTCTAAGATTATTATTCACGTCGGCACTAATGATGTTCGACTTCGCCAGTCGGAGATCACCAAAATTAACATTAAAGAGGTGTGTGAACTCGCTAGTACGATGTCAGAGGCTGTTTATTGTTCTGGACCCCTCCCCGTTAGAAGGAGTGATGAGATAGTTAGCAGGCTATCATCACTCAATGGCTGGTTGTCTAAGTGTCTGCAAAATAACATAGGGTTCATAGACAATTGGAAAAGTTTTTGGGGCAGACCTGACCTGTTGAAGAAGGATGGCATCCATCCCTCCTGGGGTGGTGCCGCTCTTCTCTCTAGTAATTTGGCACATAGTCTTAGAGCTAAACCTTGACTCACTAGGGCCCAGGTCAGGAAGCAGACAAACTGGCTAAACCGACCGTCTGCTAGCTGTCTCACGTCACCGGAGTCAGATAAATCCCAGCACATAGAGACTCTTTCACCGAGATATTATCATATAGAGACTGTGTCTGTTCCCCGAATTAGTAAATACAAAAAAACATCAAAACCATTCAACAGTAAAAATTTAATTGATGTCCAACAAATAAACAAAAGATATAATACAGATGAACAATTGATAAAGCTTGGGTTGCTGAATATTAGATCCCTTTCCCCAAAAGCGCTTATTGTTAATGATCTTATTAAAGATAATAATCTAAATGTGCTCTGTTTGACAGAAACCTGGCTAAAACCTGAAGACTGCATTACCTTAAATGAGTCCACCCCCCAAGATTATTGTTATAAACACGAGCCGCGTCTGAAAGGTAAAGGAGGAGGGGTTGCTGTAATTTATAATAATATCTTCAGTATTACTCAGAAGTCTAGTTTCAAATATAATTCCTTCGAAGTTTTGGTGCTTTATGTAACTCTATGTAGTGTACATGACAAAACCCGTTCAACATTGGTGTTAGCTACTGTATACAGGCCACCAGGGCATAATACAGACTTTATCAAAGAATTTGCTGACTTTCTATCAGAATTAGTACTGGCCGTAGATAAAGTACTAATTGTTGGTGATTTTAATATCCGTGTAGACAACGAAAAAGACGTATTGGGATTAGCATTTAAAGATACACTAAACTCTATTGGAGTTAGGCAACACGTGTCAGGACCCACTCATCGCCATAATCATACTTTAGACCTAATATTGTCACATGGAATAAATGTTGATACCGTTGAAATTCTGCAGCAGAGCGATGACATCTCAGATCATTACTTAGTATCTTGTATACTTAATTTAGCTAAGATTGCAAAGCCGCCCCCTCGCTTCAAAAATGGCAGGACAATCACTGCCGCTACTAAAGATTGCTTTTTGAATAATCTTCCTCATCAGTATCATCTCCTCAGCATCCCAGATAGCATAGAAGAACTCGATGTTGCAACAGAAACTATTGACTCTCTCTTTTCCAGTACTTTAGACACAGTTGCTCCTCTGCGGTTAAAGAAGATTAAAGAAAGTAGTCCAATGCCATGGTACAACGAGCACACCCGGGCCCTTAAAACAGCAGCCAGAAAAATGGAGCGCAGCTGGAAGAAAACAAAACTAGAGGTCTTTCGTAATTTGTGGAAAGAGCACATGATCACATACAGAAAGGCCGTAAGAACTGCTAGATCTGCTTATTTCTCAACTCTCTTGGAAGAAAACAAACACAACCCGAGGTATTTATTTGATACTGTGGCTAAATTAACCAAAAATAAAGCTTCAACTTCTGATGATTGTAAACTGCACAGCTGTAATGACTTTATGAACTTCTTCACATGTAAGATTGATAATATTAGGAAGAAAATTTTAACCATGCAGCCGTCTACTACAGTATCACATCAGACAGAGCATTGTAGTGTCACTGAGAAAGAATTACAATCATTCACTGCTATAGGAGAAGAAGAATTGGCTAAACTCGTTAAATCATCAAAATCAACAACATGTATGCTTGACCCTGTACCGACTAGGCTATTAAAAGAGATGCTACCAGAGGTCATAGATCCTCTTCTTAATATCATTAATTCATCTTTGTCATTAGAATATGTACCGAAAACTTTTAAGTTGGCTATTATTAAACCACTTATTAAAAAAACGCAACTTGATCCTACAGAATTAGTCAATTATAGACCAATCTCAAATCTACCCTTTCTGTCAAAAATACTTGAAAAGGCAGTGTCCTCACAATTATGTTCCTTTTTAGAAAGAAATGGTATCTGTGAGGATTTCCAGTCAGGATTTAGACCGTATCATAGCACTGAGACTGCTCTCATCAGAGTTACAAATGATTTACTCTTATCATCCGATCGTGGCTGTATCTCTCTATTAGTGTTACTCGATCTTAGCGCTGCATTCGATACTATCGACCACAACATTCTTTTGAATAGACTCGAAAATTATGTAGGTATTAGTGGAATTGCCTTGTCATGGTTTAAATCATACCTATGTGATCGTTACCAGTATGTAGCAGTAAATGAAGAGATGTCACACCGATCAAAAGTTCAGTATGGAGTACCGCAAGGCTCAGTGCTAGGACCGCTGCTCTTCACCCTGTACATGCTACCACTGGGAGATATTATTAGGAAGCATGGTGTTAGTTTTCATTGTTATGCTGACGATACTCAGCTCTATATTTCTTCACGCCCTGAAGAAACTTACCAATTCACAAGATTAACGGAATGCATAGCTGATATAAAACATTGGATGACCTGTAATTTCCTGCAACTCAATTCAGAAAAAACTGAATTTTTAATTATTGGACAAAAAAGCTACACAAGTAACCTAGAATACTGTTTAACACTTGATGGCTGCTCTGTCAAGTCTTCGTCGTCAGTGAGGAACCTGGGTGTGCTCTTTTATACCAATCTTTCGTGTGAAAGCCACGTTTCGAGCATCTGTAAAACTGCATTCTACCATCTTAAAAATATATCTAAATTACGGCACATGCTCTCAATGCAAAATGCTGAACAGTTAGTTCATGCGTTCATGACCTCAAGGCTAGATTATTGTAATGCTCTTCTGGGTGGTGGCCCTGCTTGCTTAATAAATAAACTCCAGCTGGTCCAAAACGCAGCAGCTCGAGTTCTTACTAGAACCAGGAAGTATGACCATATTAGCCCAGTTCTGTCAACATTGCACTGGCTACCTATTAAACATCGCATACATTTTAAAATCTTGCTTATTACTTATAAAGCACTAAATGGTTTAGCTCCCCAATACTTGAGCGAGCTCTTAACATATTATACTCCATCACGTCTACTGCGGTCTCAAAATTCTGGCCAGTTGATCATACCGAGAATATCCAAATCAACTGCAGGCGGTCGATCATTTTCCTATTTAGCTCCTAAACTCTGGAACAGTCTTCCTAACATTGTTCGGGAAGCAGACACACTCTGTCAGTTTAAATCTAGACTAAAAACACATCTCTTTACTGTGGCATACACATAAAACACTTTTTCAATGAAATTATTGTTAGGCTGCATTAACTAGGTCAGCCGGAACCGGGAACACTTCCCATAACACCTG
Source organism: Romanogobio albipinnatus (assembly GCA_023566225.1). Lineage (NCBI taxonomy): Eukaryota > Metazoa > Chordata > Actinopteri > Cypriniformes > Gobionidae > Romanogobio > Romanogobio albipinnatus. The sequence continues at coordinate 30,211,661 of CM042244.1, forward strand.
ATGTACTCGTTACATCATCAGAAGAATGGCATCTACGCTAATGATAGTCTCTCTGTTTTATCCCGAGGTTTACTGCAGTCAGCCGGATCCGGGCCATATCCTGATCAGATGATGGACCTGCGCCCAGAGAAGACCAACACAGGACCCCGAAGTGTCCACAGAGACCGTGTCAATTAGTCTCCCCCTGCAACTGCCTCATCGACACGGCATCTTAATAAACCTGTCTCCAGTGTGATGAGTCCGATTGTTCGAATATTACAATGAAATAATACTTAAATCGATATGTCATCCGCAATAAACCCGTCTTCAGCGTGTTGACTCCGTTTGTTCAAATATTACCATTAAATAATACTTAAATCGATATGTCATCCACAATAAACCCGTCTCCAGCGTGTTGCCTCCGATCATTCGAATATTCCGATCTATTATGACCTCTGACCAGTAAAGCTGGCAGAATAATAATAATAATACTACGCTGTTTGTTAATTGGCCAGAGGAGAACTGGCACCCCGACTGAGCCTGGTTTCTCCCAAGGTTTATTTTTCTCCATTAGGTCACCTGATGGGGTTTTGGTTTCCTTGCCACTGTTGCCTCTGGCTTGGCGTGCTCAGTTGGGGACACTAAAATTTTTCAACTAAACATCGAAATAAATCGAATTAATAAACTAAATGAACCATATAATAATGAGCCATATATTACTGATCTAATTATTGATCTAAAGCCCACACTGTCACGGTATGGAAATTTAAACTGATGACATCAAATGACTATACAGCTTCATAAAATTATGCTGCATTATTTTCCTGTTTAACACTGTAAAGCTGCTTTGGAACAATCTGCATTGTTAAAAGCGCTATATAAAAAAGTTGACTTGACTTGCTTCAGAGATAGGTGTTGATTCAAGATCTGGTCATAATCTTGTGAATGCCAATGAATTGGCCACACAATCATGTGGCTCTCCTTTGTAGACCAAAGGAATCAATTCAGCTAGATTCACTGTATTGCATAGTTTAATGGTAACATCTGGGTACGTAAGCAATGATGAATATGCTAGAATGCGAGCTTGTGTTAAAACAAATTTTCCTTATTCTATAAGTTCAACAATTTTATGATGTGCATAAATAGTTACTGGGTACCCCATAGTTATTGTAGCTGCTTTCTCATATGCATAGTATACTGCTGCAAGGCCCTGCTGGTAGCATGGTGGGTAGCCTTGTGCTACGTTGTCTAGCCTGGTGCTATAATAAGCTATAGGCTGTTTTTTCCTGCCACTGCAAGTCTCTTGCATCAGCACAGCTGATGCATAGCCATCAGTTCTATTTGCCACAAATGTTTAAATCAAATGTTTTAGTGTACTCAGGATTTCCAATCACAGGTTCTTTCTGTAATTCCTTTTTAATCGATTCAAAAGCTGCCAAAGCATCTGTATTCCATTTTAATGAATTTCCTAAGTTTTGTAATCCTGCTTCTTTCATGATTTCTCTTAATGGAGCTGTTTTTATTGCATAGTCTTCTATCCAATCAGCATTGAAACCAGTCATTCCTAGAAAGGTCATCATTGCTGTTTTTGGCAATGGTACTTTACTTATGCCCTCTAATTGTTCTGGAGCAATAGCCCTTGTACCATATGAAATTATCCTTCCTAAGTATTCAACCTGTGGTTGACAATACTGTAGTTTACTTTTAGATGCCTTGTTACTTTTAGGACTTTAATAAAATCTTTGTGACACTGTTCTCGAGTTGTTGAACAAATCATCAAATCATCTACATATTGTATCAGAGTACTGTCTATCATTAGGTCTTCTAAATCCGCCTTGAGATCCTGATTGAATATATGCGGTGAATGTTTAAATCCCTGCGGCATTCGAGTATAAGTATATTGTTTATGTGCATACGTGAATGCAAATAAGTACCTACTTTCTTCTTCTACAGGAATGCTGAAAAAGGCATTACATAAATCTATCACCGTGAAATATTTAGCATCTGGGGGGATATTTGTCAATAATGTGTGCGGGTTTGGAACATCAGCTGGCCAATCTTCTGCTATCTCATTGATTGCTCGTAAATCATGCACAAGGCGCCATTTTGTTTTATTTTCTTTTATTACAGGCAAAATTGGAGTGTTACAGTAACTGCTTGTTTCTATTAACCCTTTAGGCGCCAGAGGTTTTTTCCTAAAACGTTCGATTTTGACATCTTAATTTGAAAAGGCTATATCTTAAAAGTGATAAAAGATAGAGACTTTCTGTAAATTAGAGAAATATTAAGGATGACCCAAAGTTTATGTAGGGATTACATTTTCTCATCTAATTTGCATATTATTACGTCATATGGTGGTGGTCACCTTGGATTATAGAATTTTCATGAAAAGTCACATGTTTAAATGATAAATGCAGCACTTCTTTCCCCCCAAAATGTCCCTCACCTTCTGTATGCTATATATTACACAATACTGAATGCTCAGGTGAATAGTAAATAGTAAACAAACTGTGTAAATCGTTACTAATAAATGGTAGAAACAAACCGAATGCATGTAGCGGTTGGCCTTTTGCTGTAGAGACTTTCCATTTACTACATACTGTAGGCTCTGATTCCATGTATGGGGACACATATATATTATTTATATGACACACAAACACAAGTAGACAAGACCTGTTTAGTTCAAAAGATCACTCGCCATGGTAAGGCAGAGATCATGAGTGAGATGACGAGACAAGACGAGAGACAGACGCACGCGCGCGCCCGCCGAGAATGCACAGTTCGGACTACTGTCATTGTCATTGTGACTCCACACCCTGCCTCCACGTTGCCCCCTAACTGTATTTGCAATACAAGAGCCGTGGAGTGTGCGTGAGACAACCGCTGCCAGTGTGAATGGCACACAAACGGCCGCGCGCGGCTCGTGCTCTCCATCCGCACCACTGCCCTGCCAATGCACTGCTCGCGCGTGCGGTGTGAAGCCGGCGTAACACACCTGCTAACTTCACAATGAACACTCCGACCCCGCGAAACACCTGTGTTCCCACCACTGACATTGGGCAAATGACCATCTACATTTGGCAAAGGATTCACCGTTTGTGTTTGGTGTAGGGCTATACTTTCATTTTCAGAATCACCGTCATCAGATATTCCCCTTCAGAATTATGGTCTGCGAATAGAATACCCAACACTTCATTGCGGGTAAGCTTTATTGATGCCATTAGAAAATAATAATCTAATGCAAATACTCGCTGGCATTGACAATATCGCTCTGATAATATGGCACACCTGCACACTAGCTCCGCGTTTGTTCGCACTGATTCAATGCGCTCTTGCTCGAAGATTTTGTATAGAAGCATGATGTTTTTTTGAGTCTGGGATGAAGTATGACATGTCTGACATCTAGTGGAGGGGAGGTCAAACGAAATTTGACACCCTATTTGACAAAATCGGCCGTTTTATTCAGTGCCGCCTCTTGTCGAGTAAACTCGACCGTGGCGCCTAGAGATTTAATACTCCTACTTTTTCTAATCCTTCAATTGTGTTTTTTATGCCTGCTTCTACTTCAGGCTTTAAAGGGTACTGTGATTTTCTTGGCAGTCGTGCACCTGGCTTAAGCCTTCTTATTGGGCTGGCTTATTTGACCAATCATACATCTGTCTCATGTTGCGACCATAAATCAATTGGCACTTGTTGCTCCACTTCCTTAAATAGCTCACTCTCAACAGTCTTTATTGATTGGGATTTTGCTATCATTTGTGTTTGTACTGTTTGATTTATAACTATTTCTTGAGGAATCCCCATTAATTTTGTTTCACACCAGTGTAGTGATTGAGGCGATTCAGACACTTAATTGCCTGTTACATTTAACAAATATGTTTTAAATACTTTGGGTTGAATAACAGACCTTCCCCCCAACACAACAAAGAAGGATCCTCCGTTACCAGGGAAACCAGCTGATAAGGTGTTTTATGGCCCCCAAAAAGAATGTGGCCACATGGAAAGTTCCCAACTAAAGACACAAAGCCTGTAAAACACACATTGTGGCCTCAAGTTATAGACACATCGTCTATAAATGAACATGCACCCCAGGACATTGTATGTACACATATAACTCTCTTGTAATGTGTTCCCTATCATTGCATTCCCTATGTATCCATGTCCCGTGAACGACTTACTATTCCATGTAACCTCATATATGTCATGTCTCCTATCAAATTAATGCACGCTTCATAACTTACACTTCCACGTATGTCATGTCCTTGTACGAAGCAATATGTGTTTGTTGCATTAATTAGAGTATACCTGAGCACAGACTCATCAATTTCAGGCTTTGGAACAAAGAGCAATAAAATTCTCCCGAGGAATTTCCCGCTTGGAAATCCCAACAATCTCATTGGTCAAGCCTGCCTCCAGAGGGTGGGACTATTTTCGACCTTAAAAAGAGAGCTCGCAGAGATCCTCCTTCTCTTCTTCTCCTGCTAACACGGACACCACAAGCTGTGTTTGGGGTGGCTCTCACCCAGCAGGGTGCCCACATGGCAGACCTCCACAAACACAGAGCCAAAGGCCTCACAAGGCCCTGGAGCAGAAGGCCCAAACTCTGCATGCCATGTGCAACTTCCTCTATGGATTTGAAGCAACCACGCGGCTCAGTCAACCCGCAAGGACTCCGACGAGACAAAACTTCCCTTCCATCACGCCAGCGCGGCTCGCGGGGCTCCGGCCCGAGCTTGCGCGGCCAGGCCAAGCTGATCACCCCTTTGAAGATGACGCAACACCGGCGCGCTCCATCCGAGCGCGCACATCACTGCGCGAATCTTCTTAGCGCGAACGAGATGCCTTTTCCTTCCAAGACAACCGCTCCTACACGCCGTTAAATCTCCCACGGACCGACCCCGGAAGGACCGAACGGAGGGAGAGCTTCAGCGCATGAACACTCTGAGAAACGCAACGCATGCATCTTGCTTACACAACACAAAGAAACCATGCAAGTATCAATTCTATCGAAATTTAGATGCGTTTAAGATTGTACCCCTATTATGGTGATAATTGTTCGTTACTGGCTCTAGCGGTTCTGGTTGGGAAATGTCTGACCGGACCATTCCCTTCTCACTTTCCTGTTCTCCTCCTCTCTCTTCCCTCTATTTCTATCCCCTTTCTTCTCTTTCGTTACTTTCCCTATTTTGTATATACATGTATCCTTTATTTAGTTGTATGTAATCGTAGTAGCTATCACTATTAAAACCATTGTATCCACGTTTTGATTGTCATTGTTGTTGCTCACAAAACATGAGTCCCTTTAATGTCAGATCTAAGCTACGAGCTCTTATAAGTATCATTGAATGCCGTAATTAATACCATAACTCGGAAAGTTTGTCCTTTGTGGCCAGAGGGGTAAACTTCCCGAAAATGGGTTGAAGACCAAGTTGATGAGTATTGTACTGCTCGTTCGTTAAACCGAACGGAGTAGAGGAATTCTGAATCACTTCCTTAGAGGCTATTTTGTGATTATTTAATATAGATATATATCCAGAGTTGATTGCAATAAATTGTTGTTAACCATATAGGTATATATATATTGCATAAATACCTGTTAGGTATTCCCTTTGTGGGTGATTTTGGAGATTTGTGATTCAATTATAACCCGTTATGATTAATCATAAATCCCTAAATATTAATACCCAGTATTCCCTATGAGCTAAATTTAATTTAATAATATATGTAACCCTAAGACGTTACAGATTTTTGGTGGAGAATGCGGGCAACATTTTAAACTTTGTTTTGTGAGCAACCTTGTCAATTTTATGTGTATATTATTGGTATTGATTTTGATATTTTGTATGCGCGCTTCAGAGAGTGAGACAAGTCGCAAACGCGAACTCACGTATATGTAACTGAAAAGCCCAAAGCTGATTTCAGTTAGTTGTAGGCCTATGTTAACAGCGTCTATTTTGGTCAAACATTTTAGTCACTGTTGATTTTTAAGAATAAACTGCAGTTCATAATATTAAAACTGTCTCTGTAAAAAGAAAGAAACTTCTTTTGCAGAACATTTTTAATATTATCCATTCCACCTGTTAGGACGAATAAATCTCCTATCAGCGTGATTTAATTCCACCTGAAGAACGAAGAAATCTTCTCAGCGTGATGATATCATGATTTTCCACCTGTCAGAACGAAGAAATCTTCTTTCAGCGTGATGAAAACGATTTGAGCGATGTTCCTCTTATACGTTTTGTAAAAGGCCTTATTAATCGCCAGATTTGAACCGTTGCGTGTTCCAACGTTATTCAACTGAGCGATCCCTTAGGTGGAATTTTGGCTTAGCTAACCAGATGCACACCTTGCACAAAATCAATCAGAAAAACTGCTGGCCAGTATCTGCTTGATGTGTGAATGGGAATGTTTAATTTTAACCTTGATCCCGTTAAAATTCGTTGCAGAGGAAATACTCTGTTTTTACGTTTGTGTGTGTATAGGCGGTAAATTAAATCCGGCTACACACTCTGTGTGCTATAAATTGGCACAAAAGGGAATTTGAGAACCGATTCCCTTCTCACTTGCGACCGATCGCAGTCAAATCACCCCGTTAGGAGGTGAAAGCCCTTCTCCCCCGTTCTGACGCTCAAAATTTAAGTCACCCTACATAGGTGCCGCAATACCTCTGTCCAACACAAGAGGGCAGCCTACTAGGTGTTCCGCACCTCTCAGGTTACTCCCACCTGACGTCCACTCCTTGGAGTGGACCCCATTACGCCACCTTGTGGACGTTCCCCTACTCCCCGCTCTCCAGTCTGTCAAAGTGAACTGTCTTTCCATTGTTATTTGCTTCCTATTAGAATTCTCTTCATTCACTTCCCGTTACTGCTGCTATTTGACATTATTCAAGCTTTCTGTTTCACTGACTTCTCACCCTTATTTAAATTTGGTTTAGACCAGGTTTGAATTTGGATTTAGATTAAAGTCTTTTCAGCCAGTGATGGTACCAGAGGGAACAAGCCCTCTGTGACAGTCGTTTCCATTTCAGTTATTTTTGCTTCTCTTCTCTTTTGGCTTCATTTCTGTATCAATTGTTTCCTTCCATTTCATACCCTTCTGATACCCTGCACTTATTGAAATTTCGGTTTAAACAAGTTTGAACCTACAATTAAATTAAGTCTCCGCTTTTCAGCCTGTGATAGCACCTTATCAGTAGCCCGCCCCCTGCTGGGAACTCTCATAAGTTGGCTTTCCTCTCTTCTCTCCTTTGGCTCCATTTCAGAATAGATTAATTTAATTAATTCTACTTCTCCTTTTTCAAGGTTGCCCCGATAATTACAAACATTATCATCAATATTTTATGTTCTAGCACTATTTATTAATAGTCTTTTTCCTAACTTACTTTACAGAATGAGTTAAATTTGGTTTACACAAGTTTAAGCTTAAGCTGATGTTGTGTTCTCCTTGTTAGCCATTTGTGTATTTACAGTAGAGGTCTTCACGGAGCCCCCGAGACCCGTGGACCCGGGACCCGTACGGGTCTATATTTTAAATGGTCAGCCGGGTCCGGGTCGGGTCCCAATCTATTACTACGGGTCCCGGGTCTGTGTGTAATACCCGAGTCGATCCGGACTCGGAGAACACCTGCCCGTGATCACTGCTTGTGTGTTTTTTGTAACTTGCAACTTGTAAAATTAGGATAAGAAAAGTGTGAGTCGGGAAATAAGGTTTTGAAAAAGAAAGAAAAAAAAACACGAGCGATCTCTCTCTCTCTCTCTTGCTCGCTCGCGCTCGCTCTCTCTCCGCCGTTGCAGCTCACGCCGGTGATCATGGATACCTTCATAAGCGATGTGCGAAAAAAACTATAAAACAACGAATATAAAGAGGTTAAACCCACGGGCACCTCTTCTGTCTGGGCATTAAATAAGTCAGATGGCCATCATTACATGCATTGTTTGTTGCCATGCATGGTTTTGTGTGCAGCAGGGAGTCAGATAATTATTTTCTATATAAGTTTATTCTATTTCTATATTTTATTTTATTTTATTTTATGTTTTTCTTGGCAGTATATAGGCTAATGATTGATTTATGTAAGTGCCATTTTGAGTTCGTGTTCTTATTGTGTGACATAATAAATTCAAGTTCAAATCTCAAAAATGCTTGAAGACTTGATACACTTATATTTAAATAATATATTTCAAATCAGTAACAAAATCTCAGGTGAACTGTCGCATAAAAGTTTTCTATGATGCTCAAATTGCGTAAAAAAGCTCATATTTCAGGTTGCTCCAGCCTGCGCATGTGCAGTCTCAAGTGCGTGTCATGTTTCTATGGCAACCCGAGCTTCCGCTGTGATCGACTTTAATAATAATATGAATGAACCGTCTTATTTAATCTTAAAGTTTTGGTGAACAGAGTGACTCAGCTCACAGGGATGATAGAAAATAAATAATGCTGACGTCAGCGGCCACCGAACAAGCAGTCGTTATTATAGTTCAAAAAGGCAAACAGTCAAAGTTATTATGCGAGTTAACTTGAGGCGAAATGCAAATCTGCAAAGACGCATTTGTCATCCGTCACCGTGACATAAAGTGGACTTTTAAAGCTCAAATGATGAGTGAATTAAGCATGCTTGGAATAACAAGAGAGGAATAACATGGATTTAACTTTTTGGCAAAGATGTAATGCATCACAATCAAGTAACAAGGAAGGGAGACGACGGCTATAGGTAAGACAAAAAGTTATATTTATCGTAACTTGTTTATTGACTTGTTAATATCAGTTTATTGTGGAATATGTGACAATCGGGTCCAGTCGGGTCTGTGTCTTCACGCTGGGTTCGGTTTCATCTTAGACGGGTCCAGGTCGGTTCCGGGTACTACATTTTTGTCATTTCTCGGATCTGCACGGGTCCGGGTCCAGTTTTTGAAATAATTGACGGGTCCGGGTCGGTTCCGTTTAGCACATTACGGGTCTCATCGGGTTCGGGTATGAATTTTTGGACCCGTGAAGACCTCTAATTTACAGGTAGTACCTCCAGTGCTTGTGGTGAATTTACGGTTGTTTTTTGGCTGGGTTCCCGTGAGTGGAGTCATCGGGCCGGCGTAACTGACACCGGTCGTGTGTGAATCGCAGACACCTCTGTCTCCGTACCATTGGCGGCGGCACGCAGCAGACTAAGCCTTTCGGGCACTCCAGGGAGAAGCCAACGAGTCCAACTGATCCTCATGAGGGCATTTTGGTTAATTACTCTGATTCTCCGTTCGGACCCCGAAGGGATTTCAGAGGAAACCCAATTTCAACCCTTCAGTCTGGCCGTTGACCAAACTTACCTGAGTGCTGCCCTGTCATGCTAAAAGTCACACACTGTTTGAGTGGGCGCACCGTGGTACCAAGGGACGAGGATCTGGGAACACCGCGGTCGAGTGTCCAGGGACCGCCGGTGAGATTGACCACGCCATTGGTTCTCACTTGAAACGACCCCAACTCACCCCAGGCACAGTAAGTACAGTAAGCCCATTCACTTATTGCAAACCCTAGAATATACGTATTCCTGGTCATTTAAGTGTTTGGCCACACCTTTCTCCCTGTTTAAGCCATACCTTTCCCCTAGGCTTTATAGCTCAACAGCGCCCCCTCACTCGTTGGCCCTGTCATAAACCCTAGCATTGGTATCAAGCTTAGAGCCTTTCCCTATCTATCTCTTCTAATGTTCTCCCTTTTGTTTTATCTCATGCCTTCTCTCTAAGTATTTTTGGCTATTTTGCTCTTTTCTACTCTTCTGTTCTGTTTCTTAGTTTCTTCCAGCTCACCTAAAGACAGAACCTATGAGAGCCATCAAGGAAAACTGAATAATAGATTGACGACCAACAGCCAGTGTCAGTAAATGACCCACTAGGCGACCGCACTGTCAAATAATTATTTAAACCTGATACTCACCCACATAAATCGGCCCCACCTGGCCACTCACGGCCAAGACAATAGGTGCCCGGCCTAGATTTCACTAACTGTCCACACCAGTTAGTCAAAATTGCACACACGGAACCCTACACGGACTTGCATTGGCCTCTTTTGTGTTGTCTTTCTCTCGCCCCCAGTAAGCCAGCGTGTCCCGTTCATCCAGCCCCACCGCCACTGGGATCACGTCAAGACCTGATCGAGCGCCAGGACGACTGCGTTCCTGCCTAAAGCCACGGTGACCTGCAGCCCCCGAGCCAAGAATGGCAGAGTTGAAGCTCCAGGCTGAGGAGGCCCGGAGGAACCAGGACCACGCGCAGAGTCGTCTAGATCAGCTACTTCTTGAGACCCAGGATCGACGCGGACGGGAGGACGGAACGGACCTACAGCTTCGGGTGAAAATTGAGAGACTCCAAAATGCCCTGGCAGAACTTCGTGTTGAGACAAAGTGCAGAGAGCAGTTGGAGAAAGAATCCGAAGAGGAATTGAAAGAAAAAACTCCAACGAGGTGAAGCTTACAAGAGCTGAGATTGAACCGAAAGAAGGAAAGACACTGCACGGCCACAGCTTGTGAAACCCACTTGCAAACGGCCCATGCCAAGGTCCAAGATTTGGTTCAACCAAAGACTATTCGAAACAAAGAACTTGAAACTGTTCACAAAGAACCCAAGTGTGCATGTACATTGCATAGGGAACAGCAAGGGGAAACACACACCACACAGTTTCCCCTGACAAGTGGGCCAAGAAACCCCCAGCCAAGAGTTCCAATCTCAAAAGGGGGGTGAAAGCCCACTGTTCGAGTTGTCACCAGCCAGCAGCCAAGAGCCCCCACCAGCAGCAATGGGGGTGGGAGCCAATCCAGAGAATCGTGCACAGCACACCATGGCTTCCCAAGAACTCTACAAGCTGGCCAGAAACATCTTACCTTTCACCCCAAACCCTGCAGGAAGCCACAACACGCACACCTACCTGCAGGACATGAACTTTCACCTACAACCTGTGGCTAACGTGACCACATGGAACCAATTAGGTCTACTCCGAGGTACGGCCAGCCGTGAGGCGTGGCATTTCCTCGACCGGCAACCGGAGACTGCAAAGTTGGACGACCAACAGCTACGGGACTGCCGACCAAAAAAGACTGCTTCTGAAAAGACTGTGAGTAACCCAATGATTTGCCCTGTCTCTGATCACTGTTCAGAGCTGGCTCCAAGGAGAGCCATGCAACAACATAGTGACAGACTGCGTAACCGTCAAGACCGTTACAAGCCAGCAGAGAACAGCGCAACCGGCATGGTGCCCGTCCTAAGCACCTGTCCGAGCATGCTGAAAGAATCTGGGACAAGCCACGTCTGTCTAACCACCCAAAGGGGGAACCACGTGGGATGCCAGCCGACAGCCAGACGATTCTCATCGGCCAGTGCACCTAGCCCAGACAGCCAGCGGCGGAACGACTCACAGCATGCCCCAAACAAATCCAAGCACTGTGCACCAACCACAGTCCACAGAACCAGAGACTTCATCACCAAGTGACAGCGTCGCCCAACCCCCTCAGCTGACGGCTGCACTTCCTGAACAATCGAACTCTGAAATCCCAAAATAGTGAGCTAAATGTGCAGTCATACAGCCAAAATGAGACCCAACTTGAACAGATAGCTCCCATCCAGCTAACGATGGGCCTAATGAGTCTGGTACACCCAGTGTACATCCAACCAATGGACACGTACCCCTTTCTCGTCGGCAAAGATCTGCTAGATCGTTCTGAGCCCTACTAGACTTCAAACAGCTAAAGATTTGGGCTCAAGTGCGAGAACCTCTGCCTCTCCAGCCACCTGACACCTGAGCCAGACGGTCAGGTCACAGAGGTCATGAGAAACCTTGCAACCAGCCGCGAGAACACTGTCCCAGCACCAGGGCAAAGTTCAAGTTCGCTACTCTGCACTTTTCAACTCACCATAGACTCTGACTTTCACTGCCCCGAGGTCATGACCGACCTCCAGCTGAATGATGTAACAACTACAGACAACCCAGCCATCAGTCTAGCACTGGTCAAAGCCCTCGTGGAAGTAACATCCAACCTTCCATCTGCAAGCAAGCGTACCCACTGCCCGTTGGACTCCTGCCTAACAACCATGGTAACTGCCAAGGGCACCTGCGCTTTGAACTTGAAATGGAACGATCGGTGCCCTACACACTACTTCCTGGTCCTTCCAGATCCACTGCATAACGTCTACATGAAAGCAGACCCCTTGATTCGCCTCAAGGCTCATGTGGATTTTACCAATGAGGTAGTGCGAGCCCCACTGACATCACAGCCCCCTGTGGTTCCTGCCAAACCCGAAAACCTCCTGTCAGGCCAGACCTTGCCAGGAGTCGGTACTTTAATCAACGAACAGTATACTGCAGTACCAGCTTACACCAAAGGGGTGTGCTGTTCGGCTCAACATGTGATGTGGTCACACACTGACCCGCACGTGGGGTTTCTTCCAACCTTCACCTAAGTGTGAGGAACTTGGACTCAGTCTGAAGGCCACACCACTCACTGAACTGTCATCCCACGTAGTCTACATCCTAGTCTACAACCGACAGCATTCTTTCACAAGGTGCCCACTCGGCTATGCCAACTCACCAGCCGAGTTCAACATCTTCCGGAACAAGCATGCCCAGACAACAGAATGAGGGGCTACCCCGTATGCGAAGATGATGTTCTCATGAAGAGCACAACGCCCTTCTGAAGAAGGACTGCCCATTCATCTGGACAAAAGCTCAAGCAAATTCCATGAATGAACTGAAACGACATCTGTGCATAGCTCCATGTCTCACCCTGACACACAACAGGAGTTCCACTTGAAAGCTGGATTCCCCAAACACTGCTTTAGTGCTGGTCCATACCAAAACATGACCAAGACAAAAGAACAGTTGTACAGGCAAGCAAGACATTTCTTACACCAGAGAGCAGAGACTCTGACTATGAAAAGACTCTACCTTGCACCATATGGGCCTTCCTGCGATTCTCCGACTACATCGGAGCACAAAAAGGTTATTACAGAGACATTCCAACAGTCTGTAACGTCTTCAACAGCCAACGCATCCGAGATGGCGTCGTTACCAATTCACATGGTTGATGATCCTTCAGGGCTGCAATGTTGAGGCACGTTATGCCCAGACTCACAGGTCTGCACTGGGAAATGACTCAGCTGCCTGCCAAAAATGTCCTGATGACACACCAGTGGTGACGCTGGACACAGAGGAACCTCGACAACAGACCTGTCACAGGTACTTCGAAAAGAATGCATGTCAAGGACTGCCCACCACCTACGTCGGTGGATGCTCTTGCAAGAGGGCATCCTAAAAACAGGTGCGGGCGTACTATGGCCGAAACCAGCCTTACCCTCCACAGCACTTCAAGTGGGGCCCTCAGTCATCACAATATACTGAGGTGGCAGCCATTCTAATAACCCGACAAATCGCATCAGCCCACAACAACAGAGAACTATGTATTTGCACTCCAACTATATCAGACACCGTTTCACATGCCACCTTCCAGGTTGAACACAAAATGGCTTCAAGAAAGCAGTCAAACGCCAACACCTGTTCCAAGCGTGCGATGACATCACAAGCACATACAGCATGACTGTCACCGGAAACAGGTGACAGGACACTCGAGGCAACCCGGCCTTGGCAAAGACTTAGATGGCCGAACTGATTCCCTGACCAAGACGGGCACACTTCACAACAATCTATGGTCACCTCCCACCCATGCAACCACCCTTGATGGGGCTGCGATAACCCGCAGCAAACAAACTATTCCTGTGACGATTCCAAAATTACAGCCGCTTACGCTGGCTCCACAATTTCCATCAATGACACAGCTGACACCGCCATACGAGCTATGAGTAACCACCTCTCAGACCCCTCCAACCACCCTGTCACGACGTCTGACTTCACGGCTACCAAAAGCCTCAGACAACCGCATGACGGCAAACACATGCTGCGTGCGAAAGTCAACATTCTGTGGTATGCCGCTGATGCCCTCACAGCGCTAGAGCTTGTGATGCCACAGTGTCAAAAGGGGGGAACGCTAAACATTTGTCCACAACGCACCATGTGCTGGACACCACGGTACCAGAACCACAAGACACAGAAGCAAGTGGCATATTGGCCGGGCATGCAGCAAAATCGTGTCAGAGTATGTCAGAGAAGTGTCTGGTTTGCTGACAATTCTATCCGGCAAACCCAAACCCCAGAGCCACTGCAACGCAGAGGAGTCACAGTCCCGTGGTCAAACCTCGAAACAGACGGGACAGGAGCCCTATCCAGATCGACGAGGGACAACAAGGACTTCCTCACGGTGGTATGCCAGTTCTACAAGTGAGTGGAATGTCTTCCAGCACCCAACGACACCAAGTCGAACGAACCAATCAAACGGGGGTCAGCATGCTGAGAAAGTATGGGACTGCCAACCAGAAAGACTGGGATGTGAAACTTCTGTTGATGCTCATGGACATCAGAACCACCCCGCATGAATCAACAGATCTAAGCTACGAGCTCTTATAAGTATCATTGAATGCCGTAATTAATACCATAACTCGGAAAGTTTGTCCTTTGTGGCCAGAGGGGTAAACTTCCCGAAAATGGGTTGAAGACCAAGTTGATGAGTATTGTACTGCTCGTTCGTTAAACCGAACGGAGTAGAGGAATTCTGAATCACTTCCTTAGAGGCTATTTTGTGATTATTTAATATAGATATATATCCAGAGTTGATTGCAATAAATTGTTGTTAACCATATAGGTATATATATATTGCATAAATACCTGTTAGGTATTCCCTTTGTGGGTGATTTTGGAGATTTGTGATTCAATTATAACCCGTTATGATTAATCATAAATCCCTAAATATTAATACCCAGTATTCCCTATGAGCTAAATTTAATTTAATAATATATGTAACCCTAAGACGTTACACCAGACTTTTATGAAATTTTTGTCAACAGAGTGAAAAATTCATGGATTTATTGTTGAATTCCACTGGCATTGTTCATCTTTTTTCATCATTGGCCCTAAATCTTTGGCTTCCCAATTCGTTCCTGTATATAAAGATACATGTGGAACAGAATTTGGTACATTGAACCAACTTTTTGTAAATTCATTTTCATTTATTTTCATTGCTGCTCCCTGTTTACCTATTATGATGTATTTTGAGGTAATCTCAATTTTTTGACTGTGTCTTTTTGACTGAATTTTTTTCTCTCTCATCGTCATATATCATAGCACAGTGAAATCCTGACTTTGGTTACTGAGCTTCAGAAATCTGTGCTTCAATAAACTTTCCCCATTTATTAATGATTTGTCTTACATCA
Source organism: Romanogobio albipinnatus (assembly GCA_023566225.1). Lineage (NCBI taxonomy): Eukaryota > Metazoa > Chordata > Actinopteri > Cypriniformes > Gobionidae > Romanogobio > Romanogobio albipinnatus. The sequence goes on from CM042244.1 coordinate 30,226,936, forward strand.
TTTTCTATTTGTCTTATCCAGTATACATTTGCTTTTGGCTCAGAAATCATAATTTGAGTTCCTATTCCTTGTAAGTCTATATACACTCCTTCTGGAGAACACCACATTTGAAGTCCTAATTTACATAATGCATCTCTTCCTAACAGGTTTACAGGAGTTTGATTTGATACAAGAACTGATAAGGTCACACTTTTATTTTTAGTCTGTAAGCAAACTGGAGCTGTCAAAGAAATTAACTGCATTTGTCCAGAGAATCCTACTGTCTTTGCAAATTTTCCAGACAAGGGGAGGTGTGAGGCATAATTTGAATTTACACATAAATACACTGCTCCAGTATCCACAAACATGGGTGTGTTTTTACCCTCTATTTTTACTTTTAACATTGGATCTTAAAATTGGAAGCTGATTTTCCCCAATAGGATTCTCTGGGCACCCCTAATATCCCTGATTGGGACCTCCCCAAGGGTTTACTGGGCCTTGACATGGACCTTGATAGGGCCATTGCCAACCTCCCCACCTTCCACCCCTGAGTGACTGTTGCCATGGATTGTTTGGGCAACTGGTTTATGTCCAGGCTGTCCACAACCCCAGCACAGAGGAAGAGTATTAGGCTTTTCTTTTCCTCTCGGTCCTCCTTGCAGTGAATTTATTTTCCATCCTGGTGGACCTTGTTGCTGAGCATACACATTGACTGTGGGTAAAGGGACCTGGTGTGCATTTGGAGGAATTGCTGTAGGTGGGGGGAGCTGCATAAGTGGTGGGTTATTTACAGAGGTATTCACAGAAGCATTCACAGGAGCCATCACTGCCATTTGGTCTGACTCTTCTCTTTTTAGTGTAGCTTGAGTCTTTTTCTTATGACTGTTTATTAACTGTTCAATCTGCAACTGAGTCAGCTTTCTTTGAAGCTCTTTTTCTTGATTTTGCAGTTTTTGTTCATTTTTTTCTGTATTGTTCTACAGCATGAGTCACATGATCACATAATTCCTTGTGTGTTTTGGAGTTTAAACCGACCACATCTTACTGCTTGGGGCATAGCATAAACCACAACATTTCTAAACAATGTAGCCATCAATGGGTCTCCTTCTGGATTCCCCTCAGTCTCTTGCTTCCATTTTTTAAATTGTTTTTGCACATATATGATTTGACTTTCTGTGTCCCCCAGCTGTTACCCTTTTAAAGCCTTAGGGTCTACTCTGGTTGGATACTCATTTCGCAATGCCTGCCATATTGTTGGACGATATGCATCAAACACAGTCCCATCCATATAGCAAGAGTTCACAACTCTGTCTAGTTCAGAAGCTTGAAGAATTTCTTCCATTTTTGATCCTCCTAGAATTTTCACCAGAAGTGCTTTAATGTCCCCCACAGATAACAATTTGCCCATTGTTTCTTCTTCAAACACTCTAATCCACTTTCCAGCCCCCTCCTGAATGTCTGGGAGGCAGTTGACAAGCCCTTCAAGGTTTGTGACGCCCACAGGATGTACTGACCCTGATTTCCTTTAATTAAAATAGGGAGTTGTTTTGCCAGAGTTCTTAGCTTCCCTGTCTCTCTTCCTTGTGACCACCTTTCTTCATCAAATGTTACCTCCTCTTCATTTCCTATATTTAAACTTTCTAATAGTCTTTTTCTATCACTCGCCATCTCTCTGTACGTTGTATTAATTTTTCTATTTCTTTGACGCCTTTATCTAAGTCTTCTATTTGTGTTTCTGTTTCAACTTCTTTTCTTTCTGCCTGTTTATCCGCATACTTAGTTTTTAGTTGCTCTAATGCTGCTCGTGCTTGTTCATAACAATCCAACGGTACATTTTTCTCAAATGTTTTACTTTTTTCCTTTTTTCTCACATCTTGTCTTGTTTGTTTTTCGTTTTCTAACTCCACCTGTCCTTCCATTTGCATTTCTCCTATGACTTCCACCAGTCCTTTTAGGATTGGGAACTGCCCTTCTGGAGTTACATTTGACAGAGTATTAGAAAACATGTTTTCTTTTTTCTTTGTTTCGTTGTCTACCTCTTTTAAAATTTTCCATGCCTGTTTTATATTTTTTAATAATTATTCTCCTTCTTTTCTAAACAATGCCAGCACTGCTTTTTCCTTTTCTCTTTTAATTTCTCTCTTTTTTTTCTTTAAACTGTTCTTGATTTTGTAATTTTTTATCAAGGTTTCCATTTCTTTGCATAATGTTACATCAAATGTCCCTTCCTTTGGCCATTTAGTTATTATATCCTGAGTTATTTTTTGCCATTTATTTGAGATCTTATCTATTAATTTTTTACCCAATGGGTATTTTGACCCTAGCATTTCCACTGGAGTGGCCATAATTGTCCTTTAATCATTAATTATTTTAATAACCAATTTCTAGACTTGATTCACTCTTTAACTTAATGTTCTCAAATATAATTTTCACAAGACTAATCACTTATTTACTTTATTTAACTTTGCCTTTTTAATTTTATCTTATGCAAACGTTCTAATATTCTAATATATGGATTCTTTCTAATACAAAGAACCACTTTTCCGTTCCGGTTAGAACATCAAACAGGTTCTCCCCTCTCAGTGAAGCACCCACTGAGTATCCTGTTGAAAGTGCCCTAGTCATTGGCGATTCTATTACACGGAACGTTAAAATAGAGACACCGGCCACCATAGTCACTTGTTTACCTGGAGCCAGAGCGCCTGACATCAAAGCAAATTTAAAAGTGCTGGCTAAAGCTAATCGTAAATTCTCTAAGATTATTATTCACGTCGGCACTAATGATGTTCGACTTCGCCAGTCGGAGATCACCAAAATTAACATTAAAGAGGTGTGTGAACTCGCTAGTATGATGTCAGAGGCTGTTTATTGTTCTGGTCCGCTCCCCGTTAGAAGGAGTGATGAGATAGTTAGCAGGCTATCATCACTCAATGGCTGGTTGTCTAAGTGGTGTCTGCAAAATAACATAGGGTTCATAGACAATTGGAAAAGTTTTTGGGGCAGACCTGACCTGTTGAAGAAGGATGGCATCCATCCCTCCTGGGGTGGTGCCGCTCTTCTCTCTAGTAATTTGGCACATAGTCTTAGAGCTAAACCTTGACTCACTAGGGCCCAGGTCAGGAAGCAGACAAACTGGCTAAACCAACCGTCTGCTAGCTGTCTCACGTCACCGGAGTCAGATAAATCCCAGCACATAGAGACTCTTTCACCGAGATATTATCATATAGAGACTGTGTCTGTTCCCCGAATTAGTAAATACAAAAAAACATCAAAACCATTCAACAGTAAAAATGTAATTGATGTCCAACAAATAAACAAAAGATATAATACAGATGAACAATTGATAAAGCTTGGGTTGCTGAATATTAGATCCCTTTCCCCAAAAGCGCTTATTGTTAATGATATTATTAAAGATAATAATCTAGATGTGCTCTGTTTGACAGAAACCTGGCTAAAACCTGACGACTACATTACCTTAAATGAGTCCACCCCCAAAGATTATTGTTATAAACATGAGCCGCGTCTGAAAGGTAAAAGGGGAGGGGTTGCTGTAATTTATAATAATATCTCCAGTATTACTCAGAAGTCTAGTTTCAAATATAATTCCTTTGAAGTTTTGGTGCTTTATGTAACGCTATGTAGTGTACATGACAAAACCCGTTCAACATTGGTGTTAGCTACTGTATACAGGCCACCAGGGCATAATACAGACTTTATCAAAGAATTTGCTGACTTTCTATCAGAATTAGTACTGGCCGTAGATAAAGTACTAATTGTTGGTGATTTTAATATCCATGTAGACAACGAAAAAGACGTATTAGGATTAGCATTTAAAGATACACTAAACTCTATTGGAGTTAGGCAACACGTGTCAGGACCCACTCATCGCCATAATCATACTTTAGACCTAATATTGTCACATGGAATAAATGTTGATACCGTTGAAATTCTGCAGCAGAGCGATGACATCTCAGATCATTACTTAGTATCTCGTATACTTAATTTAGCTAAGGTTGCAAAGCCGCCCCCTCGTTTAAAAAATGGCAGGACAATCACTGTCGCTACTAAAGATTGCTTTTTAAATAATCTTCCTCATCAGTATCATCTCCTCAGCATCCCAGATAGCATAGAAGAACTCGATGTTGCAACGGAAACTATTGACTCTCTCTTTTCCAGTACTTTAGACACAGTTGCTCCTCTGCGCTTAAAGAAGATTAAAGAAAATAGTCCAACGTCGTGGTACAATGAGCACACCCGGGCCCTTAACCCTTTAGGCGCCAGAGGTTTTTTCCTAAAACGTTTCATTTTGACATCTTAATTTGAAAAGGCTATATCTTAAAAGTGATAAAAGATAGAGACTTTCTGTAAATTAGAGAAATATTAAGGATGACCCAAAGTTTATGTAGGGATTACATTGTCCCATCTAATTTGCACATTATGACGTCATATGGTGGTGGTCACCTTGGATTATAGAATTTTCATGAAAAGTCACATGTTTAAATGATAAAATGCAGCACTTCTTTCCCCCAAAAATGTCCCTCACCTTCTGTATGCTATATTGCACAATACTCAATGCTCAGGTAAATAGTAAATAGTAAACAAACTGTGTAAATCGTTGCTAATAAATGGTAGAAACAAACCAAATGCATGTAAAGGTGGGCTTTTTGCTGTAGAGACTTTTCATTTACTACATACAGTAGGCACTCTGATTCCATGTATGGGACACATGTATATTATTCATATGACACACAAACACAAGTAGACAAGACCTGTTTAGTTCAAAAGATCACGCGCCACGGTAAGGCAGAGATCATGAGTGAGATGAGACAAGATGAGAGAGATGCACGCGCGCGCGCACGCCCGCCGAGTGCACAGTTCGGACTACTGTTTTTGTCATTGTGACTCCACACCCTGCCTCCACGTTGCCCACTAACTGTATTTGCAATACACGAGCCGTGGTTCAGCTGCGTGAGACAACCGCTGCCAGTGTGGATGCAAAACGGCCGTGCGCGGCTCCCTCTCTCCATGCGCACCACTGCCCGGCCAACGCAAAAATGCGTGCGGTGTGAAGCCGGTGTAACACGCTTGCTAACTTCGTGATGAACACTCCGACCCCGCGAAACACCGTGTTCCCACCACTGACATTGGGCAAATTACCATCAACATTGGGCAAAGGATTCACCGTTTGTGCTTGGTGTAGGGCTATACTTTCAGTTTCAGAATCACCGTCATCAGATATTCCCCTTCAGAATCAGGGTCCGCGAATAGAAGACCCAACACTTCATTGTGGGTAAGTTTTATTGATGCCATTAGAAAATAATAATAATCTAATGCAAATACTCGCTGACATTGACAATATTGCTGTGATAAAGTGGCTCACGCACACACCAGCTTCGCGTTTGTTCGCACAGACTCAATGTGCTCTTGCTCGAAGATTTTGTATAGAAGCATGACGTTTTTTTGAGTCAGGGATGAAGTATGACATGTCTGACATCTAGTGGAGGGGAGGTCAAACGAAATTTGACACCCTATTTGACAAAATCGGCTGTTTTATTCAGTGCCGCATCTTGTCGAGTAAACTCGACCGTGGCGCCTAGAGGGTTAAAACAGCAGCCAGAAAAATGGAGCGCAGCTTGAAGAAAACAAAACTAGAGGTCTTTCGTAATTCGTGGAAAGAGCACATGATCACATACATAAAGGCGGTAAGAACTGTTAGATCCGCTTATTTCTCAACTCTCTTGGAAGAAAACAAACACAACCAAAGGTATTTATTCGATACAGTGGCTAAATTAACCAAAAATAAAGCTTCAACGTCTGATGATTGTAAACAGCACAGCAGTAATGACTTTATGAACTTCTTCACATGTAAAATTGATAATATTAGGAAGAAAATTTTAACCATGCAGCCGTCTACTACAGTATCACATCAGACAGAGCATTGTAGTGTCACTGAGGACAAACTACAATCATTCACTGCTATATGAGAAGAAGAATTGGCTAAACTCGTTAAATCATCAAAATCAACAACATATATGCTTGACCCTGTACCGACTAGGCTATTAAAAGAGATGCTACCAGAGGTCATAGATCCTCTTCTTAATATCATTAATTCATCTTTGTCATTAGGATATGTACCGAAAACTTTTAAGTTGGCTATTATTAAACCACTTATTAAAAAAACGCAACTTGATCCTACAGAATTAGTCAATTATAGACCAATCTCAAATCTACCCTTTCTGTCAAAAATACTTGAAAAGGCAGTGTCTTCACAATTATGTTCCTTTTTAGAAAGAAATGGTATCTGTGAGGATTTCCAGTCAGGATTTAGATGGTATCATAGTACTGAGACTGCTCTCATCAGAGTTACAAATGATTTACTCTTATCATCCGATCGTGGCTGTATCTCTCTATTAGTGTTACTCGATCTTAGCGCTGCATTTGATACCATCGACCACAACATTCTTTTGAATAGACTCGAAAATTATGTAGGTATTAGTGGAATTGCTTTATCATGGTTTAAATCATACCTATGCGACCGTTATCAGTTTGTAGCAGTAAATGAAGAGATGTCACACCGATCGCAAGTTCAGTATGGAGTACCACAAGGCTTAGTGCTAGGACCGCTACTCTTCACCCTGTACATGCTACCACTGGAAGATATTATTAGGAAGCATGGCATTAGTTTTCATTGTTATGCTGACGATACTCAGCTCTATATTTCTTCACGCCCTGAAGAAACTTACCAATTCACAAGATTAACGGAATGCATAGCCGCCATAAAACATTGGATGACCGGTAATTTCCTGCAACTCAATTCAGAAAAAAATGAATTTTTAATTATTGGACAAAAAAGCTCCACAAGTAGTAACCTAGAATACTGTCTAACACTTGATGGCTGCTCTGTCAAGTCTTCGTCGTCAGTGAGGAACCTGGGTGTGCTCTTTGATACCAATCTTTCGTTTGAAAGCCACGTTTCTAGCATCTGTAAAACTGCATTCTACCATCTTAAAATATATCTAAATTACGGCACATGCTCTCAATGCAAAATGCTGAAGAGTTAGTTCATGCGTTCATGACCTCAAGGCTAGATTATTGTAATGCTCTACTGGGTGGTTGCCCTGCTCGCTTAATAAATAAACTCCAGCTGGTCCAAAACGCAGCAGCTCGAGTACTTACTAGAACCAGGAAGTATGACCATATTAGCCCAGTTCTGTCAACATTGCACTGGCTACCTATTAAACATCGCATACATTTTAAAATCTTTCTTATTACTTACAAAGCACTAAATGGTTTAGCTCCCCAATACTTGAGCGAGCTCTTAACATATTATACTCCATCACGTCTACTGCGGTCTCAAAATTCTGGCCAGTTGTTAATACCGAGAATATCCAAATCAACTGCAGGCGGTCGATCCTTTTCCTATTTAGCTCCTAAACTCTGGAACAGTCTTCCTAGCATTGTTCGGGAAGCAGACACACTCTGTCAGTTTAAATCTAGACTAAAAACACATCTCTTTACTGTGGCATACACATAAAACACTTTTTCAATTAATTGATTGTTAGGCTGCATTAACTAGGTCAGCCGGAACCGGGAACACTTCCCATAACACCTGATGTACTCGTTACATCATCAGAAGAATGGCATCTACGCTAATGATAGTCTCTCTGTTTTATCCCGAGTCAGCCAGATCCGGGCCGTATCCAGATCAGATGGTGGACTTGCGCCCAGAGAAGACCAACACAGGACCCCGAAGTGTCTGCAGAGACCGTGTCAATTATCCTCCCCCTGCAACTGCCTCATCGACACGGCATCTTAATAAACCCGTCTCCAGCGTGATGACTCAGATTGTTCGAATATTACAATTAAATAATACTTAAATCGATATGTCATCCGAAATAAACCCGTCTCCAGCGTGTTGCCTCTGATCATTCGAATATTGCACTTTAATAATTATTTAATCAACATCATCCTCAATAAACCCGTCTCCAGTGTGTTGCCTCCGGTCCTTTGAATATTCCGATCTATTATGACCTCTGACCTGTAAAGCAGCCAGAATAATAATAATAATAATAATAATACGCTGTTTGTTAATTGGCCAGAGGAGAACTGGCACCCCGACTGAGCCTGGTTTCTCCCAAGGTTTATTTTTCTCCATTAGGTCACCTAATGGGGTTTTGGTTTCCTTGCCACTGTTGCCTCTGGCTTGGCGTGCTCAGTTGGGGACACTATATTTTTCAACTAAACATCGAAATAAATCTAATTAATAAACTAATTTAACCATATAACTAAATTACTGATCTAATTATTGCTCTAAAGCCCACACTGTCACCGTATGGAAATTGAAATGAACTGATGACATCAAATGGCTATACAGCTGAATAAAATTAGGCTGCATTATTTTGCTGTTTAACACTGTAAAGCTGCTTTGAAACAATCTACATTGTTAAAAGCGCTATATAAATAAAGTTGACTTGACTTGACTTAATATCTTTAATCACCAGCTGCTTTTTTTATTTTCCAATTTTTCTTTCACTATTTAACTTTAATTTGCATGAATAGAATACAATTATTCACCACTTGTCATATATCTTATTACTTTATTCTAATTCTGCAACGTCACTTTTCCTAACTGAATGTCTCTCACATTCACAATATTCAAAGCACTCATACAAGTCCCTTTATTATTGAATGGGGACAATATTTTCTCTCATACTTGTCCCTAGGGCTCATAAATTTTTGTCCCTGGGCTCATACAGACATTCTTTATCTCTCCTCAAATGAAATGTACCCCAAAGTGCAGGGAGACACCCTCACAAGAGTAGAGCTTATTTATAACCAGTGTTGGGAATAACGGCGTTATAGATAAACGGCGTTACTAATGGAATTATTTTTTTCAGTAACGAGTAATCAAACGAATTACTGTTTCTCCCGTTACAACGCCGTTAGCGTTACTGAGAAAAAAAATGCAGCGTTACTTTAATTGAGCTCACTGAAGCGGTTTTCATCTGAACAGGCTCTCTGTCAGTCGGACCTGCAAAGTGTGTGTGTGTGTGTGTGTGTGTGTGCGCGCCAGCCATGCGTGTTGGGGGTGGGTGGGAAGGTACACATAACTGATGATGATTGGTGGGTGGGAGACAAGGTTGAGGTTGATAGTGTAACGATTATGGCGCAGACATTGAATGAATCTTCCAAATGATTCATTAGATGAACAATCCCCTTTCACAAAGCCTAATTCAGCTCCAGACCCCAGGAAATCATCATTTTGTCACGAGGCTCCATTCTGCCTCAAGCTATAAGTTCTACATTCCAATTACGTGATTTCCTATGGACTTCTGACCAGAACTTCACAAAGAGGACAAAGACTCGTTGTGATCGCAAGACAAAGAAACAAACCAATCTTTGTTTTTTTCAAGGACTGCTAAATGAACTCCAAGTGACACAGTTTAAGACTCCAAAGCTACAAGCAGGAAATGTTACATATAAGAATGTATAAGATTATAATTATTGGACTTTCACTCAAATAGCCTTCGACATAGTTTGTTAGCGTGTTTACAACTGATGCACGTGACTATTATGCTTGTATATCACTCTCAAATTCATGCAATTATGTAACTATTGAATGAGTGGATCAAAAGACACCGTGTTTCATACCCTTGTGCTCGTATTGACATGATAAAGCAGATGAGTTGAATGAAATCTTTATAGAATTAATTATGTCCTTATAGTAAGAAATTAGGTCTAAATGTACTCTCTGCTTGAGAGCAGGAAACTAAATTACTATAGATAATCCAATTGTATGGGAGGGGTGGAGACAGTCACCCCTGAATCCTAATTGGCCAGAATCCATCCAGGGGATGGGCAAATTTCTGAGTTTAACCTCTGGACGAAGAGGAAGAGTTCGAAGAGAGCGTGTGTTGTTCGCGAGACGTTCACCGCTGGGTGTTCACGCGTGTTCACGTTGGTGTTCACGGAGTGTTCACGTTCTGTTCATTGTTCAGTCAAGAGCTGTCCGCAGCTCGGTTCCGGCAAAGCGACGATCAGGCGATCGTGGCAGACCATCAGAGAAAATGGGTTAACAGATTTCATTCAGGCCATCTGCTCTTCTCTCACTTTCCTTTCTTTTACTTAAAGTTTATTTTCGTTCCGTTAAGTCTCGGGTTGTGCTAAGTTTCGCCGCAAAGTTTCTCAACGAGTCTCCAACAGCGTGCTTCAACTTTTCAACAACGCCTCACAAGACTCTCATCCAGCCGCCAAACACGCCACGTGATTGGCTTCCCAAGACGTCAATCAAAGACACGACCAGACCTTCAGCGAATCAAAGACCCGAGGGAACCCTCTCCAGCCAGGACCAAAAGGGAGTTCCCCTTCGTCATAGACGACACGTGAGACAAACGCAAATAATACCTCTAGATTTCAAGCTGAAATGGTGCATTAGATCAAAGGTAATAACCCCGCCTAAGAAACGATAGGAGGATAAATTACTGATCAATGGTTTCTTCAGGTCATGTGTCATAAATGTACATTGCTTGGGATTTCGTAATTTCTCTCTCTTATTCTTTCCTCACTTTCTTCCTTTCTGCAACGTATGAATGTGCGAGTGCGTGTGTTTATGTTAGATATTAGTTTGATGTGTTAGAGTAATCAATAAAGTTTCGTTTGTAGTCAAAGATAACTGTTCTTGTGTTATGTGCTTATGAATTTAATGTCTTGAACTGCCGATCTAAGTTACCTGGCTGTTAAATAGTGTTTCACTATTGTACGGATATTAATATCCGCTGCAGAGTTGATATTTACGGCCCGTTCAAATGAACGCTCATTTGCCCGGCTGTACATTAGACTCTCGCAAAATTCCTTATGAATTCATTAATTCATTCATTTGAGCTACAGAGACTTGTTTCCCTTTAACAGACTCCCCTTTAAGTTCTCACATATCGGTGGACGAATAAGTTAAGGTGTAAACATTAATTCTGAATTATTTATAAATTATAGCGTAATTCGAGTCTCTTTCATTTTAATTCAAATTCCCCGTTGAGTTATTATTTAATCTGACTCATTGTCGCTACAATAGGTTGAGTTCACACACACACACACACACACACACACACACACACACGCATATGCAAAGTCACACACGACAGGAGGAGTCAGAGCGATGGCAAATCCAACGACTTCAAATGTAGCTTTCGCAAACTGGAAGTATAATCGCTACTTTTCCCTCGTTGAGGTGAAAGGTAAGAATGTTTATGTAACGTGCAAATTATGCCCAGGAGGAAAGAGTCTCTCCACGTCGGTGGCAAGTCATTCTAATCTAATGAAGCTCCTCACATCTTCACATGCCACCACAACATTAGTGGCTAAAAACCCAGGTGATAACGTGAGCTCCACTACCAAAGAAGTAGTATAGTACTGATAATATTTACACAATTTTTACACTAAAGTAGGTCTACTGATAATATTTACAATAATGTATTGAATTTGATAGGTGTCTCTCACATTGTCCCACAGCAATAGTGTAGCCTACATTAATGTACGTTTTATAATAATAATTTATTCTATTTAGTGTCCAATTCATTAATTTAACATATTTAATATTGGGGGCATCCAAGTTATTTGAAATATTTGAACATTTGAAAAAAAAAAAAAAAAAAAAGTAACGCATTAGTTACTTTCCTTGGTAATTAGTTACTTTTATAATGATGTAACTCAGTTACTAACTCAGTTACTATTTGTAAGAAGTAACTAGTAACTATAACTAATTATTTTTTTAAAGTAACGTGCCCAACACTGTTTATAACCTCAGACATCCAGAGCCCACACAGTCGCCCACACAGTCTCTCTCTCACACACACACACACACACACACACACACAATTATTCTTAGTCACAGGCAGTCCAACAAACGCACTCTATTTTATACTTTTGAGAGAATAATTGTTTTATTCTTATTTTTATTTATTTATTTAACTTAATCAAATCGATACACTTCCTCAACACGATTTATTTTTCTTATATTTATTTAATTTTTTAATCAAATCGATGCACTTCCTCAACACAATTGATTTTTCTTAATTGTATTTCATTTTTTAATCAAATCGATACACTTTCTCAACACGATTGATTTTTTCTTAATTCTAATTGTCAAGTCTATTGATACACTTCCTCAGCACGATAGATCACAATTGAACTCTTATATAAATCCCTGTTGATACACTTCCTCAACACAACAGAACAGCATAGGACTTTTTTAAACTTCTGTGTACATGCTTTACTTGCCATCCATCTAGGTGTCACGGTTCATGAATTCACTGTTTTCTTCATGTCTCATGTATTTGTTGTTTAGTGTGTGTGGGTGTGTGTGAGTGGAAATTTCCACTCATTTGGATCATCAGCGCGTCAGCTGTATTCAATTTCCCGCACCAGCTGTTACCAATTCACTCACCTATAAAGACTCATCTCACTCTCCTCTCTTTGTCAGATCGTTTGTTGGTGTCCTCAGTGTGTGTTCTCCGTGTTCCAGTCTGCAGTCGTGTTCTTTCCCAGTTCCTGTTCGGTGTCTTCGTGGATTGTCTCGTCTGGATGTTCACTTGCACTGGATTCACCGTCACCTCACTTCACCACCACGCTGACCGTCTTGTCCCTGCGCCACCAGCCCATCCGAGGCCCTGAACAGTGTTGTCTTTCTGGCTTTAATTAAATAAGAGTTACTTGCATCTTTGCTTCCGCGTCTTGTATTGTGTTCCCTATCGTTGCATTCCCTATGTATCCATGTCCCGTGAACAACTTACTATTCCATGTAACCTCATATATGTCATGTCTCCTATCAAATTAATGCACGCTTCATAACTTACACTTCCACGTATGTCATGTCCTTGTACGAAGCAATATGTGTTTGTTGCATTAATTAGAGTATACCTGAGCACAGACTCATCGATTTCAGGCTTTGGAACAAAGAGCAATAAAATTCTCCCGAGGAATTTCCGGCTTGGAAATCCCAACAATCTCATTGGTCAAGCCTGCCCCCAGAGGGTGGGACTATTTTCGACCTTAAAAAGAGAGCTCGCAGAGATCCTCTTTCTATTCTACTCCTGCTATCACGGACAGCACAAGCTGTGTTTGGGGTGGCTCTCACCCAGCAGGGTGCCCACATGGCAGACCTCCACAAACACCGAGCCAAAGGCCTCACAAGGCCCTGGAGCAGAAGGCCCAAACTCTGCATGCCATGTGCAACTTCCTCTATGGATTTGAAGCAACCACGCGGCTCAGTAAAATTTGCAAGGACTCGGACGAGACAAAACTTCTCTTCCATCACGCCAGCGCGGCTCGCGGGGCTTCGGCCCGAGCCCGCCTGGTCAAGCTGATCGCCCCTTTGAAGATGACGCAACACCGGCGCGCTCCATCCGAGCGCGCACATCACTGCGCGAATCTTCTTAGCGCGAACAAGATGCCTTTTCCTTCCAAGACAACCGCTCCTACACGCCGTTAAATCTCCCGCGGACCGACCCCGGAAGGACCGAACGGAGGGAGAGCTTCAGCGCATGAACACTGAGAAACGCAACGCACGCACCTTGCTTACGCAACACAAAGAAACCATGCAAGTATCAATTCTATCGAAATTTAGATGCGTTTAAGATTGTACCCCTTATATGGTGATAATTGTTCGTTGCTGGCTCTCGCGGTTTTGATTGGAAAATGTCTGACTGGACCATTCCCTTCTCACCTTCCTGTTCTCCTCCTCTCTCTTCCCTCTATTTCTATACCCTTTCTTCTCTTTCATTACTTTTACATTGGTATGCCAATTCTACAAGTGAGTGGAATGTCTTCCAGCACCCAACGACACCAAGTCGAACGAACCAATCGAACTGGGGTCAGCATGCTGAGAAAGTATGTGACTGCCAACCAGAAAGACTGGGATGTGAAACTTCTGTTGATGCTCATGGACATCAGAACCACCCCGCATGAATCAACTCGTGCGTCTACCTTTGAACTTGTGACTGGGTGGCAGGTGACCCTGCCGCCGCACCTGCTGTATCAAACAAGAGACTCTAGCTTTATCAGATCCTAAACCGCTCACCAGTACATCGACAAACAACACCTACAGACTCAAGGTCATTGTCAAAGTTGGGCGTTGGCGAGGTAATACCCAGATCAAGATGCACACCCCAGATGTGGTGGCCTACCACGACAGCAACACACAGCTGTACCTGGCCCCAAGCCTGTGCATGTGTACTTTGACCAAGACAGTCACTACCTCTGCCGTAGCGAACCACTCCTCCAGTGCAACACTGAAGGAACCTGCAGTTTGCAGCCCAGGAGAAGCGGCACCCAACACCCCGCCGAGGCCATGCCTCACATCCGGGTCATCGAAACTCAGGCGGAGAGGGTGGTCTAGTAGGTTAAACCACTGAACTGATAAACAGCGGGTAAAACGACCTTGCGCAGCAGGTCAAAGAGACCAGAAGGAGCAAACACATGCTCAGAGCCTCAGCAAACAGCTGGAGACTGAGGCTCAAACCAGAAACAAAGACTTGAAATGGCTCAGACAGCTGTTGAACCATGAGAGCAGCTGGACAGACCAAGCACAGGACCCATGCAGAACTGTCACTATGGCAACACCAAGTACCAGACAAGCCGCTGGGCGAAACCACGGAAGACAGCACGCCCAACCAACATCACAGGATGTCCCACAGCCGTCGATGACAACGCCTTCCGCCAAACCCTACACACAGGTGTCAAGCGGAGGCTGCACAAGGACAGCTGGACACGACCATCTCAGGAGCTGCTGACACCAACAAAATAGCTCCTGAACAGGACTCACCAGATGAGTACTGCCAAAGGATAAGCTTCCAACTCCTTGCCCCACACAGCTCAGGCAAGCTCACACAGACCCCTAACCACTTCCTGAGACCACAAGCAGAAACCTGGGCCACACAAACGGACTTCAGGACGACAAGTGACGCACCATCAGGGCACCTGCTGCCTCGACACCTGCCGCACCAGGTCAGAGACCTGAACGTGGCTACTGCTTGCCTTATCTGCTGTGGAGAGACCATCAATCCAGGGGACACAAACAACCAGAGCCCAATGCTGCTGGGGTGTGTCTGATCTTTCTGCACCTCCGATATCGCTCGCTGTTGTCCATAGGAGGGACAACAACTATCGAAAAGGGGGATTATGTAGTGATTGAGGCGATTCAGACACTTAATTGCCTGTTACATTTAACAAATATGTTTTAAATACTTTGGGTTGAATAACAGACCTTCCCCACAACACAACAAAGAAGGATCCTCCGTTACCAGGGAAACCTGCTGATAAGGTTTTTATGGCCCCTAAAAGGAATGTGGCCACATGGAAAGTTCCCAACTAAAGACACAAAGCCTGTAAAACACACATTGTGGTCTCAAGTTATAGACACATCGTCTATAAATGAACATGCACCCCAGGACATTGTATGTACACATATAACTCTCTTGTAATGTGTTCCCTATCGTTGCATTCCCTATGTATCCATGTCCCGTGAACAACTTACTATTCCATGTAACCTCATATATGTCATGTCTCCTATCAAATTAATGCACGCTTCATAACTTACACTTCCACGTATGTCATGTCCTTGTACAAAGCAATATGTGTTTGTTGCATTAATTAGAGTATACCTGAGCACAGACTCATCGATTTCAGGCTTTGGAACAAAGAGCAATAAAATTCTCCCGAGGAATTTCCGGCTTGGAAATCCCAACAATCTCATTGGTCAAGCCTGCCCCCAGAGGGTGGGACTATTTTCGACCTTAAAAAGAGAGCTCGCAGAGATCCTCTTTCTCTTCTTCTCCTGCTATCACGGACAGCACAAGCTGTGTTTGGGGTGGCTCTCACCCAGCAGGGTGCCCACATGGCAGACCTCCACAAACACCGAGCCAAAGGCCTCACAAGGCCCTGGAGCAGAAGGCCCAAACTCTGCATGCCATGTGCAACTTCCTCTATGGATTTGAAGCAACCATGCGGCTCAGTAAAATTTGCAAGGACTCGGACGAGACAAAACTTCCCTTCCATCACGCCAGCGCGGCTCGCGGGGCTTCGGCCCGAGCCCGCCTGGTCAAGCTGATCGCCCCTTTGAAGATGACGCAACACCGGCGCGCTCCATCCGAGCGCGCACATCACTGCGCGAATCTTCTTAGCGCGAACGAGATGCCTTTTCCTTCCAAGACAACCGCTCCTACACGCCGTTAAATCTCCCGCGGACCGACCCCGGAAGGACCGAACGGAGGGAGAGCTTCAGTGCATGAACACTGAGAAACGCAACGCACGCACCTTGCTTACGCAACACAAAGAAACCATGCAAGTATCAATTCTATCGAAATTTAGATGCGTTTAAGATTGTACCCCTATTATGGTGATAATTGTTCGTTGCTGGCTCTCGCGGTTTTGGTTGGAAAATGTCTGACTGGACCATTCCCTTCTCACCTTCCTGTTCTCCTCCTCTCTCTTCCCTCTATTTCTATCCCCTTTCTTCTCTTTCATTACTTTCCCTATTTTGTATATACATGTATCCTTTATTTAGTTGTATGTAATCGTAGTAGTTATCACTATTAAAACCATTGTATCCACTTCTTGATTGTCATTGTTGTTGCTCACAAAACATGAGTCCCTTTAATGTCAGATCTAAGCTACGAGCTCTTATAAGTATCATTGAATGCCGTAATTAATACCATAACTCGGAAGGTTTGTCCTTTGTGGCCAGGGGGATAAACTTCCCGAAAATGGGTTGAAGTCCAAGTTGATAAGTATTGTACTGCTCGTTCGTTAAACCGAACGGAGTAGAGGAATTCTGAATCAATTCCTTAGAGGCTATTCTGTGATTATTTAATATAGATATATATCCAGAGTTGATTGCAATAAATTGTTGTTAACCATATAGATATATATATATATATTGCATAAATACCTGTTAGGTATTCCCTTTTTGGGTGATTTTGGAGATTTGTGATTCAATTATAACCCGTTATGATTAACCATAAATCCCTAAACATTAATACCCCTTATTCCCTATGAGCTAAATTTAATTTAATAATATATGTGACCCTAAGACGTTACATTCTCTAGCAGCGGGGTTCATCCGTCCATCCTCTTCTCCAGCGGGGGCGGGGTTCTTTTTTGTGGGGAAGAAGGACGGATCCCTGCGACCTTGTATTTATTACCGGGGGCTGAACAACATCACGGTAAAGAATACTTATCCTTTGCCGCTGATGTCTTCAGCCTTCGAGAGGTTGCAGGGAGCGTCGATCTTCACTAAACTGGACTTGCGTAATGCTTATCATTTGGTCCGCATCAGGAAGGGGGATGAATGGAAGACTGCTTTTAACACCCCCAGGGGGCACTTTGAATACTTGGTCATGCCTTTCGGCTTGTCCAACTCCCCAGCAGTCTTCCAGGCACTCGTCAACGACGTGCTGCGAGATATGGTCGATCAATTCATATATGTCTACCTGGATGACATATTGATTTTTTCTTCTTCTCTCCAGGAACACGTGCAGCATGTCCGACGAGTGCTTCGGAGGCTGCGAGAGAATGGGCTTTTTGTCAAGGCGGAGAAATGCGCTTTTCATGCATAGTCTGTTCCTTTCTTAGGGTACATTGTGTCGTCTGAGGGAATGCGTATGGATCCTGAGAAGGTTAAAGCTGTGGTGGATTGGCCAAGTCCAGATTCCCGTAAGGCCCTACAGAGGTTTCTGGGGTTCGCCAATTTCTACCGGCGGTTCATTCGCAATTTCAGCAAACTAGCCTCGCCTCTGACTGCCTTGACCTCCCCCAGAACTACGTTCAGGTGGTCAGACGCAGCCGAGGCTGCGTTTGCCAAACTGAAAGGCCGCTTTGTTTCAGCCCCCATCTTAGTTACCCCTGATCCATCACGTCAGTTCGTGGTGGAGGTCGATGCGTCAGAGGTGGGGGTAGGTGCAGTGCTATCTCAACGTTCTCCTGCAGACGACAGGGTGCATCCGTGCGTGTTTTTGTCTCACCGTTTGTCTCCTGCCGAACGTAATTATGACATTGGTAACAGAGAGTTGTTGGCAGTCAAGTTAGCATTGGAAGAATGGCGTCACTGGTTAGAAGGGTCAGGGGTACCTTTTATCGTTTGGACCGATCATAAGAATCTGGAATATATTAGAACCGCTAAAAGATTGAACTCCAGGCAGGCTCGGTGGGCACTTTTTTTTGGACGTTTTGACTTTACTCTCTCGTACCGCCCGGGCTCCAAAAACATCAAGCCCGATTCTTTATCGCGCATTTTTGACCGTTCCGATCGCCCGTCTACTCCCGAGTGCATTTTTCCGGAGACCCTAATTATCTCCACACTCACATGGGAGGTCGATTCGAAAGTCAAGACAGCCTTAGAAGGGGTAACGCCTCCGATCGGTTGTCCACCAAACCATTTATTTGTGCCAGAGGGATTACGGTCCGACATCATTCAGTGGGGGCATTGTTCCAATGTGGCTTGTCATCCAGGAGTCAGTCGCACTACATCTTTAGTCAAGCAACGATTTTGGTGGCCACGTATGGCTCGCGAGGTTCACAATTTTGTTTTGGCTTGCTCAGTTTGCGCCACTGGTAAGTCTTCCAATCGACCCCCAGATGGGCTCCTTCAACCGCTGCCGATCCCTTCGAGACCCTGGTCCCATATCACTCTAGATTTTGTCACCACCCTCCCACCCTCTAAGGGTAACACGGTAGTTTTGACCGTGGTGGATCGGTTCTCGAAGGCGGTCCACTTTATTCCCTTGCCCAAATTACCTTCAGCCAAGGAGACAGCGTTAACAGTCGTTAACCACGTCTTTCGGTTACATGGCCTCCCGACGGACGTGGTTTCCGACAGAGGACCCCAATTCGTGTCCAAATTTTGGCAAGACTTTTGTAGATTACTGGGTGCGACTGTTATGTTGCGTTCACACCGCACGCGATTCGCGCGAGTGATTTACATGTTAAGTCAATGCAGAGACGCGAAATGGCATTCTGCGGCGCGATTCGCGCGATTGAGGCGGCGAGGTTCGAGCGATTCGCGCGATTGAGGCGGCGCGAATGACGCGAATTGAGCGTTTCGAAACGCTCAAGTTGAAAAATCTGAACTCTGGCGGATATTTCGCGCCGCGTTAACCAATCACGAGCTTGCTCTAGTAGTGACGCATTTACAAGCGGAGGCAGAAATCCCAACAACAATGGAGGACAAGATAATCGTGGCCGTATGTGGATACCCGGAGCTGTATGATACATCATCCTATCACTACAGGAACAGGAATAAAAGGAATAAAAAGGATCTTGCTTGGAAGAAAGTGAGTTATTGTGAGTTATTGTGAGTTATTGTGAGCCATTGTGAGCCAAGTGAGCCATTTCACAACGAGACAGGAGCAGAAAAAAAGAGCCAGAGCCAGCGGCAAATGTGAGAAGGACTAGCCGAGGGAAGGCGGGTCTTCCCGGGTACACGAGCGCTGAGCGCCGCCGATCCCCTGGATCTCACAACTCCGAAAATGCCAGATAAAATGCTCAAATAGGCACTCTTTTTATAAATTAACCACAGATTTGAGCTTTAAACAACTATATTATCGCCTGAAAAAGTCTTTAAACTACGTTTTGTCGCACATTAATAGTAGTATTTTTTACAAAAAAACTCATATAGGCTCATATAGAGCAGAAGCCCCGCCCATGACGCGAATTCGCGTCTGGTGTGTAGTTGTCACACGCGTTTTTCACGCGCGATTCGCGCAAATTACACGCGCGAATGAAGCGAGTGAACTCAAAATGTTCAAGCGTCCACCTTCGCGCGATAAGCGCGAATTATTCGCGCGAATCGCGTCCGGTGTGAACGCCACATTAGTCTGTCCTCAGGGTTCCATCCCCAGAGCAATGGCCAAACTGAGAGAGCCAACCAGGATTTGGAGAGAACGTTGCGATGTCTGGTCTCCAAGAATCCTTCCTCATGGAGCCAACAACTGTCAATGGTGGAGTACGCCCACAATTTGTTACCAGTGTCATCTACGGGCCTATCTCCATTTGAGTGTAGTCTAGGTTACCAGCCACCAATTTTTCCTAGTCTGGAGTCCGAAGTCGCGGTCCCCTCCACTCACGCTTTCATCCAGAGGTGTCATCACACTTGGACTAGAGCCCGTGAGACTCTACTCCAAGTGGGAGCGTGCACCAAGGCCAAGGCCGATCGCCACCGGTCGAGACCTCCCGTATATGTCGTCGGTTCCAAAGTGTGGCTTTCTACCAAGAACATTACTCTCCGCTCCGTTTCTAATAAACTTGCTCCCAAATTCATTGGCCCGTTCTCTGTCACCAAAATCATTAGTCCGGTGGCAGTCCGCCTCAATCTTCCTCCAGTGTACAGGAGAATTCATCCCGTTTTTCATGTATCCAAAATCAAACCCGTGTTTTATTCCCGCATTAATCCCCCAGTCCCGGTTCCCCCACCGCCGCGACTCGTAGAAGGGGAACCCACTTATTCGGTTAATCGAATTCTGGACGCAAGGCGGAGGGGACGCGGAGTCCAGTACTTGGTGGACTGGGAAGGTTACGGTCCGGAGGAGAGAAGTTGGGTTCTTGCTAGAGACATCCTGGATCACTCCCTTATCGATGATTACAATCAACAGGTAAGGGAGTCTGGGGACGCCAGGAGGCGTTCCTAGGAGGAGGGGTACTGTCACGGTTCATGAATTCACTGTTTTCTTCATGTCTCGTGTATTTGTTGTTTAGTGTGTGTGGGTGTGTGTGAGTGGAAATTTCCACTCATTTGGATCATCAGCGCATCAGTTGTATTCAATTTCCCGCACCAGCTGTTACCAATTCACTCACCTATAAAGACTCATCTCACTCTCCTCTCTTTGTCAGATCGTTTGTTAGTGTCCTCAGTGTGTGTTCTCCGTGTTCCAGTCTGCAGTCGTGTTCTTTCCCAGTTCCTGTTCGGTGTCTTCGTGGATTGTCTCGTCTGGATGTTCACTTGCACTGGATTCACCGTCACCTCACTTCACCACCACGCTGACCGTCTTGTCCCTGCGCCACCAGCCCATCCGAGGCCCTGAACAGTGTTGTCTTTCTGGCTTTAATTAAATAAGAGTTACTTGCATCTTTGCTTTCGCGTCTTGTATTGTGACACTAGGCCCACTTGACAAGTACCACAGACCTAATTTACACTTTTACATATTTTTTTAATATCCCAAAAGGCCTTTTTGTTAGAAATTATACTGCATGCATTGGTAACACTTTATAATAACTACACACTATGAAGCATTAGTTAAGCATTAGTAAATAGTTCATTCATCATTTATAATGCATTAATAGACATTACTAAAGCAGTTTATAAATACAGCTATAAATGCTTGATTCTTGATTTATAAGCGTATCTGTAATGTGTTTAATAATTGTATTTTCATACTTTATAAATGATCAATTTATCATTTCTAAATTAAGTATTACATTATTTACAAACCAGTTATTTAGGAGTTGTCAGTGGTTCATCAGATCATTTAGAAGAGACATGTCTCTCCTCCATGAACTGCCACCTTAATGTGGTGGAGGGGTTTGAGTACCCGAATGACCCTTGGAGCTACGTTGTCCGGGGCTATATGCCCCTGGTAGGGTCTCCCAAGGCAAACAGGTCCTAGGTGACGGGTCAGACTAAGAGCAGTTCAAAAACCCCTTATGATGACAAAGAAAAGGAGGACCGTGACGTCGCCCGGTACGGCGCAGCCGGGGCCCCACCCTGGAGCCAGGCCTGGGGTTGGGGCTCGTATGCAAGCGCCTGGTGGCCGGGCCTTCCCCCACGGGGTCCGGCCGGGCTCAGCCCAAAGGAGCGACGTGGGGACACCTTCCCGTGGGCCCACCACTCACGGGAGGGACCGTAAGGGGCCGGTGCAAAGCGAATCGGGCAGCAGTCGAGGCCGGGGGCCTAGACGACCCGATCCCTGGACACGGAAACTGGGTCTTGGGACATGGAATGTCACCTCGCTGGCGGGGAAAGAGCCTGAGATTGTGCGTGAGGTTGAGAGGTTCCGACTAGAGATAGTCGGAATCACCTCCACGCACGGCTTGGGCTCTGGAACCACACTTCTCGAGAGGGGATGGACTCTTCACCACTCTGGAGTTGCCCATGGTGAGAGGCGGCGGGCTGGTGTGGGTTTGATCGACTTTGAACATCAATGATCGACTTTGTGGTCGTTTCATCTGACCTGCGGCCGTATGTCTTGGACACTCTGGTGAAGAGAGGGGCGGAGCTGTCAACTGATCACCACCTGGTGGTGAGTTGGATCCGATGGCGGGGGAGGAAGCTAGATAGACTCGGTAGACCCAAACGTACTGTGAGGGTCTGCTGGGAACGTTTGGCCGAGTCTCCTGTCAGAGAGATCTTCAACTCCTGCCTCCGGCAGAGCTTCGACCGGATCCCGAGGGAGGCTGGAGATATTGAGTCCGAGTGGACCATGTTCTCCACCTCCATTGTCAAAGCGGCTGCTCGGAGCTGTGGACGCAAGGTCTCCGGTGCCTGTCGAGGCGGCAATCCCCGAACCCGGTGGTGGACACCGGAAGTAAGGGATGCCGTCAAGCTGAAGAAGGAGTCCTATTGAGCCTGGCTGGCTTGTGGGACTCCTGAGGCAGCTGACAGGTACCGGCAGGCTAAACGGACTGCAGCCCGGGTGGTTGTGGAGGCAAAAACTCGGGCCTGGGAGGAGTTCGGTGAGGCCATGGAAAAGGACTATCGGCTGGCCTCGAAGAGATTCTGGCAAACCGTCCGGCGCCTCAGGAGGGGGAAGCAGTGCCCTACCAACGCTGTTTACAGTGGCGATGGGCGGCTGTTGACCTCAACTGGGGATGTTGTCGGACGGTGGAAGGAATACTTTGAGGATCTCCTCAATCCCGCCGTCACGTCTTCCATTGAGGAAGCAGAGGCTGGGGGCTCAGAGGAGGACTCGTCCATCACCCAAGCTGAAGTCACCGTCAAGAAACTCCTCTGTGGCAAGGCACCGGGGGTGGATGAGATCCGCCCTGAGTACCTCAAGTCTCTGGATGTTGTGGGGCTGTCTTGGCTGACACGCCTCTGCAGCATCGCGTGGCGGTCGGGGACAGTGCCTCTGGGATGGCAGACCGGGGTGGTGGTCCCTCTTTTTAAGAAGGGGGACCGGAGGGTGTGTTCCAACTATAGGGGGATCACACTTCTCAGCCTCCCCGGGAAAGTCTATGCCAGGTTACTGGAGAGGAAAATTTGGCCGATAGTGGAACCTCGGATTCAGGAGGAACAGTGTGGTTTTCGTCCTGGTCGTGGAACACTGGACCAGCTCGATACCCTCTACAGGGTGCTGGAGGGTTCATGGGAGTTTGCCCAACCAGTCCACATTTGTTTTGTGGATTTGGAGAAGGCATTCGACTGTGTCCCTCGTGGCGTCCTGTGGAGGGTGCTGGGGGAATATGGGGTCCGGGGTCCTTTGCTGAGGGCTGTCCGGTCCCTGTATGACCGAAGCAGGAGTATGGTCCGCATTGCCGGCAGTAAGTCAGACTTGTTCCTGGTGCATGTTGGACTCCGGCAGGGCTGCCCTTTGTCGCCGGTTCTGTTCATAATTTTTTATGGACAGAATTTCTAGGCGCAGCCAAGGGCCGGAGGGTGTCAGGTTTGGGGACCACACGGTTTCGTCTCTGCTCTTTGCGGATGACGTTGTCGTGTTGGCCCCTTCTAACCAGGACCTCCAGCATGCACTGGGACGGTTTGCAGCCGAGTGTGAAGCGGCTGGGATGGGAATCAGCACCTCCAAATCCGAGGCCATGGTCCTCAGTCGGAAAAGGGTGGCTTGCCCACTTCAGGTTGGTGGAGAGTTCCTGCCCCAAGTGGGGGAGTTCAAGTATCTAGGGGTCTTGTTCACGAGTGAGGGGAGGATGGAACGGGAGATTGACAGACGGATCGGTGCAGCTTCTGCAGTAATGCGGTCGATGTACCGGTCTGTCGTGGTGAAGAAAGAGCTAAGCCGTAAGGCGAAGCTCTCGATTTACCGGTCAGTCTACGTTCCTACTCTCACCTATGGTCATGAGCTTTGGGTCATGACCGAAAGGACAAGATCCCGGATACAGGCAGCTGAAATGAGCTTTCTCCGCAGGGTGGCTGGGCGCTCCCTTAGAGATAGGGTGAGAAGCTCAGTCACTCGGGAGAAACTCGGAGTAGAGCCGCTGCTCCTCCACATCGAGAGGGGACAGCTGAGGTGGCTCGGGCATCTGTTCCGGATGCCTCCTGAACGCCTTCCCGGGAAGGTGTTTTGGGCATGTCCAACCGGGAGGAGGCCCCGGGGAAGACCAAGGACACGCTGGAGGGACTATGTCTCCCGGCTGGCCTTGGAACGCCTCGGTGTCCCCCCGGAAGAGCTAGAGGAAGTGTCTAGGGAGAGGGAAGTCTGGGCATCCCTGCTTAGACTGCTGCCCCCGCGACCCGGCCCCGGATAAGCGGAAGAAGATGGATGGATGGATGGATGTCTCACCATAACAGGTACATTTCACACAAACTTAAGCAAAAACTGCTTACCTTATTCAAATTTGTGGCCACTGTTTGTGCTGATTCGTGCAGGAACGCCCTGCCGTGGTTTTTTTATCAGCTCCTGAGCCAGTCCCATCTGGGGTGCCAAAAATGTTGAAGAATTATTTTTTTATAAAAATTACTTCTCAAAGGATTATTGGTTTCAGAAGAGGCTTTATTCACAACAACCAACACAACAAAGCCTAAGGTTCCGTTTGTAACCGGTTCCCTCCTGCTAGTTGAATTTTCTGTCATATATATACCATAGTTGTCTTCCTATTATGGTAACAACCTTCAACCACCTGGCTCACATATCACCACATTCTAAGTTCTTATTCTGTCATGTCATTCTAAAGGGCTTTCTCAAAGTCAACACACACACATGAAACGTCAGCACACATTTGAACATAATAGTATCTTTGCATTAGCCTTAAACTGCTAATTTTTAAATAATAAAATCTTCTACACCCGCCACAGCTGAAATCTACCGAGTGTTAATGTCAAGTCCTGCCTGCTACAATCCCAGAAATGCCAGATGATGTTGACGGGGGCCGGTTTGACTGCGATGAGATGAAAGGCTCATCTGGTTCCATCTTTTTACAGTCGAATACCATGCAACTTTCTGCCTTAAAGGGTAGCACCAAGACGCATGCGCGAGAATATGCTGCAGAACCGGCTTTCGGGAATCCATGAAATGCACACTTTAGTCCCATTTTGAGCCCTGCGCCGAGACCTAAAGCACGATCAATATAGAATTCAACAGCTTAGATACGGCGCGTCTTCCTCTGCTCATTGTAAACAAATCTCCTCGCTTCTGGGTCACGTGTCCGAACGCCAGTTCTGCGTCATATTCTCGCGCATGCGTCTTGGTGCTTCGTGAGTTCATGGCAGAGACAGACAAGGAAGACAAGAACTTGTAGAATAAAGTCGTTATTTAGATTTTTTTTTTTCGCACAAAAACTATTGCCATCGCTTCATAAAAATATTGTAGAGCCACTGTAGTGAGATGGACTTTGTAACAACGTTTTTAGTGCCTTTTATGGGTCTTGTGAGTGTAAATGTACTGAATGTCAATGGAGGCCTATCTGAGGCCTTTCTCAGCCATCAGCTTTCAACAAAAATATCTTCATTTGTGTTCCGAAGATGAACGAATGTCTTACGGGTGTCGAACGACATGAGGGTGAGTAATTAATGACATCATTTTCATTTTTGGGTGAACTAACCCTTTAATATTGATCCTGTGCATGGTCAAGTGCTTCATTAAATTGGTGGTATTGCCGCCTTTGGTTGCAATACTCTTTTCACATATGTTGCGCTTTACTGACTCGACATTCACTTTTATAAAGTGTAGCCACACTTTAGACCTCTTTGGCATTGTAAAACGACACGGTATAACACATGAGAAAAAACAACTACACTTGTGTTGTGTGACTGCAAGTATCTTCAGAAATCCTCCCCGTCACGTGGTGGTAGACAGCCAATCACCGGTGCTTTAGGTCCTTACATCGTTCGGTGCCCAGCCCTACTCACCATTTACAAATAGTTGGATATTTTACTGAAACATTTTTACATATACAGCTTTAAGTGAACGTTTGGGGAGCCGTTGGGGAAACACATGTGATGGGCTGTACGTTAACTTTTTTTGCACATAGCACTGGTCAGAGTCCTGCACGGGTCCATTTTTGGAGACCCGCCCCCACCCGTACCCGCAAAGTTCAGCACCAGATCCGACCCGTCACCCGTGATAATATCAAAATAAAATCCGCACCCGCCCAGACCCGATCCGTGCCCGCGATAAATCACACACGCTAAAATCATTCCAATTAAAGTGCTTTATTTTTTATCTTGCACCTCTCTCTCACAACATCACAACAGCTTCATGAATGGGCTATGAAACAGGCTAAAGTGCGCTTTGTTCTGTGCCATTCAAGTAGCCTACGAGCCTAAATAGGCTATGGAAAGTGATAACTATAGCCTACCTACGCAAATAGACCTGTTAATGAAGAAAAAAACAAACAAACCTGAGTCTGTCGCTCACAAACAGTATATTATAGGTATATTATTATAGCCTATATAGGCCTATGCCTTAAGGTTACTGTGCATGAAAAGGATATCGTCCACAGTCCCAGGTTTAAGTTGCATTCTCCGTTCTTGGATTACAAAACCAGCTGTGGAAAAGTCTCTCTCACTCGCAGCGCTTGATGCTGGGATGGAGAGAACATTCCGCGCAATCATTGCCAGGTTGGGAAATGTTTTTGCATGCTCCTTCCACCACAACAAAACATCGAAAGGATCCCCCTTGGGTGGCTTAAACTCGATGTATTCAGAGACCTCGTCCTCGGGCAGCACAGTGTCTTCGCTGGAGTCCTCTACGTCTGACAAACAATCAATTGTTGAAACCAAACGAACTCTCTTCGCAGCTGGGCTACGGGAAGCATCAACAAAAGTCTCACTGTCGCAGTGGTGGTGACGTGATGGGTCAAATGTCATATCGTTGTTGCGTATGTGTAATGGTAATTTAGACATACAAATATTGCACATATTTTTCATCCGCTCTACTACCCGCCCGCAAGGAGTTAATTATCCGCCCGCATCCCCGCCCGTGAATTTTAGGAATGTCACAATCCACCCGTTTTAGCCACTTTTATGCAGGTACCCGACCCGTTGCAGGACTCTGGCACTGGTGCTACAGAGGTTGAACGTTTTGTAGAACAGGCCAAACAATTGTAGCACATGTATAAAACATCTGTTACCATGTCTGAAAAATGCTATAAAATAAACATTATTTATTTAAGAATAAATATAATAAAAATTATTATTATTATTATATTTTCACAGAAAAAAAATCGTTAGAAAGGTCTTTATTATAAAATATTAAATTATGAAAAAGTGACTGTAATGTCTTAATTTTTTTTTTATCAGGAAACCGTATGCATCCAATGAGAAATAAGTACTGTTCACTTCTTTACACAGGAAATCGCTTAACAGAATATAATGAAATAATATATTTTCTGCCTCATTCTGTGATGTGAAGCTCAAAAGTAAGTTAATTCAAATAACAGTATCTTCAAACATCGATTACAGTTTTTTCCAAATGCTTATACACAAAATATGTTCATGTCACACGATTATTGAAACCCCTCATTTAAAATGTAAAACTACATACCAAATCTCCAAAACCATAAGCTATTTCTCAGCCTTTGACTCAGTTTTCAATTGCATAAAACACTTTTTTCAAAACGCTTCACACAATTCTCTACCTAAAACACACAAATCTAACAGGAACTCTTTCTTTACTGTATTCTAAAGAATATATTTTTGGTTTACATATGGTTTTGTTACATATGGCTACTGTATACAACAGTAATGTTTGACCTACTAAATATTTTCTATTTCTACATTGCATTGGTGTTTACAGTGTACTTGTAGGAAATACAGGAAATAGGAAAACGAGAGGGGCCTCCACCTGGTAACCTGTGCCGACTGCTTGCGTGTCCAACAGCGGAGCTCGCCCTCAGGAAGGCCATAGGAGCCTGATACCTGATCGCAGTCGTGCTAGCCCTCGAGGTAGCTGGGAAGACCAGGGACTCGCTTCATCAGGGAGGCCTAGCGGGCCTACCACCTGCAAAAATGCCGGGCATTTCTCCATCACAGCCCTCCACTCAGTGACTGGAACTATCGAGAGCCACGAGACAGGAGCGAGCCCTCAGAGGAGGCCACGTGGGGCCTACTACTCCAAGCGAATCCCACAGGGAAGCCCCGTGCAGCTTGCCTGATAGCAGTCCATGCTACGATCCGTTACTGAAACTGGGGACCGGGGAACGATTTCAGGGAGGCACAATGCCTCCACCTGATAGCAGAACATGCCGCCCATAGCGCTTCACTTCGCTAACCGTCTCAGCGTCTGAGAATCGGGAGCTCGCCTTCAGGGAGGCTCAATGCCTACCACCTGATGGCAGAACGTGCTACTCATAGCACTTTACGCTCATTGCCACATCGACTGGGAACCGGGAGCTCGCCTTCAGGGAGGCCCAGTGCCTACCACCTGATAGCAGAACGTGATACTCATAGCACTATGTGCTCATTGCCACAGCGACTGGGAACCGGGAGCTCGCCTTCAGGGAGGCCCAATGCCTACCACCTGATAGCAGAATGTGCTACTCATAGCACTTCATGCTCACCGCCACAGCAGCTGGGAACGGGAGTTTGCCTCCAGGGAGATCACTCAGGGAGGCCGGTTGAGGCCTACTACCTACTAGCACTCGTGCTAGCCATCCAGTGACTGGAGCCCAGGAACGCCCCCACAGAGGAGGTCAGGTGAGACTGCTTACCCCACAGCAGGCCCTTAGGGAGGCCAGGTAAAGCCTACCACCTACTACTAGCAGCTCGTACCAGCCGTCGAGGGGCTTAATGCCAGTGGTGCCCCCTCGGGGGAGACCAGGCAGCGCCTGCTAACCACAGCAGGCTCTCAGGGAGGCCAAACGGGGCCTACCACCTGAGCGAAGGTAACCCAAACCGGGAGCCTACCCCTCAGGGAGGCCTTTAAGAAGGCTGGCTGCTGCGCCTGGGCTGACGGCAGCTGTCTGCTGCTGACGAAGGCCTGGAAATCCAGTTCACACCTGGGAACTCATCCCCAAGGAGACTAGTTGACGAGGTTACTGCTGATGTCGACACCAGTGGAGAAGATCCTCCAAGGCACACTTGTGGGCCATGGCGTCGAGACTTTCTTGCAAGGTGGCCGGTTGACGCCTACTACCTCTCCTGAAGTCTTGCTGCCCAGACCGCCCAAGCTGGCTACTAACAACCAGCTGGCTCTTACGCCACACGTTCAAAACACACCTGCAGAAGTGGCGTTCCCTTTCGAAAGGGAACTCGAACCGATTCAATCCGTGTATCATTCGTTTAGTCGATTTTTGATTTAATATTGAAAGTTGAAAAATGAGAAAACAGCTCGTTTTTAATTTTTTTCCTTTTTTTTTTAAGAAAAACGAAAAACGAAATTTCGACTTGATTTTTTGTTTTTCGTTCAGAGGTAAAAAAATTAATAAACTGTTTGAATATCCGATTTCTAGATGTGGGTGGGATTTATACGGACCCTTTCTGCTGATTGGTCAGCCGAAGATCAAACTATTCCGTCATCGGTTCTTCCTCAGTTCCGCACAGCAGAATAAAAGTCCTGCACTGCTACAGCTGTAGCCTACGAATTCTTAATGCATTTATTGCAGCTACATTTCATATTTTTCTCATCAAACAACCAGACTAACGAATGGCTCGACACAACCCGTACCGGGGCGGGGCAGTGTCTAGACAGAGCTTTCTTCTGTGTAGACCAGCGGCTTTAGACCAGTAAAGTGCTATGGGTCTGAGAAATAATTTGCTATATCCTACCGTATTTTCCGTACTGTAAAGTCACTTTTTTTATCATAAAACATGCCGCAATTTATTTCAAAGTGACTTATAAATCTAAATGTTGACTTTTTAAAGTAGGAGCGTCCAGTATTCGCTGTATTTTAGTTCATGTATTTTTAGTTTCTGTTGTGCATCAGAGAGATGTTCATATGAGACAGACAAGCTAAAGCAGCTGTTTCTTTCTTAATTTTTCAAAGGCATGACATTTTGTAGTAATTTTAAATGTACACAAATAAAATAAATATTTTACTGTTTCGAATGAGGAAAAAATTAAGTGATAGTACCAGCGACTTGCGAGATCACATAACGTATCAGTTCTGGCATCGCACCTGAGTCAAGTCAAGTCAAGTCAACTTTATTTATATAGCGCTTTTAACAATGTAGATTGTTTCAAAGCAGCTTTACAGTGTTAAACAGCAAAATAATGCAGCCTAATTTTATTCAGCTGTATAGCCATTTGATGTCATCAGTTCATTTCAATTTCCATACGGTGACAGTGTGGGCTTTAGATCAATAATTAGATCAGTAATTTAGTTTACATGGTTAAATTAGTTTATTAATTAGATTTATTTCGATGTTTAGTTGAAAAATATAGTGTCCCCAACTGAGCACGCCAAGCCAGAGGCAACAGTGGCAAGGAAACCAAAACCCCATTAGGTGACCTAATGGAGAAAAATAAACCTTGGGAGAAACCAGGCTCAGTCGGGGTGCCAGTTCTCCTCTGGCCAATTTACAAACAACGTATTATTATTATTATTCTGGCTGCTTTACAGGTAAGAGGTCATAATAGATCGGAATATTCAAAGGACCGGAGGCAACACGCTGGAGACGGGTTTATTGAGGATGATGTTGATTAAATAATTATTAAAGTGCAATATTCGAATGATCGGAGGCAACACGCTGGAGACGGGTTTATTGCGGATGACATATCGATTTAAGTATTATTTAATGATAATATTCGAACAATCGGAGTCATCACACTGGTGACGGGTTTATTTAGATGCCGTGTCGATGAGGCAGTTGCAGGGGGAGGATAATTGACACGGTCTCTGCAGACACTTCGGGGTCCTGTGTTGGTCTTCTCTGGTCCACCATCTGATTAGGATACGGCCCAGATCTGGCTGACTGCAGTAAACCTCGGGATAAAACAGAGAGAATATCATTAGCGTAGATGCCATTCTTCTGATGATGTAACGAGTACATCAGGTGTTATGGGAAGTGTTCCCGGTTCCGGCTGACCTAGTTAATGCAGCCTAACAATCAATTAATTGATAAAGTGTTTTATGTGTATGCCACAGTAAAGAGATGTGTTTTTAGTCTAGATTTAAACTGACAGAGTGTGTCTGCTTCCCGAACAGTGCTAGGAAGACTGTTCCAGAGTTTAGGAGCTAAATAGGAAAAGGATCGACCGCCTGCAGTTGATTTGGATATTCTCGGTATTAACAACTGGCCAGAATTTAGAGATCGCAGTAGACATGATGGAGTATAATATGTTAAGAGCTCGCTCAAGTATTGGGGAGCTAAACCATTTAGTGCTTTGTAAGTAATAAGCAAGATTTTAAAATGTATGCGATGTTTAATAGGTAGCCAGTGCAATGTTGACAGAACTGGGCTAATATGGTCATACTTCCTGGTTCTAGTAAGTACTCGAGCTGCTGCGTTTTGGACCAGCTGGAGTTTATTTATTAAGCGAGCAGGGCAACCACCCAATAGAGCATTACAATAATCTAGCCTTGAGGTCATGAACGCATGAACTAACTGTTCAGCATTTTGCATTGAGAGCATGTGCCGTAATTTTGATATATTTTTAAGATGGTAGAAAGCAGTTTTACAGATGCTAGAAACGTGGCTTTCAAACGAAAGATTGGTATCAAAGAGCACACCCAGGTTCCTCACTGACGACGAAGACTTGACAGAGCAGCCATCAAGTGTTAGACAGTATTCTAGGTTACTACTTGTGGAGCTTTTTTGTCCAATAATTAAAAATTCAGTTTTTTCTGAATTGAGTTGCAGGAAATTACCGGTCATCCAATGTTTTATGGCGGCTATGCATTCCGTTAATCTTGTGAATTGGTAAATTTCTTCAGGGCGTGAAGAAATATAGAGCTGAGTATCGTCAGCATAACAATGAAAACTAATGTCATGCTTCCTAATAATATCTCCCAGTGGTAGCATGTACAGGGTGAAGAGTAGCGGTCCTAGCACTGAGCCTTGTGGTACTCCATACTGAACTTGCGATCGGTGTGACATCTCTTCATTTACTGCTACAAACTGATAACGGTCGCATAGGTATGATTTAAACCATGATAAAGCAATTCCACTAATACCTACATAATTTTCGAGTCTATTCAAAAGAATGTTGTGGTCGATGGTATCAAATGCAGCGCTAAGATCGAGTAACACTAATAGAGAGATACAGCCACGATCGGATGATAAGAGTAAATCATTTGTAACTCTGATGAGAGCAGTCTCAGTACTATGATACGGTCTAAATCCTGACTGGAAATCCTCACAGATACCATTTCTTTCTAAAAAGGAACATAATTGTGAAGACACTGCCTTTTCAAGTATTTTTGACAGAAAGGGTAGATTTGAGATTGGTCTATAATTGACTAATTCTGTAGGATCAAGTTGCGGTTTTTTAATAAGTGGTTTAATAATAGCCAACTTAAAAGTTTTCGGTACATATCCTAATGACAAAGATGAATTAATGATATTAAGAAGAGGATCTATGACCTCTGGTAGCATCTCTTTTAATAGCCTAGTCGGTACAGGGTCAAGCATACATGTTGTTGATTTTGATGATTTAACGAGTTTAGCCAATTCTTCTTCTCCTATAGCAGTGAATGATTGTAATTTTTCCTCAGTGACACTACAATGCTCTGTCTGATGTGATACTGTACTAGACGGCTGCATGGTTAAAATTTTCTTCCTAATATCAATTTTACATGTGAAGAAGTTCATAAAGTCATTACTGCTGTGCTGTTTACAATCATCAGAAGTTGAAGCTTTATTTTTGGTTAATTTAGCCACTGTATCGAATAAATACCTTGGGTTGTGTTTGTTTTCTTCCAAGAGAGTTGAGAAATAAGCGGATCTAGCAGTTTTTACGGCCTTTCTGTATGCGATCATGTGCTCTTTCCACGAATTTCGAAAGACCTCTAGTTTTGTTTTCTTCCAGCTGCGCTCCATTTTTCTGGCTGCTGTTTTAAGGGCCCGGGTGTGCTCGTTGTACCACGGCGTTGGACTATTTTCTTTAATCTTCTTTAAGCGCAGAGGAGCAACTGTGTCTAAAGTACTGGAAAAGAGAGAGTCAATAGTTTCTGTTGCAACATCGAGTTCTTCTATGCTATCTGGGTTGCTGAGGAGATGATACTGATGAGGAAGAGTATTTAAAAAGCAATCTTTAGTAGCGGCAGTGATTGTCCTGCCATTTTTTAAACGAGGGGCGGCTTTGCAACTTTAGCTAAATTAAGTATACAAGATACTAAGTAATGATCTGAGATGTCATCGCTCTGCTGCAGAATTTCAACGGTATCAACATTAATTCCATGTGACAATATTAGGTCTAAAGTATGATTATGGCGATGAGTGGGTCCTGACACGTGTTGCCTAACTCCAATAGAGTTTAGTGTATCTTTAAATGCTAATCCTAATACGTCTTTTTCGTTGTCTACATGGATATTAAAATCACCAACAATTAGTACTTTATCTACGGCCAGTACTAATTCTGATAGAAAGTCAGCAAATTCTTTGATAAAGTCTGTATTATGCCCTGGTGGCCTGTATACAGTAGCTAACACCAATGTTGAACGGGTTTTGTCATGTACACTACATAGCGTTACATAAAGCACCAAAACTTTGAAGGAATTATATTTGAAGCTAGACTTCTGAGTAATACTGAAGATATTATTATAAATTACAGCAACCCCTCCCCCTTTACCTTTCAGACGCGGCTCATGTTTATAACAATAATCTTGGGGGGTGGACTCATTTAAGGTAATGTAGTCGTCAGGTTTTAGCCAGGTTTCTGTCAAACACAGCACATCAAGATTATTATCTTTAATAATATCATTAACAATAAGCGCTTTTGGGGAAAGGGATCTAATATTCAGCAACCCAAGCTTTATCAATTGTTCATCTGTATTATTTCTTTTGTTTATTTGTTGGACATCAATTAAATTTTTACTGTTGAATGGTTTTGATGTTTTTTTGTATTTACTAATTCGGAGAACAGACACAGTCTCTATATGATAATATCTCGGTGAAAGAGTCTCTATGTGCTGGGATTTATCTGACTCCGGTGACGTGAGACAGCTAGCAGACGGTCGGTTTAGCCAGTTTGTCTGCTTCCTGACCTGGGCCCTAGTGAGTCAAGGTTTAGCAAGGTTTAGCTGAGACCAAACATATAAAAAGTTTGGTTTAATTTAATTTGTCTGTTGTACAATATTAAGGCTGTGCAAGTCAGTAGGCTAATTGCTGTTATTCCAAACTCATACCTCTGCATGTGAAGATGCCGATTTAGCCTATATGCATATGGGACTGGACTGAAATACGAAGCTTCTTTACATAAATAGTAGTAATAGCATCCAAATGTTACATTGCAAATATGGAAACTTTGGACTGAATGAAAGATGCACGAGCGACGAGCCCAACGTCGATTTGTTTCAATTCAAATAAATTAATTTAGGCTTAGAACTAAATGTTGTTTGTAATAAATGGCATAATATATATGCTAGGCTTCTATGTATATTTTTATTATATGGCTACTTATATTTTTCATTCTTGTTGTTTTCTGAATAGGCTACCGTTCATTTAAGGATTTGTCACTGATGGGAAGTAAAATAGCTTACATATAGCGTCCATGTTAATAGTGTTTATAACGTTGTATTTTATTTACTGGTATTTTTCTGAATTTATGCCAATAATAAAATGCAGATTTTACTACAATGTAACTTTCAATTAAATGATTGTTAGGCTGCATTAACTACGTCAGCCGGAACCGGGAACGCTTCCCATAACACCTGATGATCATCAGAAGAATGGCATCTACGCTAATGATAGTCTCTCTGTTTTATCCCGAGGTTTACTGCAGTCAGCCGGATCCGGGCCGTATCCAGATCAGATGCTGGACCTGCGCCCAGAGAAGACCAACGCATGACCCTGAAGTGTCTGCAGAGACCGTGATTAGACTCCCCCTGAAACTGCCTCATCCTTAATAAACCCGTCTCCAGCGTGATGACTACAATTGTTCGAATATTACAATTTAATAATACTTAAATTGATATGTCATCTGCAATAAACCCGTCTCCAGCGTGTTGCCTCCGGTCCTTCGAATATTCCGATCTATTATGAGTTCTGACCTGTAAAGTTGCCAGAATAATAATAATAAGATTAATAATATGCTGTTTGTTAATTGGCCAGAGGAGAACTGGCACCCCGACTGAGCCTGGTTTCTCCCAAGGTTTATTTTTCTCCATTAGGTTACCTAATGGGGTTTTGGTTTCCTTGCCACTGTTGCCTCTGGCTTGGCTTGCTCAGTTGGGGACACTAAGGCCCGGTTTCACAAACAGGGCTTAGACTAAGCCAGGATTAGTCCTTAGTTCAATTAGGGCATTTGAGTAGCTATTGTTAACATACCTTAGAAAAAAACATTACTGGTGTGAATGTTGAGTCAAAACAATGGCAATTATATATTTTAAGTTTTGTCAGTGCAAGTTGCTTTCAGTTAAAACGGCTCAAACATGCATTTTAGTCTAGGACTAGCTTAAGCCTTGTCTGTGAAACCAGGGGTGAATTTTTCTAAATTTTTCAACTAAATATCAAAATAAATCTAATTATTAAACTAAATTATCCATATAAACTAAATTACTGATCTAATTACTGATCTAAAGCCCACACTGCCACTGTATGATAATTGAAATGAACTGATGACATCACCATTTTCTCCAGAATGGCTATACGGCTGAATAAAATTATGCTGCATTATTTTCCTATTTAACACTGTAAAGCTGCTTTGAAACAATCTGCATTGTTGAAAGCGCTATATAAATAAAGTTGACTTGACTTGACTTAAGGTAGGCTATGACAGCCGTCATATACTGCCAGCTGATGCAAAAAGGTG
This sequence comes from Romanogobio albipinnatus, assembly GCA_023566225.1. NCBI lineage: Eukaryota > Metazoa > Chordata > Actinopteri > Cypriniformes > Gobionidae > Romanogobio > Romanogobio albipinnatus. Next base: position 30,262,980 of record CM042244.1, read on the forward strand.
AATTGCACAGACGAAAGCCCTGCCTAGGCTCTGCCCCGCTCCGGTACGGTTTGTGTCGAGCCATTCGTTAGTCTGGTTGTTTGATGAGAAAAATATGAAATGTAGTTGCAATAAACACGTTAAGAATCCGTAGGCTACAGCTGTAGCAGCGCAGGACTTTTATTCTGCTGTGCGGAACTGAGGAAGAGTTGTTGACTGAATAGTTTGATCTTCGGCTGACCAATCAGCAGAAAGGGGCGTATAATTCCCGCCCCACGTCTAGAAATCGAATATTCAAACTGTTTATACATTTTTTCTACATATGAACGAAAAACAAAAAATCAAGTCGAAATTTTGTTTTTCTAAAAAAAAAAACGAGCTGTTTTCTCATTTTTCAAGTTTCCATATTAAATAAAAAATCGATTGAACGAATGATACATGGATTCCAGTTTGATTTTTTGATTTAGTTTTTGATTTTTTTTATAAATAGAGAACGATACTCGGTTACTTAACGTAACCTCGGTTCTCTCTAGAAGAGGGAACGAGTATTGCCTAAGTTCCTTACGCTACGGGAAAGCATTCTTTCTCGAGATTTCTGAAATACCCAAAATTATCCTTAATTTTTGTAACATTGTCAACGCAGTGCGGCAGCCTGGCAGACCATAGCAGGCTATTCCAGCGTGTCTATTGGCTGCTCTGCTGGCATCTGCAACAGCCTATCGGTGAGCCCGCGTGACGTGGCGACCAATGAGGGCGCTTCGCGCCCTCCTCGCCTCATTTACCTACAGGTGGGGCGTGGCCACGTGTATATAAGTGTGGCTCGCAGGCTGTATATTCGGTTTTCGTAGTCTGAAGCGTAAAAGCCCACGGGGCGCACGGCAAGGAACGCAATACTCGTTCCCTCTTCTAGAGAGAACCGAGGTTACGTTAAGTAACCGAGTATCGTTCTCTTACGAGAGGTTCTCTCGTATTGCGTAAGTTCCTTACGCTACGGGAACAGATTGTCAACGCCGTGCGCGCCTCGCATACAGCATATGTATCCCAGGGAACCGGGGAAAAAAAACACAGCTAGGGCCGGTGGCCGGTAAAGAAACGGGCCAACACATAACCAGACTCATCATTGTACTGACGGGTGAACAGCACCCTGTCTCATGAATGAGGGAACAGCACCGCCGGTCTCCTTCAAATTCACGTAAGCACAACACCGAACTTACTACCAGTATGTGAGCGTCGTCTGCACAGTGTAACTGGACAGAGCTAACCGCCCCATTAAACTGATAATACTTTCGCCTGTAAGGCAGGAACTTCCAGATTGTAAAATCTCACGAATGTAGACGGGGAGGCCCAGCCTGCCGCCATACAGATATCGTGGATGGAAATCCCTTTGGCCCAGGCCCATGAAGAGGCCATACCTCTAGTGGAGTGGGCTCTGACACCAAGCGGGCACTGCAGGTGCTTGGAGGCGTAAGCTGCTGCAATCGCGTCCACTATCCACCTGGAGAGGCTCTGTTTCGAGGCGGCGAGACCTTTGGTGCGCCCACCAAACGAAACAAATAGCTGCTCAGAACGCCTGAAGGCGGCGGAGCGTGTGACATAAACCCTCAATGCCCTGACAGGGCAGAGAGCATTGCCACCATCCCCCTCATCGGATGCTGGCAGAGCTGAGAGGGAGATAATCTGCGCCCTGAAGGGCGTGCCGATCGCTTTGGGGACATAACCATGCCTCGGCCTAAGAATCACTTTGGAGTAATTCGGACCGAATTCCGTACACGCCGGGCTCACTGAGAGCGCGTGCAGATCCCCCACGCGTTTTACTGAAGCCAGAGCTATCAGGAACGTGGTTTTTAGCAAAAGGAACCTTGGTTCCACGGCTTCGAGCGGTTCGAAGGGATGAGCCTTCAGGGCCTCCAGGACAGGGGCCAAATCCCATATAGGAACCGATGGGGGCCGCGGGGGATTCATCCGTCTAGCTCCTCTGAGGAAACGGATAATGAGCTCGTTCCTTCCTAGCGCGCTGCCTAGCGCCGTCTGAGCGAACGCTGCCATAGTCGCCACATACACCTTGAGCGTGGAAGGGGACACTCAGTGAACACTGACCATTTTTAACTATATAACCGCCTCGTCGAGGGGGCTCTAGAATGTGAGATCGTGTTCATAACCCCTTCTGGCAGGTCAACGGATATCCGTTGATCACCCATACATGCAGAGACCATAGCTCTGGATGGAGATGCCAAACCGACCCTCCGGCTTGAGAGAGGAGGTCTGCTCTCAGCGGGACTGGCCAGGGGGGTGAGTGCGACAGCTTCACCAGCTCTGGGTACCAAATTTGGTTCACCCAGCGCGGTGCTATGAGGAGCACCGGGCGGCGCGTCTCCCTGATCTTCGCTATGACCTGAGTCAATAGGGAAATAGGCGGGAAAGCATACAGCGGGAGGCTGGGCCAAGGCTGGGACAGCGCATCCTCGCTTTTGGATAGAAACATCGGACAGCGGGTGTTCCCTTTCGTTGCAAAGAGGTCGAGCTCCGCTCTGCCGAATAGGCGCCATAGCAGCTGGACTGTCTGGTGGTGTAGGGACCATTCGCCTGGGTGAATGAGGCCCCTGGACAGCTTGTCCGGGCCGACATTGAGGCGGCCCGGCACGTGCGCGGCCCTTAGCGAGCGCAGCGAGCTGTGTGCCCACACGAGCAGGCGTTCTGTCAGAGTGCCCAGATCTCTGGACCTGACACCGCCCTGCCGGTTCACGTAGGACACCACCGTGGTATTGTCCGAACGGACCAGCACGTGGTGCCCTCGTATGAGAGGGAGAAATTGCATGAGCACGTTCTTGACCGCTATCATCTCCAAACAGTTTATGTGCAGGAGTCTCTCCCGGCTTGACCATAGGCCAAAAACCGGTCTGCCCTCGAAAACGGCGCCCCAACCTGAGGTGGAGGCGTCCGTCGAGATAACTTTGCGGTGTGAGATGGCTCCCATTGTCACTCCCTGCTGGTACCAGTCGGCTACTAACCAGGGCTTCAGAGCTGTAACGCAGCTCTGAGTCACTCTGATCCGGAAGCCTCCGTGCACCCAGGCTCTGTGAGGCACTTACACTCTGTGGTGTCCTACTAAACTCTATTGGAGTTAGGCAACACGTGTCAGGACCCACTCATCGCCATAATCATACTTTAGACCTAATATTGTCACATGGAATAAATGTTGATACCGTTGAAATTCTGCAGCAGAGCGATGACATCTCAGATCATTACTTAGTATCTTGTATACTTAATTTAGCTAAGGTTGCAAAGCCGCCCCCTCGCTTCAAAAGTGGCAGGACAATCACTGCCGCTACTAAAGATTGCTTTTTAAATAATCTTCCTCATCAGTATCGTCTCCTCAGCATCCCAGATAGCATAGAAGAACTCGATGTTGCAACAGAAACTATTGACTCTCTCTTTTCCAGTACTTTAGACACAGTTGCTCCTCTGCGCTTAAAGAAGATTAAAGAAAATAGTCCAACGCCGTGGTACAACGAGCACACCCGGGCCCTTAAAACAGCAGCCAAAAAAATGGAGCGCAGCTGGAAGAAAACAAAACTAGAGGTCTTTCGTAATTCGTGGAAAGAGCACATGATCACATACAGAAAGGCTGTAAGAACTGCTAGATCTGCTTATTTCTCAACTCTTTTGGAAGAAAACAAACACAACCCAAGGTATTTATTCGATACAGTGGCTAAATTAACCAAAAATAAAGCTTCAACTTCTGATGATTGTAAACAGCACAGCAGTAATGACTTTATGAACTTCTTCACATGTAAGATTGATAATATTCGGAAGAAAATTTTAACCATGCAGCCATCTACTACAGTATCACATCAGACAGAGCATTGTAGTGTCACTGAGGAAAAATTACAATCATTCACTGTTATAGGAGAAGAAGAATTGGCTAAACTCGTTAAATTATCAAAATCAACAATATGTATGCTTGACCCTGTACCGACTAGGTTATTAAAAGAGATGCTACCAGAGGTCATAGATCCTCTTCTTAATATCATTAATTCATCTTTGTCATTAGGATATGTACCGAAAACGTTTAAGTTGGCTATTATTAAACCACTTATTAAAAAAACGCAACTTGATCCGACAGAATTAGTCAATTATAGACCAATCTCAAATCTACCCTTTCTGTCAAAAATACTTGAAAAGGCAGTGTCTTCACAATTATGTTCCTTTTTAGAAAGAAATGGTATCTGTGAGGATTTCCAGTCAGGATTTAGACCGTATCATAGCACTGAGATGGCTCTCATCAGAGTTACAAATGATTTACTCTTATCATCCGATCGTGGCTGTATCTCTCTATTAGTGTTACTCGATCTTAGCGCTGCATTTGATACCATCGACCACAACATTATTTTGAATAGACTCGAAAATTATGTAGGTATTAGTGGAATTGCTTTATCATGGTTTAAATCATACCTATGTGACCGTTATCAGTTTGTAGCAGTAAATGAAGAGATGTCACACCGATCGCAAGTTCAGTATGGCGTACCACAAGGCTCAGTGCTAGGACCGCTACTCTTCACCCTGTACATGCTACCACTGGGAGAAATTATTAGGAAGCATGGCATTAGTTTTCATTGTTATGCTGACGATACTCAGCTCTATATTTCTTTGCGCCCTGAGGAAACTTACCAATTCACAAGATTAACGGAATGCATAGCTGACATAAAACATTGGATGACCGGTAATTTCCTGCAACTCAATCCAGAAAAAACTGAATTTTTAATTATTGGACAAAAAAACTCAACAAGTAGTGCCCTAGAATACTGTCTAACACTTGATGGCTGCTCTGTCAAGTCCTCGTCGTCAGTGAGGAACCTGGGTGTGCTCTTTGATACCAATCTTTCATTTGAAAGCCACGTTTCTAGCATCTGTAAAACTGCCTTCTGTCATCTTAAAAATATATCTAAATTACGGCACATGCTCTCAATGCAAAATGCTGAACAGTTAGTTCATGCGTTCATGACCTCAAGGTTAGATTATTGTAATGCTCTACTGGGTGGTTGCCCTGCTCGCTTAATAAATAAACTCCAGCTGGTCCAAAACGCAGCAGCTCGAGTACTTACTAAAACCAGGAAGTATGACCATATTAGCCCAGTTCTGTCAACATTGCACTGGCTACCTATTAAGCATCGCATACATTTTAAAATCTTGCTTATTACTTACAAAGCACTAAATGGTTTAGCTCCCCAATACTTGAGCGAGCTCTTAACATATTATACTCCATCACGTCTACTGCACTCTCTGAACTCTGGCCAGTTGATCATACCGAGAATATCCAAATCAACTGCAGGCGGTCGATCCTTTTCCTATTTAGCTCCTAAACTCTGGAACAGTCTTCCTAGCATTGTTCGGGAAGCAGACACACTCTGTCAGTTTAAATCTAGACTAAAAACACATCTTTTTACTGTGGCATACACATAAAACACTTTTTCAATGAAATGATTGTTAGGCTGCATTAACTAGGTCAGCCGGAACCGGGAACACTTCCCATAACACCTGATGTACTCGTTACATCATCAGAAGAATGGCATCTACGCTAATGATAGTCTCTCTGTTTTATCCCGAGGTTTACTGCAGTCAGCCGGATCCGGGCCGTATCCAGATCAGATGGTGGACCTGCGCCCAGAGAAGACCAACACAGGACCCCGAAGTGTCTGAGAGACCTTGTCAATTAGCCTCCCCCGGAAACTGCCTCATCGACACGGCATTTTAATAATTCCGTCTCCAGCGTGATGACTCTGATTGTTTCGAATATTACAATTAAATAATACTTAAATCGATATGTCATCCGCAATAAACCCGTTTCCAGCGTGTTGACTCCGATTGTTCGAATGTTACAATTAAATAATAATTAAATCGATATGTCATCCGCAATAAACCCGAATATTGCACTTTAATAATTATTTAATCAACATCATCCTCAATAAACCCGTCTCCAGCGTGTTACCTCCGGTCCTTCGAATATTCTGATCTATTATGACCTCTGACCTGTAAAGCAGCCAGAATAATAATAATAATAATAATAATAATAATAATAATAATAATAATAATACGCTGTTTGTTAATTGGCCAGAGGAGAACTGGCACCCTGACTGATCCTGGTTTCTCCCAAGGTTTATTTTTCTCCATTAGGTCACCTAATGGGGTTTTGGTTTCCTTGCCACTGTTGCCTCTGGCTTGGCGTGCTCATTTGGGGACACTATATTTTTCAACTAACATCGTAATAAATCTAAATAATAAACTAAATTAACCATATAAACCAAATTACTGATCTAATTAGGGTTCTAAAGCCCACACTGTCACCGTATGGAAATTGAAATGAACTGATGACATCAAATGGCTATACAGCTTAATAAAATTATGCTGCATTATTTTCCTGTTTAACACTGTAAAGCTGCTTTGAAACAATCTACATTGTTAAAAGCGCTATATAAATAAAGTTGACTTGACTTGACTTGACTTGGGCGTTTAACCAGCGTTGCAGCAAGCGCATACGCAGTAGGCCCAGCTGGAGCACTGCTGCAGCTGAGGCCATACATCCCAGCATCCTCTGAAAAGCTTTGAGAGGCGCGGTGCTGCCCGGCCGGAAGTACGCGGCCATGCGTCGAACTCGACGCGCGCGTTGGGGTGACAGGCGGGCTGACATTGCCACGGTGTCCAGAGTCAAGCCCAGGAATGAGGTTGACCGCATGGGCACCAATGTGCTCTTGGTCCAATTGACAGTGAGCCCCAGGCTGTCCAGATGGCTGAGCAGCACTGCCCTGTGGGCGAGGAGCTCGGCCTCTGACTGCGCCAGAATAAGCCAATCGTCCAAATAATTCAGAATTCGCATCCCCTGCCCTCTCAGGGGAGCGAGGGCCGCGTCCATGCACTTCGTAAATGTACGGGGTGCTAGCGACAGGCCGAATGGAAGGACGGTGTATTGATAAACCTGGCCGTCGAAGGCGAAATGTAAGAATGGCCTGTGACGTGGTATTATCTTGATTTGAAAATATGCATCTTTCAAATCCAGGGAAATCAGCCAGTCTCTCGAGCGAATATGCGCAAGGATCTGCTTGGTCGTGAGCATCTTGAACGATCTTTTCATAAGAGCTTTGTTCAGACGCCTCAGATCCAGAATCGGTCTGAGCGATCCATCCCTTTTTGGAACGAGAAAATACCGGCTGTAAAAGCCTGACTCGCTCATAGAATGGGGAACCGGTTCTATATCCCCTTTGCACAGCAGCGTGGCTATCTCCGCTCGAAGTAGATGTGCTACTTCCCCGCTCACTCTCGTCTCTGTACGCGCAACAAAGCGCGGAGGGCGGCGAGCGAACTGCAGAGTATAGCCGTGCTTCGCTGTTGTCAGCACCCATTCTGATACACCGGGAATGGCTTCCCACGCTCTCACGTGTGCCACTCGGGACAAAACGGCCTCCGGGCTCTGAACGCAGCACTTGGCGGGTTCGATGGCCTGAATGGGAGGGGCGGGCGCGGTGCGCGCGCTATTTGTGCTCTGGGCCAGCCGATCGCTTGGGCCCTACACACTGTGGCCACACACTGGCCGCCCTACACACTGTGACTCTACCGCCTCGAGTGGGGAGTACTTTGTGTGCGGCCCTACACTCGGCGTCCCGGCCACCTTGGGCGGGGAACAAATGGTGTGTGGCGCGGCACTTAGCGTGGAACATGCTTTTCCACTTTCCTTATGCGTGGAACATGACCAGTTAAGAGGGGCTGTGTAACAGCGTGTGTGGTGGTTAGGTGTGGGCGCAAACAAGCGGACACGTGACCTAACTCTAGCACTCGAGCGGCCGGTGGCCGCTTTATGTGAGTGAGAGACACGGGGTTTATAGTGCTTGGGTGCAGGGGTGAACACAGAAAAGTGGGTACATTTACTGCATTTGAAACACATACGGCGTGAGCCGTGCAACCAGAAATAATGCAACTTTTGTGATTTCTCTAGTTCGCCGTAAAAACGGCGGTTATCGACAGGCGAGAGGGCAGTTTTGCCGGCTCGTTGGCTGCGTGAAATCCATCTGCAGCAGCCACAGTGGTGGGGGCTGACAGGAAAGAGAGTTTTGACGGTGGTCCGGCCGCGGCGGGACTTAACCGTCGTTTCTCACCTCTGGCTAGGAGGACTTTGGAGGCTCGGGCTTCAGCGCGATCCTAGGCCGGGGCCCCCGAGGGGGAGGCGGCTTACCACGGCTGGAAGAGCGCGATCTGGGGCGGCCGCTCGATCTTCGCTGAGACGAAGGGGGCCGCGCTGGTGCCGGCTGGTCACGTGGACGGCGGGCAGCAGAGCTAGCGCTAGCACTAGGGCGTCGAGGCAGGAAGAGGTTCATAGCTTGAGTCGTCTTCTGTACCTCAGAGAAGTGGTCGACGATCCCGTTGACCGCTGGGCCGAAGAGGCCGGACGGGGAGAGCGGGGCATTGAGAAAAGCCGCGCGCTCAGTTTCCCTCATATCCGCGAGCGTGAGCCAGAGGTGTTCAGGAAGCACCCGTCGAGTCGGTTCGGCGCTGCCACCTTCGGCGGAGACCATTCGAGGCCTAGCTGCTCGACGGCCCGGGTGAGAAGGCGCAAGAGTTTCTGCGTCCTCACCCGCTCAAGAGCGTCCGGAGGCCCGGACGGAAGAGGCCGCGGAGGACCAGTCCTCGCTGTCGGAGGCCATGATGGAGCAGCTGTCGGCGCATTCCGCGGCCGCATCCACCTCATCCCCAGAGACGGCAACAGAAATGGCGGCCTGGGGTGGGGGCGGGGAAGGCGAGAGAGAAGCTGGCGGGAAAGGTTCCGGCGAGCTTTTCTCCGTGAACTCCGGTGCCCGCTGCGAGCGGCGCTTCTTTTTGCGCGGCCTGACAGGGACTGGAGGGATTTCGTCATCGAACTGATCGTGTCGAGCCCGCAGGGTCGACATCGTCAGATCCTCGCACTCCGGGCATCCGCCGGCAAGGAGTGCGGCGGCGGCGTGGTCACGGCCCAGGCAGAGAGCGCAGATCACATGGCGGTCTCCGGAACTGAGCTGCGCGTGACACGAGCCACAGACGGAACAAGACATTTTTGTACAAACGCTCGGCTCTTTTTGTGATAGTGTGACGCAGCGGCGTGCACACTAAGCAATAAAAAGGATATGGCTACCGGATAGCAGAGCAGGCACGGATGGCTGAAGGTGGTGAATACTGCCGGCTTCCTCAGGCGCTGTCCTCTGCTTGCTGGTCTGCTTGATTCGACGGCGGCGGGTCTCAGAGATCCAGCGATGCGCAGGGCATCGCTGAAGAAAAGAAAATCGAATATACAGCCTGCGAGCCACACTTATATACACGTGGCCACGCCCCACCTGTAGGTAAATGAGGCGAGGAGCGCCCTCATTGGTCGCCACGTCACGCGGGCTCACCGATAGGCTGTTGCAGATGCCAGCAGAGCAGCCAATAGACATGCTGGAATAGCCTGCTATGGTCTGCCAGGCTGCCGCACTGCGTTGACAATGTTACAAAAATTAAGGATAATTTGGGGTATTTCAGAAATCTCGAGAAAGAATGCTTTCCCGTAGCGTAAGGAACTTACGCAATACGAGAGAACCTCTCGTAAGAGAACTTATCTCTAACAAAGTTAGCTGGAGCCTAAGGGTTTTCTAGCGAGTGAGACAATTTTTTTGTCATGAATGCATAACAGAAAAGGGTTGGAAAAAGCACAAAAAACATTAAAATGTTCGTATAGAAGTTTGTGCTGATTTGTCATTCATTTACTCTACTTCCTGATCTACTTCCTGCTTCGCTATTGTTCAGACGCTCTTGCTTACTGCTCCGCACTTTGCTCTATTGCTTCTATATTTTATCTCTAATTTCAACTTCAGCAAATCAGCACAGAGCTCAAACGACAAAGCTTGACTCCAATTATAAAATTATAGCTGCAAGCAGTCATTAACGGTTTAATGAAAATAAGTCAACCCCAACCAAAGTTATAAGCGTTTGAAAAACACTAGGTGGCGCTGTTTCGAAACTTCTTAGGCTACTTCAGGGCATCGTGCTGATGACCCATACCGAGTTTCGAAACAATCCGTTAATGCGTTCATAAAAAAAAGCATTTTAGCACATAATTCAAAATGGCCGACAGTCAAAATGGCCGATATGGGCAAAATGGATATCAGACGACTCGGCATGCCGTCCTGTATCTAACGAGACCACTTTGAGTCTAACGAGACCACTATGATTTTTGGACAAACGGTTCAAATGTTATAAGCAAAATTAGCCATTTTTTTGTATCTCCGGACCAGTAGGTGGCGCTGCGCTGAAACGCTGAAAGTTGCCTCAGGTCATGATTGTGAAGACATGTACCGGTTTGGTTTGAATACGATAAAGCGTTGCGGAGATATATCCTTAAGTGTGTTTTTGCAAACATTACGTAAAATTTGCTTGTGTGTTTATTGAAAACAATGAGACAAATCAACTTGAATTCCATGTTTGTTTGTTTTTTGTCAGCATGGTCTGAAGATGATCTGGTTAAATTTTCGTGCAAATCGGATGAAGCGTCTAGGACAAGTTAGCAAAAGTAGGTTTTTCAGAAAATTCAAAATGGCGGGAAAAAAATGAATCGGCTTGAGCCAAGGAATCAGAGGAAAAAGAATTTTGTTTCTAGCCCTTATGGTTCAAACGTTATTAGCATAAACATGAGTCCAATTTTGGACAGGTGGTGGCGCTAGAGGGATTGAGTTAGAGACTTCAAATTTGCTATGGTGACATTTCAGACTGTCCTCTATTAGTGTGCCAAATTTCACAACTTTTTACCATACGGTTCTATGGGCTGCCATAGACTTTGTGGCGGAAGAAGAAGAAGAAGATGAATAATAATAATATAATAAATAAATATAAAAAATATAATCAACTGCAGCAAATCAGCACAGAGCTCAAACGACAAAGCTTTAAACCAATGATAAAAATATAGCTGCAAGCAGTCATTAACGGGGCCAAGCGCAACAGAAGCAAACAAGCAAGATAGCAGCAGACCAACTGAAAAATTGAGTGAAGACATTTGAAGCAAAAACGTTAAAACACCACATTAAAACATTGAGTTGTATAGAGCCAATGACATGTTTTGCTCATAACTCATAACTCTTAGACTGTTTGTCCCAGGATCAAGTGTCTTATATCGTTGGAATCCTTGGCTCAAGGTGGACAAAATGGCTATCCAACGATTTTGATTTAGACGGGGAACATTTTCTGCTATGTCGAAATTTGTCCAAAATCTACTTTTGCTAACTAGTCTCTGTTTTTTTGCACGATCGGAACCAAACCAGTCTAGGACAATTCTATGGACTCTCTTGATCAATAATTATCAAAAAAAAGTTTAACTTTTGCATTTGGGTGGCTGTAACAGGGTCATTTAGAAAAGGGGTGTGGCAAAATACACTAAAAAGCCTATAAATCCCAAATGAAAACTCAGAACTCCACCAAAATTGATGAGCATTTGTGTCAGAACATGGTGAGGAAGCATGCAGAATTTCATGGAGATCGGACCATAGGTGGCGCTATAACTGGCAAAAAGCCTTCATTCTTATTAGGGGTTCAAGCATGAAATGCTGAAACCCTATTGTAATTGTAAGGTTTCGTAAAACGCATCGTGCAGGCCAAACCGTAAGGCCTAGAGACATGAAACCTGGCCAGATGGTAGGCCTCAGTTTGGGGACAACCTATCAGAGTATGACCCCGAATGGCCCATAGGTGGCGCTACAGCAACCAAAAGTTCAAAATTGCTCATAACTCTTAGACTGTTTGTCCCAGGATCAAGTGTCTTATATCGTTGGAATCCTTGGCTCAAGGCGGACAAAATGGCTATCCAACGATTTTGATTTAGGCGGGGAACATTTTCTGCTATGTCGAAATTTGTCCAAAATCTACTTTTGCTAACTAGTCTCTGGTTTTTTGCCCGATCGGAACCAAACCAGTCTAGAACAATTCTCTGGACTCTCTTGATCAATAATTATCAAACAAAAGTTGAACTTTTGCATTTGGGTGGCTGTAACAGGGTCATTTAGAAAAGGGGTGTGGCAAAATACACTAAAAAGCCTATAAATCCCAAATGAAAACTCAGAACTCCACCAAAATTGATGAGCATATGTGTCAGAACATGGTGAGGAAGCATGCAGAGTTTCATGGAGATCGGACCATAGGTGGCGCTATAACTGGCAAAAAGCCTTCATTCTTATTAGGGGTTCAAGCATGAAATGCTGAAACCCTATTGTAATTGTAAGGTTTCGTAAAACGCATCGTGCAGGCCAAACCGTAAGGCCTAGAGACATGAAACCTGGCCAGATGGTAGGCCTCAGTTTGGGGACAACCTATCAGAGTATGACCCCGAATGGCCCATAGGTGGCGCTACAGCAACCAAAAGTTCAAAATTGCTCATAACTCTTAGACTATTTGTCCCAGGATCAAGTGTCTTATATCGTTGGAATCCTTGTCTCAAGGCGGACAAAATGGCTATCCAACGATTTTGATTTAGGCGGGGAACATTTTCTGCTATGTCGAAATTTGTCCAAAATCTACTTTTGCTAACTAGTCTCTGGTTTTTTGCCCGATCGGAACCAAACCAGTCTAGAACAATTCTCTGGACTCTCTTGATCAATAATTATCAAACAAAAGTTGAACTTTTGCATTTGGGTGGCTGTAACAGGGTCATTTAGAAAAGGGGTGTGGCAAAATACACTAAAAAGCCTATAAATCCCAAATGAAAACTCAGAACTCCACCAAAATTGATGAGCATATGTGTCAGAACATGGTGAGGAAGCATGCAGAGTTTCATGGAGATCGGACCATAGGTGGCGCTATAACTGGCAAAAAGCCTTCATTCTTATTAGGGGTTCAAGCATGAAATGCTGAAACCCTATTGTAATTGTAAGGTTTCGTAAAACGCATTGTGCAGGCCAAACCGTAAGGCCTAGAGACATGAAACCTGGCCAGATGGTAGGCCTCAGTTTGGGGACAACCTATCAGAGTATGACCCCGAATGGCCCATAGGTGGCGCTACAGCAACCAAAAGTTCAAAATTGCTCATAACTCTTAGACTGTTTGTCCCAGGATCAAGTGTCTTATATCGTTGGAATCCTTGGCTCAAGGCGGACAAAATGGCTATCCAACGATTTTGATTTAGGCGGGGAACATTTTCTGCTATGTCGAAATTTGTCCAAAATCTACTTTTGCTAACTAGTCTCTGGTTTTTTGCCCGATCGGAACCAAACCAGTCTAGGACAATTCTCTGGACTCTCTTGATCAATAATTATCAAACAAAAGTTGAACTTTTGCATTTGGGTGGCTGTAACAGGGTCATTTAGAAAAGGGGTGTGGCAAAATACACTAAAAAGCCTATAAATCCCAAATGAAAACTCAGAACTCCACCAAAATTGATGAGCATATGTGTCAGAACATGGTGAGGAAGCATGCAGAGTTTCATGGAGATCGGACCATAGGTGGCGCTATAACTGGCAAAAAGCCTTCATTCTTATTAGGGGTTCAAGCATGAAATGCTGAAACCCTATTGTAATTGTAAGGTTTCGTAAAACGCATCGTGCAGGCCAAACCGTAAGGCCTAGAGACATGAAACCTGGCCAGATGGAAGGCCTCAGTTTGGGGACAACCTATCAGAGTATGACCCCGAATGGCCCATAGGTGGCGCTACAGCAACCAAAAGTTCAAAATTGCTCATAACTCTTAGACTGTTTGTCCCAGGATCAAGTGTCTTATATCGTTGGAATCCTTGGCTCAAGGCGGACAAAATGGCTATCCAACGATTTTGATTTAGGCGGGGAACATTTTCTGCTATGTCGAAATTTGTCCAAAATCTACTTTTGCTAACTAGTCTCTGGTTTTTTGCCCGATCGGAACCAAACCAGTCTAGGACAATTCTCTGGACTCTCTTGATCAATAATTATCAAACAAAAGTTGAACTTTTGCATTTGGGTGGCTGTAACAGGGTCATTTAGAAAAGGGGTGTGGCAAAATACACTAAAAAGCCTATAAATCCCAAATGAAAACTCAGAACTCCACCAAAATTGATAAGCATATGTGTCAGAACATGGTGAGGAAGCATGCAGAGTTTCATGGAGATCGGACCATAGGTGGCGCTATAACTGGCAAAAAGCCTTCATTCTTATTAGGGGTTCAAGCATGAAATGCTGAAACCCTATTGTAATTGTAAGGTTTCGTAAAACGCATCGTGCAGGCCAAACCGTAAGGCCTAGAGACATGAAACCTGGCCAGATGGAAGGCCTCAGTTTGGGGACAACCTATCAGAGTATGACCCCGAATGGCCCATAGGTGGCGCTACAGCAACCAAAAGTTCAAAATTGCTCATAACTCTTAGACTGTTTGTCCCAGGATCAAGTGTCTTATATCGTTGGAATCCTTGGCTCAAGGCGGACAAAATGGCGATCTCCGATTTGCTCGCCCTTCAGGCACCAATTTCGAGCAAATTGCAGTTTTTTGAAAAACCTATTTTTGCTGACTTCTCCTAGGTTTTTGGCCCGATTGGAACCAAACCACTGCAAGACTATTCTCTGGAGTCCATCAATTAATAATCATCCAAAAAATTAAAAATTTCAGTTAACGGTCGATAAGGGGAACCAAAATCTTTGATGGCACCAGGGCCATTTTTACTAAAATGATTATAAATTGTGAACGGAAAGAGATTTTTTTGCTAACCTTGGGACACATTTTTGTGAGCTCAATCTGAGATCACTTGAAAAAAATTGCAACAATTGGCCGCTAGATGGCACTATAAAATGGTTATAACTTGTGAACGGAAAGAGTCATTTTCGCAAAACTTGGGACACATGTTCATGAGCTCATTTTGAGGTCACATGAAAAAAAATCATGACAATTGGCCACTTGGTGGCGCTATAAAATGGTTAACTTGTGAATGGAAAGAGATATTTTCACTAAACTTGGGACACATGTTCATAAGCTCAATCTGAGTTGACATGAAGAAAATCGTGACAATTGGCCACTTGGTGGCACTATAACAGTGAAAAAAATCATGAAAATAGCTATAAGTGCACCCAACCGTTAGTCTACTGAAAATTGGCATGCAGTGTCTTTGTCGAGGGTGCCATGATAGTCTATGAGAACATTGGTGTATCTCAAAAAACTCAGTATACGTCATTGGCACAATGCCTTGAAGGAGCCTTAGAAGTTTCAAGCCCGTGTTTTTTTTCACAGGAGTGACCTCCTAAGAATCCTTGCCGAGTCCAACAATACCAAACATGCCAGGTTTCGCCTTATGGTTTTTGTAAGTGTCATTTAGAGCTTTAAAAAATTGTGTTTATCTTCAAAGCCGTTAGTCAAATCGTAAACAATATGTTAAAACTATGATAGGAACTGACAAAAAAATAAATTAAATCCAATCAATTTCACCCATGGATCATTTTGATGCTCTCACATGTTTGAAACGAACAATGATGGATTGTGATGAAATTTGTTTTGAATTGGAACTGGGGCCCGCCTTGATAATCCTACTTAAGGGCCCGGTGTTGGCTCGTTCGTTACGCCACTGAATATAATTGTCTAAACTCCTTATTAAAATTACATATTTACAACAAATCTGACACATATATACAGTATGGGCACACTTTGAGTACTACTAATAAAAGTGGTGGAGATGAGGCAAGACTATAAGAAGACTCAGGCAAAAGGTGCTATAACTGTAAAAACGCTTTAAAACCATATATTTCCTATGGTAAACTGCCTGTATAGGCTGTAAATCGACTTTTTCATCTATGATGGCAGTTGTTAAATGCTTGCTAAATAAAACTTAATGTCTTTTGATGCTTGTGTGCTTAAAGGCCTTAAAGGCCTTAACTGCTTGAACCCCGCTAAATGCTGCTTGCAGCTTTAATTAGGGGTTCAAGCACGAAGTGCTGAAACCCTATTGTAATTGTATTGATTTTTATTATTATTAGGGGTTCAAGCACGAAGTGCTGAAACCCTATTGTAATTGTATTGATTTTTATTATTATTAGGGGTTCAAGCATGAAATGCTGAAACCCTATTGTAATTGTAAGGTTTAGTAAAACGCATCGTGCAGGCCAAACTGTAAGGCCTAGAGACATGAAACCTGGCCAGATGGTAGGCCTCAGTTTGGGGACAACCTATCAGAGTATGACCCCGAATGGCCCATAGGTGGCGCTACAGCAACCAAAAGTTCAAAATTGCTCATAACTCTTAGACTGTTTGTCCCATGATCAAGTGTCTTATATTGTTGGAATCCGTGGCTCAAGCCGGACAAAATGGCAGGGAACCTTTTCTGCTATGTCGAATTGTGTCCAAAACCTACTTTTGCAAACTAGTCTCTGTTTTTTTGCACGATCGGAACCAAACCAGTCTAGGACAATTCTCTGGACTCTCTAGATCAATAATTATCGAAAAAAAGTTGAACTTTTGCATTTGGGTGGCTGTAACAGGGTCATTTAGAAAAGGGGTGTAGCAAAATACACTAAAAAGCCTATAAATCCCAAATGAAAACTCAGAACTCCACCAAAATTGATGAGCATATGTGTCAGAACATGGTGAGGAAGCATGCAGAGTTTCATGGAGATCGGACCGTAGGTGGCGCTATAACTGGCAAAAAGCCTTCATTCTTATTAGGGGTTCAAGCATGAAATGCTGAAACCCTATTGTAATTGTAAGGTTTCGTAAAACGCATCGTGCAGGCCAAACCGTAAGGCCTAGAGACATGAAACCTGGCCAGATGGTAGGCCTCAGTTTGGGGACAACCTATCAGAGTATGACCCCGAATGGCCCATAGGTGGCGCTACAGCAACCAAAAGTTCAAAATTGCTCATAACTCTTAGACTGTTTGTCCCATGATCAAGTGTCTTATATTGTTTGAATCCGTGGCTCAAGCCGGACAAAATGGCTATCTCCGATCTTGATTTAGGCAGGGAACATGTTTGAATCCGTGGCTCAAGCCGGACAAAATGGCTATCTCTGATCTTGATTTAGGCAGGGAACATTTTCTGCTATGTCGAATTATGTCCAAAACCTACTTTTGCAAACTAGTCTCTGTTTTTTTGCACGATCGGAACCAAACCAGTCTAGGACAATTCTCTGGACTCGCTAGATCAATAATTATCGAAAAAAAAAGTTGAACTTTTGCATTTGGGTGGCTGTAACAGGGTCATTTAGAAAAGGGGTGTGGCAAAATACACTAAAAAGCCTATAAATCCCAAATGAAAACTCAGAACTCCACCAAAATTGATGAGAATATGTGTCAGAACATCGTGAGGAAGCATGCAAAGTTTCATGGAGATCGGACCATAGGTGGCGCTATAACTGGCAAAAAGCCTTCATTCTTATTAGGGGTTCAAGCATGAAATGCTGAAACCCTATTGTAATTGTAAGGTTTAGTAAAACGCATCGTGCAGGCCAAACCGTAAGGCCTAGAGACATGAAACCTGGCCAGATGGTAGGCCTCAGTTTGGGGACAACCTATCAGAGTATGACCCCGAATGGCCCATAGGTGGCGCTACAGCAACCAAAAGTTCAAAATTGCTCATAACTCTTAGACTCTTTGTCCCATGATCAAGTGTCTTATATTGTTGGAATCCGTGGCTCAAGCCGGACAAAATGGCTATCTCCGATCTTGATTTAGGCAGGGAACATGTTTGAATCCGTGGCTCAAGCCGGACAAAATGGCTATCTCTGATCTTGATTTAGGCAGGGAACATTTTCTGCTATGTCGAATTATGTCCAAAACCTACTTTTGCAAACTAGTCTCTGTTTTTTTGCACGATCGGAACCAAACCAGTCTAGGACAATTCTCTGGACTCGCTAGATCAATAATTATCGAAAAAAAAAGTTGAACTTTTGCATTTGGGTGGCTGTAACAGGGTCATTTAGAAAAGGGGTGTGGCAAAATACACTAAAAAGCCTATAAATCCCAAATGAAAACTCAGAACTCCACCAAAATTGATGAGAATATGTGTCAGAACATCGTGAGGAAGCATGCAAAGTTTCATGGAGATCGGACCATAGGTGGCGCTATAACTGGCAAAAAGCCTTCATTCTTATTAGGGGTTCAAGCATGAAATGCTGAAACCCTATTGTAATTGTAAGGTTTAGTAAAACGCATCGTGCAGGCCAAACCGTAAGGCCTAGAGACATGAAACCTGGCCAGATGGTAGGCCTCAGTTTGGGGACAACCTATCAGAGTATGACCCCGAATGGCCCATAGGTGGCGCTACAGCAACCAAAAGTTCAAAATTGCTCATAACTCTTAGACTCTTTGTCCCATGATCAAGTGTCATATATTGTTGGAATCCGTGGCTCAAGCCGGACAAAATGGCTATCTCCGATCTTGATTTAGGCAGGGAACATTTTCTGCTATGTCGAATTATGTCCAAACCTACTTTTGCGAACTAGTCTCTGTTTTTTTGCCCGATCGGAACCAAACCAGTCTAGGACAATTCTCTGGACTCTCTAGATCAATAATTATCAATAAAAAGTTGACTTTTGCATTTGGGTGGCTGTAACAGGGTCATTTAGAAAAGGGGTGTGGCAAAATACACTAAAAAGCCTATAAATCCCAAATGAAAACTCAGAACTCCACCAAAATTGATGAGCATATGTGTCAGAACATGGTGAGGAAGCATGCAGAGTTTCATGGAGATCGGACCATAGGTGGCGCTATAACTGGCAAAAAGCCTTCATTCTTATTAGGGGTTCAAGCATGAAATGCTGAAACCCTATTGTAATTGTAAGGTTCCGTAAAACGCATCGTGCAGGCCAAACCGTAAGGCCTAGAGACATGAAACCTGGCCAGATGGTAGGCCTCAGTTTGGGGACAACCTATCAGAGTATGACCCCGAATGGCCCATAGGTGGCGCTACAGCAACCAAAAGTTCAAAATTGCTCATAACTCTTAGACTGTTTGTCCCATGATCAAGTGTCTTATATCGTTGGAATCCGTGGCTTAAGGTGGACAAAATGGCTTTCTTCGATCTTGATTTAGGCAGGGAACATTTTCTGCTATGTCGAATTATTTCCAAAACCTACTTTTGCAAACTAGTCCCTGGTTTTTCGCCTGATCGGAACCAAATCAGTCTAGGACAATTCTCTGGACTCTCTAGATCAATAATTACCGAAAAAAAGTTGAACTTTTGCATTTGGGTGGCTGTAACAGGGTCATTTAGAAAAGGGGTGTGGCAAAATACACTAAAAAGCCTATAAATCCCAAATGAAAACTTAGAACTCCACCAAAATTGATGAGCATATGTGTCAGAACATGGTGAGGAAGCATGCAGAGTTTCATGGAGATCGGACCATAGGTGGCGCTATAACTGGCAAAAAGCCTTCATTCTTATTAGGGGTTCAAGCATGAAATGCTGAAACCCTATTGTAATTGTAAGGTTCCGTAAAACGCATCGTGCAGGCCAAACCGTAAGGCCTAGAGACATGAAACCTGGCCAGATGGTAGGCCTCAGTTTGGGGACAACCTATCAGAGTATGACCCCGAATGGCCCATAGGTGGCGCTACAGCAACCAAAAGTTCAAAATTGCTCATAACTCTTAGACTGTTTGTACCAGGATCAAGTGTCTTATATCGTTGGAATCCGTGGCTTAAGGCGGACAAAATGGCTTTCTCCGATCTTGATTTAGGCAGGGAACATTTTCTGCTATGTCGAATTATTTCCAAAACCTACTTTTGCAAACTAGTCCCTGGTTTTTCGCCCGATCGGAACCAAATCAGTCTAGGACAATTCTCTGGACTCTCTAGATCAATAATTATCGAAAAAAAGTTGAACTTTTGCATTTGGGTGGCTGTAACAGGGTCATTTAGAAAAGGGGTGTGGCAAAATACACTAAAAAGCCTATAAATCCCAAATGAAAACTTAGAACTCCACCAAAATTTATGAGGATATGTGTCAGAACATGGTGAGGAAGCATGCAGAGTTACCATCAGACCATAGCTGGCGCTATATCTGTTAAAAAGCTTTGAAAACCATGTATTCCCATGGTGACTTGCCTGTATTAGCTGTAAATGGCATTTTACATCTCTGTAATCACGTGGTGTTAAAAACAACCACATACTATTCATATATGATAGATCTCCTCATACTGAACAACTTTGCCTCAAGAACCAATACTGTCAATCAAATCATTCATTAAATATTCACAATTATGTTAAAAACCTACTTTTGCAAACTAGTAATAGATTTTTCGACCTGATCAGAACCAAACCAGTGCAGTACAATTCTCTGGACTATTTAGAGCAATATCTGAATGGTTATAACAGGGTAATTTCAAGATGTGGCCTTGACCAAGTGTCCCCGAATGCCTATATCTATTCAATGAATGTTCAGATCTACTTAAAAACAAGTCAGAACATGTGTCATGTGCCTCTAAACAAGCATGAAAAATTTCAGACAGATCGGACAATATTTGCCTTTATAACAGTTAAAAAGTTTAAAATTACAGAGTTCTGGTATATTAAGCCAATAAGTGGTCATTTGCTGCCCCCTGCTGTTCATTTTATTGTACTACACACACAATAATTGATCTCTAAGTCATATTTTAAATGGTCATAACTCCTAAACCGTATGTTGTAGACTCAAGTGTCTTATATCATTGGAAAAGTAGTCAAAAAACTACTTTTGCAAACTAGTTTTAGGTTTTTCGCTTGATTGGAACCAACCCTGTGCAGAAATGTTCTTGGGAGTCTGAATATCAATAATTATCGAAAAAAAGTTGAAATTTCTATTCACGGTCACTAAGGGACAGACAACGAATGTTGTGGGAGGAGCCTATTTTACAAAAAGGGCTATAACTCAAGAGATATCTTCACCAAACTTGGTACACATGTGTATGGGCTCAGTCTTGGTTATAATAAGCCAATAAGTGGTCATTTTCAGCCCCCCGCTGTTCATTTTATTGTACTACATACAAAATAATTGATCTCTAAGTCATATTTAGACTTTAAAAAAATCACTATTTTAACATTTACTTCACATTTAGTCAAAATTAATCTATTAAGTATTACTATTGACAATTGTGTCAAATTGAGAAATGTGAATCTTGAAGGAGACTTGCAGGAAACATTTTGTTTACTGCAACATTATATAGTTCAAATGTCTGTATCTACAACAAAATGTGTGTGTGTAGTCCAATGTTTCTGAATACATTTTTAATATGCATAAATTATGATAGATCTCCTCATACTGAACAACTTTGCCTCAAGAACCAATACTGTCAATCAAATCGTTATTTAAATATTCACAATTATGTTAAAAACCTAATTTTGCAAACTAGTCCTAGTTTTTTTGCCTGATCGGAACCAAACCACTGCAGTATGATTCTCTGGACTCTCCTGATCAATATTTATCAAAAATATGTTGAACTTTACACTTTGGGTAGCTATAACAGGGTCATTTAGAGAATAGGTGTGGCAAAACATGCTCAAAAGCCTATTAATCTAAACTCAAAACTTCACGAAAATAGGTGGGCACATGCAGCATGTGACTCTAAAGAAGCATGCACAATTTCATGGAGATCGGGCATTAGATGCCTCTATAACTGTAAAAAAGGTGCCAATGCTTAAATGCCATATTACCTAAAATTGCCACCAGATGGCAGCAGGAGACCACTCATTGGTTCATCTGTCCACTAAGCATATATAAACTCTAAAAAAAAAAACATTATAATAGCATTGCAAATGACATTTTGTCAATGTTTATCAATTAATTTGTTCCCTTGATGTATGTTTTTACAATAAATATTATATTACAATTAAAATAATGCCTGAAAATATGTTTTAAATTAGAAAACCTGGAATAAGCTATTTGTTACCTATCATTTATTTCAAATATCTATATCTCCAACAAAATGTGCATGTGAGTTAAAAACATTTGAAGGCATTAACTTGGAAAGTGTGCCCATTAAAGGAAAAACAGACATTGAAAAATGAAAATGAGCCAATGAGTGTTTCTCTGCTGCCACCTGCTGGGCTTAAATAGTCATTTTGTCATACTATTTACTTATCATGTTAAATAATTCTTATTTAGACATTATAAAGTCACTACTGCAATATTTACAATCACATTTTGTCAAAATAATTTATTTCCAATATATCTGCAACAAAATGAAAGTTTAAATGAGTTAACATGGAAAATGTGCCTATTATATATTTCTTACAATTACAAAACCCCCAGAGGGCAGCAGAAGACCACTCACTGGTTTATTATGCTCACTGAAATAATTATATATCATATTTAAACTGTATAAAATCATTATAATAACGCTACAAATCACATTTTTTCCAAATTTACCACTTCATTTGTTAATTTGAGGTATGTTTTTGCAATAATATTACATTCAATCTACAATAAGACCTGAAAAAGATGTTTTAAAGGGGAAAACATGGAATAAGCAATTTGTTACCCATCATTTATTTCACATATCTATATCTGCAACAAAATGTGTGTGCGTGTAGGCAGGTTTGAAGGCATTAACTTGGAAAATGTGCCATTAAATAAAAAACATACATTCTCTGCTGTCACCTGCTGGTTAAAATAGTCATTTTGTCATTCTACTCACTGATGTTGTTGTTTTTTTATTCATGTCTAGACATTATAAAATCCCTATTATAACATTTACAATCACATTTAGTCAAAATACATTTATTTCAAATATCTACATCTATATTTTGCAATAAAATATGTATGTGTGTAAGCACGTTTAAAGGAGTTAACATAGAAAATGTGCCTTAAAACAAACAGAACACTTTTAAAATGAAAGTGAGCCAATGAGGGTTTTGCTGCCACCTGCTGGTCAAAATAGTCATTATGTCTTAATTCTTAGTAATATTTTTCTTTAATTCATTTTTAGACATTATAAAATCTCTATTATAACATTTACAATCACATTTAGTCAAAATAAATTTATTTCATTTATCAATATTTATATTGCAATAAAATGCGTATGTGTAAGCACATATAAAGGAGTTAACATGGAAAATGTGCCATAAAACAAATAGAACACTTTTAAAATGAAAGTGAGGTAATGAGTGGTTCTCTGCTGCCACCTGCCCGTCAAAATAGTCATTTTGTCATACTACTCACTAATATGGTTCTATAATTCACATTTAGACTTATCACTTCATGTCACCTAAGCTCTGTTTTATCTAATTTACTGCTTAAAGGCCTTAAATGCAAAAGGCGTTAAATGCTTAAAGGCCTTCATTGCTTGAACCCGGCTAAATGCTGCCTGCAGCTTTAATTATTAGGGGTTCAAGCACGAAATGCTGAAACCCTATTGTAATTGTAAGGTTTCGTAAAACGCATCGTGCAGGCCAAACCGTAAGGCCTAGAGACATGAAACCTGGCCAGATGGAAGGCCTCAGTTTGGGGACAACCTATCAGTGTATGACCCCGAATGGCCCATAGGTGGCGCTACAGCAACCAAAAGTCCAAAATTGCTCATAACTCTTAGACTGTTTGTCCCAGGATCAAGTGTCTTATATCGTTGGAATCCTTGGCTCAAGGCGGACAAAATGGATATCTCCAATTTTGATTTAGGTAGGGAACATTTTCTGCTATTTCAAATTTTGTCCAAAACCTACTTTTGCGAACTAGTCTCTGGTTTTTTGCCCGATCGGAACCAAACCAGTCTAGGACAATTCTCTGGACTCTCTAGATCAATAATTATTGAAAAAAGTTGAACTTTTGCATTTGGGTGGCTGTAACAGGGTCATTTAGAAAAGGGGTGTGGCAAAATACACTAAAAAGCCTATAAATCCCAAATGAAAACTCAGAACTCCACCAAAATTGATGAGCATATGTGACAGAACATGGTGAGGAAGCATGCAGAGTTTCATGGAGATCGGACCATAGGTGGCGCTATAACTGGCAAAAAGCCTTCATTCTTATTAGGGGTTCAAGCATGAAATGCTGAAACCCTATTGTAATTGTAAGGTTTCGTAAAACGCATCGTGCAGGCCAAACCGTAAGGCCTAGAGACATGAAACCTGGCCAGATGGTAGGCCTCAGTTTGGGGACAACCTATCAGAGTATGACCCCGAATGGCCCATAGGTGGCGCTACAGCAACCAAAAGTTCAAAATTGCTTATAACTCTTAGACTGTTTGTCCCATGATCAAGTGTCTTATATTGTTTGAATCCGTGGCTCAAGCCGGACAAAATGGCTATCTCCGATCTTGATTTAGGCAGGGAACATGTTTGAATCCGTGGCTCAAGCCGGACAAAATGGCTATCTCCGATCTTGATTTAGGCAGGGAACATTTTCTGCTATGTCGAATTATGTCCAAAACCTACTTTTGCAAACTAGTCTCTGTTTTTTTGCACGATCGGAACCAAACCAGTCTAGGACAATTCTCTGGACTCGCTAGATCAATAATTACCGAAAAAAAGTTGAACTTTTGCATTTGGGTGGCTGTAACAGGGTCATTTAGAAAAGGGGTGTGGCAAAATACACTAAAAAGCCTATAAATCCCAAATGAAAACTTAGAACTCCACCAAAATTGATGAGCATATGTGTCAGAACATGGTGAGGAAGCATGCAGAGTTTCATGGAGATCGGACCATAGGTGGCGCTATAACTGGCAAAAAGCCTTCATTCTTATTAGGGGTTCAAGCATGAAATGCTGAAACCCTATTGTAATTGTAAGGTTCCGTAAAACGCATCGTGCAGGCCAAACCGTAAGGCCTAGAGACATGAAACCTGGCCAGATGGTAGGCCTCAGTTTGGGGACAACCTATCAGAGTATGACCCCGAATGGCCCATAGGTGGCGCTACAGCAACCAAAAGTTCAAAATTGCTCATAACTCTTAGACTGTTTGTACCAGGATCAAGTGTCTTATATCGTTGGAATCCGTGGCTTAAGGCGGACAAAATGGCTTTCTCCGATCTTGATTTAGGCAGGGAACATTTTCTGCTATGTCGAATTATTTCCAAAACCTACTTTTGCAAACTAGTCCCTGGTTTTTCGCCCGATCGGAACCAAATCAGTCTAGGACAATTCTCTGGACTCTCTAGATCAATAATTATCGAAAAAAAGTTGAACTTTTGCATTTGGGTGGCTGTAACAGGGTCATTTAGAAAAGGGGTGTGGCAAAATACACTAAAAAGCCTATAAATCCCAAATGAAAACTTAGAACTCCACCAAAATTTATGAGGATATGTGTCAGAACATGGTGAGGAAGCATGCAGAGTTACCATCAGACCATAGCTGGCGCTATATCTGTTAAAAAGCTTTGAAAACCATGTATTCCCATGGTGACTTGCCTGTATTAGCTGTAAATGGCATTTTACATCTCTGTAATCACGTGGTGTTAAAAACAACCACATACTATTCATATATGATAGATCTCCTCATACTGAACAACTTTGCCTCAAGAACCAATACTGTCAATCAAATCATTCATTAAATATTCACAATTATGTTAAAAACCTACTTTTGCAAACTAGTAATAGATTTTTCGACCTGATCAGAACCAAACCAGTGCAGTACAATTCTCTGGACTATTTAGAGCAATATCTGAATGGTTATAACAGGGTAATTTCAAGATGTGGCCTTGACCAAGTGTCCCCGAATGCCTATATCTATTCAATGAATGTTCAGATCTACTTAAAAACAAGTCAGAACATGTGTCATGTGCCTCTAAACAAGCATGAAACATTTCAGACAGATCGGACAATATTTGCCTTTATAACAGTTAAAAAGTTTAAAATTACAGAGTTCTGGTATATTAAGCCAATAAGTGGTCATTTGCTGCCCCCTGCTGTTCATTTTATTGTACTACACACACAATAATTGATCTCTAAGTCATATTTTAAATGGTCATAACTCCTAAACCGTATGTTGTAGACTCAAGTGTCTTATATCATTGGAAAAGTAGTCAAAAAACTACTTTTGCAAACTAGTTTTAGGTTTTTCGCTTGATTGGAACCAACCCTGTGCAGAAATGTTCTTGGGAGTCTGAATATCAATAATTATCGAAAAAAAGTTGAAATTTCTATTCACGGTCACTAAGGGACAGACAACGAATGTTGTGGGAGGAGCCTATTTTACAAAAAGGGCTATAACTCAAGAGATATCTTCACCAAACTTGGTACACATGTGTATGGGCTCAGTCTTGGTTATAATAAGCCAATAAGTGGTCATTTTCAGCCCCCCGCTGTTCATTTTATTGTACTACATACAAAATAATTGATCTCTAAGTCATATTTAGACTTTAAAAAAATCACTATTTTAACATTTACTTCACATTTAGTCAAAATTAATCTATTAAGTATTACTATTGACAATTGTGTCAAATTGAGAAATGTGAATCTTGAAGGAGACTTGCAGGAAACATTTTGTTTACTGCAACATTATATAGTTCAAATGTCTGTATCTACAACAAAATGTGTGTGTGTAGTCCAATGTTTCTGAATACATTTTTAATATGCATAAATTATGATAGATCTCCTCATACTGAACAACTTTGCCTCAAGAACCAATACTGTCAATCAAATCGTTATTTAAATATTCACAATTATGTTAAAAACCTAATTTTGCAAACTAGTCCTAGTTTTTTTGCCTGATCGGAACCAAACCACTGCAGTATGATTCTCTGGACTCTCCTGATCAATATTTATCAAAAATATGTTGAACTTTACACTTTGGGTAGCTATAACAGGGTCATTTAGAGAATAGGTGTGGCAAAACATGCTCAAAAGCCTATTAATCTAAACTCAAAACTTCACGAAAATAGGTGGGCACATGCAGCATGTGACTCTAAAGAAGCATGCACAATTTCATGGAGATCGGGCATTAGATGCCTCTATAACTGTAAAAAAGGTGCCAATGCTTAAATGCCATATTACCTAAAATTGCCACCAGATGGCAGCAGGAGACCACTCATTGGTTCATCTGTCCACTAAGCATATATAAACTCTAAAAAAAACAAACATTATAATAGCATTGCAAATGACATTTTGTCAATGTTTATCAATTAATTTGTTCCCTTGATGTATGTTTTTACAATAAATATTATATTACAATTAAAATAATGCCTGAAAATATGTTTTAAATTAGAAAACCTGGAATAAGCTATTTGTTACCTATCATTTATTTCAAATATCTATATCTCCAACAAAATGTGCATGTGAGTTAAAAACATTTGAAGGCATTAACTTGGAAAGTGTGCCCATTAAAGGAAAAACAGACATTGAAAAATGAAAATGAGCCAATGAGTGTTTCTCTGCTGCCACCTGCTGGGCTTAAATAGTCATTTTGTCATACTATTTACTTATCATGTTAAATAATTCTTATTTAGACATTATAAAGTCACTACTGCAATATTTACAATCACATTTTGTCAAAATAATTTATTTCCAATATATCTGCAACAAAATGAAAGTTTAAATGAGTTAACATGGAAAATGTGCCTATTATATATTTCTTACAATTACAAAACCCCCAGAGGGCAGCAGAAGACCACTCACTGGTTTATTATGCTCACTGAAATAATTATATATCATATTTAAACTGTATAAAATCATTATAATAACGCTACAAATCACATTTTTTCCAAATTTACCACTTCATTTGTTAATTTGAGGTATGTTTTTGCAATAATATTACATTCAATCTACAATAAGACCTGAAAAAGATGTTTTAAAGGGGAAAACATGGAATAAGCAATTTGTTACCCATCATTTATTTCACATATCTATATCTGCAACAAAATGTGTGTGCGTGTAGGCAGGTTTGAAGGCATTAACTTGGAAAATGTGCCATTAAATAAAAAACATACATTCTCTGCTGTCACCTGCTGGTTAAAATAGTCATTTTGTCATTCTACTCACTGATGTTGTTGTTTTTTTATTCATGTCTAGACATTATAAAATCCCTATTATAACATTTACAATCACATTTAGTCAAAATACATTTATTTCAAATATCTACATCTATATTTTGCAATAAAATATGTATGTGTGTAAGCACGTTTAAAGGAGTTAACATAGAAAATGTGCCTTAAAACAAACAGAACACTTTTAAAATGAAAGTGAGCCAATGAGGGTTTTGCTGCCACCTGCTGGTCAAAATAGTCATTATGTCTTAATTCTTAGTAATATTTTTCTTTAATTCATTTTTAGACATTATAAAATCTCTATTATAACATTTACAATCACACTAAGTCAAAATAAATTTATTTCATATATCAATATTTATATTGCAATAAAATGCGTATGTGTAAGCACATATAAAGGAGTTAACATGGAAAATGTGCCATAAAACAAATAGAACACTTTTAAAATGAAAGTGAGGTAATGAGTGGTTCTCTGCTGCCACCTGCCCGTCAAAATAGTCATTTTGTCATACTACTCACTAATATGGTTCTATAATTCACATTTAGACTTATCACTTCATGTCACCTAAGCTCTGTTTTATCTAATTTACTGCTTAAAGGCCTTAAATGCAAAAGGCGTTAAATGCTTAAAGGCCTTCATTGCTTGAACCCGGCTAAATGCTGCCTGCAGCTTTAATTATTAGGGGTTCAAGCACGAAATGCTGAAACCCTATTGTAATTGTAAGGTTTAGTAAAACGCATCGTGCAGGCCAAACTGTAAGGCCTAGAGACATGAAACCTGGCCAGATGGTAGGCCTCAGTTTGGGGACAACCTATCAGAGTATGACCCCGAATGGCCCATAGGTGGCGCTACAGCAACCAAAAGTTCAAAATTGCTCATAACTCTTAGACTGTTTGTCCCATGATCAAGTGTCTTATATTGTTGGAATCCGTGGCTCAAGCCGGACAAAATGGCTATCTCCGATCTTGATTTAGGCAGGGAACATTTTCTGCTATGTCGAATTGTGTCCAAAACCTACTTTTGCAAACTAGTCTCTGTTTTTTTGCACGATCGGAACCAAACCAGTCTAGGACAATTCTCTGGACTCTCTAGATCAATAATTATCGAAAAAAAGTTGAACTTTTGCATTTGGGTGGCTGTAACAGGGTCATTTAGAAAAGGGGTGTGGCAAAATACACTAAAAAGCCTATAAATCCCAAATGAAAACTCAGAACTCCACCAAAATTGATGAGCATATGTGTCAGAACATGGTGAGGAAGCATGCAGAGTTTCATGGAGATCGGACCATAGGTGGCGCTATAACTGGCAAAAAGCCTTCATTCTTATTAGGGGTTCAAGCATGAAATGCTGAAACCCTATTGTAATTGTAAGGTTTCGTAAAACGCATCGTGCAGGCCAAACCGTAAGGCCTAGAGACATGAAACCTGGCCAGATGGTAGGCCTCAGTTTGGGGACAACCTATCAGAGTATGACCCCGAATGGCCCATAGGTGGCGCTACAGCAACCAAAAGTTCAAAATTGCTCATAACTCTTAGACTGTTTGTCCCATGATCAAGTGTCTTATATTGTTTGAATCCGTGGCTCAAGCCGGACAAAATGGCTATCTCCGATCTTGATTTAGGCAGGGAACATGTTTGAATCCGTGGCTCAAGCCGGACAAAATGGCTATCTCCGATCTTGATTTAGGCAGGGAACATTTTCTGCTATGTCGAATTATGTCCAAAACCTACTTTTGCAAACTAGTCTCTGTTTTTTTGCACGATCGGAACCAAACCAGTCTAGGACAATTTTCTGGACTCGCTAGATCAATAATTATCGAAAAAAAAAGTTGAACTTTTGCATTTGGGTGGCTGTAACAGGGTCATTTAGAAAAGGGGTGTGGCAAAATACACTAAAAAGCCTATAAATCCCAAATGAAAACTCAGAACTCCACCAAAATTGATGAGAATATGTGTCAGAACATGGTGAGGAAGCATGCAAAGTTTCATGGAGATCGGACCATAGGTGGCGCTATAACTGGCAAAAAGCCTTCATTCTTATTAGGGGTTCAAGCATGAAATGCTGAAACCCTATTGTAATTGTAAGGTTTAGTAAAACGCATCGTGCAGGCCAAACCGTAAGGCCTAGAGACATGAAACCTGGCCAGATGGTAGGCCTCAGTTTGGGGACAACCTATCAGAGTATGACCCCGAATGGCCCATAGGTGGCGCTACAGCAACCAAAAGTTCAAAATTGCTCATAACTCTTAGACTCTTTGTCCCATGATCAAGTGTCTTATATTGTTGGAATCCGTGGCTCAAGCCGGACAAAATGGCTTTCTCCGATCTTGATTTAGGCAGGGAACATTTTCTGCTATGTCGAATTATTTCCAAAACCTACTTTTGCAAACTAGTCCCTGGTTTTTCGCCTGATCGGAACCAAATCAGTCTAGGACAATTCTCTGGACTCTCTAGATCAATAATTATCGAAAAAAAGTTGAACTTTTGCATTTGGGTGGCTGTAACAGGGTCATTTAGAAAAGGGGTGTGGCAAAATACACTAAAAAGC
This sequence comes from Romanogobio albipinnatus, assembly GCA_023566225.1. Classification (NCBI taxonomy): domain Eukaryota; kingdom Metazoa; phylum Chordata; class Actinopteri; order Cypriniformes; family Gobionidae; genus Romanogobio; species Romanogobio albipinnatus. The sequence continues at coordinate 30,293,381 of CM042244.1, forward strand.
CTATAAATCCCAAATGAAAACTTAGAACTCCACCAAAATTTATGAGGATATGTGTCAGAACATGGTGAGGAAGCATGCAGAGTTACCATCAGACCATAGCTGGCGCTATAACTGTTAAAAAGCTTTGAAAACCATGTATTCCCATGGTGACTTGCCTGTATTAGCTGTAAATGGCATTTTACATCTCTGTAATCACGTGGTGTTAAAAACAACCACATACTATTCATATATGATAGATCTCCTCATACTGAACAACTTTGCCTCAAGAACCAATACTGTCAATCAAATCATTCATTAAATATTCACAATTATGTTAAAAACCTACTTTTGCAAACTAGTAATAGATTTTTCGACCTGATCAGAACCAAACCAGTGCAGTACAATTCTCTGGACTATTTAGAGCAATATCTGAATGGTTATAACAGGGTAATTTCAAGATGTGGCCTTGACCAAGTGTCCCCGAATGCCTATATCTATTCAATGAATGTTCAGATCTACTTAAAAACAAGTCAGAACATGTGTCATGTGCCTCTAAACAAGCATGAAAAATTTCAGACAGATCGGACAATATTTGCCTTTATAACAGTTAAAAAGTTTAAAATTACAGAGTTCTGGTATATTAAGCCAATAAGTGGTCATTTGCTGCCCCCTGCTGTTCATTTTATTGTACTACACACACAATAATTGATCTCTAAGTCATATTTTAAATGGTCATAACTCCTAAACCGTATGTTGTAGACTCAAGTGTCTTATATCATTGGAAAAGTAGTCAAAAAACTACTTTTGCAAACTAGTTTTAGGTTTTTCGCTTGATTGGAACCAACCCTGTGCAGAAATGTTCTTGGGAGTCTGAATATCAATAATTATCGAAAAAAAGTTGAAATTTCTATTCACGGTCACTAAGGGACAGACAACGAATGTTGTGGGAGGAGCCTATTTTACAAAAAGGGCTATAACTCAAGAGATATCTTCACCAAACTTGGTACACATGTGTATGGGCTCAGTCTTGGTTATAATAAACCAATAAGTGGTCATTTTCAGCCCCCCGCTGTTCATTTTATTGTACTACATACAAAATAATTGATCTCTAAGTCATATTTAGACTTTAAAAAAATCACTATTTTAACATTTACTTCACATTTAGTCAAAATTAATCTATTAAGTATTACTATTGACAATTGTGTCAAATTGAGAAATGTGAATCTTGAAGGAGACTTGCAGGAAACATTTTGTTTACTGCAACATTATATAGTTCAAATGTCTGTATCTACAACAAAATGTGTGTGTGTAGTCCAATGTTTCTGAATACATTTTTAATATGCATAAATTATGATAGATCTCCTCATACTGAACAACTTTGCCTCAAGAACCAATACTGTCAATCAAATCGTTATTTAAATATTCACAATTATGTTAAAAACCTAATTTTGCAAACTAGTCCTAGTTTTTTTGCCTGATCGGAACCAAACCACTGCAGTATGATTCTCTGGACTCTCCTGATCAATATTTATCAAAAATATGTTGAACTTTACACTTTGGGTAGCTATAACAGGGTCATTTAGAGAATAGGTGTGGCAAAACATGCTCAAAAGCCTATTAATCTAAACTCAAAACTTCACGAAAATAGGTGGGCACATGCAGCATGTGACTCTAAAGAAGCATGCACAATTTCATGGAGATCGGGCATTAGATGCCTCTATAACTGTAAAAAAGGTGCCAATGCTTAAATGCCATATTACCTAAAATTGCCACCAGATGGCAGCAGGAGACCACTCATTGGTTCATCTGTCCACTAAGCATATATAAACTCTAAAAAAAAAAACATTATAATAGCATTGCAAATGACATTTTGTCAATGTTTATCAATTAATTTGTTCCCTTGATGTATGTTTTTACAATAAATATTATATTACAATTAAAATAATGCCTGAAAATATGTTTTAAATTAGAAAACCTGGAATAAGCTATTTGTTACCTATCATTTATTTCAAATATCTATATCTCCAACAAAATGTGCATGTGAGTTAAAAACATTTGAAGGCATTAACTTGGAAAGTGTGCCCATTAAAGGAAAAACAGACATTGAAAAATGAAAATGAGCCAATGAGTGTTTCTCTGCTGCCACCTGCTGGGCTTAAATAGTCATTTTGTCATACTATTTACTTATCATGTTAAATAATTCTTATTTAGACATTATAAAGTCACTACTGCAATATTTACAATCACATTTTGTCAAAATAATTTATTTCCAATATATCTGCAACAAAATGAAAGTTTAAATGAGTTAACATGGAAAATGTGCCTATTATATATTTCTTACAATTACAAAACCCCCAGAGGGCAGCAGAAGACCACTCACTGGTTTATTATGCTCACTGAAATAATTATATATCATATTTAAACTGTATAAAATCATTATAATAACGCTACAAATCACATTTTTTCCAAATTTACCACTTCATTTGTTAATTTGAGGTATGTTTTTGCAATAATATTACATTCAATCTACAATAAGACCTGAAAAAGATGTTTTAAAGGGGAAAACATGGAATAAGCAATTTGTTACCCATCATTTATTTCACATATCTATATCTGCAACAAAATGTGTGTGCGTGTAGGCAGGTTTGAAGGCATTAACTTGGAAAATGTGCCATTAAATAAAAAACATACATTCTCTGCTGTCACCTGCTGGTTAAAATAGTCATTTTGTCATTCTACTCACTGATGTTGTTGTTTTTTTATTCATGTCTAGACATTATAAAATCCCTATTATAACATTTACAATCACATTTAGTTAAAATACATTTATTTCAAATATCTACATCTATATTTTGCAATAAAATATGTATGTGTGTAAGCACGTTTAAAGGAGTTAACATAGAAAATGTGCCTTAAAACAAACAGAACACTTTTAAAATGAAAGTGAGCCAATGAGGGTTTTGCTGCCACCTGCTGGTCAAAATAGTCATTATGTCTTAATTCTTAGTAATATTTTTCTTTAATTCATTTTTAGACATTATAAAATCTCTATTATAACATTTACAATCACACTTAGTCAAAATAAATTTATTTCATTTATCAATATTTATATTGCAATAAAATGCGTATGTGTAAGCACATATAAAGGAGTTAACATGGAAAATGTGCCATAAAACAAATAGAACACTTTTAAAATGAAAGTGAGGTAATGAGTGGTTCTCTGCTGCCACCTGCCCGTCAAAATAGTCATTTTGTCATACTACTCACTAATATGGTTCTATAATTCACATTTAGACTTATCACTTCATGTCACCTAAGCTCTGTTTTATCTAATTTACTGCTTAAAGGCCTTAAATGCAAAAGGCGTTAAATGCTTAAAGGCCTTCATTGCTTGAACCCGGCTAAATGCTGCCTGCAGCTTTAATTATTAGGGGTTCAAGCACGAAATGCTGAAACCCTATTGTAATTGTAAGGTTTCGTAAAACGCATCGTGCAGGCCAAACCGTAAGGCCTAGAGACATGAAACCTGGCCAGATGGAAGGCCTCAGTTTGGGGACAACCTATCAGTGTATGACCCCGAATGGCCCATAGGTGGCGCTACAGCAACCAAAAGTCCAAAATTGCTCATAACTCTTAGACTGTTTGTCCCAGGATCAAGTGTCTTATATCGTTGGAATCCTTGGCTCAAGGCGGACAAAATGGATATCTCCAATTTTGATTTAGGTAGGGAACATTTTCTGCTATTTCAAATTTTGTCCAAAACCTACTTTTGCAAACTAGTCTCTGGTTTTTTGCCCGATCGGAACCAAACCAGTCTAGGACAATTCTCTGGACTCTCTAGATCAATAATTATTGAAAAAAAGTTGAACTTTTGCATTTGGGTGGCTGTAACAGGGTCATTTAGAAAAGGGGTGTGGCAAAATACACTAAAAAGCCTATAAATCCCAAATGAAAACTCAGAACTCCACCAAAATTGATGAGCATATGTGACAGAACATGGTGAGGAAGCATGCAGAGTTTCATGGAGATCGGACCATAGGTGGCGCTATAACTGGCAAAAAGCCTTCATTCTTATTAGGGGTTCAAGCATGAAATGCTGAAACCCTATTGTAATTGTAAGGTTTCGTAAAACGCATCGTGCAGGCCAAACCGTAAGGCCTAGAGACATGAAACCTTGCCAGATGGTAGGCCTCAGTTTGGGGACAACCTATCAGTGTATGACCCCGAATGGCCCATAGGTGGCGCTACAGCAACCAAAAGTCCAAAATTGCTCATAACTCTTAGACTGTTTGTCCCAGGATCAAGTGTCTTATATCGTTGGAATCCTTGGCTCAAGGCGGACAAAATGGATATCTCCAATTTTGATTTAGGTAGGGAACATTTTCTGCTATTTCAAATTTTGTCCAAAACCTACTTTTGCGAACTAGTCTCTGGTTTTTTGCCCGATCGGAACCAAACCAGTCTAGGACAATTCTCTGGACTCTCTAGATCAATAATTATTGAAAAAAAGTTGAACTTTTGCATTTGGGTGGCTGTAACAGGGTCATTTAGAAAAGGGGTGTGGCAAAATACACTAAAAAGCCTATAAATCCCAAATGAAAACTCAGAACTCCACCAAAATTGATGAGCATATGTGACAGAACATGGTGAGGAAGCATGCAGAGTTTCATGGAGATCGGACCATAGGTGGCGCTATAACTGGCAAAAAGCCTTCATTCTTATTAGGGGTTCAAGCATGAAATGCTGAAACCCTATTGTAATTGTAAGGTTTCGTAAAACGCATCGTGCAGGCCAAACCGTAAGGCCTAGAGACATGAAACCTTGCCAGATGGTAGGCCTCAGTTTGGGGACAACCTATCAGTGTATGACCCCGAATGGCCCATAGGTGGCGCTACAGCAACCAAAAGTCCAAAATTGCTCATAACTCTTAGACTGTTTGTCCCAGGATCAAGTGTCTTATATCGTTGGAATCCTTGGCTCAAGGTGGACAAAATGGATATCTCCAATTTTGATTTAGGCAGGGAACATTTTCTGCTATGTCAACTTTTGTCCAAAACCTACTTTTGCGAACTAGTCTCTGGTTTTTTGCCCGATCGGAACCAAACCAGTCTAGGACAATTCTCTGGACACTCTAGATCAATAATTATTGAAAAAAAGTTGAACTTTTGCATTTGGGTGGCTGTAACAGGGTCATTTAGAAAAGGGGTGTGGCAAAATACACTAAAAAGCCTATAAATCCCAAATGAAAACTCAGAACTCCACCAAAATTGATGAGCATATGTGACAGAACATGGTGAGGAAGCATGCAGAGTTTCATGGAGATCGGACCATAGGTGGCGCTATAACTGGCAAAAAGCCTTCATTCTTATTAGGGGTTCAAGCATGAAATGCTGAAACCCTATTGTAATTGTAAGGTTTCGTAAAACGCATCGTGCAGGCCAAACCGTAAGGCCTAGAGACATGAAACCTGGCCAGATGGTAGGCCTCAGTTTGGGGACAACCTATCAGAGTATGACCCCGAATGGCCCATAGGTGGCGCTACAGCAACCAAAAGTTCAAAATTGCTCATAACTCTTAGACTGTTTGTCCCAGGATCAAGTGTCTTATATCGTTGGAATCCTTGGCTCAAGGTGGACAAAATGGATATCTCCAATTTTGATTTAGGCAGGGAACATTTTCTGCTATTTCAAATTTTGTCCAAAACCTACTTTTGCGAACTAGTCTCTGGTTTTTTGCCCGATCAGAACCAAACCAGTCTAGGACAATTCTCTGGACTCTCTAGATCAATAATTATTGAAGAAAAGTTGAACTTTTGCATTTGGGTGGCTGTAACAGGGTCATTTAGAAAAGGGGTGTGGCAAAATACACTAAAAAGCCTATAAATCCCAAATGAAAACTCAGAACTCCACCAAAATTGATGAGCATATGTGTCAGAACATGGTGAGGAAGCATGCAGAGTTTCATGGAGATCGGACCATAGGTGGCGCTATAACTGGCAAAAAGCCTTCATTCTTATTAGGGGTTCAAGCATGAAATGCTGAAACCCTATTGTAATTGTAAGGTTTCGTAAAACGCATCGTGCAGGCCAAACCGTAAGGCCTAGAGATATGAAACCTGGCCAGATGGTAGGCCTCAGTTTGGGGACAACCTATCAGTGTATGACCCCGAATGGCTCATAGGTGGCGCTACAGCAACCAAAAGTCCAAAATTGCTCATAACTCTTAGAATGTTTGTCCCAGGATCAAGTGTCTTATATCGTTGGAATCCTTGGCTCAAGGCGTACAAAATGGATATCTCCAATTTTGATTTAGGCAGGGAACATTTTCTGCTATTTCAAATTTTGTCCAAAACCTACTTTTGCGAACTAGTCTCTGGTTTTTTGCCCGATCGGAACCAAACCAGTCTAGGACAATTCTCTGGACTCTCTAGATCAATAATTATTGAAAAAAAGTTGAACTTTTGCATTTGGGTGGCTGTAACAGGGTCATTTAGAAAAGGGGTGTGGCAAAATACACTAAAAAGCCTATAAATCCCAAATGAAAACTCAGAACTCCACCAAAATTGATGAGCATATGTGACAGAACATGGTGAGGAAGCATGCAGAGTTTCATGGAGATCGGACCATAGGTGGCGCTATAACTGGCAAAAAGCCTTAATTCTTATTAGGGGTTCAAGCATGAAATGCTGAAACCCTATTGTAATTGTAAGGTTTCGTAAAACGCATCGTGCAGGCCAAACCGTAAGGCCTAGAGACATGAAACCTGGCCAGATGGTAGGCCTCAGTTTGGGGACAACCTATCAGAGTATGACCCCGAATGGCCCATAGGTGGCGCTACAGCAACCAAAAGTTCAAAATTGCTCATAACTCTTAGACTGTTTGTCCCAGGATCAAGTGTCTTATATCGTTGGAATCCTTGGCTCAAGGCGGACAAAATGGATATCTCCAATTTTGATTTAGGTAGGGAACATTTTCTGCTATTTCAAATTTTGTCCAAAACCTACTTTTGCGAACTAGTCTCTGGTTTTTTGCCCGATCGGAACCAAACCAGTCTAGGACAATTCTCTGAACACTCTAGATCAATAATAATTGAAAAAAAGTTGAACTTTTGCATTTGGGTGGCTGTAACAGGGTCATTTAGAAAAGGGGTGTGGCAAAATACACTAAAAAGCCTATAAATCCCAAATGAAAACTCAGAACTCCACCAAAATTGATGAGCATATGTGACAGAACATGGTGAGGAAGCATGCAGAGTTTCATGGAGATCGGACCATAGGTGGCGCTATAACTGGCAAAAAGCCTTCATTCTTATTAGGGGTTCAAGCATGAAATGCTGAAACCCTATTGTAATTGTAAGGTTTCGTAAAACGCATCGTGCAGGCCAAACCGTAAGGCCTAGAGACATGAAACCTGGCCAGATGGTAGGCCTCAGTTCGGGGACAACCTATCAGAGTATGACCCCGAATGGCCCATAGGTGGCGCTACAGCAACCAAAAGTTCAAAATTGCTCATAACTCTTAGACTGTTTGTCCCAGGATCAAGTGTCTTATACCGTTGGAATCCTTGGCTTAAGGCGGACAAAATGGATATCTCTAATTTTGATTTAGGTAGGGAACATTTTCTGCTATGTCAACTTTTGTCCAAAACCTACTTTTGCGAACTAGTCTCTGGTTTTTTGCCCGATCGGAACCAAACCAGTCTAGGACAATTCTCTGGACACTCTAGATCAATAATTATTAAAATAAAGCTGCAAGCAGCATTTATCGGGGTTCAAGCAGTTAAGGCCTTTAAGGCCTTTAAGCACACAAGCATCAAAAGACATTACGTTTTATTTAGCAAGCATTTAACAACTGCCATCATAGATGAAAATGTCAATTTACAGCCTATACAGGCAGTTTACCATAGGAAATATATGGTTTTAAAGCGTTTTTACAGTTATAGCACCTTTTGCCTGAGTCTTCTTATAGTCTTGCCTGATCTCCACCACTTTTATTAGTAGTACTCAAAGTGTGCCCATACTGTATATATGTGTCAGATTTGTTGTAAATATGTAATTTTAATAAGGAGTTTAGACAATTATATTCAGTGGCGTAACGAACGAGCCAACACCGGGCCCTTAAGTAGGATTATCAAGGCGGGCCCCAGTCCCAATTCAAAACAAATTTCATCACAATCCATCATTGTTCGTTTCAAACATGTGAGAGCATCAAAATGATCCATGGGTGAAATTGATTGGATTTAATATATTTTTTTGTCAGTTCCTATCATAATTTTAACATTTTGGCATTATTGTTTAGCTATTTACCTATGTTTTCAAATTTCCTTTGTTTTTTTGTTGTTGTCTCAATTTGACTAACGGCTTTGAAGATAAACACAATTTTTAAAGCTCTAAATGACACTTACAAAAACCATAAGGCGAAACCTGGCATGTTTGGTATTGTTAGACTCGGCAAGGATTCTTAGGAGGTCACTCCTGTGAAAAAAACACGGGCTTGAAACTTCTAAGGCTCCTTCAAGGCATTGTGCCAATGACGTATACTGAGTTTTTTGAGATACACCAATGTTCTCATAGACTATCATGGCACCCTGGACAAAGACACTGCATGCCAATTTTCAGTAGACTAACGGTTGGGTGCCCTTATAGCTATTTTTATGATTTTTTTCCCTGTTATAGCGCCACCAAGTGGCCAATTGTCACGATTTTTTTCATGTCAACTCAAATTGAGCTTATGAACATGTGTCCCAAATTTAGCGAAAATATCTGTTTCCATTCACAAGTTATAACCATTTTATAGCGCCACCAAGTGGCCAATTGTCATGATTTTTTTTCACGTGACCTAAAAATGAGCTCATAAACACGTGTCCCAAGTTTTGCGAAAATATCTCTTTCCGTTCACAAGTTATAACCGTTTTATAGTGCCATCTAGAGGCCAATTGTTGCGATTTTTTTAAAGTGATCTCAGATTGAGCTCACGAAGATGTATCCCAAGGTTGTATCACGAAGATGTATCCCAAGGTTAGCAAAAAAAATCCGTTCACAATTTATAATCATTTTAGTAAAAATGGCCCTGGTGCCATCAAAGATTTTGGTTCCCCTTATCGACCGTTAACTGAAATTTTGAATTTTTTGGATCATTATTGATTGGCGGACTCTAGAGAATAGTCTTGCGGTGGTTTGGTTCCAATCGGGCCAAAAACCTAGGAGAAGTCAGCAAAAATAGGTTTTTCAAAAAACTGCAATTTACTCGAAATTGGCGCCTGAAGGGCGAGCAAATCGGAGATAGCCATTTTGTCCGTCTTGAGCCACGGATTCCAACGATATAAAACACTTGATCCTGGGACAAACAGTCTAAGAGTTATGAGCAATTTTGAACTTTTGGTTGCTGTAGCGCCACCTATGGGCCATTCGGGGTCATACTCTGATAGGTTGTCCCCAAACTGAGTTCTGAGATTTCATTTGGGATTTATAGGCTTTTTAGTGTATTTTGCCACACCCCTTTTCTAAATGACCCTGTTACAGCCACCCAAATGCAAAAGTTAAACTTCTTTTTTTCAATAATTATTGATCTAGAGTGTCCAGAGAATTGTCCTAGACTGGTTTGGTTACGATCGGGCAAAAAACCAGGGACTAGTTTGCAAAAGTAGGTTTTGGACAAATTTCGACATAGCAGAAAATGTTCCCTGCCTAAATCAAAATCTGAGATAGCCATTTTGTCCGCCTTGAGCCAAGGATTCCAACGATATAAGACACTTAATCCTGGGACAAACAGTCTAAGAGTTATGAGCAATTTTGAACTTTTGGTTGCTGTAGCGCCACCTATGGGCCATTCGGGGTCATACTCTGATAGGTTGTCCCCAAACTGAGGCCTACCATCTGGCCAGGTTTCATGTCTCTAGGCCTTACGGTTTGGCCTGCACGATGCGTTTTACGAAACCTTACAATTACAATAGGGTTTCAGCATTTCATGCTTGAACCCCTAATAAGAATGAAGGCTTTTTGCCAGTTATAGCGCCACCTATGGTCGATCTCCATGAAACTCTGCATGCTTCCTCACCATGTTCTGACACACATGCTCATCAATTTTGGTGGAGTTCTGAGATTTCATTTGGGATTTATAGGCTTTTTAGTGTATTTTGCCACACCCCTTTTCTAAATGACCCTGTTACAGCCACCCAAATGCAAAAGTTCAACTTTTTTTCAATAATTATTGATCTAGAGTGTCCAGAGAATTGTCCTAGACTGGTTTGGTTACGATCGGGCAAAAAACCAGGGACTAGTTTGCAAAAGTAGGTTTTGGACAAATTTCGACATAGCAGAAAATGTTCCCTGCCTAAATCAAAATCTGAGATAGCCATTTTGTCCGCCTTGAGCCAAGGATTCCAACGATATAAGACACTTAATCCTGGGACAAACAGTCTAAGAGTTATGAGCAATTTTGAACTTTTGGTTGCTGTAGCGCCACCTATGGGCCATTCGGGGTCATACTCTGATAGGTTGTCCCCAAACTGAGGCCTACCATCTGGCCAGGTTTCATGTCTCTAGGCCTTACGGTTTGGCCTGCACGATGCGTTTTACGAAACCTTACAATTACAATAGGGTTTCAGCATTTCATGCTTGAACCCCTAATAAGAATGAAGGCTTTTTGCCAGTTATAGCGCCACCTATAGTCGATCTCCATGAAACTCTGCATGCTTCCTCACCATGTTCTGACACACATGCTCATCAATTTTGGTGGAGTTCTGAGATTTCATTTGGGATTTATAGGCTTTTTAGTGTATTTTGCCACACCCCTTTTCTAAATGACCCTGTTACAGCCACCCAAATGCAAAAGTTCAACTTTTTTTCAATAATTATTGATCTAGAGTGTCCAGAGAATTGTCCTAGACTGGTTTGGTTACGATCGGGCAAAAAACCAGGGACTAGTTTGCAAAAGTAGGTTTTGGACAAATTTCGACATAGCAGAAAATATTCCCTGCCTAAATCCAAATCTGAGATAACCATTTTGTCCGCCTTGAGCCAAGGATTCCAACGATATAAGACACTTGATCCTGGGACAAACAGTCTAAGAGTTATGAGCAATTTTGAACTTTTGGTTGCTGTAGCGCCACCTATGGGCCATTCGGGGTCATACTCTGATAGGTTGTCCCCAAACTGAGGCCTACCATCTGGCCAGGTTTCATGTCTCTAGGCCTTACGGTTTGGCCTGCACGATGCGTTTTACGAAACCTTACAATTACAATAGGGTTTCAGCATTTCATGCTTGAACCCCTAATAAGAATGAAGGCTTTTTGCCAGTTATAGCGCCACCTATGGTCCGATCTCCATGAAACTCTGCATGCTTCCTCACCATGTTCTGACACATATGCTCATCAATTTTGGTGGAGTTCTGAGATTTCATTTGGGATTTATAGGCTTTTTAGTGTATTTTGCCACACCCCTTTTCTAAATGACCCTGTTACAGCCACCCAAATGCAAAAGTTCAACTTTTTTTCAATAATTATTGATCTAGAGTGTCCAGAGAATTGTCCTAGACTGGTTTGGTTACGATCGGGCAAAAAATCAGGGACTAGTTTGCAAAAGTAGGTTTTGGACAAATTTCAACATAGCAGAAAATGTTCCCTGCCTAAATCAAAATCTGAGATAACCATTTTGTCCGCCTTGAGCCAAGGATTCCAACGATATAAGACACTTAATCCTGGGACAAACAGTCTAAGAGTTATGAGCAATTTTGAACTTTTGGTTGCTGTAGCGCCACCTATGGGCCATTCGGGGTCATACTCTGATAGGTTGTCCCCAAACTGAGGCCTACCATCTGGCCAGGTTTCATGTCTCTAGGCCTTACGGTTTGGCCTGCACGATGCGTTTTACGAAACCTTAAAATTACAATAGGGTTTCAGCATTTCATGCTTGAACCCCTAATAAGAATGAAGGCTTTTTGCCAGTTATAGCGCCACCTATGGTCCGATCTCCATGAAACTCTGCATTCTTCCTCATCATGTTCTGACACATATGCTCATCAATTTTGGTGGAGTTCTGAGATTTCATTTGGGATTTATAGGCTTTTTAGTGTATTTTGCCACACCCCTTTTCTAAATGACCCTGTTACAGCCACCCAAATGCAAAAGTTCAACTTTTTTTCAATAATTATTGATCTAGAGAGTCCAGAGAATTGTCCTAGACTGGTTTGGTTCCGATCGGGCAAAAAACCAGGGACTAGTTCGCAAAAGTAGGTTTTGGACAAAATTCGACATAGCAGAAAATATTCCCCGCTTAAATCAAAATCTGAGATAGCCATTTTGTCCGCCTTGAGCCAAGGATTCCAACGATATAAGACACTTGATCCTGGGACAAACAGTCTAAGAGTTATGAGCAATTTTGAACTTTTGGTTGCTGTAGCGCCACCTATGGGCCATTCGGGGTCATACTCTGATAGGTTGTCCCCAAACTGAGGCCTACCATCTGGCCAGGTTTCATGTCTCTAGGCCTTACGGTTTGGCCTGCACGATGCGTTTTACGAAACCTTACAATTACAATAGGGTTTCAGCATTTCATGCTTGAACCCCTAATAAGAATGAAGGCTTTTTGCCAGTTATAGCGCCACCTATGGTCCGATCTCCATGAAACTCTGCATGCTTCCTCACCATGTTCTGACACACATGCTCATCAATTTTGGTGGAGTTCTGAGATTTCATTTGGGATTTATAGGCTTTTTAGTGTATTTTGCCACACCCCTTTTCTAAATGACCCTGTTACAGCCACCCAAATGCAAAAGTTCAACTTTTTTTCAATAATTATTGATCTAGAGTGTCCAGAGAATTGTCCTAGACTGGTTTGGTTACGATCGGGCAAAAAACCAGGGACTAGTTTGCAAAAGTAGGTTTTGGACAAATTTCGACATAGCAGAAAATGTTCCCTGCCTAAATCCAAATCTGAGATAGCCATTTTGTCCGCCTTGAGCCAAGGATTCCAACGATATAAGACACTTGATCCTGGGACAAACAGTCTAAGAGTTATTAGCAATTTTGAACTTTTGGTTGCTGTAGCGCCACCTATGGGCCATTCGGGGTCATACTCTGATAGGTTGTCCCCAAACTGAGGCCTACCATCTGGCCAGGTTTCATGTCTCTAGGCCTTACGGTTTGGCCTGCACGATGCGTTTTACGAAACCTTACAATTACAATAGGGTTTCAGCATTTCATGCTTGAACCCCTAATAAGAATGAAGGCTTTTTGCCAGTTATAGCGCCACCTATGGTCCGATCTCCATGAAACTCTGCATGCTTCCTCACCATGTTCTGACACACATGCTCATCAATTTTGGTGGAGTTCTGAGATTTCATTTGGGATTTATAGGCTTTTTAGTGTATTTTGCCACACCCCTTTTCTAAATGACCCTGTTACATACACCCAAATGCAAAAGTTCAACTTCTTTTTTTTGATAATTATTGATCTAGAGAGTCCAGAGAATTGTCCTAGACTGGTTTGGTTCCGATCGGGCAAAAAACCAGGGACTAGTTCGCAAAAGTAGGTTTTGGACAAAATTCGACATAGCAGAAAATGTTCCCTGCCTAAATCAAAATCTGAGATAGCCATTTTGTCCGCCTTTAGCCAAGGATTCCAACGATATAAGACACTTGATCCTGGGACAAACAGTCTAAGAGTTATGAGCAATTTTGAACTTTTGGTTGCTGTAGCGCCACCTATGGGCCATTCGGGGTCATACTCTGATAGGTTGTCCCCAAACTGAGGCCTACCATCTGGCCAGGTTTCATGTCTCTAGGCCTTACGGTTTGGCCTGCACGATGCGTTTTACGAAACCTTACAATTACAATAGGGTTTCAGCATTTCATGCTTGAACCCCTAATAAGAATGAAGGCTTTTTGCCAGTTATAGCGCCACCTATGGTCCGATCTCCATGAAACTCTGCATGCTTCCTCACCATATTCTGACACATATGCTCATCAATTTTGGTGGAGTTCTGAGATTTCATTTGGGATTTATAGGCTTTTTAGTGTATTTTGCCACACCCCTTTTCTAAATGACCCTGTTACAGCCACCCAAATGCAAAAGTTCAACTTTTTTTCAATAATTATTGATCTAGAGTGTCCAGAGAATTGTCCTAGACTGGTTTGGTTACGATCGGGCAAAAAACCAGGGACTAGTTTGCAAAAGTAGGTTTTGGACAAATTTCGACATAGCAGAAAATGTTCCCTGCCTAAATCAAAATCTGAGATAACCATTTTGTCCGCCTTGAGCCAAGGATTCCAACGATATAAGACACTTAATCCTGGGACAAACAGTCTAAGAGTTATTAGCAATTTTGAACTTTTGGTTGCTGTAGCGCCACCTATGGGCCATTCGGGGTCATACTCTGATAGGTTGTCCCCAAACTGAGGCCTACCATCTGGCCAGGTTTCATGTCTCTAGGCCTTACGGTTTGGCCTGCACGATGCGTTTTACGAAACCTTACAATTACAATAGGGTTTCAGCATTTCATGCTTGAACCCCTAATAAGAATGAAGGCTTTTTGCCAGTTATAGCGCCACCTATGGTCCGATCTCCATGAAACTCTGCATTCTCCCTCATCATGTTCTGACACATATGCTCATCAATTTTGGTGGAGTTCTGAGATTTCATTTGGGATTTATAGGCTTTTTAGTGTATTTTGCCACACCCCTTTTCTAAATGACCCTGTTACAGCCACCCAAATGCAAAAGTTCAACTTCTTTTTTTTGATAATTATTGATCTAGAGAGTCCAGAGAATTGTCCTAGACTGGTTTGGTTCCGATCGGGCAAAAAACCAGGGACTAGTTCGCAAAAGTAGGTTTTGGACAAAATTCGACATAGCAGAAAATGTTCCCTGCCTAAATCAAAATCTGAGATAGCCATTTTGTCCGCCTTTAGCCAAGGATTCCAACGATATAAGACACTTGATCCTGGGACAAACAGTCTAAGAGTTATGAGCAATTTTGAACTTTTGGTTGCTGTAGCGCCACCTATGGGCCATTCGGGGTCATACTCTGATAGGTTGTCCCCAAACTGAGGCCTACCATCTGGCCAGGTTTCATGTCTCTAGGCCTTACGGTTTGGCCTGCACGATGCGTTTTACGAAACCTTACAATTACAATAGGGTTTCAGCATTTCATGCTTGAACCCCTAATAAGAATGAAGGCTTTTTGCCAGTTATAGCGCCACCTATGGTCCGATCTCCATGAAACTCTGCATGCTTCCTCACCATATTCTGACACATATGCTCATCAATTTTGGTGGAGTTCTGAGATTTCATTTGGGATTTATAGGCTTTTTAGTGTATTTTGCCACACCCCTTTTCTAAATGACCCTGTTACAGCCACCCAAATGCAAAAGTTCAACTTTTTTTCAATAATTATTGATCTAGAGTGTCCAGAGAATTGTCCTAGACTGGTTTGGTTACGATCGGGCAAAAAACCAGGGACTAGTTTGCAAAAGTAGGTTTTGGACAAATTTCGACATAGCAGAAAATGTTCCCTGCCTAAATCAAAATCTGAGATAACCATTTTGTCCGCCTTGAGCCAAGGATTCCAACGATATAAGACACTTAATCCTGGGACAAACAGTCTAAGAGTTATGAGCAATTTTGAACTTTTGGCTGCTGTAGCGCCACCTATGGGCCATTCGGGGTCATACTCTGATAGGTTGTCCCCAAACTGAGGCCTACCATCTGGCCAGGTTTCATGTCTCTAGGCCTTACGGTTTGGCCTGCACGATGCGTTTTACGAAACCTTACAATTACAATAGGGTTTCAGCATGTCATGCTTGAACCCCTAATAAGAATGAAGGCTTTTTGCCAGTTATAGCGCCACCTATGGTCCGATCTCCATGAAACTCTGCATGCTTCCTCACCATGTTCTGACACATATGCTCATCAATTTTGGTGGAGTTCTGAGATTTCATTTGGGATTTATAGGCTTTTTAGTGTATTTTGCCACACCCCTTTTCTAAATGACCCTGTTACAGCCACCCAAATGCAAAAGTTAAACTTCTTTTTTTTGATAATTATTGATCTAGAGAGTCCAGAGAATTGTCCTAGACTGGTTTGGTTCCGATCGGGCAAAAAACCAGGGACTAGTTTGCAAAAGTAGGTTTTGGACAAAATTCGACATAGCAGAAAATGTTCCCCGCTTAAATCAAAATCGGAGATAGCCATTTTGTCCGCCTTGAGCCAAGGATTCCAACGATATAAGACACTTGATCCTGGGACAAACAGTCTAAGAGTTATTAGCAATTTTGAACTTTTGGTTGCTGTAGCGCCACCTATGGGCCATTCGGGGTCATACTCTGATAGGTTGTCCCCAAACTGAGGCCTACCATCTGGCCAGGTTTCATGTCTCTAGGCCTTACGGTTTGGCCTGCACGATGCGTTTTACGAAACCTTACAATTACAATAGGGTTTCAGCATTTCATGCTTGAACCCCTAATAAGAATGAAGGCTTTTTGCCAGTTATAGCGCCACCTATGGTCCGATCTCCATGAAACTCTGCATGCTTCCTCACCATGTTCTGACACACATGCTCATCAATTTTGGTGGAGTTCTGAGATTTCATTTGGGATTTATAGGCTTTTTAGTGTATTTTGCCACACCCCTTTTCTAAATGACCCTGTTACATACACCCAAATGCAAAAGTTCAACTTCTTTTTTTTGATAATTATTGATCTAAAGAGTCCAGAGAATTGTCCTAGACTGGTTTGGTTCCGATCGGGCAAAAAACCAGGGACTAGTTCGCAAAAGTAGGTTTTGGACAAAATTCGACATAGCAGAAAATGTTCCCTGCCTAAATCAAAATCTGAGATAGCCATTTTGTCCGCCTTGAGCCAAGGATTCCAACGATATAAGACACTTGATCCTGGGACAAACAGTCTAAGAGTTATTAGCAATTTTGAACTTTTGGTTGCTGTAGCGCCACCTATGGGCCATTCGGGGTCATACTCTGATAGGTTGTCCCCAAACTGAGGCCTACCATCTGGCCAGGTTTCATGTCTCTAGGCCTTACGGTTTGGCCTGCACGATGCGTTTTACGAAACCTTACAATTACAATAGGGTTTCAGCATTTCATGCTTGAACCCCTAATAAGAATGAAGGCTTTTTGCCAGTTATAGCGCCACCTATGGTCCGATCTCCATGAAACTCTGCATGCTTCCTCACCATGTTCTGACACACATGCTCATCAATTTTGGTGGAGTTCTGAGATTTCATTTGGGATTTATAGGCTTTTTAGTGTATTTTGCCACACCCCTTTTCTAAATGACCCTGTTACATACACCCAAATGCAAAAGTTCAACTTCTTTTTTTTGATAATTATTGATCTAGAGAGTCCAGAGAATTGTCCTAGACTGGTTTGGTTCCGATCGGGCAAAAAACCAGGGACTAGTTCGCAAAAGTAGGTTTTGGACAAAATTCGACATAGCAGAAAATGTTCCCTGCCTAAATCAAAATCTGAGATAGCCATTTTGTCCGCCTTGAGCCAAGGATTCCAACGATATAAGACACTTGATCCTGGGACAAACAGTCTAAGAGTTATGAGCAATTTTGAACTTTTGGTTGCTGTAGTGCCACCTATGGGCCATTCGGGGTCATACTCTGATAGGTTGTCCCCAAACTGAGGCCTACCATCTGGCCAGGTTTCATGTCTCTAGGCCTTACGGTTTGGCCTGCACGATGCGTTTTACGAAACCTTACAATTACAATAGGGTTTCAGCATTTCATGCTTGAACCCCTAATAAGAATGAAGGCTTTTTGCCAGTTATAGCGCCACCTATGGTCCGATCTCCATGAAACTCTGCATGCTTCCTCACCATGTTCTGACACATATGCTCATCAATTTTGGTGGAGTTCTGAGATTTCATTTGGGATTTATAGGCTTTTTAGTGTATTTTGCCACACCCCTTTTCTAAATGACCCTGTTACAGCCACCTAAATGCAAAAGTTCAACTTTTTTTCAATAATTATTGATCTAGAGTGTCCAGAGAATTGTCCTAGACTGGTTTGGTTACGATCGGGCAAAAAACCAGGGACTAGTTTGCAAAAGTAGGTTTTGGACAAATTTCAACATAGCAGAAAATGTTCCCTGCCTAAATCAAAAGCTGAGATAACCATTTTGTCCGCCTTGAGCCAAGGATTCCAATGATATAAGACACTTGATCCTGGGACAAACAGTCTAAGAGTTATGAGCAATTTTGAACTTTTGGTTGCTGTAGCGCCACCTATGGGCCATTCGGGGTCATACTCTGATAGGTTGTCCCCAAACTGAGGCCTACCATCTGGCCAGGTTTCATGTCTCTAGGCCTTACGGTTTGGCCTGCACGATGCGTTTTACGAAACCTTACAATTACAATAGGGTTTCAGCATGTCATGCTTGAACCCCTAATAAGAATGAAGGCTTTTTGCCAGTTATAGCGCCACCTATGGTCCGATCTCCATGAAACTCTGCATGCTTCCTCACCATGTTCTGACACATATGCTCATCAATTTTGGTGGAGTTCTGAGATTTCATTTGGGATTTATAGGCTTTTTAGTGTATTTTGCCACACCCCTTTTCTAAATGACCCTGTTACAGCCACCCAAATGCAAAAGTTAAACTTCTTTTTTTTGATAATTATTGATCTAGAGAGTCCAGAGAATTGTCCTAGACTGGTTTGGTTCCGATCGGGCAAAAAACCAGGGACTAGTTTGCAAAAGTAGGTTTTGGACAAAATTCGACATAGCAGAAAATGTTCCCCGCTTAAATCAAAATCTGAGATAGCCATTTTGTCCGCCTTGAGCCAAGGATTCCAACGATATAAGACACTTGATCCTGGGACAAACAGTCTAAGAGTTATGAGCAATTTTGAACTTTTGGTTGCTGTAGCGCCACCTATGGGCCATTCGGGGTCATACTCTGATAGGTTGTCCCCAAACTGAGGCCTACCATCTGGCCAGGTTTCATGTCTCTAGGCCTTACGGTTTGGCCTGCACGATGCGTTTTACGAAACCTTACAATTACAATAGGGTTTCAGCATTTCATGCTTGAACCCCTAATAAGAATGAAGGCTTTTTGCCAGTTATAGCGCCACCTATGGTCCGATCTCCATGAAACTCTGCATGCTTCCTCACCATATTCTGACACATATGCTCATCAATTTTGGTGGAGTTCTGAGATTTCATTTGGGATTTATAGGCTTTTTAGTGTATTTTGCCACACCCCTTTTCTAAATGACCCTGTTACAGCCACCCAAATGCAAAAGTTCAACTTTTTTTCAATAATTATTGATCTAGAGAGTCCAGAGAATTGTCCTAGACTGGTTTAGTTCCGATCGGGCAAAAAACCAGGGACTAGTTCGCAAAAGTAGGTTTTGGACAAAATTCGACATAGCAGAAAATGTTCCCCGCTTAAATCAAAATCTGAGATAGCCATTTTGTCCGCCTTGAGCCAAGGATTCCAACGATATAAGACACTTGATCCTGGGACAAACAGTCTAAGAGTTATGAGCAATTTTGAACTTTTGGTTGCTGTAGCGCCACCTATGGGCCATTCGGGGTCATACTCTGATAGGTTGTCCCCAAACTGAGGCCTACCATCTGGCCAGGTTTCATGTCTCTAGGCCTTACGGTTTGGCCTGCACGATGCGTTTTACGAAACCTTACAATTACAATAGGGTTTCAGCATTTCATGCTTGAACCCCTAATAAGAATGAAGGCTTTTTGCCAGTTATAGCGCCACCTATGGTCCGATCTCCATGAAACTCTGCATGCTTCCTCACCATGTTCTGACACATATGCTCATCAATTTTGGTGGAGTTCTGAGATTTCATTTGGGATTTATAGGCTTTTTAGTGTATTTTGCCACACCCCTTTTCTAAATGACCCTGTTACAGCCACCCAAATGCAAAAGTTAAACTTCTTTTTTTTTGATAATTATTGATCTAGAGAGTCCAGAGAATTGTCCTAGACTGGTTTGGTTCCGATCGGGCAAAAAACCAGGGACTAGTTCGCAAAAGTAGGTTTTGGACAAAATTCGACATAGCAGAAAATGTTCCCTACCTAAATCAAAATCTGAGATAACCATTTTGTCCGCCTTGAGCCAAGGATTCCAACGATATCCTGGGACAAACAGTCTAAGAGTTATTAGCAATTTTGAACTTTTGGTTGCTGTAGCGCCACCTATGGGCCATTCGGGGTCATACTCTGATAGGTTGTCCCCAAACTGAGGCCTACCATCTGGCCAGGTTTCATGTCTCTAGGCCTTACGGTTTGGCCTGCACGATGCGTTTTACGAAACCTTACAATTACAATAGGGTTTCAGCATTTCATGCTTGAACCCCTAATAAGAATGAAGGCTTTTTGCCAGTTATAGCGCCACCTATGGTCCGATCTCCATGAAACTCTGCATGCTTCCTCACCATATTCTGACACATATGCTCATCAATTTTGGTGGAGTTCTGAGATTTCATTTGGGATTTATAGGCTTTTTAGTGTATTTTGCCACACCCCTTTTCTAAATGACCCTGTTACAGCCACCCAAATGCAAAAGTTCAACTTTTTTTCAATAATTATTGATCTAGAGAGTCCAGAGAATTGTCCTAGACTGGTTTGGTTCCGATCGGGCAAAAAACCAGGGACTAGTTCGCAAAAGTAGGTTTTGGACAAAATTCGACATAGCAGAAAATGTTCCCCGCTTAAATCAAAATCTGAGATAGCCATTTTGTCCGCCTTGAGCCAAGGATTCCAACGATATAAGACACTTGATCCTGGGACAAACAGTCTAAGAGTTATGAGCAATTTTGAACTTTTGGTTGCTGTAGCGCCACCTATGGGCCATTCGGGGTCATACTCTGATAGGTTGTCCCCAAACTGAGGCCTACCATCTGGCCAGGTTTCATGTCTCTAGGCCTTACGGTTTGGCCTGCACGATGCGTTTTACGAAACCTTACAATTACAATAGGGTTTCAGCATGTCATGCTTGAACCCCTAATAAGAATGAAGGCTTTTTGCCAGTTATAGCGCCACCTATGGTCCGATCTCCATGAAACTCTGCATGCTTCCTCACCATGTTCTGACACATATGCTCATCAATTTTGGTGGAGTTCTGAGATTTCATTTGGGATTTATAGGCTTTTTAGTGTATTTTGCCACACCCCTTTTCTAAATGACCCTGTTACAGCCACCCAAATGCAAAAGTTAAACTTCTTTTTTTTTGATAATTATTGATCTAGAGAGTCCAGAGAATTGTCCTAGACTGGTTTGGTTCCGATCGGGCAAAAAACCAGGGACTAGTTCGCAAAAGTAGGTTTTGGACAAAATTCGACATAGCAGAAAATGTTCCCTGCCTAAATCAAAATCTGAGATAGCCATTTTGTCCGCCTTGAGCCAAGGATTCCAACGATATAAGACACTTGATCCTGGGACAAACAGTCTAAGAGTTATGAGCAATTTTGAACTTTTGGTTGCTGTAGTGCCACCTATGGGCCATTCGGGGTCATACTCTGATAGGTTGTCCCCAAACTGAGGCCTACCATCTGGCCAGGTTTCATGTCTCTAGGCCTTACGGTTTGGCCTGCACGATGCGTTTTACGAAACCTTACAATTACAATAGGGTTTCAGCATTTCATGCTTGAACCCCTAATAAGAATGAAGGCTTTTTGCCAGTTATAGCGCCACCTATGGTCCGATCTCCATGAAACTCTGCATGCTTCCTCACCATGTTCTGACACATATGCTCATCAATTTTGGTGGAGTTCTGAGATTTCATTTGGGATTTATAGGCTTTTTAGTGTATTTTGCCACACCCCTTTTCTAAATGACCCTGTTACAGCCACCTACATGCAAAAGTTCAACTTTTTTTCAATAATTATTGATCTAGAGTGTCCAGAGAATTGTCCTAGACTGGTTTGGTTACGATCGGGCAAAAAACCAGGGACTAGTTTGCAAAAGTAGGTTTTGGACAAATTTCAACATAGCAGAAAATGTTCCCTGCCTAAATCAAAAGCTGAGATAACCATTTTGTCCGCCTTGAGCCAAGGATTCCAACGATATAAGACACTTGATCCTGGGACAAACAGTCTAAGAGTTATGAGCAATTTTGAACTTTTGGTTGCTGTAGCGCCACCTATGGGCCATTCGGGGTCATACTCTGATAGGTTGTCCCCAAACTGAGGCCTACCATCTGGCCAGGTTTCATGTCTCTAGGCCTTACGGTTTGGCCTGCACGATGCGTTTTACGAAACCTTACAATTACAATAGGGTTTCAGCATGTCATGCTTGAACCCCTAATAAGAATGAAGGCTTTTTGCCAGTTATAGCGCCACCTATGGTCCGATCTCCATGAAACTCTGCATGCTTCCTCACCATGTTCTGACACATATGCTCATCAATTTTGGTGGAGTTCTGAGATTTCATTTGGGATTTATAGGCTTTTTAGTGTATTTTGCCACACCCCTTTTCTAAATGACCCTGTTACAGCCACCCAAATGCAAAAGTTAAACTTCTTTTTTTTGATAATTATTGATCTAGAGAGTCCAGAGAATTGTCCTAGACTGGTTTGGTTCCGATCGGGCAAAAAACCAGGGACTAGTTCGCAAAAGTAGGTTTTGGACAAAATTCGACATAGCAGAAAATGTTCCCCGCTTAAATCAAAATCTGAGATAGCCATTTTGTCCGCCTTGAGCCAAGGATTCCAACGATATAAGACACTTGATCCTGGGACAAACAGTCTAAGAGTTATGAGCAATTTTGAACTTTTGGTTGCTGTAGTGCCACCTATGGGCCATTCGGGGTCATACTCTGATAGGTTGTCCCCAAACTGAGGCCTACCATCTGGCCAGGTTTCATGTCTCTAGGCCTTACGGTTTGGCCTGCACGATGCGTTTTACGAAACCTTACAATTACAATAGGGTTTCAGCATTTCATGCTTGAACCCCTAATAAGAATGAAGGCTTTTTGCCAGTTATAGCGCCACCTATGGTCCGATCTCCATGAAACTCTGCATGCTTCCTCACCATGTTCTGACACATATGCTCATCAATTTTGGTGGAGTTCTGAGATTTCATTTGGGATTTATAGGCTTTTTAGTGTATTTTGCCACACCCCTTTTCTAAATGACCCTGTTACAGCCACCTAAATGCAAAAGTTCAACTTTTTTTCAATAATTATTGATCTAGAGTGTCCAGAGAATTGTCCTAGACTGGTTTGGTTACGATCGGGCAAAAAACCAGGGACTAGTTTGCAAAAGTAGGTTTTGGACAAATTTCAACATAGCAGAAAATGTTCCCTGCCTAAATCAAAAGCTGAGATAACCATTTTGTCCGCCTTGAGCCAAGGATTCCAACGATATAAGACACTTGATCCTGGGACAAACAGTCTAAGAGTTATGAG
Source organism: Romanogobio albipinnatus (assembly GCA_023566225.1). Taxonomy (NCBI): domain Eukaryota; kingdom Metazoa; phylum Chordata; class Actinopteri; order Cypriniformes; family Gobionidae; genus Romanogobio; species Romanogobio albipinnatus. Next base: position 30,316,745 of record CM042244.1, read on the forward strand.
CAATTTTGAACTTTTGGTTGCTGTAGCGCCACCTATGGGCCATTCGGGGTCATACTCTGATAGGTTGTCCCCAAACTGAGGCCTACCATCTGGCCAGGTTTCATGTCTCTAGGCCTTACGGTTTGGCCTGCACGATGCGTTTTACGAAACCTTACAATTACAATAGGGTTTCAGCATGTCATGCTTGAACCCCTAATAAGAATGAAGGCTTTTTGCCAGTTATAGCGCCACCTATGGTCCGATCTCCATGAAACTCTGCATGCTTCCTCACCATGTTCTGACACATATGCTCATCAATTTTGGTGGAGTTCTGAGATTTCATTTGGGATTTATAGGCTTTTTAGTGTATTTTGCCACACCCCTTTTCTAAATGACCCTGTTACAGCCACCCAAATGCAAAAGTTAAACTTCTTTTTTTTGATAATTATTGATCTAGAGAGTCCAGAGAATTGTCCTAGACTGGTTTGGTTCCGATCGGGCAAAAAACCAGGGACTAGTTCGCAAAAGTAGGTTTTGGACAAAATTCGACATAGCAGAAAATGTTCCCCGCTTAAATCAAAATCTGAGATAGCCATTTTGTCCGCCTTGAGCCAAGGATTCCAACGATATAAGACACTTGATCCTGGGACAAACAGTCTAAGAGTTATGAGCAATTTTGAACTTTTGGTTGCTGTAGCGCCACCTATGGGCCATTCGGGGTCATACTCTGATAGGTTGTCCCCAAACTGAGGCCTACCATCTGGCCAGGTTTCATGTCTCTAGGCCTTACGGTTTGGCCTGCACGATGCGTTTTACGAAACCTTACAATTACAATAGGGTTTCAGCATTTCATGCTTGAACCCCTAATAAGAATGAAGGCTTTTTGCCAGTTATAGCGCCACCTATGGTCCGATCTCCATGAAACTCTGCATGCTTCCTCACCATATTCTGACACATATGCTCATCAATTTTGGTGGAGTTCTGAGATTTCATTTGGGATTTATAGGCTTTTTAGTGTATTTTGCCACACCCCTTTTCTAAATGACCCTGTTACAGCCACCCAAATGCAAAAGTTCAACTTTTTTTCAATAATTATTGATCTAGAGTGTCCAGAGAATTGTCCTAGACTGGTTTGGTTACGATCGGGCAAAAAACCAGGGACTAGTTTGCAAAAGTAGGTTTTGGACAAATTTCGACATAGCAGAAAATGTTCCCTGCCTATATCAAAATCTGAGATAACCATTTTGTCCGCCTTGAGCCAAGGATTCCAACGATATAAGACACTTAATCCTGGGACAAACAGTCTAAGAGTTATTAGCAATTTTGAACTTTTGGTTGCTGTAGCGCCACCTATGGGCCATTCGGGGTCATACTCTGATAGGTTGTCCCCAAACTGAGGCCTACCATCTGGCCAGGTTTCATGTCTCTAGGCCTTACGGTTTGGCCTGCACGATGCGTTTTACGAAACCTTACAATTACAATAGGGTTTCAGCATTTCATGCTTGAACCCCTAAAAAAGTTGAACTTTTGCATTTGGGTGGCTGTAACAGGGTCATTTAGAAAAGGGGTGTGGCAAAATACACTAAAAAGCCTATAAATCCCAAATGAAAACTCAGAACTCCACCAAAATTGATGAGCATATGTGACAGAACATGGTGAGGAAGCATGCAGAGTTTCATGGAGATCGGACCATAGGTGGCGCTATAGCAATCAATTGCGCGAAACTGCTCATAACTCCTAAACCGTATGTCGTAGACTCAAGTGTCTTATATCATTGGAAAGGTGAGTCTATGACGAACAAAACGTATATCTCCGATTTCATTTGCGCCATGATAGATTTTCCGCCATTTTGAATTTTGTCAAAAAACTACTTTTGCGAACTAGTCCTAGGTTTTTCGCTTGATCGGAACCAAACCAGTGCAGAAATGTTCTCTGGAGTCTGAATATCAATAATTATTGAAAAAAAGTAGAAATTTCGATTCACGGTCGCTAAGGGACGGAAAACGAATGTTGTGGGAGGAGCCTATTTTACTAAAACAGCTATAACTCAAGAACAAAATGAGATATCTTCACCAAACTTGGTACACATGTGTATGGGCATAGTATGTGGTCTCGCTAAAAAAATTGCGATGATTGAACACTTGGTGGCGCTATAACACGAAAAAAACATGAAAATGGCTATAACCTGCCGAGCGCTAGTCCGATTGACTTGAAAATTGGTATGCAGTGTCTTGGTCCAAGGTACCATGCATATCTATTACCCCTTTTCCACCAAAGCAGAGCCAGAGCTAGATTGGAGCCAGAGCCTAGTTCCAAATCGGTTCTTTGTGTTTCCACACCCAAAGCTCCAGCTCCGAGCCAGGAAAAGTGGTTCTTAAGTAGCACCAAAACATTGCTGGGCTAAAACAGGGCTAGAAGTAAGAACCGATTACGTCAGGCACTGGGGGCGGGGTCAACAAGACGAACACAAACTTGAGATCCGCCATTGTTGAAACAGCAGCTAATGGAGCTAACAGCTGCTGCTCGTTTGTAATCTCCGTCTATACAAATTACGGCGAACTGCATGAATGCGTTGGATTCGCTGTGTTTTCGTTGTGTTTTGATGCCGATGTAGGATCGTAAAGCCATGTGAATCAATAGTAACGCAACATTTGCAGTGTTGATGGAAGGCTTGTTTGCAGCGGTGCTGTGCAGAGACCAATCGGCGATCGCCGTATGATAACGAGTCCAGCGAGAGCACACGACTCCTTATGCTTTTGATTCACTCATACGTTTTTTTAAATATTATACGTGGATCGGTCTGCGCAGCGCCGATGCATCTCGAACAAGCCTGGTGTGTGTGTGTTTCCCGCTAGCGTTGCTGAGAAAGATGAGACGTATACAGTGACGTAAGACCTGGCTCTGTTGTGGCTCTCTAGCCTGTGGAAACGCAAACGGTTCTTAGCAGGCTCCTCAGTTGAACCAACTATGAACTGGGACTAGCTCTAGCTCCGATCTAGCTCTAGCACTGCTTTGGTGGAAAAGGGGTATATGAGGACATTGGCGTATCTCAAAAATCATGGCCGCCACAGCCAATTAAATTTGAGCACGTAATAGACAAGGTTAACGGAGGCCAATCGGAACGAAACTCAATGGGTATGTTTGACTCATGGCCCTAGAGATCTGTAAGAATTTTGAAACAAATCGGCCACTAGTTGGCGCTAATGAGTTTTATGGCTCTGTAATCACGTGGTGTTGCACACATCCACAAAATATGCATATAATTTGATAGATCTCTTCATATTGAACAACTTTGCCTCTAGAACCATTGCTGTCAATCAAATCGTTCATTAAATATTTGCAATTATGTTAAAAACCTACTTTTGCAAACTAGTCCCTGATTTTTTGCCCGATCGGAACCAAACCAGTCTAGGACAATTCTCTGGACTCTCCAGATCAATAATTATCAAAAAAAGTTCAACTTTTGCTTTTACATGGCTATAAAAGGGTCATTTAGAAGAGGGATGTAGCAAAATACACTCAATAGCCTATAAATCTTAAAGGAAAACTCAAAACGTCACTAAAATTGTTATGTATATGTGACATAACATGCTGAAAAAGCATGTAAAGTTTCATGGAGATCGGACCATAGGTGGCGCTATAAATGTTAAAAAGCTTTGAAAACCATGTATTCCCTATGGTGAATTGCCTGTATTGGCTGTAAATTGTATTTTCCATCTCTCTATTCAATGAATGTTCAGATCTACTTAAAAACAAGTCAGAACATGTATCCTATGCCTCTAAACCAGCATGAAAAATTTCAGACAGATCGGACAATATTTGCCTCTATAAAAGTTAAAAAATGTTAACATTACAGAGTACTGGTATATTAAGCCAATAAGTGGTCGTTTGCTGCCCCCCGCTGTTCATTTTATTGTACTACACACAAAATAATATTATTCTGCAGTAAAACACATCGTGCAGCCCAAACCGTAAGGGCTAGAGACTTGAAACTTGGCCAATAGGTAGTACAAACATAGAGGAGAGGTTATCAAATTATGAGCCAGATTGGCCTATAGGTGGCGCTATAGCAAGTGGCCTATAGGTGGCGCTTTTTCATAACAATAAAAAACTACTTTTGCAAACTAGTCCTAGGCTTTTTGCTTGATCGGAACCAAACCAGTGCTGAAATGTTCTCTGGAGTCTGAATATCAATAATAATTGAAAAAAAGTTTAAATTTCTATTCATGGTAGATAAGGGGCGGAAAACGACTGTTGTGGGAGGAGCCTATTTTACTAAAATAGCTATAACTCAAGAAAGAAATGAGATATCTTCACCAAACTTGGTACACATTTGTATGGTCTGAGTCTTTGGTCAGGATAACAAAATCGCGATGATTGAACACTTGGTGGCGCTATAACACGAAAAAAACATGAAAATGGCTATAACTACCCGACCGCTAGTCCGATTGACTTGAAAATTGGTATGCAGTGTCTTGATCCAAGGTCCCATGTATGTCTATGAGGACATTGGCCTATCTCAAAAAACATTGCCGCCACAGCCAATTAAATTATTTCAGTGTTTAAAATCTTGCTAAATAAAACTTGATGTCTTTTGATGCTTGTGTGCTTAAAGGCCTTAAAGGCTTGAACCCCGCTAAATGCTGCTCGCAGCTTTAATTATTATTATTATTAGGGGTTCAAGCACGAAGTGCTGAAACCCTATTGTAATTGTACTGATTTTTATTAGGGGTTCAAGCACGAAGTGCTGAAACCCTATTGTAATTGTATTGATTTTTATTAGGGGTTCAAGCACGAAGTGCTGAAACCCTATTGTATTTGTGCTGATTTTTAGGGGTTCAAGCATGAAATGCTGAAACCCTATTGTAATTGTAAGGTTTCGTAAAACGCATCGTGCAGGCCAAACCTTAAGGCCTAGAGACATGAAACCTGGCCAGATGGTAGGCCTCAGTTTGGGGACAACCTATCAGAGTATGACCCCGAATGGCCCATAGGTGGCGCTACAGCAACCAAAAGTTCAAAATTGCTTATAACTCTTAGACTGTTTGTCCCATGATCAAGTGTCTTATATTGTTTGAATCCGTGGCTCAAGCCGGACAAAATGGCTATCTCCGATCTTGATTTAGGCAGGGAACATGTTTGAATCCGTGGCTCAAGCCGGACAAAATGGCTATCTCCGATCTTGATTTAGGCAGGGAACATTTTCTGCTATGTCGAATTATGTCCAAAACCTACTTTTGCAAACTAGTCTCTGTTTTTTTGCACGATCGGAACCAAACCAGTCTAGGACAATTCTCTGGACTCGCTAGATCAATAATTATCGAAAAAAAAAGTTGAACTTTTGCATTTGGGTGGCTGTAACTGGGTCATTTAGAAAAGGGGTGTGGCAAAATACACTAAAAAGCCTATAAATCCCAAATGAAAACTCAGAACTCCACCAAAATTGATGTGAATATGTGTCAGAACATGGTGAGGAAGCATGCAAAGTTTCATGGAGATCGGACCATAGGTGGCGCTATAACTGGCAAAAAGCCTTCATTCTTATTAGGGGTTCAAGCATGAAATGCTGAAACCCTATTGTAATTGTAAGGTTTAGTAAAACGCATCGTGCAGGCCAAACCGTAAGGCCTAGAGACATGAAACCTGGCCAGATGGTAGGCCTCAGTTTGGGGACAACCTATCAGAGTATGACCCCGAATGGCCCATAGGTGGCGCTACAGCAACCAAAAGTTCAAAATTGCTCATAACTCTTAGACTCTTTGTCCCATGATCAAGTGTCTTATATTGTTGGAATCCGTGGCTCAAGCCGGACAAAATGGCTATCTCCGATCTTGATTTAGGCAGGGAACATTTTCTGCTATGTCGAATTATGTCCAAACCTACTTTTGCGAACTAGTCTCTGTTTTTTTGCCCGATCGGAACCAAACCAGTCTAGGACAATTCTCTGGACTCTCTAGATCAATAATTATCAAAAAAAAGTTGACTTTTGCATTTGGGTGGCTGTAACAGTGTCATTTAGAAAAGGGGTGTGGCAAAATACACTAAAAAGCCTATAAATCCCAAATGAAAACTCAGAACTCCACCAAAATTGATGAGCATATGTGTCAGAACATGGTGAGGAAGCATGCAGAGTTTCATGGAGATCGGACCATAGGTGGCGCTATAACTGGCAAAAAGCCTTCATTCTTATTAGGGGTTCAAGCATGAAATGCTGAAACCCTATTGTAATTGTAAGGTTCCGTAAAACGCATCGTGCAGGCCAAACCGTAAGGCCTAGAGACATGAAACCTGGCCAGATGGTAGGCCTCAGTTTGGGGACAACCTATCAGAGTATGACCCCGAATGGCCCATAGGTGGCGCTACAGCAACCAAAAGTTCAAAATTGCTCATAACTCTTAGACTGTTTGTCCCATGATCAAGTGTCTTATATCGTTGGAATCCGTGGCTTAAGGCGGACAAAATGGCTTTCTCCGATCTTGATTTAGGCAGGGAACATTTTCTGCTATGTCGAATTATTTCCAAAACCTACTTTTGCAAACTAGTCCCTGGTTTTTCGCCCGATCGGAACCAAATCAGTCTAGGACAATTCTCTGGACTCTCTAGATCAATAATTATCGAAAAAAAGTTGAACTTTTGCATTTGGGTGGCTGTAACAGGGTCATTTAGAAAAGGGGTGTGGCAAAATACACTAAAAAGCCTATAAATCCCAAATGAAAACTTAGAACTCCACCAAAATTTATGAGGATATGTGTCAGAACATGGTGAGGAAGCATGCAGAGTTACCATCAGACCATAGCTGGCGCTATAACTGTTAAAAAGCTTTGAAAACCATGTATTCCCATGGTGACTTGCCTGTATTAGCTGTAAATGGCATTTTACATCTCTGTAATCACGTGGTGTTAAAAACAACCACATACTATTCATATATGATAGATCTCCTCATACTGAACAACTTTGCCTCAAGAACCAATACTGTCAATCAAATCATTCATTAAATATTCACAATTATGTTAAAAACCTACTTTTGCAAACTAGTAATAGATTTTTCGACCTGATCAGAACCAAACCAGTGCAGTACAATTCTCTGGACTATTTAGAGCAATATCTGAATGGTTATAACAGGGTAATTTCAAGATGTGGCCTTGACCAAGTGTCCCCGAATGCCTATATCTATTCAATGAATGTTCAGATCTACTTAAAAACAAGTCAGAACATGTGTCATGTGCCTCTAAACAAGCATGAAAAATTTCAGACAGATCGGACAATATTTGCCTTTATAACAGTTAAAAAGTTTAAAATTACAGAGTTCTGGTATATTAAGCCAATAAGTGGTCATTTGCTGCCCCCTGCTGTTCATTTTATTGTACTACACACACAATAATTGATCTCTAAGTCATATTTTAAATGGTCATAACTCCTAAACCGTATGTTGTAGACTCAAGTGTCTTATATCATTGGAAAAGTAGTCAAAAAACTACTTTTGCAAACTAGTTTTAGGTTTTTCGCTTGATTGGAACCAACCCTGTGCAGAAATGTTCTTGGGAGTCTGAATATCAATAATTATCGAAAAAAAGTTGAAATTTCTATTCACGGTCACTAAGGGACAGACAACGAATGTTGTGGGAGGAGCCTATTTTACAAAAAGGGCTATAACTCAAGAGATATCTTCACCAAACTTGGTACACATGTGTATGGGCTCAGTCTTGGTTATAATAAGCCAATAAGTGGTCATTTTCAGCCCCCCGCTGTTCATTTTATTGTACTGCATACAAAATAATTGATCTCTAAGTCATATTTAGACTTTAAAAAAATCACTATTTTAACATTTACTTCACATTTAGTCAAAATTAATCTATTAAGTATTACTATTGACAATTGTGTCAAATTGAGAAATGTGAATCTTGAAGGAGACTTGCAGGAAACATTTTGTTTACTGCAACATTATATAGTTCAAATGTCTGTATCTACAACAAAATGTGTGTGTGTAGTCCAATGTTTCTGAATACATTTTTAATATGCATAAATTATGATAGATCTCCTCATACTGAACAACTTTGCCTCAAGAACCAATACTGTCAATCAAATCGTTATTTAAATATTCACAATTATGTTAAAAACCTAATTTTGCAAACTAGTCCTAGTTTTTTTGCCTGATCGGAACCAAACCACTGCAGTATGATTCTCTGGACTCTCCTGATCAATATTTATCAAAAATATGTTGAACTTTACACTTTGGGTAGCTATAACAGGGTCATTTAGAGAATAGGTGTGGCAAAACATGCTCAAAAGCCTATTAATCTAAACTCAAAACTTCACGAAAATAGGTGGGCACATGCAGCATGTGACTCTAAAGAAGCATGCACAATTTCATGGAGATCGGGCATTAGATGCCTCTATAACTGTAAAAAAGGTGCCAATGCTTAAATGCCATATTACCTAAAATTGCCACCAGATGGCAGCAGGAGACCACTCATTGGTTCATCTGTCCACTAAGCATATATAAACTCTAAAAAAAAAAACATTATAATAGCATTGCAAATGACATTTTGTCAATGTTTATCAATTAATTTGTTCCCTTGATGTATGTTTTTACAATAAATATTATATTACAATTAAAATAATGCCTGAAAATATGTTTTAAATTAGAAAACCTGGAATAAGCTATTTGTTACCTATCATTTATTTCAAATATCTATATCTCCAACAAAATGTGCATGTGAGTTAAAAACATTTGAAGGCATTAACTTGGAAAGTGTGCCCATTAAAGGAAAAACAGACATTGAAAAATGAAAATGAGCCAATGAGTGTTTCTCTGCTGCCACCTGCTGGGCTTAAATAGTCATTTTGTCATACTATTTACTTATCATGTTAAATAATTCTTATTTAGACATTATAAAGTCACTACTGCAATATTTACAATCACATTTTGTCAAAATAATTTATTTCCAATATATCTGCAACAAAATGAAAGTTTAAATGAGTTAACATGGAAAATGTGCCTATTATATATTTCTTACAATTACAAAACCCCCAGAGGGCAGCAGAAGACCACTCACTGGTTTATTATGCTCACTGAAATAATTATATATCATATTTAAACTGTATAAAATCATTATAATAACGCTACAAATCACATTTTTTCCAAATTTACCACTTCATTTGTTAATTTGAGGTATGTTTTTGCAATAATATTACATTCAATCTACAATAAGACCTGAAAAAGATGTTTTAAAGGGGAAAACATGGAATAAGCAATTTGTTACCCATCATTTATTTCACATATCTATATCTGCAACAAAATGTGTGTGCGTGTAGGCAGGTTTGAAGGCATTAACTTGGAAAATGTGCCATTAAATAAAAAACATACATTCTCTGCTGTCACCTGCTGGTTAAAATAGTCATTTTGTCATTCTACTCACTGATGTTGTTGTTTTTTTATTCATGTCTAGACATTATAAAATCCCTATTATAACATTTACAATCACATTTAGTCAAAATACATTTATTTCAAATATCTACATCTATATTTTGCAATAAAATATGTATGTGTGTAAGCACGTTTAAAGGAGTTAACATAGAAAATGTGCCTTAAAACAAACAGAACACTTTTAAAATGAAAGTGAGCCAATGAGGGTTTTGCTGCCACCTGCTGGTCAAAATAGTCATTATGTCTTAATTCTTAGTAATATTTTTCTTTAATTCATTTTTAGACATTATAAAATCTCTATTATAACATTTACAATCACATTTAGTCAAAATAAATTTATTTCATTTATCAATATTTATATTGCAATAAAATGCGTATGTGTAAGCACATATAAAGGAGTTAACATGGAAAATGTGCCATAAAACAAATAGAACACTTTTAAAATGAAAGTGAGGTAATGAGTGGTTCTCTGCTGCCACCTGCCCGTCAAAATAGTCATTTTGTCATACTACTCACTAATATGGTTCTATAATTCACATTTAGACTTATCACTTCATGTCACCTAAGCTCTGTTTTATCTAATTTACTGCTTAAAGGCCTTAAATGCAAAAGGCGTTAAATGCTTAAAGGCATTCATTGCTTGAACCCGGCTAAATGCTGCCTGCAGCTTTAATTATTAGGGGTTCAAGCACGAAATGCTGAAACCCTATTGTAATTGTAAGGTTTCGTAAAACGCATCGTGCAGGCCAAACCGTAAGGCCTAGAGACATGAAACCTGGCCAGATGGAAGGCCTCAGTTTGGGGACAACCTATCAGTGTATGACCCCGAATGGCCCATAGGTGGCGCTACAGCAACCAAAAGTCCAAAATTGCTCATAACTCTTAGACTGTTTGTCCCAGGATCAAGTGTCTTATATCGTTGGAATCCTTGGCTCAAGGCGGACAAAATGGATATCTCCAATTTTGATTTAGGTAGGGAACATTTTCTGCTATTTCAAATTTTGTCCAAAACCTACTTTTGCGAACTAGTCTCTGGTTTTTTGCCCGATCGGAACCAAACCAGTCTAGGACAATTCTCTGGACTCTCTAGATCAATAATTATTGAAAAAAGTTGAACTTTTGCATTTGGGTGGCTGTAACAGGGTCATTTAGAAAAGGGGTGTGGCAAAATACACTAAAAAGCCTATAAATCCCAAATGAAAACTCAGAACTCCACCAAAATTGATGAGCATATGTGACAGAACATGGTGAGGAAGCATGCAGAGTTTCATGGAGATCGGACCATAGGTGGCGCTATAACTGGCAAAAAGCCTTCATTCTTATTAGGGGTTCAAGCATGAAATGCTGAAACCCTATTGTAATTGTAAGGTTTCGTAAAACGCATCGTGCAGGCCAAACCGTAAGGCCTAGAGACATGAAACCTGGCCAGATGGTAGGCCTCAGTTTGGGGACAACCTATCAGAGTATGACCCCGAATGGCCCATAGGTGGCGCTACAGCAACCAAAAGTTCAAAATTGCTTATAACTCTTAGACTGTTTGTCCCATGATCAAGTGTCTTATATTGTTTGAATCCGTGGCTCAAGCCGGACAAAATGGCTATCTCCGATCTTGATTTAGGCAGGGAACATGTTTGAATCCGTGGCTCAAGCCGGACAAAATGGCTATCTCCGATCTTGATTTAGGCAGGGAACATTTTCTGCTATGTCGAATTATGTCCAAAACCTACTTTTGCAAACTAGTCTCTGTTTTTTTGCACGATCGGAACCAAACCAGTCTAGGACAATTCTCTGGACTCGCTAGATCAATAATTACCGAAAAAAAGTTGAACTTTTGCATTTGGGTGGCTGTAACAGGGTCATTTAGAAAAGGGGTGTGGCAAAATACACTAAAAAGCCTATAAATCCCAAATGAAAACTTAGAACTCCACCAAAATTGATGAGCATATGTGTCAGAACATGGTGAGGAAGCATGCAGAGTTTCATGGAGATCGGACCATAGGTGGCGCTATAACTGGCAAAAAGCCTTCATTCTTATTAGGGGTTCAAGCATGAAATGCTGAAACCCTATTGTAATTGTAAGGTTCCGTAAAACGCATCGTGCAGGCCAAACCGTAAGGCCTAGAGACATGAAACCTGGCCAGATGGTAGGCCTCAGTTTGGGGACAACCTATCAGAGTATGACCCCGAATGGCCCATAGGTGGCGCTACAGCAACCAAAAGTTCAAAATTGCTCATAACTCTTAGACTGTTTGTACCAGGATCAAGTGTCTTATATCGTTGGAATCCGTGGCTTAAGGCGGACAAAATGGCTTTCTCCGATCTTGATTTAGGCAGGGAACATTTTCTGCTATGTCGAATTATTTCCAAAACCTACTTTTGCAAACTAGTCCCTGGTTTTTCGCCCGATCGGAACCAAATCAGTCTAGGACAATTCTCTGGACTCTCTAGATCAATAATTATCGAAAAAAAGTTGAACTTTTGCATTTGGGTGGCTGTAACAGGGTCATTTAGAAAAGGGGTGTGGCAAAATACACTAAAAAGCCTATAAATGCCAAATGAAAACTTAGAACTCCACCAAAATTTATGAGGATATGTGTCAGAACATGGTGAGGAAGCATGCAGAGTTACCATCAGACCATAGCTGGCGCTATATCTGTTAAAAAGCTTTGAAAACCATGTATTCCCATGGTGACTTGCCTGTATTAGCTGTAAATGGCATTTTACATCTCTGTAATCACGTGGTGTTAAAAACAACCACATACTATTCATATATGATAGATCTCCTCATACTGAACAACTTTGCCTCAAGAACCAATACTGTCAATCAAATCATTCATTAAATATTCACAATTATGTTAAAAACCTACTTTTGCAAACTAGTAATAGATTTTTCGACCTGATCAGAACCAAACCAGTGCAGTACAATTCTCTGGACTATTTAGAGCAATATCTGAATGGTTATAACAGGGTAATTTCAAGATGTGGCCTTGACCAAGTGTCCCCGAATGCCTATATCTATTCAATGAATGTTCAGATCTACTTAAAAACAAGTCAGAACATGTGTCATGTGCCTCTAAACAAGCATGAAACATTTCAGACAGATCGGACAATATTTGCCTTTATAACAGTTAAAAAGTTTAAAATTACAGAGTTCTGGTATATTAAGCCAATAAGTGGTCATTTGCTGCCCCCTGCTGTTCATTTTATTGTACTACACACACAATAATTGATCTCTAAGTCATATTTTAAATGGTCATAACTCCTAAACCGTATGTTGTAGACTCAAGTGTCTTATATCATTGGAAAAGTAGTCAAAAAACTACTTTTGCAAACTAGTTTTAGGTTTTTCGCTTGATTGGAACCAACCCTGTGCAGAAATGTTCTTGGGAGTCTGAATATCAATAATTATCGAAAAAAAGTTGAAATTTCTATTCACGGTCACTAAGGGACAGACAACGAATGTTGTGGGAGGAGCCTATTTTACAAAAAGGGCTATAACTCAAGAGATATCTTCACCAAACTTGGTACACATGTGTATGGGCTCAGTCTTGGTTATAATAAGCCAATAAGTGGTCATTTTCAGCCCCCCGCTGTTCATTTTATTGTACTACATACAAAATAATTGATCTCTAAGTCATATTTAGACTTTAAAAAAATCACTATTTTAACATTTACTTCACATTTAGTCAAAATTAATCTATTAAGTATTACTATTGACAATTGTGTCAAATTGAGAAATGTGAATCTTGAAGGAGACTTGCAGGAAACATTTTGTTTACTGCAACATTATATAGTTCAAATGTCTGTATCTACAACAAAATGTGTGTGTGTAGTCCAATGTTTCTGAATACATTTTTAATATGCATAAATTATGATAGATCTCCTCATACTGAACAACTTTGCCTCAAGAACCAATACTGTCAATCAAATCGTTATTTAAATATTCACAATTATGTTAAAAACCTAATTTTGCAAACTAGTCCTAGTTTTTTTGCCTGATCGGAACCAAACCACTGCAGTATGATTCTCTGGACTCTCCTGATCAATATTTATCAAAAATATGTTGAACTTTACACTTTGGGTAGCTATAACAGGGTCATTTAGAGAATAGGTGTGGCAAAACATGCTCAAAAGCCTATTAATCTAAACTCAAAACTTCACGAAAATAGGTGGGCACATGCAGCATGTGACTCTAAAGAAGCATGCACAATTTCATGGAGATCGGGCATTAGATGCCTCTATAACTGTAAAAAAGGTGCCAATGCTTAAATGCCATATTACCTAAAATTGCCACCAGATGGCAGCAGGAGACCACTCATTGGTTCATCTGTCCACTAAGCATATATAAACTCTAAAAAAAACAAACATTATAATAGCATTGCAAATGACATTTTGTCAATGTTTATCAATTAATTTGTTCCCTTGATGTATGTTTTTACAATAAATATTATATTACAATTAAAATAATGCCTGAAAATATGTTTTAAATTAGAAAACCTGGAATAAGCTATTTGTTACCTATCATTTATTTCAAATATCTATATCTCCAACAAAATGTGCATGTGAGTTAAAAACATTTGAAGGCATTAACTTGGAAAGTGTGCCCATTAAAGGAAAAACAGACATTGAAAAATGAAAATGAGCCAATGAGTGTTTCTCTGCTGCCACCTGCTGGGCTTAAATAGTCATTTTGTCATACTATTTACTTATCATGTTAAATAATTCTTATTTAGACATTATAAAGTCACTACTGCAATATTTACAATCACATTTTGTCAAAATAATTTATTTCCAATATATCTGCAACAAAATGAAAGTTTAAATGAGTTAACATGGAAAATGTGCCTATTATATATTTCTTACAATTACAAAACCCCCAGAGGGCAGCAGAAGACCACTCACTGGTTTATTATGCTCACTGAAATAATTATATATCATATTTAAACTGTATAAAATCATTATAATAACGCTACAAATCACATTTTTTCCAAATTTACCACTTCATTTGTTAATTTGAGGTATGTTTTTGCAATAATATTACATTCAATCTACAATAAGACCTGAAAAAGATGTTTTAAAGGGGAAAACATGGAATAAGCAATTTGTTACCCATCATTTATTTCACATATCTATATCTGCAACAAAATGTGTGTGCGTGTAGGCAGGTTTGAAGGCATTAACTTGGAAAATGTGCCATTAAATAAAAAACATACATTCTCTGCTGTCACCTGCTGGTTAAAATAGTCATTTTGTCATTCTACTCACTGATGTTGTTGTTTTTTTATTCATGTCTAGACATTATAAAATCCCTATTATAACATTTACAATCACATTTAGTCAAAATACATTTATTTCAAATATCTACATCTATATTTTGCAATAAAATATGTATGTGTGTAAGCACGTTTAAAGGAGTTAACATAGAAAATGTGCCTTAAAACAAACAGAACACTTTTAAAATGAAAGTGAGCCAATGAGGGTTTTGCTGCCACCTGCTGGTCAAAATAGTCATTATGTCTTAATTCTTAGTAATATTTTTCTTTAATTCATTTTTAGACATTATAAAATCTCTATTATAACATTTACAATCACACTAAGTCAAAATAAATTTATTTCATATATCAATATTTATATTGCAATAAAATGCGTATGTGTAAGCACATATAAAGGAGTTAACATGGAAAATGTGCCATAAAACAAATAGAACACTTTTAAAATGAAAGTGAGGTAATGAGTGGTTCTCTGCTGCCACCTGCCCGTCAAAATAGTCATTTTGTCATACTACTCACTAATATGGTTCTATAATTCACATTTAGACTTATCACTTCATGTCACCTAAGCTCTGTTTTATCTAATTTACTGCTTAAAGGCCTTAAATGCAAAAGGCGTTAAATGCTTAAAGGCCTTCATTGCTTGAACCCGGCTAAATGCTGCCTGCAGCTTTAATTATTAGGGGTTCAAGCACGAAATGCTGAAACCCTATTGTAATTGTAAGGTTTAGTAAAACGCATCGTGCAGGCCAAACTGTAAGGCCTAGAGACATGAAACCTGGCCAGATGGTAGGCCTCAGTTTGGGGACAACCTATCAGAGTATGACCCCGAATGGCCCATAGGTGGCGCTACAGCAACCAAAAGTTCAAAATTGCTCATAACTCTTAGACTGTTTGTCCCATGATCAAGTGTCTTATATTGTTGGAATCCGTGGCTCAAGCCGGACAAAATGGCTATCTCCGATCTTGATTTAGGCAGGGAACATTTTCTGCTATGTCGAATTGTGTCCAAAACCTACTTTTGCAAACTAGTCTCTGTTTTTTTGCACGATCGGAACCAAACCAGTCTAGGACAATTCTCTGGACTCTCTAGATCAATAATTATCGAAAAAAAGTTGAACTTTTGCATTTGGGTGGCTGTAACAGGGTCATTTAGAAAAGGGGTGTGGCAAAATACACTAAAAAGCCTATAAATCCCAAATGAAAACTCAGAACTCCACCAAAATTGATGAGCATATGTGTCAGAACATGGTGAGGAAGCATGCAGAGTTTCATGGAGATCGGACCATAGGTGGCGCTATAACTGGCAAAAAGCCTTCATTCTTATTAGGGGTTCAAGCATGAAATGCTGAAACCCTATTGTAATTGTAAGGTTCCGTAAAACGCATCGTGCAGGCCAAACCGTAAGGCCTAGAGACATGAAACCTGGCCAGATGGTAGGCCTCAGTTTGGGGACAACCTATCAGAGTATGACCCCGAATGGCCCATAGGTGGCGCTACAGCAACCAAAAGTTCAAAATTGCTCATAACTCTTAGACTGTTTGTCCCATGATCAAGTGTCTTATATTGTTTGAATCCGTGGCTCAAGCCGGACAAAATGGCTATCTCCGATCTTGATTTAGGCAGGGAACATATTTGAATCCGTGGCTCAAGCCGGACAAAATGGCTTTCTCCGATCTTGATTTAGGCAGGGAACATTTTCTGCTATGTCGAATTATGTCCAAAACCTACTTTTGCAAACTAGTCTCTGTTTTTTTGCACGATCGGAACCAAACCAGTCTAGGACAATTCTCTGGACTCGCTAGATCAATAATTATCGAAAAAAAAAGTTGAACTTTTGCATTTGGGTGGCTGTAACAGGGTCATTTAGAAAAGGGGTGTGGCAAAATACACTAAAAAGCCTATAAATCCCAAATGAAAACTCAGAACTCCACCAAAATTGATGAGAATATGTGTCAGAACATGGTGAGGAAGCATGCAAAGTTTCATGGAGATCGGACCATAGGTGGCGCTATAACTGGCAAAAAGCCTTCATTCTTATTAGGGGTTCAAGCATGAAATGCTGAAACCCTATTGTAATTGTAAGGTTTAGTAAAACGCATCGTGCAGGCCAAACCGTAAGGCCTAGAGACATGAAACCTGGCCAGATGGTAGGCCTCAGTTTGGGGACAACCTATCAGAGTATGACCCCGAATGGCCCATAGGTGGCGCTACAGCAACCAAAAGTTCAAAATTGCTCATAACTCTTAGACTCTTTGTCCCATGATCAAGTGTCTTATATTGTTGGAATCCGTGGCTCAAGCCGGACAAAATGGCTATCTCCGATCTTGATTTAGGCAGGGAACATTTTCTGCTATGTCGAATTATGTCCAAACCTACTTTTGCGAACTAGTCTCTGTTTTTTTGCCCGATCGGAACCAAACCAGTCTAGGACAATTCTCTGGACTCTCTAGATCAATAATTATCAAAAAAAAGTTGACTTTTGCATTTGGGTGGCTGTAACAGGGTCATTTAGAAAAGGGGTGTGGCAAAATACACTAAAAAGCCTATAAATCCCAAATGAAAACTCAGAACTCCACCAAAATTGATGAGCATATGTGTCAGAACATGGTGAGGAAGCATGCAGAGTTTCATGGAGATCGGACCATAGGTGGCGCTATAACTGGCAAAAAGCCTTCATTCTTATTAGGGGTTCAAGCATGAAATGCTGAAACCCTATTGTAATTGTAAGGTTCCGTAAAACGCATCGTGCAGGCCAAACCGTAAGGCCTAGAGACATGAAACCTGGCCAGATGGTAGGCCTCAGTTTGGGGACAACCTATCAGAGTATGACCCCGAATGGCCCATAGGTGGCGCTACAGCAACCAAAAGTTCAAAATTGCTCATAACTCTTAGACTGTTTGTCCCATGATCAAGTGTCTTATATCGTTGGAATCCGTGGCTTAAGGCGGACAAAATGGCTTTCTCCGATCTTGATTTAGGCAGGGAACATTTTCTGCTATGTCGAATTATTTCCAAAACCTACTTTTGCAAACTAGTCCCTGGTTTTTCGCCTGATCGGAACCAAATCAGTCTAGGACAATTCTCTGGACTCTCTAGATCAATAATTATCGAAAAAAAGTTGAACTTTTGCATTTGGGTGGCTGTAACAGGGTCATTTAGAAAAGGGGTGTGGCAAAATACACTAAAAAGCCTATAAATCCCAAATGAAAACTTAGAACTCCACCAAAATTGATGAGCATATGTGTCAGAACATGGTGAGGAAGCATGCAGAGTTTCATGGAGATCGGACCATAGGTGGCGCTATAACTGGCAAAAAGCCTTCATTCTTATTAGGGGTTCAAGCATGAAATGCTGAAACCCTATTGTAATTGTAAGGTTTCGTAAAACGCATCGTGCAGGCCAAACCGTAAGGCCTAGAGACATGAAACCTGGCCAGATGGTAGGCCTCAGTTTGGGGACAACCTATCAGAGTATGACCCCGAATGGCCCATAGGTGGCGCTACAGCAACCAAAAGTTCAAAATTGCTCATAACTCTTAGACTGTTTGTCCCATGATCAAGTGTCTTATATTGTTTGAATCCGTGGCTCAAGCCGGACAAAATGGCTATCTCCGATCTTGATTTAGGCAGGGAACATATTTGAATCCGTGGCTCAAGCCGGACAAAATGGCTTTCTCCGATCTTGATTTAGGCAGGGAACATTTTCTGCTATGTCGAATTATGTCCAAAACCTACTTTTGCAAACTAGTCTCTGTTTTTTTGCACGATCGGAACCAAACCAGTCTAGGACAATTCTCTGGACTCGCTAGATCAATAATTATCGAAAAAAAAAGTTGAACTTTTGCATTTGGGTGGCTGTAACAGGGTCATTTAGAAAAGGGGTGTGGCAAAATACACTAAAAAGCCTATAAATCCCAAATGAAAACTCAGAACTCCACCAAAATTGATGAGAATATGTGTCAGAACATGGTGAGGAAGCATGCAAAGTTTCATGGAGATCGGACCATAGGTGGCGCTATAACTGGCAAAAAGCCTTCATTCTTATTAGGGGTTCAAGCATGAAATGCTGAAACCCTATTGTAATTGTAAGGTTTAGTAAAACGCATCGTGCAGGCCAAACCGTAAGGCCTAGAGACATGAAACCTGGCCAGATGGTAGGCCTCAGTTTGGGGACAACCTATCAGAGTATGACCCCGAATGGCCCATAGGTGGCGCTACAGCAACCAAAAGTTCAAAATTGCTCATAACTCTTAGACTCTTTGTCCCATGATCAAGTGTCTTATATTGTTGGAATCCGTGGCTCAAGCCGGACAAAATGGCTATCTCCGATCTTGATTTAGGCAGGGAACATTTTCTGCTATGTCGAATTATGTCCAAACCTACTTTTGCGAACTAGTCTCTGTTTTTTTGCCCGATCGGAACCAAACCAGTCTAGGACAATTCTCTGGACTCTCTAGATCAATAATTATCAAAAAAAAGTTGACTTTTGCATTTGGGTGGCTGTAACAGGGTCATTTAGAAAAGGGGTGTGGCAAAATACACTAAAAAGCCTATAAATCCCAAATGAAAACTCAGAACTCCACCAAAATTGATGAGCATATGTGTCAGAACATGGTGAGGAAGCATGCAGAGTTTCATGGAGATCGGACCATAGGTGGCGCTATAACTGGCAAAAAGCCTTCATTCTTATTAGGGGTTCAAGCATGAAATGCTGAAACCCTATTGTAATTGTAAGGTTCCGTAAAACGCATCGTGCAGGCCAAACCGTAAGGCCTAGAGACATGAAACCTGGCCAGATGGTAGGCCTCAGTTTGGGGACAACCTATCAGAGTATGACCCCGAATGGCCCATAGGTGGCGCTACAGCAACCAAAAGTTCAAAATTGCTCATAACTCTTAGACTGTTTGTCCCATGATCAAGTGTCTTATATCGTTGGAATCCGTGGCTTAAGGCGGACAAAATGGCTTTCTCCGATCTTGATTTAGGCAGGGAACATTTTCTGCTATGTCGAATTATTTCCAAAACCTACTTTTGCAAACTAGTCCCTGGTTTTTCGCCTGATCGGAACCAAATCAGTCTAGGACAATTCTCTGGACTCTCTAGATCAATAATTATCGAAAAAAAGTTGAACTTTTGCATTTGGGTGGCTGTAACAGGGTCATTTAGAAAAGGGGTGTGGCAAAATACACTAAAAAGCCTATAAATCCCAAATGAAAACTTAGAACTCCACCAAAATTGATGAGCATATGTGTCAGAACATGGTGAGGAAGCATGCAGAGTTTCATGGAGATCGGACCATAGGTGGCGCTATAACTGGCAAAAAGCCTTCATTCTTATTAGGGGTTCAAGCATGAAATGCTGAAACCCTATTGTAATTGTAAGGTTCCGTAAAACGCATCGTGCAGGCCAAACCGTAAGGCCTAGAGACATGAAACCTGGCCAGATGGTAGGCCTCAGTTTGGGGACAACCTATCAGAGTATGACCCCGAATGGCCCATAGGTGGCGCTACAGCAACCAAAAGTTCAAAATTGCTCATAACTCTTAGACTGTTTGTACCAGGATCAAGTGTCTTATATCGTTGGAATCCGTGGCTTAAGGCGGACAAAATGGCTTTCTCCGATCTTGATTTAGGCAGATTTAGGAACTTTTGCATTTGGGTGGCTGTAACAGGGTCATTTAGAAAAGGGGTGTGGCAAAATACACTAAAAAGCCTATAAATCCCAAATGAAAACTCAGAACTCCACCAAAATTGATGAGCATATGTGACAGAACATGGTGAGGAAGCATGCAGAGTTTCATGGAGATCGGACCATAGGTGGCGCTATAGCAATCAATTGCGCGAAACTGCTCATAACTCCTAAACCGTATGTCGTAGACTCAAGTGTCTTATATCATTGGAAAGGCGAGTCTATGACGAACAAAACGTATATCTCCGATTTCATTTGCGCGATGATAGATTTTCCGCCATTTTGAATTTTGTCAAAAAACTACTTTTGCGAACTAGTCCTAGGTTTTTCGCTTGATCGGAACCAAACCAGTGCAGAAATGTTCTCTGGAGTCTGAATATCAATAATTATTGAAAAAAAGT
This sequence comes from Romanogobio albipinnatus, assembly GCA_023566225.1. Classification (NCBI taxonomy): domain Eukaryota; kingdom Metazoa; phylum Chordata; class Actinopteri; order Cypriniformes; family Gobionidae; genus Romanogobio; species Romanogobio albipinnatus. The sequence continues at coordinate 30,337,512 of CM042244.1, forward strand.
AGAAATTTCGATTCACGGTCGCTAAGGGACGGAAAACGAATGTTGTGGGAGGAGCCTATTTTACTAAAACAGCTATAACTCAAGAACAAAATGAGATATCTTCACCAAACTTGGTACACATGTGTATGGCCATAGTATGTGGTCTCGATAAAAAAATAATGACGATTGAACACTTGGTGGCGCTATAACACGAAAAAAACATGAAAATGGCTATAACCTGCCGAGCGCTAGTCCGATTGACTTGAAAATTGGTATGCAGTGTCTTGGTCCAAGGTACCATGCATATCTATGAGGACATTGGCGTATCTCAAAAATCATGGCCGCCACAGCCAATTAAATTTGAGCACGTAATAGACAAGGTTAACGGAGGCCAATCGGAACGAAACTCAATGGGTATGTTTGACTCATGGCCCTAGAGATCTGTAAGAATTTTGAAACAAATCGGCCACTAGTTGGCGCTAATGAGTTTTATGGCTCTGTAATCACGTGGTGTTGCACACATCCACAAAATATGCATATAATTTGATAGATCTCTTCATATTGAACAACTTTGCCTCTAGAACCATTGCTGTCAATCAAATCGTTCATTAAATATTTGCAATTATGTTAAAAACCTACTTTTGCAAACTAGTCCCTGATTTTTTGCCCGATCGGAACCAAACCAGTCTAGGACAATTCTCTGGACTCTCCAGATCAATAATTATCAAAAAAAGTTCAACTTTTGCTTTTACATGGCTATAAAAGGGTCATTTAGAAGAGGGATGTAGCAAAATACACTCAATAGCCTATAAATCTTAAAGGAAAACTCAAAACGTCACTAAAATTGTTATGTATATGTGACATAACATGCTGAAAAAGCATGTAAAGTTTCATGGAGATCGGACCATAGGTGGCGCTATAACTGTTAAAAAGCTTTGAAAACCATGTATTCCCTATGGTGAATTGCCTGTATTGGCTGTAAATTGTATTTTCCATCTCTCTATTCAATGAATGTTCAGATCTACTTAAAAACAAGTCAGAACATGTATCCTATGCCTCTAAACCAGCATGAAAAATTTCAGACAGATCGGACAATATTTGCCTCTATAAAAGTTAAAAAATGTTAACATTACAGAGTACTGGTATATTAAGCCAATAAGTGGTCGTTTGCTGCCCCCCGCTGTTCATTTTATTGTACTACACACAAAATAATATTATTCTGCAGTAAAACACATCGTGCAGCCCAAACCGTAAGGGCTAGAGACTTGAAACTTGGCCAATAGGTAGTACAAACATAGAGGAGAGGTTATCAAATTATGAGCCAGATTGGCCTATAGGTGGCGCTATAGCAAGTGGCCTATAGGTGGCGCTTTTTCATAACAATAAAAAACTACTTTTGCAAACTAGTCCTAGGCTTTTTGCTTGATCGGAACCAAACCAGTGCTGAAATGTTCTCTGGAGTCTGAATATCAATAATAATTGAAAAAAAGTTTAAATTTCTATTCACGGTAGATAAGGGGCGGAAAACGACTGTTGTGGGAGGAGCCTATTTTACTAAAATAGCTATAACTCAAGAAAGAAATGAGATATCTTCACCAAACTTGGTACACATTTGTATGGTCTGAGTCTTTGGTCAGGATAAAAAAATCGCGATGATTGAACACTTGGTGGCGCTATAACACGAAAAAAACATGAAAATGGCTATAACTACCCGACCGCTAGTCCGATTGACTTGAAAATTGGTATGCAGTGTCTTGATCCAAGGTCCCATGTATGTCTATGAGGACATTGGCCTATCTTAAAAAACATTGCCGCCACAGCCAATTAAATTATTTCAGTGTTTAAAATCTTGCTAAATAAAACTTGATGTCTTTTGATGCTTGTGTGCTTAAAGGCCTTAAAGGCTTGAACCCCGCTAAATGCTGCTCGCAGCTTTAATTATTATTATTATTAGGGGTTCAAGCACGAAGTGCTGAAACCCTATTGTAATTGTACTGATTTTTATTAGGGGTTCAAGCACGAAGTGCTGAAACCCTATTGTAATTGTATTGATTTTTATTAGGGGTTCAAGCACGAAGTGCTGAAACCCTATTGTATTTGTGCTGATTTTTATTATTATTATTAGGGGTTCAAGCACGAAGTGCTGAACACCTATTGTATTTGTGCTGATTTTTATTATTATTAGGGGTTCAAGCACGAAGTGCTGAAACCCTATTGTAATTGTACTGATTTTTATTAGGGGTTCAAGCACGAAGTGCTGAACACCTATTGTATTTGTGCTAATTTTTAGGGGTTCAAGCATGAAATGCTGAAACCCTATTGTAATTGTAAGGTTTCGTAAAACGCATCGTGCAGGCCAAACCTTAAGGCCTAGAGACATGAAACCTGGCCAGATGGTAGGCCTCAGTTTGGGGACAACCTATCAGAGTATGACCCCGAATGGCCCATAGGTGGCGCTACAGCAACCAAAAGTTCAAAATTGCACATAACTCTTAGACTGTTTGTCCCAGGATCAAGTGTCTTATATCGTTGGAATCCTTGGATCAAGGCGGATAAAATGGCTATCTTAGAATTTGATTTAGGCAGGGAACATTTTCTGCTATGTCGAATTTTGTCCAAAACCTACTTTTGCGAACTAGTCCCTGGTTTTTTGCCCGATCGGAACCAAACCAGTCTAGGACAATTCTCTGGACTGTCTAGATCAATAATTATCGAACAAAAGTTGAACTTTTGCATTTGCGTGGCTGTAACAGGGTCATTTAGAAAAGGGGTGTGGCAAAATACACTAAAAAGCCTATAAATCCCAAATGAAAACTCAGAACTCCACCAAAATTGATGAGCATATGTGTCAGAACATGGTGAGGAAGCATGCAGAGTTTCATGGAGATCGGACCATAGGTGGCGCTATAACTGGCAAAAAGCCTTCATTCTTATTAGGGGTTCAAGCATGAAATGCTGAAACCCTATTGTAATTGTAAGGTTTCGTAAAACGCATCGTGCAGGCCAAACCGTAAGGCCTAGAGACATGAAACCTGGCCAGATGGTAGGCCTCAGTTTGGGGACAACCTATCAGTGTATGACCCCGAATGGCCCATAGGTGGCGCTACAGCAACCAAAAGTTCAAAATTGCTCATAACTCTTAGACTGTTTGTCCCAGGATCAAGTGTCTTATATCGTTGGAATCCTTGGCTCAAGGCGGACAAAATGGATATCTCCAATGCTGAATGGTCCATGTCAAAATTGGTATGCAGTGTCTTGGTCCAAGGTTCCATGTATGTCTATGAGGACATTGGCCTATCTCAAAAAACATTGCCGCCACAGCCAATTAAATTATTTCAGTGTTTAAAATCTTGCTAAATAAAACTTAATGTATTTTGATGCTTGTGTGCTTAAAAGGCCTTAAAGGCTTGAACCCCGCTAAATGCTGCTTGCAGCTTTAATTAGGGGTTCAAGCATGAAATGCTGAAACCCTATTGTAATTGTAAGGTTTCGTAAAACGCATCGTGCAGGCCAAACCGTAAGGCCTAGAGACATGAAACCTGGCCAGATGGTAGGCCTCAGTTTGGGGACAACCTATCAGAGTATGACCCCGAATGGCCCATAGGTGGCGCTACAGCAACCAAATGTTCAAAATTGCTCATAACTCTTAGACTATTTGTCCCAGGATCAAGTGTCTTATATCGTTGGAATCCTTGGCTCAAGACGGACAAAATGGCTATCTCCGATTTTGATTTAGGTGGGGAACATTTTCTGCTATGTCGAAATTTGTCCAAAACCTACTTTTGAAAACTAGTCTCTGGTTTTTTGCCCGACCGGAACCAAACCATTCTAGGACAATTCTCTGGATTCTCTAGATCAATAATTATCAAAAAAAAGTTGAACTTTTGCATTTGGGTGGCTGTAACAGGGTCATTTAGAAAAGGGGTGTGGCAAAATACACTAAAAAGCCTATAAATCCCAAATGAAAACTCAGAACTCCACCAAAATTGATGAGCATATGTGACAGAACATGGTGAGGAAGCATGCAGAGTTTCATGGAGATCGGACCATAGGTGGCGCTATAACTGGCAAAAAGCCTTCATTCTTATTAGGGGTTCAAGCATGAAATGCTGAAACCCTATTGTAATTGTAAGGTTTCGTAAAACGCATCGTGCAGGCCAAACCGTAAGGCCTAGAGACATGAAACCTGGCCAGATGGTAGGCCTCAGTTTGGGGACAACCTATCAGAGTATGACCCCGAATGGCCCATAGGTGGCGCTACAGCAACCAAAAGTTCAAAATTGCTCATAACTCTTAGACTATTTGTCCCAGGATCAAGTGTCTTATATCGTTGGAATCCTTGGCTCAAGACGGACAAAATGGCTATCTCCGATCTTGATTTAGGCAGGGAACATTTTCTGCTATGTCGAATTTTGTCCAAAACCTACTTTTGCAAACTAGTCTCTGGTTTTTTGCCCGATCGGAACCAAACCAGTCTAGGACAATTCTCTGGACTCTCTAGATCAATAATTATCAAAAAAAAGTTGAACTTTTGCATTTGGGTGGCTGTAACAGGGTCATTTAGAAAAGGGGTGTGGCAAAATACACTAAAAAGCCTATAAATCCCAAATGAAAACTCAGAACTCCACCAAAATTGATGAGCATATGTGTCAGAACATGGTGAGGAAGCATGCAGAGTTTCATGGAGATCGGACCATAGCTGGCGCTATAACTGGCAAAAAGCCTTCATTCTTATTAGGGGTTCAAGCATGAAATGCTGAAACCCTATTGTAATTGTAAGGTTTCGTAAAACGCATCGTGCAGGCCAAACCGTAAGGCCTAGAGACATGAAACCTGGCCAGATGGTAGGCCTCAGTTTGGGGACAACCTATCAGAGTATGACCCCGAATGGCCCATAGGTGGCGCTACAGCAACCAAAAGTTCAAAATTGCTCATAACTCTTAGACTATTTGTCCCAGGATCAAGTGTCTTATATCGTTGGAATCCTTGGCTCAAGACGGACAAAATGGCTATCTCCGATTTTGATTTAGGTGGGGAACATTTTCTGCTATGTCGAAATTTGTCCAAAACCTACTTTTGAAAACTAGTCTCTGGTTTTTTGCCCGACCGGAACCAAACCATTCTAGGACAATTCTCTGGATTCTCTAGATCAATAATTATCAAAAAAAAGTTGAACTTTTGCATTTGGGTGGCTGTAACAGGGTCATTTAGAAAAGGGGTGTGGCAAAATACACTAAAAAGCCTATAAATCCCAAATGAAAACTCAGAACTCCACCAAAATTGATGAGCATATGTGTCAGAACATGGTGAGGAAGCATGCAGAGTTTCATGGAGATCGGACCATAGGTGGCGCTATAACTGGCAAAAAGCCTTCATTCTTATTAGGGGTTCAAGCATGAAATGCTGAAACCCTATTGTAATTGTAAGGTTTCGTAAAACGCATCGTGCAGGCCAAACCGTAAGGCATAGAGACATGAAACCTGGCCAGATGGTAGGCCTCAGTTTGGGGACAACCTATCAGAGTATGACCCCGAATGGCCCATAGGTGGCGCTACAGCAACCAAATGTTCAAAATTGCTCATAACTCTTAGACTATTTGTCCCAGGATCAAGTGTCTTATATCGTTGGAATCCTTGGCTCAAGACGGACAAAATGGCTATCTCCGATTTTGATTTAGGTGGGGAACATTTTCTGCTATGTCGAAATTTGTCCAAAACCTACTTTTGCAAACTAGTCTCTGGTTTTTTGCCCGACCGGAACCAAACCATTCTAGGACAATTCTCTGGATTCTCTAGATCAATAATTATCAAAAAAAAGTTGAACTTTTGCATTTGGGTGGCTGTAACAGGGTCATTTAGAAAAGGGGTGTGGCAAAATACACTAAAAAGCCTATAAATCCCAAATGAAAACTCAGAACTCCACCAAAATTGATGAGCATATGTGTCAGAACATGGTGAGGAAGCATGCAGAGTTTCATGGAGATCGGACCATAGGTGGCGCTATAACTGGCAAAAAGCCTTCATTCTTATTAGGGGTTCAAGCATGAAATGCTGAAACCCTATTGTAATTGTAAGGTTTCGTAAAACGCATCGTGCAGGCCAAACCGTAAGGCCTAGAGACATGAAACCTGGCCAGATGGTAGGCCTCAGTTTGGGGACAACCTATCAGAGTATGACCCCGAATGGCCCATAGGTGGCGCTACAGCAACCAAAAGTTCAAAATTGCTCATAACTCTTAGACTATTTGTCCCAGGATCAAGTGTCTTATATCGTTGGAATCCTTGGCTCAAGTCGGTCAAAATGGATATCTCCGATTTTGATTTAGGCAGGGAACATTTTCTGCTATGTCGAATTTGTCCGAAACCTACTTTTGCAAACTAGTCTCTGGTTTTTTGCCCGACCGGAACCAAACCATTCTAGGACAATTCTCTGGATTCTCTAGATCAATAATTATCAAAAAAAAGTTGAACTTTTGCATTTGGGTGGCTGTAACAGGGTCATTTAGAAAAGGGGTGTGGCAAAATACACTAAAAAGCCTATAAATCCCAAATGAAAACTCAGAACTCCACCAAAATTGATGAGCATATGTGTCAGAACATGGTGAGGAAGCATGCAGAGTTTCATGGATATCGGACCATAGGTGGCGCTATAACTGGCAAAAAGCCTTCATTCTTATTAGGGGTTCAAGCATGAAATGCTGAAACCCTATTGTAATTGTAAGGTTTCGTAAAACGCATCGTGCAGGCCAAACCGTAAGGCCTAGAGACATGAAACCTGGCCAGATGGTAGGCCTCAGTTTGGGGACAACCTATCAGAGTATGACCCCGAATGGCCCATAGGTGGCGCTACAGCAACCAAAAGTTCAAAATTGCTCATAACTCTTAGACTATTTGTCCCAGGATCAAGTGTCTTATATAGTTGGAATCCTTGGCTCAAGACGGACAAAATGGCTATCTCCGATTTTGATTTAGGTGGGGAACATTTTCTGCTATGTTGAAATTTGTCCAAAACCTACTTTTGAAAACTAGTCTCTGGTTTTTTGCCCGACCGGAACCAAACCATTCTAGGACAATTCTCTGGATTCTCTAGATCAATAATTATCAAAAAAAAGTTGAACTTTTGCATTTGGGTGGCTGTAACAGGGTCATTTAGAAAAGGGGTGTGGCAAAATACACTAAAAAGCCTATAAATCCCAAATGAAAACTCAGAACTCCACCAAAATTGATGAGCATATGTGTCAGAACATGGTGAGGAAGCATGCAGAGTTTCATGGAGATCGGACCATAGGTGGCGCTATAACTGGCAAAAAGCCTTCATTCTTATTCGCTCTGAGCACAATATGGCGACCGTTGACGTTCGAACTTTTGTGTGTGGGCCAGTACTTCCGGTGAAAACTTCCGGTGATTTGACAGCGAGAGCGGGAGACGCGAGAGTGAGAGACAACAGCGACAGAGTTCCATTACCAGAGATAATTTTTTACAATGAGTGTTTTTAAGATTCAAGAGAGGCGACTTGCCTTTCAGAGGGTGAGAGCCTCCGCACTTCATTGTTGTGTGCCGTTATGTACCGTTTCGTCACGTTACAACAAAGAAGTTAGCTTTCATGCATTCCCTGTTGACGCTGGGGTACGGGCCGAGTGGATGCAGAAGTTTGTTTGTTCAAATCTCTATCAGTGTAGAGGTTTCATTGTTCATTTTTAGAAATCTATACAAAACTTGAACTGATATTTATTGTTTGTTTGTTCAAATCTCTATCAGTGTAGAGGTTTTATTGTTCATTTTTAGAAATCTATACAAAACTTGAACTGATATTTATTGTTTGTTTGTTCAAATCTCTACCAGTGTAGAGGTTTCATTGTTCATTTTTAGAAATCTATACAAAACTTGAACTGGAAAGTAGCTGGCTAGTAGTAGACTAATATTTTCCCAAAGATGTTCAAAGAGTTCTTTTTTTGTTCTCTTCTCTCATCAATTTCAGCACTGCTATCAGTGAGTGCATCGACTCTGCTATAAGTCCGTCATTATGTCATTGTACTGCAAATTATGTAATGAGATGTGTGCATATTTTGAGTATGTAAAATATTATTAATTTATTAAATTACATATCTTCCTATGAATATTACCTATTTTGTGTGTTTTTGAGATAATTCATTAGTACCTATTACAAATTGTATTGTGAAACTGCTGTTTTTAATGACCACAATGACATACACAATGTATTTGGGAGCCCTAAATACAGGCAGTGGTGTAAGATCCTTTGTTAAAGACCTATCTTACTTCTTAAAAAACAGTCTTTGTGTCATTGTCATCGTTACATTAACTTTGGGTTTTTACTGACTTGAAATTAAAATGAAAACATAGAGCTGACATTACAACATGTAGAGTTTAATACATTTATTTATTATTCAATAATCCAATATCAACAATCCACACAGATTTTTACACTCAGGCTCTCATTTCAATCAGTAGAACAGGTATGGTCTCAGGTAAATAACAGAGCTGACATTACAACATGTAGAATTTAATACATTTATTTATTATTCAATAACCCAATATCAACAATCCACACAGATTTTTACACTCAGGCTCTCATTTCAATCAGTAGAACAGGTATGGTCTCAGGTAAATAAATTTACCCTGAAGTAAATTGTAGGCCTTCATTAGTGACAATTATTACTTCAGGTACAGTAGTGCAACACTGTGGTTGCAGAGAGCGGTTCCAGCCACACAGGAGCACTCAGCCATAGCAATTTCAATGGGTGAGCTGCCCTCAAAAGTAATCTATGAATAAAACACATACAAAGTCAGCTCTTACCTCATACTGACTAATGTTCCCATCATGAATAGGCTTACTTAAACTTATGCTCCAAAGAACAGGAGCAGTACAGAATTGAACAGGCTAGTATAGCCTAGACTGAGGGTACAAAATCAGCGCTTACCTCACACTGACTAATGTTCCCACCATGAATAGGCTTACTTAAATTTATGCTCCAAAGAACGGGAGCAGTAATAACCAGTTTCTGGAGTGTCCATGAAAGTATAGATCAGGTTTAAGTAGGCTTTCTTAATGTCAAATACAGACTTAAGTTATTATTGTTATTCTACCCACATGAAAAAATACTATAGTATATTATAGTAAAATTACTCTAGTAAATACTATCGTTTTTTTTAACCGTACTATAGTAAATATACAACAGTAAATTAACAAAGTGTAGTAAATACTATAATATACTACAATTTACTGTAGTATCTTTACTATAGTATGGTTCAAAAACACTATAGTATTTACTAGAGTAATTTTACTGTACTTTTACTATACTATAGTATTTTTTTCATGTGGGTACATCCACATCACCAACTATAGGCACATGAATACCCCAGAATCTGATTTAAACTGATAACTGTTTAACTGAACTGATCTTGAACCGAAGTGGTTAAACACATGTTTTCCACCCTACTCTGAGGTCGTGAGGCTTCTCGTGCTTCCTCATGGACCTATAACAAACAGCCCTGACGGTCACCCTCCCTGCAGGGTCTTTGTTTTATTGTAAATAATCTTGATCGGGGCCACCTCTGAAAATCTCATAGTAATCCTAACTTGACAGCTGTCTAAACTTAGTGTCCGATAGCGATAGGTTATGTTCTCTCAGCGCCTGATTGAATCGTTTCCTCTAGTTCTGAAAAGTTCGTGCTTTTCAGGGTGCTGCATTTTTGTTTAGGTCACCTCAACTAAAAAACGTTAAGAACAATTTATAATTCTACAAATCTAAAATCTCTACAGGACAACTGACCTAAATGTTAGCTACATACATAGCTACTGCCAGAGCCGCGATCTATCTATAAATATCAGAGAGAGATCTATATCTAGCTATACGGGTCTGACTACTGCTAGCTAGTTAGCGATAGCACTATGTGAATGTGTTTTGCTGTCAATTTCAAACTCACCTTCATAGTTGTCAATGAAACTTGACAGGTACATCTTGTACCCCTTTTCCCGTTTACTACGGGGGGCAGGGCATCCATTACGGACGAGCCTGTGGACATCCGAAATGGTAATCTTGGGCAGGTCTTAAACACCTAGTGTAAAACAGCGCCATTTTACCGGAAGGACTGGATCACACACTCGAGAGAGCGGAAGTAGAACGGAAGTAGAGTCTTGCACAGAGCGAATTAGGGGTTCAAGCATGAAATGCTGAAACCCTATTGTAATTGTAAGGTTTCGTAAAACGCATCGTGCAGGCCAAACCGTAAGGCCTAGAGACATGAAACCTGGCCAGATGGTAGGCCTCAGTTTGGGGACAACCTATCAGAGTATGACCCCGAATGGCCCATAGGTGGCGCTACAGCAACCAAATGTTCAAAATTGCTCATAACTCTTAGACTATTTGTCCCAGGATCAAGTGTCTTATATCGTTGGAATCCTTGGCTCAAGACGGACAAAATGGCTATCTCCGATTTTGATTTAGGTGGGGAACATTTTCTGCTATGTCGAAATTTGTCCAAAACCTACTTTTGAAAACTAGTCTCTGGTTTTTTGCCCGACCGGAACCAAACCATTCTAGGACAATTCTCTGGATTCTCTAGATCAATAATTATCAAAAAAAAGTTGAACTTTTGCATTTGGGTGGCTGTAACAGGGTCATTTAGAAAAGGGGTGTGGCAAAATACACTAAAAAGCCTATAAATCCCAAATGAAAACTCAGAACTCCACCAAAATTGATGAGCATATGTGACAGAACATGGTGAGGAAGCATGCAGAGTTTCATGGAGATCGGACCATAGGTGGCGCTATAACTGGCAAAAAGCCTTCATTCTTATTAGGGGTTCAAGCATGAAATGCTGAAACCCTATTGTAATTGTAAGGTTTCGTAAAACGCATCGTGCAGGCCAAACCGTAAGGCCTAGAGACATGAAACCTGGCCAGATGGTAGGCCTCAGTTTGGGGACAACCTATCAGAGTATGACCCCGAATGGCCCATAGGTGGCGCTACAGCAACAAAAAGTTCAAAATTGCTCATAACTCTTAGACTATTTGTCCCAGGATCAAGTGTCTTATATCGTTGGAATCCTTGGCTCAAGACGGACAAAATGGCTATCTCCGATCTTGATTTAGGCAGGGAACATTTTCTGCTATGTCGAATTTTGTCCAAAACCTACTTTTGCAAACTAGTCTCTGGTTTTTTGCCCGATCGGAACCAAACCAGTCTAGGACAATTCTCTGGACTCTCTAGATCAATAATTATCAAAAAAAAGTTGAACTTTTGCATTTGGGTGGCTGTAACAGGGTCATTTAGAAAAGGGGTGTGGCAAAATACACTAAAAAGCCTATAAATCCCAAATGAAAACTCAGAACTCCACCAAAATTGATGAGCATATGTGTCAGAACATGGTGAGGAAGCATGCAGAGTTTCATGGAGATCGGACCATAGCTGGCGCTATAACTGGCAAAAAGCCTTCATTCTTATTAGGGGTTCAAGCATGAAATGCTGAAACCCTATTGTAATTGTAAGGTTTCGTAAAACGCATCGTGCAGGCCAAACCGTAAGGCCTAGAGACATGAAACCTGGCCAGATGGTAGGCCTCAGTTTGGGGACAACCTATCAGAGTATGACCCCGAATGGCCCATAGGTGGCGCTACAGCAACCAAAAGTTCAAAATTGCTCATAACTCTTAGACTATTTGTCCCAGGATCAAGTGTCTTATATCGTTGGAATCCTTGGCTCAAGACGGACAAAATGGCTATCTCCGATTTTGATTTAGGTGGGGAACATTTTCTGCTATGTCGAAATTTGTCCAAAACCTACTTTTGAAAACTAGTCTCTGGTTTTTTGCCCGACCGGAACCAAACCATTCTAGGACAATTCTCTGGATTCTCTAGATCAATAATTATCAAAAAAAAGTTGAACTTTTGCATTTGGGTGGCTGTAACAGGGTCATTTAGAAAAGGGGTGTGGCAAAATACACTAAAAAGCCTATAAATCCCAAATGAAAACTCAGAACTCCACCAAAATTGATGAGCATATGTGTCAGAACATGGTGAGGAAGCATGCAGAGTTTCATGGAGATCGGACCATAGGTGGCGCTATAACTGGCAAAAAGCCTTCATTCTTATTAGGGGTTCAAGCATGAAATGCTGAAACCCTATTGTAATTGTAAGGTTTCGTAAAACGCATCGTGCAGGCCAAACCGTAAGGCATAGAGACATGAAACCTGGCCAGATGGTAGGCCTCAGTTTGGGGACAACCTATCAGAGTATGACCCCGAATGGCCCATAGGTGGCGCTACAGCAACCAAATGTTCAAAATTGCTCATAACTCTTAGACTATTTGTCCCAGGATCAAGTGTCTTATATCGTTGGAATCCTTGGCTCAAGACGGACAAAATGGCTATCTCCGATTTTGATTTAGGTGGGGAACATTTTCTGCTATGTCGAAATTTGTCCAAAACCTACTTTTGCAAACTAGTCTCTGGTTTTTTGCCCGACCGGAACCAAACCATTCTAGGACAATTCTCTGGATTCTCTAGATCAATAATTATCAAAAAAAAGTTGAACTTTTGCATTTGGGTGGCTGTAACAGGGTCATTTAGAAAAGGGGTGTGGCAAAATACACTAAAAAGCCTATAAATCCCAAATGAAAACTCAGAACTCCACCAAAATTGATGAGCATATGTGTCAGAACATGGTGAGGAAGCATGCAGAGTTTCATGGATATCGGACCATAGGTGGCGCTATAACTGGCAAAAAGCCTTCATTCTTATTAGGGGTTCAAGCATGAAATGCTGAAACCCTATTGTAATTGTAAGGTTTCGTAAAACGCATCGTGCAGGCCAAACCGTAAGGCCTAGAGACATGAAACCTGGCCAGATGGTAGGCCTCAGTTTGGGGACAACCTATCAGAGTATGACCCCGAATGGCCCATAGGTGGCGCTACAGCAACCAAAAGTTCAAAATTGCTCATAACTCTTAGACTATTTGTCCCAGGATCAAGTGTCTTATATAGTTGGAATCCTTGGCTCAAGACGGACAAAATGGCTATCTCCGATTTTGATTTAGGTGGGGAACATTTTCTGCTATGTTGAAATTTGTCCAAAACCTACTTTTGAAAACTAGTCTCTGGTTTTTTGCCCGACCGGAACCAAACCATTCTAGGACAATTCTCTGGATTCTCTAGATCAATAATTATCAAAAAAAAGTTGAACTTTTGCATTTGGGTGGCTGTAACAGGGTCATTTAGAAAAGGGGTGTGGCAAAATACACTAAAAAGCCTATAAATCCCAAATGAAAACTCAGAACTCCACCAAAATTGATGAGCATATGTGTCAGAACATGGTGAGGAAGCATGCAGAGTTTCATGGAGATCGGACCATAGGTGGCGCTATAACTGGCAAAAAGCCTTCATTCTTATTAGGGGTTCAAGCATGAAATGCTGAAACCCTATTGTAATTGTAAGGTTTCGTAAAACGCATCGTGCAGGCCAAACCGTAAGGCATAGAGACATGAAACCTGGCCAGATGGTAGGCCTCAGTTTGGGGACAACCTATCAGAGTATGACCCCGAATGGCCCATAGGTGGCGCTACAGCAACCAAATGTTCAAAATTGCTCATAACTCTTAGACTATTTGTCCCAGGATCAAGTGTCTTATATCGTTGGAATCCTTGGCTCAAGACGGACAAAATGGCTATCTCCGATTTTGATTTAGGTGGGGAACATTTTCTGCTATGTCGAAATTTGTCCAAAACCTACTTTTGCAAACTAGTCTCTGGTTTTTTGCCCGACCGGAACCAAACCATTCTAGGACAATTCTCTGGATTCTCTAGATCAATAATTATCAAAAAAAAGTTGAACTTTTGCATTTGGGTGGCTGTAACAGGGTCATTTAGAAAAGGGGTGTGGCAAAATACACTAAAAAGCCTATAAATCCCAAATGAAAACTCAGAACTCCACCAAAATTGATGAGCATATGTGTCAGAACATGGTGAGGAAGCATGCAGAGTTTCATGGAGATCGGACCATAGGTGGCGCTATAACTGGCAAAAAGCCTTCATTCTTATTAGGGGTTCAAGCATGAAATGCTGAAACCCTATTGTAATTGTAAGGTTTCGTAAAACGCATCGTGCAGGCCAAACCGTAAGGCCTAGAGACATGAAACCTGGCCAGATGGTAGGCCTCAGTTTGGGGACAACCTATCAGAGTATGACCCCGAATGGCCCATAGGTGGCGCTACAGCAACCAAAAGTTCAAAATTGCTCATAACTCTTAGACTATTTGTCCCAGGATCAAGTGTCTTATATCGTTGGAATCCTTGGCTCAAGACGGACAAAATGGCTATCTCCGATCTTGATTTAGGCAGGGAACATTTTCTGCTATGTCGAATTTTGTCCAAAACCTACTTTTGCAAACTAGTCTCTGGTTTTTTGCCCGATCGGAACCAAACCAGTCTAGGACAATTCTCTGGACTCTCTAGATCAATAATTATCAAAAAAAAGTTGAACTTTTGCATTTGGGTGGCTGTAACAGGGTCATTTAGAAAAGGGGTGTGGCAAAATACACTAAAAAGCCTATAAATCCCAAATGAAAACTCAGAACTCCACCAAAATTGATGAGCATATGTGTCAGAACATGGTGAGGAAGCATGCAGAGTTTCATGGAGATCGGACCATAGCTGGCGCTATAACTGGCAAAAAGCCTTCATTCTTATTAGGGGTTCAAGCATGAAATGCTGAAACCCTATTGTAATTGTAAGGTTTCGTAAAACGCATCGTGCAGGCCAAACCGTAAGGCCTAGAGACATGAAACCTGGCCAGATGGTAGGCCTCAGTTTGGGGACAACCTATCAGAGTATGACCCCGAATGGCCCATAGGTGGCGCTACAGCAACCAAAAGTTCAAAATTGCTCATAACTCTTAGACTATTTGTCCCAGGATCAAGTGTCTTATATCGTTGGAATCCTTGGCTCAAGTCGGTCAAAATGGATATCTCCGATTTTGATTTAGGCAGGGAACATTTTCTGCTATGTCGAATTTGTCCGAAACCTACTTTTGCAAACTAGTCTCTGGTTTTTTGCCCGATCGGAACCAAACCAGTATAGGACAATTCTATGGACTCTCTTGATCAATAATTATCAAAAAAAAGTTTAACTTTTGCATTTGGGTGGCTGTAACAGGGTCATTTAGAAAAGGGGTGTGGCAAAATACACTAAAAAGCCTATAAATCCCAAATGAAAACTCAGAACTCCACCAAAATTGATGAGCATATGTGTCAGAACATGGTGAGGAAGCATGCAGAGTTTCATGGAGATCGGACCATAGGTGGCGCTATAACTGGCAAAAAGCCTTCATTCTTATTAGGGGTTCAAGCATGAAATGCTGAAACCCTATTGTAATTGTAAGGTTTCGTAAAACGCATCGTGCAGGCCAAACCGTAAGGCCTAGAGACATGAAACCTGGCCAGATGGTAGGCCTCAGTTTGGGGACAACCTATCAGAGTATGACCCCGAATGGCCCATAGGTGGCGCTACAGCAACCAAAAGTTCAAAATTGCTCATAACTCTTAGACTATTTGTCCCAGGATCAAGTGTCTTATATCGTTGGAATCCTTGGCTGAAGTCGGTCAAAATGGATATCTCCGATTTTGATTTAGGCAGGGAACATTTTCTGCTATGTCGAATTTGTCCGAAACCTACTTTTGCAAACTAGTCTCTGGTTTTTTGCCCGATCGGAACCAAACCAGTATAGGACAATTCTATGGACTCTCTTGATCAATAATTATCAAAAAAAAGTTTAACTTTTGCATTTGGGTGGCTGTAACAGGGTCATTTAGAAAAGGGGTGTGGCAAAATACACTAAAAAGCCTATAAATCCCAAATGAAAACTCAGAACTCCACCAAAATTGATGAGCATATGTGTCAGAACATGGTGAGGAAGCATGCAGAGTTTCATGGAGATCGGACCATAGGTGGCGCTATAACTGGCAAAAAGCCTTCATTCTTATTAGGGGTTCAAGCATGAAATGCTGAAACCCTATTGTAATTGTAAGGTTTCGTAAAACGCATCGTGCAGGCCAAACCGTAAGGCCTAGAGACATGAAACCTGGCCAGATGGTAGGCCTCAGTTTGGGGACAACCTATCAGAGTATGACCCCGAATGGCCCATAGGTGGCGCTACAGCAACCAAAAGTTCAAAATTGCTCATAACTCTTAGACTATTTGTCCCAGGATCAAGTGTCTTATATCGTTGGAATCCTTGGCTCAAGTCGGTCAAAATGGATATCTCCGATTTTGATTTAGGCAGGGAACATTTTCTGCTATGTCGAATTTGTCCGAAACCTACTTTTGCAAACTAGTCTCTGGTTTTTTGCCCGATCGGAACCAAACCAGTATAGGACAATTCTATGGACTCTCTTGATCAATAATTATCAAAAAAAAGTTTAACTTTTGCATTTGGGTGGCTGTAACAGGGTCATTTAGAAAAGGGGTGTGGCAAAATACACTAAAAAGGCTATAAATCCCAAATGAAATCTCAGAACTCCACCAAAATTGATGAGCATATGTGTCAGAACATGGTGAGGAAGCATGCAGAGTTTCATGGAGATCGGAGCATAGGTGGCGCTATAACTGGCAAAAAGCCTTCATTCTTATTAGGGGTTCAAGCATGAAATGCTGAAACCCTATTGTAATTGTAAGGTTTCGTAAAACGCATCGTGCAGGCCAAACCGTAAGGCCTAGAGACATGAAACCTGGCCAGATGGTAGGCCTCAGCTTGGGGACAACCTATCAGAGTATGACCCCGAATGGCCCATAGGTGGCGCTACAGCAACCAAAAGTTCAAAATTGCTCATAACTCTTAGACTGTTTGTCCCAGGATCAAGTGTCTTATATCGTTGGAATCCTTGGCTCAAGGCGGACAAAATGGCTATCTCAGATTTTGATTTAGGCAGGGAACATTTTCTGCTATGTCGAATTTTGTCCAAAACCTACTTTTGCGAACTAGTCCCTGGTTTTTTGCCCGATCGGAACCAAACCAGTCTAGGACAATTCTCTGGACTCTCTAGATCAATAATTATCGAAAAAAGTTGAACTTTTGCATTTGGGTGGCTGTAACAGGGTCATTTAGAAAAGGGGTGTGGCAAAATACACTAAAAAGCCTATAAATCCCAAATGAAATCTCAGAACTCCACCAAAATTGATGAGCATATGTGTCAGAACATGGTGAGGAAGCATGCAGAGTTTCGTGGAGATCGGAGCATAGGTGGCGCTATAACTGTCAAAAAGCCTTCATTCTTATTAGGGGTTCAAGCATGAAATGCTGAAACCCTATTGTAATTGTAAGGTTTCGTAAAACGCATCGTGCAGGCCAAACCGTAAGGCCTAGAGACATGAAACCTAGCCAGATGGTAGGCCTCAGTTTGGGGACAACCTATCAGAGTATGACCCCGAATGGCCCATAGGTGGCGCTACAGCAACCAAAAGTTCAAAATTGCTCATAACTCTTAGACTGTTTGTCCCAGGATCAAGTGTCTTATATCGTTGGAATCCTTGGCTCAAGGCGGACAAAAGTGCTATCTCAGATTTTGATTTAGGCAGGGAACATTTTCTGCTATGTCGAATTTTGTCCAAAACCTACTTTTGCAAACTAGTCCCTGGTGTTTTGCCCGATCGGAACCAAACCAGTCTAGGACAATTCTCTGGACTCTCTAGATCAATAATTATCGAAAAAAAGTTGAACTTTTGCATTTGGGTGGCTGTAACAGGGTCATTTAGAAAAGGGGTGTGGCAAAATACACTAAAAAGCCTATAAATCCCAAATGAAATCTCAGAACTCCACCAAAATTGATGAGCATATGTGTCAGAACATGGTGAGGAAGCATGCAGAGTTTCATTAAGATCGGACCATAGGTGGCGCTATAACTGGCAAAAAGCCTTCAATCTTATTAGGGGTTCAAGCATGAAATGCTGAAACCCTATTGTAATTGTAAGGTTTCGTAAAACGCATCGTGCAGGCCAAACCGTAAGGCCTAGAGACATGAAACCTGGCCAGATGGTAGGCCTCAGTTTGGGGACAACCTATCAGAGTATGACCCCGAATGGCCCATAGGTGGCGCTACAGCAACCAAAAGTTCAAAATTGCTCATAACTCTTAGACTTTTTGTCCCAGGATCAAGTGTCTTATATCGTTGGAATCCTTGGCTCAAGGCAGACAAAATGGCTTTCTCCAATTCTGATTTAGGCAGGGAACATTTTCTGCTATGTCAAATTTTGTCCAAAACCTACTTTTGCGAACTAGTCTCTGGTTTTTTGCCCGATCGGAACCAAACCAGTCTAGGACAATTCTCTGGACTCTCTAGATCAATAATTATTGAAAAAAAGTTTAACTTTTGCATTTGGGTGCTTGTAACAGGGTCATTTAGAAAAGGGGTGTGGCAAAATACACTAAAAAGCCTATAAATCCCAAATGAAAACTCAGAACTCCACCAAAATTGATGAGCATATGTGTCAGAACATGGTGAGGAAGCATGCAGAGTTTCATGGAGATCGGACCATAGGTGGCGCTATAACTGGCAAAAAGCCTTCATTCTTATTAGGGGTTCAAGCATGAAATGCTGAAACCCTATTGTAATTGTAAGGTTTCGTAAAACGCATCGTGCAGGCCAAACCGTAAGGCCTAGAGACATGAAACCTGGCCAGATGGTAGGCCTCAGTTTGGGGACAACCTATCAGTGTATGACCCCGAATGGCCCATAGGTGGCGCTACAGCAACCAAAAGTTCAAAATTGCTCATAACTCTTAGTTATTATTATTATTCTGCCGTAAAACGCATCGTGCAGCCCAAACCGTAAGGGCTAGAGACTTGAAACTTGGCCAATAGATAGTACAAAAATCGAGGAGAGGTTATCAAATTATGAGCCAGATTGGCCTATAGGTGGCGCTATAGCAATCAATTGCGCAAAACTGCTCATAACTCCTAAACCGTATGTCGTAGACTCAAGTGATTTATATCATTGGAAAGGTGAGTCTATGACGAACAAAACGTATATCTCCGATTTCATTTGCGCCATGATAGATTTTCCGCCATTTTGAATTTTGTCAAAAAACTACTTTTGCGAACTAGTCCTAGGTTTTTCGCTTGATCGGAACCAAACCAGTGCAGAAATGTTCTCTGGAATCTGAATATCAATAATTATCGGAAAAAAGTTGAAATTTCTATTCACGGTCGCTAAGGGGCGGAAATCGAATGTTGTGGGAGGAGCCTATTTTACAAAAATGGCTATAACCCAAGAACAAAATGAGATATCTTCACCAAACTTGGTTCACATGTGTATGGGCTCAGTCTTTGGTCAGGATAAAAAAAACATGAAAATGGCTATAACCTGCCGAGCGCTAGTCCGATTGACTTGAAAATTGGTATGTAGTGTCTTGGTCCAAGGTACCATGTATGTCTATGAGGACATTGGCGTATCTCAAAAATCATGGCCGCCACAGCCAATTAAATTTGAGCACGTAATAGACAAGGTTAACGGAGGCAAATCGGAACGAAACTCAATGGGTATGTTTGACTCATGGTGCTAGAGGTCTGTAAGAATTTTGAAACAAATCGGCCACTAGTTGGCGCTAATGAGTTTTATAGCTCTGTAATCACGTGGTGTTGCACACATCCACAAAATATGCATATCATTTGATAGATCTCTTCAAATTGAACAACTTTGCCTCTAGAACCATTGCTGTCAATCAAATCGTTCATTAAATATTTGCAATTATGTTAAAAACCTACTTTTCCGAACTAGTCCCTGGTTTTTTGCCCGATCGGAACCAAACCAGTCTAGGACAATTCTCTGGACTCTCCAGATCAATAATTATTAAAAAAAGTTAAACTTTTGCATGCAGATGGCTATAAAAGGGTCATTTAGAAGAGGGATGAAGCAAAATACACTCAATAACCTATAAATCTTAAAGGAAAACTCAAAACGTCACGAAAATTGTTATGTATATGTGACATAACATGCTGAAAAAGCATGTAAAGTTTCATGGAGATCGGATCATAGGTGGCGCTATAACTGTTAAAAAGCTTTGAAAACCATGTATTCCCTATGGTGAATTGCCTGTATTGACTGTAAATGGATTTTTCCATCTCTGTAATCAGGTGGGGTTAAAAACATCCACATAATATGCATATATTATGATAGATCTCCTCATGCTAAACAACTTTGCCTCAAGAACCAATACTGTCAATCAAATCGTTAATTAAATATTCACAATTATGTTAAAAACCTCTTTTTGCAAACTAGTCCTAGGTTTTATGCATAATCGGATCCAAACCACTGCAGTACAATTCTCTGGACTCTTTAGAGCAATAATTATATAAAACAAGTTAAACTTTTGCATCTGAATGGTTATAACAGGGTACTTTTAAGATGTGGCCTTGACCAAGTGTCCCCGAATGCCTATATCTATTCAAAGAATGCTCAGATCTACTTAAAAATTTGTCAGAACATGTATCATATGCCTCTAAACAAGCATGAAAAATTTCAGACAGATCGGACAATATTTGCCTCTATAACAGTTAAAAATGTGAAAATTACAGAGTTCAAATGAAAATAATGGTATATTAAGCCAATAAGTGGTCGTTTGCTGCCCCCCGCTGTTCATTTTATTGTACTACACACAAAATAATTGATCTCTAAGTCATATTTAACTGCTCATAACTCCTAAACCGTATGTCGTAGACTCAAGTGTCTTATATCATTGGAAAGTTGAGTCCATGTTGAACAAAACGTATATCTCTGATTTTTCTATTCACGGTCGCTAAGGGGCGGATAACGAATGTTGTGGGAGGAGCCTATTTTACTAAAATGGCTATAACTCAAGAACAAAATGAGATATCTTCACCAAACTTGGTACACATGTGTATGGGCTTAGTCTTGGTTATATTAAGCCAATAAGTGGTCGTTTGCTGCCCCCCGCTGTTCATTGTATTGTACTACACACAAAATAATTGATCTCTAAGTCATATTTAGACTTTAAAAAATCACTATTTTAACATTTACATCACATTTAGTCAAAATTAATCTATTAAGTATTACTATTGACAATTGTGTCACATTGAGAAATGTGAATCTTGAAGGAGACTTGCAGGAATTTTTTGTTTACTGCAACATCATATAGTTCAAATGTCTGTATCTACAACAACATGTGTGTGTGTGTAGTCCAATGTTTCTGAATACACTTTTAATAATCTGATTAATAGTCACAAAGATCTATGTGAAATGATTATAGACCATAGCATTAAAACAGTGTGTGTGTGTGTGTGTGTGTGTGTGTGTGTGTGTGTGTGTGTGTGTGTGTGTGTGTGTGTGTGTGTGTGTGTGTGTGTGTGTGTGTGTGTGTGTGTGTGTGTGTGTGTGTGTGTGTGTGTGTGTAAGCATGCATAATGGAATTAACATGAAAGACCAATTTGATATATAAGTGATTTTATTTTGTCTATTGCAAAGCACCTGTGAAAAGACTTTATTAATAAGTAGGATGTCCAGCAGAGGGCAGCAGAAGACCACTTATTGGCTAGTAATGTGGTAAATCATGGTAAATCATAGTAAATAATACTAGAAGATGGTATATCATGGTAAATTATGCAAGAACAGAGTAAATCATGGTGAACTATGGTAAATCATGGTAGACTATGGTAAATCATGCTAGAAACATGGTTAATCATAGTAAATAATACTGGAACGTGGTGTATTTCACAAAAAAATGTGACATGCTTATTAACCATTGAAAGATATTTTCACAATAACATATCTCAAAAACATTTTGTGTGTGTGTGTGTGTGTGTGTGTGTGTGTAAGCATGTATAATGGAACAACTGGTTTGAAGCCTGTTTCAGAGCCTATTTTACTAAAAGGGCTATAACTCAAGAACGAAATGAGATATCTTCACCAAACTTGGTACACATGTGCATGAGCTCAGTCTTTGGTCACGGTAAAAAAATAGCGACGATTGAACACTTGGTGGCGCTATAACACGATAAAAACATGAAAATGGCTATAACCTGCCGAGCGCTAGTCCGATTGACTTGAAAATTGGTATGCAGTGTCTTGGTCCAAGGTACCATGTATGTATATGAGGACATTGGCGTATCTCAAAAATCATGGCCGCCACAGCCAATTAAATTTAAGCACCTATTAGACAAGGTTAACGGAGGCCAATCGGAACGAAACTCGATGGGAATGTTTGACTCATAGCCCTAGAGGTCTGTAAGAATTTTGAAACAAATCGGCCACTAGTTGGCGCTAATGAGTTTTATGGCTCTGTAATCACGTGGTGTTGCACACATCCACAAAATATGCATATCATTTAATAGATCTCTTCATATTGAACACCTTTGCCTCTAGAACCATTGCTGTCAATCAAATCGTTCAATAAATATTTGCAATTATGTTAAAAACCTACTTTTACAAACTAGTCCCTGGTTTTTTGCCTGATCGGAACCAAACCAGTCTAGAACAATTCTCTGGACTCTCCAGATCAATAATTATCAAAAAAAAAGTTCAACTTTTGCATTTAGATGGCTATAAAAGGATCATTTAGAAGAGGGATGTAGCAAAATACACTCAATAGCCTATAAATCTTAAAGGAAAACTCAAAACGTCACAAATATTGTTATGTATATGTGACATAACATGCTGAAGAAGCATGCAAAGTTTCATGGAGATCGGACCATAGGTGGCGCTAAAACTGTTAAAAAGCTTTGAAAACCATGTATTCCCTATGGTGAATATCCTGTATTGGCTGTAAATTGTATTTTCCATCTCTCTATTCAATGAATGTTCAGATCTACTTAAAAACAAGTCAGTACATGTATCCTATGCCTCTAAACAAGCATGAAAAATTTCAGACAGATCGGACAATATTTGCCTCTATAAAAGTTAAAAAATGTTAACATTACAGAGTTCTGGTATATTAAGCCAATAAGTGGTCGTTTGCTGCCCCCCGCTGTTCATTTTATTGTACTACACACAAAATAATATTATTCTGCAGTAAAACACATCGTGCAGCACAAACCGTAGGGGGTAGAAACTTGAAACTTGGCCAATAGGTAGTACAAACATAGAGGAGAGGTTATCAAATTATGAGCCAGATTGGCCTATAGGTGGCGCTATAGCAATCAATTGCGCAAAACTGCTCATAACTCCTAAACCGTATGTCGTAGACTCAAGTGTCTTATATCATTGGAAAGGTGAGTCCATGACGAACAAAATGTATATCTCCGGTTTCATTTGCGCCATGATAAATTTTCCGCCATTTTGAATTTTGTTAAAAAACTACTTTTGCAAACTAGTCCTAGGTTTCTTACTTGATCGGAACCAAACCAGTGCAGAAATGTTCTCTGGAGTCTGAATATCAATAATAATTGAAAAAAAGTTTAAATTTCTATTCACGGTCGCTAAGGGGCGGAAAACGACTGTTGTGGGAGGAGCCTATTTTACTAAAATGGCTATAACTCAAGAATAAAATGAGATATCCTCACCAAACTTGGTACATATGTGTATGGTCTGAGTCTATGGTCACGATAAAAAAAATCGCGACGATTGAACACTTGGTGGCGCTATAACACAAAAAAAACATGAAAATGGCTATAACTACCCGACCGCTAGTCCGATTGACTTGAAAATTGGTATGCAGTGTCTTGGCCCAAGGTCCCATTTATGTCTATGAGGACATTGGCCTATCTCAAAAAACATTGCCGCCACAGCCAATTAAATTATTTCAGTGTTTAAAATCTTGCTAAATAAAACTTAATGTATTTTGATGCTTGTGTGCTTAAAGGCCTTAAAGGCTTGAACCCCGCTAAATGCTGCTTGCAGCTTTAATTATTATTAGGGGTTCAAGCACGAAGTGCTGAAACCCTATTGTAATTGTACTGATTTTTATTATTATTAGGGGTTCAAGCACGAAGTGCTGAAACCCTATTGTAATTGTACTGATTTTTATTATTATTATTATTATTATTATTATTATTATTATTCTCCGCTAAAACGCATCGTGCAGCCCAAACCGTAAGGGCTGGAACTTTGAAACTTTGTCAGATGGTAGTACACAAAACGAGGAGAGGTTATCAAATTATGAGCCAGATTGGCCTATAGGTGGCGCTATAGCAATCAATTGCGCGAAACTGCTCATAACTCCTAAACCGTATGTCGTAGCCTCAAGTGTCTTATATCATTGAAAAGGTGAGTCCATGACGAACAAAACGTATATCTCCGATTTCATTTGCGCCATGATACATTTTCCGCCATTTTGAATTTTGTCAAAAAATTACTTTTGCGAACTAGTCCTAGGTTTTTTGCTTGATCGGAACCAAACCAGTGCAGAAATGTTCTCTGGAGTCTGAATATCAATAATTATCGAAAAAAAGTTGAAATTTCGATTCACGTTCGCTAAGGGGCGGAAAACGAATGTTGTGGGAGGAGCCTATTTTACTAAAACAGCTATAACTCAAGAACAAAATGAGATATCTTCACCAAACTTGGTACACATGTGTATGGGCTCAGTATTTGGTCTCGATAAAAAAATAACGACGATTGAACACTTGGTGGCGCTATAACACGAAAAAAACATGAAAATGGCTATAACCTGCCGAGCACTAGTCCGATTGACTTGGAAATTGGTATGCAGTGTCTTGGTCCAAGGTACCATGTATGTCTATGAGGACATTGGCGTATCTCAAAAATCATGGCCGCCACAGCCAATTAAATTTAAGCACCTATTAGACAAGGTTAACGGAGGCCAATCGGAACGAAACTCGATGGGCATGTTTGACTCATGGCCCTAGAGGTCTGTAAGAATTTTGAAACAAATCGGCCACTAGTTGGCGCTAATGAGTTTTATGGCTCTGTAATCACGTGGTGTTGCACACATCCACAAAATATGCATATCATTTGATAGATCTCTTCATATTGAACAACTTTGCCTCTAGAACCATTGCTGTCAATCAAATCGTTCATTAAATATTTGCAATTATGTTAAAAACCTACTTTTACGAACTAGTCCCTGGTTTTTTGCCCGATCGGAACCAAACCAGTCTAGGACAATTCTATGGACTCTCTAGATCAATAATTATCAAAAAAAGTTCAACTTTTGCATTTACATGGCTATAAAAGGATCATTTAGAAGAGGGACGTAGCAAAATACACTCAATAGCCTATAAATCTTAAAGGAAAACTCAAAACGTCACGAATATTGTTATGTATATGTGACATAACATGCTGAAGAAGCATGCAAAGTTTCATGGAGATCGGACCATAGGTGGCGCTAAAACTGTTAAAAAGCTTTGAAAACCATGTATTCCCTATGGTGAATTGCCTGTATTGGCTGTAAATGGTATTTTCCATCTCTCTATTCAATGAATGCTCAGATCTACTTAAAAACAAGTCAGAACATGTATCCTATGCCTCTAAACAAGCATGAAAAATTTCAGACAGTTCGGACAATATTTGCCTCTATAAAAGTTAAAACATGTTAACATTACAGAGTTCTGGTATATTAAGCCAATAAGTGGTTGTTTGCTGCCCCCCGCTGTTCATTTTATTGTACTACACACAAAATAATATTATTCTGCAGTAAAACACATCGTGCAGCCCAAACCGTAAGGGCTAGAGACTTGAAACTTGGCCAATAGGTAGTACAAACAGAGAGGAGAGGTTATTAAATTATGAGCCAGATTGGCCTATAGGTGGCGCTATAGCAATCAATTGCGCGAAACTGCTCATAACTCCTAAACCGTATGTCGTAGACTCAAGTGTCTTATATCATTGGAAAGCTGAGTCCATGACGAACAAAATGTATATCTCCGATTTCATTTGCGCCATGATAGATTTTCCGCCATTTTGAATTTTGTTTAAAAACTACTTTTGCAAACTAGTCCTAGGTTTCTTGCTTGATCGGAACCAAACCAGTGCAGAAATGTTCTCTGGAGTCTGAATATCAATAATAATTGAAAAACAGTTTAAATTTCTATTCACGGTCGCTAAGGGGCGGAAAACGACTGTTGTGGGAGGAGCCTATTTTACTAAAATGGCTATAAATCAAGACAGAAATGAGATATCTTCACCAAACTTGGTACACATGTGTATGGGCTCAGTCTTTGGTGAGGATAAAGAAATCGCGATGATTGAACACTTGGTGGCGCTATAACATGAAAAAAACATGAAAATGGCTATAACTACCCGACCGCTAGTCCGATTGACTTGAAAATTGGTATGCAGTGTCTTGGTCCAAGGTCCCATGTATGTCTATGAGGACATTGGCCTATCTAAAAAAACATTGCCGCCACAGCCAATTAAATTATTTCAGTGTTTAAAATCTTGCTAAATAAAACTTGATGTCTTTTGATGCTTGTGTGCTTAAAGGCCTTAAAGTCTTGAACCCCGCTAAATGCTGCTCGCAGCTTTAATTATTATTATTATTATTATTATTATTATTATTATTCTCCGCTAAAACGCATCGTGCAGCCCAAACCGTAAGGGCTGGAACTTTGAAACTTTGTCAGATGGTAGTACACAAAACGAGGAGAGGGTATCAAATTATGAGCCAGATTGGCCTATAGGTGGCGCTATAGCAATCAATTGCGCGAAACTGCTCATAACTCCTAAACCGTATGTCGTAGCCTCAAGTGTCTTATATCATTGGAAAGGTGAGTCCATGACGAACAAAACGTATATCTCCGATTTCATTTGCGCCATGATAGATTTTCCGCCATTTTGAATTTTGTCAAAAAACTACTTTTGCGAACTAGTCCTAGGTTTTTTGCTTGATCGGAACCAAACCAGTGCAGAAATGTTCTCTGGAGTCTGAATATCAATAATTATCGAAAAAAAGATGAAATTTCGATTCACGTTCGCAAAGGGGCGGAAAACGAATGTTGTGGGAGGAGCCTATTTTACTAAAACAGCTATAACTCAAGAACAAAATTAGATATCTTCACCAAACTTGGTACACATGTGTATGGGCTCAGTATTTGGTCTCGATAAAAAAATAACGACGATTGAACACTTGGTGGCGCTATAACACGAAAAAAACATGAAAATAGCTATAACCTGCCGAGCACTAGTCCGATTGACTTGGAAATTGGTATGCAGTGTCTTGGTCCAAGGCCCCATGTATGTCTATGAGGACATTGGCGTATCTCAAAAATCATGGCCGCCACAGCCAATTAAATTTAAGTACCTATTAGACAAGGTTAACGGAGGCCAATCGGAACGAAACTCGATGGGCATGTTTGACTCATGGCCCTAGAGGTCTGTAAGAATTTTGAAACAAATCGGCCACTAGTTGGCTCTAATGAGTTTTATGGCTCTGTAATCACGTGGTGTTGCACACATCCACAAAATATGCATATCATTTGATAGATCTCCTCATATTGAACACCTTTGCCTCTAGAACCATTGCTGTCAATCAAATCGTTTATTAAATATTTGCAATTATGTTAAAAACCTACTTTTGCAAACTAGTCCCTGGTTTTTTGCCCGACCGGAAGCAAACCAGTCTAGGACAATTCTCTGGACTCTCTAGATCAATAATTATCAAAAAAAGTTCAACTTTTGCATTTACATGGCTATAACAGAATCATTTAGAAGAGGGACGTAGCAAAATACACTCAATAGCCTATAAATCTTAAAGGAAAACTCAAAACTTCACGAAAATTGTTATGTATATGTGACATAGCATGCTGAAAAAGCATGCAAAGTTTCATGGAGATCGGACCATAGGTGGCACTAAAACTGTTAAAAAGCTTTGAAAACCATGTATTCCCTATGGTGAATTGCCTGTATTGGCTGTAAATTGTATTTTCCATCTCTCTATTCAATGAATGTTCAGATCTACTTAAAAACAAGTCAGAACATGTATCCTATGCCTCTAAACAAGCATGAAAAATTTCAGACAGATCGGACAATATTTGCCTCTATAAAAGTTAAAAAAGGTTAAAATTACAGAGTTCATTTGATAATAATGGTATATTAAGCCAATAAGTGGTCGTTTGCTGCCCCCCGCTGTTCATTTTATTGTACTACACACAAAATAATATTATTCTGCAGTAAAACACATCGTGCAGCCCAAACCGTAAGGGCTAGAGACTTGAAACTTGGCCAATAGGTAGTACAAACATAGAGGAGAGGTTATCAAATTATGAGCCAGATTGGCCTATAGGTGGCGCTATAGCAATCAATTGCGCAAAACTGCTCATAACTCCTAAACCGTATATCGTAGACTCAAGTGTCTTATATCATTGGAAAGGTGAGTCCATGACGAACATAACGTATATCTCCGATTTCATTTGCGCCATGATAGATTTTCCGCCATTTTGAATTATGTCAAAAAACTACTTTTGCGAACTAGTCCTAGGTTTTTCGCTTGATCGGAACCAAACCAGTGCAGAAATGTTCTCTGGAGTCTGAATATCAATAATTATCGAAAAAAAGTTGAAATTTCGATTCACGGTCGCTAAGGGGCGGAAAACGAATGTTGTGGGAGGAGCCTATTTTACTAAAACAGCTATAACTCAAGAAGAAAATGAGATATCTTCACCAAACTTGGTACACATGTGTATGGGCTCAGTCTTTGGTCTCGATAAAAAAATAGCGACGATTGAACACTTGGTGGCGCTATAACACAAAAAAAAACATGAAAATGGCTATAACTACCCGACCGCTAGTCCGATTGACTTGAAAATTGGTATGCAGTGTCTTGGCCCAAGGTCCCATGTATGTCTATGAGGACATTGGCCTATCTCAAAAAACATTGCCGCCATAGCCAATTAAATTATTTCAGTGTTTAAAATCTTGCTAAATAAAACTTAATGTATTTTGATGCTTGTGTGCTTAAAGGCCTTAAAGGCTTGAACCCCGCTAAATGCTGCTTGCAGCTTTAATTATTATTATTATTATTATTATTCTCCGCTAAAACGCATCGTGCAGCCCAAACCGTAAGGGCTGGAACTTTGAAACTTTGTCAGATGGTAGTACACAAATCGAGGAGAGGTTAT
This sequence comes from Romanogobio albipinnatus, assembly GCA_023566225.1. Lineage (NCBI taxonomy): Eukaryota > Metazoa > Chordata > Actinopteri > Cypriniformes > Gobionidae > Romanogobio > Romanogobio albipinnatus. Next base: position 30,366,521 of record CM042244.1, read on the forward strand.
CAAATTATGAGCCAGATTGGCCTATAGGTGGCGCTATAGCAATCAATTGCGCGAAACTGCTCATAACTCCTAAATCGTATGTCGTAGACTCAAGTGTCTTATATCATTGGAAAGGTGAGTCCATGACGAACAAAATGTATATCTCCGATTTCATTTGCGCCATGATAGATTTTCCGCCATTTTGAATTTTGTCAAAAAACTACTTTTGCGAACTAGTCCTAGGTTTTTTGCTTGATCGGAACCAAACCAGTGCAGAAATGTTCTCTGGAGTCTGAGTATCAATAATTATCGAAAAAAAGTTGAAATTTCGATTCACTGTTGCTAAGGGGCGGAAAACAAATGTTGTGGGAGGAGCCTATTTTACTAAAACAGCTATAACTCAAGAAGAAAATGAGATATCTTCACCAAACTTGGTACACATGTGTATGGGCTCAGTATTTGGTCTCGATAAAAAAATAGCGACGATTGAACACTTGGTGGCGCTATAACACGAAACAAACTTGAAAATGGCTATAACCACCCGAGCGCTAGTCCGATTGACTTGAAAATTGGTATGCAGTGTCTTGGTCCAAGGTGCCATGTATATCTATGAGGATATTGGCGTATCTCAAAAAACATGGCCGCCACAGCCAATTAAATTTGAGCACCTATTAGACAAGGTTAATGGAGGCCGATCAGAACGAAACTCGATGGGCATGTTTGACTCATGGTCCTAGAGGTCTGTAAGAATTTTGAAAGAAATTGGCCTTTCCTATGGACCATAGGTGGCGCTATAACTGTTAAAAACCATATGTTTCCTATGGTAAATTGCCTAAATTGCCTGTAATTTGAGTTTTCCATCTATTATTTCAGTGTTTAAAATCTTGTTAAATAAAACTTGATGTCTTTTGATGCTTGTGTGCTTAAAGGCCTTAAAGGCTTGAACCCCGCTAAATGCTGCTCGCAGCTTTAATTAGGGGTTCAAGCACGAAGTGCTGAACACCTATTGTATTTGTGCTGATTTTTATTATTATTATTATTATTAGGGGTTCAAGCACGAAGTGCTGAAACCCTATTGTATTTGTGCTGATTTTTATTATTATTATTATTATTATTATTATTATTATTCAGCCGTAAAACGCATCGTGCAGACCAAACTGTAAGGGCTAGAGACTTGAAACTTGGCCAATAGGTAGTACAAAAATCGAGGAGAGGTTATCAAATTATGAGCCACATTGGCCTATAGGTGGCGCTATAGCAATCAATTGCGCGAAACTGCTCATAACTCCTAGACCGTATGTCGTAGACTCAAGTGTCTTATATCATTGGAAAGGTGAGTCCATGACGAACAAAACGTATATCTCCGATTTCATTTCCGCCATGATAGATTTTCCGCCATTTTGAATTTTGTTAAAAAACTACTTTTGCAAACTAGTCCCTGGATTTTAGCCCGATCGGAACCAAACCAGTACAGAAATGTTCTCTGGAGTCTGAATATCAATAATCATTGAAAAAAAGTAATAATTTCGATTCACGGTTATTAAGGGGCGTAATAATAGACGTTCAGGGCGGAGCCTATTTTACTAAAAAGGTTATAACTCAAGATTACAATGAGATATCTTCACCAAACTTGGTACACATGTGTTAGGGCTCAATCTTTGGTCACAATAAAAAAAATGCGATGATTGAACACTTGGTGGCGCTATAATATGAAAAAAACATGAAAAGGGCTATAACCACCCGACCGCTAGTCCGATTGACTTGAAAATTGGTATGCAGTGTCTTGGTCCAAGGTACCAAGTACGTCTATGAGCACATTGGCGTATCTCAAAAAACATGGCCGCCACAGCCAATTAAATTTGAGCACCTATTAGACAAGGTTAATGGAGGCCGATCAGAACGAAACTCGATGGGTATGTTTGACTTATGGCCCTAGAGGTCTGTAAGAATTTTGAAAGAAATCGGCCACTAGTTGGCGCTAACGAGTTTTATGGCTCTGTGATCACGTGGTGTTGCACACATCCCCAAAATGTGCATATCATTTGATAGATCTCCTCATACTGAACAACTTTGCCTCTTGAACTATTGCTGTCAATCAAATCGTTCATTAAATATTTGTGATTATGTTTAAAACCTACTTTTGCAAACTAGTCCCTGGATTTTTCATTGATCGGAACCAAACCAGTCTAGGAAAATTCTCTGGACTCTCTAGATCAATAATTATTGAAAAAAAGTTGAACTTTTGCATTTGGATGGCTAAAACAGGGTCATTTAGAAGAGGGGCGTAGCAAAATACACTCAAAAGCCTATAAATCCTAAAGGAAAACTCAAAACTTCACGAAAATTGTTATGTATATGTAACATAACATGCTGAAGAAGCATGCAAAGTTTCATGGAGATCGGACCATAGGTGGCGCTATAACTGTTAAAAAGCTTTGAAAACCATGTATTCCCTATGGTGAATTGCCTGTATTGGCTGTAAATGGTATTTTCCATCTCTGTAATCAGGTGGGGTAAAAAACATCCACATAATATGCAGAAATTATGATAGATCTCCTCATACTGAACAACTTTGCCTCAAGAACCAATACTGTCAATCAAATTGTTATTTATTTATTCACAATTGTGTTCAAAACGTATTACCTAAAATTACCACCAGATGGCAGCAGAAGACCACTCATTGGTTCATTCTGCTTACTAAGCATATTTAAACTTTATAAAATCATTATAATAATGTTGCAAATGACATTTTGTCAATGTTTAGCAATTAATTTGTTCATTTGATTAATGTTTTACAATAATTATTATATTACAATTAAAATAATGCCTGAAAATATGTTTTAAAGGGGAAAACCTGGAATAAGCTATTTGTTACCCATCATTAATTTCAAATATCTATATCTCTAACAAAATGTGCATTTGAGTTAAGCACGTTTGAAGACATTAACTTGGAAAATGTGCCCATTAAATGAAAAACAGACAAAATGAAAATGAGCCAATGAGTGGTTCTCTGCTGCCACCTGCTGGGCTTAAATAGTCATTTTGTCATACTATTTACTTATCATGTACTATTATTCCTATTTAGACATTATAAAGTCACTATTACAATATTTACAATCACATTTAGTCAAAATAATTTATTTCAAATATATCTGCAACAAAAATAAAGTTTAAATGAGTTAACATGGAAAATGTGTTTATTACATGTTCCCTACAATTGCCACAAAACCACCAGCAGAGGACCACTCATTGGCCCATTCTGCTCACTAATAAAGTTGAATATATGAATTGTATAAAATCACATTTTGTTAAGGTTTACCACTTCATTTGTACTGACATATCACATCAATGCTAGCAATGTTGTTAAATCATGCTAATACTAATAATAGTAAATCATGGTAATCTATGGTAAATCATGGTAAAATATGGTAAATGATGCTATAATCATAATTAACTATGGTTAATCATACTAGAAAGTGATATATCATGGTAATTCATGCTACACATATCTGCTTACATTTTATCATTTATTCAAAATAATTATTTAAAATAGAGATCAAACCACAAGTGGGACTATAACTGTTAAACATTTAATAAGCATATTTGAAAAGGTAAAATACCGGTATTAGCTGTAAATGGCATTTTCTCTCTATGATTTTAAAGGTTACATTTGATGGCTAAATAAAACATAATAACTTTTTATGCAAATGTGCTTAAATGCCTTAAGTGGCTTGAACCCCGATAATTGCTGCTTGCAGCTATATTTATTAGGGGTTCAAGCACGAAGTGCTGAAACCCTATTGTAATTGTATTGATTTTTATTATTATTATTATTAGGGGTTCAAGCATGAAATGCTGAAACCCTATTGTAATTGTAAGGTTTCGTAAAACGCATCATGCAGGCCAAACCGTAAGGCCTAGAGACATGAAACCTGGCCAGATGGTAGGCCTCAGTTTGGGGACAACCTATCAGTGTATGACCCCGAATGGCCCATAGGTGGCGCTACAGCAACCAAAAGTTAAAAATTGCTCATAACTCTTAGACTACTTTTGCGAACTAGTCCCTGGTTTTTTGCCCGATCGGAACCAAACCAGTCTAGGACAATTCTCTGGACTCTCTAGATCAATAATTATCAAAAACAAGTTGAACTTTTGCATTTGAGTGGCTGTAACAGGGTAATTTAGAAAAGGGGTGTGGCAAAATACACTAAAAAGCCTATAAATCCCAAATGAAAACTCAGAACTCCACCAAAATTGATGAGCATATGTGTCAGAACATGGTGAGGAGGCATGCAGAGTTTCATGGAGATCGGACCATAGGTGGCGCTATAACTGGCAAAAAGCCTTCATTCTTATTAGGGGTTCAAGCATGAAATGCTGAAACCCTATTGTAATTGTAAGGTTTCGTAAAACGCATTGTGCAGGCCAAACCGTAAGGCCTAGAGACATGAAACCTGGCCAGATGGTAGGCCTCAGTTTGGGGACAACCTATCAGTGTATGACCCCGAATGGCCCATAGGTGGCGCTACAGCAACCAAAAGTTAAAAATTGCTCATAACTCTTAGACTGTTTGTCCCAGGATCAAGTGTCTTATATCGTTGGAATCCTTGGCTCAAGGCGGACAAAATGGTTATCTCCGATTTTGATTTAGGCAGGGAACATTTTCTGCTATGTCGAATTTTGTCCAAAACCTACTTTTGCAAACTAGTCCCTGGTTTTTTGCCCGATCGGAACCAAACTAGTCTAGGACAATTCTCTGGACTCTCTAGATCAATAATTATCGAAAAAAAGTTGAACTTTTGCATTTGGGTGGCTGTAACAGGGTCATTTAGAAAAGAGGTGTGGCAAAATACACTAAAAAGCCTATAAATCCCAAATTAAATCTCAGAACTCCACCAAAATTGATGAGCATATGTGTCAGAACATGGTGAGGAAGCATGCAGAGTTTCATGGAGATCGGACCATAGTTGGCGCTATAACTGGCAAAAAGCCTTCATTCTTATTAGGGGTTCAAGCATGAAATGCTGAAACCCTATTGTAATTGTAAGGTTTCGTAAAACGCATCGTGCAGGCCAAACCGTAAGGCCTAGAGACATGAAACCTGGCCAGATGGTAGGCCTCAGTTTGGGGACAACCTATCAGAGTATGACCCCGAATGGCCCATAGGTGGCGCTACAGCAACCAAAAGTTCAAAATTGCTCATAACTTTAGACTGTTTGTCCCAGGATCAAGTGTCTTATATCGTTGGAATCCTTGGCTCAAGGCGGACAACATGGCTATCTCAGATTTTGATTTAGGCAGGGAACATTTTCTGCTATGTTGATTTTTGTCCAAAACCTACTTTTGCAAACTAGTCCCTGGTTTTTTGCCCGATCGGAACCAAACTAGTCTAGGACAATTCTCTGGACTCTCTAGATCAATAATTATCGAAAAAAAGTTGAACTTTTGCATTTGGGTGGCTGTAACAGGGTCATTTAGAAAAGAGGTGTGGCAAAATACACTAAAAAGCCTATAAATCCCAAATTAAATCTCAGAACTCCACCAAAATTGATGAGCATATGTGTCAGAACATGGTGAGGAAGCATGCAGAGTTTCATGGAGATCGGACCATAGTTGGCGCTATAACTGGCAAAAAGCCTTCATTCTTATTAGGGGTTCAAGCATGAAATGCTGAAACCCTATTGTAATTGTAAGGTTTCGTAAAACGCATCGTGCAGGCCAAACCGTAAGGCCTAGAGACATGAAACCTGGCCAGATGGTAGGCCTCAGTTTGGGGACAACCTATCAGAGTATGACCCCGAATGGCCCATAGGTGGCGCTACAGCAACCAAAAGTTCAAAATTGCTCATAACTTTAGACTGTTTGTCCCAGGATCAAGTGTCTTATATCGTTGGAATCCTTGGCTCAAGGCGGACAACATGGCTATCTCAGATTTTGATTTAGGCAGGGAACATTTTCTGCTATGTCGAATTTTGTCCAAAACCTACTTTTGCGAACTAGTCCCTGGTTTTTTGCCCGATCGGAACCAAACCAGTCTAGGACAATTCTCTGGACTCTCTAGATCAATAATTATTGAAAAAAAGTTTAACTTTTGCATTTGGGTGCTTGTAACAGGGTCATTTAGAAAAGGGGTGTGGCAAAATACACTAAAAAGCCTATAAATCCCAAATGAAAACTCAGAACTCCACCAAAATTGATGAGCATATGTGTCAGAACATGGTGAGGAAGCATGCAGAGTTTCATGGAGATCGGACCATAGGTGGCGCTATAACTGGCAAAAAGCCTTCATTCTTATTAGGGGTTCAAGCATGAAATGCTGAAACCCTATTGTAATTGTAAGGTTTCGTAAAACGCATCGTGCAGGCCAAACCGTAAGGCCTAGAGACATGAAACCTGGCCAGACGGTAGGCCTCAGTTTGGGGACAACCTATCAGAGTATGACCCCGAATGGCCCATAGGTGGCGCTACAGCAACCAAAAGTTCAAAATTGCTCATAACTCTTAGACTGTTTGTCCCAGGATCAAGTGTCTTATATCGTTGGAATCCTTGGCTCAAGGCAGACAAAATGGCTATCTCCAATTCTGATTTAGGCAGGAAACATTTTCTGCTATGTCAAATTTTGTCCAAAACCTACTTTTGCGAACTAGTCTCTGGTTTTTTGCCCGATCGGAACCAAACCAGTCTAGGACAATTCTCTGGACTCTCTAGATCAATAATTATTGAAAAAAAGTTTAACTTTTGCATTTGGGTGCTTGTAACAGGGTCATTTAGAAAAGGGGTGTGGCAAAATACACTAAAAAGCCTATAAATCCCAAATGAAAACTCAGAACTCCACCAAAATTGATGAGCATATGTGTCAGAACATGGTGAGGAAGCATGCAGAGTTTCATGGAGATCGGACCATAGGTGGCGCTATAACTGGCAAAAAGCCTTCATTCTTATTAGGGGTTCAAGCATGAAATGCTGAAACCCTATTGTAATTGTAAGGTTTCGTAAAACGCATCGTGCAGGCCAAACCGTAAGGCCTAGAGACATGAAACCTGGCCAGACGGTAGGCCTCAGTTTGGGGACAACCTATCAGAGTATGACCCCGAATGGCCCATAGGTGGCGCTACAGCAACCAAAAGTTCAAAATTGCTCATAACTCTTAGACTGTTTGTCCCAGGATCAAGTGTCTTATATCGTTGGAATCCTTGGCTCAAGGTGGACAAAATGGCTATCTCCAATTCTGATTTAGGCAGGGAACATTTTCTGCTATGTCAAATTTTGTCCAAAACCTACTTTTGCGAACTAGTCTCTGGTTTTTTGCCCGATCGGAACCAAACCAGTCTAGGACAATTCTCTGGACTCTCTAGATCAATAATTATTGAAAAAAAGTTTAACTTTTGCATTTGGGTGCTTGTAACAGGGTCATTTAGAAAAGGGGTGTGGCAAAATACACTAAAAAGCCTATAAATCCCAAATGAAAACTCAGAACTCCACCAAAATTGATGAGCATATGTGTCAGAACATGGTGAGGAAGCATGCAGAGTTTCATGGAGATCGGACCATAGGTGGCGCTATAACTGGCAAAAAGCCTTCATTCTTATTAGGGGTTCAAGCATGACATGCTGAAACCCTATTGTAATTGTAAGGTTTCGTAAAACGCATCGTGCAGGCCAAACCGTAAGGCCTAGAGACATGAAACCTGGCCAGACGGTAGGCCTCAGTTTGGGGACAACCTATCAGAGTATGACCCCGAATGGCCCATAGGTGGCGCTACAGCAACCAAAAGTTCAAAATTGCTCATAACTCTTAGACTGTTTGTCCCAGGATCAAGTGTCTTATATCGTTGGAATCCTTGGCTCAAGGTGGACAAAATGGCTATCTCCAATTCTGATTTAGGCAGGGAACATTTTCTGCTATGTCAAATTTTGTCCAAAACCTACTTTTGCGAACTAGTCTCTGGTTTTTTGCCCGATCGGAACCAAACCAGTCTAGGACAATTCTCTGGACTCTCTAGATCAATAATTATTGAAAAAAAGTTTAACTTTTGCATTTGGGTGCTTGTAACAGGGTCATTTAGAAAAGGGGTGTGGCAAAATACACTAAAAAGCCTATAAATCCCAAATGAAAACTCAGAACTCCACCAAAATTGATGAGCATATGTGTCAGAACATGGTGAGGAAGCATGCAGAGTTTCATGGAGATCGGACCATAGGTGGCGCTATAACTGGCAAAAAGCCTTCATTCTTATTAGGGGTTCAAGCATGAAATGCTGAAACCCTATTGTAATTGTAAGGTTTCGTAAAACGCATCGTGCAGGCCAAACCGTAAGGCCTAGAGACATGAAACCTGGCCAGACGGTAGGCCTCAGTTTGGGGACAACCTATCAGAGTATGACCCCGAATGGCCCATAGGTGGCGCTACAGCAACCAAAAGTTCAAAATTGCTCATAACTCTTAGACTGTTTGTCCCAGGATCAAGTGTCTTATATCGTTGGAATCCTTGGCTCAAGGCAGACAAAATGGCTATCTCCTATTCTGATTTAGGCAGGAAACATTTTCTGCTATGTCAAATTTTGTCCAAAACCTACTTTTGCAAACTAGTCTCTGGTTTTTTGCCCGATCGGAACCAAACCAGTCTAGGACAATTCTCTGGACTCTCTAGATCAATAATTATTGAAAAAAAGTTTAACTTTTGCATTTGGGTGCTTGTAACAGGGTCATTTAGAAAAGGGGTGTGGCAAAATACACTAAAAAGCCTATAAATCCCAAATGAAAACTCAGAACTCCACCAAAATTGATGAGCATATGTGTCAGAACATGGTGAGGAGGCATGCAGAGTTTCATGGAGATCGGACCATAGGTGGCGCTATAACTGGCAAAAAGCCTTCATTCTTATTAGGGGTTCAAGCATGAAATGCTGAAACCCTATTGTAATTGTAAGGTTTTGTAAAACGCATCATGCAGGCCAAACCGTAAGGCCTAGAGACATGAAACCTGGCCAGATGGTAGGCCTCAGTTTGGGGACAACCTATCAGTGTATGACCCCGAATGGCCCATAGGTGGCGCTACAGCAACCAAAAGTTAAAAATTGCTCATAACTCTTAGACTGTTTGTCCCAGGATCAAGTGTCTTATATCGTTGGAATCCTTGGCTCAAGGCGGACAAAATGGCTATCTCCGATTTTGATTTAGGCAGGGAAAGTTTTCTGCTATGTCGAATTTTGTCCAAAACCTACTTTTGCGAACTAGTCCCTGGTTTTTTGCCCGATCGGAACCAAACCAGTCTAGGACAATTCTCTGGACTCTCTAGATCAATAATTATCAAAAACAAGTTGAACTTTTGCATTTGAGTGGCTGTAACAGGGTAATTTAGAAAAGGGGTGTGGCAAAATACACTAAAAAGCCTATAAATCCCAAATGAAAACTCAGAACTCCACCAAAATTGATGAGCATATGTGTCAGAACATGGTGAGGAGGCATGCAGAGTTTCATGGAGATCGGACCATAGGTGGCGCTATAACTGGCAAAAAGCCTTCATTCTTATTAGGGGTTCAAGCATGAAATGCTGAAACCCTATTGTAATTGTAAGGTTTCGTAAAACGCATTGTGCAGGCCAAACCGTAAGGCCTAGAGACATGAAACCTGGCCAGATGGTAGGCCTCAGTTTGGGGACAACCTATCAGTGTATGACCCCGAATGGCCCATAGGTGGCGCTACAGCAACCAAAAGTTAAAAATTGCTCATAACTCTTAGACTGTTTGTCCCAGGATCAAGTGTCTTATATCGTTGGAATCCTTGGCTCAAGGCGGACAAAATGGTTATCTCCGATTTTGATTTAGGCAGGGAACATTTTCTGCTATGTCGAATTTTGTCCAAAACCTACTTTTGCAAACTAGTCCCTGGTTTTTTGCCCGATCGGAACCAAACTAGTCTAGGACAATTCTCTGGACTCTCTAGATCAATAATTATCGAAAAAAAGTTGAACTTTTGCATTTGGGTGGCTGTAACAGGGTCATTTAGAAAAGAGGTGTGGCAAAATACACTAAAAAGCCTATAAATCCCAAATTAAATCTCAGAACTCCACCAAAATTGATGAGCATATGTGTCAGAACATGGTGAGGAAGCATGCAGAGTTTCATGGAGATCGGACCATAGTTGGCGCTATAACTGGCAAAAAGCCTTCATTCTTATTAGGGGTTCAAGCATGAAATGCTGAAACCCTATTGTAATTGTAAGGTTTCGTAAAACGCATCGTGCAGGCCAAACCGTAAGGCCTAGAGACATGAAACCTGGCCAGATGGTAGGCCTCAGTTTGGGGACAACCTATCAGAGTATGACCCCGAATGGCCCATAGGTGGCGCTACAGCAACCAAAAGTTCAAAATTGCTCATAACTTTAGACTGTTTGTCCCAGGATCAAGTGTCTTATATCGTTGGAATCCTTGGCTCAAGGCGGACAACATGGCTATCTCAGATTTTGATTTAGGCAGGGAACATTTTCTGCTATGTTGATTTTTGTCCAAAACCTACTTTTGCAAACTAGTCCCTGGTTTTTTGCCCGATCGGAACCAAACTAGTCTAGGACAATTCTCTGGACTCTCTAGATCAATAATTATCGAAAAAAAGTTGAACTTTTGCATTTGGGTGGCTGTAACAGGGTCATTTAGAAAAGAGGTGTGGCAAAATACACTAAAAAGCCTATAAATCCCAAATTAAATCTCAGAACTCCACCAAAATTGATGAGCATATGTGTCAGAACATGGTGAGGAAGCATGCAGAGTTTCATGGAGATCGGACCATAGTTGGCGCTATAACTGGCAAAAAGCCTTCATTCTTATTAGGGGTTCAAGCATGAAATGCTGAAACCCTATTGTAATTGTAAGGTTTCGTAAAACGCATCGTGCAGGCCAAACCGTAAGGCCTAGAGACATGAAACCTGGCCAGATGGTAGGCCTCAGTTTGGGGACAACCTATCAGAGTATGACCCCGAATGGCCCATAGGTGGCGCTACAGCAACCAAAAGTTCAAAATTGCTCATAACTTTAGACTGTTTGTCCCAGGATCAAGTGTCTTATATCGTTGGAATCCTTGGCTCAAGGCGGACAACATGGCTATCTCAGATTTTGATTTAGGCAGGGAACATTTTCTGCTATGTCGAATTTTGTCCAAAACCTACTTTTGCGAACTAGTCCCTGGTTTTTTGCCCGATCGGAACCAAACCAGTCTAGGACAATTCTCTGGACTCTCTAGATCAATAATTATTGAAAAAAAGTTTAACTTTTGCATTTGGGTGCTTGTAACAGGGTCATTTAGAAAAGGGGTGTGGCAAAATACACTAAAAAGCCTATAAATCCCAAATGAAAACTCAGAACTCCACCAAAATTGATGAGCATATGTGTCAGAACATGGTGAGGAAGCATGCAGAGTTTCATGGAGATCGGACCATAGGTGGCGCTATAACTGGCAAAAAGCCTTCATTCTTATTAGGGGTTCAAGCATGAAATGCTGAAACCCTATTGTAATTGTAAGGTTTCGTAAAACGCATCGTGCAGGCCAAACCGTAAGGCCTAGAGACATGAAACCTGGCCAGACGGTAGGCCTCAGTTTGGGGACAACCTATCAGAGTATGACCCCGAATGGCCCATAGGTGGCGCTACAGCAACCAAAAGTTCAAAATTGCTCATAACTCTTAGACTGTTTGTCCCAGGATCAAGTGTCTTATATCGTTGGAATCCTTGGCTCAAGGCAGACAAAATGGCTATCTCCAATTCTGATTTAGGCAGGAAACATTTTCTGCTATGTCAAATTTTGTCCAAAACCTACTTTTGCGAACTAGTCTCTGGTTTTTTGCCCGATCGGAACCAAACCAGTCTAGGACAATTCTCTGGACTCTCTAGATCAATAATTATTGAAAAAAAGTTTAACTTTTGCATTTGGGTGCTTGTAACAGGGTCATTTAGAAAAGGGGTGTGGCAAAATACACTAAAAAGCCTATAAATCCCAAATGAAAACTCAGAACTCCACCAAAATTGATGAGCATATGTGTCAGAACATGGTGAGGAAGCATGCAGAGTTTCATGGAGATCGGACCATAGGTGGCGCTATAACTGGCAAAAAGCCTTCATTCTTATTAGGGGTTCAAGCATGAAATGCTGAAACCCTATTGTAATTGTAAGGTTTCGTAAAACGCATCGTGCAGGCCAAACCGTAAGGCCTAGAGACATGAAACCTGGCCAGACGGTAGGCCTCAGTTTGGGGACAACCTATCAGAGTATGACCCCGAATGGCCCATAGGTGGCGCTACAGCAACCAAAAGTTCAAAATTGCTCATAACTCTTAGACTGTTTGTCCCAGGATCAAGTGTCTTATATCGTTGGAATCCTTGGCTCAAGGTGGACAAAATGGCTATCTCCAATTCTGATTTAGGCAGGGAACATTTTCTGCTATGTCAAATTTTGTCCAAAACCTACTTTTGCGAACTAGTCTCTGGTTTTTTGCCCGATCGGAACCAAACCAGTCTAGGACAATTCTCTGGACTCTCTAGATCAATAATTATTGAAAAAAAGTTTAACTTTTGCATTTGGGTGCTTGTAACAGGGTCATTTAGAAAAGGGGTGTGGCAAAATACACTAAAAAGCCTATAAATCCCAAATGAAAACTCAGAACTCCACCAAAATTGATGAGCATATGTGTCAGAACATGGTGAGGAAGCATGCAGAGTTTCATGGAGATCGGACCATAGGTGGCGCTATAACTGGCAAAAAGCCTTCATTCTTATTAGGGGTTCAAGCATGACATGCTGAAACCCTATTGTAATTGTAAGGTTTCGTAAAACGCATCGTGCAGGCCAAACCGTAAGGCCTAGAGACATGAAACCTGGCCAGACGGTAGGCCTCAGTTTGGGGACAACCTATCAGAGTATGACCCCGAATGGCCCATAGGTGGCGCTACAGCAACCAAAAGTTCAAAATTGCTCATAACTCTTAGACTGTTTGTCCCAGGATCAAGTGTCTTATATCGTTGGAATCCTTGGCTCAAGGTGGACAAAATGGCTATCTCCAATTCTGATTTAGGCAGGGAACATTTTCTGCTATGTCAAATTTTGTCCAAAACCTACTTTTGCGAACTAGTCTCTGGTTTTTTGCCCGATCGGAACCAAACCAGTCTAGGACAATTCTCTGGACTCTCTAGATCAATAATTATTGAAAAAAAGTTTAACTTTTGCATTTGGGTGCTTGTAACAGGGTCATTTAGAAAAGGGGTGTGGCAAAATACACTAAAAAGCCTATAAATCCCAAATGAAAACTCAGAACTCCACCAAAATTGATGAGCATATGTGTCAGAACATGGTGAGGAAGCATGCAGAGTTTCATGGAGATCGGACCATAGGTGGCGCTATAACTGGCAAAAAGCCTTCATTCTTATTAGGGGTTCAAGCATGAAATGCTGAAACCCTATTGTAATTGTAAGGTTTCGTAAAACGCATCGTGCAGGCCAAACCGTAAGGCCTAGAGACATGAAACCTGGCCAGACGGTAGGCCTCAGTTTGGGGACAACCTATCAGAGTATGACCCCGAATGGCCCATAGGTGGCGCTACAGCAACCAAAAGTTCAAAATTGCTCATAACTCTTAGACTGTTTGTCCCAGGATCAAGTGTCTTATATCGTTGGAATCCTTGGCTCAAGGCAGACAAAATGGCTATCTCCTATTCTGATTTAGGCAGGAAACATTTTCTGCTATGTCAAATTTTGTCCAAAACCTACTTTTGCGAACTAGTCTCTGGTTTTTTGCCCGATCGGAACCAAACCAGTCTAGGACAATTCTCTGGACTCTCTAGATCAATAATTATTGAAAAAAAGTTTAACTTTTGCATTTGGGTGCTTGTAACAGGGTCATTTAGAAAAGGGGTGTGGCAAAATACACTAAAAAGCCTATAAATCCCAAATGAAAACTCAGAACTCCACCAAAATTGATGAGCATATGTGTCAGAACATGGTGAGGAAGCATGCAGAGTTTCATGGAGATCGGACCATAGGTGGCGCTATAACTGGCAAAAAGCCTTCATTCTTATTAGGGGTTCAAGCATGAAATGCTGAAACCCTATTGTAATTGTAAGGTTTCGTAAAACGCATCGTGCAGGCCAAACCGTAAGGCCTAGAGACATGAAACCTGGCCAGACGGTAGGCCTCAGTTTGGGGACAACCTATCAGAGTATGACCCCGAATGGCCCATAGGTGGCGCTACAGCAACCAAAAGTTCAAAATTGCTCATAACTCTTAGACTGTTTGTCCCAGGATCAAGTGTCTTATATCGTTGGAATCCTTGGCTCAAGGTGGACAAAATGGCTATCTCCTATTCTGATTTAGGCAGGAAACATTTTCTGCTATGTCAAATTTTGTCCAAAACCTACTTTTGCGAACTAGTCTCTGGTTTTTTGCCCGATCGGAACCAAACCAGTCTAGGACAATTCTCTGGACTCTCTAGATCAATAATTATTGAAAAAAAGTTTAACTTTTGCATTTGGGTGCTTGTAACAGGGTCATTTAGAAAAGGGGTGTGGCAAAATACACTAAAAAGCCTATAAATCCCAAATGAAAACTCAGAACTCCACCAAAATTGATGAGCATATGTGTCAGAACATGGTGAGGAAGCATGCAGAGTTTCATGGAGATCGGACCATAGGTGGCGCTATAACTGGCAAAAAGCCTTCATTCTTATTAGGGGTTCAAGCATGACATGCTGAAACCCTATTGTAATTGTAAGGTTTCGTAAAACGCATCGTGCAGGCCAAACCGTAAGGCCTAGAGACATGAAACCTGGCCAGACGGTAGGCCTCAGTTTGGGGACAACCTATCAGAGTATGACCCCGAATGGCCCATAGGTGGCGCTACAGCAACCAAAAGTTCAAAATTGCTCATAACTCTTAGACTGTTTGTCCCAGGATCAAGTGTCTTATATCGTTGGAATCCTTGGCTCAAGGCAGACAAAATGGCTATCTCCAATTCTGATTTAGGCAGGAAACATTTTCTGCTATGTCACATTTTGTCCAAAACCTACTTTTGTGAACTAGTCTCTGGTTTTTTGCCCGATCGGAACCAAACCAGTCTAGGACAATTCTCTGGACTCTCTAGATCAATAATTATTGAAAAAAAGTTTAACTTTTGCATTTGGGTGCTTGTAACAGGGTCATTTAGAAAAGGGGTGTGGCAAAATACACTAAAAAGCCTATAAATCCCAAATGAAAACTCAGAACTCCACCAAAATTGATGAGCATATGTATCAGAACATGGTGAGGAAGCATGCAGAGTTTCATGGAGATCGGACCATAGGTGGCGCTATAACTGGCAAAAAGCCTTCATTCTTATTAGGGGTTCAAGCATGAAATGCTGAAACCCTATTGTAATTGTAAGGTTTCGTAAAACGCATCGTGCAGGCCAAACCGTAAGGCCTAGAGACATGAAACCTGGCCAGACGGTAGGCCTCAGTTTGGGGACAACCTATCAGAGTATGACCCCGAATGGCCCATAGGTGGCGCTACAGCAACCAAAAGTTCAAAATTGCTCATAACTCTTAGACTGTTTGTCCCAGGATCAAGTGTCTTATATCGTTGGAATCCTTGGCTCAAGGCGGACAAAATGGCTATCTCCAATTCTGATTTAGGCAGGGAACATTTTCTGCTATGTCAAATTTTGTCCAAAACCTACTTTTGCGAACTAGTCTCTGGTTTTTTGCCCGATCGGAACCAAACCAGTCTAGGACAATTCTCTGGACTCTCTAGATCAATAATTATTGAAAAAAAGTTTAACTTTTGCATTTGGGTGCTTGTAACAGGGTCATTTAGAAAAGGGGTGTGGCAAAATACACTAAAAAGCCTATAAATCCCAAATGAAAACTCAGAACTCCACCAAAATTGATGAGCATATGTGTCAGAACATGGTGAGGAAGCATGCAGAGTTTCATGGAGATCGGACCATAGGTGGCGCTATAACTGGCAAAAAGCCTTCATTCTTATTAGGGGTTCAAGCATGAAATGCTGAAACCCTATTGTAATTGTAAGGTTTCGTAAAACGCATCGTGCAGGCCAAACCGTAAGGCCTAGAGACATGAAACCTGGCCAGATGGTAGGCCTCAGTTTGGGGACAACCTATCAGAGTATGACCCCGAATGGCCCATAGGTGGCGCTACAGCAACCAAAAGTTCAAAATTGCTCATAACTCTTAGACTGTTTGTCCCAGGATCAAGTGTCTTATATCGTTGGAATCCTTGGCTCAAGGTGGACAAAATGGATATCTCCAATTCTGATTTAGGCAGGGAACATTTTCTGCTATGTCAAATTTTGTCCAAAACCTACTTTTGCGAACTAGTCTCTGGTTTTTTGCCCGATCGGAACCAAACCAGTCTAGGACAATTCTCTGGACTCTCTAGATCAATAATTATTGAAAAAAAGTTTAACTTTTGCATTTGGGTGCTTGTAACAGGGTCATTTAGAAAAGGGGTGTGGCAAAATACACTAAAAAGCCTATAAATCCCAAATGAAAACTCAGAACTCCACCAAAATTGATGAGCATATGTGTCAGAACATGGTGAGGAAGCATGCAGAGTTTCATGGAGATCGGACCATAGGTGGCGCTATAACTGGCAAAAAGCCTTCATTCTTATTAGGGGTTCAAGCATGAAATGCTGAAACCCTATTGTAATTGTAAGGTTTCGTAAAACGCATCGTGCAGGCCAAACCGTAAGGCCTAGAGACATGAAACCTGGCCAGATGGTAGGCCTCAGTTTGGGGACAACCTATCAGAGTATGACCCCGAATGGCCCATAGGTGGCGCTACAGCAACCAAAAGTTCAAAATTGCTCATAACTCTTAGACTGTTTGTCCCAGGATCAAGTGTCTTATATCGTTGGAATCCTTGGCTCAAGGCGGACAAAATGGCTATCTCCAATTCTGATTTAGGCAGGAAACATTTTCTGCTATGTCAAATTTTGTCCAAAACCTACTTTTGCGAACTAGTCTCTGGTTTTTTGCCCGATCGGAACCAAACCAGTCTAGGACAATTCTCTGGACTCTCTAGATCAATAATTATTGAAAAAAAGTTTAACTTTTGCATTTGGGTGCTTGTAACAGGGTCATTTAGAAAAGGGGTGTGGCAAAATACACTAAAAAGCCTATAAATCCCAAATGAAAACTCAGAACTCCACCAAAATTGATGAGCATATGTGTCAGAACATGGTGAGGAAGCATGCAGAGTTTCATGGAGATCGGACCATAGGTGGCGCTATAACTGGCAAAAAGCCTTCATTCTTATTAGGGGTTCAAGCATGAAATGCTGAAACCCTATTGTAATTGTAAGGTTTCGTAAAACGCATCGTGCAGGCCAAACCGTAAGGCCTAGAGACATGAAACCTGGCCAGACGGTAGGCCTCAGTTTGGGGACAACCTATCAGAGTATGACCCCGAATGGCCCATAGGTGGCGCTACAGCAACCAAAAGTTCAAAATTGCTCATAACTCTTAGACTGTTTGTCCCAGGATCAAGTGTCTTATATCGTTGGAATCCTTGGCTCAAGGCAGACAAAATGGCTATCTCCTATTCTGATTTAGGCAGGAAACATTTTCTGCTATGTCAAATTTTGTCCAAAACCTACTTTTGCGAACTAGTCTCTGGTTTTTTGCCCGATCGGAACCAAACCAGTCTAGGACAATTCTCTGGACTCTCTAGATCAATAATTATTGAAAAAAAGTTTAACTTTTGCATTTGGGTGCTTGTAACAGGGTCATTTAGAAAAGGGGTGTGGCAAAATACACTAAAAAGCCTATAAATCCCAAATGAAAACTCAGAACTCCACCAAAATTGATGAGCATATGTGTCAGAACATGGTGAGGAAGCATGCAGAGTTTCATGGAGATCGGACCATAGGTGGCGCTATAACTGGCAAAAAGCCTTCATTCTTATTAGGGGTTCAAGCATGAAATGCTGAAACCCTATTGTAATTGTAAGGTTTCGTAAAACGCATCGTGCAGGCCAAACCGTAAGGCCTAGAGACATGAAACCTGGCCAGACGGTAGGCCTCAGTTTGGGGACAACCTATCAGAGTATGACCCCGAATGGCCCATAGGTGGCGCTACAGCAACCAAAAGTTCAAAATTGCTCATAACTCTTAGACTGTTTGTCCCAGGATCAAGTGTCTTATATCGTTGGAATCCTTGGCTCAAGGTGGACAAAATGGCTATCTCCAATTCTGATTTAGGCAGGGAACATTTTCTGCTATGTCAAATTTTGTCCAAAACCTACTTTTGCGAACTAGTCTCTGGTTTTTTGCCCGATCGGAACCAAACCAGTCTAGGACAATTCTCTGGACTCTCTAGATCAATAATTATTGAAAAAAAGTTTAACTTTTGCATTTGGGTGCTTGTAACAGGGTCATTTAGAAAAGGGGTGTGGCAAAATACACTAAAAAGCCTATAAATCCCAAATGAAAACTCAGAACTCCACCAAAATTGATGAGCATATGTGTCAGAACATGGTGAGGAAGCATGCAGAGTTTCATGGAGATCGGACCATAGGTGGCGCTATAACTGGCAAAAAGCCTTCATTCTTATTAGGGGTTCAAGCATGAAATGCTGAAACCCTATTGTAATTGTAAGGTTTCGTAAAACGCATCGTGCAGGCCAAACCGTAAGGCCTAGAGACATGAAACCTGGCCAGATGGTAGGCCTCAGTTTGGGGACAACCTATCAGAGTATGACCCCGAATGGCCCATAGGTGGCGCTACAGCAACCAAAAGTTCAAAATTGCTCATAACTCTTAGACTGTTTGTCCCAGGATCAAGTGTCTTATATCGTTGGAATCCTTGGCTCAAGGCGGACAAAATGGCTATCTCAGATTTGCTCGCCCTTCAGGCGACAATTTCGAGTAAATTGCAGTTTTTTGAAAAACCTATTTTTGCTGACTTCTCCTAGGTTTTTGGCCTGATTGGAACCAAACCACCGCAAGACTATTCTCTGGAGTCCGACAATCCATAATCATCCAAAAAATTCAAAATTTCAGTTAACGGTCGATAAGGGGAACCAAAATCTTTGATGGCACCAGGGCCATTTTTACTAAAATGATTATAAATTGTGAACGGAAAGAGATTTTTTTTTGCTAACTTTGGGATACATCTTCGTGAGCTCAATCTGAGATCACTTAAAAAAATCGCAACAATTGGCCTCTAGATGGCACTATAAAACGGTTATAACTTGTGAACGGAAAGAGATATTTTCGCAAAACTTGGGACACGTGTTTATGAGCTCATTTTGAGGTCACGTGAAAAAAAATCATGACAATTGGCTACTTGGTGGCGCTATAAAATGGTTATAACTTGTGAATGGAAAGAGATATTTTCTCCAAATTTGGGACACATGTTCATAAGCTCAATTTGAGTTGACATGAAAAAAATCGTGACAATTGGCCACTTGGTGGCGCTATAACAGTGAAAAAAATCATACAAATAGCTATAAGGGCACCCAACCGTTAGTCTACTGAAAATTGGCATGCAGTGTCTTTGTCCAGGGTGCCATGATAGTCTATGAGAACATTGGTGTATCTCAAAAAACTCAGTATACGTCATTGGCACAATGCCTTGAAGGAGCCTTAGAAGTTTCAAGCCCGTGTTTTTTTCACAGGAGTGACCTCCTAAGAATCCTTGCCGAGTCTAACAATACCAAACATGCCAGGTTTCGCCTTATGGTTTTTGTAAGTGTCATTTAGAGCTTTAAAAAATTGTGTTTATCTTCAAAGCCGTTAGTCAAATTGAGACAACAACAAAAAAACAAAGGAAATTTGAAAACATAGGTAAATAGCTAAACAATAACGCCAAAATGTTAAAATTATGATAGGAACTGACAAAAAAATAAATTAAATCCAATCAATTTCACCCATGGATCATTTTGATGCTCTCACATGTTTGAAACGAACAATGATGGATTGTGATGAAATTTGTTTTGAATTGGGACTGGGGCCCGCCTTGATAATCCTACTTAAGGGCCCGGTGTTGGCTCGTTCGTTACGCCACTGAATATAATTGTCTAAACTCCTTATTAAAATTACATATTTACAACAAATCTGACACATATATACAGTATGGGCACACTTTGAGTACTACTAATAAAAGTGGTGGAGATCAGGCAAGACTATAAGAAGACTCAGGCAAAAGGTGCTATAACTGTAAAAACGCTTTAAAACCATATATTTCCTATGGTAAACTGCCTGTATAAGCTGTAAATTGACATTTTCATCTATGATGGCAGTTGTTAAATGCTTGCTAAATAAAACTTAATGTCTTTTGATGCTTGTGTGCTTAACTTCTTAACCCGCACCGGATCGTGGGCGGGGGGGTTGACGGAAGTGGGCGTGTGTGTACTTTTATTTACTTTTGTTTTATACAAAATATTCAATCAACTATCACAAACTATGCATCATTTGAAAGCTAAAACACTCAAGATTCATGTTCTGAACTTGTTTTTGCAATAAATACACCAGAGAGGAAAGGGTTAAATGAAACGCTAAAGGACCGGCCATGTAAACATTAGCAAAATATTAGCGATACTCATCTTTCATCTCCTGTCGTTCGGATCAGATCGGACGAATCCAATAAACACCCGCATACATCTCTGTGTAAGAGTCCACTCTTCAAAATGCATCCCACTTTTTAATCCAAAACAACGAAAAAATAGGGAAAAAACTAAAAATCCTCCGTTGTTTGCAAGAGAGTTTGAGTTAGCGTAATCAATCATGTCCATTTTCAATGAAATATCGATTCTAATCCTTTTCCGGCAAACTCCCCCTACTAGAATAGCCTCTCCCACGTATTATAAACCCTCCCTCGTCTCTCTCCTTCAATCAGAGACTCTCCTGGGATGCATCATAGAGGAAGCGCTTTACAGGCTTGGTGAGCTGTCAATCATTGCGCCCATGGTTTTCGTTGGATAAAGGCACTCGGTGCCCAGCCAATGCCTTTCCAACAAAGGTTTGATTGATGGACTTAGTAACCAATCAAAAGGCATTATCTTGCGCAGTTTACGTAAGTAGGCTTTGGTGAATACTGTTTGTGCGCTGGCTGCGCGCTCTCCATGGCGCAACTGCAGTGGAGCGCGCAGACTCTTACTGACGCTTCCCATCAGCTAAATTAGTTTTTTACACTTTGTAATCTCTGTAAATAGCTGCTTTAGTTTTTCAGTAACTGTTTATCCATTATAATTAGTAGTTTATTGCAGATTTATTTGAATGAAAAACTACTCTTTACAATAGCAAATGTTCTGAAATAAATGGCCTTTTTGAAATGACGCCTAGACTTTTCTTGACATAAAAGCTCACAGAAGCTACATTACTGAGAGAATCATCCTCATATTTGAATCATGACATGATTAGACATTCAGTTTTATATTTAAGTTATTTTCAGGCTCTTAACATTAAATTATAATATTTTTTTCCCTAAGTGAAAAAAAAAAAAAAAACGTGAGTCACTTACATGTATATTTACATGTATATTACTCTGTTCCCATATTACTTTGAGTTATTATGACTCTTGGGTAGCAATATTTCAAGTGTCTAGTTTAAAATAAGACCAGATTTATGAATATAGACCATAGGGTTTAAGAGCTGTAGACATTTTCATTTGGGTATATCGTTTTCAAAGAATTCTCAAAAATGGGGCGCTTGTTAAGAGGTTAAAGGCCTTAAAGGCCTTAACTGCTTGAACCCCGATAAATGCTGCTTGCAGCTTTAATTATTATTATTATTATTATTATTATTATTATTCAGCCGTAAAACGCATCGTGCAGACCAAACTGTAAGGGCTAGAGACTTGAAACTTGGCCAATAGGTAGTACAAAAATCGAGGAGAGGTTATCAAATTATGAGCCACATTGGCCTATAGGTGGCGCTATAGCAATCAATTGCGCGAAACTATTCATAACTCCTAAACCGTATGTCGTAGACTCAAGTGTCTTATGTCATTGGAAAGGTGAGTCCATGACGAACAAAACGTATATCTCCGATTTCATTTGCGCCATGATAGATTTTCCGCCATTTTGAATTTTGTCAAAAAACTACTTTTGCGAACTAGTCCTAGGTTTTTCGCTTGATCGGAACCAAACCAGTGCAGAAATGTTCTCTGGAGTCTGAATATCAATAATCATTGAAAAAAAGTAATAATTTCGATTCACGGTTATTAAGGGGCGTAATAATAGACGTTCAGGGCGGAGCCTATTTTACTAAAAAGGTTATAACTCAAGATTACAATGAGATATCTTCACCAAACTTGGTACACATGTGTAAGGGCTCAATCTTTGGTCACAATAAAAAAAATGCGATGATTGAACACTTGGTGGCGCTATAATATGAAAAAAACATGAAAAGGGCTATAACCACCCGACCGCTAGTCCGATTGACTTGAAAATTGGTATGCAGTGTCTTGGTCCAAGGTACCAAGTACGTCTATGAGCACATTGGCGTATCTCAAAAAACATGGCCGCCACAGCCAATTAAATTTGAGCACCTATTAGACAAGGTTAATGGAGGCCGATCAGAACGAAACTCAATGGGTATGTTTGACTTATGGCCCTAGAGGTCTGTAAGAATTTTGAAAGAAATCGGCCACTAGTTGGCGCTAACGAGTTTTATGGCTCTGTGATCACGTGGTGTTGCACACATCCCCAAAATGTGCATATCATTTGATAGATCTCCTCATACTGAACAACTTTGCCTCTTGAACTATTGCTGTCAATCAAATCGTTCATTAAATATTTGTGATTATGTTTAAAACCTACTTTTGCGAACTAGTCCCTGGATTTTTCATTGATCGGAACCAAACCAGTCTAGGAAAATTCTCTGGACTCTCTAGATCAATAATTATTGAAAAAAAGTTGAACTTTTGCATTTGGATGGCTAAAACAGGGTCATTTAGAAGAGGGGCGTAGCAAAATACACTCAAAAGCCTATAAATCCTAAAGGAAAACTCAAAACTTCACGAAAATTGTTATGTATATGTAACATAACATGCTGAAGAAGCATGCAAAGTTTCATGGAGATCGGACCATAGGTGGCGCTATAACTGTTAAAAAGCTTTGAAAACCATGTATTCCCTATGGTGAATTGCCTGTATTGGCTGTAAATGGTATTTTCCATCTCTGTAATCAGGTGGGGTAAAAAACATCCACATAATATGCAGAAATTATGATAGATCTCCTCATACTGAACAACTTTGCCTCAAGAACCAATACTGTCAATCAAATTGTTATTTATTTATTCACAATTATGTTCAAAACGTATTACCTAAAATTACCACCAGATGGCAGCAGAAGACCACTCATTGGTTCATTCTGCTTACTAAGCATATTTAAACTATATAAAATCATTATAATAATGTTGCAAATGACATTTTGTCAATGTTTAGCAATTAATTTGTTCATTTGATTAATGTTTTACAATAATTATTATATTACAATTAAAATAATGCCTGAAAATATGTTTTAAAGGGGAAAACCTGGAATAAGCTATTTGTTACCCATCATTAATTTCAAATATCTATATCTCTAACAAAATGTGCATTTGAGTTAAGCACGTTTGAAGACATTAACTTGGAAAATGTGCCCATTAAATGAAAAACAGACAAAATGAAAATGAGCCAATGAGTGGTTCTCTGCTGCCACCTGCTGGGCTTAAATAGTCATTTTGTCATACTATTTACTTATCATGTACTATTATTCCTATTTAGACATTATAAAGTCACTATTACAATATTTACAATCACATTTAGTCAAAATAATTTATTTCAAATATATCTGCAACAAAAATAAAGTTTAAATGAGTTAACATGGAAAATGTGTTTATTACATGTTCCCTACAATTGCCACAAAACCACCAGCAGAGGACCACTCATTGGCCCATTCTGCTCACTAATAAAGTTGAATATATGAATTGTATAAAATCACATTTTGTTAAGGTTTACCACTTCATTTGTACTGACATATCACATCAATGCTAGCAATGTTGTTAAATCATGCTAATACTAATAATAGTAAATCATGGTAATCTATGGTAAATCATGGTAAAATATGGTAAATGATGCTATAATCATAATTAACTATGGTTAATCATACTAGAAAGTGATATATCATGGTAATTCATGCTACACATATCTGCTTACATTTTATCATTTATTCAAAATAATTATTTAAATTAAAGCTGCAAGCAGCATTTAGCGGGGTTCAAGCCTTTAAGGCCTTTAAGCACACAAGCATCAAAATACATTAAGTTTTATTTAGCAAGATTTTAAACACTGAAATAATTTAATTGGCTATGGCGGCAATGTTTTTTGAGATAGGCCAATGTCCTCATAGACATACATGGGACCTTGGGCCAAGACACTGCATACCAATTTTCAAGTCAATCGGACTAGCGGTCGGGTAGTTATAGCCATTTTCATGTTTTTTTTGTGTTATAGCGCCACCAAGTGTTCAATCGTCGCTATTTTTTTATCGAGACCAAAGATTGAGCCCATACACATGTGTACCAAGTTTGGTGAAGATATCTCATTTTCTTCTTGAGTTATAGCTGTTTTAGTAAAATAGGCTCCTCCCACAACATTCGTTTTCCGCCCCTTAGCGACCGTGAATCGAAATTTCAACTTTTTTTCGATAATTATTGATATTCAGACTCCAGAGAATATTTCTGCACTGGTTTGGTTCCGATCAAGCGAAAAACCTAGGACTAGTTTGCAAAAGTAGTTTTTTGACATAATTCAAAATGGCGGAAAATCTATCATGGCGCAAATGAAATCGGAGATATACGTTATGTTCGTCATGGACTCACCTTTCCAAAGATATAAGACACTTGAGTCTACGATATACGGTTTAGGAGTTATGAGCAGTTTTGCGCAATTGATTGCTATAGCGCCACCTATAGGCCAATCTGGCTCATAATTTGATAACCTCTCCTCTATGTTTGTACTACCTATTGGCCAAGTTTCAAGTCTCTAGCCCTTACGGTTTGGGCTGCACGATGTGTTTTACTGCAGAATAATATTATTTTGTGTGTAGTACAATAAAATGAACAGCGGGGGGCAGCAAACGACCACTTATTGGCTTAATATACCATTATTATCAAATGAACTCTGTAATTTTAACCTTTTTTAACTTTTATAGAGGCAAATATTGTCCGATCTGTCTGAAATTTTTCATGCTTGTTTAGAGGCATAGGATACATGTTCTGACTTGTTTTTAAGTAGATCTGAACATTCATTGAATAGAGAGATGGAAAATACAATTTACAGCCAATACAGGCAATTCACCATAGGGAATACATGGTTTTCAAAGCTTTTTAACAGTTTTAGTGCCACCTATGGTCCGATCTCCATGAAACTTTGCATGCTTTTTCAGCATGCTATGTCACATATACATAACAATTTTCGTGAAGTTTTGAGTTTTCCTTTAAGATTTATAGGCTATTGAGTGTATTTTGCTACGTCCCTCTTCTAAATGATTCTGTTATAGCCATGTAAATGCAAAAGTTGAACTTTTTTTGATAATTATTGATCTAGAGAGTCCAGAGAATTGTCCTAGACTGGTTTGCTTCCGATCGGGCAAAAAACCAGGGACTAGTTTGCAAAAGTAGGTTTTTAACATAATTGCAAATATTTAATAAACGATTTGATTGACAGCAATGGTTCTAGAGGCAAAGGTGTTCAATATGAGGAGATCTATCAAATGATATGCATATTTTGTGGATGTGTGCAACACCACGTGATTACAGAGCCATAAAACTCATTAGAGCCAACTAGTGGCCGATTTGTTTCAAAATTCTTACAGACCTCTAGGGCCATGAGTCAAACATGCCCATCGAGTTTCGTTCCGATTGGCCTCCGTTAACCTTGTCTAATAGGTGCTTAAATTTAATTGGCTGTGGCGGCCATGATTTTTGAGATACGCCAATGTCCTCATAGACATGCATGGTACCTTGGACCAAGACACTGCATACCAATTTTCAAGTCAATCGGACTAGCGCTCGGCAGGTTATAGCCATTTTCATGTTTTTTTCGTGTTATAGCGCCACCAAGTGTTCAATCGTCGCTATTTTTTTATCGAGACCAAATATCGAGCCCATACACATGTCTACCAAGTTTGGTGAAGATATCTCATTTTGTTCTTGAGTTATAGCTGTTTTAGTAAAATAGGCTCCTCCCACAACATTCGTTTTCCGCCCCTTAGCGACCGTGAATCGAAATTTCAACTTTTTTTCGATAATTATTGATATTCAGACTCCATAGAACATTTCTGCACTGGTTTGGTTTCGATCAAGCGAAAAACCTAGGACTAGTTTGCAAAAGTAGTTTTTTGACAAAATTCAAAATGGCGGAAAATCTATCATGGCGCAAATGAAATCGGAGATATACGTTTTGTTCGTCATGAACTCACCTTTCCAATGATATAAGACACTTGAGTCTACGACATACGGTTTAGGAGTTATGAGCAGTTTCGCGCAATTGATTGCTATAGCGCCACCTATAGGCCAATCTGGCTCATAATTTGATAACCTCTCCTCGATTTTTCTACTATCTATTGGCCAAGTTTCAAGTCTCTAGCCCTTACAGTTTGGGCTGCACGATGCGTTTTACGGCAGAATAATAATAATAATAATAATAATAATAATAAATATACATGGGACCTTGGACCAAGACACTGCATACCAATTTTCAAGTCAATCGGACTAGCGGTCGGGTAGTTATAGCCATTTTCATGTTTTTTTCATGTTATAGCGCCACCAAGTGTTCAATCATCGCGATTTCTTTATCCTGACCAAAGACTGAGCCCATACACATGTGTACCAAGTGTGGTGAAGATATCTCATTTCTTTCTTGATTTATAGCCATTTTAGTAAAATAGGCTCCTCCCACAACAGTCGTTTTCCGCCCCTTAGCGACCGTGAATAGAAATTTAAACTTTTTTTTCAATTATTATTGATATTCAGACTCCAGAGAACATTTCTGCACTGGTTTGGTTCCGATCAAGCAAGAAACCTAGGACTAGTTTGCAAAAGTAGTTTTTTAACAAAATTCAAAATGGCGGAAAATGTATCATGGCGCAAATGAAATCGGAGATATACATTTTGTTCGTCATTGACTCACCTTTCCAATGATATAAGACACTTGAGTCTACGACATACGGTTTAGGAGTTATGAGCAGTTTCGCGCAATTGATTGCTTTAGCGCCACCTATAGGCCAATCTGGCTCATAATTTGATAACCTCTCCTCTCTGTTTGTACTACCTATTGGCCAAGTTTCAAGTCTCTAGCCCTTACGGTTTGGGCTGCACGATGTGTTTTACTGCAGAATAATATTATTTTGTGTGTAGTACAATAAAATGAACAGCGGGGGGCGGCAAACGACCACTTATTGGCTTAATATACCAGAACTCTGTAATGTTAACATTTTTTTACTTTTATAGAGGCAAATATTGTCCGAACTGTCTGAAATTTTTCATGCTTGTTTAGAGGCATAGGATACATGTTCTGACTTGTTTTTAAGTAGATCTGAGCATTCATTTAATAGAGAGATGGAAAATACTATTTACAGCCAATACAGGCAATTCACCATAGGGAATACATGGTTTTCAAAGCTTTTTAACAGTTTTAGCGCCACCTATGGTCCGATCTCCATGAAACTTTGCATGCTTCTTCAGCATGTTATGTCACATATACATAACAATATTCGTGACGTTTTGAGTTTTCCTTTAAGATTTATAGGCTATTGAGTGTATTTTGCTACGTCCCTCTTCTAAATGATCCTTTTATAGCCATGTAAATGCAAAAGTTGAACTTTTTTTGATAATTATTGATCTAGAGAGTCCATAGAATTGTCCTAGACTGGTTTGGTTCCGATCGGGCAAAAAACCAGGGACTAGTTCGTAAAAGTAGGTTTTTAACATAATTGCAAATATTTAATGAACGATTTGATTGACAGCAATGGTTCTAGAGGCAAAGGTGTTCAATATGAAGAGATCTATCAAATGATATGCATATTTTGTGGATGTGTGCAACACCACGTGATTACAGAGCCATAAAACTCATTAGCACCAACTAGTGGCCGATTTGTTTCAAAATTCTTACAGACCTCTAGGGCCATGAGTCAAACATGCCCATCGAGTTTCGTTCCGATTGGCCTCCGTTAACCTTGTCTAATAGGTGCTTAAATGTAATTGGCTGTGGCGGCCATGATTTTTGAGATACGCCAATGTCCTCATAGACATACATGGGACCTTGGACCAAGACACTGCATACCAATTTTCAAGTCAATCGGACTAGCGCTCGGCAGGTTATAGCCATTTTCATGTTTTTTTCGTGTTATAGCGCCACCAAGTGTTCAATCGTCGTTATTTTTTTATCGAGACCAAATACTGAGCCCATACACATGTGTACCAAGGTTGATGAAGATATCTCATTTTGTTCTTGAGTTATAGCTGTTTTAGTAAAATAGGCTCCTCCCACAACATTCGTTTTCTGCCCCTTAGCGAACGTGAATCGAAATTTAAACTTTTTTTCGATAATTATTGATATTCAGACTCCAGAAAACATTTCTGCACTGGTTTGGTTCCGATCAAGCAAAAAACCTAGGACTAGTTCGCAAAAGTAGTTTTTTGACAAAATTCAAAATGGCGGAAAATCTATCATGGCGCAAATGAAATCGGAGATATACGTTTTGTTCGTCATGGACTCACCTTTCCAATGATATAAGACACTTGAGTCTACGACATACGGTTTAGGAGTTATGAGCAGTTTCGCGCAATTGATTGCTATAGCGCCACCTATAGGCCAATCTGGCTCATAATTTGATAACCTCTCCTCGTTTTGTGTACTACCATCTGACAAAGTTTCAAAGTTCCAGCCCTTACGGTTTGGGCTGCACGATGCGTTTTAGCGGAGAATAATAATAATAATAACGAGCAGCATTTAGCGGGGTTCAAGCCTTTAAGGCCTTTAAGCACACAAGCATCAAAAGACATCAAGTTTTATTTAGCAAGATTTTAAACACTGAAATAATTTAATTGGCTGTGGCGGCAATGTTTTTTGAGATAGGCCAATGTCCTCATAGACATACATGGGACCTTGGACCAAGACACTGCATACCAATTTTCAAGTCAATCGGACTAGCGGTCGGGTAGTTATAGCCATTTTCATGTTTTTTTCATGTTATAGCGCCACCAAGTGTTCAATCATCGCGATTTCTTTATCCTGACCAAAGACTGAGCCCATACACATGTGTATCAAGTGTGGTGAAGATATCTCATTTCTTTCTTGATTTATAGCCATTTTAGTAAAATAGGCTCCTCCCACAACAGTCGTTTTCCGCCCCTTAGCGACCGTGAATAGAAATTTCAACTTTTTTTCAATTATTATTGATATTCAGACTCCAGAGAACATTTCTGCACTGGTTTGGTTCCGATCAAGCAAGAAACCTAGGACTAGTTCGCAAAAGTAGTTTTTTAACAAAATTCAAAATGGCTGAAAATGTATCATGGCGCAAATGAAATCGGAGATATACATTTTGTTCGTCATGGACTCACCTTTCCAATGATATAAGACACTTGAGTCTACGACATACGGTTTAGGAGTTAAGAGCAGTTTCGCGCAATTGATTGCTATAGCGCCACCTATAGGCCAATCTGGCTCATAATTTGATAACCTCTCCTCTCTGTGTGTACTACCTATTGGCCAAGTTTCAAGTCTCTAGCCCTTACGGTTTGGGCTGCACGATGTGTTTTACTGCAGAATAATATTATTTTGTGTGTAGTACAATAAAATGAACAGCGGGGGGCGGCAAACGACCACTTATTGGCTTAATATACCAGAACTCTGTAATGTTAACATTTTTTTACTTTTATAGAGGCAAATATTGTCCGAACTGTCTGAAATTTTTCATGCTTGTTTAGAGGCATAGGATACATGTTCTGACTTGTTTTTAAGTAGATCTGAGCATTCATTTAATAGAGAGATGGAAAATACTATTTACAGCCAATACAGGCAATTCACCATAGGGAATACATGGTTTTCAAAGCTTTTTAACAGTTTTAGCGCCACCTATGGTCCGATCTCCATGAAACTTTGCATGCTTCTTCAGCATGTTATGTCACATATACATAACAATATTCGTGACGTTTTGAGTTTTCCTTTAAGATTTATAGGCTATTGAGTGTATTTTGCTACGTCCCTCTTCTAAATGATCCTTTTATAGCCATCCAAATGCAAAAGTTGAACTTTTTTTGATAATTATTGATCTAGAGAGTCCATAGAATTGTCCTAGACTGGTTTGGTTCCGATCGGGCAAAAAACCAGGGACTAGTTCGTAAAAGTAGGTTTTTAACATAATTGCAAATATTTAATGAACGATTTGATTGATAGCAATGGTTCTAGAGGCAAAGGTGTTCAATATGAAGAGATCTATCAAATGATATGCATATTTTGTGGATGTGTGCAACACCACGTGATTACAGAGCCATAAAACTCATTAGCACCAACTAGTGGCCGATTTGTTTCAAAATTCTTACAGACCTCTAGGGCCATGAGTCAAACATGCCCATCGAGTTTCGTTCCGATTGGCCTCCGTTAACCTTGTCTAATAGGTGCTTAAATGTAATTGGCTGTGGCGGCCATGATTTTTGAGATACGCCAATGTCCTCATAGACATACATGGTACCTTGGACCAAGACACTGCATACCAATTTCCAAGACAATCGGACTAGCGCTCGGCAGGTTATAGCCATTTTCATGTTTTTTTCGTGTTATAGCGCCACCAAGTGTTCAATCTCCGTTATTTTTTTGTCGAGACCAAATACTGAGCCTATACACATGTGTACCAAGTTTGGTGAAGATATCTCATTTTGTTCTTGAGTTATAGCTGTTTTAGTAAAATAGGCTCCTCCCACAACATTCGTTTTCCGCCCTTTAGCGAACATGAATCGAAATTTCAACTTTTTTTCGATAATTATTGATATTCAGACTCCAGAGAACATTTCTGCACTGGTTTGGTTCCGATCAAGCAAAAAACCTAGGACTAGTTCGCAAAAGTAGTTTTTTGACAAAATTCAAAATGGCGGAAAATCTATCATGGCGCAAATGAAATCGGAGATATACGTTTTGTTCGTCATGGACTCACCTTTCCAATGATATAAGACACTTGAGGCTACGACATACGGTTTAGGAGTTATGAGCAGTTTCACGCAATTGATTGCTATAGCGCCACCTATAGGCCAATCTGGCTCATAATTTGATAACCTCTCCTCGTTTTGTGTACTACCATCTGACAAAGTTTCAAAGTTCCAGCCCTTACGGTTTGGGCTGCACGATGCGTTTTAGCGGAGAATAATAATAATAATAATAATAATAATAATAATAATAATAATAAAAATCAGTACAATTACAATAGGGTTTCAGCACTTCGTGCTTGAACCCCTAATAAATATAGCTGCAAGCAGCAATTATCGGGGTTCAAGCCAATTAAGGCATTTAAGCACATTTGCATAAAAAGTTATTGTGTTTTATTTAGCCATTAAATGTAACCTTTAAAATCATAGAGAGAAAATGCCCATTTACAGCTAAAATGGGTATTTTACATTTTGAAATATGCTTATTAAATGTTTGGTGGTTTTGTAATTTTAAGGAATATGTAATAGGCACATTTTCCATGTTAACTCATTTAAACATTAATTTTGTTGCAGATATATTTGAAATAAATTATTTTGACAAAATGTGATTGTAAATATTGTAATAGTGACTTTATAATGTCTAAATAGGAATTATAGAACATGATAAGTAAA
Source organism: Romanogobio albipinnatus (assembly GCA_023566225.1). Taxonomy (NCBI): domain Eukaryota; kingdom Metazoa; phylum Chordata; class Actinopteri; order Cypriniformes; family Gobionidae; genus Romanogobio; species Romanogobio albipinnatus. The sequence continues at coordinate 30,398,335 of CM042244.1, forward strand.
TAGTATGAAAAAAATGACTATTTAAGCCCAGCAGGTGGCAGCAGAGAAGTACTCATTGGCTCATTTTCATTTTAATTGTCTGTTTTTCATTTAATGGGCACATTTTGCAAGTTAATGCCTTCAAATGTGCTAACTCACATGCACATTTAGTTGGAGATAGAGATATTTGAAATTAATGATGGGTAACAAATAGCTTATTCCAGGTTTTCCCCTTTAAATCATATTTTCAGGCATTATTTTAATTGTAATATAATAATTATTGTAAAACATTAATCAAATGAACAAATTAATTGCTAAACATTGACAAAATGTCATTTGCAACATTATTATAATGATTTTATAAAGTTTAAATATGCTTAGTAAGCAAAATGAACCAATGAGTGGTCTTCTGCTGCCATCTGGTGGTAATTTTAGGTAATACGTTTTGAACATAATTGTGAATAAATAAAAAACAATTTGATTGACAGTATTGGTTCTTGAGGCAAAGTTGTTCAGTATGAGGAGATCTATCATAATTTCTGCATATTATGTGGATGTTTTTTTACCCCACCTGATTACAGAGATGGAAAATACCATTTACAGCCAATACAGGCAATTCACCATAGGGAATACATGGTTTTCAAAGCTTTTTAACAGTTATAGCGCCACCTATGATCCGATCTCCATGAAACTTTGCATGCTTCTTCAGCATGTTATGTCACATATACATAACAATTTTCGTGAAGTTTTGAGTTTTCCTTTAGGATTTATAGGCTTTTGAGTGTATTTTGCTACGCCCCTCTTCTAAATGACCCTGTTATAGCCATCCAAATGCAAAAGTTCAACTTTTTTTCAATGATTATTGATCTAGAGAGTCCAGAGAATTGTCCTAGACTGGTTTGGTTCCGATCAATGAAAAATCCAGGGACTAGTTCGCAAAAGTAGGTTTTAAACATAATTACAAATATTTAATGAAAGATTTGATTGACAGCAATAGTTCAAGAGGCAAAGTTGTTCAGTATGAGGAGATCTATCAAATGATATGCATATTTTGGGGATGTGTGCAACACCACGTGATCACAGAGCCATAAAACTCGTTAGCGCCAACTAGTGGCCGATTTCTTTCAAAATTCTTACAGACCTCTAAGGCCATGAGTCGAACATGCCCATCGAGTTTCGTTCCGATCGACCTTCGTTAACCTTGTCTAATAGGTGCTCAAATTTAATTGGCTGTGGCGGCCATGTTTTTTGAGATACGCCAATGTCCTCATAGACATACTTGGCACCTTGGACCAAGACACTGCATACCAATTTTCAAGTCAATCGGACTAGCGGTCGGGTGGTTATAGCCCTTTTCATGTTTTTTTCATATTATAGCGCCACCAAGTGTTCAATCATCGCATTTTTTTTATTGTGACCAAAGATTGAGCCCTTACACATGTGTACCAAGTTTGGTGAAGATATCTCATTGTAATCTTGAGTTATAACCTTTTTAGTAAAATAGGCTCCGCCCTGAACGTCTATTATTACGCCCCTTAATAACCGTGAATCGAAATTATTACTTTTTTTCAATGATTATTGATATTCAGACTCCAGAGAACATTTCTGTACTGGTTTGGTTCCGATCGGACTAAAATCCAGGGACTAGTTCGCAAAAGTAGTTTTTTGACAAAATTCAAAATGGCGGAAAATCTATCATGGCGGAAATGAAATCGGAGATATACGTTTTGTTCGTCAGGGACTCACCTTTCCAATGATATAAGACACTTGAGTCTACGACATACGGTCTAGGAGTTATGAGCAGTTTCGCGCAATTGATTGCTATAGCGCCACCTATAGGCCAATGTGGCTCATAATTTGATAACCTTTCCTCGATTTTTGTACTACCTATTGGCCAAGTTTCAAGTCTCTAGCCCTTACAGTTTGGTCTGCACGATGCGTTTTACGGCTGAATAATAATAATAATAATAATAATAATAATAATAATAAAAATCAGCACAAATACAATAGGGTTTCAGCACTTCGTGCTTGAACCCCTAAATAGAGATCAAACCACAAGTGGGACTATAACTGTTAAACATTTAATAAGCATATTTGAAAAGGTAAAATACCGGTATTAGCTGTAAATGGCATTTTCTCTCTATGATTTTAAAGGTTACATTTGATGGCTAAATAAAACATAATAACTTTTTATGCAAATGTGCTTAATTGCCTTAATTGGCTTGAACCCCGATAATTGCTGCTCGCAGCTATATTTATTATTATTATTATTATTATTATTATTATTATTCAGCCGTAAAACGCATCGTGCAGACCAAACTGTAAGGGCTAGAGACTTGAAACTTGGCCAATAGGTAGTACAAAAATCGAGGAAAGGTTATCAAATTATGAGCCACATTGGCCTATAGGTGGCGCTATAGCAATCAATTGCGCGAAACTGCTCATAACTCCTAGACCGTATGTCGTAGACTCAAGTGTCTTATATCATTGGAAAGGTGAGTCCCTGACGAACAAAACGTATATCTCCGATTTCATTTCCGCCATGATAGATTTTCCGCCATTTTGAATTTTGTCAAAAAACTACTTTTGCGAACTAGTCCCTGGATTTTAGTCCGATCGGAACCAAACCAGTACAGAAATGTTCTCTGGAGTCTGAATATCAATAATCATTGAAAAAAAGTAATAATTTCGATTCACGGTTATTAAGGGGCGTAATAATAGACGTTCAGGGCGGAGCCTATTTTACTAAAAAGGTTATAACTCAAGATTACAATGAGATATCTTCACCAAACTTGGTACACATGTGTAAGGGCTCAATCTTTGGTCACAATAAAAAAAATGCGATGATTGAACACTTGGTGGCGCTATAATATGAAAAAAACATGAAAAGGGCTATAACCACCCGACCGCTAGTCTGATTGACTTGAAAATTGGTATGCAGTGTCTTGGTCCAAGGTACCAAGTACGTCTATGAGGACATTGGCGTATCTCAAAAAACATGGCCGCCACAGCCAATTAAATTTGAGCACCTATTAGACAAGGTTAACGGAGGCCGATCAGAACGAAACTCGATGGGCATGTTCGACTCATGGCCCTGGAGGTCTGTAAGAATTTTTAAAGAAATCGGCCACTAGTTGGCGCTAACGAGTTTTATGGCTCTGTGATCACGTGGTGTTGCACACATCCACAAAATATGCATATCATTTGATATATCTCCTCATACTGAACAACTTTGCCTCTTGAACTATTGCTGTCAATCAAATTGTTCATTAAATATTTGTGATTATGTTTAAAACCTACTTTTGCAAACTAGTCCCTGGATTTTTCATTGATCGGAACCAAACCAGTCTAGGACAATTCTCTGGACTCTCTAGATCAATAATCATTGAAAAAAAGTTGAACTTTTGCATTTGGATGGCTATAACAGGGTCATTTAGAAGAGGGGCGTAGCAAAATACACTCAAAAGCCTATAAATCCTAAAGGAAAACTCAAAACTTCACGAAAATTGTTATGTATATGTAACATAACATGCTGAAGAAGCATGCAAAGTTTCATGGAGATCGGACCATAGGTGGCGCTATAACTGTTAAAAAGCTTTGAAAACCATGTATTCCCTATGGTGAATTGCCTGTATTGGCTGTAAATGGTATTTTCCATCTCTGTAATCAGGTGGGGTAAAAAACATCCACATAATATGCAGAAATTATGATAGATCTCCTCATACTGAACAACTTTGCCTCAAGAACCAATACTGTCAATCAAATTGTTATTTATTTATTCACAATTATGTTCAAAACGTATTACCTAAAATTACCACCAGATGGCAGCAGAAGACCACTCATTGGTTCATTCTGCTTACTAAGCATATTTAAACTTTATAAAATCATTATAATAATGTTGCAAATGACATTTTGTCAATGTTTAGCAATTAATTTGTTCATTTGATTAATGTTTTACAATAATTATTATATTACAATTAAAATAATGCCTGAAAATATGTTTTAAAGGGGAAAACCTGGAATAAGCTATTTGTTACCCATCATTAATTTCAAATATCTATATCTCCAACAAAATGTGCATTTGAGTTAAGCACGTTTGAAGACATTAACTTGGAAAATGTGCCCATTAAATGAAAAACAGACATTTAAAATGAAAATGAGCCAATGAGTGGTTCTCTGCTGCCACCTGCTGGGCTTAAATAGTCATTTTTTTCATACTATTTACTTATCATGTTCTATAATTCCTATTTAGACATTATAAAGTCACTATTACAATATTTACAATCACATTTTGTCAAAATAATTTATTTCAAATATATCTGCAACAAAATTAACGTTTAAATGAGTTAACATGGAAAATGTGCCTATTACATGTTCCTTACAATTACAAAACCACCAGAGGGCATTAGAAGACCACTCATTGGTTTATTATGCTCACTAATATAATTATATATCATATTTAAACTGTATAAAATCATTATAATAACATTACAAATCATATTTTGTCAATGTTGACCAATTAATTTGTTCATTTGATTTATGTTTTTACAATAATATTATATCACAATTAAAATAACACCTAAAAAATATGTTTTTAAGGGGAAAACCTGGAATAAGCAATTTGTTACCAATAATTTTTTTCAAATATCTATATCTCCAACAAAATGTGCATGTGAGTTAGCACATTTGAAGGCATTAACTTGCAAAATGTGCCCATTAAATGAAAAACAGACAATTAAAATGAAAATGAGCCAATGAGTACTTCTCTGCTGCCACCTGCTGGGCTTAAATAGTCATTTTGTCATACTATTTACTTATCATGTTCTATAATTCCTATTAAGACATTATAAAGTCACTATTACAATATTTACAATCACATTTTGTCAAAATAATTTATTTCAAATATATCTGCAACAAAATTAATGTTTAAATGAGTTAACATGAAAAATGTGCCTATTACATATTCCTTAAAATTACAAAACCACCAAACATTTAATAAGCATATTTCAAAATGTAAAATACCCATATTAGCTGTAAATGGGCATTTTCTCTCTATGATTTTAAAGGTTACATGTAATGGCTAAATAAAACACAATAACTTTTTATGCAAATGTGCTTAATTGCCTTAATTGGCTTGAACCCCGATAATTGCTGCTCGCAGCTATATTTAGGGGTTCAAGCACGAAGTGCTGAAACCCTATTGTAATTGTACTGATTTTTATTATTATTATTATTATTATTATTATTATTATTCTCCGCTAAAACGCATCGTGCAGCCCAAACCGTAAGGGCTGGAACTTTGAAACTTTGTCAGATGGTAGTACACAAAAAGAGGAGAGGTTAACAAATTATGAGCCAGATTGGCCTGTAGGTGGCGCTATAGCAATCAATTGCGCGAAACTGCTCATAACTCCTAAACCGTATGTCGTAGACTCAAGTGTCTTATATCATTGGAAAGGTGAGTCCATGACGAACAAAACGTATATCTCCGATTTCATTTGCGCCATGATAGATTTTCCGCCATTTTGAATTTTGTCAAAAAACTACTTTTGCGAACTAGTCCCTGGATTTTAGCCCGATCGGAACCAAACCAGTACAGAAATGTTCTCTGGAGTCTGAATATCAATAATCATTGAAAAAAAGTAATAATTTCGATTCACGGTTATTAAGGGGCGTAATAATAGACGTTCAGGGCGGAGCCTATTTTACTAAAAAGGTTATAATTCAAGATTACAATGAGATATCTTCACCAAACTAGGTACACATGTGTAAAGGCTCAATCTTTGGTCACAATAAAAAAAATGCGATGATTGAACACTTGGTGGCGCTATAATATGAAAAAAACATGAAAATGGCTATAACCACCCGACCGCTAGTCCGATTGACTTGAAAATTGGTATGCAGTGTCTTGGTCCAAGGTACCAAGTACGTCTATGAGGACATTGGCGTATCTCAAAAAACATGGCCGCCACAGCCAATTAAATTTGAGCACCTATTAGACAAGGTTAACGGAGGCCGATCGGAACGAAACTCGATGGGCATGTTCGACTCATGGCCCTGGAGGTCTGTAAGAATTTTGAAAGAAATCGGCCACTAGTTGGCGCTAACGAGTTTTATGGCTCTGTGATCACGTGGTGTTGCACACATCCCCGAAATATGCATATCATTTGATATATCTCCTCATACTGAACAACTTTGCCTCTTGAACTATTGCTGTCAATCAAATCGTTCATTAAATATTTGTGATTATGTTTAAAACCTACTTTTGCAAACTAGTCCCTGGATTTTTCATTGATCGGAACCAAACCAGTCTAGGACAATTCTCTGGACTCTCTAGATCAATAATTATTGAAAAAAAGTTGAACTTTTGCATTTGGATGGCTATAACAGGGTCATTTAGAAGAGGGGCGTAGCAAAATACACTCAAAAGCCTATAAATCCTAAAGGAAAACTCAAAACTTCACGAAAATTGTTATGTATATGTAACATAACATGCTGAAGAAGCATGCAAAGTTTCATGGAGATCGGACCATAGGTGGCGCTATAACTGTTAAAAAGCTTTGAAAACCATGTATTCCCTATGGTGAATTGCCTGTATTGGCTGTAAATGGTATTTTCCATCTCTGTAATCAGGTGGGGTAAAAAACATCCACATAATATGCAGAAATTATGATAGATCTCCTCATACTGAACAACTTTGCCTCAAGAACCAATACTGTCAATCAAATTGTTATTTATTTATTCACAATTATGTTCAAAACGTATTACCTAAAATTACCACCAGATGGCAGCAGAAGACCACTCATTGGTTCATTCTGCTTACTAAGCATATTTAAACTTTATAAAATCATTATAATAATGTTGCAAATGACATTTTGTCAATGTTTAGCAATTAATTTGTTCATTTGATTAATGTTTTACAATAATTATTATATTACAATTAAAATAATGCCTGAAAATATGTTTTAAAGGGGAAAACCTGGAATAAGCTATTTGTTACCCATCATTAATTTCAAATATCTATATCTCCAACAAAATGTGCATTTGAGTTAAGCACGTTTGAAGACATTAACTTGGAAAATGTGCCCATTAAATGAAAAACAGACATTTAAAATGAAAATGAGCCAATGAGTGGTTCTCTGCTGCCACCTGCTGGGCTTAAATAGTCATTTTTTTCATACTATTTACTTATCATGTTCTATAATTCCTATTTAGACATTATAAAGTCACTATTACAATATTTACAATCACATTTTGTCAAAATAATTTATTTCAAATATATCTGCAACAAAATTAACGTTTAAATGAGTTAACATGGAAAATGTGCCTATTACATGTTCCTTACAATTACAAAACCACCAGAGGGCATTAGAAGACCACTCATTGGTTTATTATGCTCACTAATATAATTATATATCATATTTAAACTGTATAAAATCATTATAATAACATTACAAATCATATTTTGTCAATGTTGACCAATTAATTTGTTCATTTGATGTATGTTTTTACAATAATATTATATCACAATTAAAATAACACCTAAAAAATATGTTTTTAAGGGGAAAACCTGGAATAAGCAATTTGTTACCAATAATTTTTTTCAAATATCTATATCTCCAACAAAATGTGCATGTGAGTTAGCACATTTGAAGGCATTAACTTGGAAAATGTGCCCATTAAATGAAAAACAGACAATTAAAATGAAAATGAGCCAATGAGTACTTCTCTGCTGCCACCTGCTGGGCTTAAATAGTCATTTTGTCATACTATTTACTTATCATGTTCTATAATTCCTATTAAGACATTATAAAGTCACTATTACAATATTTACAATCACATTTTGTCAAAATAATTTATTTCAAATATATATGCAACAAAATTAATGTTTAAATGAGTTAACATGGAAAATGTGCCTATTACATATTCCTTAAAATTACAAAACCACCAAACATTTAATAAGCATATTTCAAAATGTAAAATACCCATATTAGCTGTAAATGGGCATTTTCTCTCTATGATTTTAAAGGTTACATTTAATGGCTAAATAAAACACAATAACTTTTTATGCAAATGTGCTTAAATGCCTTAATTGGCTTGAACCCCGATAATTGCTGCTCGCAGCTATATTTATTATTATTAGGGGTTCAAGCACGAAGTGCTGAAACCCTATTGTAATTGTACTGATTTTTATTATTATTATTATTATTATTATTATTATTATTATTATTCTCCGCTAAAACGCATCGTGCAGCCCAAACCGTAAGGGCTGGAACTTTGAAACTTTGTCAGATGGTAGTACACAAAACGAGGAGAGGTTATCAAATTATGAGCCAGATTGGCCTATAGGTGGCGCTATAGCAATCAATTGCGCGAAACTGCTCATAACTCCTAAACCGTATGTCGTAGCCTCAAGTGTCTTATATCATTGGAAAGGTGAGTCCATGACGAACAAAATGTATATCTCCGATTTCATTTGCGCCATGATAGATTTTCCGCCATTTTGAATTTTGTCAAAAAACTACTTTTGCAAACTTTTCCTAGGTTTTTCGCTTGATCGGAACCAAACCAGTGCAGAAATGTTCTCTGGAGTCTGAATATCAATAATTATCGAAAAAAAGTTGAAATTTCGATTCACGTTCGCTAAGGGGCGGAAAACGAATGTTGTGGGAGGAGCCTATTTTACTAAAACAGCTATAACTCAAGAACAAAATGAGATATCTTCACCAAACTTGGTACACATATGTATAGGCTCAGTATTTGGTCTCGATAAAAAAATAACGACGATTGAACACTTGGTGGCGCTATAACACGAAAAAAACATGAAAATGGCTATAACCTGCCGAGCACTAGTCCGATTGACTTGGAAATTGGTATGCAGTGTCTTGGTCCAAGGTACCATGTATGTCTATGAGGACATTGGCGTATCTCAAAAATCATGGCCGCCACAGCCAATTACATTTAAGCACCTATTAGACAAGGTTAACGGAGGCCAATCGGAACGAAACTCGATGGGCATGTTTGACTCATGGCCCTAGAGGTCTGTAAGAATTTTGAAACAAATCGGCCACTAGTTGGTGCTAATGAGTTTTATGGCTCTGTAATCACGTGGTGTTGCACACATCCACAAAATATGCATATCATTTGATAGATCTCTTCATATTGAACACCTTTGCCTCTAGAACCATTGCTGTCAATCAAATTGTTCATTAAATATTTGCAATTATGTTAAAAACCTACTTTTACGAACTAGTCCCTGGTTTTTTGCCCGATCGGAACCAAACCAGTCTAGGACAATTCTATGGACTCTCTAGATCAATAATTATCAAAAAAAGTTAAACTTTTGCATTTACATGGCTATAAAAGGATCATTTAGAAGAGGGACGTAGCAAAATACACTCAATAGCCTATAAATCTTAAAGGAAAACTCAAAACGTCACGAATATTGTTATGTATATGTGACATAACATGCTGAAGAAGCATGCAAAGTTTCATGGAGATCGGACTATAGGTGGCGCTAAAACTGTTAAAAAGCTTTGAAAACCATGTATTCCCTATGGTGAATTGCCTGTATTGGCTGTAAATAGTATTTTCCATCTCTCTATTAAATGAATGCTCAGATCTACTTAAAAACAAGTCAGAACATGTATCCTATGCCTCTAAACAAGCATGAAAAATTTCAGACAGTTCGGACAATATTTGCCTCTATAAAAGTAAAAAAATGTTAACATTACAGAGTTCTGGTATATTAAGCCAATAAGTGGTCGTTTGCCGCCCCCCGCTGTTCATTTTATTGTACTACACACAAAATAATATTATTCTGCAGTAAAACACATCGTGCAGCCCAAACCGTAAGGGCTAGAGACTTGAAACTTGGCCAATAGGTAGTACAAACAGAGAGGAGAGGTTTTCAAATTATGAGCCAGATTGGCCTATAGGTGGCGCTATAGCAATCAACTGCGCGAAACTGCTCATAACTCCTAAACCGTATGTCGTAGACTCAAGTGTCTTATATCATTGGAAAGGTGAGTCCATGACGAACAAAATGTATATCTCCGATTTCATTTGCGCCATGATACATTTTCCGCCATTTTGAATTTTGTTAAAAAACTACTTTTGCAAACTAGTCCTAGGTTTCTTGCTTGATCGGAACCAAACCAGTGCAGAAATGTTCTCTGGAGTCTGAATATCAATAATAATTGAAAAAAAGTTTAAATTTCTATTCACGGTCGCTAAGGGGCGGAAAACGACTGTTGTGGGAGGAGCCTATTTTACTAAAATGGCTATAAATCAAGAAAGAAATGAGATATCTTCACCACACTTGGTACACATGTGTATGGGCTCAGTCTTTGGTCAGGATAAAGAAATCGCGATGATTGAACACTTGGTGGCGCTATAACATGAAAAAAACATGAAAATGGCTATAACTACCCGACCGCTAGTCCGATTGACTTGAAAATTGGTATGCAGTGTCTTGGTCCAAGGTCCCATGTATGTCTATGAGGACATTGGCCTATCTCAAAAAACATTGCCGCCACAGCCAATTAAATTATTTCAGTGTTTAAAATCTTGCTAAATAAAACTTGATGTCTTTTGATGCTTGTGTGCTTAAAGGCCTTAAAGGCTTGAACCCCGCTAAATGCTGCTCGCAGCTTTAATTATTATTATTATTATTATTATTCAGACCTAAAACGCATCGTGCAGCCCAAACCGTAAGGGCTAGAGACTTGAAACTTGGCCAATAGGTAGTACAAAAATCGAGGAGAGGTTATCAAATTATGAGCCAGATTGGCCTATAGGTGGCGCTATAGCAATCAATTGCGCGAAACTGCTCATAACTCCTAAACCGTATGTCGTAGACTCAAGTGGCTTATATCATTGGAAAGGTGAGTCCATGACGAACATAACGTATATCTCCGATTTCATTTGCGCCATGATAGATTTTCCGCCATTTTGAATTTTGTCAAAAAACTACTTTTGCGAACTAGTCCTAGGTTTTTCGCTTGATCGGAACCAAACCAGTGCAGAAATGTTCTCTGGAGTCTGAATATCAATAATTATCGAAAAAAAGTTGAAATTTCGATTCACGGTCGCTAAGGGGCGGAAAACGACTGTTGTGGGAGGAGCCTATTTTACTAAAACAGCTATAACTCAAGAACAAAATGAGATATCTTCACCAAACTTGGTAGACATGTGTATGGGCTCAGTTTTTGGTCTCGATAAAAAAATAGTGATGATTGATCACTTGGTGGCGCTATAACACCAAAAAAACATGAAAATGGCTATAACCACCCGAGCGCTAGTCCGATTGACTTGAAAATTGGTATGCAGTGTCTTGGTCCAAGGTGCCATCTATATCTATGAGGATATTGGCGTATCTCAAAAAACATGGCCGCCACAGCCAATTAAATTTGAGCACCTATTAGACAAGGTTAACGGAGGCCAATCGGAACGAAACTCGATGGGTATGTTTGACTCATGGCCCTAGAGGTCTGTAAGAATTTTGAAACAAATCGGCCACTAGTTGGCGCTAATGAGTTTTATGGCTCTGTAATCACGTGGTGTTGCACACATCCACAAAATATACATATCATTTGATAGATCTCTTCATATTGAACAACTTTGCCTCTAGAACCATTGCTGTCAATCAAATCGTTCATTAAATATTTGCAATTATGTTAAAAACCTACTTTCGCGAACTAGTCCCTGGTTTTTTGCCCGATCGGAACCAAACAAGTCTAGAACAAATCTCTGGACTCTCTAGGTTAATAATTATCGAAAAAAAGTTGAACTTTTGCATTTAGATGGCTATAAAAGGATTATTTAGAAGAGGGATGTAGCAAAATACACTCAATAGCCTATAAATCTTAAAGGAAAACTCAAAACATCACAAATATTGTTATGTATATGTAACATAACATGCTGAAGAAGCATGCAAAGTTTCATGGAGATCGGACCATAGGTGGCGCTAAAACTGTTAAAAAGCTTTGAAAACCATGTATTCCCTATGGTGATTTGCCTGTATTGGCTGTAAATGGTATTTTCCATCTCTCTATTCAATGAATGTTCAGATCTACTTAAAAACAAGTCAGAACATGTATCCTATGCCTCTAAACAAGCATGAAAAATTTCAGACAGATCGGACAATATTTGCCTCTATAAAAGTTAAAAAATGTTAAAATTACAGAGTTCTGGTATATTAAGCAAATAAGTGGTTGTTTGCTGCCCCCCGCTGTTCATTTTATTGTACTACACACAAAATAATATTATTCTGCAGTAAAACACATCGTGCAGCCCAAACCGTAAGGGCTAGAGACTTGAAACTTGGCCAATAGGTAGTACAAACATAGAGGAGAGGTTATCAAATTATGAGCCAGATTGGCCTATAGGTGGCGCTATAGCAATCAATTGCGCGAAACTGCTCATAACTCCTAAACCGTATGTTGTAGACTCAAGTGTCTTATATCATTGGAAAGGTGAGTCCATGACGAACAAAACGTATATCTCCGATTTCATTTGCGCCATGATAGATTTTCCGCCATTTTGAATTTTGTTAAAAAACTACTTTTGCAAACTAGTCCTAGGTTTCTTGCTTGATCGGAACCAAACCAGTGCAGAAATGTTCTCTGGAGTCTGAATATCAATAATAATCGAAAAAAAGTTTAAATTTCTATTCACGGTCGCTAAGGGGCGGAAAACGACTGTTGTGGGAGGAGCCTATTTTACTAAAATGGCTATAACTCAAGAAAGAAATGAGATGTCTTCACCAAACTTGGTACACATGTGTATGGTCTGAGTCTTTGGTCACGAAAAAAAAATCGCGACGATTGAACACTTGGTGGCGCTATAACACAAAAAAAACATGAAAACGGCTATAACTACCCGACCGCTAGTCCGATTGACTTGAAAATTGGTATGCAGTGTCTTGGCCCAAGGTCCCATGTATGTCTATGAGGACATTGGCGTATCTCAAAAAACATGGCCGCCACAGCCAATTAAATTTGAGCACCTATTAGACAAGGTTAACGGAGGCCGATCAGAACGAAACTCAATGGGCATGTTTGACTCATGGTGCTAGAGGTCTGTAAGAATTTTGAAACAAATCGGCCACTAGTTGGCGCTAATGAGTTTTATGGCTCTGTAATCACGTGGTGTTGCACACATCCACAAAATATGCATATCATTTGATAGATCTCTTCATATTGAACAACTTTGCCTCTAGAATCATTGCTGTCAATCAAATCGTTCATTAAATATTTGCAATTATGTTAAAAACCTACTTTTGCGAACTAGTCCCTGGTTTTTTGCCCGATCGGAACCAAACCAGTCTAGGACAATTCTCTGGACTCTCTAGGTTAATAATTAACGAAAAAAAGTTGAACTTTTGCATTTAGATGGCTATAACAGGGTCATTTAGAAGAGGGACGTAGCAAAATACACTCAATAGCCTATAAATCTTAAAGGAAAACTCAAAACATCACGAATATTGTTATGTATATGTGACATAACATGCTGAAGAAGCATGCAAAGTTTCATGGAGATCGGACCATAGGTGGCGCTAAAACTGTTAAAAAGCTTTGAAAACCATGTATTCCCTATGGTGAATTGCCTGTATTGGCTGTAAATTGTATTTTCCATCTCTCTATTCAATGAATGTTCAGATCTACTTAAAAACAAGTCAGAACATGTATCATATGCCTCTAAACAAGCATGAAAAATTTCAGACAGATCGGACAATATTTGCATCTATAAAAGTTAAAAAAGGTTAAAATTACAGAGTTCATTTGATAATAATGGTATATTATAAGTGGCCAATAAGTGGTCGTTTGCTGCCCCCCGCTGTTCATTTTATTGTACTACACACAAAATAATATTATTCTGCAGTAAAACACATCGTGCAGCCCAAACCGTAAGGGCTAGAGACTTGAAACTTGGCCAATAGGTAGTACAAACATAGAGGAGAGGTTATCAAATTGGGAGCCAGATTGGCCTATAGGTGGCGCTATAGCAATCAATTGCGCGAAACTGCTCATAACTCCTAAACCGTATGTCGTAGACTCAAGTGTCTTATATCATTGGAAAGGTGAGTCCATGACGAACAAAACGTATGTCTCCGATTTCATTTGCGCCATGATAGATTTTCCGCCATTTTGAATTTTATTAAAAAACTACTTTTGCAAACTAGTCCTAGGTTTTTTGCTTGATCGGAACCAAACCAGTGCAGAAATGTTCTCTGGAGTCTGAATATCAATAATAATTGAAAAAAAGTTTAAATTTCTATTCACGGTCGCTAAGGGGCGGAAAACGACGGTTGTGGGAGGAGCCTATTTTACTAAAATGGCTATAACTCAAGAAAGAAATTAGATATCTTCACCAAACTTGGTACACATGTGAACGGGCTCAGTATTTGGTCTCGATAAAAAAATTGCGACGATTGAACACTTGGTGGCGCTATAACACGAAAAAAACATGAAAATGGCTATAACCTGCCGAGCGCTAGTCCGATTGACTTGAAAATGGGTATGCAGTGTCTTGGTCCAAGGTACCATGTATGTCTTTGAGGACATTGGCGTATCTCAAAAAACATGGCCGCCACAGCCAATTAAATTATTTCAGTGTTTAAAATCTTGCTAAATAAAACTTAATGTATTTTGATGCTTGTGTGCTTAAAGGCCTTAAAGGCTTGAACCCCGCTAAATGCTGCTTGCAGCTTTAATTATTATTATTATTATTCTGCCGTAAAACGCATCGTGCAGCCCAAACCGTAAGGGCTAGAGACTTGAAACTTGGCCAATAGATAGTAGAAAAATCGAGGAGAGGTTATCAAATTATGAGCCAGATTGGCCTATAGGTGGCGCTATAGCAATCAATTGCGCAAAACTGCTCATAACTCCTAAACCGTATGTTGTAGACTCAAGTGTCTTATATCATTGGAAAGGTGAGTCCATGACGGACAAAATGTATATCTCCGATTTCATTTGCGCCATAATAGATTTTCCGCCATTTTGAATTTTGTCAAAAAACTACTTTTGCGAACTAGTCCTAGGTTTTTCGCTTGATCGGAACCAAACCACTGCAGAAATGTTCTCTGGAGTCTGAATATCAATAATTATCGGAAAAAAGTTGAAATTTCGATTCACGGTCGCTAAGGGGCGGAAAACCAATGTTGTGGGAGGAGCCTATTTTACTAAAACAGCTATAACTCAAGAACAAAATTAGATATCTTCACCAAACTTGGTACACATGTGTATGGGCTGAGTATGTGGTCTCGATAAAAAAATAACGACGATTGAACACTTGGTGGCGCTATAACACGAAAAAAACATGAAAATGGCTATAACCTGCCGAGCGCTAATCCGATTGACTTGAAAATTGGTATGCAGTGTCTTGGTCCAAGGTACCATGTATGTCTATGAGGACATTGGCGTATCTCAAAAAACATGGCCGCCACAGCCAATTAAATTTGAGCACCTATTAGACAAGGTTAACGGAGGCCAATCGGAACGAAACTCAATGGGTATGTTTGACTCATGGCCCTAGAGGTCTGTAATAATTTTGAAACAAATCGGCCACTAGTTGGTGCTAATGAGTTTTATGGCTCTGTAATCACGTGGTGTTGCACACATCCACAAAATATGCATATCATTTGATAGATCTCTTCATATTGAACACCTTTGCCTCTAGAACCATTGCTGTCAATCAAATCGTTCATTAAATATTTGCAATTATGTTAAAAACCTACTTTTGCGAACTAGTCCCTGGATTTTTGCCCGATCGGAACCAAACCAGTCTAGGACAATTTTCTGGACTCTCTAGATCAATGATTATCAAAAAAAAGTTCAACTTTTGCATTTAGATGGCTATAACAGGGTCAATTAGAAGAGGGACGTAGCAAAATACACTCAATAGCCTATAAATCTTAAAGGAAAACTCAAAACGTCACGAATATTGTTATGTATATGTGACATAACATGCTGAAGAAGCATGCAAAGTTTCATGGAGATCGGACCATAGGTGGCGCTAAAACTGTTAAAAAGCTTTGAAAACCATGTATTCCCTATGGTGAATTGCCTGTATTGGCTGTAAATTGTATTTTCCATCTCTCTATTCAATGAATGTTCAGATCTACTTAAAAACAAGTCAGAACATGTATCCTATGCCTCTAAACAAGCATGAAAATTTTCAGACAGATCTGACAATATTTGCCTCTATAAAAGTTAAAAAAGGTTAAAATTACAGAGTTCATTTGATAATAATGGTATATTAAGCCAATAAGTGGTCGTTTGCTGCCCCCCACTGTTCATTTTATTGTACTACACACAAAATAATATTATTCTGCAGTAAAACACATCGTGCAGCCCAAACCGTAAGGGCTAGAGACTTGAAACTTGGCCAATAGGTAGTACAAACATAGAGAAGAGGTTATCAAATTATGAGCCAGATTGGCCTATAGGTGGCGCTATAGCAATCAATTGCGCGAAACTGATCATAACTCCTAATCCGTATGTCGTACACTCAAGTGTCTTATATCATTGGAAAGGTGAGTCCATGACGAACAAAATGTATATCTCCGATTTCATTTGCGCCATGATAGATTTTCCGCCATTTTGAATTTTGTCAAAAAACTACTTTTGCAAACTTTTCCTAGGTTTTTCGCTTGATCGGAACCAAACCAGTGCAGAAATGTTCTCTGGAGTCTACATATCAATAATAATTGAAATTTTTTTAAATTTCTATTCACGGTCGCTAAGGGGCGGAAAACGACTGTTGTGGGAGGAGCCTATTTTATTAAAATGGCTATAACTCAAGAAAGAAATGAGATGTCTTCACCAAACTTGGTACACATGTGTAGGGTCTGAGTCTTTGGTCTCGATAAAAAAATAGCGACGATTGAACACTTGGTGGCGCTATAACACAAAAAAAACATGAAAATGGCTATAACCACCCGACCGCTAGTCCGATTGACTTGAAAATTGGTATGCAGTGTCTTGGTCCAAGGTACCATGCATGTCTATGAGGATATTGGCGTATCTCAAAAAACATGGCCGCCACAGCCAATTAAATTTGAGCACCTATTAGACAAGGTTAATGGAGGCCGATCAGAATGAAACTCGATGGGCATGTTTGACGCATGGTCCTAGAGGTCTGTAAGAATTTTGAAAGAAATTGGCCTTTCCTATGGACCATAGGTGGCGCTATAACTGTTAAAAACCATATGTTTCCTTTGGTAAATTGCCTAAATTGCCTGTAATTTGAGTTTTCCATCTATTATTTCAGTGTTTAAAATCTTGCTAAATAAAACTTGATGTCTTTTGATGCTTGTGTGCTTAAAGGCCTTAAAGGCTTGAACCCCGCTAAATGCTGCTCGCAGCTTTAATTAGGGGTTCAAGCACGAAGTGCTGAAACCCTATTGTAATTGTACTGATTTTTATTATTATTATTATTATTAGGGGTTCAAGCATGAAATGCTGAAACCCTATTGTAATTGTAAGGTTTCGTAAAACGCATCGTGCAGGCCAAACCGTAAGGCCTAGAGACATGAAACCTGGCCAGATGGTAGGCCTCAGTTTGGGGACAACCTATCAGAGTATGACCCCGAATGGCCCATAGGTGGCGCTACAGCAACCAAAAGTTCAAAATTGCTAATAACTCTTAGACTATTTGTCCCAGGATCAAGTGTTTTATATCGTTGGAATCCTTGGCTCAAGGCGGACAAAATGGCTATCTCCGATTTTGATTTAGGTGGGGAAAATTTTCTGCTATGTCGAATTTTGTCCAAAACCTACTTTTGCAAACTAGTCTCTGGTTTTTTGCCCGATCGGAACCAAACCAGTCTAGGACAATTCTCTGGACTCTCTAGATCAATAATTATCAAAAAAAAGTTGAACTTTTGCATTTGGGTGGCTGTAACAGGGTCATTTAGAAAAGGGGTGTGGCAAAATACACTAAAAAGCCTATAAATCCCAAATGAAAACTCAGAACTCCACCAAAATTGATGAGCATATGTGTCAGAACATGGTGAGGAAGCATGCAGAGTTTCATGGAGATCGGACCATAGGTGGCGCTATAACTGGCAAAAAGCCTTCATTCTTATTAGGGGTTCAAGCATGAAATGCTGAAACCCTATTGTAATTGTAAGGTTTCGTAAAACGCATCGTGCAGGCCAAACCGTAAGGCCTAGAGACATGAAACCTGGCCAGATGGTAGGCCTCAGTTTGGGGACAACCTATCAGAGTATGACCCCGAATGGCCCATAGGTGGCGCTACAGCAACCAAAAGTTCAAAATTGCTCATAACTCTTAGACTATTTGTCCCAGGATCAAGTGTCTTATATCGTTGGAATCCTTGGCTCAAGGCGGACAAAATGGCTATCTCCGATTTTGATTTAGATGGGGAACATTTTCTGCTATGTCGAATTTTGTCCAAAACCTACTTTTGCAAACTAGTCTCTGGTTTTTTGCCCGATCGGAACCAAACCAGTCTAGGACAATTCTCTGGACTCTCTAGATCAATAATTATCAAAAAAAAGTTGAACTTTTGCATTTGGGTGGCTGTAACAGGGTCATTTAGAAAAGGGGTGTGGCAAAATACACTAAAAAGCCTATAAATCCCAAATGAAAACTCAGAACTCCACCAAAATTGATGAGCATATGTGTCAGAACATGGTGAGGAAGCATGCAGAGTTTCATGGAGATCGGACCATAGGTGGCGCTATAACTGGCAAAAAGCCTTCATTCTTATTAGGGGTTCAAGCATGAAATGCTGAAACCCTATTGTAATTGTAAGGTTTCGTAAAACGCATCGTGCAGGCCAAACCGTAAGGCCTAGAGACATGAAACCTGGCCAGATGGTAGGCCTCAGTTTGGGGACAACCTATCAGAGTATGACCCCGAATGGCCCATAGGTGGCGCTACAGCAACCAAAAGTTCAAAATTGCTAATAACTCTTAGACTATTTGTCCCAGGATCAAGTGTCTTATATCGTTGGAATCCTTGGCTCAATGCGGACAAAATGGCTATCTCAGATTTTGATTTAAGCAGGGAACATTTTCTGATATGTCGAATTTTGTCCAAAACCTACTTTTGCAAACTAGTCCCTGGTTTTTTGCCCGATCGGAACCAAACCAGTCTAGGACAATTCTCTGGACTCTCTAGATAATAATTATCTGCTATGTCGAATTTTGTCCAAAACCAAAACCATCTCTGTAATCAGGTGGGGTTAAAAACATCCACATAATATGCATATATTATGATAGATCTCCTCATGCTAAACAACTTTGCTTCAAGAACCAATACTGTCAATAAAATCGTTATTTAAATATTCACAATTATGTTAAAAACCTCTTTTTGCAAACTAGTCCTAGGTTTTGTGCACAATCGGAACCAAACCACTGCAGTACAATTCTCTGGACTCTTTAGAGCAATAATTATATAAAAAAAGTAAAAATTTTGCATCTGAATGGTTATAACAGGGTAATTTCAAGATGTGGCCTTGACCAAGTGTCCCTGAATGCCTATATATATTCACTGAATGCTCAGATCTACTTAAAAACAAGTCAGAACATGTATCCTATAACTATAAACAAGCACGAAAAATTTCAGACAGATCGGACAATATTTGCCTCTATAAAAGTAAAAAAATGTTAACATTACAGAGTTCTGGTATATTAAGCCAATAAGTGGTTGTTTGCTGCCCCCCGCTGTTCATTTTATTGTACTACACACAAAATAATATTATTCTGCAGTAAAACACATCGTGCAGCCCAAACCGTAAGGGCTAGAGACTTGAAACTTGGCCAATAGGTAGTACAAACAGAGAGGAGAGGTTATCAAATTATGAGCCAGATTGGCCTATAGGTGGCGCAATAGCAATCAATTGCGCGAAACTGCTCATAACTCCTAAACCGTATGTCGTAGACTCAAGTGTCTTATATCATTGGAAAGCTGAGTCCATGACGAACAAAATGTATATATCCGATTTCATTTGCGCCATGATACATTTTCCGCCATTTTGAATTATGTTAAAAAACTACTTTTGCAAACTAGTCCTAGGTTTCTTGCTTGATCGGAACCAAACCAGTGCAGAAATGTTCTCTGGAGTCTGAATATCAATAATAATTGAAAAAAAGTTTAAATTTCTATTCACGGTCGCTAAGGGGCGGAAAACGACTGTTGTGGGAGGAGCCTATTTTACTAAAATGGCTATAACTCAAGAAAGAAATGACATGTCTTCACCAAACTTGGTACACATGTGTATGGTCTGAGTCTTTGGTCAGGATAAAAAAATCGCGACGATTGATCACTTGGTGGCGCTATAACACAAAAAAACATGAAAATGGCTATAACTACCCGACCGCTAGTCCGATTGACTTGAAAATTGGTATGCAGTGTCTTGGCCCAAGGTCCCATGTATGTCTATGAGGACATTGGCCTATCTCAAAAAACATTGCCGCCACAGCCAATTAAATTATTTCAGTGTTTAAAATCTTGCTAAATAAAACTTAATGTATTTTGATGCTTGTGTGCTTAAAGGCCTTAAAGGCTTGAACCCCGCTAAATGCTGCTTGCAGCTTTAATTAGGGGTTCAAGCACGAAGTGCTGAACACCTATTGTATTTGTGCTGATTTTTATTATTATTATTATTATTATTATTATTATTATTATTATTATTATTCAGACCTAAAACGCATCGTGCAGACCAAACCGTAAGGGCTAGAGACTTTAAACTTGGCCAATAGGTAGTACAAACATAGAGGAGAGGTTATCAAATTATGAGCCAGATTGGCCTATAGGTGGCGCTATAGCAATCAATTGCGCGAAACTGCTCATAACTCCTAAACCGTATGTCGTAGACTCAAGTGTCTTATATCATTGGAAAGGTGAGTCCATGACGAACAAAATGTATATCTCCGATTTCATTTGCGCCATGATACATTTTCCGCCATTTTG
This sequence comes from Romanogobio albipinnatus, assembly GCA_023566225.1. Taxonomy (NCBI): domain Eukaryota; kingdom Metazoa; phylum Chordata; class Actinopteri; order Cypriniformes; family Gobionidae; genus Romanogobio; species Romanogobio albipinnatus. The sequence continues at coordinate 30,419,262 of CM042244.1, forward strand.
AATTTTGTTAAAAAACTACTTTTGCAAACTAGTCCTAGGTTTCTTGCTTGATCGGAACCAAACCAGTGCAGAAATGTTCTCTGGAGTCTGAATATCAATAATAATTGAAAAAAAGTTTAAATTTCTATTCACGGTCGCTAAGGGGCGGAAAACGACTGTTGTAGGAGGAGCCTATTTTACTAAAATGGCTATAAATCAAGAAAGAAATGAGATATCTTCACCAAACTTGGTACACATGTGTATGGGCTCAGTCTTTGGTCAGGATAAAGAAATCGCGACGATTGAACACTTGGTGGCGCTATAACATGAAAAAAACATGAAAATGGCTATAACTACCCGACCGCTAGTCCGATTGACTTGAAAATTGGTATGCAGTGTCTTGGTCCAAGGTCCCATGTATGTCTATGAGGACATTGGCCTATCTCAAAAAACATTGCCGCCACAGCCAATTAAATTATTTCAGTGTTTAAAATCTTGCTAAATAAAACTTGATGTCTTTTGATGCTTGTGTGCTTAAAGGCCTTAAAGGCTTGAACCCCGCTAAATGCTGCTCGCAGCTTTAATTATTATTATTATTCTGCCGTAAAACGCATCGTGCAGCCCAAACCGTAAGGGCTAGAGACTTGAAACTTGGCCAATAGGTAGTACAAAAATCGAGGAGAGGTTATCAAATTATGAGCCAGATTGGCCTATAGGTGGCGCTATAGCAATCAATTGCGCGAAACTACTCATAACTCCTAAACCGTATGTCGTAGACTCAAGTGTCTTATGTCATTGGAAAGGCGAGTCAATGACGAACAAAACGTATATCTCCGATTTCATTTGCGCCATGATAGATTTTCCGCCATTTTGAATTTTGTCAAAAAACTACTTTTGCGAACTAGTCCTAGGTTTTTCGCTTGATCGGAACCAAACCAGTGCAGAAATGTTCTCTGGAGTCTGAATATCAATAATAATTGAAAAAAAGTTTAAATTTCTATTCACGGTCGCTAAGGGGCGGAAAACGACTGTTGTAGGAGGAGCCTATTTTACTAAAATGGCTATAAATCAAGAAAGAAATGAGATATCTTCACCAAACTTGGTACACATGTGTATGGGCTCAGTCTTTGGTCAGGATAAAGAAATCGCGACGATTGAACACTTGGTGGCGCTATAACATGAAAAAAACATGAAAATGGCTATAACTACCCGACCGCTAGTCCGATTGACTTGAAAATTGGTATGCAGTGTCTTGGTCCAAGGTCCCATGTATGTCTATGAGGACATTGGCCTATCTCAAAAAACATTGCCGCCACAGCCAATTAAATTATTTCAGTGTTTAAAATGAAATAATTTAATTTGTCTGTCTGACAAATTTCAGACAGATCGGACAATATTTGCATCTATAAAAGTTAAAAAAGGTTAAAATTACAGAGTTCATTTGATAATAATGGTATATTATAAGTGGCCAATAAGTGGTCGTTTGCTGCCCCCCGCTGTTCATTTTATTGTACTACACACAAAATAATATTATTCTGCAGTAAAACACATCGTGCAGCCCAAACCGTAAGGGCTAGAGACTTGAAACTTGGCCAATAGGTAGTACAAACATAGAGGAGAGGTTATCAAATTATGAGCCAGATTGGCCTATAGGTGGCGCTATAGCAATCAATTGCGCGAAACTGCTCATAACTCCTAAACCGTATGTTGTAGACTCAAGTGTCTTATATCATTGGAAAGGTGAGTCCATGACGAACAAAACGTATATCTCCGATTTCATTTGCGCCATGATAGATTTTCCGCCATTTTGAATTTTGTCAAAAAACTACTTTTGCGAACTAGTCCTAGGTTTTTTGATTGATCGGAACCAAATCAGTGCAGAAATGTTCTCTGGAGTCTGAATATCAATAATTATCGAAAAAAAGTTGAAATTTCGATTCACGTTCGCTAAGGGGCGGAAAACGAATGTTGTGGGAGGAGCCTATTTTACTAAAACAGCTATAACTCAAGAACAAAATGAGATATCTTCACCAAACTTGGTACACATGTGTATGGGCTCAGTATTTGGTCTCGATAAAAAAATAACGACGATTGAACACTTGGTGGCGCTATAACACGAAAAAAACATGAAAATGGCTATAACCTGCCGAGCGCTAGTCCGATTGACTTGAAAATTGGTATGCAGTGTCTTGGTCCAAGGTCCCATGTATGTCTATGAGGACATTGGCGTATCTCAAAAATAATGGCCGCCACAGCCAATTAAATTTAAGCACCTATTAGACAAGGTTAACGGAGGCCAATCGGAACGAAACTCGATGGGCATGTTTGACTCATGGCCCTAGAGGTCTGTAAGAATTTTGAAACAAATCGGCCACTAGTTGGCGCTAATGAGTTTTATGGCTCTGTAATCACGTGGTGTTGCACACATCCACAAAATATGCATATCATTTGATAGATCTCTTCATATTGAACAACTTTGCCTCTAGAACCATTGCTGTCAATCAAATCGTTCATTAAATATTTGCAATTATGTTAAAAACCTACTTTTACAAACTAGTCCCTGGTTTTTTGCCCGATCGGAACCAAACCAGTCTAGGACAATTCTATGGACTCTCTAGATCAATAATTATCAAAAAAAGTTCAACTTTTGCATTTACATGGCTATAAAAGGATCATTTAGAAGAGGGACGTAGCAAAATACACTCAATAGCCTATAAATCTTAAAGGAAAACTCAAAACGTCACGAATATTGTTATGTATATGTGACATAACATGCTGAAGAAGCATGCAAAGTTTCATGGAGATCGGACCATAGGTGGCGCTAAAACTGTTAAAAAGCTTTGAAAACCATGTATTCCCTATGGTGAATTGCCTGTATTGGCTGTAAATGGTATTTTCCATCTCTCTATTCAATGAATGCTCAGATCTACTTAAAAACAAGTCAGTACATGTATCCTATGCCTCTAAACAAGCATGAAAAATTTCAGACAGTTCGGACAATATTTGCCTCTATAAAAGTTAAAAAATGTTAACATTACAGAGTTCTGGTATATTAAGCCAATAAGTGGTCGTTTGCTGCCCCCCGCTGTTCATTTTATTGTACTACACACAAAATAATATTATTCTGCAGTAAAACACATCGTGCAGCCCAAACCGTAAGGGCTAGAGACTTGAAACTTGGCCAATAGGTAGTACAAACATAGAGGAGAGGTTATCAAATTATGAGCCAGATTGGCCTATAGGTGGCGCTATAGCAATCAATTGCGCGAAACTGCTCATAACTCCTAAACCGTATGTCGTAGACTCAAGTGTCTTATATCATTGGAAAGGTGAGTCCATGACGAACAAAATGTATATCTCCGATTTCATTTGCGCCATGATACATTTTCCGCCATTTTGAATTTTGTTAAAAAACTACTTTTGCAAACTAGTCCTAGGTTTCTTGCTTGATCGGAACCAAACCAGTGCAGAAATGTTCTCTGGAGTCTGAATATCAATAATAATTGAAAAAAAGTTTAAATTTCTATTCACGGTCGCTAAGGGGCGGAAAACGACTGTTGTAGGAGGAGCCTATTTTACTAAAATGGCTATAAATCAAGAAAGAAATGAGATATCTTCACCAAACTTGGTACACATGTGTATGGGCTCAGTCTTTGGTCAGGATAAAGAAATCGCGACGATTGAACACTTGGTGGCGCTATAACATGAAAAAAACATGAAAATGGCTATAACTACCCGACCGCTAGTCCGATTGACTTGAAAATTGGTATGCAGTGTCTTGGTCCAAGGTCCCATGTATGTCTATGAGGACATTGGCCTATCTCAAAAAACATTGCCGCCACAGCCAATTAAATTATTTCAGTGTTTAAAATCTTGCTAAATAAAACTTGATGTCTTTTGATGCTTGTGTGCTTAAAGGCCTTAAAGGCTTGAACCCCGCTAAATGCTGCTCGCAGCTTTAATTATTATTATTATTCTGCCGTAAAACGCATCGTGCAGCCCAAACCGTAAGGGCTAGAGACTTGAAACTTGGCCAATAGGTAGTACAAAAATCGAGGAGAGGTTATCAAATTATGAGCCAGATTGGCCTATAGGTGGCGCTATAGCAATCAATTGCGCGAAACTACTCATAACTCCTAAACCGTATGTCGTAGACTCAAGTGTCTTATGTCATTGGAAAGGCGAGTCAATGACGAACAAAACGTATATCTCCGATTTCATTTGCGCCATGATAGATTTTCCGCCATTTTGAATTTTGTCAAAAAACTACTTTTGCGAACTAGTCCTAGGTTTTTCGCTTGATCGGAACCAAACCAGTGCAGAAATGTTCTCTGGAGTCTGAATATCAATAATTATCGAAAAAAAGTTGAAATTTCGATTCACTGTCGCTAAGGGGCGGAAAACGAATGTTGTGGGAGGAGCCTATTTTACTAAAACAGCTATAACTCAAGAAGAAAATGAGATATCTTCACCAAACTTGGTACACATGTGTATGGGCTCAGTCTTAGGTCTCGATAAAAAAATAGCGATGATTGAACACTTGGTGGCGCTATAACACGAAAAAAACATGAAAATGGCTATAACCACCCGAGCGCTAGTCCGATTGACTTGAAAATTGGTATGCAGTGTCTTGGTCCAAGGTACCATGTATATCTATGAGGACATTGGCGTATCTCAAAAAACATGGCCGCCACAGCCAATTAAATTTGAGCACCTATTAGACAAGGTTAATGGAGGCCGATCAGAACGAAACTCGATGGGCATGTTTGACTCATAGCCCTAGAGGTCTGTAAGAATTTTGAAACAAATCGGCCACTAGTTGGCGCTAATGAGTTTTATGGCTCTGTAATCACGTGGTGTTGCACACATCCACAAAATATGCATATCATTTGATAGATCTCTTCATATTGAACAACTTTGCCTCTAGAACCATTGCTGTCAATCAAATCGTTCATTAAATATTTGCAATTATGTTAAAAACCTACTTTCGCGAACTAGTCCCTGGTTTTTTGCCCGATCGGAACCAAACAAGTCTAGAACAATTCTCTGGACTCTCTAGGTTAATAATTATCGAAAAAAAGTTGAACTTTTGCATTTGGATGGCTATAACGGGGTCATTTAAAAGAGGGACGTAGCAAAATACACTCAATAGCCTTTAAATCTTAAAGGAAAACTCAAAACGTCACGAATATTGTTTTGTATATGTGACATAACATGCTGAAGAAGCATGCAAAGTTTCATGGAGATCGGACCATAGGTGGCGCTAAAACTGTTAAAAAGCTTTGAAAACCATGTATTCCCTATGGTGAATTGCCTGTATTGGCTGTAAATGGTATTTTCCATCTCTCTATTCAATGAATGTTCAGATCTACTTAAAAACAAGTCAGAACATGTATCCTATGCCTCTAAACAAGCATGAAAAATTTCAGACAGATCGGACAATATTTGCCTCTATAAAAGTTAAAAAAGGTTAAAATTACAGAGTTCATTTGATAATAATGGTATATTAAGCCAATAAGTGGTCGTTTGCTGCCCCCCGCTGTTCATTTTATTGTACTACACACAAAATAATATTATTCTGCAGTAAAACACATCGTGCAGCCCAAACCGTAAGGGCTAGAGACTTGAAACTTGGCCAATAGGTAGTACAAACATAGAGGAGAGGTTATCAAATTATGAGCCAGATTGGCCTATAGGTGGCGCTATAGCAATCAATTGCGCGAAACTGCTCATAACTCCTAAACCGTATGTCGTACACTCAAGTGTCTTATATCATTCGAAAGGTGAGTCCACGACGAACAAAATTTATATCTCCGATTTCATTTGCGCCATGACACATTTTCCGCCATTTTGAATTTTGTTAAAAAACTACTTTTTCAAACTAGTCCTAGGTTTCTTGCTTGATCGGAACCAACCCAGTGCAGAAATGTTCTCTGGAGTCTGAATATCAATAATAATTGAAAAAAAGTTTAAATTTCTATTCACGGTCGCTAAGGGGCGGAAAACGACTGTTGTGGGAGGAGCCTATTTTACTAAAATGGCTATAACTCAAGAAAGAAATGAGATGTCTTCACCAAACTTGGTACAAATGTGTATGGTCTGAGTCTTTGGTCACGATAAAAAAATCGCGACGATTGAACACTTGGTGGCGCTATAACACAAAAAAAATAACTACCCGACCGCTAGTCCGATTGACTTGAAAATTGGTATGCAGTGTCTTGGTCCAAGGTCCCATGTATGTCTATGAGGACATTGGCCTATCTCAAAAAACATTGCCGCCACAGCCAATTAAATTATTTCAGTGTTTAAAATCTTGCTAAATAAAACTTAATGTATTTTGATGCTTGTGTGCTTAAAGGCCTTAAAGGCTTGAACCCCGCTAAATGCTGCTTGCAGCTTTAATTATTATTATTATTATTATTATTCTCCGCTAAAACGCATCGTGCAGCCCAAACCGTAAGGGCTGGAACTTTGAAACTTTGTCAGATGGTAGTACACAAAACGAGGAGAGGTTATCAAATTATGAGCCAGATTGGCCTATAGGTGGCGCTATAGCAATCAATTGCGCGAAACTGCTCATAACTCCTAGACCGTATGTCGTAGACTCAAGTGTCTTATATCATTGGAAAGGTGAGTCCATGACGAACAAAACGTATATCTCCGATTTCATTTCCGCCATGATAGATTTTCCGCCATTTTGAATTTTGTCAAAAAACTACTTTTGCAAACTAGTCCCTGGATTTTAGTCCGATCGGAACCAAACCAGTACAGAAATGTTCTCTGGAGTCTGAATATCAATAATCATTGAAAAAAAGTAATAATTTCGATTCACGGTTATTAAGGGGCGTAATAATAGACGTTCAGGGCGGAGCCTATTTTACTAAAAAGGTTATAACTCAAGATTACAATGAGATATCTTCACCAAACTTGGTACACATGTGTAAGGGCTCAATCTTTGGTCACAATAAAAAAAATGCGATGATTGAACACTTGGTGGCGCTATAATATGAAAAAAACATGAAAAGGGCTATAACCACCCGACCGCTAGTCCGATTGACTTGAAAATTGGTATGCAGTGTCTTGGTCCAAGGTGCCAAGTATGTCTATGAGGACATTGGCGTATCTCAAAAAACATGGCCGCCACAGCCAATTAAATTTGAGCACCTATTAGACAAGGTTAACGAAGGTCGATCGGAACGAAACTCGATGGGCATGTTCGACTCATGGCCTTAGAGGTCTGTAAGAATTTTGAAAGAAATCGGCCACTAGTTGGCGCTAACGAGTTTTATGGCTCTGTGATCACGTGGTGTTGCACACATCCCCAAAATATGCATATCATTTGATAGATCTCCTCATACTCAACAACTTTGCCTCTTGAACTATTGCTGTCAATCAAATCTTTCATTAAATATTTGTAATTATGTTTAAAACCTACTTTTGCAAACTAGTCCCTGGATTTTTCATTGATCGGAACCAAACCAGTCTAGGACAATTCTCTGGACTCTCTAGATCAATAATCATTGAAAAAAAGTTGAACTTTTGCATTTGGATGGCTATAACAGGGTCATTTAGAAGAGGGGCGTAGCAAAATACACTCAAAAGCCTATAAATCCTAAAGGAACACTCAAAACTTCACGAAAATTGTTATGTATATGTGACATAACATGCTGAAGAAGCATGCAAAGTTTCATGGAGATCGGATCATAGGTGGCGCTATAACTGTTAAAAAGCTTTGAAAACCATGTATTCCCTATGGTGAATTGCCTGTATTGGCTGTAAATGGTATTTTCCATCTCTGTAATCAGGTGGGGTAAAAAAACATCCACATAATATGCAGAAATTATGATAGATCTCCTCATACTGAACAACTTTGCCTCAAGAACCAATACTGTCAATCAAATTGTTTTTTATTTATTCACAATTATGTTCAAAACGTATTACCTAAAATTACCACCAGATGGCAGCAGAAGACCACTCATTGGTTCATTTTGCTTACTAAGCATATTTAAACTTTATAAAATCATTATAATAATGTTGCAAATGACATTTTGTCAATGTTTAGCAATTAATTTGTTCATTTGATTAATGTTTTACAATAATTATTATATTACAATTAAAATAATGCCTGAAAATATGATTTAAAGGGGAAAACCTGGAATAAGCTATTTGTTACCCATCATTAATTTCAAATATCTCTATCTCCAACTAAATGTGCATGTGAGTTAGCACATTTGAAGGCATTAACTTGCAAAATGTGCCCATTAAATGAAAAACAGACAATTAAAATGAAAATGAGCCAATGAGTACTTCTCTGCTGCCACCTGCTGGGCTTAAATAGTCATTTTTTTCATACTATTTACTTATCATGTTCTATAATTCCTATTTAGACATTATAAAGTCACTATTACAATATTTACAATCACATTTTGTCAAAATAATTTATTTCAAATATATCTGCAACAAAATTAATGTTTAAATGAGTTAACATGGAAAATGTGCCTATTACATATTCCTTAAAATTACAAAACCACCAAACATTTAATAAGCATATTTCAAAATGTAAAATACCCATTTTAGCTGTAAATGGGCATTTTCTCTCTATGATTTTAAAGGTTACATTTAATGGCTAAATAAAACACAATAACTTTTTATGCAAATGTGCTTAAATGCCTTAATTGGCTTGAACCCCGATAATTGCTGCTTGCAGCTATATTTATTATTATTATTCTCCGCTAAAACGCATCGTGCAGCCCAAACCGTAAGGGCTGGAACTTTGAAACTTTGTCAGATGGTAGTACACAAATCGAGGAGAGGTTATCAAATTATGAGCCAGATTGGCTCATAGGTGGCGCTATAGCAATCAATTGCGCAAAACTGCTCATAACTCCTAGACGGTATGTCGTAGACTCAAGTGTCTTATATCATTGGAAAGGTGAGTTCATGACGAACAAAACGTATATCTCCGATTTCATTTGCGCCATGACACATTTTCCGCCATTTAGAATTTTGTCAAAAAACTACTTTTGCAAACTAGTCCTAGGGTTTTGCTTGATCGGAACCAACCCAGTGCAGAAATGTTCTCTGGAGTCTGCATATCAATAATTATTGAAAAAAAGTTGAAATTTATATTCACGGTCGCTAAGGGGCGGAAAACCAATGTTGTGGGAGGAGCCTATTTTACTAAAATGGCTATAACTCAAGAACAAAATGAGATATCTTCACCAATCTTGGTACACATGTGTATGGGCTCAGTCTTTGGTGACAAGATAAAAAAATCGCGACGATTGAACACTTGGTGGTGCTATAACACGAAAAAAACATGAAAATGGCTATAACCACCCGACCGCTAGTCCGATTGACTTGAAAATTGGTGTGCAGTGTCTTGGTCCAAGGTACCATGTATATCTATGAGGACATTGGCGTATCTCAAAAAACATGGCCGCCACAGCCAATTAAATTTGAGCACCTATTAGACAAGGTTAACGGAGGCCGATCAGAACGAAACTTGATGGGCATGTTTGACTCATGGTCCTAGAGGTCTGTAAGAATTTTGAAAGAAATTGGCCTTTCCTATGGACCATAGGTGGCGCTATAACTGTTAAAAACCATATGTTTCCTATGGTAAATTGCCTAAATTGCCTGTAATTTGAGTTTTCCATCTATTATTTCAGTGTTTAAAATCCTGCTAAATAAAACTGTATGTCTTTTGATGCTTGTGTGCTTAAAGGCCTTAAAGGCTTGAACCCCGCTAAATGCTGCTTGCAGCTTTAATTATTATTATTATTACTATTATATTTTACAGAAAACATAAATCATTAGAAAGTTTTAAGGTTGTATAATAAAATATTAAACTATGATAAAAAATTTGATTCTAATGTCAAATTTTTGTCTTATTTTATCTTATGTAATCACTGAGAAAGAAAAAAAGTACTGTACGTCTCTACACCGCAAATCTATCACTGTACTACAGAATATTATAAAATAATATAATTTCTGCCTCATTCTGTGATGTGAAGCCTGTCAGATTACAAAAGTAGGTTATTTCAAACACTCGATTAAATGTTCTCTTTGGTTGTACGACAGGTTTGTAAACGCTTCTCATTACAAGTTTGGAAAGAGGTTGTTGCTTGTTTTCTAATACATTAAGGGGCACGTTTTAACACTGGGCACGTTTGCTGTGGTCATGTCCAAACGCGATTGTTCCCGAAACATATGCAGGTTACGTATGCACCCGAGTCCGTTTCACGTGATTCACGTGATTCGCGGGACAGTTCGAGTGCCACCTCCTTCAGAGTCTCGGGTACCCCGGTGCGCACCGAGCCCGCGATTGACAGCTTTTACATTAGCAATTTTTCATGCAAACCATGCCCCTTTTCGAACTAAAATGCCAATGACTCCATCTCACAGTGCATGCAGAGATAGAGCAGCATTTATTGCGAACCGATCGATCCACCCTGATCAGTGCTGCGCATCATCTACACATTTATTTATTTAAAAAATGGAAGCGATTTTCATAATTTCACAAAGACAAATCTCGATTTTGGTTTAATTTCAGTCAATCGTGCAGCCCTAGATTAACCTCACACGAGCACAAAACAAATTCTCCCTTCACTCAAACGAGCTCTGTCTCACATGCTAAACTGTATCGCACGCGTGCTACTGGGGTAAATATATTAATCGCACAGACTGATTTTTTTGTAGCACGTGCAACATATATGTCACACTGTACAGCCCTGCATATACAGTACCTGCTGCAGTATTTCAATCACTGAAAACAACGGGATGTTTTTAAAACGCTTAACGTGAAAAACACTATAGGGTGAGCTGTACCAATAAGGATTAAATTAAGCAAAGTTTAAAGGATTTGTTGATATGGGTTTTATTTTAAATCGAGTCGTTGCACCACTTCATTTTAAACACAGATAAATTACGCAGTAAAACGTTATAGAGCTGATAAAGCAGCAGACGGAGGGTGAACTGACAGGCTAAAGAATCCTTAGTGCAACCCACCCTTAAAGTGCTGTAATGAACTAAAACTGTGATATTAAAAGATCAAATTCAGTTTACACCTTTTTGATGATGCATACTATATAGATGAGGCAAGAATATGAACGCAACGTGTTTTTTTTATAATGGATTTCGATGGGGAAAACACCTAACGAGAAACCATGTGTTGCACTAATATTCTGTGTTCGTCTGTTTTCCTGTACAAAGTATGCAACATCAATAAGGTGTATATTGAATTTGGTATTTTAATATCACTGTCTTACCGCAATAATACTGACTACAAACCTGGTAAAAATGACTAGCGGGCAATGGAGGAGAGCCTTGTTTTGCCCTCCAGGTGGGCGACGACACGTGAAAACTATGGATATAGTTTATATAATCAGGGTGTCAATATAGTGTCAATATGTCATTGCAGAGATATAGCCTCAAGAGGCCTTTTCATTATAAGTATGGACCACATGACGGTGCTGTTTTGAAACCTTTTAAGTACCTTAAAAGCATGGTGCTGATAGCACATACCAAGTTTCGTAATGATACACCAATTCATTTTTAAAGTATAGCATTTTATATCATAATACTACATTGTAGTCAATGGGAATTTCATGTTTTGTTCTATTATAGCACCACCAAGTGGCACAATCCTGCAATCCTTTTTTTATGTGTCATCGGAGTGAGCCCATACATGTGTGTGTAAATTTTGGTGAAAATATCTCATTTCATTTTGGAGTTATAGACATTTATATGTAAAAACATGTAAAAAATGACATTTGGTATTAACACTTGGCTATCAACCTATGTTTCAGAACTTCTGATGCTGGTTTAGTTTTGATCCGACTAGCAGTTTTGAAGATATCGCCTAACATTTTTTTAGCGCTAAGTTACCACGCTGTGCAAACCATGCGTGAAACCTGGCATGTCTGGTATCGTTGGACTTGGCAAGGATTCAGGAGACAAAAAAAAGTTACTCCTATGAAAACAAGTCAACCACATCCAAAGTTATAAGCATTTGGGGGAAAAAATTCTCCACTAGGTGGCGCTGTTTCAAAACTACTCAGGCTACCTCAGGGCCTCGTGGTGATGACCCATACTGAGTTTTGTCAACCCTATGTCAACCTAAAATGTATTACTGAGACCACAAAATATGGCGGAAAATGAATACTTAAACAATAATACTTAAACAATAGGCTTAAACAATAATATTTTATACAGACTAAACATGCTCACACACACAAACACACATTTTGTTGTAGATACAGATATGTGAAATATATGGTGGAAACAAAATGTTTACTGCAAGTCTTTTTCGGGTTTCACATTACTCATCATGTGGCACAATTGTCAATACCAATACTTCAATAGAAAGGAAGTGATGCATTTTACAAAATGTGATTGTAAATGTTATAATAGTGATTTTATAATGTCTAAATATGAATTACAGATCAATATTAGGGAGTAGTATGAGCACAAATTGCTGACAATAACTTAGTAGAAGCTGTATCGTTAGATTTTAGCTCAGCATTTTATGTAATGGATCATAAATTATTGCTGGATAAAATGAAATGTCAGAAATATACTTCTTACTGTGTACATTGGTTTAAAGGTTATCTGTTTAATATGTGACAATGTTTATGTTATTATGGAAGTTATTCAGATTTTAAAGAGCAATGTGGTGTTCCTCAAGGAAGTTGTTTAGGACTATTATTATCATCATTATTTTACCAATGATCTTCCTCCTGTTTTAAACTCTGCACAGACAGTCATGTATTTTGTTTTGAAAACCACTGCAGAACAATGGACTATAATATCTGGAGGAATGAAAATATTGAATGATTTACTATCAGATATTACATATTTTAAGAAGTAAAATGAGTTATACAAATCCCATTAAATGTTCCTTCCTTTTAAGTTTCATTTTATTGTTGTTGATTTAATTAGGGCCCGAGCACCGATGGCGGTCTACATGCCAATATTTAGTCAGTTATAGTGCCACCTGTGGGCAACAGTAAACTGTGATTAACTCCTCATTAAGATTGAACCAGAATCATATTTTGTCAGTCTAATCTTAAGCCTTAGTGATGTTAAATTTCAAAGATCTTGAGTTTTGTTGAACTTGAGTTTTGTCTGTGGCATCCTGACAAAGTCTGATGTTTCGGCAAAATTTTAGTTAGTCATAGTGCCACCAGCTGGTCAAGTCAAGTCACCTTTATTTAATAGCGCTTTTAAAAAGTCCAATTGTTTCAAAGCAGCTTCACAGTGTTACCTATCCAACTATCTAAATATCTAACTATCCAGCTCATTTCAATTTTCATATAGTGTCAATGCGGGCAGAACGGTAATATAGTTGAAATTTAGGTGTCCCCAACTGAGCAAGCCAAAGGCAACGGTGGCAAGGAACCAAAACTCCTTCAGGGCCAGAATGGAGAAAAAAAAACCTTGGGAGAAACCAGGCTCAGTTTGGGTGCCAGTTGTCCTCTGGCCGATCTACAGTGTATGATTATAATTCTGGCAACATTACAGTTCAGAAGTCATATTAGATAAATAGATATTCATAAGATTATTCAATAGATTGGAGTCGTCATGCTGGAGACGGGTTTATTAAGGATGTCGTTTCGATGCGGCATTTACAGGGCAGAGTTTAGTTGACACACTCTCTGCAGACATTTCAGGGATGCATTGGTCATGTCCAGGCGCAGGTCCACCATCTGATCTGAATACAGCCCGGTAGCAGAAAGTGTGGCAAATTCAAATGATTAATGTAGTCCTCCTGTTTTTATATACTTAAATGCATATTGCCCACCGTGCTCTGTGTTCTTAAAGCCACAAGGTGGTGGTGGCACAGGTGCGAGCACCCTTTCATTGCTCTTGCAGCTTTAATGTAGTTTTGTATTTTTTACTTTTTGGGACCTCATGAAGAGTAGTCACTGCCTAGGTACTGGCTAATGGGGATCCAAATAAACAAATACACTTAGATCATAGATGGGAAAGAGCATTCACAGCAATACAGGCAATTTAACTAAGGACATTTTTTTTTTTTTGACAGTTATAACACATCTCTGCTCTTTTTTAGGTGTCCTCAAAGTGTGCACATAAATATATGTGTCACATTTGTTGTAAATATCTCATTTTATTTTAAGGTTATAGCCACTTATATTTATGAGCGAATGGGCTGCATTGATTTGATTTTTTTTTTTGCCACTTCCTTCCAAAATGTTGGCTTTTTGTCATTATTGTTTAGCTATTGACCTATGTTTACGAATTTCCTGTTGTGGTTTTGTTTTGATCGGACTAACTGTCTTGAAGATATTTACAAAGGTTTTATATGTGCTAAAGTTCACCTTTTCACAAACCATAAGGTGAAGCCTGGCATGTTTGGTATCATTGGACTCGGCAAGGATTCAGGAGTCTAAGGAGGTGAATGCTGTGAAAAACGCTGGCTTGAAATTTCTCAGGCTCCTTCAGGGCATTGTGCCAATTACGTATATTCAGAGTTTTTTTGAGATATGCCAGTGTCCTCATTGACTATCATGGCAATCTGGATGAAGACAATGAATGCCCATTTTCATCTGACTAATGTTTGGGTGCATATATTGCCATTTTCATGTGTTTTTCCCTTGTTATAGCGCCACCAAGTGGTCAATTGTTGCGATTTTTTCATGTGATCTCAGACTGAGCTCACACACATGTGAACTGAATTTGGTGAAAATCTCATTCCGTTCACAAGTTATAGCCATTTTAGTAGAAGAGGTCCTGGTCACATCGAACATTTTGGCTCCCCTTTTGGCTCCCCATGAATCAAAATGTTAGTTTTTTTGTAATTATTGATAGTCACTCTCCAGAGAACATTTCTGCAGTGGTTTGGTTCCGATGAGGCAAATAACCTGGGAGTAATTTGCAAAAGTAGGTTTTACAAAAAACTTAAAATATCTTGAATTTGGCGCTGGAAGGGCGAGCAAATCTGAAGTATGCATTTTGTCAAGGATTCCAGCGATATAAGACACTCGAGGCTACGCCTTACGGTTGAGGAGTTATGAGCCGTTTCGTACTTTTGATTGCCGTTTCGTACTTTTGATCGCTGTAGCGCCCCCATCAGGCCGATCGGGGCGGGCTTCGGTGACGTCTGTAGTCATTGTGAGTACTACCAGCCCTGCAAGTTTCAAGTCTCTACAACTTGCGGTTTGGTCTGCCCGATCAGTTTTAGCTGGAGAATGATGCATCATGGGAAAATGAACAGTTACAATAGGGTTTCAGCCTGACACCTGACTTTGACTTAAAAAATTGAATTTTACTACCCCTTACTATCAATATTTTGACATTTGTGCTCGCGATTGTGCCTAACGACCTATGTTTTCAAACTTCTGACGCTGGTTTCGTCTCGATCGGACTAGTGGTTTCGAAGATATCAGCAAAAAAGTTTTAAGTGCTAAATTACAACGGTGCACAAACCATACGCGAAACCTGGAAAGTGTGGTATCGTTGGACTCGGCATTGATTGAGGAATCTAAGTAGATGAGTCTCGTGAAAATAAGTCAACCGCACCCAAAGTTCTAAGCATTTAAAAAAAAAATCTCCACTAGGTGGCACTATTTCGAAACTTGTCAGGCTACTTCAGGGTATCGTGGTGATGACCCATACCGAGTTTTGTAACAATCCGTTCATGCGTTCATAAAATACAGCATTTTAGCACATAATTCAAGATGGCCGACAGCCAAAATGGCCAATATGGTAAATTGGATTTGTTTGTATTGGATACCAGTTGACTTGTCATGACGTCCTGAATATAACGAGACCACTTTTATGATTTTTGGACAAACGGTTCAGCAAAAAAAAGCAAAAATATAATTTTTCGTATCTCCGGACCAGTAGGTGGCGCTGCGCCGAAACGCTGCATGTTGCCTCAAGACATGCTTGTGCTGACATGTGCCAAGTTTGGTCTGAATACGATAAAGCATTGCGGAGATACAGCCTTACATCTGTTTTCGCAAGCGCTACATAAAATTTGTTTGCGCGTTTATCGGAAACAATTTGACTAATCAACTTGAATTCCATAAAGTTTTGCCAGCTCTGGCTGAAGATGATCTGTTTCAATTTTTGTGTAAATTGGACGAACCGTCTAAGACAAGTTCGCAAAAGTAGGTTTTTGGGAAAATTCCAAAAATGTATAAAGACGGGAAATGACATCATAGGGGTGCGATCGAATCGGCATGAGCTCAGAGGAATCAGAGGAACAAATCATTTTGTTTCTAGCCCTTAAGGTTAAAAAGTTATTAGCATAAACATGAGTACACATTTGGACAGGTGGTGGCGCTGGTTAGAATATGCTAAGGCATTACGGAGATAGAGCCTGACTTTAATTTTTGTGAGCACTTTGTCGATTTCATTCGAGTGGTATTCAAGAACAGTTTGACTAATCATCTTGAGTCTAATACGGTTTTGTCAGCATAGTCTGAAGATGATCTGGTTACATTTTCGTGCAAATTAGAGCAACGGCCTAGGAGGAGTTAGCAAAAATAGGTTTTGCGGTTAATTAAAAATGGCGGGAAAATTATTATGACGGAAAATGACATCATAGGGTGCAATCGAATTGACTTGAGCCAAGGAATCAGAGGAAAAAGGAATTTTGTTTCTAGCCTTTATGGTTCAAAAGTTCAAAAATATGAGTCAAACCTTGGACAGGTGGTGGCGCTAGAGGGATTGTTTTAGAGATTCAAAAATTGGTGTGGTTAATTCTGGGACTGTCCTCTATCTGTGTGCCAAATTTCATTACTTTCCCGCAAGCGGTTCTATGGGCTGCCATAGACTTTCGGCAGAATAATAATAAGAAATCGAACGATTTCAATAGGTGCCCGCACCTTCGGTGCTTGGCCCCTAATTAACAACAAAATGGACGTATAACAATTCAAGGTAATGAATTCAAGCAGTTCCCTTTCGAAAGGTAACTCGCGCTGCGTCAGCTCGACGCTACGGGGAGCGCCTCCGGCGTGACAGGCGCCTGAAATCACAATCAAAAAACGTCAATCCTATTGACCGGCGACAGCCTCTGACGTCATCAAGGTGCAACCAGTAAGTATAAAAGGGTGCCTTGCCAACATGACAGTATCTCTTCGTCTTCAGTGACTGTTTTGCCTGTTATCCAAACGAAGCTCAGCAGCTGGGAACGGCCCCGCTCGAGCTGAGGCTGAGCGGCGTTTACAGTCCTGGGGTTCCCAGTTGGATCTGGCTCGTCACCTGGAGACTGGTGTTGTGCTCGCAGATGATGATCCAGATCGCGAGAGGCAGACCTCAGAGGAGGAGCGGGATCTGGGCTCCTCCTCCTCATCTGCTGCTCTTCCGTTTGAGCAGAGGATGGTTGAGGAGGCGGATGAACCGCCTGAGGCTGAGGCTTTTCAACCATTCTGTCCCATGTACGGGGAGCTGTTGGAGGTCATGGAGCGTGCTGCAGGTAGACTGCAGCTGCCCTGGCAGCGCGTTAGGAGAGATGCTGTTCGTCCGAATAGGTTGGACGACCGGTATCTTTCCGCTCATGACCAACCAGCTCCCGGGAGTCTTCCATTCTTTCCGGATCTCCACCAGTATATCTCGAAGAGATGGAAGAAACCCTATTCAGCCCGTATCCATCGACATCAGCGGGCTAATTTCGCTGATGTCGAGGGATTGGCCGAGGCTGGATGTGTCGTGCCGCCCGTAGACGAGACGTTCGCGAACTACTTCGCTTCCGGGTGGCTATCGACACTAAGGGCTCCCACCCTGCCGGGGCGGCTTTAAGTAAGTAAGTAAAGTAAGTAAATTTTATTTATATAGCACATTTAAACATAGCAGAACTATCCAAAGTGCTGAACAGAGTAAAAGGAAATATACATATAAAATAGAATAGAAACAAGGAGAAGCTAGACCAAACAAACAATCTGACAGAAGTATAGTAATATTAAAATGCCAGAGAAAATAGATATGTTTTCAGTTTTGATTTAAAAATATTAATGGAAGGTGCAAGGCGGATGTCCAGGGGCAGTTGGTTCCAAAGACGGGGGGCACCAACAGAAAAAGCTCTATCTCCCTTAGTTTTAAGACGAGAGCGAGGGATTGATAAAAGAGCCCTGTCCGAGGATCTTAAAAATCTGAATGATGACTGAGGAGTAAGAAGCTCTTTAAGATAATGAGGAGCTTGATCATTAAGAGCTTTAAAAACAAACAACAAGAGCTTAAACTGAATTCTAAAATGGATCGGTAGCCAATGAAGTGAGGCCAAAATTGGGGTGACATGATCATATTTCTTTGTCCCGGTCAACAGCCTTGCAGCTGCATTTTGCACCATCTGGAGGCGTGCAAGCGATGACTGAGGAAGACCCAGATATAATGAATTGCAGTAATCTAAGCGTGAAGTAATAAAAGCATGAATAACTCTCTCCATGTCTTGGAATGACAAAAATGATTTGAGTTTGGAAATGACCCGCAGTTGATAAAAACTATTCTTAACAACAGAATTAGTTTGTTTGGTTAAACATAATTCTGAATCCAAAATAAAACCAAGGTTCCTAACCTGGGATGAAACTGACGGGAAATGATTTCCCAACTCCTTAATAATACAACTCCTTAATCTTGGCGGACCAAAAACAATTGTTTCAGTTTTGTCATTATTAAGTTGAAGAAAATTATTCGATAACCATTCCTTAATGTCCCTGATACAATCTAACAAAGGTTGAATGGAATCTCCAGCTTTCAATGGAAGGTACAGCTGTGTATCATCAGCATAAAAATGAAATAAAACATTGTGCTTCTTAATAATATCCCCCAGAGGACGCATGTATAAGTTAAAAAGAAATGGACCCAAGATAGATCCCTGAGGTACTCCACTAATAATTGGGGTAGAAGATGAAGAAAACTTACCTAACTCTACGGAAAAAGACCTGTCTTTAAGGTATGAACTAAACCACCGTAAAGCTGTCCCCTTGATACCGAATAAATGTTCTAAACGCCAAATAAGAACATCATGGTCAACAGTATCAAAGGCAGCCGTAAGATCAAGTAAGATCAAAACAGCATTTTTACCAGCATCAACTGCAAGCAAAATGTCATTGAACACCTTCAGTAAGGCCGACTCTGTGCTATGATGGGAGGTAAAACCAGATTGAAAGGGTTCTAATAACTTAGTTGCATTTAAAAAATGGATTAATTGAGACTGCACAACTTTTTCTAAAAGTTTTGATAAAAATGATAGCTTTGAGACAGGCCGATAATTACTTAAACAACCCTCATCTAGACCTTGTTTCTTAAGCAAGGGCTGAACTGCATGCTTAAAAGTCTTCGGGACCACCCCAGTGTCCAAAGATGAATTAATTAACACTTGGATACTAGGTCCAATTATAGGAAAAACAGTTTTTATAATCTCTGAGGGAATAACGTCAAGTGACGAGGAAGTTGTCTTCATCTTTTTTACCAAATCACAAAGTTTTAGTAGAGAGACCTGCTGAAAACTATGAAAGACTGAACTAGCCAGCGAAAGCACGGACTGATCTAAGAGCTGTGAACTGAAAGATGAACGGATAGCTATCACTTTATCAGAAAAGAATGTTAAAAATTTCTCACATAAAGCAGCCGAGGGTTCCTGATAAAATTGACAGCTAGGATTAATTACTGAATTTAATGTAGAGAATAAAATTCTAGGTCTATGACAGTGTGTAGAAATTAACTCAGAAAAATGCCTTGCTCTGGCCGACTTTGCAGCAGGCTTTACACACTATGGCGGTGTTACAAGCCTACCAGGCAGACCTGCTGAGGGACCTCGATCAGGGGGAGGGACTAACCCCTGATGCGGTGGCCGAGTTGCACCGGACCACAGATTTAGCTCTCCGGGCCACCAAGCAAACTGCATTCACCATCGGTCGCTCGATGGCGGCGATGGTGGCCACGGAGAGGCATCTGTGGTTGAACCTGGCGGACATCGGGGGGAAAGAGAGATCCTTTCTCCTCGATGCCCCGGTTTCGCCCTCTGAACTTTTCGGCACCTCCGTAGAGGCGGTGGTGGGAAAGTTCAGAGAGGCGAAGGCGCGCTCGGCGGCATTCAGAACATGCATCCCGTTGAGGTCAGGGACCGCGCCAAGGCAGTCGGGTGTCCCTGGCCCATCCCAGTCTGAGGGCTGGAGACGGGAACAGCGAGCCAGCGTCGCCTCTCGAGCACCCCCGCAGCGGAGGACTGGAGCGCAAGGGAGGCGGGACACCCGCAACAGGAAGAGGAAGGAAGCCGGGGCTGGTAACCAGAACCAGCGCAGGCAGCGGACTCCGCCCCCGAGGACGCGGAGATGAACGCTGCCTTTTTCCCTTCCTCTGGCTTTTCCCCAGGCGCTTTACATCAGGCCGGTGGGCCTATGATGAGCAGAAAATGTAAGATTCTGATGGCCCGCTTGGTTTTTTTGGTGAAAGCTCCCCCCTCAGGATGGTGGGCGGATACCTTTGCTCTCCTGAGAGGTTATTTGGGGAAATTTGGAACGTCGCTGGACTTCGAAGGGCCTGCAGCTCCCCGTGAGTAAGCTAAGAACGATCTTCTTTGCAACGTTATATGGTTGTGTGTGAGTGCCTCACTTTTGCTAGTAGAGATGTGCTGCCTCTCCGTGTTATTTTTTCCCACTAATGTGGGTAGCTGAATCGCGCTCTCGCCCGAGGGCTTGTAGTGTCGGGGGCGAGCTGTGTTTTCCTAGCGTAAAAGTGTGAAGTAGCTGAAGACCGGGTATGCGTTTTTGCATGAGCTGTAGTGAGATCTGCGCCCGGCTCTGCGGGGCTTTGGGGAAGGGGTTTTTCCGGGGCCTCACTGTGTAATGTTAGAGGTGATAATGTTTCTTTCCCGAGCCCTGAGTAGATCTAGTGCTGAATAAATGTCGCGCCACTTGGCCTAGGCTCCGTCAAGGATGGGGGCGTTCCCTTTTAAGAAAGGTTGTTCGTCCCTGGCTTTGTTTATGCATCCTTGATTCAGCCTCCTCTTATGACAGAGTCGTCCAAGGCCCGCCCCCTTCTCTGCGTTCTGGGGTTACGAGTAATGCAGTCAAGGTGTTGCAGGAGACAGAGACTTTGCCAGTGGTTGTGGGGCGGAATTAAGCGTCTTTCGCCGGTTTGCGATTAGACTTTATCTGCTGTTTCCGCCTTTCAGAGCTTGGTGGCCACCATCTTTTGGTGGCCCTCGGCCTCTTCCTGGAGGATGGTACGGCTGGTGGGTTGCATATTTATGTGATATTTCACCCTTGCTCTGTGTCTCTGCTCCACCTTCTTTAAGGCTCGGGTTGAGCTGAACATTGGATAACCTTCTGTTTGCGGTTTTGGTCGGATGCTCCCCTGAGGCCCGAGCATTGCCAAAGGCTGACGCCCTCGCATTTACGGCAGGCCGCTTCAAGGAAAGTAAGACAGCCACCCCGAAGCAGATGACGTAAGTTGTACTCCCCTCGCTTTAGAGGGTTTTGTTGAGCACTTTTGCTGAGTACACTGCTGTTGGCAATGTGATTAGGTTCATGTCTGTAGGCACTGCCCGAGAGACTGCGCCGTCATGGAGGCCT
Organism: Romanogobio albipinnatus; assembly: GCA_023566225.1. NCBI lineage: Eukaryota > Metazoa > Chordata > Actinopteri > Cypriniformes > Gobionidae > Romanogobio > Romanogobio albipinnatus. Next base: position 30,440,783 of record CM042244.1, read on the forward strand.
TCTAGCCTCTGGGATGGAGCCAGCCCCAGGTGCGGGCGTAAGAGCCAGCTGGTTGTGAGTAGCCAGTCTGGGCAGCAAGACTTCAGGACAGGTAGTAGGCGTCAACCGGCCTCCTTGCAAGAAAGTCTCGACGCCACGGCCCACGAGTGTGCCTTGGAGGATCTTCTCCACCGGTGTCGACATCAGCAGTAACCTCGTCAACTAGAAGCTCTTCTTGGCCTCCTTGGGGATGAGTCCCCAGGTGTTAACTGGATTTCCAGGCCTTCGTCAGCAGCAGACAGCTGCCGTCAGCCCAGGCGCAGCAGCCAGCCTTCTTAAAGTCACGGCAGGGTCCATGGAATCTGCAGACCTCCTATTTGGAGGTACGCCCTGCCAGGCCTCCCTGAGGGGTAGGCTCCCGGTTTGGGTTACCTTGGCTCAGGTGGTAGGCCCCATTTTGCCTCCCTGAGGGCCTGCTATGGTTAGCAGGCGCTGTCTGGTCTCCCCCGAGGGGGTATTACTGGGCATTAGCCCCTCGACAGCTGGTACGAGCTGCTAGTAGGTGGTAGGCGCTACCATGCCTCCCTAAGGGCCTGCTGTGGGGTAAGCAGGCTCACTTGACCTCCTCTGTGGGGGCGTTCCTGGCCTCCAGTCACTGGATGGCTAGCATGAGTGCTAGTAGGTAGTAGGCCTCACCCGGCCTCCCTGAGTGGGTTCCGGCTCCCCAGTCGCTGTGGCGTGAGCACGAAGTGCGCCTCTCGGCCTCCCTGGGGAACGAGTTCCCTGGGCGGGAACGCATAACTGGCTTTACGCTGACAGCTAGTGGTCACCTGCTATCAGGCGCCGGTCTCTGGCCGTTCGCGAGACCTGGAGGTGGTGTTCTTATCCTGGCGCTGATTCATTGGTTGTAGGCCCCTCGGGGCCTCCCTGGTACGATCAGCCTGTAAGGCCTTTGGCCTCTTAAGCACGTTTTAAAGTAAGTGCTTGGTAGATCCGAGGATTGAGTGGCTAAACTCCCCTCGCTAGCAAAGGTTAGAAAGCACTTCGCTGAGCGCTGCTCTCCGGGATGACCCGTCTCTGAGGTCCGGCTAGTGGAGGACACTGCCTTTCTTGCAGCACTCTAGCGGGATGTCTCTTCGGAGTCAAGTACCAGAGGCTCTGTACTTTACAGACAGGGTTGGCTGTACTGACGTGTCCCATATGGGGTCACTAGGTCAAGTCTCCCTGGTGGCATTCGGTGAAAACCTCCCGAATAGTGACTGGCATGGGTTCCTTCAGTTTCCCTTGCCATGTTCCCTTAAAGGAACCCCTTCTGTTGAATGGGCTGGTTCCAGGCCTTCGAGCAGGCCTGGGTAGGACCTCATGTTTGCGAAGGTTCCTTCTCAGGCTATAGCTTGGGCTTTGACCGTAGGGAGCGCTGTCACTGACAGCCTAATGTGACCAGAAGGGGAGTGGTTCAGGCATTTCAGTTGAATTTGCTTGTCCTGACAGTTGTCACTGCCAGTGGGCATGCACTCCCTTAGGCATGGCGGCGTGGGTATATCGTTCCCCGTAGCGTCGAGCTGACGCATCGCGAGTTCCCTGTTCTCAGGGAACAATGGTTACATTCATAACCTGAGACGTTTTAAAGTATATATTAACTTACCTCAGAGATTAACAGAAAATGGCCTAGTTGACCGTTATAACCGTTCATCGTTTAAACTTTAAACGGCAGGAGAGTATAACATTAATCAGATAAACCACTAAAATGAGAGAGTGTAGTTTAATATCAATTAATTTGTTACCATTTTAACCTGTTTCTCTAATTATAATAGGAAACTCACATATTAATATGGAAACTTAAAAAGCTTACCTGTTTAGAGCAGAGTTTGGCGGTACCAGTCGAATCCAGAATGACAGCTGAGCTCATTAGCAGCAGAGCCATAGAGAGAGAGAGAGTTGCGACAACTACATTGACTACAGTGGAACACTTTTTTTTTACAGCAATGGCGGTTCGTGGAGCCTCTCAATAGTTCCCGGAAGTAGCAGCAAACACATGCCGCGCCATAGAGATGCAGCAGAACAAACCGTTTGTGATGCACTTTTAAAAGGTGAGACGTTTAAAGAATAAGATTTAATATTATCAGTACATCTAAATAAAAATAACTTGTAAATTTAAACCTCCTAGTAGATTATTACTCATTAAATTAGTAGATTTAAGGGATGTTATCAGATAACTAACAGATTAGGCTAGGATTGGCTCCTGGATAAAGTTAGAAACGAACACTCTATTAATTGTAGAATCTGTTCTCTTAATTTAGTTTCATCCATCGTTTTTGGAATTAGAGAAAAGGAGTCTAAACATATATTCTTTGCAGGTTGGGGTAAGTTAGCTACATATTAGTTAAATATAACGTTTGACCGCGTGTGACAGCAGAGGTGGGTGAAAGTGGTAAACATGAGAATATCAAGTTTGTTCCTTATTACACATGTTAAATAAAAAATTCCTTAATAATAAAATGCACCCTACTGATTTAAATTTAGAGTGAATTGAGTTTGCAAAAATATATGGGTGGAGTGTTTTAGGCATTTTGATTCAATTGACTATTACCTGTCTATATTTCAGCTGAGCTGATTTTTGGATTTATGTCAGAAGGAGGTTGATGGACCTAAGTGAGATAAAAAAAAAAAAAAACCCACTTAAAATAGGGGAACAGTTTTGAAAAGGGAAGCATGCTGGGTTAACGGGGAATCATACTAAATACCAGAACTGTATTATATAATACTACTGTATTATAGAAGTAATAGAAAATAATAGAAGTAATAGAAGTAATCATACTTAACATGCATTTTATTACTGTATGATATACTTAAATGTGTTAGTATATATATCAGTAACATACTGTAAATGCACTGGGTGCTGGTAGGTGGAGAATTAATGTTGGCTGGGTGCTGGTAGGTGGAGGATTAGTGTTGGCTGGGTGCTGGTAGGTTAGGATTAATGTTGGCTGGGTGCTGGTAGGTGGAGGATTAGTGTTGGCTGCGTACTGGTAGGTGGAGGATTAAGTTTGGCTGGGTGCTGGTAGGTGGAGGAGCAGTGTTGGTATTGCTAATTTTAAATTTTGAAAATATCACATTACTTCAAAATTAGAAATTTTACTTCAAATAATACGTGTTTGTTCTTATTATATATGTGTCACCTGTAACACTATAGCTGTGATCAGCAGCGATGTGCTGTATGTTTACAGGTCTAGGGGTGCATCGTGGTGGAGGGGCCCTCTTTTTGACCACAGGACGATGCACAAAGATAGTGAGAATAGCATCTGGTCTTAGCCTACTCTTGAAATTTTTGGTCATGACAAATTGGTTTGCCTTAAAATGTGCCTGCAGAGTGACTTGAGTTTAGTTTCCACACACAACCCTTTTTTTTACATATCACCATGTACATATCACATGGTGTTTAAAGGCACAGTTATAGGTAACACTGATGACTCCCTGCAATGAGACCGCACCCTCACCATAAGTCTCAGCTCCCTGGGTTTTGCAAGGCTTTGCTTGTTCCTTATTTCTAGTAAATCATTTTCCCATTGGGGTGTTCTTTGTGAAAAAAGTGCAAATACATTAAAGTATAATTACCTCACAAATTTTGTTGTTGTAATTTTTATTTATGTTTAGATTGCTCCTGCTGACTTGAGCCAATCATTTTTCCCTCCTCTCCATGTCAGCAGGGAAGCCATACATTCGCACAGCTTTCTCTGAGCGATTGGAGCATCCCCATGCAGCACAGCAAACCAAGATGGAGACTATGCAAGGACAACATGAAAGAGAGGACACACAAAATGCTTGGCATGCTAATACATTTATTAGAAATGTATTCATGAATTGCTGTAAATAGTTAATTGCATTTATTTGAATAGAAATACAAAAAAGTAATATTGTAATATATTATTACAATTTAAAATAACTGTTTTCTATTTTAATGTATTTTAAAATGTAATTAATTCCTGTGATACCAAGCTGAATTTTCAGCATCATTACTTTTGAACGGCAGTGTACATGTTTATATAAGAGTATGCTTAAGTTGTTTTAAACCTGAATATATTGTGTATATGAATAAGTATTGTAAGAATTATACATTAGATACTGTATATAATATTTATTAAATATAAATAATTATATTACTATATATAATTATAAGAATTGTAAACAATAAGCTTAAATTTTACATTTACTTAACATCATGTTACTGCTGCTAATAGTTCATTGACCCATTGTGCGGTGCAAGCTGAAAATCACCTGTCACCTTGAGAGTCTCTGTACTATCTGAAAGTCATAAAGTCAAATATGAGATTAGTGAAAACATAATGAACATGAGGTAACATAAAAAGGCAACAGCAACCCATGTTTATACAAGTTAACGTTGGTCTGAAATAAGTTAAGGCAAATAACGGCAAATAACGGTAATCGAACACTATTCCTCAAATATTAGCTGATTTGATCTTTAAAAAATCAAACAGCGCTGTAACTAAATACTCATGCTACATACATATGTCAGTGTGTTATATAATTATATAAAATAAATGCATTTATTGACTACTAATTACCAGAAATCGCAGTTCTGTCACTCTACTCTAACAGTTTGAACTGGCCGCCAAAGCACTTCCTGGAACTATCGTCTCGGTTACGTATGTAACCCTCGTTCCCTGAGGAGGGAACGGAGATGTAACGTTAGTGACTAACGAATGGGGGTTTTGCTTAGAAGCCAGTCATCTTCGAGATCTTAGAAAATGCCCAATGGCGTGCCAATGCCATGGGCATGCGGAATTTGCATACGTAACTCCGCCTCACCGCGTGAGTATAAAAGGAAGTACGTGGCAATATCGCATTATGTTACCTGCTGAGGAGTCAAGACTGAACTTCCGGCTGTTCCAGCAGTACAGCGGTTGTGGCAAAGGGACGTTACGTCTCCGTTACCTCCTCAGGGAACGAGGGTTACATACGTAACCGAGACGTTCTCTTTTGTTCAGTCACTACGACGTAACGTGAGTGACTAACGAATGGGGGTCCCAATAAAATCACGCCACTCAGCTGTCTTCCAGTGCCCTGCATAAGTGTGAGTTCCCTGTCGTAAGACTAGTATGGATGAGGGACTCCCACCTAACACAGGAATACCAAGGTACACTGGGAAGCATATTCCAGTGGAGATATGCAAAGATGCCTACCCGTAGGGAGGACTTAGAGAATACACACCCGCTAAGGGCTGCATATGGGAAAACTCTAGGGTACCAGCCGAAGGTGGATTTTTAACCCCAGGGGTGGCAGGGACTTTCCAAGGGAAGACACCCGCTCACTGAGGAGGCTTACGGTGGAAATACACGTGTGGGGGTCACCGGAGGGGAACCATGCACACGGGGCACCTGGCCGGACACGAGGGTCTGGGCTCGTTAGAGGGCAGACACACAGGTATCGGCGTAAGCAGTGCTGGAGGGACTCAGGGCTCTCGGGGAGCTCATCTGAGGAGAAAATCGCACGTATCCAGTCCGTGGAGTGGAATGGCGAGCAAGCGAAGACACCTGAGCCTGGTCCAATACCGGCCCCTCGAGGGGGCGAGTACATAGTCGGACACTGGCTCCACTCGGAGATTATAGAATCTGGCGAATGTGTACGGTGTCGCCCAGCGAATGTCTGTTAGCGAGGCGCCATGCGCTAAAGCCCAAGAGGAGGCCACACTGCGAGTGGATTGGGACCGAACCCCAAGGGGACATGGTCGACCTTGCTGCTGGTAAGCCAAAACAATGGTGTCCACTATCCAGTGAGACAGCCTTTGCTTTGAGAGAGCACTTCCCTTCCGCTCTCCACCATAACAGACAAAGAGCTGGTCTGAGGTCCTGAAACATTGCGTCCTGTCTACATAAGAGCAGAGGGCACGTACTGGACAGCGCAATGCCAAGGCTGGGTCTGCCCCCTCCATGGGCAGCGCTTGCAGGTTCACCACCTGGTCCTAGAACGGAGTGGTGGGAACCTTGGGCACATATCCAGGCCGGGGTCTCAGGATCACGTGAGAGTAGGCCGGCCCGAATTTCAGGCACGCTTCGTCAACCGAAAATGCCTGCAGGTCCCCGACCCTCTTGATGGAGGCCAATGCAGTCAGGATCGCTGTCTTCATTGACAAATTTTTAAGATCCACTGACTGCAAAGGCTCAAAGGGAGACCTCTGCAGAGCATCTAAAACTACTGAGAGGTCCCAAGAGAGGAGAGCGAGGAGGATTCAGTCTCCTTGCTCCCCTCAGGAACCTGATGATCAGGTCGTCCTGACTTACCTTTTTGTCCCCCAAGAGATCGTGGTGGGCAGATATTGCGACCACATAAACTCTAAGGGTGGAGGGAGACAGCCTTTGCTCCAAGGAACGAGAGCACAGACCCGATCTGGCATTTCCAGGGGTCTTCTTGGCGAGAAAAACACCATGTGACGAAGAGGTTCCACTTCAACGCATAGGCATGCCGTAGCTTCTGACCTAGAGGAAGTGAAGGTAACCACCACCGGAGGTGATAGGGTACTTAAACCTATCGCGTCCCATCCAGGAGCCACACGCGGAGGTACCAAGATCGAGACACGGGTGCCAGGGGGTGCCCCGTCTCTGAGGAATACTCAGAGGAAGGCCAGGGAGGGCTGTCACAAGGAGTAAGAGTTCGGGGAACCAGGTCCGGCCGTGCCAGTACGGGCCGACCAGAAGGACCTGCTCCTTGACCTCCCTGATCTTGCACAAGAGCTGTGCAAGTAGGCTCACTGGGGGGGAGCATATTTGCGCAGGCCCCGCAGCCAGCTGTGGGCCAGTGCATCCGTGCCGAGCGTACCCTCGGTCATGGAACAAAACAGGCTGCAATGGGAAGAGTCGTGGGAAGCAACAGATCTACCTGTGCGTCACCGAACTCTTCCCAAACAGCTGGACCGACTGGGGATGGAGTCACCAAACTCCAGGAAGAGGCTGAGACCGTGAGCTTGTGGGCTGCACGGTTCAGTTCTCCCGGGACATGGCAGGCACAAAGGGACCTCAGATGCTTCTGACTCCATAGGACGAGATGGCGGGCGAGTTGAGACATACGGTGGAGCATAGATCAGCCTGGTGGTAGATGTACTCTACTGACCATGTAGTCTGACCGGACTAGTACATGTTGACCCTTCAGCAACGCTAGGAAGCGATGCAGGGCGAACCGTACTGCCAGCAACTCAAGGCAATTGTCATGCAGGAGGCGCAGGGGTCCTGTCCAGGAGCCCATGGCAGCACGTCCATTGCACATGGCACCCCAGCCCGTGGAAGAGGCATCTGTTGACACAACAAAATGCCTGGAAACACGTCCTAAGGGCCACCGGCCAGTAGAAATGAGGTTCGGCCACGGGGTGAGGGTCTGCAGGCAGGCCCGAGTCACTGGGACCCGGAGCGTGCCCGAAAGCCATGACCCATCTCGGGACTCGATCGTGAGGCCAAAGCTGAAGCGGTCTCATATGAAGCAATCTGAGCGGCGTTAATGCAGCTGCAGATGCCATATGCCCCAGGAGCCTCTGAAAAAATTTCAGTGGGACCACACTCTCGCTCTCGAACTAACGAAGGCAAGTCAGCAGAGACCGCGCACGCTTGCTGGTAAGCAGCACGCACATGGCGACCGAGTCAGAAACCATACTGAGAAAAGAGAGCCTCTGCACGGGGCAGAGTCGCTCTTCTCCCAGTTGACCCGAAGGCCCAGACGGGCTAAGTGCCGGAGCACTTGGACTCTGTGTTCGCACACCTGCTCTCGAGAGTGACCCAGTATGAGCCAGTCCTCGAGGTAGTTCAGGATGCGAACTCCGTACTGCCTGAGTGGCGCAAGGGCTGCCTCGATAGAATTCGTGGAGTCACAAGGGGACAGAGCTGGCCCGAATGGGAGGACGCGTACTGAATGTCCGTCCCTCGAAGCAAACCGTAGGAATGGTCCACGTCGAGGAAGGAGACATGGAAGTAAACATCCTTCAGTTTGATCGCTGCAACCAATCTACTGTGTGTGGGGGAGCGTGTGGCCAACTTCAGTGGCGGCACACAGCTCATAGAAGAGCCCTGGGTCGGCTCCACCCTTGTGCATGTGCAAAGGGGCGGCGGCCCACCCCGTAGCTCTGCAGGACCACGCCACCAAAGTAGATGAGTCCACAGGCTTTGGGAGGGTGCTTAGGACAGCCACGCCCCGTCAAAGCCCTCCGTGGACACCGTAGTGCGCAACGGAGAGTTCAACAGTGGGGGGGGGGGGGGGGCCCAGTGTACCCTAGGCCGCGGCCCCATCAAGGGCAGAGAAGGCCACCAAACGGTCGCGGGAAGCACGGGGACTTTCGGGACCGCGTGATCTCCTCATGCACCTCGGGAGCGAAAGGCATTGGGGGCAGGGCCCAAAAGCTGTCGGGTGCCGCCCCCAAAAACCGATCGCACAACCACGAGCACTCGCGACAGGGCGGAGTTCCACACCTGCCCGAGATAACATGGCTGTCAATTCTAGGTCGGATCAGGCAGCGCTGACACACCCGGAGGCGGAACACAACCTAATCGTCATCCCCAAAGGACTCTAGCCCACCTTGGGATGCGGCGATCGACATCTCAGTGCTATCTAGAGTGTGAACAAAATGAACGAGGTGTCAGAGACGGGCCGCTGTTTCAGTCCAGCACTCGAGGGAAGCGATGTGCGAGAGGGGGGCGTGGCCCGAGGAACGTATCGTCGGGGTTCTTAATACCACAGCACCGCCCTCAGGTCACCCTGGCCACCAGCCAAAGTACCACCTCTCTCATAGACGGTAGATTGGGGTGTGGCAGAGGGGACTCTCTCTCCTCACAGAGATCGTGAGGGAACATGACACATCCACAAACACTGCCCGAACGTGCTGAAGCCCAAACACGTCGAGCAGTGAATGTGCCCATAGACAGCAACGGAGATTGATCGCACCCGAGCGAGCCGTCTTGAAAAAGACGTGCCACGCGCAAGCTCTTTTTGTGAGAGGAAAGCTCTGCAGAGTGCCGAAGCGCCCAGGGAAAACACACACAGCTTTTGCAGATCACTGCACAGATCAGCAGGCAGGCAATGTGAGATCGCTGGAACGCACCGTCACACCAACACCCTGGAGAACCGCTCGTCTCAAAGACTGAAGAAAGGACTTCAGAATTCAGGCTTGCAGGAGTGAAGAGATGCTCTTGGCTCCGATGCAGAAACATAATGCGATATTGCCACGTACTTCCTTTTATACTCACGCGGTGAGGCAGAGTTACGTATGCAAATTCCGCATGCCCATGGCATTGGCACGCCATTGGGCATTTTCTAAGATCTCGAAGATGATTGGCTTCTAAGTGAAACCCCCATTCGTTAGTCACTAACATTACGTCGTAGTGACTGAACGAAAGGGAACTGAAGTCTACGTGAATCACATGACGATCAAGCATTTTGAACTTCCGTTGTCGCAACTCTCTCTCTCTCTATGGCTCTGATTAGCGGTGCAGTTCCAGCAGTCTCATTGATTAGAATTGATCACGTGATGCATCTAGTGTATTACTAATATGTTATTTTTCTTTTTCTTTTTTTTGCCATTTCAGAAATGTAATATTATATAAAAATATAAAATTAATCAGTAATGCATTATTCCCATATTACTTTGAGTTATTATGACTCTTGGGTAGCAACATTTCAAGTGTCTAGTTTAAAATAAGACCAGACTTATGAATATAGACCATAGGGTTTAAGAGCTGCAGACATTTTCATTTGGGTATGTCGTTTTCAAAGAATTCTCAAAAAATGGGGCGCAGGTTAATTAAACACATGTTTTTTTACAAATAAATGGTGCGTTTTTTATCTTGAGTAATGTTTACTAGGCTTTTTAGATGTGTGCCTTGTCGAGATACTTTTTAAAGGTCCCGTTCTTTGAAGCTTTGATTGTGTTTACAGTGTGCAATATAACATGTGTTCATGTTTCGCGTGTAAAAAAACAGTATTTTTCACACAATTTACTTATCTGTACACCTCTGTTTTCACTGTCCTAAAAACGGGCTGATGAGTTCCTTGTTCTATGAAGTCCCTCCTTCAGAAATACGTAACGAGTTCTGATTGTGCCAGCGGTTCCCATGTTGTGATTTGACCGCAGCTTAGCGAACGTGGCGCGGCTCCTGTGTTGTGATTCGACAGCAGCTTAGCGCACGTAACTTGCACGGAAAGGTCACGCCTCTTAACGGGGAGTTGTATGCGCTTAATGATCTCTACAGCTTCCCTGGGAAAGCCAAACAAAGGTGATTTGACTCCGGGATGAAAATAACAGCGTCTCGACGACATGGCGACAAACACAGTCAAACGCAACAATTCCTTTTCTCCACGCGACACTTCCTCTTCTCCACGTGGGACAGCAACAAGACCACGCCCCCTTTTTTGCATATTCTTGTGGGCGGAGGTTAGTCTGTTCTACTGTTCTACTGACATAATTAATGAAGGAAGTACCAGGATGTAGTCCAAGCCGGCCGTTCGCTGTAGGCTTTGAAATGGAACTTCTGTTAAATAAAATATCTCGCTTGGCATTGAACTTTGAGCTTTATAATTTTACAGGTATTATTTATGCTCTAACAGCAACATTACACACTAACTAAAGTTTGAACAATGGGATCACGAAGAACGGGACCTTTAAGTAAAATTTATTTAAAAGTCTAAACAAATGGATTTGGCTGTTGCAAAAACACAAATGTTCATGACAGGCGCCATTTTGATGGGTGACAGGACTGAATTTTCACTGCTGGCAACCCAACGACACTAAAAAAAGGTAAGAATAACATTAAATATTAACTGTTCAATGGTTTGATGCTTTAAATATAGCAAGCATAAAGCTAAATGTTTATATTGATAAATACTTAAATTTGCCTTGAATTACACGGCTTGGCTAACATTAACAGGCTAAAGCTAAATTGCTGAATAAAACCGTTATTTTTGTTTGTTTTTGCGCACAAAAAGTATTCTCGTGGCTTCATAACATTAAGTTAGAAGCACTGGAGTCACATGGACTATTTTAATTATGTCTTTCCTATACTTTAAGGCCTTGAAAGTGTTCATCACATTGTTGTCTATGGAGGGATCAGAGAGCTCTGGGATTTCATCAAAAATATCTTCATTTGTGTCTGAAGATGAACGAAGGTTTGGAACGACATGAGGGTGAATAATTAATGACATAATTTACATTTTGGGGTGAACTAACCCTTTAAATTGTTCACTTTTCTCAGTGATAATTATTTTATCAGCTGATGTAATAATTATGATGTATTTGAATTTTATGTTTTTAACATTGTTCGAAACATTGTTTTAATTAGATGACTGAATTACTGTTCTCAGTGGGTTAAACAGACCAATGGTCATTGAAAAAACTGTTATACGAAAATGAAATACTGTTGCTACCTCTTGTAGTACATAACGTTTTTTTTTTTTACTTGAAGTCAGCTTTATGTAAAGGTGAAAAAATAAGCTACTGTGTTTTGCACTGTTGCACTGTTGCATTGTCATTTTAAAATGAATAAATGTTTTGTACTGAGATGCTGGTTTACTGTTTCATGCTACTTTTAATAAAATAATTACATATATATTTTTTTTAAAAGTTGCTTGGAAAAAAGTAACGTAATGTGTGGCTTACAAGGAGACATTTGTAAATATTACTTAAAAGATTATATTGGATATAACTATAATTTTCTAAATTGATAAAATTGAGTTGCTATTACTTAAGAGTCCAAGTTGAAAACATGCAAAGTCTAATAGGATAAACACAAATAAAATGAGTTTAAAATACTCAAAAAGCAGTATTTTTTACAGTGTACCTGCACCACTCTATTATCAACATACAACATACCCTGAAATACACAGGTTGTGTTATTGCTTCAAATAACAATATCAGTGAATGATGAATCTCTGCTCACTGTAAGTGGTGTTGTTGGTCTTCTTCTAATCTTATGTTCATTGTAACTCATACACTCTAAAAAATGCTGGGTTAAAAATAACCCAAGATGGGTTGAAAATGGACTAACCCAGCAATTGGGTTGTTTTAACCCAGCGGTTGGGTTAAATGTTTGCTTACAACAACCCAATTGCTGGGTTAAAACAACCCAATCGCTGGGTTAAAACAACCCAATTGCTAGGTTAGTCCATTTTCAACCCAACTTGGGTTATTTTTAACCCAGCATTTTTTAGAGTGTAGAGTGCTTTATAGTGACGACAGATAAGAGGATAAAAATGTACGTGTCAAGCTAGATGAAGATATAGTCAAAGCTTTGAAAGGTAAACTGAGAAGTCAACGGAATTGTAATGCATATCTATGCAAATAATATAATATATATTATATATTTAAACATGGATACAAAACTGTTAATCATTGGTTCATTTTATATATATAATTTGTTCCCCTTTCACAGATCCTGTGATAAAGCAGTCTTCAAACATTACAGTGTCTCAATTGCAAGCCCTCAGTTGCAGAAAATGCAAGTCGTACTCAAAGAAGTGACCGTCCACTTGAAGATGATGTGGCATTTAAACTATTGTTTCTTCATATGGTTCAGCCTTTTGCAGGCTTGTTTGTAAAGAAAAATTGCATTCACTTCTGCACTCCCAGGGGGAAAAGACGTACTATTAAATGTATTAAAAATGTACTTGAGTATGTTTTTAGTACATTTCAAATATAATATAAGCATACTACTTGAATTTCAAGTAAATTTTATTTATTTATTTATTTTATTTTTTTATTAAGGATTTTCAAATAGTACAAACAAGAAAGACAGGGACAATCAAACAAACCCCAAGCGCTGCAAGTTAAATAGAATGTACAAATGTACCTGTATTACAAAAAACATAAGTCACGACAAGAGAAGAATACATTTTTGTAGGAAGGATTGGAGAGGTTCCCAAAGGCTCCTGAATTTGTCCTGTTTATGATTGAGGTAATAAGTCAATTTCTCCAAAGGCAGAAATGCTGACAGCTCAGAAATCCACATGGAGATAGTTGGGACCTGAGATGAAGACCATTTTATTAGTATACATTTCTTAGCAAGGAATGTAAGGGTTGTAAACAAAGGTCTGAAGTCTGAGTCAAAAAGGTCTTTAGGAATGTCGTTCAACAAAAATAGTGAGGGGGATAAGAGAAAACGTTTTCCTATTATCTCCTGAATTGCAGAGTGAACCCCTCTCCAAAATGGTTGAATGAGAACACAGGACCAAAATACATGAAAAAATTTGCCCTTACAAGTTTTGCATTTAAAACAGAGGTCGGAACAACCTGGGAACATTTTATGCAGACGGACAGGTGCAAAATAAATTCTGTTAAATAATTAAACATTTTGTATGGAAATCGAGGTGCATTTTGGAAAAATACCATCACAGATCTTGGTCCAGTCATTGGAATTAAACAGAACTCCTAGGTCCCGTTCCCACAATGGTTTCAAAGAGTCATAAACTGAAGAGTCAGAGTAAACTAGTAAGGCATAAAATTTGGAAATAAGACGTTTGAAAGAATTAACTGACAGTATGGTTTCTTCCAATTCTGATAGTTTGAATCGAAATGTGTTTTGCTTTAAAAGCGACTCTATAAAATGCCAAATTTGAAGATATTTAAAAAAGTCTTCGCAGGGAATATCAAACTCTATTCTAATTTAGTTCAAATGAATTAAACAATCATGAGAAATCAGACAAACCTTTTAAACTCCAGTCCAGCAGTCCAATGCTCCTAATCTGAATGGGAAAGTCTGGATTCAGAGCCAGAGGGAGTGAATGGATATATTTTGGGGGATATTTAAATGTTTTTTCACATCATTCCAGACCAGTAATGTGTTATAGACAATCACAGTAGGTGTGTTTACATGGAGCATTGTAATCGGTTTAAAAGTCCAATCCGAATGAAAATGCTCCATATAAACACCTCAATTGGAATAAAAATGGCCAAACCAAATTAAATTGTAATCGTTTTGAGAGGGGTGGGATAAACCTTTTCATGAACCGATCAAACGAAAAATTCCACCATGTAAACGATATCTGATCCGATTACATACAGCGCGCGCCTCCACAACTGAAGAGCGTGCGCTGCGCTCACACCAGGCTAATGTTGACAAGAGAGGAAAGTAAATTTTTCTGGGGTATTAAACTTTTTATTTTTCGCAACATGTTATGAAAATAATGTTGGAATAATGACACAGACATAGCCAGGCTACAGCATCTCATCTTGACAGCGTTTGTCCTAGGCTTCAACTGAACCTGACAGTAGAATACATTTTTCTGAGGTGATTCTTACACTTTACAACAAATATTGAATAGCTTTTATGAAACTGTATAAGTCCTGGTGGCCGTTGAGAGTTGCCATTTCTACGGGGAACATTCAAGCTGCTGGAGAGGACGTGTCGATATTTCTCTGTTCCCTTTCAGTCGGTCACGTTCGACGTACGTCGGAACTGACCGACGAATTGGGATCTGTTTCAGAGACCAATCTACTTCGAGTGTATAGAAACGAGCCAATTAACATTGGCATGCGGTTCACTCATTCCACGCGCCGCCATGCATTGCGGGTATAAATACGGAAGTGGAAGTACCGCATATCGCTTTCAACTTCGGAGCCGAGCATTGTTTATGTTCCTACGAAGAGTGTTTTCGACTACGAGTCAAGAGAGAGAGGAAAACTGCTTACCTGCTTCCAGAGTCGGTGTGACGGTGCCTTACAGCGGCGGTCACAAGCAGAAGAAAACAAACAGCTGTTCTCACAGCTCGCTGGGCGTTTTCCTTTGAGTGCTCAAGCAGGCTTGCACCTTTGAACTGCTGTGAGCCGCGGCCATTTCCCCTGTGTGCCTCGGCACTTGTTGGAACGGTTTTTCTTCTTCTAAAAGAGCAACACGGTTTGACCCTGCGTCTTTTTCAAGATGTCATTCAAACCGTGTGTTTCTGGATGCCGTCGGTATCTGTCTCCAGTTGACGGGCACGATCACTGTCTCACGTGTTTGGGTGTTCAGCACGCTGAGGCGGCTTTCATGGATGACTCATGTTCGCACTGCGCGAACATGACCATCGCAGTATAATGGTCTAGGCTTCAATACCTCAAAAGGGGTGGAGTCCCATTGAGCATCCCCCGATCTAGTGGTCCTCCCGCTGCAAAGCAGAGGGCTGCTACTTTGGCTGATGCCTTTGGTGGAGACCTGAGGGTTACAGTGAGGGCACTCCCGCCGGGTCAAGAGGCTCCTCCGGCCCCTCCCCCCTCCGCTGCGCCGGTAGAGCTTCCGGAAGAGCGCACTGGTCCTTCCCATGGGGGCCCAGCCGTTACTTTCGGGGCTCCGACTGAGGACATGATATTGATAGCTGCATCGGGGGACGAGCTAATGGACTCCGGAGATAAGGATCTGGCTGCGTTACCCCCTTCGGGTGTGGTAGCGTTGTCCGAGTCTGATCCAGAGCTCACGGCTATGCTTTCCCGGGCCGCAAGTGTCGGGCTCGAATGGAACCCTCCACCGTGTCCCGAACCCTCGCGGCTGGACGATTGGTATCTCGGGACGGACCGTGCTGGTTTTCAGCGCCCCCGCCCAGTACCTTTCTTTCCGGATGTGCATCAGGAGCTCACGAAGTCGTGGACGGCGCCCTACAGCACCCGTGCACGATCGACTGACTCCTCCGTCCTCACTACCCTCGATGGTGGCGCAGCTAAGGGTTACGTGGAGGTCCCCCCAGTGGAGCGGTCGGTAGCGATGCAACTGTGTCCGAAGACCGCTACTGACTGGCGGGGTCATCCACGTCTCCCCTCCCGGGCGTGTAGGTTCTCGTCCGGTCTAACGGGCAGAGCCTACACAGCCTGTGGGGAAGCTGTGTCATCTTTGCTTGCCATGGCGCTACTGCAGGTCTACCAGGCCAAAGCGCTCAAGGAAGTGCACGAGGGTAGTTCCGACCCAGTGGTTATGCAGGAACTGCGTACTGCGACAGAAAAGTCACCGCACACACCCTGGGTCAGGCGATGTCAATAAAACATTCTCAATAAAAGAGCAGTTAACTCCCTCCCTGAGCTCCGAGAGTGACAGGTTGCCGGTGTGCGACACCCCCGGGCCTTGCCACTCCTTTCCTCCCCTCTCACCCCTCGCCAGGGGGCAGCAGTGTGGGCACCGAGGACGCCTCCGGGCCTTCTCACCCACACTCTGCCCCACCTGGAGTACTCAGACAACACTCCGGGCTGCTCCCGGGCCTCCCGAGTCGGGTCTGAGTGCTCCACCTCGCTGCCTCACCCCGGGTACGTCTGTGGTGCCGTTGGTCCCGCTTGTTCGGTCTCTGGGAGCCTGGCTTGGCCTCCCCAGACCGTCACGCTGGCTCATCCGTACCATCAGACTCGGCTATGCGATTCAGTTCGCATGCCGGCCTCCCAAGTACAGGGGCATCCTCTTCACCTCAGTGCGGAGCAGCGATGCCCATGTCTTGCGGTCCGAGATCGATGTCCTGCTGGCGAAGGGCGCGATCGAGCCGGTTCCTTCTGCCGATATGAGGTTGGGGTTCTACAGCCCCTACTTCATTGTACCCAAGAAAGGGGGTGGGTTAAGACCAATCTTGGACCTGCGCATTCTGAATCGGGCCCTGCACAAGCTTCCGTTCAAAATGTTAACGCAGAAACGCATTTTCCAGTGCATCCGTCCCCAAGATTGGTTTGCAGCGATCGACCTGAAGGACACGTACTTTCATGTCTCTATCCTTCCTCGACACAGACCGTTCCTGCGCTTTGCGTTCGAGTGGAGGGCATATCAGTACAAAGTCTTGCCCTTCGGGCTGTCCCTGTCGTCTCGCGTCTTCACGAAAGTCGTCGAGGCAGCCATTGTTCCGCTCAGAGAAAGCGGCGTTCGGATACTCAACTATCTCGACGACTATCTCGGCTCATACTGGCTCAGTCTCGGGATCAGTTGTGCGAACACAGGGACATGATGCTCAGTCACCTCAGCCTGTTGGGACTTCGGGTCAACCGAGAGAAGAGCAAACTCTGCCCCACGCAGAGGATCTCTTATCTCGGTATGGAGCTGGATTCGGTCAACCGGACTGCGCGCCTCACTCCAGAGTGCGTCCGGTCAGTGTTGGACTGCTTGAATATGTTCAAAGGCAGGACAGCGGTCCCACTGAAATTTTTTCAGAGACTCCTGGGGCATATGGCATCTGCAGCCGCGGTAACGCCGCTCGGATTGCTTCATATGAGACCACTTCAACGCTGGTTACACGACCGAGTCCCGAGATGGGCGTGGCAGCGCGGTCAGTACCGGGTCTCAGTTACTCCTTACTGTCGCCAAACCTTCAACCCGTGGTCAGACCCCTCGTTTCTATGGGCCGGAGTGTCCTTAGAACTGGTGTCCAGGCATGCTGTGGTCTTCACGGAAGCCTCATCCACGGACTGGGGGGCCATGTATAACGGGCACGCAGTTTCGGGTCTGTGGACGGGGCCCCAACTGTGTTGGCATATCAATTGCCTAGAGTTACTGGCGGTACGTCTTGCCCTGGCCCGGTTCAAGAAACCGCTTCGGGGCAAGCACATACTGGTCCGTTCGGACAGCACTGCGGCCGTTGCGTACATCAACCGACAGGGTGGTCTACGCTCCCGTTGCATGCTCCGGCTTGCCCGCCATCTCCTCCTGTGGAGTCAGAAGTTTGTGAGGTCACTTCGTGCCATTCACATCCCAGGTGCACTGAATCAGACAGCCGACGAGCTCTCTCATCACTCGACACCTCCGGGCGAATGGCGACTCCACCCCCGGAGCGTCCAGCTGATATGGGACCACTTCGGAGTTGCACAGGTAGACCTGTTCACTTCCCCGGAGTCGACCCATTGCCAGTGGTACTACTCCCAGGCCGGAGGTACCTTAGGCACAGATGCACTGGCGCACAGCTGGCCCCGGGACCTACGCAAATATACGTTTCCCCCAGTGAGCCTTCTAGCACAGACTCTGTGCAAGGTCAGGGAGGACGAGGAGCAGGTCTTGTTAGTTGCGCCCTACTGGCCCAACCGGACCTGGTTCCCCAAACTTACACTCCTCGCGACAGCCCCTCCCTGGCCGATCCCCCTGAGGAAGGACCTTCTTTCTCACCCGCGTCCAGACCTCTGGAATCTCCATGTCTGGTCCCTGGATGGGACGCGGAGGTTCTATGTGGCCTGCCACAAGCAGTGGTAGACACCATTGCTTCAGGTAGAGTATGCCCTCTACGAGGTGCCTCTATTTCCTAAAGTGGAACCTGTTCATCGAGTGGTGCTCTTCCTGCCGGGAAGACCCCCGGAAGTGTTCGATGAACGTTGTGCTTTCCTTCCTGCAGGATGGGTTGGAGCGAAAGCTGTCACCCTCAAAGTGTACGTTGCAGCAATAGCGGCGTATCACGATGCAGTAGACGGTAAATCCTTAGGTAAGCACGACTTAATCGTCAGGTTCCTCAGAGATGCGAGGAGACTGAATCCTCCTCGTTCAACCTTGGTACCCTCTTGGGATTTAGCCCTGGTGCTTAGAGCACTCCAGGGTCCACCATTTGAGCCTTTGCAGTCAGTTGCGCTTAAAATCCTGTCCATGAAGACAGTCCTCCTGACTGCATTGGCCTCAATCAAGAGGGTAGGGGACCTGCATGCAGTTTCGGTCGACGAATCGTGCCTAGAATTCGTGCCGGCCAACCCTCACGTTGTCCTGAGACCCCAGCCTGGATATGTGCCCAAGGTTGCTACCACTCCCTTTCGGGACCAGGTGGTGAACCTGCAAGCGCTGCCTTCAGGGGAGGCAGACCCAGCCCTAGCTTTGTTATTACCCGTCCTCGCTCTCCGCGCTTAAGTTGACCAGACTCAGAGCTTCAGATCCTCACAGCAGCTCTTCGTCTGTTACGGAGGTCAGCAGAAGGGAAAGGCTGTCTCCAAGCAGAGGTTGGCCCACTGGATAGTGGATGCCATCGTCTTGACTTACCAGTCCCAAGACGTACCTTGCCCGTTCGGGATACGAGCACACTCCACTAGGAGCGTAGCTTCATCCTGGGTGCTGGTTGGCTCCACCCCAGAGACTTCCATATGTTGCACTACCCTGATAGGTTAGTCCTTATGCGTATTCCACCTCTCCTTCCATTGAAGGATGTGGCTCTGCAGCGTACCATCTCCCAGGACAGGCACGCTTTCCCAGCGTTATCCAATAGTCACGCTGAGTGGGTCTTGCAGGAACAGCAGTGACTGTCCTTCACTGCCTGGAGCCCTGACTCCCACTCCAACATAGGAGTGGTCCAGCGAGCTCAGGCAGGGCGCTGGAAGGGCCAGCATTCCTGACGTGTTGGTAGGGATCCCAATTCGTTGGTCAGTTCCGACGTACGTCGAATGTGACCGACTGAAAGGGAACGTCTCGGTCACGTATGTAACCCTCGTTCCCTGAAGTAGGGAACGGAGACGTACGTCCCGTCGCCAGGTGCTGTGCTTCAGCTGAAGGCCCGAGCCACTTATCTCGGCTCCTCAGTTGAAAACGATATGCGGTACTTCCACTTCCGGATTTATACCCGCAACGCGGGGCGGTGTGTGGAATGCGTGAACCGCATGCCAATGTTCATTGGCTTGTTTCTATACACTCGAAGTAGATTGGTCTCTGAAACAGATCCCAATTCGTCGGTCAGTTCCGACGTACGTCTCCGTTCCCTCCTTCCCTCCTTAAATACGTAACCGAGACGTTTCTTGTAGATATAAAAAAAAGTTCAACAAATGCTTCAAATTGGTTAAGTAACATTACCCACAGTCTAACGTTACTTTAATTATTTTTTGTTAATATTTATACCTTTGTGATTATGGTATCTTTCCTTAATCATCTGAAATATCTATGCGTTTAGTACTAGTAATGATGCTGAGCAAGTCTTGAATGCATTCATGTTTCACCGTATATCCTATGTTTTTATTAATAATTTGGGTGCATTTTATTGTTAATTTTGTGTTTTTCAAAATAAATGAATTGAATTAATTTTGATTCCACATTCATCATTCACAGCTGTTGAAATAGCCATTGTATATGACATAAATTAGTTTCAACTACTGCATGCCCACAGAAAAATAAATAAATATAAAATTTACCAACACAGAACCGAGGGCATTCTTTTCAAGACGGATAGAGAAGCGATCCACGATTCTAACGTTCCGAATCTGATGCGGCAGACAAACTGTGTGCGCATGTCACAAAATGATTCCGACTGAAAGTCAGCACATGTAAACACCAGATCGGTTTAGATAACGTCTCATGTAAACAGTCTTTCAATCGGAATGACAAAAAAGTGTGCATGTAAACGTGGCTATTGTCAGTAAGTGAGTTTATCTTGGATATATTGTTAATAAACCACAGCGAATCTAATCTTCTTGGATGGCAAAATGAAGATTAAAAATCAATCCACAGAGAGTCCTGCCTATTCATAACCCAGCTTGTTATCATTTTGATTTGAGCAGCCCAGTAATAAAGCTGGAAATTGGGTAAGGACAGACCCCGAAGTTCCTTTGGTTTACATAGTTTAGAAAGACCAACTCTCTGTTGCTTATTATTCCAGATAAACGATATATGTAAGAGTTCAAAGATTTAAAGAACAATGTAGCTAAGTAACATGGAAGATTTTGAAAAAGATAGTTGAGTCGAGGAAGTATGTTCATTTTAACCTTTATTCAATGATTTCATATTCATAGTGTGCTTTTCAGTAAGGTATAACTTAAATGTTCTACAAGTGGATGAAAATAGCTCTGCCATAGAATTTCACTGATCTTTCATTTATTATAATGTATTTGTCAAGAGATTATGTATGCTGCTGTACTTTTTTTTAAAATTTACTCAAGGAATTTATTTTGTAATGTATATAATTAGACTGGGTAAACCGATTTGATTTCGCCCTGCAACTCAGTCTGGAAACCTGTACATTAATTTCTACTGTTTCTGTTACACTTTTGCAGGAACCAATCACAGACTGTCTTATCCACTTGGCACGTTATTGGCAGGTTTAACACGATGACGGATAGAGAAGCGATGGGTCATTGCCCGGTGATCACGCCTCTTGTAGTCTGATTGGTTGAAGGACTATCCAATTGCTATCACAAGCACGCCAGGCTCCACCCTCTCCCAGTCACAACGTGCACCTTCACCAGAGTACTGATCACGCACCTGCACATTATCATCACTGCAATCATTACCTGCACTTAAGCCCCACGCATTCACTCAGTCACTGTCCGGTCTCGTTTGCATATGCTCACGCTACTGCTTGCTTCTATGGACTCACCTGCATTACCCACCTGTTCCCTCGTATCTCCTAGTCTCCTGAGTGTTCCCACGTCTTGTCTCCTGACTCCCTCGTCTCCATCGTCCAGATCTTCGACACAACCTGCAATCAAGAGTACAGTATCACCCATCGTCATTGACATTCTGCTGGACTTGCACTTCTGACACTCACCTTATCCGCTCACTTCCTGGTTCTGCAAATAAACTCTGTTTACCTCCTCCATCTGTTCTCCGTGTCCCCTCTGTTTGTAACAGAAGACCGGACCAACACCACACAGCACCAGGATGAGCCCCTTCAAGGAGCTCGTCGACGCCATTTGGCAAGCTCTTCACTCCATCCCACCTGCACCTTCACCAGCGAGCACTTCCGGGAACAACACCACCGCTTCTTCGCCTTCCGAGTGCGCCAGTCCCATGGCCAGACCGGTGCCCTTCTCTGGTTTGGCGGAGGAGTGCAACGGATTCCTACTGCAATGTTCGCTGGTCCTGGAGATGCAGCCTCACCTGTACCCATATGATCGCGCCAAACTGGCATTCAGCATTTCGCAGTTATTTGGTAAAGTGCTCTGCTGGGCAGAATCTCTGTGGTCCAATAACAACCCTGTGATCCAATCCCTCTCCAAGTTCACGGCATATTTCAAGGAAGTGTTTGGAAAACCCTCCTGGGACTCATCTATTGGTGAACAGCTTTACCATTTAAAACAAGGATCTCTGTCTGTAATGAGTATGCCCTCCAGTTTAGAACCCTCGCTGCTGCCAGGCTGGAATGAGCAATCCCTGATGACGACCTACCGACAGGGTCTGGCTCCTCGGGTGCGGCTGCGTCTCACTGCATACGAGGATACCATCGGGCTTGAATGCTTTATCCAACTTTCCATCCGCTTCGCCACTCGTATACAGTCGTGTATCGAAGAACACCAGGGCCAGCCGTCATTCTCTCCCTTCCTCCGCCGACCAGAGTTTTGTCAGCCCTCCAGAACCAGCCAATGAGGCAATGCAACTGGGGAATTCCCGCCTGACAGCGGCTGAGCAGCAGAGGCGGCTGACCCAGAGTCTATGTCTCTACTGCGGTACTCCCGGGCATTTCATCTCCGAATGCCCCGTCCGTCCTCCACAACCTCTGGTGAGTGCTATCATTCCATCTCTACGAAAAATGCAACCCCTCACCACTACTGTAAACCTTACTGCTGCCGGTGTGTCCCTTCCAGTTACTGCCCTCCTCGACTCTGGGTCAGCCAGCAACTTCATCTCGGGCACCCTCTGCCGCCAGCTCAAACTCCGCACGACAGACACTCCGACTATCTACCAGATCCAATCGATAACCGGAAGGCCACTCAGTTGTAAACAGGTCAGTCGCTCCGTGGGCCCCATCAGTATTCAAGTTGGAATCCTGGATGAGTTGGCTATTATCCGCTGGTCCATGACAGGGAGAAGACGATGGACTTTCTACCATCTTAAAAATATATCAAAATTACGGCACATGCTCTCAATGCAAAATGCTGAACAGTTAGTTCATGCGTTCATGACCTCAAGGCTAGATTATTGTAATGCTCTATTGGGTGGTTGCCCTGCTCGCTTAATAAATAAACTCCAGCTGGTCCAAAACGCAGCAGCTCGAGTACTTACTAGAACCAGGAAGTATGACCATATTAGCCCAGTTCTGTCAACATTGCACTGGCTACCTATTAAACATCGCATACATTTTAAAATCTTGCTTATTACTTACAAAGCACTAAATGGTTTAGCTCCCCAATACTTGAGCGAGCTCTTAACATATTATACTCCATCACGTCTACTGCGATCTCTAAATTCTGGCCAGTTGTTAATACCGAGAATATCCAAATCAACTGCAGGCGGTCGATCCTTTTCCTATTTAGCTCCTAAACTCTGGAACAGTCTTCCTAGCACTGTTCGGGAAGCAGACACACTCTGTCAGTTTAAATCTAGACTAAAAACACATCTCTTTACTGTGGCATACACATAAAACACTTTTTCAATTAATTGATTGTTAGGCTGCATTAACTAGGTCAGCCGGAACCGGGAACACTTCCCATAACACCTGATGTACTCGTGACATCATCAGAAGAATGGCATCTACGCTAATGATATTCTCTCTGTTTTATCCCGAGGTTTACTGCAGTCAGCCAGATCCGGGCCGTATCCTAATCAGATGGTGGACCAGAGAAGACCAACACAGGACCCCGAAGTGTCTGCAGAGACCGTGTCAATTATCCTCCCCCTGCAACTGCCTCATCGACACGGCATCTAAATAAACCCGTCACCAGTGTGATGACTCCGATTGTTCGAATATTACCATTAAATAATACTTAAATCGATATGTCATCCGCAATAAACCCGTCTCCAGCGTGTTGCCTCCGATCATTCGAATATTGCACTTTAATAATTATTTAAGCAACATCATCCTCAATAAACCCGTCTCCAGCGTGTTGCCTCCGGTCCTTTGAATATTCCGATCTATTATGACCTCTGACCTGTAAAGCAGCCAGAATAATAATAATAATACGTTGTTTGTAAATTGGCCAGAGGAGAACTGGCACCCCGACTGAGCCTGGTTTCTCCCAAGGTTTATTTTTCTCCATTAGGTCACCTAATGGGGTTTTGGTTTCCTTGCCACTGTTGCCTCTGGCTTGGCGTGCTCAGTTGGGGACACTATATTTTTCAACTAAACATCGAAATAAATCTAATTAATAAACTAATTTAACCATGTAAACTAAATTACTGATCTAATTATTGATCTAAAGCCCACACTGTCACCGTATGGAAATTGAAATGAACTGATGACATCAAATGGCTATACAGCTGAATAAAATTAGGCTGCATTATTTTGCTGTTTAACACTGTAAAGCTGCTTTGAAACAATCTACATTGTTAAAAGCGCTATATAAATAAAGTTGACTTGACTTGACTTGATTTGGCGCAGAAGATTTAAGTCGTTTAGCTGTTTTGGGAGAAGACGACTTGGCTGCATGCTTCCTACCAACTGCAGTGCTGTTGAGAGGAATGCATTGGGACACTAGGGTGGAAATAATTTTTTCCCAAGGCCACTGAACCCACTGAGAGTCACCTGCGAACATAGTAATGGTTGGGAACAGAACTTATAAACTACAGAAGACGACTAATGATTGGATAGCTAGATAACTAGTGAATGACATAACATTGGAGTCTTCCAGGTAGAACTACGCTAGAGCTCCCATTTCCTGAAACAACATACCAACAAATCGATCAGTTCCCTTTCAGTCGGTCATGTTCGACATACATCGGACATCACAGATGAATTGGGATCACTTCTGGGAACCCTATCAGCTTTGAGTATATACAGAATGGGCCAATGGCCATTGGCGTGCAAGATTTGCATCTCGCGCTCCGCCCCGCAGTGCGGGTATGAATAGGAAGCGGATGCAACGCACATTTGTCATTCACTTCAGGGCCACTTGTATGCTGCAGATGTGGTTAAAGAGATTCAGTTTTGGAGAAATACAGAGATAGAAAGAGAAAGAGAGAGGGGAAGTTCCTGTGTTGGAGAAAAGGCACTGCAGTGGGACCGCAAGCTCACTTGAGAGAGCGAAAACTACTGTTTTCACAGCAAGAGCGATGTTGGTTCGGTGAAGGCGTTCCATAAAAAAAAGTGAGTGCAAAACACAGGCTGCAATATCCCCTGTGTTTTTGCCGTGGCCATCTCCCTGCATGCTTCAGCACGATAAAAGAGCTTTCCTCTAAAAGAGTACATGGGTGTGACATTCTTTTTCAAGATTTCCTTCCACCTGTGCATTTCTGGATGCGGTTGTTCCCTGTCACCAGCTGACGGTCACAGTCGCTGTCTTACGTGTCTGGGTGTTCAGCATGCTAAGGCCGGTTTTACACTGCACGCGTTAGCAGGGTGTAAGCAGCGCGTATTTCCTTCGGCACCCATGTTAACAGATTAGAGCATTCACACCGCATGCAGAGGCGGCGCGGCAGCGCATAGCAGGAGCAGAAGCAGCAGAGTCTATTTTTGCCACACTGCTCACGCTGAATTAAAGCCACAGTGGATTGTTCTTGATCAAAACTGACCTGATAACATGGAAAATAACACATTTCACCATGAAATCATGTAGTGAAGTGTCCCGTGTGTTTCACGATCACCATATAATATCCAGCGCTGTGAAAAAATAAAATAAAATACACGAAAACACAACACTGCCAGAAGTTTTTGCCCAAACTTCAAAAGCCTGTTTAAATGATTAAAACTAGAAGCATATATTCACTTTAATGTTACATTTATCATGTGAACTACTTATATACAACATGTTATATGCATGTGTGTATGAGACAGAGGGAAACACGGTCGCATTTGGAGCAGATATATGCTGGCCATCATAAATCAAAGCACGAGACAGACGGGGTTCGGAGGAGAAGACCAGAAAATGTGACATAATGGACAATATTCATCTGTATTTGCAATACACGAGCTGCGGTTCAGCTGCACGAGACAAATGCTGCCAGTGTGAATGCACAACGGGGCGCGCGGCTCCCGCTCTCCATACGCACCGCTCCTGCCCTGCCAACGCACTGCTTGCGCGTGTGGTGTGAAGCCAGCGTAAGGCAGCGTTTGTGGATAGTACATGTTCCCACTGCAGGAACATGACTATCTCAGCATTAAGGTCGAGACTCTCCTACCTTCTGGAAGGCGGAGTCCCCTTACCTATACCCCGATCTAGTGCTATTCCTGCTTGACAGCAGAATATACCTACTTTGGTGAATAGCCAGGGTGACCTGAGGATCACGTTTAGGGCTACCCCACCGAGGCAAACTCCGTGGGACCCTAATTCCTCTGAACTGCCGCAGCCGGTGGAGTTGCCGAAAGAGAGTGCTGGCCCCTCCCATGGGCCAGTGGTGACTTTCGGGGCTCCAGCAGATGACAGGATGTCGATCGCTGCATCGGAGGGGGAGCTTCATTCTTTGGGGGATGAAGACTAGGCTGCGTTGCCTGACTCTGGGAGAGTAACGTTGCCCGAGACGGACCCCAAGTTGACGGCTATGCTGTCCCGGGCCGCCGATAAGGTTGGGCTCGTGTGGAACCCCTTCACCGTGTCCCGAGCCTTCTAGGTTGGAAGATTGGTTTCTCAGGGTGGCCCGCGCTGGTTCTCAGCACCCTAGCTCTGTGCCTTTCTTCCCCGGAAGTGCATAAAGAGCTAGAAACCGACCAAATGGCTCTTCACTCCTCACTTCCCTCAATGGCGGTACGTGGAGATCCCGCCGGTGGAACGGGCTGTCGCGATGCAACTGTGTCCGGTGTCCACTTCTTCCTGCCGCGGTAATCCACGTCACCCATCCAAGGCCTGTAAGTTTACATCTAGTCTATCTGGCAAGGTTTACAGTGCTTGTGGACAGGCTGAGTGGTCTTTGTGCCAGTGGTACCCAAAACTTCAAATAAACAGAATTTTCCAATATCTCTGGGTGCCAAGAGAGCGCGCTTGGCGGTGTACGATGCTACAATGCCTTGTCACCCTGTCAGGTGCCTCTCCCATCGCCAGCAGGGGGTGCAGGCTGTGCTCAGGACGCACACAAGAAGCCTCTTCACACCCGTGCGCCCCCTCAGCGGAAGCAGGTAAGTGTTGCACTGCACACTCAGACCCCACACTCTATTGCATCCCATGGCGAAGGATGCAATAGAGCCGGTCCCTCTAGCCGATGTGAAGACAGTCCGTACTTCATTGTACCCAAGAAAGGCGGTGGATTACGGCAAATCTTGGACGCCATTCTTAAATCAGTCCCTGCACAGGCTGCCGTTCAATATGTCAACGCAGAAACGCATCTTTCCCAAAGATTGGTTTGCAGTGATCGACCTGAAGGATGCGTACTTTCATGTCTCGATTCTCCCTTGACACAGACCGTTCCTATGCTTTGCATTAGTACAAAGTCCTATCCCTCGGGCTGTCCCTGTTGCCCCATGTCTTCATGTCTTTTCTCGGTATGGAACTGGACTCAGTCAGCGCGCCTCACAGAGGAGCGCGTCCAGTCGGTGTTGAACTGCTTGAATTCATTCAAACGCAGAACAGCGGAGAAACAGTTTCAGAGGCTCCTGGGGCATATGGCATCCGCAGCCTCAGTAACGCCGCTCGGGTTGCTTCATATGAGGCCGCTTCAACACGACCGGGTCCCGAGATGAGCGTGGCAGAGCAGCTCATTTCGTGTAACAATAACAAAGAATTGCCACCAAACCTTCAGCCCGTGGGCAGACCCTTCGTTTCTACGGGCAGGTGTCCAGGCAACAAGTGTCCAGGCATGCTGTAGTCTCCACGGATGCCTCTGCCAATGGCTGGGGGGGCCACGTACAACGGGCTTGCAGTTTCGGGTCTGTGGACGGGACCTCAACTGCAATGGCATATCAATTGCCTCGAGTTGTTAGCAGTACGTCTTTCGCTGGGCCACCTCAAGGAGCCGCTACAAGGCAAGTACGTTCTGGTCCGTACGGACAGCACTGCGACTGTTGTGTACATCAACAGGCAGGGTGGTCTATGCTCCCGTCGCATGTCACAACTCAGAAGCATCTGAGGTCGCTTTACACCACTCACATTTTGGGCCTGCTCAATTGCGCAGTCGCAAGCTCTCACGACAGCAAGTGCTTCCGGGAGAGTGGAGACTCCATCCCCAGGTGGTCCAACTGATCTGGAGATGCTTCGGGACCGCACAGGTAGATCAGTTAGATCTTTACGAGGCGCCTCTATACTTTCAAGTGGAACCTATTCGTTGAAGGAACCTATCTGATCGCCAGGTTCCTGAGGGGAGCGAGGAGACTAAATCCGCCTCGCTCTCACTCTATACCCTCTTAGGACTTGTCTCTGGTAATAACCGCACTGCAGAATGCGCCCTTTGAACCATTGCAGTCAGCAGAGTTAAAAATCTTGTCTTGGAAGTGCTCCTGACTGCATTGGCTTCCATCAAGAGGGTAGGGGACCTGCAGGCTTTTTAGGTTGACGAATCATGCCTGGAGTTCAGGCTGGCCAACTCTAATGTAATCCTGAGACCCTGTCGGGACCAGGTGGTGAACCTGTAAGTGCTGCCCTCGGAGGAGGCAGACCCAGCCCTGGCTTTTCTCTGTCCCGTCTGCGCTTTGTGGGCTTACGTGGACAGAACGCAAAGCTTCAGGACCTCAGAACAGCTCTTCTTCTGTTACGGAGGCCACCAGAAGGGAAAGGCTGTCTCCAAGCAGAGAATGGCCCACTGGATAGTGGATGCCATCACCTTGGCGTGCCATACCCAAAGCGAACCCTGTCGAGCTCCTCCACAACCTAACACTTGTATGCATTGGTGGAACCTGTGTTAGCCTGGGTATCCCATATGTGTATTCTTCCACGGTATGGCTCCCTACTGTGAGCCCGTGTCTTTCCCTTGGCAGAACCTGCTCTACCGTCTCTGTGCGGTATAGTCCACCGCCTAGATCGGCTGGGGCCACCCCTGGGACTTTCATATGTTGTACTGCCCAATGAAAAACAAATGTGCATTGCATCCACTTCCTATTTATACCCGCGGTGAGGGGCGGAGCGCTAGATGAAAATATTGCACGCCAATGGACATTGGCCTGTTTTGTATACTCTTGAACCGATAGGGGCTCCCAGAAGAGGGTTACATGCATAACCGAGACTATTTTTATGGGTTTGTTTGTATCAACCAATCAGTCAATCAATCAATCAATCAATCAATCAATCAATCAATCAATCAATCAATCAATCAATCAATCAATCAATCAATCAATCAATCAATCAATCAATCAATCAATCAATCAATCATTTCCTTCTAATTTCAGAGCTAGATTAAGATTAAGGCTTTGAGTGTTTGATAAGAATGTTGCTCCATGGCTTGTCTTAGATTCAAGTGGCACACCAACAAGCCACACACAAAAGTGAAAGTACTTTTGGAAACGGCAAGCGCCAATCAGATTGTCTGATAACAACACACCTTTCATCAGTCTGTCAGGAAACAAAATCCTGTTTAAAAGGATCCAGATTAATGATATGAGTGATTGTTAAGAAGGACTAAATGGATTTTCCATAGTTTTCTAGATTCACAGTTTCACATTTTATTTGTAAACAGACTAACAATAAAAAATCTGACCATAGAGTTATACATTTTGACTCTTATTTCTTCCTGTTTTTTTCTGTTTAACTATTCACAGAGACTGTCTTTTATGCCATCCATTTAAGATGAACCCAAACGTTGATGACTGACTGAATGACTGACGAATGGGGTCTCCATTCATCAGTCGTTCTGATGTAACAGAATATGACTGACTGAAAGGGAATTATGTATAATATGAACTATGAATCATGCACATAATGTAAACATTTTCCTCAAAGGTAGTAAAATATAGATCTTATATATTTAGTGGCTGTAATTGTATTAGCTTGAATGATCTGATGTTCTCTCCACAAAGCTTCTTAGTTGCCAAGAAGCACTACCTGTGTAAATAATGTTAACTTCAAATTCTTCCATTTCTGTGGCTTCTTCACCTACTAGACCTTGGTTTCACATCCAACCTCAGACAGAATGAAACATATCTCAGCACAACACTTTTATGGAATGGGCAACTACACACTTCTGCTCAATGGGAGGCTAGTGAGAGGACTGCTGTGTACTTTTGTGCTGTTTTCTCTGACAAATTACCTAACTTTCCCACCCTTCTTGACCACATCAACCCTTTTGTGGGGCTTAGCAGACAAAATGATGAGAACAGAGGAAACAGATTTCTTTTGTGTGTGTGTGTGTGTGTGTGTGTGTGTGTGTGTGTGTGTGTGTGTGTGTGTGTGTGTGTGGTTGTGTGTGTGTGTGTGTGTGTGTGTGTGTGTGTGTGTGTGTGTGTGTGTGTGTGTGTGTGTGTGTGTGTGTGTGTGTGTGTGTGTGTGTGTGTGTGTGTGTGTGTGTGTGTGTGTGTGTGCTTGGTATTTTGTACAGTCTTTGCTCTAGTTGCACCCATTTCCTCAATGGTAACAGCTGTCAAAACGTTGCAGGATTACAGTACACCGCACTGGCATTAGAGCCTGGCACAGGACAGGAAGCTAGGAGGGGTGATGCGTGCTGGGAATAAGGGCCATATGGTTCGTCAGAGTGAGGTGAGAGTAGCCCAAGGGAGGAAAAGCTAATGTAATAAGAGCAGCCATGCTAATGCTTGTAATTCTCCAACATATGTCAGATATGACAGGGTTTTTCTACTGTGATGATCCAACAATTACCAATGTGAAAACTGAACATTCTCTGACATACACTGTTTAGATTTAAACCACCACAACAAGTGTTTTTAAAGGGGTGATGAATTGAGAAATCAACTTTCCCTTGCTCTTTTGATATACAAAGGTCTATATAAGAATATCCTGTAAGTTTCAGAGCTGAAAACTTCCTTGTTAGTCAAAGAAAAGCTTTTATTGACACCAGGCCCAGCAAACTATCGATCTCAGAATATGCCAGGCTATTACGTCAGAGTGTAGTGAAGCACCGCCTCAACAGAAGAAGAACAATGCCTGATTCTGTAGCCCGGCCCACCGACTCGTGCCACTAACATAACGCAGGCCTACATGGAGCTAAACAGGATATAATTTCTAAACATACCCCATAAGCTTCATTCTTTATATCCCCTTTGTAAAAGCTTTACGAGGCATAAATAGTGCTCACTTTAGATGAGCTCACAAAAAGTTTACTGACAACTAGTAAATGTTTTATAACTGCCTGAATTAATCATGAATTACAGTAGAAATACATGTTAATAAAGCATTTGAGTAACACGAAATGAGTAACTATTACAATATGTCTAAATACTAAGATGTATAAATGTATATTTAAATTGTTTATTAATCCTTTACGTACACTTTCTATATATAGTAGTTAATTCATCATTTATAAAGCATTAATAGACATCACTAAGCAGTTTATAAATACAGCTATAAATGCTTTATTCTTGATTTATAAGCATATATAATGTGTTTAATAATTTAATTTGCATACTTTATAAATGATACATTTATAATTTCTAAATTAAGTATTACATTATTTACAAACCAGTTATTTAGGAATTGTCAGTGGTTCATCAGATCATTGATGAACCACTGACAATTCCTAAATAACTGGTAGGGTTCATATCCTGTAAGAAATTACAGTGAAGTACATAGAGAATGTGCTGTCAAGCAAATCCAAGTTCATAGGCTAGATTCCCATCACTGGACCTATGGTATAATTAAAATCAAACAAAAAGTGAGATTTGAGAGCTTTGGCACAGTGGATGATCAGTGAACAAAAGCCGTTCTGTTCTATAGATAACTTTTTTAAGGTGTTTTTGTCTTTTCTGGAGCGTGACATGCTGTATGCTTTCATTATATGTAAAAATAGTGTTACCGTTTCGCTAAATAATTTGATTTCCACTGAATAAAAAAAAAAGTCAATATGAGAGTGAATAAATGATATATACAGTATATATATATATAAAACTGAAGTAGATTTGTCAATACTAAATCACTTTTATGAGCAATGTTCTTATGTTCTTAGCATATGAATGTTGTTGGGAAAGTCAGAGCTCTCTCACTATAAGGCTTTACACAGCTGGTGAAGAAATTGAGGCTGTTGACCGAACAAAAGATCCACAGTGGGGAACTAGTATCATAATCTGGCAAAGCTGTTTCACTTCTGATTCAACATAATCAGAGGTTTTCGAGCTATGTCAGAATGATGTTGGACAGGTTTGCAAAAACATGTTATCAGAGAGGTGCGTATAAATGTTACTCTGCTGTTTATGTTTTACAAAACATAGGGTTTGGTACCAAGACATGTTAAAATTATGTTACAAAATATTAAATTGTATACTTTTTTTTTTCTTCCTGTCCTGTCCTTCTGCCCAGATGTGCATCATCCTCTCAGGTCACCAATTCTCACTAATTACATCTCTGGTGGCAACAAATTCAACCCCATCTCCAATAGAGCCAGACATTGGAAGATGCTATTCCAGAGAGAGTTTGAAACTGTTTAGACTGAACCAAGTTCGAAAGACATTTTCAATTCATGAAAGACATCCAATATAAAGTCATTACAGAAATGTGTCAATGCAGAAAAGCACCTTGAGACAGCTGTTTCCTGTCTGTAATTAATCTCTGTGCTCTCAAAACAGGATAAAGGCAAGAACAGGAAACTGTGACACCATGTTGATCAGTTCCTGGTTCCTTGATGGCATGTCTTTGTTTGCACTTGATTATGTAGTGTATGAGTTGTATTATCATAATAAATATTAACCAGCCAGCATAGGTTACTTTTTTTTAAATTTAAATAGAATTTAACTTAATGAAACCCAAATATTTTTAAACCTTAAAGGTGCTGTAGGTAAGTTTTTCAGTTTACTAAAGCATAAAAATACCATAATATGCTTGCAGGTATGTAGGAAACATACTAAATTCCCCTACTTGAAAAACAATACCTACAGCCAGTTATTCTACTTTGAAATGTTCGTTCCATGTCGGAATGTCTGTTTTTGTTTTGGTCTGTGCGATACCGTACGTCGCTAGTTTACCCAATAGTATTTCGATACCACAGGTTGCCAGTTTGGCGGAAAACACAGCGTATTGCTGCCATGGAAGCCAGCAAAAAACTGGGTCAGAGATCGCAGATTCTACCCAACCTAAAAAGCCTCAGCATCCATCTAAAATCTCTATGACTGAGAGCATTTTAAAATGCGGCTAAATAAACTCAACTTACAGTGTGACTTTCATTGTGAATTTCACTCGTTCCTGTTGCTTATCCTCAAGCTGGCAACCTGCGTGAGCGTCAAGTATGAGGAGGAGGTGGTGGGGGAAACAACGCTCTCCAATAATTTGAATTTGGACTGCAGTACCCATTTCAACCACTGCATACCACACCTTTAAGACCACGTAAACAACTTTTAACAGAGGATTACCTTTAGTAATGCTGGTCATTTTAAGATATGACAATATGAATTAAGATCTTTCTTTTCTTTTCTTTTGATGGTGCTTGAACCATATTGGAACTGCTCCATTTATTAGGGCCCAAGAACTGCAAGAACCCTATTGTTTTCCAAACGATATATTGCTTGATTGATTGATTGATTGATTGATTATTTATTTATTTAAATTGTTTGGGTGCTTTTTGGGCCCAATGCTCGAAAACTCTTAAAACTGTGTACACATGTTGGAATCGTCAGCCTTTGAATGACTCAAAAAACTGGTCCATATATCATACATAACTTGCCCGTAGAGTATATGTACGAGACTCGGTACACATATAGTTCTCAACGAGCTGAACAGCTTCTGCAATGTAAATCGCTCGACAGGATGTTGGCTATTTCGGGTTTTGTGAAAAGCTCAGGCACTGAACCTTTTAATACTCCTCCTTGGGGATTCATGCGATTGCAAAGATATGATGACAGGACACTGAAGATGCTAAATTATAAACATATTTTTGAAATCTCGAACGATTTGGCCATGGCAAGGCAATGAATTCATGGCAAAAAAATATGGAAACAGACAGTCTGTTATGTATGTTTGTTGAAGGACAATGTAATAGCACCACCAACTGGCAACAGGAAGTGTATCACTTTCAAAATGTTCTGTAGTGCCCCCTTTTTTAAATCTTTGAGATTTAATCAGCTAAACATAAAATTCAGTCAGTCTATTTCAAAGACCTATGCAATGCTAAATTGTAAAGCTTTTGAGTTTTCATTGAAATTAGTGTCTGTGGTGGCCTGACAGATTTCGATATTTTGTTGTGAAACAGGAAATTTGTGTAACCCAAACAATATCCAATCTGCCCCAAACTTCCAGTGTTTGTTCAGAGTCCTGGAAGACATCTACATGCCAATATTCAGTTATAGTCATTGGCAACAGGAACTGACATGTTTTACACTGTGATGCACTCCCCCAACATGCACCAAGGTGTGAGGGCCTGATCAATGATGCTTGCAGCATTAAATATTTTTTTTATTTTTACATTCAGACTTATTTCTAATTTCTAAAGTCTTGTAAAATCAGAATCTCAACCTTCTTTAAAAACACTTTTATTATTTTCAGATTTTCTTGCCTTTGTTATACAAAGATGTTAAATAACTTAAATACATTCTTACCAGTCATTCATGATCAGTTTATACCTACAAGCTATACACATGAGGTAGAGGAAAATAATTTAGAGGAAAATAGTTTCCCATAAGACAAGAAAAAGTGGACAAAGACAAACTACTGGAAAAACTCTGCCCTTAAAAGAAAAATAATGCATTTTAACAGTTGCAGCATTGCACAAACCCTGACAAAAATCAGAATAGTGACCAAGCCATTGGAATTTAAGAAGAAGAAAAAAGAAAAAAAACTGTGCAGTTGTCAAATTCTAAGTGTCTGTGATCCACTCTTAATGAATGTAAGTCTAAACAATGAACTGAGTTGCTGTTTCTTAAATAACAAGGACAAAGGACATAGCAAATAACAAGGACAATTTGCAGGACAAATGCAATACAGATATATATATATATATATATATATATATATATATATATATATATATATATATATATATATATATATGTATATATATATATATATATATATATG
Source organism: Romanogobio albipinnatus (assembly GCA_023566225.1). Classification (NCBI taxonomy): domain Eukaryota; kingdom Metazoa; phylum Chordata; class Actinopteri; order Cypriniformes; family Gobionidae; genus Romanogobio; species Romanogobio albipinnatus. Next base: position 30,475,599 of record CM042244.1, read on the forward strand.
TATATATATGTATATATATATATATGTATATATATGTATATATATATATATATATATATATGTATATATATATATATATATATATATATATATATATATATATATATATATGTATATGTATATATATATATATATATATATGTATATGTATATATATATATATATATATATATATATATATATATATATAAAATCAATTATATTTATATATATATAAAAAAATTAACTTTACAAAATGTACAAATAACACATGCTCTTAAAACATTTCAAAATAAGTTATATATCATCTCTGTGTCCTTTTCCCCCAACCAAATACAATTTATACAGGTTGCATTGGAAAGTGAGATTAAGGAACCAAGACAACAACAACAAAAATAAAGAAAGAAAATTAAAATCTCAACAACAAAAAAAGCCTTCTGTCAATGAAAAAATATTACTGATTACCGAGAACATGCAGCATGCCAAAATGCAAAATGCACTATATATAATATCTACATTGTTTGTCAAAATATTTAGTGAGCTGTGATGTGAACAGGCATCTGAGGATAATTGTGTCACATGTATGCTCATTACTGTTTTCTGTTCACCTCTGCGGTGGGCAGACGCCATGACTGATGAAAAACTCGGTATAGGCATTATGGTTTCCATGTAGCGTGTTAAGTAATGTTTGTGTTTCCAAGCATTCTTTAATTCGCATGTCATCAACTACTTGGAATTCAGCTCATTAGTTTAAAAGAAAGAAAATGGGTAACAGTTAACTTTGTTTAGTCTGTATGTATAATGTATAATGCATTATAAAGGTATTCATAATGTAAGTTATAATGCATTATATCTTTTCATAACTGTAACCACAAGTAAAAATGCATTATAATATGTGCATATTTTTTGTTACATATGAAATTTGTTGTTTGTTGTGTTTTAATGCATTATACTTTCTAAAGGCTTAGTATTATAAGTATTACAATGTATTATAACTGTGGTTACAATTATTCATGAGACCATACAATGCATTATAAGGTGCATTAAAAGTCCTAATTAATGCATTAAAAGGCTTTTATAATACATTATATATGTATACATAAAGGCTTTAAGTAATGTTACCAAAAAAATCAATCCCTTCTCAGACAGAATTATTTCCTATGTACTCATACACCCCTTGTTTTTGTATTTCCAATTTTGCATCAAATTATTCACAGATTTTTATTACTATTTTACTACTTTATTACTACAAAATATTAATAAAATGATTTTGTGTAGCGCTGTCATGTTTGACTTTTACATATTTATGTGGATGCCATTTTTAGTTGAGCATTTGCTTATCCTTAATGCAACACCAAAACATTACTTGGTGAGTCATCCACCAAATGTTTTTCGCAAAATTTGATAAAAAATTAACAAAAAGTAAATTTGCTCCAGTTAAAGATTTGACACAAATAAGATATTTAAAATAAAATACAGTGCTTTCCAGATGACACATATTTTCACAGAGATCATAGCGACATTTGTGTACTTACTGAGGATACGTTTATAATAGCATAACATTTAATTACAAAGCACTGAACTTGGCACTTCATAAAAAGTTTGGGGGAAAACAGTTTGAGTTTGAATTTGATAGTACTTAAAACATCAAGTTAGACAGATCTAAACATCAGTATTCTGGTAACTTCTGTCAAAATGCATGTAAGCAGTATGCATGTGCCTCACGTTTGTCTGTATGCCACAGGATCATAACCATAGCTATTTACAATAAAACAAAAATAAAAATAAATAAAAGAGCTTTCTGTTGGTCTCTCACTCAGTAGTTCATTCACACTAAACAAAAATAAAATAAAAGAGCATATATAATTAATTTATATATTTTGTCATATCTTCATTTCTATATAATTTATTTACACTCCGTGAATCTCAACAGAGTTTGGTGATCTGAATACAAAGTCATTAGTCAAAGTTTGTGCTGCCACTAAATTGACAGAGTGTTTTAAATTATTAAAAGTCTGATCAGAAACTTAGATCTTGTCATTTGGTCACACAGCGGTATTCTCCATGCCAGCTGTTATGTTAAATACTTTTCAAAAATATGGAATTTCAATGTTCTATTTTACATTATAGATAGATGGACTTCTACATCCATATAGTCAAAAAATTTCATGTTTAGCCTATCACCAATTTTGAATTGATTCAATGAAACAGTCATTTTAGAAGAACCACTGATTGATTAACAAGCATGGGCATTTGAATCTAAAAAGCATCCATAATGGACCATCATTTTCCAACATCAATATCCGCTGGAAAATGTATTAACTCTGAGGTTAATTATTTTCCCCTAGAAATACAATTCAGAAATGGGGAAATGTATTTCTTTCCAATGCAGATTAGTGGCCCACATTTGCTTTCATGTTTATTCTCAACTTCCCCCCCCCCCCCAGCTGTCTGGGAAACTGACAGAGCATTAAGTGACCATGAACCATGGAATATTTCATATTTAACTAACATTGTCCTGAAAAGCACTGCTGCAACGATTACAGCACTGAATCAGCAGCTTTTAATGACGATGGACAGATCTGTCGTCAAGCGGAAGCCTAAATCATGGAGACTAATGCTCACTGTGATATCTCCAGGATTTCTTTACCATCGAATGATGCATAGTGGTTTCACTTATTCCCTGAACAGTCATTTGTAAAGTTAATTTAAGGCAGAGTTAAATCTTAAAGAGACTGGCAAAGACTTCCACTGTCAAGCAAAAAAAAAAAAAGGAAAAAAAAGGAAAAGCAAATTATTTTCATTCCTTGCAAGAACTATTCCTTGCGGTGTTCCACAAATGATATCCACAGAAAAACACAAATCAAAAGTATTGCTTTCCTAAGGGCCTTGTCAAAGAGAATTACAACACAAAGTGAATGCAAGCACACAAACAATAAAACATTTGTGTGGTTAGTGGTTATTTAACATACTCAGATAAGTGGTATATATAATATAATTATAATGTAATTTTATCTATTTACAAATTCATACACACTTTTGTGTGGGTGTAGAAAACATGTGCATGTAGAATAAATCTGACACCATTTTGTCATTGCAAATTCCATCTCCAAATTAATTAATTTGCAATTAAGTCACATAGAAACACAAACTCTTACACATACGGCTTGAGACATTTCAAGCTATTATTCAAATCATTGGATCAACAATTGTCTGTCCAAGACTGGACTTTACTGCTGATTAATATTTTGGTAGACAAATTACTCTGTGAAATGTGAAATGTTTAATTTAGTTCCAAAGTGTCCAAAACTGTAGATCATTCTCTTAGGATTGGTATATTATACAGCTTTCACACTGCTCCACATGGAAAAAATTAAGAAAAAAACTAATAATAAAATAAAACGCCCTGCAAAACCTCTCAAAAAGTGCTTTCATCTAGTTTTATGCCTTTGAGACCTTTCCCCAAACCAGGACAATCCACCTAAACTTGCCACTTCCACTCATTCATCTCTCTTCACTGTTCCCAGTGGTGAAAGATATTCTGCATGGTTGAGATGGTTTTTACTCCTTGCAGGTGTAAACCTCTTCTCTTTGTGTGCACTGTTTGCATTCAACATAGCAGCACCAGCGCACCTGGCACTGGCACGGTCTTGTCACAACTCGGCTCTGAGTGTTGTGCCCCCTGCCACAGCAGATGGCCTCGCAGTTCTTATCCTTGTAGCATTTGCGGGCCAAGGTGCCTGCCGAATACTTGCTAGGCCTGCAAAAACTTGGTGAGTCCTCAATGTGAAGAAGATCGGGGGTGCGGGGAATGAAGTCCGGTCGAGGACCCGGAGGGGGCTGTTGCCCCTGGGATCGGGTCTGGGAGATCTCCCCCTCCCCAGTTGCCTCATTGGTTGAGCTGGCCACTTTGACTGAAGTCTCGTAACGCTGTTTGAGCTGCTTTCCAATTTCATGAAAGGGTGCCAGCTGCCTCCAGCATGTTTGCACGGTACACGAACCTGAAACTCCATGACACTTACAGGTGGTCTCCACCCCCGCCTTGATCACCTGTGTGGGACAAATGTTAAAAGTAGTGAGACGACACACATTAAAAGGAATTACAGTTGAAAATTTAACCAAACATCAACATTTATGTCTCCAATTATCTCAGCAGACACAGCACAGAGCTCAGATATGATACATGAAAGACAGTAAGTGCAGTGTTTACCAAACCCTTATGTTACCCCTCATATTAAAGAAATCTTCTAAGGCCAGTTAAATACTTTGATGTTCCCACATCATTTGATTGCGTTAACCCTTTCCAAGACTGAAAAACAATATAATACAGGGCATTGAGGAGTAGGTATTATCCTCATTCTTACTTAATTGCCATAATTATAGCTTTATCAAAAGCACCATCAGCTGTCATTAAAAAGTCATTAAAAATCATATTATTATGATAAAGGTGGTGGTGGTGGGGGGGGGGGTGCAAGGACAAGGTTCTTCGATATTGCCGCATCTTTGTGGGGACATTTTGTCCCGATAACGTAGGGTATACCTGAACCACAGACTTAAAGGGTTAATTCACCCTAAAATAAAAATGAAGTCATTGCCTCACCATGGTGAGTAACCACAAGGAGAATTAAAAAAAAATGCCCACTTGTACTCATCCATATAATAGCAGTGAATAGCGACAAGCAACAAGCAACAATATTTTCCTTCTCCTTTAGTGTATAATGTATCTGTATGTGCATATAAGATCTGCAAAGTTACAAAGCTCATAGTCTCTCACAAATGTCTGTCACAATGTTTAATATTAGCATAATGCCCTCCCAAAGGTATACGTAAAGAAAGAAGGCGAAGCTTCAGTGAATTGTAGTGTTGTCACCATGTCGTGGAGATGTTGTGTTTTGATGCAAAAGCAAACCCCTTTGACTGGACTGCGAAAAAGGATGAACTTTCGATTTTTTTATAACGCTTTATCAGTATCAGTTTTTATGTTCTTTATCAGTACAACCCAAAAGTTAGCTTATGTACAGCACATTTTTTCCCAGGTTCCTGAACCTTGGAGGGTAAAATGCAGGCTATATACACCTAAATAGAAATATAGACTTCAGTATGTTTTTTTTAAACTGTATTTTATTTTGTCGCTTCAGGACATAAAGTTCTTACAGTGAAGAAGACATATTAATGCGTTATGACATAGTCAGGGCCGTTTTAGGCATAGGCAAACTAGGCGGTCGCCTAGGGCGCCATCAGTAGGGGGGCGCCAATAAGCGCATATCTGGTACTAGATGTTTGTGTGTAAAGGGTGTCACGGCCACCCTAAAATGTTACTGCCGCCCCCATTAGTTCCCTACACTATTGGATCAGAGAACTGTCAATCTGACGATTCCTATATGCCATCAGATCAGAGTAGGCTACTGTCAAAAAAGTTTGCGTTTGGAGCGCTCAACAACATCATTAGATCTATGAAATCGGTCAACGCTTTGGCAAGGTAACACTTTTATTTAACCATAAAATAAAGCTAAATTCAAACTAACAGCCAATTAAAATAACAGGTACAAATCTGTATTTTGTTAGGGCAGTATTTGTGGCAGTCTAGAAATCACGCTGTGAATGGGCAGATAGCATTGCTCGGTGTGTATGTTAGAGGCAAAATATAACTGCACACTTACTTCAGCATTTCATGATGAAGTGAGTGTGCAGTTATATTTTGACTCTATAAAGCTTTCTTCTCTTAATTGCACCTCCAAAAGGTTTTTGCGCCAATGCATTGTTAAAAGAATCAGTGTGTTTTGTAATTGTCCCATATAAAACTTTAGCGGTTTAAAAATGGTATAATAAAATGTGCAAATTCACAACATGAATACATCCTTTATTAAATCACGTTGACGAATTTAACGTATCTTTACGGATGGTGTTGAATGCTGAATCGATTCATTCAGTTCTAATAGTGCTTAATGCAAGCAGTGTCGTACACAGAGGGCAAAGTGTTGTGTTATTTAAAGGGGAAGTTCACTCATCAATGAGTAACAAAAACCACACTGAATCAGTATTTATTCTTATTACTTTCATGTGAAATGTACTAATAACACATAATAATTATGTAGTTATGTCTGAGAACAATTTCTTAGCTACTAGGGACTGCACAAATATAGGCTATATATTATAGGCCTAGGGCTATACAGGCATCTGGCTATTAATTTGAATCCTTATTAACAAATATATACAAATATAATTTGGTATGTATGTATTTGTTAATTAATACCAGTAATACCAATGTTGCAATGGGGGCACCAATAAGGATTTCGTCAGAGGGCGTCAGAATGGCTAGAAACAGCCCTGGACATAGTATCTGAAAGGTAAGAGAGTTACAAAATAAAAACTTACCAATGTGAAATGTTCTGCTCAAGTCATGCTTGCAAAGTTGGTTTTGGTCTATTTGCTCAAACGTATATGGGATTACATTATTAACTGTGTGTTTACAGTTGCTTTAGAAGCCTAGGAAGCTGAAGTTCATGATTATGGTAAGGGGCGTTATATTTCCAACACACACTTGAGGTTTTTAATCTTTAATCAAGATTCATAAAAACACAACATGAAATACAACTTACAAGTAATCTGAAATAGGATTCTGATCAGGATTTCTAGTTGTTGTATTTCACGTTGCGTTTTTATTAATCTTGATTTCTCACAACTTCTCACAAATGCACAGCCATGCACAGACCAACGTTAAATAATGCATAAAAATTTTTACCAAACCCTATTATATTCCCCCAGAACACTTGGAATATACAAAACATGTCGCATGGGGCCATTCTGTGACACCTTTTTAAATATTGATGATGATGAGCAAGAGCAGGACTTTTTTTTCGACCTTTGTGGTCCCAAAATGAAATAATGGCATACTGCAGGGTGAGTAAATGATGACTTAATTTTAATTTTAGGGTGAACTGTCCCTTTAAATTTCATGTTATGACAAGAGCATTAACAACCACAATTCAACATTCAACATTCAAATGTTGATCCATTCAACATTTCTGTAAGAAAGTGAACCTTAAGATAAGCATAAAAAGGCGCTGTCTGGACAGTTTCTTTTGAAAAAGTGGTAGACTTGTTCAACAAAAACTGCAAATCCACCACAATAGAAGGAGAGGAAAATGTGTAACGTCAGCTTTAAAATGCAGGTGATGCAGAGGCTAGCACATTTCAAGTATGTTCTCCATATGGGATTTGACCCCAAACCCCTTACACCTCCTTACATGTGCAGATGGACCAAAAATGCAGTGTTGTAAATCTCTTATCGCAGACAAAATGGCCTGAGGATGACTACTTCAGATGGACAGGCAAAGAGTTCTGAGCGTCTGCTGAGCAGTGCTGTAATTTATATTAATTCTAAAACTAAAACTAACAATATGAGACAATATGTTGGTGCCAGACCTGTAGTTTACTTTGGCTCTCTGTTATGGGTCTTTTTCTGTTCCTTCTTTTTTGTTACTCTTACAAGGGCCTCAATGTTACCTCGGCTCTTTCTCTTACCAAAAACAATGGAAGACTTGGACAAACTTAGTGCTCCTTAGACTGAAAGGGAAACCAAACCTTGATTAATGGGCACTTATTATAAACTACTGAATTAAATAGTCAATTTAAGTTATTTAAAATGGGTCTTTTACAGAATATTTAAGTGACTTTAAAGAATTTATGAAGGTTTTTATTTAACCAGCCCCCAAAAAAGAAAGAATGCATGCTAAGTGGTACAATCAACTACTTTACTGTATATTGTGTGCAGTTAACTCTGTTTCTTTCACACAACATTTCCCACATTATTTATGATCCCCATTTTAAAGACAGTTTTGCTTTCAGGATCAGTAGACCTGATCCAAAAATAATTACCCCAATAAACATAAACATACTAACCTGACAAGTATGTTTTAATATATCTCTGTAGCCTACCTTCATTCCTACATTGCTGTTGTGCATGTCTATCCGGGCACGGAGGTCCTTGTTGGACCTCTTACCCAAGAAGTCTTTGACAAATTTGTTGCTGTACTTGAGGTTGTCTCCACAGCCACCCCACTGCCAAGCTTTGCGGTTCTCCAGGTCAGGAGCCTCATCACAGGTGCAGCGCTCCATGCGGCCAGCACTGCAGGCTTTGGCCATGGCATGGGTTAGGCCTGCTGAAGAGATGGCAAAGAGGAATGCCGTCTCTTTGAAGCCTGTAAGGAACATGGGGATTATGAGGCAGCCAATACTTCATTCCTGACTTTCAATCTTGTGATTTTTCCTGTGATTCAATTCCACCTATAGGGCATGCTAGTAACAGTACCAACCCCACCTTGCACCTACTTTTGTTCAGCAAGGATGCATTAAAATGAATAAAAAATGACAGGTATTTAGATTACTAATCAGCTTATTATAAGGATTCCGTAAGGATCGTCTAACACTGAGACTGGAGTAATGGAGCTTTTTTTTCTAATAATTGAACGGCCCGTCGTCAATTATTCCGCTTATACTACGGTTACCACACCTCAAGACATCGATCCGAAGATATATTTAAAGGGATTCGTCCGGTTTTTGTACTTAAAATGCTATTGTGAGTAGGACTATTTCTTCTGCGTCTCATCCAACGACTCTTTTGCTAGTTCCGAAACGTCATTTTAAAGCTGGTAACGAAGGCTAGCGCCGTTGATAGCATTCTACTGCAGTTATTAATAAAGTTATTAGAAAGAGAGCGAGAGAGAGAGAGAGAGAGAGAGAGAGAGAGAGAGAGAGAGAGAGAGAGTGCTTGTGTGAATTAGGCTACCTCTGTGCGTCTCTAAACAGCGCTGTTATTACCTCGCTAGTGAAAAAATGTCACGTGTAGCCTTTAAGTTGCTCCACTATATAGGCTAACTGATCAAATCGTCAGGGCAGCGCTGACACCTTTTTGTGCAAACTGTAGTGCGTGTGCGAGCATGTGTGATTTCAGTAATGAGACAGAAAAGCTTGCCTTTGATGTCCGCTTCTGTTTGTTGGTTTTCATCTGGACTGTCTAATACTGCTGCCGCCCAGTTGTTGAGCGTTTTATATTCACCGTAAATATTAAGATTTACTTTAGGAAAATCGTCTGTCATATTGTTGTTTTTTAGTCCTGTAATTTCCGTTATTACAGTTAACTATGCGAAGTGATATGGAACTGTAATGCAGTCAAGAGAGCTGCCTGGAACTATGTTCGCTGTGCAACTCCCAGAATAATTGCACACCTCAGAACGTTCATCAGCCAATCAGATTCAATCATTCAATGGCCCGTAGTATATGTGTATATATATATATATATATATATATATATATATATATATATATATATATATATATATATCCAAATCAAATGAAAACTAACTAATTATGTCTAAATCAAAACCCAGCAAACAGGGAATACACAACCATGTTTATGTTTATATATAGGGATATACAGCCATCTAGAGGTAAAACGATTGTATTGCAGATGATAAATGGTGCATAATTTAGAGATGCCCTTAAATTACATGTTAAAGGAAAAATAATAATTTAATACTAACACTACTACTTATAATAATAATTCTGGAATCGCCCCTGATCAGTAGACAGGTGAAATTATGCATGCAGTAGTGCAGATACTATACTTTTAGCAGCATCAAGATAACAAACTAATATCATGGCATGATGATGATGATGATGATGATGATAAGGATACACTGAATATACATTTTATTTCTTAACACACTAGCTCGGAATGCTGAGCCAAATGAAGATAAAGATGTGTTCTGGCGTCTGGGGTGTTTATTGAACCAATCAGATAAGGGTAAATCGAGAGTCAACGAGCAGCTCATTTGATTGGTTACAGAAGAAGGTGGACCCGCCGTCCTCCTCGCGTTTGCAAAACTCAGCGAGTGAGAGAATTGTGCCAAAACTTTAAGCGCAGCTAAAAGAAAGACGGAACTGTGAAAATCGTTTCTTTCTGGAACTTTTTTGCCCTACGTACACAACAAGTCATTTAGACATTTGCAACGGTTTATTTTTTTTACACAAATGTTGGTTTTACACGGTCAATCTGTTTTGCAGTTCCTGACTCTGATGTTTTCGCTTGCAAATCGATGTTCACAGTCGTGCAAGGATTTTGGCCGTATCTTGGCGAAAGAAACATGTCAAAAGTCTTAGCACGGAAAAATGGAAGTCAGAAGAATACAGATCATATTTATTTTGCGTTAACATGAAGCTGCAGTTTCACAATACATGAATTACACTTACGAATAACAGTAAAATGCTGCAAATATTTTTTTATTACACTTGAAAGGCAATTTACACCTTTACAAAACTTATCTTGTGTATGCAAATTTAATTATCTTATGTACACTTTCACAAATCTTACCCTGCGCTTGCGATTCTTTAAGGCATCAATTTACCTTCATACTGATACCATCATTACTGTTCGTATCATTATGTATACAAGTGCTAAGGAAGCCTCTGGAGCTGAAATTCAGATATGGTAATGGGATTAGTTGTTTGGGTAATGGGATTGGTTGTGATTGGTTTCATAGACCAATCACAACAGACTGGACCATCAGAGCAGAGTATGCTCTCGGAAAGGAGGGGTTTATAGAGCCCACCAAAAAAGTAATTGTATTGAGTGCACACTACTTACCTCTCTTTAAAATGTTACCCCTGTAGCGGCCCTCCAAGGTGCAGTTCCATCTCTCAAAGCGGAACTGGTACTGGCACTCTAAGGCACTCATGCTGATGGCCTCTATGAGCGTCTCGGCCACTCCAGGGTCCCGTCTGCACATTCTGCGCTGTTTTTTCTCCAGTTTGAGTCGATCACACAGTTTGTAGTGCACCTTGCCCGCCCTTTCGTCTGGCTGTGAGGTCAGTGGCAGAACGGACAGGGGTTCATTACCTGTCAGCCTATGAGATAGATCAAGGAGACAAATACCATCACTGTTACTGGAATTTGTTAAAAGGCAATCATTTGTCGGTATGAGGGTATATATGAACGTCAGAAGGGATGTGTCAGCCAATAGCCTTTACCATTTAGAAAAGGTTGTGTCCCAAATAAAGTCCCACGTCTTCTCTTTGCAGGTCAGTTTTCACTGCACTTGAACTTTCAAACAAATGCCAAATTGATTTGCATTAGCTTGTGTAGTTGGTCCCCCGTGTTTGTATGTGCATGAATGGAAGTAAAATGAGCTTAAAGTGTGACTTTGGCTTAAATGTGATACTATCAGTCCAGACAAATAAGACCCACTTTTGAGTTCCTGCTATACATAACTGAATGAATGAAAGGACAAGCCCGGCTTCACCTCCAGGAAGGAAAAATTCATGATTTTATGTGTGCCCTGTCAGCTCAATAGCATGAATGAATTCTGATGTGGTTAATATTCTCAAGTGTCTAATGCCCTATGGAAAACACAATTCCAGTTCAAAATGTATTGTTTCTATGAAAATTATTTCAAATTCAGTTCATGCAGCTCTCTGCTAAGGAGCTAATTGTTCAAATCAGATGTGTAACTAAGAAAGACATACACAATGTGCAGTGCCGAACTGAGAGTTGGGACCCACCGGCATATAGTATGTACAAATGTACAAATTTTGGATCTGATCTGACTAATCAAACAGCTCATCATCTTGTTAGCAGTGATTTCAAGACCTGAAATTTGCATAATTTGGGTTTCTAATTGCTAGGTGGCCCAAGTGAAAATAGTCAAATCTCTATGGCTTTGTTTAGACAGACATATTTTGTATCATTCACCAAGGTTCAGAGTTTGTCCAAATACCTAACCCTATTAATGAACAATAATAATAGTGATGCTAAGACCACCAATAATCACAGAAATATCAACAACTAACTCCACATACTGTATACTTTGTAGTTATGGTTGCTCGGGGCATTTTAGACATGGTGTAGGCAGCATGTGATGGGGCAGTCCCTCTTTTGTCAGTTTATTTTAGAGCATGCAAGCATAAAACACACTTGCTGGGCCTGCCGCATAGCTGGCGTACATCTAACCAGCATTCTGCGGTTTGTGACAAGGAGAGCTGAGAGTTACTATCATAACACATTCAAGGGACAAGACTGTCAGCTAATGACCATATTGGTCACACCAATTGACAGCATTGGCAGAGCGGTAGCTCATTATGTGTAATTACTGGGTTCCTTTTACACATTCAATGAGAGGCAAAGGAATAAATGGATTTACAAAACTTACGGACACAGGTTTTAAAACGCATATGTTATTACAGTGAAGATTATAGCTTTCAATTTGTCACTTTTGTCTTCTAATATAGGTGCTGTGTATTATTAACTACAACCTAGGGGTTGCCCAGAAAACATACATCAACATAGCAGCAGATGTTGACATTAATGACAGCACTGGAGGTTCCAGGTTCTGCTCTTATCATTTTAATATAATTTTGCTGAGGAAAGCCATGTCAAGACACCAAGTTTTTGGCACTAGATACTGACTCTTTACAAATGTTCATGCAATATATCCAGAGCTTGAATAAGAGCCGCCTCATGAGGAAATCATGAAACGTAAAAAACCCCTGATGTTTATTCAGTTGCTCAAAGGTGACTTCATGCAAAAATATAAGGGGGTCCACTTGTTTTTTTTATTCAGTCCAAACCTTCAGACTTCTTGTGAGATCTGGTTGACAAAATGGGGGACTTCTGGGGGAAATGACTTCAGCTACTTTTCCCATGAATTCTTTAAGCAAATGTGTTGGGTGCTCAGCAATGACCACAAAGTTCTTGATTGCTTCATGAATGAGCTTTAACACTAACTATGCAATCACATACCATCTGGCGATATTACCTGAACATTTTAAAGAGTAGAGTTAATTGCTTATTTTAAGGTGTACGCCAAAATACTGCCTTTCTTTATTTGTCATCTCTTGAAAAAAGCAGAGGTTCAGGTTGTTTGAATAATTTTCTGTCAAGAGACCACAACTGCATAATCCAATTAGGACATTAGACACACTTGTGGCTCAACTGTGTGGTCCTTTAAAGGGTTAATTCACCCAAAAATGAAAATTCTGTCATTAATTACTTACCCTCATATTGTTCGACACCCGGAACACAAATGAAGATATTTTAGTTGAAATCCGATGGCTCAGAAAGGCCTCCATCGTCACAATGCACTTTACACTCTCAAGACCCATAAAAGGTACTAAAGACGTCGTTACAAAGTCCATCTCACTACACTAGTGAGTCGATTTAGCGGTTTGGATCGCCAAAGTCATGTGATTTCAGCATTTTGGTGGTTGACACGCAATCCGAATCATGATTCGACTCGCTGATTCATAACGCTTCGAAGCTTCATGATGCAGTGTTTTGAAATCGGTCATCACTATATGTCGTTATTTCGGGGGTCGCTTCATAAAGTTATTGTAGAATCACTGTAGTGAGATGGACTTTGTAACGACGTCTTTAGTACCTTTTATGGGTCTTGAGAGTGTAAAGTGCATTGTGCCAATGGAGGCCTTTCTGAGCCATCGGATTTCAACTAAAATATCTTTATTTGTGTTCTGAAGATGAACAAAGGTCTTACAGGTGTTGAACGACATGAGGGTAAGTAATTAATGACATAATTTTCATTTTTGGGTGAACTAACCCTTTAATATTCTGGCTTGCTCCCTCAATGTACAAACATACTAAGGTTCTCTGGGAATGGCAAAAAAGAATGTTCAATTCGCCAGCAAAGTGTATATTTTCATTATACATACATCCTGGTCCAGTGGCTGTAATATACTTGCAATTTCTTCAACAAGTTTTAGAAACAACTCAGTAGTGACAGCAGACTGCAAGTTAATAAGCTAACAAGCGCAATCACGCTTTTGTAGAGAAGTTGACAAAAAATATATGATGAAAATGGTTATGAGATCCAAACACACAGTACATGGTGTGCAGGTTTCATTCCAAGTACTAAAGGGAAATTCTGAAGACAACAGATTTTAACAGGTGGCTACAAATGTTTGTGAGACATTTCTCTCGGGAGCCCTGACAAGGCATGAGTTCAGTATGTTTAAATGAACACAAACACACTCTTTGTGAGCTCAAGCTAAGTGTAAGGAATCTGTTTACTGCAGCAATTTGACATCTATTGACACGTTATGGAAGAGAAACTAGGCAAGCAAAGACTTGCAAACACATTTTAACAACACCCACATCCATTGCTTATTTTATAATGACATGTTTATCCCTCTCCAATACTGCCAAATTTAATGTTACAAGCTAACTTTTACTACATTTGATGGCCTAAAAATATCAAATGTATGCATTTGATATAAACTTCACTCATCCACAAGTGACTATTGCTTAATTATTATCAAATATCAGACACAACAATTAAACTATGTGATGCTTTAAAATAGATGCATTGTTCATGGCTTTTTCAAAATTACAAATTTCGCAAAGTTTTATTTTCTGGCCAGAAACAAAAAAGTAATTTCATGTTGGGCCTCTGAGAAGTCTTTGAGACATGCTTCTATCTGAAACACAAAAGCTACTATGGAACTGGAGAGCTGCCAGAGACACTGAGCTCCACTAATCCCTGGGCTACTGGTGATGGCTTACAGCCCAGTATTTTTAGCCTTTTACCCAGAATGCTGGAGGGCAAGCCTGGATGTGTGAGAATGGAGAGCAGTCAAGTATTCAGGCTTTTGAAAGATGAAGTCACCTCAGCTATGCGTGAGCTTTTATTTGGGCTCTTTTCCCAAAACTGTATAGATTTGACAGACAGCCTTACTGCTCAAAGTGTCTACAGTGTGTCAATAGAGTCTAGCAATACATTTTACACTGAAGTTTTATCCCTGGAAATACCTTATCATTTGACTTCTTCAAGGAATAGATCACCTAAAAATTAAACTTGTCATGTTATTATTTACCAAACCTCATGTAGTTCCCAAACCATGTTCTGTTGTTTCCATAGAACACAAAATATAGAATTTTTGAAGAATATTTTCAAGATGTTTTTCCTGGCCCTCTCTGCTGAAGCTCTGAAATCTCACTCTCCATTCTGCATATTTAAAATGGTGCATTTTATGCCAACAGAATGGTAAAATTTTAAAGGTCCCGTTTTTCGTGTTTTTTTGAAGCTTTGATTGTGTTTACAGTGTGCAATATAACGTGTTCATGTTTCGCGTGTAAAAAAACACAGTATTTTTCACACAATTTACTTATCTGTACACCGCTGTTTTCACTGTCCTAAAAACAGGCTGATGAGTTCCTTGTTCTATGAAGTCCCTCCTTCAGAAATACGTAACGAGTTCTGATTGTGCCAGCGGTTCCTGTGTTGTGATTTGACCGCAGCTTAGCGCACGTTGCCCGGTTCCTGTGTTGTGATTCGACAGCAGCTTAGCGCACGTTGCACTGAAAGGTCACACCTCTTAACGGGGAGATGTATGCGTCCCTGGGAAAGCCAAACAAAGGTGATTTGACTCCGGGATGAAAATAACAGCGTCTCGACGACATGGCGACAAACACACTCAAACGCAACACTTCCTCTTCTTCACGCAACACTTCCTCTTCTCCACGTGGGAGAGCAACAAGACCACACCCCCTTTTTCGCGTATTCTTTTGGGCGGAGGTTAGTCTGTTCTACTGTTCTACTGACGTCATTAAAGCAGGCTGTACCAGGATGTAGTCCAAGCCGGCCGTTCGCTGTAGGCTTTGAAAGGGAACTTCTGTTAAATAAAATATCTCGCTTGGCATTGAACTTTGAGCTTTATAATTTTACAGGTATTATTTATGCTCTAACAGCAACATTACACACTAACTAAAGTTTGAACAATGGGATCACGAAGAACGGGACCTTTAACTGTTTATTATAATTATATTTTTTACAGACTCTAATCCAGTTTATCTTCATTAGACATGTGCGATATACGTACGGTAAAACAATATCACCATCATGATAATGAACATGCGTGGTATTGTTATTGTGGGCACTTCAAAATACAGTGAATAATTAAGTTGGCTTGGGAGAGCCAGCTTACTGAAATCCTAATAAACTTATTAGTGGTGCTTGCGTAGCAAGGCATCACTATTGTTATCCACCATACTTCTTAATAGTGGTGCTTGCCTGTAAGGATTTCGTAGAAACGTGTGGGTTACCACATTTGAAGAGGCTGGCAGCCTCTGTCAGAACATACAACGCAATGGGGTGTGAGTTGTACCCCTGGGGTGCAGGAGCTGCCCAAAGTTACCCCACTGACTTATAATGGGGAAGGACGTCCCATTAAACTCATGTTTCTCTTACTATGGGAACTTGCATAGGGATTTTGTATTGACCATAGCTCTGGCTCACAGTGTCTCAGAGACAAGGGGGTGGGCTCAATTTACTCCCAATCACTATCTCAGGATCACTGTGACCCAGTCAAGCCAGGATCAAGCCACGCCCTAGCAACCATTTAGAGCTCCCTAGCAATGGATCCCATAGACTTCCATTAAAAAAAACATCAAAGGGATATTTTTTGATAGAAGTGCCATAGAAACATGAGGGTGGGTTTGTTTGACTTGGGGAATCAACAGCCAATCACAAATCACCTTCAACACTTCCTAGCAACCATTATCAAGCACCCTAGCAACCCAAATCCACAGAGGGATATCTTCACATCTGAATGTCATAGAGGCATGGGGGTTGGTTTATATCATTCATACTGACACACTGCCTTTGGAGGATCATCATTGGATGCTGCCAAGCCACTCCATAGCAACCAAACAGAGTACCCTAGCAACCGTTTACCAAGACCTATATTTCTGCATCAGAACATCATAGAGACATGGGGGTTGGTTTATATCATTCATACTGACAAGCATCATCATCATGGGATGCTGCCAAGCCACTCCATAGCAACCTAACAGAGTACCCTAGCAATCGTTTAACAAGACCTATATCTCTGCATCAGAACATCATAGAGACATGGGGGTTGGTTTATATCATTCATACTGACAAGCAGTATCATCACTGGATGCTGCCAAGCCACTCCATAGCAACCACACAGAGTACCCTAGCAACCGTTTAGCAAGACCTATATCTCTGCATCAGAACATCATAGAGACATGGGGGTTGGTTTATATAATTCATACTGACAAGCAGTATGATCAATGGAAGCTGCCAAGCCACTCCATAGCAACCAAACAGAGTACCCTAGCAACCGTTTACCAAGACCTATATCTCTGCATCAGAACATCATAGAGACATGGCGGTTGGTTTATATCATTCATACTGACAAACAGTATCATCATTGGATGCTGCCAAGCCACTCCATAGCAATCAAACAGAGTACCCTAGCAACCGGGTTTATATCATTCATACTGACAAGCAGTATCATCATTGGATGCTGCCAAGCCACTCCATAGCAACCTAACAGAGTACCCTAGCAACCGTTTAACAACACATATATCTCTACATCAGAACATCATAGAGACATGGGGGTTGGTTTATATCATTCATACTGACAAGCAGCCTTTGGAGTATCATCATTGGCAGCTGCCACGCCACTCCATAGCAACCAAACAGAGTACCCTAGCAACCGTTTACCAAGACCTATATCTCTGCCTCAGAACATCATAGAGACAAAGGGGTTGGTTTATATTATTCATACTGACAAGAAGCCTTTGGAGTATCATCATTGGCAGCTGCCAAGCCACTCCATAGCAACCAAACAGAGTACCCTAGCAACCCTTTACCAAGACCTATATCTCTGCATCAGAACATCATAGAGACCTGGGGGTTGGTTTATATCATTCATACTGACAAGCAGTATCATCATTGGATGCTGCCAAGCCACTCCATAGCAACCGAACAGAGTACCCTAGCAACAGTTTACCAAGACCTATATCTCTGCATCAGAACATCATAGAGACCTGGGGGTTGGTTTATATCATTCATACTGACAAGCAGTATCATCATTGGATGCTGCCAAGCCACTCCATAGCAACCAAACAGAGTACCCTAGCAACCGTTTACCAAGACCTATATCTCTGCCTCAGAACATCATAGAGACATGGGGGTTGGTTTATATCATTCATACAGACAAGCAGTATCATCATTGGATGCTGCCAAGCCACTCCATAGCAACCAAACAGAGTACCCTAGCAACTGTTTAGCAAGACCTATATCTTTGATTCAGAACATCATAGAGACATGGGGGTTGGTTTATATCATTCATACAGACAAGCAGTATCATCATTGGATGCTGACAAGCCACTCCATAGCAACCAAACAGAGTACCCTAGCATCCGTTTACCAAGACCTATATCTCTGCCTCAGAACATCATAGAGACATGGGGGTTGGTTTATATAATTCGTATAGATAATCAGTATCATCATTAATGCTGCCAAGCCACTCCATAGCAACCAAACAGAGTACCCTAGCAACCATTTAGCAAGACCTATATCTCTGCCTCAGAACATCATAGCAACATGGGGGTTGGTTTATACCATTCATACTGACAAGCAGTATCATCATTGTATGCTGCCAAGCCACTCCATAGCAACCAAACAGAGTACCCTAGCAACCGTTTAGCAAGACCTATATCTCTGCCTCAGAACATCATAGAGACATGGGGGCTGGTTTATACCATTCATACTGACAAGCAGTATCATCATTGGATGGTGCCAAGCCACTCCATAGCAACCAAACAGAGTACCCTAGCAACCGTTTACCAAGACCTATATCTCTGCCTCAGAACATCATAGAGACATGGGGGTTGGTTTATATCATTCATACTGACAAGCAGTATCACCATTGGATGCTGCCAATCCCCTCCATAGCAACCAAACAGAGTACCCTAGCAACCGTTTACCAATACCTATATCTCTGCCTCAGAACATCATAGAGACATGGGGGTTGGTTTATATCATTCATACATACCACAGTATCATCATTGGATGCTGCCAAACCCCTCCATAGCAACCAAACAGAGTACCCTAGCAACCGTTTACCAAGACCTATATCTCTGCCTCAGAACATCCTAGAGACATGGGGGTTGGTTTATACCATTCATACTGACAAGCAGTATCATCATTGGATGGTGCCAAGTCACTCCATAGCAACCAAACAGAGTACCCTAGCAACCGTTTACCAAGACCTATATCTCTGCCTCAGAACATCATAGAGACATGGGGGTTGGTTTATATTATTCATACAGACAAGCAGTATCATCATTGGATGCTGCCAAGCCACTCCATAGCAACCAAACAGAGTACCCTAGCAACCGTTTAGCAATAACTATATCTCTGCATCAGAACATCGTAGATACATGGGGGTTGGTTTATATTATTCATACAGACAAGCAATATCATCATTGGATGCTGCCAAGCCACTCCATAGCAACCAAACAGAGTACTCTAGCAACCGTTTAGCAAGAACTATATCTCTGCATCAGAACATCATAGAGGCATGGGGGTTGGGTCTTTTGACTCAGACTGGCAAATAGTCTTTAAATGTCACCCCATAAACTGTATAGCCACACCATAGCAACCATTTAGAGTACCCTAGAAGCCGTACAAACACAGGAATAGGACATATCTCAGCTCCATAACATCGTACAGACATGGGGGTGGCCTCTTTTGTTTCGGGTGAGAATCCAGTACACACAACCTAGCAACCGGGTGGTGAGTTTTGCCACGGCAAGCACCACTCACATTTTGTTCAGGAAATGTACATTCTAGTATATCGTTCTTTCTTTCAACTAATCTATCAATCTAACTTTAAACTACTTTAAACTTCTAACTTCTTTAAACTTCTTCAAACTTTCTGGTCAGGCTTTCTCAAGCCAACTTAAAGTTTGTTTACAAACTTTACTTTTCTAGTTATTATTCTAACCACTAAATTTGCAACTCTATCTCCTCCTAGAGCTTTAACTCTACAAACTCCAAACTTGGCTCAGACCTTCAGACTGTTCTGACTTAGTGTGCTATATCTTTTATAACTGATCGGACTCACGGTTTTCCTAGAAATGACGATCAAATCTCGGAAAAACTCCCATAGACTTACATTGATGGAATGTTCAGATTTTCAAACTGTCCAACTGTCAAATCTAAACACTAAAGCCCAGACTCACTCCAACTGACATTCTATGAACTACATCCGAGCCATAGGGACTCATTAAACTCATCTATCACTCTATCAATCACTCTTTTTATGGTAAACCATGGTAAACTATGGTAAATCATGCTAGAATCATGGTTAACTATGGTAAATCATACTAGAACATGTTAAATCAGGCTAAACTAGGGTAAGTCATGCTAGAATCATGGTAAACTATGGTAAATCATGGTAAACTATGGTAAATCAAGGTAAAATATGGTAAATCATGCTAGAATCATGGTAAACTATGGTAAATCAAGGTAAACTATAGTAAATCATACTAGAATCATGGTAAACTATGGTAAATCATACTAGAATCATAGTAAACTATGGTAAATAATTCTAGAATCATGGTAAACTATGGTAAATCATGGTAAACTATAGTACATCCTGGTAAACTATGGTAAATCATGCTAGAATCATGGTAAACTATGGTAAATCATGGTAAACTATGGTAAATCATGCTAGAATCATGGTAAACTATGGTAAATCATACTAGAATAATGGTAAACTATGGTAAATCATGCTAGAATCATAGTTAAGTATGGTAAATCATCTGTATTGACTTCAACTACTTTAAACTTCAAAACTTTAAACTTTAAACCTTCAAACTGAAATCTTTAAATTAACTTTTTCAAACTTTGTGGTCTATACTTTTTCAAGTCAACTTCAAAGTTTGTTTACAAACTTTACTCATCTAGTTATTTATTATGATTTTTAGAATGCATTTTAAGAAAACCTTTCCATCAACTGATTAAAAAAAAACACAACACCGCTGTATGCTGTGTCAAAGAGGCATGTGCACTAATAAGCTCAACACCAATGAGAAGCGCATGACAGAACGAGTGAATAAGTCGCGATGAATTAAAATTCACATTCACTTACTGACAGCAGATGGTGCAATGGAATAGCAGAAATGCTTATTCTTCATGACCATATTCTACATCTCTTAATTCTATCCAATTCCTACCCAGTACCTAAATTTAACAACAGTTTTGGGAGTAACTCATTACATGTAACTTGAGTTTCCTTTCAGTCAGTTCACTACAAGTTACGTCAGTTACTGACGGAATGGGGGTTTCGCTTAGAAGCTAATCGCCTTTGAGATCTACAAAATGAGCCAATGGCATGACAATGCCATGGGTCTGCGGAATTTGCATAGCGCAACTCCGCCCCACCTCGTGGGTATATAAGGAGCTGCACGTGCAATCTCGCATTATGTTTCTGCTTCGGGGTGTTAACTTGCCTCCCTGGTACTCAGAAACATGCACGAGGGCAATGCTGACCCTGCTCTCATGCAAGAGTTGGTTGAGGTCGGTTGCCACAGCGCTCTCTCTGTCAGGTGATGTCCACTTGTGTGGTCCAGGAACAACATCTATGGCTCAACCTGGCAGATATGCGAAAGGCTGAGCGAACACATTTCCTCAACTCTCCTATCTCTCAGGCTGGGCTATTCGGCGGGGTGGTCAAGATTTTTGCCCAACAGTTCTCGGCCGCACAGAAGCAGACTGAGGCTATTAAACATATTCTGCCCCGGTGAGCCACCTGCTGCCTCCACCCAGCCGCCGGCTCAGATGCCTCAGCCTGCTCCCCGTCGAGGCTGCCCTTCTGCGGCTCCTGCCCCTCCTGCCCGGCCCCAGCAGCAACCTTCACCCGGGCCAGAACGCAGAGGTGGTCGCAGGAAGGCCACCCAGCCCATCTCCCTCCCTAAGCCTGTTAAACAGCAGGCCAAGCGGCGCTCCTGAGATGGGCTGTTTGGAGGTGAACACAGCTTTTTCCCAGGAGATGGTAACAGGGCTATTCCTTCCCCCGGTGGAGGGCCTTGGTTTTCCCCTTCCGCCGCTGGCCTCACAGTCAGCTGCACATTATTCAAGCACCCTTCAAGGGGCAGGCATACCAGTACACGGTTTTCCCATTTGGGTTAGCCCTGTCTCCTCGCGTCTTCACAAAAGTCGTCGAGGCAGCCCTTGCTCCATTCAGGCAACACAGGGTTCACATCTTTGCGACTGGCTGATACTAGCTCACTCTTTTGACCAGGTTTGCGAACACCGGGACTCTGGCACCTCGCCCGTCTGGGCCTTCGGGTCAACTGGGAAAAGAGCAAACTCTCCCCCATGCAGAGGATCTCTTTTCTCGGTATGGAAATCGACTCGGTCGCCATGTACGCGCAGCTTACAAGCGAGCGCGCGCAGTCACTGCTGACTTGCCTCGCTGAATCTGAGGGCAAGATTGCGGTTCCACTGAAGTTATTTCAGAAACTCCTGGGGCATATGGCATCCGCAGCGATGGTCACGTTGCTCGGACTGCTTCATATGAGACCGCTTCAGCACTAGCTTCGCGATCGAGTCCCAAGATGGGCATGGCAACAAGGCACGCTCCATGTCCCAGTTACTCGGGCCTGCCATCAAACCTTCACCCTGTGGTTGAACCTCACTATTCTACAGGCCAGAGTGTCCTTAGACCGAGTTTCCAGGCATGTTGTTGTATCAACAGATGCCTCTGCCACGGGCTGGGGTGCCATGTGCAATGGACATGCTGCTGCGGGCTCCTGGAAAGGACCCCAGCACCTATGGCATACCAATTGCCTCGAGTTGCTGGCCGTATGTATAGCCCTGCACCACTTTCGAGCCCTGCTCACAGACAAACACATACTGGTCTATTCAGACAACACAGCGACAGTAGCGTACATCAACTGACAAGGTGGACCTGAATCGTTTCAGTCACTTCCGGGGGAATGGAGACTTCATCCCCAGTCGGCTCAGCTGATTTGGGAACAGTTCGGCGACGCACAGGTAGATCTGTTTGCCTCCCACGACTCTTCCAATTGCTGCTGGTTGTATTCCATTATATAGGTCCGGTGCAAGATCAGGGAGGACAAGGAGCAGGTCCTTTTGGTTGCGCCATATTGGCCCGGCCGGACCTGGTTCTCCGATCTCATACTCCTCCCTGGCCTATCCCTCTGAGGAAGGACCTCCTTTCTCAGAAACGGGGCAGCCTCTGGCACCCACATCACGATCCAAGGAACCTACACATGTGAGCCCTGGACGGGACACGGCAGGTTTGAGTACCCTACCACCACATGTGGTGGCTACCTGCTAGGGCCCTGTCCACAAGACAGGCCTATGCATTGAAGTGGAAACTCTTCGTCACCTGGTGCTCTTCTCGCAGAGGTGCTCTCCTTCCTCCAAGAAGGGTTGGTGCAAAGGCTGTCTCCCTCCACCCTTAAGGTTTACGTGGCTGCAATATCTGCACACAACGACCCTGTGGACTCATAAACAGTAGGACAGCACGACCTGATCAGCAGGTTCCTAAGAGGAGCGAGGATAAATCCGCCTCGCCCTCTACAGATGCCCTTCTTGGGACCTCGCAGTGTTCTTATCTGCCATGTAGAGAGCTCATTTTGAGCCCTTGCAGTCAATTGAGTTGAAGTTGATTGCCTCTTGATTGCCCTGGCAAAACTTAAGTTAAGTTTTAAGTAAAAAAAAAG
This sequence comes from Romanogobio albipinnatus, assembly GCA_023566225.1. Classification (NCBI taxonomy): domain Eukaryota; kingdom Metazoa; phylum Chordata; class Actinopteri; order Cypriniformes; family Gobionidae; genus Romanogobio; species Romanogobio albipinnatus. The sequence goes on from CM042244.1 coordinate 30,499,159, forward strand.
TTTAAGGGTCTCTCCAAATATACACAGTGTATGAATGTGAACTCTCATCTGCAATATAAGACTAATCTTTGAAAAAATTTTAAAATGTTAAACTCACATCACACTTTGCGACAACCGGTTAAAATCACTTTTTAAGTTTTTCACAGCAAATCATATTTTCATTAATACTTTATTTTGAGAATACTTTAATTTGAGAACTGCTTACCCTCACTTTAAACAAAACCAAGCAATGTTTAAATTTTATTAAGTTGCCATGAAATGCATGTTATATATCTTATTGTAAACTATTTATCCATGTCTATGTTTTGACATTTAAAAAAAGAAAAAAAATCAAAACATCATAACTCAATCTTCCAGGGAAAAATACTGACTTACGTTTGAATGTGCAGGAGTGTGCTAGAGACAATGTGGCAATCACAGTTGTGTAGTAGTAAGCACACAAAGAAAAGGATCGAAATTCAAAACAGTGTTTAATAGTATCCACAGGTAAATCCAAAAGAACGAAGAAACACAACATAACATTGACAACACCAGACACTAAACTGAAACAGAACTGAACATATACTCCGATCAGGCATAACATTATCTTTTCATCAAGGCACCTCTTAGTGGGTGGCAAGGGTCAAATTGTGATGGCTAGACTCTCCAAAACTGCAGCTCTTGTGGGGCGGGCTGCAGTGGTCAGTATCTATCAAAAGTGGTCCAAGGAAGGAACAGTGAACCGGCGACAGGGTCATGGGCGGCCAAGGGTCATTGATGCACGTGGGGAGTGAAGGCTGGCCTGTGTGGTCCGATCAAACAGAAGAGCTACTGTAGCTCAAATTGCTCAAGAAGCTAATGCTGGTTCTGATAGAAAGGTGTAGTAGTATGGGACTGCATAGTCAGGGTCAGTCAGGGTGCCCGTGCTGACCCCTGTCCACCACCGAAAGCGCCAACAGTTAGTATCAGAACTGGCCCACGGAGCAATGGAAGAAGGAGGCCTGGTCTGATGAATCACATTTTCTTTTACATCACGTGGATGGTCAGGTGCATGTGCGTCGCTTACCTGGGGAACACATGGCACTATGGGAAGAAGGAAAGCCAGCAGTGTGATGCTTTGGGCAATGTTCTGCTGGGAAACCTTGGGTCCTGCCATCCATGTTGATGTTACTTTGACACGTTCCACCTACCTAAGCATTGTTGCAGACCATGAAAACCCTTTCATGGAAACGGTATTCCCTGGTGGCTGTGGCCTCTTTAAGCAAGATAATGTGCCCTGCCACAAAACAAAAATGGTTCAGGAATGTTTTGAGGAGCACAAAAACGAGTTTAATGTGTTGACTTGGCCTCCAAATTCCCCAGATCTCAATCCAATCGAGCATCTGTGGGATGTGCTGAACAAACAAGTCCGATCCATGGAGGCCCCACCTCAGATACCACAGTTACCACCACAGCACACCTTTAGGGGTTGAGGTATAGTCCATGCCTCGACAGGTCAGGGCTTTTTTGGCAGCAAAAGGGGGACCAACAGAATATTAGGTCATGATGTTATGCCTGATCGGTGTATACAGGTGATAATGATGGTGATTGATGAGTGCACAGCTTAACATAATTAGTGACAACAAATTATTAAGGCAAACGATGACAAAACACAAAGTCCAAACAAATGTGATTGTGACAGTGACACTGATATATCTGCTAAACAAATAGCTAGATATAAATTTGGAGAATAATGTATAACATTGTTATATACTGTCATATATTAAGGTTGTATGATTTTTACCACTTGGCTTTTTCCATCATGCTTTTCCCCAAGAGTTTAAGCTGCAGTCCTGTCACTCAGCACTTTTTTATTACTGTCAGCACTTCATATTACCCGTGACATAACCGTCATATGCATTTTCCGTGGCGAGGTTTGAACTAAAATGGTCCATTACACACTCTGGAGGTTCTTTCCAGGTTCCTTAAAGTTGTTGTTTATTCTAAACTCTGTTGTCTGTCTGTTCAGCATATTTGTGGAGCTTAGTTCTGACATTGAGATAAAGTGATTATGAATATGTCAATACGATGATTAATGGATGAGCACCACAACTATATTTTTCAACTAAACATCGAAATAAATCTAATTAATAAACTAATTTAAACATATAAACTAAATTACTGATCTAATTATTGATCTAAAGCCCACACTGTCACCCTATGGAAATTGAAATGAACTGATGACATCAAATGGCTATACAGCTGAATAAAATTAGGCTGCATTATTTTGCTGTTTAACACTGTAAAGCTGCTTTGAAACAATCTCCATTGTTAAAAGCGCTATATAAATAAAGTTGACTTGACTTGACAACAAATTTAAAATATGAATGTGAAACAGATGGGAAAGTCACAACTCTGTTCACATTTAATTTGTTCATAGTTAAAAACAAATTATGCCCTTTCCTGTGAATCTGAGGATTAACTCGGTAAAATACTAAAGCTATACTGCACATAAACGGCTCCTGTCTGTAGTGGTTCTCACATGCAGCACCAAATTCACAAGTTCGCCTGCCCAACTAGACTTAATAGTAAATAGTAAACTAACCTGGCTTGCTGTCCTCGAAGGAGGCTCGGCTCAAGCTCCAAGCTCAACTAATCCTATAACTGTACTACATAGAGAGTGAAAGAGTGAAATAGACGGTCCTGACAATCTGGAACACGCAGATGGAGAAGCCTTGCTTGTGATCATTGCTGTTGTTGTTCTTCTAAACCTCAAAGTCTTGTAATCCTTCATGAGCAGGAGGTATTTTCAAATTGGTGCCTTTCTGATCCAACAACGTGATTGGCAGAGCTAAGGAAAAACAGTATGGCCCAATCTTAAAGTTCACAGTTTGAACAATGTTTTTAAGATTTTACTAATGCATCATTCAATTTCAACACCACATCCAGATTAACCTAGGCATTGTGTTAAACTCATATAGAGTCCAAACATGATTCTCAAATGTTTCACTTTCACCCATGCGTTTATCTATACTGTAATGAGTTATGAGTAATGAGTTTATATGCATTGTTGTGTCACAAACAGCACTCATTGTGTGCATGTATACATGTATTAGGTGAATGTATATAAAGAGGATGTGTTTTTGTCCAGTTTGTCTAATGCAAGTATGTATATGAAAAATTTAAAACTGTGTCACCCTCTCTGCCTGCTGTCCACTATATGACAAATTAGTAACATTCCATTCACAAGCTCAAGATCATGACCTTTCTGTTAAACAGCTCTTTGCATGCATCTTAATTGTAAGTGTTGCATGTGAGCTATGAAATTGTTTGGCTCAAGAACAAAATGATGTCAGAAGAGAAGAGATCGCTTTGGGAGAGGAAAGGTCAGTGGATAACATTAAAAACCTGATGTTGTTCGTAGTATGGGAGAGAGATTATAGAAAACAGATGTGAAGAGATAGTATAATCACACTTAAAATCCTGAAAACAAAAGTTCGGGAGGAGCTTGTTTTTCGGCTGCTTTCCTCACTCCCATGACCTTCCGGCATCCCTTCAAATCTTAAAATTATACATTTAAAAAATAAAAACGTCTCGGTTACGTATATAACCCTCGTTCCCAGAGGAGGGAACGGAGACGTAACGTTAGTGACTAACGAATGGGGGTTTCGCTTAGAAGCCTATCATCTTTGAGAATTCAACAACGCCCAATGGCAGTGCCAATGCCATGGGCATGCAGAATTTGCATTGTAACTCCGCCCCACCGCATGGGTATATAAGGAAGTACGTGGCAATATTGCATTACGTTTTCCTGCTGAGAAGCCAAGACTGAACTCCCGGCCGTTCCAGCAGTACAGCAGATTGGTGACGGGACGTTATGTCTCCATTCCATCCTCAGGGAACGAGGGTTGCATACGTAACCGAGATGTTCCCTTTCGTTCAGTCACTACAACGTAACGTTAGTGACTAACGAATGGGGGTGCCAATTCAATCACGCCACTCGGCTGTCTTCCAGTGCTCTGCGTAAGTACGAGTGCCCTGTCATAAGACTAGTACGGACAAAGGACTCCCACTTAAGACAGGAATACCAAGGTACACTGGGAAGCACATTCCATTGGAGATATGCCAAAATGCCTACCCGTAGGGAGGACTTAGAGGGTACACATATGACCCACTGTGGGCTGCATATGGGAAACTCTGGGGAACCCGCCAAAGGAGGACTTTTAACCCCAGGGTAGGCGAAGCCGCCAAGGGAAGACACCTTCTCACTAGGAGGCTTACGGAGGAAATACACGTGTGGGGGTCGCCGAAGGGGAATCATGCACACAGGGCACCTGGCCGGACACGAGGGTCTGGGCTCAAGAGGGCAGACTTACTGGTGTCGGCGTCGACAGTGCTGGAGGAGCTCAGGGCTCCCGGAGAGCTCACCTGAGGAATATCGCACGTATCCAGTCCGAGGAGTGGAATGGCGAGCAAGCGAAGACACCTGAGCCTAGTCCATTACCAGCCGCTAGTAGAGGCGAGTACATAGTCGGACACAGGCTCCACTCGGAGATTGTAGAATCTGGCGAATGTGTTAGGTGTCACCCAGCCTGCAGCTCTGCAGATGTCTGTTAGCGAGGCGCCATGCGCTAGAGCCCAAGAGGAGGCCACACTCTGAGTAGAGTGGGCCCTAACCCCAAGGGGACATAGTCGACCTTGCTACTGGTAAGCCAAAACAATGGTGTCTACTATCCAGTGAGACAGCCTTTGCTTTGAGAGAGCTCTTCCCTTCTGCTCTCCACCATAACAGACAAAGAGCTGGTCTGAGTTCCTGAAACACTGCGTCCTGTCTACGTAAGCGCGGAGGGTGCTTACTGGACAGAGCAGTGCCAAGGCTGGGTCTCTTCCAATGGCGGCGCTTGCAGGTTCACCACCTGGTCTCTGAACGGAGTGGTGGGAACCTTGGGCACATATCCGGGGTCTCAGGATCACGTGAGAGTTGGCCGGCCCGAACTCCAGGCATGCTTCATCAACCGAAAATGCCTGCAGGTCCCCTACCATCTTGATGGAGGCCAATGAGGCCAGCGCTGTCTTCATAGACAAGTACTTAAGATCGACTGACCGCAAAGGCTCAAAGGGAGGCCTCTGCAGAGCATCTAAGCCTACTGAGAGGTCCCAAGAGGGTATGAGGGGAGAGTGAGGAGGATTTAGTCTCCTCGCTCCCCTCAGGAACCTGATGACCAGGTCGTGCTGACCTACCCTTTTTGTTCTCCAAGAGGTCGTGGTAGGCAGATATCGCAGCCACATATACTTTAAGGATGGATGGAGGGCATTTCCAGGGGTCTTCTTGGCAGGAAGAACACCAGGTGACGAAGAGGTTCAACTTCAAGCGATGGTAGCCACCACTGGAGGTGGTAGGGTACTCAAACCAGCGGGTGCCAGAAGGTGCCCCGTTTCTGAGTGAGGAGGTCATTCCTCAGAGGGATAGGGCAGGGAGGGGCTGTCGCAAGGAGTAAGAGTTCTGGAAACCAGGTCTGGCCATGCCAATACGGGGCGACCAAGATGACCTGCTCCTTGTCCTCCCTGATCTTGCACAAGATTCGTGCGAGAAGGCTCACTGGAGGAAACGCATATTTGCGTAGGCCCCGCGGCCAGCTGTGCGCCAGTGCATCTGTGCCGAGCGTGCCCTCGGTCAGGGAATAGAACAGGCTGCAGTGGGAAGAGTCGTGGGAGGCAAAAAGATCTATCTGTGCGTCGCCAAACTGTTCTCAAATCAGCTGAACCGTCTGGGGATGGAGTCGCCATTCTCCCGGAAGAGGCTGGAACCGAGAGAGCTCGTCGGCTGGACGGTTCAGTTCTCCCGGAATATGGACAGCACGAAGGGACCTCAGATGCTTCTGACTCCATAGAACGAGATGGCAGGCAAGTTGAGACATACGGCGGGAGCGTAGACCGCCCTGGTGGTTGATGTACGCTATAGTGGCCGTGTTGTCTGTCTTGACCAGTACATGTTGACCCTTCAGCAGCGCCCAGAAGTGGTGCAGGGTGAACCGTACTGCCAGCAACTCGAGGCAATTGACATGCAGAAGGCGCTGGGGTCCTGTCCAGGAGCCCGCGGCTGCTTGTCCATTGCACATGGCACCCCATCCCGTGGTAGAGGCATCCGTCGATACGACAACATGCCTGGAAACTCATTCTAAGGGCACACGGCCCGTAGAAAACTGAGGTTCGACCACGGGGTGAGCGTCTGTAAGCAGGCCCGAGTCACTTGGACCCGGAGCGTGCCAGACCGCCATGCCCATCTTGGGACTCGATTGCTGAAGCGGTCTCATATGAAGCAATCTGAGCGGCGTTACCGCGGCTGCAGGTGCCATTTGCCCAGGAGCCTCTGAAGTAACTTCAGTGGAACCGCGCTCTTGCTCTCAATTTGACGGAGGCAAGTCAGCAGTGACTGCGCGTGCTCGCTCGAAAGCTGCGCGTACATGGCAACCGAGTCGATGTCCATACAGAGAAAAGAGATCCTCTGCGCTGGGCAGAGTTTGCTCTTCTCCCAGTTGACCCGAAGGCCCAGACGGGCTAAGTGTTGGAGCTCTAGGTCTCTGTGTTCGCACACCTGTGCTCGAGAGTGGCCCTGTATGAGCCAGTCGTCGAGGTAATTCAGGATGCAAACCCCGTGCTGCCTGAGTGGCGCAAGAGCTGGCTCGACAACCTTGGTGAAGACGCGAGGGGGAAGAGATGGCCCGAATGGGAGGACTGTGTACTGATATGCCCGCCCCTCTAAAGCAAACCGTAGGAATGGTCTGTGTCGAGGAAGGATGGAAGTAGGCGTCCTTCAGGTCGATCGCTGCAAACCAATCGGCTGGACGAACGCATTCGAAAAGGCGTTTCGCTGTCAACATCCTGAATGGAAGCCTGTGAAGGGATCGGTTCAGGATGCGCAGGTCCAGGATTGGTCGTAACCCACTGGTTTTCTTGGGTACAATGAAGTAGGGGCTGTAGAAGCCGGACTTCATCTCGGCCCGTCGCACCCTTCGCCAGCAGGGTGGCAACCTCCGCACGCATGACGGGGCTTTGGCCCCGACCATGGTATGGCGGACTCCCCTGAAGCGGGAGTGGAGCCTGCGCGAACTGAATCACGTAGCCGAGCCTGATGGTCTTCGCGACCCAGCGGGACAGTCCCGAAAGTTGAAGCCAGGCTCCCAGGAACTGCACCAGCGGGGTCATTCGGACCACAGACGTACCCACGGTGTGGCAGCGATGCAGAGTTACCGGCCTGGATGTGGGAGGCGTAGCGTCCCGGTGTGGGGGCACGGTTAACAGCTGCGTCCTGACAGAGGAGACCAGGGAAGGACGTGCGTTCCACTGGGGTCTGCTCTGAGAGGAAGCTGGCAACAGAGAGGGATGCGAGTAGCGGGACCCGGGGGTGGCGCACACTGTCATTGCCAGTCTCTGGCTGCTCAGGGATGGGGGTGTCAGTTCTTTCTTTAACCACAATAGGGTGCTGCTGACTCAGGGGCCAGCAGCTGAACAAAAGTGGAGGCAGCAGTTGACCGCCGGGGCAGTATGTGTTTTATGGCCTCAGTCTGCTTTTGGGCGGCTGAGAACTGTTGGGCGAAGCTCTCAACCGCGCCGTCGAATAGCCCATGATATGGGAGCATCGATGAACCGGGTCCGCTCGCCGTCACGCATATCAGCCAGGGTGAGCCATAGATGTCTCTCCTGGACCACAGCTGTGGACATCACCTGGCCCAGGGAGTGCGCGGTCACCTTCGTCACCCAGAGGGCGAGGTCGGTGGCGCCACGCAACTCATCTCTGAGTCCCGGGTCAGCTCCACCCTCGTGCATGTCGCACAGCAACTTGGCCTGGTAGGCCTGAAGAGTTGCCATGGCATGCATAGAAGCGGCGACCTGCCCCGCAGCTCTATAAGTCTTCGCCACCAGAGACAACGAAAACCTACAGGCTTTGGAGGGGTGCTTTGGGTCACCGCGCCAGGTCGAATTGCTCTGCGGACACAGTCGCATCGCAACAGAGCGCTCAACTGGGGGGACCCCAGTGTCCACTTTAACCGCCGCCCCATTGAGGGCGGAGAAGGTCACCGAACGGTCGCGGGAAGACAACGGGTTCTTCCAGGACTGAGCGACCTCCTCATGCACTTCCGGGAAGAAAGGAATTGGAGGGGTGGCCGGACGGGTGTCCTGACGCACCGCCCCCAAAAAACAATCGTCCAACCGCGAGCGCTCAGGTCGGGGCGGAGGGTTCCACTCCAACCCAAGCGTCGCGGCTGCCCGGGAGAGCATTGCTGTCAATTCTAGGTCCGACTCGGGCAATGCTGGCACACCCGAGGGCAGCAGCACAGCCGAATCGTCATCCTCAGATGACTCCAGCCCACCTTGCGGCGTTCGACATCTCCTCGTCTTCCGTGGCGCCAAACGAGACAATCGGGACAGCAGGAGCCGGCCCCGATGTACTCGCCTGGACGCACGGCGGGTTCGGTGCATGAGAGGGGGGTGTGGGCCGAGGCATGAGCGTCGGAGCTTGATTCCACACCGTCACCCTCAGATCACCCTGGCCCCCAGCCAAAGTGCCACCTCTCGTAGAGACTGCAGATTGGGGTGTGGCAGAGGGGACTTTCGCTCCGGCATCCGACAGAGTCTCAGAAGGCTTGTGAGGAGTGAAGAGGTAGGTACTCTTGGCTCCGAAGCAGAAACGTAATGCGATATTGCCACGTACTTCCTTATATACCCACGCGGTGGGGCGGAGTTACGTATGCAAATTCCGCATGCCCATGGCATTGGCACTGCCATTGGGCGTTGTTGAATTCACGAAGATGATAGGTTTCTAAGCAAAACCCCCATTCGTTAGTCACTAACGTTACGTCGTAGTGACTGAACGAAAGGGAACTGCACTTACTGATAATATACTAGTCCTGAAATAAAAGGCTACTTAAGAGAGTACACATTCATGACTTTTTTTGCTTAACACATCTAAGTACACTTTTAAAAAGTCCTTTTTGTAATAATGTACATAAAGTACATTTTATAGCATTATGTTGACTAACAGGAAAACACATGTAAAGTACTTGATTATAATTTAAACTGTAGTTTGTTATTCTATATTACATTTAAAGTTAAAGGGGTCATGAACTGGCTTTTTATTTTATTTATGCTGTTGTCTGAGGTCAACTTATGACACTTGTGTGGTTTTTACATTCAAAAACATTATAATGAATAAGTAATAAGTTATTTTCTACCCTGGTTTTGAGCCTCTCTCGTGGAACGCTCGGTTGTTATGGGCGTGCCGCACTGAAGACTTACCCACTGCTATGATTGGATAAGCTTTGCATATTATAATGAGCGGTCAGCTCCCCCTTGAGTACACGTGAGGAATTGTTTTGAAAGCGTGTGGGAAAACGGCAACCGGAAAGAGTCAAACAAATCAGCATGATCAAAACTTCCACGGTTGTATTTTTCCTTCAAATATCAAGTCAAGAGAGTGAACAACGCACATCAAGAAAGGAATGTTATTTCACTATTTAAGATAGCCCGTCGGCAGGCTGGTGATCCAATTTAAAGCTACACTGTGTAACTTTTTTTAGTTTATTCTTAGCTAAAAACACTTAGTTCTTTCAAAAATATATGTGCTCATTAATGTATTTTTACTTCTTTCAAGTAATAAAGTTTTCTCGTAAGTTTATAATATGCCATTGAAAACACATACGGGTAAGGGGTTCGAATGGGGGTCGCCATGTTGCCCCTCCATCTTGAAAGTACATTAGCCAAAGAGGGACATACCTGTAAATTCAAGCTTCGCCTTTTGCGTTTTAACACTCGGTGGCACAATGGCGAATGTGAAGAGGGGGATTGCTGGATTGAACTGGAAGCCATGTTAATTTTGGACTAAATCGGCCACCGTAGGAGTTAAAACGAAATCGCAATTGGAAGGAACAGAAACTAATATTTACTGGATGGCCATATACCCTTTCACCGCTAGATGGGGGGAAATATCACACAGTGTAGCTTTAATAGCCTGTCTCGAAATCACAGACCCGGGACGTTGAGCTTTGTGAGCCCTGGCCCATATGTCCGAGACTGATCACGAATCACAGCACAATAAACCAACAACACCTCCAATACTTGAAGGGGTGTGCATAAGACTGACATGACACCTTCAAAATCATGACATGACACATGTCATGAATATGAAGGAGTTTGTATGCATGTTTATGAAAACTGTCATTGTGTCATTCGCTCAATTATGTCATTTTTGATGCAAAGATTACATTATTTGAGATGTCTTTGTTATGACAACTTGACATGACCAAGACAACATAACCTGTCATAAACATGACATAGCAGATTAATTATCAAATTTAAGAAACTACTTTGCTTTATATGGTTAACATTAAACTATCATGTGGTTGGTTTTGATGTGACCATTATAATGTCATGAATTTTTTTCAGTGGTACAAGTTGAATTTGTCATTAAAATGTCATTAAGTGTTAATACTCTGTCAAATTATTTTATAACAGAGTCATGAATATCTTTCAGTTCATAATGTTTTTTTTAATTTTTTTTTTTAAGTTTCCTCCACCAGCTCCAACAGATAATAAACCATTTTAAATGTCTTAAAAATATGAATAGGTGTTCGAGAAATAAAATCAATCATCCAATAATAATAATAATAATAATAATAATTAAAATGGATACAATTATATTTTATTGCATTTGGTAACTGATTCACCCAAACTTTAATGAAAACAGTACAATGGTGGGTTAAGCCATGCAGCATTTGGTCCATATGGGTCTCTCCAGATTCTGCAATTTTGCGGTAATTTTCTTGCTCAGTTGTGCCTTTACATCGTACACCCGTTGTGAGATTTTGGATATTGGTTTGCGAATTTCCGACAGTTTTATGGACAATCTTCAACTCCTTCCTGAGATCGCTAGGACACCCGAGGCTATGCACTCTACCCGGCCGGGCGGAAATGCTCGCAGGCGGCGTCGAGATCGTAAACAAAGGCGGGGGAAGCGTGGAGGACTAAGAGCTAAGCTAAGGCTAACACCACACCGGCTCTCTTTACCCAGCATTTTCCTTGCCAATGTACGGTCGCTAGTGAACAAAATGGAGGAGTGACTCAGCATCACACACAGCAAGAAACTTTTGAACTGTAACGTCCTAATCTTCACGGAAACCTGGTTAAACAGCGGAATACCGGACACCGCTATTGAGCTAGCGGGACGCCACACACTCCGGGCGGATAGAACATTAGATGGCTCAAGGTAAGACCAGAGGTGGTGGATTGTGCATTTACATTAACAAAGCTTGGTGCACAAACTCTGCTATTGTTGGGAGTCATTGTTTAGCTAACCTTGAGTTTCTCATGGTTAAATGTAGACCGTTTTATCTACTGTGGGAGTTCACTTCCACCATTATCACTGCAGCCTATATTCCCCCGGATGCTGATGCCAAGCTTGCTATGAAAGAACTTCACACAGCCATCAGTAAACAACAGACTGATCACCCAGAAGCTGTGTTTATTGTTGCAGGTGACTTTAATCACTCAAACTTAAAGTCAGTGCTACCCAAGTTTCACCAGCATGTTTCCTGTCACACCAGAGGAAACAAAACCTTAGACCATGTTTACACAAACATGGCTGGAGCTTACGTTGCAACACCCCTCCCCCACCTGGGACAGTCAGATCACCTTTCTTTCTTCCTCACCCCCAAATATGCACCCCTCATCAACCGCGTGAAGCCATCAGTGAAGACCATCAAGGTGTGGCCTGCGGGGGCAGATTCCACACTCCAGGAAAGGTTTCTAAACACAGACTGGAGTATGTTTGCTTCTCAAGCCACCAGTGGTGCTCACACGGACATTGACTCCTACATCTCCTCTGTATTGGATCATATCAATACCACCATTGACAGTATTACAACCCAGAAACAGATCACCACATACCCAAATCAGAAGCCTTGGATGAACAAGGAAGTGTGACTCCTGCTGAAGTCATGCAACACTGCTTTCAGATCAGGAGATGCACAAGCCTACAGCACACCCAGAGCAAAGGACCACCCCTTCCTGAGGACCTGTCTCGTGCCCAAGCAGCTGTACCAACATGCTTTAAACGCACTTCCATTGTGCCAGTGCCGAAACACTCTAGCCCGAGGTGCCCTAATGACTACCGCCCTGTAGCACTCACACCCATCGTTATGAAGTGCTTTGAGCGGCTGGTCCTGGAACACCTAAAAGACTCTCTACCATCCACATTGGACTCACACCAGTTTGCCTACCGCAGCAACAGAAGCACAGAGGATGCAGTTTACATGGCACTGCACTCTGTGCTCACTTATCTGGACAATAAAAACACTTGTGCACGCATGCTGTTTGTTGACTTCAGCTCAGCATTCAACACTGTCATCCCAACCAAGTTAATAGCCAAACTTGGAGACCTGGGTATCAACACCTCAATGTGTAACTGGATTTTGGACTTCCTAACTGACAGACCCCAGAATGTTCGATCAAGATTCATCTGCTCCACATCCATCACACTTAACACTGGTGTACCACAGGGCTGTGTGCTAAGTCCGTTTCTCTACTCCCTCTTCACCTCCGACTGCAAGCCTGTGTATGGATCTAATTCCATCGTCAAGTTTGCGGACGACACTACGGTGATTGGGCTCATCAGCAACAACGATGAGACTGCCTATAGGGAGGAGATCCAGCACCTGGCCACATGGTGCGCTGATAATAACCTGCTCCTCAACACCACCAAAACGAAGGAGCTCATCGTGGACTTCAGGAAAGAGTCAAGAGGCACACACGACACCATCCACATCAATGGAATGGCTGTTGAGCGTGTCTCCAGTTTCAAGTTCCTGGGGATCCACATCTCGGCGGACATGTCGTGGACAACCAACACCTCCAGCCTGGTCAAGAATGCTCACCAGCGCCTTTTCTTCCTGAGGACACTGAGGAAGAATCAGCTCTCCTCGGCTATCCTGGTAAACTTCTATCGTTGCGCAATACGCTGTCTGCATCGAGCTCGCAGCATCCTTAACGACTCCTCTCACCCAGCCCACAGACTGTTTTCTCTCCTGCCCTCCGGCAGGCATCTCAGGTGCCTCCGGACCAGGACCAGCAGACTAAAGAACATTTTTTTTTCCCAGAGCTGTCTCTTTATTGAACTCTAACCCTCGCTGATCCACTCCCCTCATATACTGCCAACTCTCCTACCTCACATCTGCCTTCACTTGTTATTTGCACTACTGGAAAAACTGTTTACTTATGCATCTTGCACTACCATACCTTAACTGGATTATGCTCATTTGCACTGCCGACTATATTCACAGTACCACTGTTTACATTTGCATTTTGCACCATACTTCTAACTGTAATATGCAATCACTTCCACTGCACTTTACACTTTTTTTCGGATAGCTTCTGTCCATATTTCATTGCACTACCTTAATCCACTGTTATATTCCTCATCTTAGCCTAACATATTGTATACCTCTATCTGTAAAATTCTGTTTATAGTAATAGCCATCTGTATATTATATTATACTCATAGTACATATTCACCTGTAAATTCTGTTTATAGTAATAACCATCTCTCTCTCTCTCTCTCTCTCTCTCTCTCTCTCTCTCTCTCTCTCTCTCTCTCTCTCTCTCTCTCTCTCTCTCTCTCTCTCTCTCTCTCTCTCTCTCTCTCTCTCTCTCTCTCTCTCTCTCTCTCTCTCTATATATATATATATATATATATATATATATATATATATATATTCAGTACATATCCATGTCCTGCACTTATTCATCCATTGTATATCATGCACTTATGCAACCGTTGTATATCCTGCACTTGCTGCTATTGCACTTCTGGTTAGACCTAAACTGCATTTTGTTGCCTTGTACCTGTACTTGTGTAATGACAATAAAGTTGAATCTAATCTAATCTAATCTAAATATCACTGAAAAAACAGTTAATTACAGCATCCCACACATTTATATTTTCTTGAAATGCTTTTTTACAATATGGATAAGTCTAGCTAAGACACCATCATAATGGCGTACACCTAACCAGTGGTGCCACTCTAAAATTTTGAGGTGAGTTTTCAATGACTCAGTACGATTTCCTCTATGACGCCATAGTTTAGGTCAAGAAAAAATATTTATGACACTGTTATAAAATCATTTGACAGAGTATTGACACTTAATGACTGTGGCGAGCAGCGAGGTCGAGGGACCGTGTGTTTTATTTTAGTTTTGTTATCCGCTGCAGTCGTCCGTGAGGGGCTGCAGCCTTTTTTTCACTTTGTGTTTATTTGTGTTTGTGTGTAGGCGGCAGTCGGCCGCGAGGGGCTGCCGCCGCCATTATTATTTTATGTTTATTTGATTAAAACATTTTCAACGTTCGCCGGTTCCCGCCTCCTTCCCGTACAAACAAGCTTTACTACAATGACATTTTAATGACAAATTAAATTTGTACCACTGTAGTTTAGGTCAAGAAAAATATTCATGACACTGTTATAAAATAATTTGACAGAGTATTGACACTTAATGACATTTTAATGTCAAATTAAATTTGTACCACTGAAAAAAAGGGGTCATAAAAAAATCCATGACATTATAATGGCCTCATGACAGCCAACGTCAAAACCAACCACATGACAGTTTAATGTAACGTTATCCCATAAAGCTAAGTAATTTCTTAAGTTTGATAATTAATCTGCTATGTCATGTTTATGACAGGTTATGTTGTCTTGGTAATGTCAAGTTGTCATGACAAAGACACTGACAAGTTATGATGTATTGGTTTATGTCAAGTTGCCATAACTAAGACATCTCAAATAATGTCATCTTTGCATTAAAAATTATATAATTGAGCGAATGACACTTAATCATAAACATGCATAAAACATGTCATGTCAGTCTTATGCACACCCCTTCAAGAAAAGTGTTGTTCTCCAGCCTGTGACAGCGTGGCAATTTATGTTCAGTTAGACACGTACACATAATCAATAGATATCAAACGATCTGTAACAATGCAATACTGTCACATATAAAAAAAAACATTTTTACTCACATTAGTGTCATGTTGCCTTCATGTAATCTCATCCTGTCTGCAAATCCAGTCTCTTTTTTACAAACGAATCCGTGGTGAAATGAAGGAACAAACACGCAATGTCTTACCCGCATGAGCTGGATATTCATTACAAATAAAGTTCATCCATGTATTCATAATATTAGAATCCAAATGAAGCATGTTTATTGCTTGAAAGTCCGATCCGGTTTAGCTCCACGTAAGCCTATGTTATTTATCTATAACAGTGGGTCACAAAGTGTGGTACGAGTACCACTAGTGGTATTCAGGCTGCCTCTAGTGACACTAAATAAATTAATGTTTTTGTAAATTAATGTAAATAGTTTTAATTTAACTTTACAACACATTTTAATTTAATCATTATTTTATTATTTTATTTACCTGTACGTAAGCACAGTGCAGTGTTAATGTACAAACAGTATATTTACAATGTTAAAGTGGCTGTCTCATTTTTGAACTGTGCAGAGCTGTAGCTAAATAGTTAGGCCTACTATGCTACTGTATTTTAATGTTGGTCATTATGGTGGTACTTGGAGAGCCAAATGATTTCTGAGGTGGTACTTGGTATAAAAAGTTTGAGAACCACTGATCTATAACATGTCAGGCACGGTGGGCGGGGCTACAGAATCAGCCATTCGTCTTCTTCTGTTGAGGTGGTGTTTCCTGACGTCACAGATTGGCACATTCTGAGATCGAGCGTTTGCTGGGCCTGGTGTCAATAAAAGCTTTTCTTTGATTAACAAGGAAGTTTTCAGCTCTGAAACTTACAGGATATACTTATATCACAATGAACTTTTATATATCAAAGGCTGTGTGAAAAGTTGATTTCTCAGTTCATGACCCCTTTAATTTGTCTGGCTATCACCAAACCAAGCTCAATTTAAGATTGAACATTGGTCAGGGGAGTCTGCTCTGTATTTTCTACTGCACAAGAGGTGTGATCAACGAGTATAAATTAAAATGACTCTGTACGCAACTGAATAGTCCTTCAACCAATCAGAACACAAGAGGCATGATCAAAGGGCAATGACCCATCACTGCTCTATCCGTCATCGTGTTAAACCCGCCAATAGTGTGCCAGGTGGATAAGGCAGTCTGTGATTGGTTCCCGCAAAAGTGTAACAGAAGCAGAAGAAATGAATGTACAAGTTTCCAGACTGAGTTGCAGGGCGAAATCAAATCGCCGGCAGATCAGGCTGGGTTTACGCAGTCTACCCTTTAATATATTTTAAATGCACTTTTAAAAACTGAGACTTCATTACAATATTTAGATACATAATATACGAAGTCTCAATAGAAATTAAGCTCTAGCGTAAGTTCTGCCAGGAAGATTCAATGTTACGTCACTTACAATTACAATCAGACCTTCGCAGATGCTGACGCCAACATTTACAGTTGACGATCCTGACGTTCCTTAGCGGTTGATCGATGGATCTACTATAAAGTTAATAATGTGTAATTCTACAGTGGTTTTTTTAAGTCCATGTCAGCCTAGCATTCTGTTCATTGGGCTGTCACGGCAGCAGACGCAAGTTCCTTCACTAATAAGAGCAAAATCTCGCGTTCATCATTACTGTATCATTACAGTTCTAGATTTTACTATGGATATTTATTTTATATATTCTATTTATATTCTATTCATATTAATAATATTCTACTCCTATTAATATTGATTTTATTAGTCATAAATAAATCTACCTTAGTTTTGATAAATTGTTCACCTGTTTGAGAAGTGTTTGTCATGTTTTGACAATAAAGGATAGTTTAAAACCTAATTAACTGTCTGTTTTCAACATATTTCACTCAGCAGCAAAAATATGCCTTTAAACTTAAAAAAAATAAAGATTTGACATTTATCGTGCTAATTATCGATATCGACTGATATGGAAAATTATATTGTGATAATTTTTTTGGGCCATATCGCCCAGCCCTACTCTCGATTTTGTTTGCACACAGATCTGTATAGAGCAGACACGCATTGTATGAGAAGCAGCACCTGCTTGTGCAATGTGATCGCTCGTTGTTGTTGCTTGTTTGTGTCGTAACCTAACCATAGTGCCTCGTAAATTATTCGCATGACACCGGTTACCGTTAATGATAGTATTTTGTTTTAGAAAAGCTGAACAGAACAGATGGCACAGCATAGTATTCTCTATCATTCTTCCCACGAATGCAAGGAAACCTTAAACATGGGTTTAAAAGCAGCATGCACCCAGTTAATCGGGGCTTCATGATTAACTGAAGTTAAGCGGAAATCGCGAATTGGCTCAGTGTTATGAGATCGCTAAAGTTGAAATAAATATGCTAATATGCTCAGCATAGTTTTTAAAGTACAGCACCAACATCAGTGCATTGATCTGTTTTCATTAAATGCTGCTAGATTCATCTTTGCAAGCAACGTGAGTTTGTCACATACAACATGTAATTGAAACTAACACTACTTAATATAGTTTCAAGCTTAGAAGTGTTTTGTCATCCATGTTTTGCTCAAACTTACCGGGCTTGACATGATTTGACATCTTTTCTTACGAGGAAGAACCATAGTGTTCTGTGCTCCTATAAAGGTGTCGTTGCATATTGTATTATAAATATGCGCTATCCATTAATAATAAATAAATTAGTTAATTAATAAAAACAAACACACCATAGTAATTGTGTACTTTTGTCTTTGTGTCAGTTACTTTGACTCTATCTGTGTTTTATTCAGCTACTGATATATTGATGCCTCTGTCTATTTTTAGGAACTTTAGAATATAGTGTTACGTCTCACTTGGTCCTTCTGTGCTAGGATGCCATGGCTACAATTATGAATAAAACATACTGTGTATTCTCACTTATACTCACAGAACCATATTTCGGTTCAGGTTTGCATACAAAACAAGGTTCTACTTGATATTCGATAGCAGCACTAATTTAATTCCGTACTCAATCCGACCTGTTTTACATAAAGATTGCATCCTGTATAGCAACTAAATCGCAGCACGGGAAAATAATTATTCAAATATTTTATGAATACAGTAAGTGAGCAGAGTGCGCTCCCTTTATAAACGCATGAAACTGTCAAATGCTTCAGTTCAGCTAAACTCGTACACTAGCGGAAACTGATGTGGTCAATCTGACTACATCATGAATATATTGCATGTTCTACTCTCCGTTGGTCGAATGTATTCACTAGCAGGCAGAATTAGCCACTGAACAAGCGCTGAACCACTCAATATTGGTTGTGTGTATTCTGTGTTATATTAACTCCTCCAATTGGTCATTGCATTCAAGCGCTCAACAGACATATCTGTGATTGGCTATGCTCAACACTGCAACTCGCATCGTAAATGTCAACATTTGACAGTCTATCGAGACTAACAAAATATGCAGGGGAGTAAATATAGCGTTGACTATTTGACACAGTCTGCACATGCGTATTGATTCCTGGCCACACCGCAAATGACAAGGGCTCTCTCGCAGTGAGCTTTTTTTCTCTTCACTAAAGCTGGCACACACTTATGCTTATAATCATTGTGATTCGTTGCTTTTCTGACTGTGCAAACATGATCCTGATGTCACACTGTGGGAACTCAGATGCATTAATGTCAGACTGTATGATAATCAGACGCTCAAGAGAACTTGTCCAGAGTTTTACATCAACCCATTCACATTTAGTTAATTTATTCCAGGTTAAAATTTTATCACGGCTGTTGGTGAGCATGTCAAACTTACTATCAAAGAAAACATCTTTCTCGCATTGATTTTTTTTTTTCATAGGTT
Organism: Romanogobio albipinnatus; assembly: GCA_023566225.1. Classification (NCBI taxonomy): domain Eukaryota; kingdom Metazoa; phylum Chordata; class Actinopteri; order Cypriniformes; family Gobionidae; genus Romanogobio; species Romanogobio albipinnatus. Next base: position 30,517,964 of record CM042244.1, read on the forward strand.
CGGTAGCTTTGCATGGGTTCTATAGCCAGCTATGGTTTATTAGCTAGTAAAAGTGTCTTCTTATAAAACATTCTGATCCTTCTGCAAGGGCATTGTCCGAAGTTCTCAAATGTCTGCGTCTGTTAGTATGTATTTGTCATGCTGTTCTGGTTTATTTTCTTTTGGGGGTTCTCTCGACAGGTTCTGACGGTTAGATGGTGTTCTATCAAGCTGTGAGCGGGAGTCACCTCCGACGGTTTAGAATCCTCCAACTGCAGATGCAAAGAACTGCTGTTCTCCAACTCATCTGTGCATACATAGGACATTCTTTTGGATTGGCGCTGCTACGAACGCAGCTCAATGTGTGGAGTCGGCATCCTCTATCAAGGTGCTGTGTACATGGTCATTCTCATTTAACTATTTAACTTTTAATTTATTCTTATATGGTAAGTATACTATCTACACAAACTTCTGGTCATGGTGGCAGTTCCTATATCTATTATTTTATAGATTTATATGGCTAACTCATGCACCCACGCTGTCTTCTCCTCACAATGGACAATCATGGCCTTTACTCGACTTATGCGGCCTTCCCCGCACACTGGCTCATTGGAGCCTCATTCCCAGCCAATGCGGCTTTTCATACCCCGGCCTATCGAGGCAGTTACACGGCCTAACGTGGCAGTCCATAAAGCCTACGCAGCTTTTCGTACCCCGGCCTATCAAAGCAGCATACACGGCCTAACATGGCAGTCCATACAGCCTACGTGGCTTTTGCAGTAGCCTAACAATTCCTTCTGTTTATTGATTTAACCTCTATGTAAATATTTGTATCTATTGCATGTTCAATGTCCATATTCTAAGTAATCCTTATGCAAATACAAAACAAAGCGCTTTACATGGAAGGGGAGAATCTCCTCAACCACCACCAATGTGCAGCATCCACCTAAATGATGCGACGGCAGCCATATTGTGCCAGAATGCCCACCACACACCAGCTGACAGGAGACAGAGTGATGAAGCCAATCATATGTATATATATAAATATATATATACTGTATATATATATATACTGTATATATATATATATATATATATATATATATATATATATATATATATATATATATATATATATATATATATATATATATATATATGCACCCACGTATATATACTGTATACTGTATATATATATATACAGGGAGTGCAGAATTATTAGGCAAATTAGTATTTTGACCACATCATCCTCGTTATGCATGTTGTCTTACTCCAAGCTGTATAGGCTGGAACGCCTACTACCAATTAAGCATATTAGGTGATGTGCATCTCTGTAATGAGAAGGGGTGTGGTCTAATGACATCAACACCCTATATCAGGTGTGCATAATTATTAGGCAACTTCCTTTCCTTTGGCAAAATGAGTCAAAAGAAGGACTTGACAGGCTCAGAAAAGTCAAAAATAGTGAGATATATTGCAGAGGGATGCAGCAGTCTTAAAATAGCCAAGCTTCTGAAGCGTGATCATCGACCAATCAAGCGTTTCATTCAAAATAGTCAACAGGGTCGCAAGAAGCGTGTGGAAAAACCAAGGCGCAAAATAACTGCCCGTGAACTGAGAAAAGTCAAGCGTGCAGCTGCCAAGATGCCACTTGCCACCAGTTTGGCCATATTTCAGAGCTGCAACATCACTGGAGTGCCCAAAAGCACAAGGTGTGCAATACTCAGAGACATGGCCAAGGTAAGAAAGGCAGAAAGTCGACCACCACTGAACAAGACACACAAGCTGAAACGTCAAGACTGGGCCAAGAAATATCTCAAGACTGATTTTTCTAAGGTTTTATGGACTGATGAAATGAGAGTGAGTCTTTATGGGCCAGATGGATGGGCCCGTGGCTGGATTGGTAAAGGGCAGAGAGCTCCAGTCCGACTCAGACGCCAGCAAGGTGGAGGTGGAGTACTGGTTTGGGCTGGTATCATCAAAGATGAGCTTGTGGGGCCTTTTCGGGTTGAGGATGGAGTCAAGCTCAACTCCCAGTCCTACTGCCAGTTTCTGGAAGACACCTTCTGCAAGCAGTGGTACAGGAAGAAGTCTGCATCCTTCAAGAAAAACATGATTTTCATGCAGGACAATGCTCCATCACACGCGTCCAAGTACTCCACAGCGTGGCTGGCAAGAAAGGGTATAAAAGAAGAAAATCTAATGATATGGCCTCCTTGTTCACCTGATCTGAACCCCATTGAGAACCTGTGGTCCATCATCAAATGTGCGATTTACAAGGAGGGAAAACAGTACACCTCTCTGAACAGTGTCTGGGAGGCTGTGGTTGCTGCTGCACGCAATGTTGATGGTGAACAGATCAAAACACTGACAGAATCCATGGATGGCAGGCTTTTGAGTGTCCTTGCAAAGAAAGGTGGCTATATTGGTCACTGATTTGTTTTTGTTTGGTTTTTGAATGTCAGAAATGTATATTTGTGAATGTTGAGATGTTATATTGGTTTCACTGGTAAAAATAAATAATTGAAATGGGTATAAATTTGTTTTTTGTTAAGTTGCCTAATAATTATGCACAGTAATAGTCACCTGCACACACAGATATCCCCCTAAAATAGCTAAAACTAAAAACTACTTCCAAAAATATTCAGCTTTGATATTAATGAGTTTTTTGTGTTCATTGAGAACATGGTTGTTGTTTAATTATTAATGTTGTAAAATTAATCCTCAAAAATACAACTTGCCTAATAATTCTGCACTCCCTGTATATATATATATATATATATATATATATATATATATATATATATATATATATATATATATATATATATATATATATATATATATATATATATATATATATATATATATATATATATATATATATATATGTGGGGATGATTAGGAGGCCATGATGGACAGGGGCCAATGGGCAAATTTGGCCAGGATGCCAGGGTTACACCCCTACTCTTTATCGAAGGACATCCTGGGATATTTAATGACCACAGAGAGTCAGGACCTCAGTTTAACGGTTTAATGTCTCATCCGAAGGCTAGTCTGTGGCCGATCAAATGCCTTTTGTGGTTATATTTATCATGCTCAATTTATGGTTAAATAACATCTGTCCTTTCGTTGTTTCAGGAATCCCAGTATTCACGATGGGTGAGTATACAATTCAAAAGGTCGAAAGGTCAAAAAAGGGACCACGCGCCTGCTGGGGCGGTACGTGCGTAAATCTGACGTCACACTACTTTCCTCCACTAATTCTTGGGGGTCGGCTGCACCCCTGCCTTCATCTCCAAGCAGGAAATGCAGAGTCCGTTACCCCCGAGACGGGAGCTATGGACGGGGCCTACGCCAAAGAACTCTAAATATAATACTTGCTGGTCTGTTAATAAATGTGTTACTTCATTGTACATCACGAGTCTTTCTGGTAGAAATAAAGCTCTAGCGTAAGTTCTGCCAGGAGGATTCAATGCTACGTCACTTATTACAATCAGACCTAACCAATCATGTCCTAATACTCGGAGTATAAAAGATTGGTACTTACACATGTCTGAGTTCGCAGATGCTGACGCCAATATTTACCTCCATTCTCCCCACCACCACCAGGATGGTCCCTGCCTTTACCTCCCAGGGGGTCGGCTGCACCCCTGCCTTCATCTCCAGGCAGGAAATGCAGAGTACGGTACCCCCGAGACGGGAGCTATGGACAGGGCCTACGCCAAAGAACTCTAGATATAATACTTGCTTGTCTGTTAATAAATGTGTTACTTCATTGTACTTCATCTGGCCTCCCGAATCTTTCTGGTAGAAATTACTTTGGAGTGTATTTCAGTTCATTTAAATGCACTTTACACAATATATCAAATACAATATAAGTAATTATGAAATTACATATAAATGTACTTAAGTCCAATATAAGTGGGTCATAAATCACAATCACAATTGCATTTAATATAAATGTAAACTACCTGTACAATATAATTTAACATGCAATAAAGTGTCCCAAAAGAAATACACTCTTGAGCTGTATACTCTTGAGCAGTATATTATTTCTGTAACAAGTACCAAAAAAACATATAACACCTACACAACAAAAATGTTTTTCTCTTCTAAGCTTGATTTCTTTGATTTTGATTAATGTAATTCTCTAAAATCTACCAGATTCAATTATTTAGTGATAATGTAAATCAGTAAAGTACTCTGAATTTTTTTGTTGTTGCTGTAACTGTAGTTCAGTCAGGTCCACTTAAGTCAAAAACACCATAGACAAACTTAGTCAACATTTTTATTGGCATAGTTTGCTAAATTTACATTTGCAATATGGCTCTGTTCCCCATCCTTTTCATGAGCTCCATGAAAAGCCAAGACAGGGAACAGCAGCAGCTTTTGGGGACAACCTCAACAAAATTACATTTATTAAGTTAAACACAGTTTAAGGAATGTTTGAGAGACTGATTGGAAAAATTCCAACTCCGCCCATATCAACTGATCTGGAGCCAATAATTAAATCATGTGACAAAAAAATATATTAATTAAATTAATTTATCCTGTCAGAGAGCCATACAAAATCACTTTAATACTATTTAATTGGGTTGCTTACTTCATTCCATGGTGTTAAAATTATGTGAACAAATTATGTTTAACTTAACTGATTCATGTGGGACCAATGTACATGATTAAATAATGTGAATCCAACTTTTTTTTTTCCAGTGTACTCTTTTTTGATAAACTATTGCCTTCAATATGCTGAGGCATAATTGTCATGAAGACATGAAAGTTTGGAGTACAGTTTTCAATTTGAACATCCAAAATAATTTTAGTTACATTGCATTTTTCATGATTACGGTCCTGTATTTCCTTGTCTTATTTAATGACTTTTATTTTGAAGTGTTTTTCTAAGGATGCTACTAGGGAAATGCCGCAGGCATACCCGGTGTCAGAATAACGTGTCAAATCATGACAATGACACTGGCCAGGGGCAGCCTATGACGTCACTACCGGTGTGAGTATAAAAGAGCACCTGAGGAACACGTCATTCTTCAGGAAACGCCTGTTTGTGATGTTTCAAAGGTAAAATGGCAGCAAAAGTGTTCAGGAAGTGTGCATGATTTGTTTTGGTGAGCATGTCCGCTTGGCCCTTAAGGGGTCTGAGTGTAAGCATTGCAAGGGTTTCTCCTTGAAGAAACTCTGCTCTCATTTGTCACTGTTTTCGAGTGAATGGGGACAATCATCTGCACCCCATGGATCAGGCCCTGCTGCAGCAGAGGTGAGCAGGAGACTGAGTTTGTTGGGGCTCAGATGGAGTTTGCCGAGGAGTTTGAAAGGGGTGTGGCCATTTCTCATTCCTCGGTGGCTCATGAGGGCGAGCTGCCAGATGAGGATGTATTATCTCTTACATCCTCTGATCCTACATCCTCCTTGCTTTAAGCAAGAATGAGCAGGATGTGGCTGTTGAGGAGGATGTTGAATCTGAAATCTTACAGCCCGCCTGTCCTTTGTACGACGAGCTGCTGGAAGTCATGACTCGCGCCTCAGACAGATTGGATCTGCCCTGGCGGCACAAGAAGTGCAAGCTGGATGAGCGCTATCTAGCCGATCACAAGCGCCCAGCACTCATGAGCCTTCCGTTTCTTCCCGATCTTCATGCTGAGGTAGAAAAATAGTGGAAGAGATCATTCTGCTCGCATCTATCCCTCTCAGCATACTAGTTATGCGAGAGTGGAGAGAATGCGTGAGCATGGATATGAGTCGATGCCACCAGTTAAAGAGACACTAGCCAGCTATCTCTCATCTGGTGAGGCATCGACGTTGAAGGATTCCACTCTGCCGACCAAACCCTCTGAACTTTTCAGCACCTCTGTCAAGTCAGTTGTTGGGAAGTTTAGAGAGGTGAAGTCGAGGTCTGTCACATTTAAAACTTATATAACGCATCGGTCCAGGCCCATGCCCCAAACCTCTTGGGGATCTGGCCCTTCTTGATCCGAGGATCAGAGGCTGGGCCAGAGGGCAAGTGTCAGTTTTTGTGCCCCTCCTCCTCCAAGGAGTAAGTCACAGAAGTGATATGATGCCAGGAAAAGGAAGCAGGACTTTCTTAACTGAGGTTAGATTGTGTCAACGTTTTGCGTTGCGTTTTACGTTTTGCAAAGTCCTGAAGCTGGACCTATGATGATGCTGGCAGTGTTTTCATACCTATAATATCCTGCCTTCTGATGGTTCGGTGCAGGTGGCTGATTGTGAATACGCTGTTGTGCTGTAAGGGGTTTTAACGGAGTGTAGTCAGGCTTTGAATTTTGATTTATTCAATTTATTCAAAGCCACCACTCCCGATATGTCGGTAAAAGGCACTGTTGGATGGTTGGTTCTCACAAGCCTCCTTAACGGAGCCACTTCGAGCCGACATAAAGGTGGCCACAGCAGGTTGTTTGCTAACCTTCTGCTAGCCTCCTCAGTGGGCCCATCCTTAGGGAGGTGCTGTCAGGTTTCCTCTCAATATGAGAGTGCTAGAGACCTCCGCGCCCCAGTGCTCCACATTAGATAACCAGGCCGAGTATTGTGGCTCCTCCTTGGCTAGGTGATCCTTTGTGTAGAATGTAGTCAGGCTTCCCCTCGCTATAGAGGGTCATTATGCTGAAGCCTCTGTTCTAAAGAGCCCTTTTTGAGACAGTGGGCATGGGCTGCCATCGAGCCTCCCTATGTCTCCCTACTCCCTAGGTTTCCTCTCGCTTTAGAGAGTCAATATGCTGAAACCACCACTCTGAGAGCCCAATTATGTGATATTTAGCCACGGGAATGTGAATTTTAGTAGGCAACCATGCCAAAAAAACACATATTTTACCCCCAAATGTGATTTTTACCGGAGAAAGCCCCCCTGAAACGCGATTGGGCTTGTTTTGAGTAGCAATTAGGCGGGTGTTGTTGTGAAAACCTGGAAACCCTGGGCAGCGGGAAACAAACACACCAGGCTTGTTCGAGATGCATCGGCGCTGCACAGACCGATCCACGTAGGATATATAAAAAAACGCATGAGTGAATCAAAAGCATAAGGAGTCATGTACTCTCGCTGGACTCGTTATCATACGGCGATGGGTCTCTGCACAGCATCGCTGCCAACAAGCCTTCCATCAACAATGCAAACGTTGCGTTACTATTGATTCACATGGATTAACGATCCTACATCGGCATCAAAACACAACGAAAACACAACAAATCCAACGCATTCATGCAGAATGCGTAATTTGTATAGATGGAGATTACAAACGAGCAGCAGCTGTTAGCTCCATTAGCTGCTATTTCAACAATGGCGGATCTCAAGTTTGTGTTGGTCTTGTTGACCCCGCCCCCAGCGCCTGACGTAATTGGTTCTTACTTCTAGCCCTGTTCTAGCCCAGCAATGTTTTGGTGCTACTTAAGAACCACTTTTCCTGGCTCGGAGCTGGGGCTTTGGGTGTGGAAACACAAAGAACCGATTTGAAACTAGGCTCTGGCTCCGATCTAGCTCTAGCACTGCTTTGGTGGAAAAGGGGTATATGAAGCCTCCACCCCTTGAGCTCCACTTGAACGGCGAACCAAGCGCCAGGCCCCTCGGGCTTCTTTGGTCAGCTATTTTTAGTATAGGAACGTAGCAGGCTTCTGTTCTCTTAGAGTAGTTGAGGCCTCCTTTTAGAGATCCACTGAGTTGTTTTTTAAGGATCTTCCTGAGATCTCCACTCGCTATGGCAACTGACAGGGTCAAACTCCGGCTGTAGCTCAATACAGCTTTGCTTTTGAATCTCTATTCGATATCATTCCTTGTTGTTTATACTGCTAAATATAACTTGCTCATCACCATATATTGTCTAATATTGCCTATCACATTAAATCTGACATCGCTAGCTTTAATCTAAATCACTATCACAATGCATTAGCATTTCACTAGCCCGTTAGCCTGCCATCCGGGTCTCCTGTTCATCAGTGTCTTCCCAATTATGCTCCTTTTTAGAAAGAAATTATATCGTTGAGGATTTCCAGTCAGGATTTAGACCGTATCATAGTACTGAGAATGCTCTCATTGGAGTTGCAAATTAATTGCTCTTATCATCTGATCGTGGTTATTTCACTCTATAAGTGTGACTCAATCTTAGCGCTGCATTTGATACTATTGACCAGTATCCATTCTTTTGAATAGACTCGAAAATGATGTTGACATTAGTGGAATTGCATTGGCATGGTTTAAATCATACTTAAATCATACTGCTATCAGTTTGTAGCAGTAAATTAAGAGATGTCATATCGATTAAAAGTTCAGTATGGAGTACCACAAGGCTCAGTGCTAGGACCGTTGCTTTTCACCCTGTACATACTACCCTTGGGAGATATCATTAGGAAGCATGGCATTAGTTTTCATTGTTATGCTGATGACATTCAGCTCTATATTTCTTCGCGACCTGACGAAACTTACCAATTCACAAGATTGACGGAATGCATAGCTGATATAAAAAATTTGATGACTAGTAATTTCCTACAACTTAATTGTGAAAAAAACTGAAATTTTAATTATTGGACCAAAAAACCTCTGCACGTAGTAACCTAGAATACTGTCTAACACTTGATGACTGCTCTGTCAGGTCCTCGTCGTCAGTTAGGAACCTGGATGTGCTCTTTGATACCAATCTTTCATTTAAAAGCCATGTTTCTAGCATCTGTAAATCTGCATTTTTCCATCTTAAAAAATATATCTAAATTACGGCAGATGATTTCAATGCAAAATGCTGAACAGTTCATGACCTCATGGCTAGATTATTGTAATGTTCTACTGGGTGGTTGCCCCGCTCACTTAATAAATAAACTGCAGCTGGTCCAAAACGCAGCAGCTAGAGTTCTTATTAGAACCAGGAAGTATGACCATATTAGCCCAGTTCTGTCAACACTGCATTGGCTCCCTATTAAATAGGGCTGGGCAATAAAACGATAACGATATGTATCGCGATAGACACGTAATCGATATCAATAAAAAATGCGTTCGATAAAACTTTCGATAATTTTTTTTCTTCGTCAGAAGAAACCAGAGGTTGTGAAGCAGTTTGGCTGCATGAACAAAGGCACTCGCTCTCTGCTAACCAAGCAACGTAGGGAGTGACAGGCTAACAGCCAATCAGGTAACTGTATTATTTTGGTTGCGCCATATTGTTGTCTCATGTTGGATTCATTCTTCAGTAAACAGAACCGGCATGGAGTGATAAGTGGAAAATGAGTGCCGCAGCGAGCAAGGAAATTGTTGATAAAACAGGAAAAAAAAAGTCAGCTCGCCAGTAGGGCAGTTTTTTGGATTTTATAAGTCTGACCGTAGTCAGACCAATGTCGTCTGCAAATTATGCACGACTGTCTTGATTATACTTTCGTCTGGCTCCGTGGCGCGAGCCTCCGCTGACAGCGTGTGCGCGCCTCGTTCGTTTGGTGTTTATACTTGTCACGCTCGCCGTTGTGCTATTCTTGACTTTGGCTGAATCCGAAATCGCCCCCTAAACCCTCAATCACGAGCCTGGATGCCAGACGAACTTAGCCCCGCCAACACATTTTTTTGCACGGGCAGTTCGGTCTGGACTTGATCCATAGAGAAGTAATTATGCCCGAACAGAAACTGTTCGGACCAATGAAATTGTCAGGGCGGGCTTTAGACGATGATGGACAGATGATAAACAGTAACGTAATCATCCACGTCATCAAAGGCGCTTGGGTTGAATTTGTTCTAATCCTTAACGGAGAACTTGTTCGGATATGCATTCACCTTTACTATCTCTCTCAGAAATGATGATCGTGCTGGTAAATACTCTGTGTATCCTTCAATTCTTTTTTACAACACCGGCAAAGATCGTTTACACTCATCTTCTTCTTCTAACGTGACTTATTCCAGCGCGCACAGACAGGGTTGCCAAGCTTTTACAGCAAAACTCGCCCAATTGCTACTCAAAACTAGCCAAAAACAAGCCCGCAACACAGTGCAGTTGAGTTCTGTTGACATTTGACAACTAACGTTATGCTTCGCTCCGTTGCTCTGATTGGTTGTAGGTCTATCCAATTGGGGTCTTTCCTGGTTCGTTTTAAACACGCCCAATAATCACAGCCCAACGGAGCAGTATCAGACTCAAATTCTGACTAGAATTGAGAATGACGACGTCAGGCTACTCAATCACTTTTCCCTGCTTTAATCTACTAATACAGTTCACTTAAAGGAGTGAATGAAAACAAGGGAGCGAATTCGGACAGCCGTTGTGTGTACATCAGCTGTACACTCGTTATTGCAGTGCAAAGTGGGATAGAATGAGTGCACTCAATAACGTCCACTATGGTTTTTGGACACCACTACACATGGCTGCCCCCTCAAATAGCGCCCTATTTAAGGGTATAGGGGGCGATTTCGGATTCAGCCTTAAACTACATGGAGAGGTAATGCTACTCTGCATCAGTGCCTTATGACAAAGCATCTAAACGCTAACAGTTACACAGAAATAACGGAGGCACTGCACCTTAATGTGAGAGAAAACTGTTAAGTGTTCATTGCAATTTTAGACTTGTGTTTACATTGTAATTATTTGAGTGTTTTCCATGGTTGTTTTGACATTTCTGCCTTTATAACTGAGGGGATTATAATCAGAGGAAGGTTATGTTTAAAATAAAAATGTTTAAATGTAAAATATTTTTCTCCTGGTCCTTATTTTAAATAGGTCATACAAAATATCAATAATTATCGATATCGACTGATATGAAACACTTATATTGTGATACAGTTTTCAGCCATATCGCCCAGCCCTACTATTAAACATTGTATACATTTTTAAATCTTGCTTGTTACTTACAAAGCACTAAATGGCTTAGCTGCCCAGTACTTGAACAAGCTCTTAACTAGGGATGGGCATTTCAAGCAAAAATAATATTCGAAGATCGCTGGGAATTATTAAATTTTTATTCAAAAATCGCAACTCCTCCCCCGCATGCACGCAAGTAAAGGCTACGCATATAAACAGAGAGAGAGGGAGAGAGACCATTCACACTCTCAATCTGTATGATAACAAACTGTTTAATACATAGGCTATATCAACTCAAGCCATATAATTATTGTAACATGCTGAAACATATGACTGTTATTTGACATCGCCCCAAGTTACCGCAACCGTTAAATGCCTAAAGTCTACAGTGTGCACGTGAGGCGATGTGTGCTTCTTCTGTTGTCTCATGGTGTTTTTACTCTGGCAGTTTAGTTCGAAATGGAGCACGGTTCGCATGAAAAATTGCTAATGTGAAAGCTTACATACAGAGCTTGGTGTGCACTGAGGTATCGAACCCGAGAACACACAACCGGAGTTCGGTTGCACTCGGAGCTGTGCCGCGATTCACATGAATGTGCGAACAACACTCGGGTGTGCACTTGTTCTGGAAGAAAAGTAAAAGTACCAGCGCATGCGTTTTAGCCGATTGCAATGTCATTAGTTCAATAACACACATGTAAGTGATGATAGTGTTGATGATTTACCTGAGATACGATCGCGAGAGCGAGCCTGCAGTGTATTCGCGCATAGAGTGCAATCAGGGCAGCAAATTAATGGTAATTCACGTCTCCTCAAAAGAGTCTGTTTGCAAGCAGCAAAGCCGCCTTCCAGCGACACACATACGGTTCCAGCGACACACATACGGTAAACCCAAGTGTTGTTTACTCAGCTGCACATAAAAGCACCAAATTAATATAAAAAGCCCAATATATCATGCCCGTGCACTTTGTGATGATGTTAGATGAACGCAAACGCACTAGGGTTCAAGTTGAGTGTGAAATCAGACCAACACTGCAGAGGCGGAGGGAAGAATCACGCTCGGACCGCAGCAAACGTGCCCAGTATAAAACACCCTGAGAACGGACTGACAGCTCTAGGTGCGTTATTGGCAGCACCTCCCTCTGGTCACATGAACGCGTCATCACCACACCGAAAACATGGGGATTTTTTTGAGGACGATAATCACACAAACTATTCGATATTCTATAATTAAATCAACTATCGAATATTCGAAAATCGCGACCCATCCCTACTCTTAACGCATTAGTCCTTCACGTCTATTGCGTACAGAAACCCCCATTCGTCAGTCACTGACGTTACGTCTTCGTTCCCTCCTCAGGGACATAACAATAACATCCGAGACGTTATTAAACAATATTTAATATTTAAATGTGTTTAAATGTGTTTTATAAAATGACCACTAGGAGGTGTTCTATGCATATGTTTTCCTTGATTGGTCTTTCCTGAGGAGTTGAAAATGAAAGTAAAAATGTAATGCACGTTCATTGCATTTTACCATGAAATGAGAGTTGTGTCTTTATCAAACAAACACAATAATGATTTCTCACATCCATTCACAATTCATTTGAATGTTATTTATTTTTAGTACTTGGCCTGCCCAATCGGTGGATACACACACACACCGCACGCGTTAGCAGAGCATAAGAAGTGCTTTTCTTTTTCCGTGCCCATGTTAACAGATTAGAACATGTATCCCGCACGCAGAAGCGTTTAAATGATTAAAATTAGAGGCATATCTTAACTTTAAGGTTACTTTTATCACGTAAACTACCTATATATAGCATGTTATATGCATATGTGTTTGGGACAGAGGGGAACATGGTCACATTCTCAGCAGGTATATGCTGCCCATAATTAATCAAAGCACAAGACAGAAAGTGGTCGGAGGAGAACAGCGGAAAAAGTGGCAGAATAGACAATACTAGTCTGTATAGTACACAAGCGCAGTGCTTCAGCTGCACGCAAAAAATATCAATATCAGATAATATCAAATAGCAAGTCAAGAGAGTGAACAACGCACATCAAGAAAGGAATATTATTTCACTATTTATGATAGCCCGTGATAGGGCCATGATACATTTTGGTAGCCTGACTGGAAAACACATTAGCCCCGGAACGTCAGGGATTTTGCTAGCCCTGAGTAGCGTCCTTAAATGCAGTGTCTCGTACCCCTTCTCAGGGAACCATGGTTACATGCGTAACCTGAGACGTTCCATAGTTACCCTTGTTTGTTACCATGGCTACTCATTGCCTACACCTGTCCCTCGTTAGCCCCTTGCTACCTTGTGTATTTAATCCCCAGTGTTTCTTCTGTTCAGTGTCTGGTGTTGTCCTCTGTTGGATGTTTTGTCGAGGGTCTCAATTCTGCTCCCTGGTTTGCTTGTGTTTATTTTGGTTATTATTGTTAACCCCCTCGAGTCGGTAGTTGCGCCGGCGCCATCGGCTATCTGTTTTTCTTATCAGTGCCCAAGAGACTCAAATAACTCTGTCGTTTTTTTTTATCATTCAGGCAAGTGTTATACATCATTATAATCTGTTAAGTTTCTATTTTTTTGTGTACGGTCACAATAAAAACAAAATGTTTCGCTTTTTGCAAAATAAAGAAAACAAACATGATGCGCGATCTGCAGCCTCTCTCTCAAAGACGTTCATTCAGATAGTCTTCAGAAAAGGAATTCTAGCTTAGTGAATACTTGTCTCACAAACATGAGACATATGTCTAAAGAAACGCTGAAATGTCAGGTTTTAAACAATGTAAACCAAATCGAAAACAAATATTCTGTGTTTATCTAATCTGGCCTGATAGATGTCAGTCACCCGCAAGCTACTTCATTATCCGATAATGCGACCACGCCCACGGATTGCGCATTCTATTGAGATTCAAATACTGAAAATCCAGAGTCGACGCCCACACATCAACTCATACAAACACATCTAGTGAAGCGCTGTAACGTTACTTCAGCTACATCGTTTTGAGACGCATTGAGAAATAATCCTGGATATATTCTCCTCATAAAAAGCTGTTCATTTCTAAGAGCAAAGTATTCCCCTGCTGATTGTAAGGTCAGTTTATTCTGTTAGCATCTGTGAATATTAAATGCAAAAAGACTGTTTAAATATGAATCCTGTTGCAACATTAACAGTTTAGACAAGATTTATTTGGCTTGTTTTGGACAGATTATAACGTGTTTATTGTAAAAGAGCCTAGTGTCACATCAATAAAGCTTTTATTCGCAAATGTCTGCTCATATGCTATAAATATAGTACCAGCCAAACGTATTTTGCTTCATATTGATGTTTAAATATTATAGCCTAATGGTATTCAGAAATGGTGGTCAGAAATGATTCTGGAGTTTTGTTTTGTTTTGTTTTGTTTTGTAGAAAGTTAATTGCTTTCTTTAAAGTGAATTTCGTTTTGTATAAATTGTATCTTAATTTTAATTATTTATTATTTAATTTTTTAGCATGAGACTACTTGTAAAAACATAAAAAAGAGTACAAAAAATGTAGAAAAAAATGCTCTTCTTAGTCGTTTTTGTCTTGTTTCTAGTCTAAATATTTAAACATTCTTAAATCAAGATGCATTTACTATATAAGTACAATTTCAACTAAATAAGAAAAAAATTTTTTTGCTCTCTCAGCCAGTTATGAAGCTCTTTCATTATGCAGGTCATTATGCAGCTCATTATGTGGGCTATTTTTGTCCTCTCAGGTGATACTCATCATTATTCATTAGCTATCACGCCTCCTTGCATACGGGCTTTGTGAAGAAAAACTGTCTTACAAATTTTAAATCAGTGGATTGTTTTATGTGAATGAGTAGGCTCAATGATTCTCACATCAGTTTGAAGCAAAAACTCAATGCAAATACACCCTGGAGTCAAAAGTCTTTGAACACATATCTATTGTGTTTTGAGGCCTTAATTTTAAAACAATTGTTTTCAAAAATCATGCATAAACATTTTTCTCTAAAAAATACAAGCATGTACATACATGTTGCTTAGATATTATGGTAACCCAGTTTGTGCTGAATACAGTGTAATTACACTTTTGCCATTAATATGTTTATAAGCAACTGAAAAAAACACAAATATAAGAGCATGTCAACTTCTAAAGGGCCCCAAAACAGCTCAGACTCCTAGGGGTTAATATTTAAATAAAGTTCACTTACACATGTATCCTGCCTTCACTCATCTCTGAGAACACTCAGCATAACAGTAGTGAATCAATTGAACCATTTGTGAAGCACTCGAAACACCACACGCTGGTGACTCCTACTGGTGAGAACAGTGTAAATGCAGCAAAAATGCAGCCCAAACACCTTTTACAAACCAATTGCAAATGTTCTATTGAAGGTGTAATCAGTTAAATGCAATTAATAAATCATCTAATACCATTAAATATAAAGTGTTTTTAAAACAGTGTTTTTATTCAATTGTAGGGCTTGTTTTGTTAATTTTTTTTTTACTATATAAATGTGTCGTTAAATGTCTACACATTTATAAAAATGTATCCCAGATCAGGTAAAAATCACACGCCAGCCCACACTCTCACAGATGCAGAACAATACATTTGTTGTGAAATTGTCTCGGTTACGTATGTAACCCTCGTTCCCTGAAGGAGGGAACGGAGACGTACGTCGGAACTGACCAACGAATTGGGATCTGTTTCAGAGACCAATCTACTTTGAGTGTATTAGAAACGAGCCAATGAAAATTGGCATGCGGTTCACGCATTCCACGCACCGCCCCGCATTGCGGGTATAAATGCGGAAGTGGAAGTACCGCATACCGTTTTCAACTGAGGAGCCGAGATAAGTGGCTCGGCCTTCAGCTGAAGCACAGCACCTGGCGACGGGACGTACGTCTCCGTTCCCTCCTTCAGGGAACGAGGGTTACATACGTAACCGAGACGTTCCCTTTCAGTCAGTTACGTTCGACGTACGTTCGGCGCCCTTCCAGCACCCTGCCTGAGCTCGCTGGACCACTCCTATGTTGGAGTGGGAGTCAGGGCTCCCGGAAGGGAAGGACAGTCACTTGCTGTTCCTGCAAGACCAACTCAGCATGGCTATTGGATAAAGCTGGGAAAGCGTGCCCGTCTCGGGAGATGGTACGCTGCGGAACCACATCCTTCATGGAAGGAGAGGTGGAAATACGCATCAGGACTAACCTAACAGGGTAGTGCAACTATGGAAGTCTCTGGGGTGGACCCAACCTGGTCCCAGGGGGGGAAGAACACACCCAGAGACGACAGAGCGGGCTCTGTCAAGGGAAAGACACGGGGCTAGCCAAGTAGGGTAGCAGGTACCGTGGAAGAATACACATATGGGGTAGCCGTTAAGGGACCACAACATATGGAACCCAGCCTACACACACGTTCCACAAGCATACGGGTGCAGGCCTGGCACCAGACGGCCGTAACGTCTGGCACCGCAGGGGTGACGGAGGAACTCAACAGGGTTAGCCGTTTCCGGGGGACACAACTGGAGACAATAGACGCACGTATCCGGCCCAGAGGGCGGGAGTGGCGTTGCAAGCCGACACTAGAACGGGTACTCAGCGCTACTGGCCCCGGGGGGCGAGGATGCGGGAAGATACCGGCTCTACACGGAGGCTATAAAATCTAGCAAACGTGTTAGGTGTCGCCCAGCCCGCAGCTCTACAAATGTCTGTCAGCGAGGCACCTTGAGCCAGCGCCCAGGATGAAGCAACACTCCTTGTTGAGTGTGCTCGCACCCCGAACAGGCAAGGTACGTCTTGGGACTGCCAAGACGATGGCATCCACTATCCAGTGGGCCAACCTGAGGATGTGGCTTTGGCCAACCAAAGCTGCTGTGAGGATCTGAAGCTCTGATTGCGGTCAATATAAGCGCGAAGAGCGCGGACGGGACATAAAGCTAGGGCTGGGTCTGCCTCCACCGAAGGCAGCGCTTGCAGGTTCACCACCTGGTCCCGAAAGGGAGTGGTAGGAACCTTGGGCACATATCCAGGCCGGGGTCTCAGGACAACGTGAGAGTTGGCCGGCCCGAATTCTAGGCACGATTCGTCGACCGAAAGTGCATGCAGGTCCCCTACCCTCTTGATTGAGGCCAATGCGGTCAGGAAGACTGTCTTCATGGACAGAATTTTTAGCTCAACTGACTGCAAAGGCTCAAATGGAGGACCCTGGAGAGCTCTAAGCACCAGGGCTAAGTCCCAAGAGGGTATCGAGGTAGAACGAGGAGGATTCAGTCTCCTCACACCTCTGAGGAACCTGACGTTTAAGTCGTGCTTACCTAAGGATTTACCGTCTACTGCATCGTGATACGCCGCTATTGCTGCGACGTACACTTTGAGGGTGGAGGGAGACAGCCTTCGCTCCAACCACTCCTGCAGGAAGGAGAGCACGTTGTTAATCGAATACTTCCGAGGGTCTTCCCGGCGGGAAGAGCACCAGTCGACGAACAGGTTCCACTTCAGAGCATAGAGGCGCCTTGTAGAGGGGGCTCTAGCTGAAGCAATGGTGTCTACCACAGCTTGTGGTAGGCCACCTAGAACCTCCACGTCCCGTCCAGGGACCAGACATGGAGTTTCCAGAGGTCTGGACGCGGGTGCCATAGAGTGCCCCGTCCCTGAGAAAGAAGGTCCTTCCTCAGGGGGATCGGCCAGGGAGGGGCTGTCGCGAGGAGTGTGAGTTCGGGGAACCAGGTCCGGTTGGGCCAATAGGGCGCAACTAACAAGACCTGCTCCTCGTCCTTCCTGACCTTGCACAGAGTCTGTGCAAGAAGGCTCACTGGGGGAAACGCATACTTGCGTAGGTCCCGGGGCAAGCTGTGCGCCAGTGCATCTATGCCTAAGGTACCTCCGGTCAGGGAGTAGTACCACTGGCAATGGGTCGACTCCGGGGAAGCGAACAGGTCTACCTGTGCAACCCCGAAGTGGTCCCATATCAGCTGGACGCTCCGGAGGTGGAGTCGCCATTCTCCCGGAGGTGTCGACTAACGAGAGAGCTCGTCGGCTGTCTGGTTCAGCGCACCTGGGATGTGTATGGCACGAAGTGACCTCACAAACTTCTGACTCCACAGGAGGAGATGGCGGGCGAGCCGGAGCATGCAACGGGAGCGTAGACCACCATGTCGGTTGATGTACGCAACGGCCGCAGTGCTGTCCGAACGGACCAGTACGTGCATGCCCTGAAGCGGTTTCTTGAACTGAGCCAGGGCAAGACGTACCGCCAGAAGCTCCAGGCAATTGATATGCCAACGCAGTTGGGGTCCCGTCCACAGACCCGAAACTGCGTGCCCATTGTACGTGGCCCCCCAGCCCGTGGATGAGGCATCCGTGAAGACCACAGCATGTGGCATGTGACACCTGTTCTAAGGACACTCCGGCCCGGAGACACGAGGGGTCTGACCACAGGTTGAAGGTTTGGCGACAGTAAGGAGTCACTGGGACCCGGTACTGACCGCCCTGCCACGCCCATCTCGGGACTCGGTCGTGTAACCAGCGTTGAAGCGGTCTCATATGAAGCAATCCGAGCGACGTTACCGCAGCTGCAGATACCATATGCCCCAGGAGCCTCTGAAAGAATTTCAGTGGGACCGCCGTCCTGCCTTTGAACGTATTCAAGCAGTTCAACACTGACCGGATGCGCTCCGGAGTGAGGCGCGCCGTCAGGCTGACCGAATCCAGCTCCATACCGAGATAAGAGATCCTCTGCGTGGGACAGAGTTGCTCTTCTCTCGGTTGACCCGAAGTCCCAACAGGCTGAGGTGGCTGAGCACCATGTCCCTGTGTTCGCACAACTGCTCCCGAGACTGGGCGAGAATGAGCCAGTCGTCGATAGTTGAGTAAGCGAACGCCGCGTTCTCTGAGCGGAACAATGGCTGCCTCTACGACTTTCGTGAAGACGCGAGGCGACAGGGACAGCCCGAAGGGCAAGACTTTGTACTGATATGCCTTCTCCTCGAACGCAAAGCGCAGGAATGGTCTGTGTCGAGGAAGGATAAAGACATGAAAGTACAAGTCCTTCAGGTCGATCGCTGCGAACCAATCTTGGGGACGGATGCACTGGAAAATGCGTTTCTGCGTTAACATTTTGAACGGGAGCTTGTGCAGGGCCCGATTCAAAATGCGCAGGTCGAAGATTGGTCTTAACCCACCCTCTTTCTTGGGTACAATGAAGTAGGGGCTGTAGAAACCCGACCTCATATCGGCTGGAGGAACCGGCTCGATCGCACCCTTCGCCAGCAGGACATCGATCTCGGACCGCAAGACATGGGCATCGCTGCTCCGCACTGAGGTGAAGAGGATGCCCCTGTACTTGGGAGGCCGGCGTGCGAATTGAATCGCATAGCCGAGTCTGATGGTACGGATGAGCCAGCGTGACGGTCTGGGGAAGCCAAGCCAGGCCCCCAGAGACCGAACAAGCAGGATCAACAGCACCACAGACGTACCCGGGGTGAGGCAGCGAGGTGGAGCACTCAGACCGACTCGGGAGGCCCGGAGGCGGCCCAGAGTGTTGTCTGAGTACTCCAGGTGGGGGACATCCCCTGCGCCCGGCCACCTGCTGCCCGGGTGGAGGCTGCTGCTGGGCTTAGCACGGGCAGAGGCGGACGCAGGGGGGGCACCCTCGGCGACAAGCAGATGGAGGTGCTGCAGCCGACGACTGGGTGGAGGCAGCAGCTAGTCGTCGGGGCAGGATGTTTTTATTTATTTATTTATTTTAAACCACCTCCCTCCGCTTCTGGGCCACCAAGAACTGCTGGGCGAGTTCTCGACAGCATCGCCAAAGAGGCCAGCCTGACAGACAGGGGCGTTGAGGAACCGAACTTTGTCAGGCTCACGCATATCTGCCAGGTTTAGCCCCAGCTTCCTGGACCACTAATGTGGACATCGCCTGACCCAAGGAGCGTGCAGTGACTTCCGTCACCCGGAGAGCGAGGTCCATCACTGCAGGCAGTTCCTGCATAACCCCTGAGTCGGGACTACCCTCGTGCATGCAGGAGAGAGGGTAGTGAGAGAGCGAAACAATTTATACAGATTATGGCCCTTTTGGTGTTCCATATTTTGACACCAATAGTTCCACACTGCTAAATTTTTCCAATGCACATCCAGGCAGCCACCCTGGAAGGCATGGCTGTCAACACTGAATCTGATTCAGCATGAGCACACACACACTTTTGTTTTGGTTTCCTTGCCACTGTTGCCTCTGGCTTGGCGTGCTCAGTTGGGGACACTATATTTTTCAACTAAACATCGAAATAAATCTAATTAATAAACTAATTTAACCATGTAAACTAAATTACTGATCTAATTATTGATCTAAAGCCCACACTGTCACCGTATGGAAATTGAAATGAACTGATGACATCAAATGGCTATACAGCTGAATAAAATTAGGCTGCATTATTTTGCTGTTTAACACTGTAAAGCTGCTTTGAAACAATCTACATTGTTAAAAGCGCTATATAAATAAAGTTGACTTGACTTGACTTGACACTATTATAATGGGAAACTCAGCGTCATCATCTCCAGCGCATTACTGGCCTCTCTCCGATCAGCAATTGACATCTGTCCTCTGCCAGAGCCACAAATGAAATGCTAGGTCCCCCCTTTTTTCAAAAAAGGACCAGCAATCCCATCTGGGCTACCAGCAGGCATGAGAGACAGTGGGCATGGCCGCCAGACTCGACGACACACGGCACGCTGAACGCTCAAGCCCCTATGAAAGGGGCAGGACGAACAACGCGTCGACGTGGCCATGTTCTCATGAGAGAACATGAACCACCCACGAACAAAGTCTCAACATGCTCATGATGCGATAGAGGAGTGGGGGCCCGAAGAGATGTACCCGGCGGGGATGCCCCACTGTAATCCTCAGGTCACCAAGGCTTATTAACCAAAATAGTCCTTTTCTGGAGCACCAGAAAAGAAACTAGATCAGGGAATAAGCAAAGGGACTCAACCCCGTTTGAGGTTTCATAGTCTGGACCGCGCATCTAGAGAGTGCCGAGTGACGCGCTGGATTGCCATGGCAACCCCCGCTGTCAGTCGGCGCTCGACGGCACACGGCGCGCTGAACGCTCAAGCCCTTATGAGAAAGGTTGATATTCGGAGAGATGGCGGAGACGAGCGCACACGCATGCAGTCTGGCAGATTCTGCGTGTTGTTTGTGCTGTTTGTTTGAACCAACAAAACCATCTAAGTTTAAATTAACATTGCATCAGTGGTTTACAATACTATATGTTGTGACTTTGCTTCTGTTGTCTGTACAACATCGATTCCACAAGGGATATATAGTCCTCAAATCCGTCCGGATAAGTCAACATCTGTTATACTCTAAATTTCTTATCAATGGATATACGAAGGCTCACATCAGATCATTTGAAAGGCCATCTAACCAGCGTAGTGGGCTCATTCAACTTACCATTATGTTGCTACTCGCTGGCGATGTGGAACTCAATCCCGGACCGCGGCCTGCTACCAGCGCTCAAACAGATATCGTGGAATTGCCATTCCATGCTGTGCAGTCGGCAACACACCATAACAACCTTCTCACCACCGGGGGTATGGCTGGATTTCTACTACACCCGCTTTTGGCGCTGCCGGCGCTGTCTGTGCCTGCTGCTCAATCGTTGGCATGGGCTACTGCTACGATTAATTCACCCCGTGTGCTGCCATGGCCGCTCGGGTAGGCCATTTGACCGATGGCTTTTGGTAACAGAACCGGTTTGCAGCAACGAACTGGTCCTGACTTGATTAGCTCCAGCAACAGTACAGAGCAGTTTAACACGGAGCAGCATATGGTCAAAATTCCCAGCGGTGGTGAGTCTCCAAAAATTCCATCAGTTTGTCACACTGCACATACTATATCAAGATCAAGGAATCCCGTAATGAGAAAACATCGAGCTACAAAATTATTTCAAACGCTCAACCAAGCTAAAACTGTATGGGATCCTGGATGCAAATTAAAAGGGTTGTTTGGCGGTCATTTAAACATCCGGAGTATGGCATCCAAACGCGAACAATTGGAACATTTACTTGTTAATTCTAATATTGATTTCCTTGGTCTGACCGAGACTTGGTTAACTTGTTCATCTCCTGAGGCTTTATCTATTATGCCTGGATACGATATATTTAGGAAAGACAGAGACAAAGGGAGGGGAGGGGGAGTTTTATTATATGTGAAAAGCACTTTTAAATGTAAACAAATCGAATTTCCTATGGGGATTGATATTGAATGTGTTGGTGTTAATATATCATTGTCTGTTGAAATGTCATTTACCCTGATTTGTATGTATAGAAAACCTTCAGCAAAATTAGATTTCTATGATCAGTTAAAAGCTCTTCTTAAAAACTGTAACTTTAACAAAGAGGTTATCATAATGGGTGATTTTAACATCAACTGGAATGATAAGTGTGGAAGAAGAAACTTTAAGAACATTACAGATTATTATAATCTCACACAGTTAATAGAACAACCTACTAGAATAACTCATCGATCAGAAACCAAAATAGATTTAGTGTTTACAAACAGACCTGAAAGAGTCATAAAGACGCTCAATCTTATGACTGGCTTGTCGGATCATAACATAATCTTATTTTCCAGAAAATTAGCAAGACAACGTTTTCATTCTTCAGTAAAATCTAGTTATAATTGTGAAACAGTACCAACTGGTCTACAGCAGAACCTTGGTATAGCATTAGGAGAGGTGGACTGGGAAAATGTCCTCTCTACAGGTGATATAGAGAGTGACAGTAACCAATTCACTTCGAAAATCAAGGAAACTATGAGACCCTTTGTTAAAAGGCGGAGCCAACCTAAATTTAGGAAGGACTCTCTGCCCTGGTTAAATGAAGAATGTAGACACCTCATGAAGGATAGAGATCAGCTACTGAAACGATCTATAAAATCAGGTCTCACAACAGACAGACAAAAATTTACTTCAATGAGAAACAAAGTAATAAAGACAATAAGGCAGGCTAAAGCTAACTTTTTTATCAAAATTATTGAGGATGCCAAAGGGAATGGGAAAAAAATTTGGCAAAACATAAATTGATTGGTAAAAAACAGAAGTACAATAATAAAGAGTTAGAACTGAAAATTAAAACTGAACTGGTAACTGATCCTAACATTATAGCTACAGAATTAAATAGCATTTTAATAAACTCAGTCAATGAAATTACCCAACTTTATAAACAACCTAATTACCCCCCCTGTAGTGTAAATCATACACAACCAGGTTTCATTATAGACCAAATAACAGAAACAGAAGTGGCAAATATCATAGGATCTCTGAAAAACTCCAAGGCTAAGGACTTCTATGGCCTTGACACAAATTTCATAAAAAGGCACAAGGACTCTCTCTTACACCCGATCACGCATTTGGTCAACCTGTCCGTTAGATATTCAGTCATGCCATCAGCTTGGAAGGTGGCCATGGTCAGTCCCATTTTTAAATCAGAAGAAAGAACAGAAATGGCTAATTACCGGCCAATTAGCCTCCTACCTGTTGTGTCTAAGGTAGCTGAAAAATGGGTTGCTAAGCTAATGATTGAACATCTAAACACAAGCTGTAATCCATTACACCCGATGCAATTTGGGTTTCGAGCCCAACATTCCACAGAAACGGCAAACTGCCTTTTTTTAGAAAAAATCAAATGCTATTTGGATAAAAGCTCTTATGTCGGTGCTGTGTTTTTGGATTTAAAGAGGGCGTTCGACACTGTAAACCATCAAGTGCTTTTGTCAAAATTAACATATTTTAATTTTTCTGAGCAAGCTCTCTGCTGGATGAAATCATACTTATCCAGTAGAAAGCAGTGTGTCTGTGTTAGTAACATCAAATCCCCCCTTCTTGATTGTCCGGTAGGGGTCCCTCAAGGCTCCATACTTGGTCCAATTTTATTCTCACTCTATATTAATGACTTGCCTGATGTATGTCAAAATGTTAACATCCAGATGTATGCAGATGATGCTGTAATTTACATGTATGGCAAAAATTATCAGGAGGTTTCATCTATTCTTACATCTGCAATGTGCCGTATTGATGATTGGCTTACTAGGTCTTGTCTTCATTTGAACACCGACAAGACCGTTTGCATGGTATTTTCAAAACAAAACACAAAGGTGATACAGTCTAACGTGTTTCTTAGAGGAGAGGAGTTAAAAATTGTAAAGGAATTTAAATATTTGGGGGTGACAATGGACAGTAATTTGACATTCAAAAGCCACATAAAAAGGGTGGCAAATAAAGTTAAATTCAATTTACAGAATTTCAAACAAATAAGGCCCTTTCTCAACTTAAGTGCTGCCAGAATGTACTTACACACAATGATATTCTCACATTTTGAGTACTGTTTTACAAATTGGTCACTAACTAATATAACAACACTTAAGCCTATTGAAATACTCTTCAAGAGAGCAATTAAATTTTTTGATTAAAAACCGCTATCAGTTCATCATTGTACCATACTGGAAAAACATAAATTATTGAGTTTTGAAAATTTTATAAATTTTAAGTACGCCTGCTTTGTTTATAAGACTATACATCATCTTGCCCCTCCCTCACTGAATGATTTTTTTAAGAGAACTGAGAGTGATGGTAGAACAAGGGCCTCTAAAAAAGGAGACTGTGTAATACCTTTTAGGCGCACTACATTTGGACAAACTGTCTTGTCAGTAAAGGGAAGTAAATATTGGAATAGCCTACCCCATACAATAAGGGATTGTTCCTCATACACTACTTTTAAAACTCATTTAAAAATATGGCTTTTAGAAAACCAAACTTGCACGCATTTTTAAACTGCCACATGAACTTCTTATGTGTGACGATTACTTAATTACTTGTTCGTATATTCTTTTGTTATTATTGTTGTTAGTGTATTTCTGTTAGTGTGTATTGTGTCCCTCAAACTGTTGAGGGTGTGTATGCATGTTTATCCTTGTTTTTGTTTTTTATCTGCCTAGGGACAATAGATGAAAATTAGCTGTGGTGCTAACTCTAGCATATTTACATTGTGTACTTGTACTGATGTTCATTAATATGCACTGTCCCTATTTAAATAAATAAATAAATAAATAAATAAATAAATAAATAAATAAATAAATAAATAAATAAATAAATAAATAAATAAATAAATAAATAAATAAATAAATAAATAAATAAGGTGAGACGAACAACGCGCCAACGTGACCATGCTCTCCTGAGAGAGCATGAATCACCCACGAAAGCAATCTCACATGTTTACATGTTTACATGTGAGAGAGATTGTGGCCATCAAATGAGTACAGGAAACAACCGCATCCAGAAACACACGGTTTGAATGACATATTGAAAAAGACGCAGGGTCAAACCATGTTGCTCTTTTAGAGAGAAGAGAAACCGCTCCAATAGTGCCGAGGCACACAGGGGAAATGGCCGCGGCTCACAGCAGTTCAAAGGTGCAAGCCCGCTGTGAGCACTCAAAAGGAAAACGCCCAGCGAACCGACTGTTTTGCTTTTCTCGCGACCACCGCTGTAAGGCACATCACACCGACACTGGAACAGGTAAGCAGTTTTCTTTTTTCCTTGTTGACTCGTAGTCGTAAACACACTCTTCGTAGGAACATAAAACAATGCTCGGCATCGAAGTTGAAAGCGGTATGCGGTACTTCCACTTCCGTATTTATACCCGCAATGCGGGGCGGTGCGTGGAATGTATGAACCACATGCCAATTTTCATTGGCTCGTTTCTAATACACTCGAAGTAGATTGGTCTCTGAAACAGATCCCAATTTGTCCCAATTTCCCAATTTGAAAGGGAAAAACAGTTAAATTAAAGCTAAAGCTCCAATCTCCTCCCAAAAATTACGAAAAAAGTCTGTTAGTGCCTCAGTGACAACTTCACTCAGAGAAGCCGTCTCAGCTGTCAATCATGATGTCACACCCCCGTTTTTATAGTACCAAATAACTAACTAAAACTAAACTTATTTAAAAAACGAACACTTGAAATGAAATCATCGTGATAAAAACTGCCTAAAATGACAGAAACCATCTTTAGGAAACAATTATTTGAAGTGTAATTTAATTGTTTAGTGTGTCTCGCGTCCATTCTAATACATGGAGAGGTGTGGTTTAGGAGCTATACTGGGACCGGCCACCGGGGGGCGATCAAAGCGCGGAGGCTTCAGTTTCTGAGAGGAGCACTACAGGCTTGGTCAGAGGTGTAAAGAGTACCTCAAAACCACATTTACAAAAAAAGTACAGATACCTTACAGCGAAAATGATTCCATTATGAGTTACAAGCCACCAATTCCAATACGACTTGCATTAAGAATGGCATTATATGATGCATTTATTTAACACAACACACATAGGCCTACTGTAGTAAACACGGAGGTTCAAATGATTGTGTGAAAACGACATGAGAGTGAGTAAATTCAGAATTAAAATTCTTGGATGAGCTAAACATTTACAGTTTGAGAACAGTTACAGTTACGCTTTCTTGCGATTAGAACTGTGATTGCATTGATCATCTGAAGTGCACGCGCTGCCGAAACGGCACTCTTCAATGTGAAAGCGCAAACATTATTTAAAGAGGCACTCCTCAAAGTCACATTAAAAAGTCTCATAAATCACCAGATCACATTTAGTTTTAGTAGCATGATTATTCAAAGCATTTTAGATGGTATATTCTATACGTGTAGTGCATTAATAGTGGGAGAGGCGGGACATAGTGAGCACTGGGAGAGTTGCGAGCTGCCTGCATTGAAAGTGCAAGTAATGTGTGAGGGGAAAAAAATTAAAGTTTGCGGAGTTTCAGTGACATTATTACATTAAACGACTCTATATAATGTTGAATGTAATGTATAATAATGCAATTGGGGAATATTTGTGGGTCCTGATAATAATTCACTAATAATAATTAAAAAAAATTAATAATAATAAAAAAGTTAAAAAAATAAATAAAAAACAACAACTCTATTTTGGCTTAAAATATTGGGATACATATTGTATCATGAGTTCAGTATCGCGATTTATATCGAATCGTGACAAGTGTATCGTTACACCCCTAGTGATATCACTTCTTTATAGCAGAAATAAACTGCTGCAGATAAAGTTAGGTGCCATGCAAAATGTAATGAGTACTTGCATTACTCAGGAGTAAAGAGTACATATACTTTTTCAAAGATGTAGTCAAGTAGAGGGTAAAAATTGCTATTATATTTGATACTCAATAAAACTACAAAGAAGCCAAAAAGATACTTAAGTACAGTAACTAATTACATTTACTAAAATACTTTACACCACTGGCGTGTGTTCACGGTTTGCAGTGTGTGTCTGTGTGTGTGTGTGTTCACTACACTGATCCTAATGTGTGTGCACTAACTTGGATGGGTTAAATGCAGAGGACAAATTCCAAGTATGGGCTACCATGTCTTCACATGCCACTTTCATCTTTATAATTTTGCTGGCTAAAATGTGTCCATGCTTGTTTATTTTTAAAGAATGATGATTATACACATTCAGTTGTCGCATTCAGCTGTTCTTATCTGGAAATGTACCAGATACTTTTATAAAATGACTTTATGATCATAAAAATATCGACATCCTTTGTATTGCCGTCAAAAGTTTCTTATTGAAAGCAATGGGTTATTGGCCACATCAGTAAACAGACGCTAAAGGGCGCTTTTCTCTATAGTGATGAGCAGCGTTTTAGGACATGCTACGGTATCAGACAACTATCCCTTCTTAGCATATGCAACAAATTTTGCACTTGAAGTGTCATTTAAATACTGTTGCTCATTTTCTCTTATAGTGAGCACTTACACTGGGAAAAAACACTGGGACCCAAGGGCTGGGTAGATATAGGATTATACGGATTAACTTAAATCCCCAAAACCTTTTTTAAATACTCCACACAACTACTGGTTTGCATGATAATCTCTTTATTTTCGATCATATTTTACAGTATGGCATATTTTATATTGCTTTTAATACATATTCCTTACTTTTAAGCTCGTTGAACAAATATTAGAAGTAAAAATTAAACATTTAGAAGTAATTCAAGTGTAATCAACCAGACTATATTGTCCCATTTTTACTGTAACGGTGCTGGATCTCATGCCGGAACTTGTATCATGATCAGCAGGGGAACTTTTAACTTCAGACCACCACCCTGCGTTTTGCTCATAGCTGAAATAGGCTGTGACTGTGACATAACCTGCTGTGACTGTGACATAACCTGCCCATAAACAATCAGTGTACAGTTCTGAGAACATATTTTATGCAAGGGCAAAGCAGGCGGACAGTAGTGAAGTATTTTTACTTTCTACTCAAGTAAATTTTGCAAGTATATTCTTTATCAGTGTTTTCATTTGGAAAACTTTTACTTCACTACAATGCAAAGCATATTATATAAATGTCAGACACCACGTCGGAGACCAACGAATAGGAATATCGCTAGCGAGAGCCAATCTACTTCGAGTGTAACTAAACAAGCCAATGGTTGCACCAGCTGCTCATGCCACTAGGGATGCACCAAATCCAGATTTTTGGGGTTCGGCCGAATACCGAATCCTCTAGTTTAGATTCTGCCGAATCCGAAACCGAATACCGAATCCTAACGTTACTCCCATTATCACAGTAAACACATTAATGAAGTAGGCTAAACAACGTCCACAGCAGTGTAGGGATGCTCATATTGCAAAATATGCTATGCTGTATTAAAATACATTAGTAGTACAAGCTCCTGACTAGTGAAAAGCAAATGAAAGGCGCTTCCCAAGGCTGGCCACTCTAGCGAGGAGTCATCTCTGTATTCCCGGGGCACCAGTGCCATCTGAAGCCTTGTTTAAGGCTTTTCGTAGTGTGGTTTTTGTCAAGTGTACTAAAGTAAACATTGTCACATATGTTCTTCTCGCCAATTGCCCAGAGTCACCCTCTGTCGTTTCAAAGAACAACATGGCGAGCGCAGAAGGAGCGCACGCAGTCAGAAGAGGCTCGCGCTGCGGAGACAGATGAAAGTATAAAAGGCTTAACTATCAACAGGTTGCACTCCAGATGTCACTTAAAAAATAAAAAATAAACATACAGGGTGAGGGTTGAGGTAGGCCTGCTATTTTTATTTGACAAAAAACTATTCCGGTTCTTCAAAGTTTCAAATGGATTCAGTGTATTTTCATTTTATCTTAATTTGGTAATTATTTAAGTGAAAAATATTTATTTTATTCTTTATATTTTATCTGATCTGTATGCTGCTGTTTGCACGGTAAAATGAAAAAAGTGTCTATTTAATTTGTCTCAGACACTCAGACACATGTATATTTAATATAATTCAATATTATATCTTATCAGTTAACGGTTAATAATCGGATAATGAGCAGCGGTTGTCGGTTGGGAAAATTAACCAAAATGAGCATCCCTACAGCAGTGTATTTTTATTGAATTTAATTTTAATTAAGAACAGGCTATATTATGCCAGGATGACTGTACTTCCTTTGCCGTACCTGAAGTTGCTGCATTTTGGCTGCTGTCTGTAGATTCCTTCATGCACCACTCGTATTCTTTCTAATGTTTCATATGCAAATGTTTTAACAGCGGCTATTGTTTAGGGTCCTTGTCACCACAAGACAAATCGGCATTGCAAGTTGAACATGTAGCTTGACTTGAATCACCTTCTTTTGACTGAAAGTACTGCCAAACAACACGTTTTCTATTCATGAGTTCCATTTTCACTTTCTCACAGCCTACTGGATTCGAACGGTCCACCTAGTAAACACTTTCCCACAATCAACAGTGGCGTCATTACGTTCGACCAGCGGAGCACGAGCCTAGGGTTCGGTTCAGTGGAAAAAAATTCTAAGCAGAATTCAACAGAAACCGAACCCCGTCAAAAAGCCCAATATTCGACTGAATCCGAACCCGAATCCTGGATGTGGGGCAGAATGGGGCTACCCCAAGGGAAAGACACAGGCTTCCGTTTAGAAGCGACCATGGAAAAAAATATATGGGATCCCCACAGAGTCACTCATATAACCCCAGCCCAGTACCGGTTCTCAAGGATTCAGCAGCAAAGGGCCTGATGCAAAACGCTCTGCCAAGTCCGGCATCGGGGGTGATGGAGGACTCGACAGAGTTTGCTTCTGGAGAATATAAGCGCCATAGCGCAGCAAGCCGACAAGAGCCAGGGCCTCTCAGCGCTTCTACCCATTAGAGGTGAGAGGAGGAAACCCGGCTATACTCTTAGGCTATAGAATCTCGCAAACGTGTTGCCAGCACCCAGGAGGATGCAACACTTCTAGTAGAGTGTGCTCGCACCCTGAGCGGACAGGGTATACCTTGTGCTTGGTAAGCCAAGGTGATGGCATCCACTATCCAGTGGGCCATCCTCTGCTTGAAGACAGCCTTTCCCTTCTGCTGTCCTCCGTGACAGACAAGAGCTGATCTAAGGTCCTGAAGCTTTGCATTCTATCCACGTACAGCCGCAGAGCTCCTCCGGGGGCAGGGCTTGCAGGTTCAACACCTGGTCCTTGAAGGGAGTGATAGGAACCTTGGGCACATAGCCAGGCCAGGGTCTCAGTACCACATAGGTGTCACCCAGCCCGAACTCTAGGCAGGATTCGTCAACCGAAAATGCCTGCAGGTCCCTTACCCTCTTGATGGAGGCCAGTGCAGCCAGCAGAAAAGTCTTCATAGACAGAATCTTTTGCACTGCCGAATGCAGAGGCTTGAAGTGCTCGGAGCACCAGAGTAAGATCCCAAGAGGGTACAGAGGGAGGTTGTGGAAGATTTAACCGTCTCGCCCCCCTTTCGCACTCGCTGATCTTTGCAGTCTCCCAGAGTGTCAAGCAGACCCGTGGCTGTGCTTTTACACACGAGCGGCGACTGGCCAACAACAAAGGGGACTCAAGCTTCCTGGAGAAAGAAGAGTCACGATCGGCCTGCCGACATGGTCATGTTCTCATTAGAAAACATGAACCACCCACGAACGCCGTCTCAGCATGCAAACGCCCAGACATGTGAAACAGCGCTCGTGGCCGTCAGTGAGGACAGGAAACAACCGCATCCAGAAACACACAGGTAGAATGTCATATTTAAAAAGATGTAAGCTCTATCTGTATAGCTGTTCTAGTGAAACTTTTCTTCGCAGTGCTGAAGCAAACAGGGGGATAGTAGTGGCGACACAGACAGGGAAAAGGTGCAGCCTGTCATGCATGCTCTCTTTCTCATAGAAAGTGATCTCTTACCAGCCATGAAAATGGCTTTTCAGCGCTCTTAACAATGCACTGAACCAGCTGTGAGAACAGCCTTTTGTTTTTGCTTAAAAAAACAAAATAGAAAAAGAAAGAGAGAAAATCGACCCCGCTGCAGTGACGTCACTCCAACATCAAACGAGGAGAGGTCCACCCGAAGAGCTTGACTCATTATAATGTTAACACACGCTTTGTAGAGAGTGATTTCAGGACAAACCATCCACCATTCGGCTCCGAAGCAAAAAGCTGATTTGATGCAAGCACCTGTGCCTCATGTATACCCGCGCTGCGTGGCATGAGCAGCTAGTGCAATCATTGCATGCCAATGTGCATTGGCTCGTTTAGTTACACTCAAAGTAGATTGGCTCTTGCTAGCGAGATTCCTATTCGCCGGTCTCCGACGTGGCGCCGGAAGTGACCGACTGAATGGGAACTTTGAATTACTTTTACTTGAGTAAAAGTATACAGTACTACATTTTTTGTGTAATTAAGTATTAAATGATATTCAATATGAAACGTAGTGCAGTAAAAAGTATGACATTATGCTTTGGAATGTTGTGGAGTAAAAGTTTTCCCCAAAAAAAAACACTCTGATAAAGTATACTGACACTTGAAAAATGTACTTAAGCAGAGTAAAAATACTCCAATACTGTCCGCCTCTGGTTTCTATCACATGAAAAGACAGACGCAACACTCATTTAGGTGACTCACATCACGTCCCTGTATGTTGCTCTGCCATCCATCCATCCATCTTCTTCCGCTTTATCCGGGGCCGGGTCGCGGGGGCAGCAGTCTAAGCAGAGATGCCCAGACTTCCCTCTCCCTAGACACTTCCTCTAGCTCTTCCGGGGGGACACAGAGGCGTTCCAAGGCCAGCCGGGAGACATAGTCCCTCCAGCGTGTCCTTGGTCTTCCCCGGGGCCTCCTCCCGGTTGGACATGCCCGAAACACCTTCCCGGGAAGGCGTTCAGGAGGCATCCGGAACAGATGCCCAAGCCACCTCAGCTGTCCCCTCTCGATGTGGAGGAGCAGCGGCTCTACTCCGAGTTCCTCCCGAGTGACTGAGCTTCTCACCCTATCTCTAAGTGAGCGCCCAGCCACCCTGCGGAGAAAGCTCATTTCGGCCGCCTGTATCCGGGATCTTGTCCTTTCGGTCATGACCCAAAGCTCATGACCATAGGTGAGAGTAGGAACGTAGATTGACCGGTAAATCGAGAGCTTCGCCTTACGGCTTAGCTCTTTCTTCACCACGACAGACCGGTACATCGACCGCATTACTGCAGAAGCTGCACCGATCCGTCTGTCAATCTCCCGTTCCATCCTCCCCTCACTCGTGAACAAGACCCCTAGATACTTGAACTCCTCCACTTGGGGCAGGAACTCTCCACCAACCTGAAGTGGGCAAGCCACCCTTTTCCGACTGAGGACCATGGCCTCGGATTTGGAGGTGCTGATTCCCATCCCAGCCGCTTCACACTCGGCTGCAAACCGTCCCAGTGCATGCTGGAGGTCCTGGTTAGAAGGGGCCAACACGACAACGTCATCCGCAAAGAGCAGAGACGAAACCGTGTGGTCCCCAAACCTGACACCCTCCGGCCCTTGGCTGCGCCTAGAAATTCTGTCCATAAAAATTATGAACAGAACCGGCGACAAAGGGCAGCCCTGCCGGAGTCCAACATGCACCGGGAACAAGTCTGACTTACTGCCGGCAATGCGGACCAAACTCCTGCTTCGGTCATACAGGGACCGGACAGCCCTCAGCAAAGGACCCCGGACCCCATATTCCCCCAGCACCCTCCACAGGACGCCGCGAGAGACACAGTCGAATGCCTTCTCCAAATCCACAAAACAAATGTGGACTGGTTGGGCAAACTCCCATGAACCCTCCAGCACCCTGTAGAGGGTATAGAGCTGGTCCAGTGTTCCACGACCAGGACGAAAACCACACTGTTCCTCCTGAATCCGAGGTTCCACTATCGGCCGAATTCTCCTCTCCAGTACCCTGGCATAGACTTTCCCGGGGAGGCTGAGAAGTGTGATCCCCCTATAGTTGGAACACACCCTCCGGTCCCCCTTCTTAAAAAGAGGGACCACCACCCCGGTCTGCCATCCCAGAGGCACTGTCCCCGACCGCCACACGATGCTGCAGAGGCGTGTCAGCCAAGACAGCCCCACAACATCCAGAGACTTGAGGTACTCAGGGCGGATCTCATCCACCCCCGGTGCCTTGCCACCGAGGAGTTTCTTGACCACCTCGGTGACTTCAGCTTGGGTGATGGACGAGTCCTCCTCTGAGCCCCCAACCTCTGCTTCCTCAATGGAAGACGTGACGGCGGGATTGAGGAGATCCTCGAAGAATTCCTTCCACCGTCCGACAACATCCCCAGTTGAGGTCAACAGCCGCCCATCGCCACTGTAAACAGCATTGGTAGGGCACTGCTTCCCCGTCCTGAGGTGCCGGACGGTTTGCCAGAATCTCTTCGAGGCCAGCCGATAGTCCTTTTCCATGGCCTCACCGAACTCCTCCCAGGCCCGAGTTTTTGCCTCCACAACCACTCGGGCTGCAGTCCGTTTAGCCTGCCGGTACCTGTCAGCTGCCTCAGGAGTCCCACAAGCCAACCAGGCCCGATAGGACTCCTTCTTCAGCTTGACGGCATCCCTTACTTCCGGTGTCCACCACCGGGTTCGGGGATTGCCGCCTCGACAGGCACCGGAGACCTTGCGTCCACAGCTCCGAGCAGCCGCTTTGACAATGGAGGTGGAGAACATGGTCCACTCGGACTCAATATCGCCAGCCTCCCTCGGGATCCGGCAGGAGTTGAAGATCTCTCTGACAGGAGACTCGGCCAAACGTTCCCAGCAGACCCTCACAGTACGTTTGGGTCTACCGAGTCTATCCAGCTTCCTCCCCCGCCATCGGATCCAACTCACCACCAGGTGGTGATCAGTTGACAGCTCCGCCCCTCTCTTCACCCGAGTGTCCAAGACATACGGCCGCAGGTCAGATGAAACGACCACAAAGTCGATCATTGACCTACGACCTAGGGTGTCCTGGTGCCATGTGCACTGATGGACACCCTTATGCTTGAACATGGTGTTCGTTATGGACAAACTGTAACTAGCACAGAAGTCCAATAACTGAACACCACTCGGGTTCAGATCAGGGGGGCCGTTCCTCCCAATCACGCCCCTCCAGGTTTCACTGTCATTGCCCACGTGGGCGTTGAAGTCCCCCAGTAGAACGACGGAGTCCCCAGTCGGAGCACTCTCCAGCACCCCTCCCAGGGACACCAAGAAGGTTGGGTACTCTGCACTGCTGTTTGGCCCGTAGGCACACACAACAGTGAGAGACCTATCCCCGAGCCGAAGCCGCAGGGAAACAAAGCTGATGCTCTGCATAAAATTAAATGATATACAGCACAATAACAAATTTATAGATCAAATAAAATGTACACAAACCTGTATTTTACCAAAAACATGCACCAATTTGACGGAGCTGCACTGCTCTCTCCTGAAGAGGTTGCAAAAAAGTGGGTAGAAAAAATAAAGATTTTTTTTATAGTGTAAGTGAGTTTTAAACCTATAATGTTTATTGTAATCATCCACAAACAACACAACCACACAAAAAGTCACTTCTTTTGACCATAAAAACAAGTTTTACACACATGCTGATGTTGTGAAGGGAACTAAACCTAGACTAAAGCCACGGTCATACTAGACTTTGAGCACACAATATTTATATGGGCAATGCAATGGTCGCAAAATGACAGCACATTCTGCGGCGTCTTTTTTAAAAAACATAATTCAGCATATATGCAGTCTACTCCACTTTACTGCATCTCTACAATCCAGTAGATTTAAAGTTTGCATTATTTTATTTCAGCTAAGCTAACTAATCACATTGTGTTGTATCAGTCTTCTTTTGGTCACAAGTTTCCACATGGTTCAGAATTCACCAAACTTGAACTTTGAAACACAGCAAAATGTGAAAATTATTCACTTCAGCTTACATTTTCTGTCTCCCGCATTTGTATGCGTATGAACGGAAGCCAATGGAATGAAAAGTGTAGTGTGACCACCCCTTAAGCGAACTTGCTTTCAACACGTTTGGGCTTGCTGGTTGTGTGGTCTCCCAATTACTTCAAATGCATGCCAATCATTCCCCCCAGCTGTTGACCCTAAACAAAGCCTTTTCTCAGACCCCCCCCCCCCCCCCCCCCCCAGCTGTCTACCACAGTAACCCAAAACAAAGACAGATGTGAGGAAAAATATGAGTTACTCGTATAAGCCAAACAAAAACCTTCGAGGAGTCCATGTTCGTGTTTCTGTCTTGGCTTGAAATGCACTCCTTCAATTCTCTGGACAAAAACATGGCAATCATTGCCAAATCTCAACAGATGGGTCTGCAAGATGGATTTAACATTAGTCCATGATGATTGTTCAGAGTGCTTCAAGATGCTTCAATGACATTTCACACGTCACAATGAATGTAACAGATATAGAAAAGATAGCAAGCAAAGCTTAAATGCACAATATCTGCTCAGTATCAGCTAAATGATCCTGTGGCCTCCAACCCTGACCCAGTCTGATTTTGTTGTCAGAACACCTCCTCCAGGGGTAAAGGGGGCTTTTCCTCCACTAGAGAAAGAACAACTCATTCGGGGGCAGAAAAAAAACCTCCTCCTATACTTCAGGGGGAGAAAAATCCAGAGAGCTGGATAAATTTCAAGCTGCAGAGCTGGAGTCCCATCTAGAGTCTGGCTGGCTTGACCTAACAGGAAAGACATAGTGGTAGATCCAGCCGAGCAGCAGTAGCAGCCTGTGCATCTTTCCGCCCCCACGTGTGGCAGCCAAAAAATCCTAATGACTCCCTTCATAATGATCATGCTAAAGCTAATGTTTACCTGTGGGGCGCGGTTAGCGTGGCAGGTTAGTGATTACTGCTGATTAGTGTTTGACAGGTGGATATATCGAGAGAAAAAAAACATGTTGAAAGTGTTTGTTTATGAATTTTTGAACTGGTGACAGCTGTGAAGGAGAGCGAAGTATACAGGTGTTGTGTAAAATTTTAAGAGAGCGGTTACTGGCTAATGCTTTAATATAGTAAAGAAAACTGTTACTATATGACAACATTTACTTAATAGTAAATTAGTGTAACAGCAAATTAGTGTACACATTAGTGTAATGGTTTGATCAATTTAATAAACACCTGGCTGAGACCTGGTGCTAAATCACTCATGACTTCTCCATAATTTTTTTACCTATAAAATGCTTAACACAAGTTTGACAAAAAAAAGCATTGTAGACATTCCAAGTCCCAAGAATATAAATAGTATTATAAATAGTAACATACAGCAGCTGTTCTATATGACACATCTTCATGAACACAGTTTTGCACCCCTAAATGTATCTATGAATTCACCAGCAAACTGTCAGCCTCACAAGAGCAAAGTGCAACCAAATATCAATAAGAGGATGGGTCATGATGGAAACAGTTTAGTAACACACACACGATGACCTTTAGAGTCACTGTGGGCTGTGGCTACCTAATGAGACTTGTTGGATTCCAAACACCGAAATATAAAGTTATAAATTTGTCTGTTCTAGTCACATTAGAACACACCAAAATCTACAGGGAAACTGCAGATATGTACAAACATAGGATGGCTAAAAATCAATTGGACACGGATAGACATTTGAGATTGTTTGAAACATTTCGCAAAGAAAAGCACATGTTTTCCATGTGCTAGTGGGGCCAGATGGATGAGGATGAGATGATTATTCAGTCGGCACTAATATTTAGTTTGGCAAGGTCACATGAGAATGTACTTAAAATCATTAACAGAGTTGCCAGTCTACTACAGCTGTAACCAGGTGTAATATCCAAAGGA
Source organism: Romanogobio albipinnatus (assembly GCA_023566225.1). Lineage (NCBI taxonomy): Eukaryota > Metazoa > Chordata > Actinopteri > Cypriniformes > Gobionidae > Romanogobio > Romanogobio albipinnatus. The sequence goes on from CM042244.1 coordinate 30,554,880, forward strand.
AACGTTAATGGACAATACCAAGCACATACCAAAGGGGAAAAATAATTCTCAGAGGATTTTTCATTTAGGTTTTAATTAGGTAACAACTTTGTCATTGATGTTTCTCTAAAACTTCTTTTGAAATACACAAATCAATTATAGAGGTGCATAAGTCTAATAGGATTTGTACATTTTCTGACAAAAATGCACATGGTGTTTGTCCATTATTGACATGATGCTCTAGCGTTGTGGATTGTTGCTAGATTATTGTTGTTAAAGTGTTCTAGTGTTTTAGTGCAGTGCTCTGTGGTTGCCAGGTGCTCTGGCTGGTTTCCGGTAGTTGCTTACTATATGCAGTCAAAAGAGCCCACCCCCTTTGTTTCAATGATATCCTAGTCTATTAGAAAGGTCCACCTGTGGCCTGAGACATTGGAATAGGCTCCAGCATTCTCGCGACCCTTTAGAGGACAAAGTGGCATGGAGAATGGATGGACCTAAGTAAACAATAGTAATAGTGATGCTTTCCTTTGGCAAGCACTAGTAATATGATATAATTGCATATAATTAATATATGTATTAATTATAATACATATGTAAGTATTATATGTATTAATATTTATATGTATTAAATGTATTAATAATGTTAATATATATAACCACATATAATTAATGTGGATACTGTTGCTGAGATGACTTGGTCTTGGACAATTTTGATGAGAAATTAATTGAATCAAATTGAATTCCGGAAAATTCGGAGACAAAAACGTATTGGTCCCACTTTATATTAGGTGGCCTTAACTACTATGTACTTACATAAAACAAAGTACAATGTACTTATTGTGTTCATATTGTATTGCAAAACACTGTTGCGGATATTGAGGTGATTTACTGGTAAAGTTGGGGACAGGTGTGGTGGTATGGGTAAGTTTAAGGTTAGGGGTAAAGGAAGTGTCAACAGTGTAATTATAAATGTAACTACAGAAATTGATTACAGATGTAATTACATGCAGGTCATTTTAAAAATGTAAGTACAATGTAAAAACATGTATGTATGTACACAATAATTGCATTGAATCAAATGATTAATTTAAATGTTAGTACGTGGTAGTTAAGGCCACTTAAAATAAAGTGGGTCCAATGTATTTACTAAGGTTGTTTTATCTGGAGACTAACCTGAAAAGCAGTTCAGACTTCAGCAACAGTCTCCACAAGTAATCTCACTGGTGTCTATGAGAAACAATATTACCAGGCCACAATATCTTAGAAAATAGTTTAACTATAAATATAGGGGTAGTAGAGTAGGACACACAGTAAGTTGGTGCATACAGTAGCGTGAGTGTGGTTAGCATTAGTAAGAGGTTTAATCGCAGGGCTCGACACAGGTCAGCTGCTCAGCTATGGTGACTGTGTGACTGGCACAGCATGGGTGCGCCACAGAGCTCCACATGACTCTACCTATCGACCTCACACCATGGCACTGAGAACACCAGCACCCAGTGACAGGTACGAGAGCTGCTCCACTCTCTCATTTGGGCTTCTACTAAAAGCCTTTTCTAAAAGCATGCAAACATAGAACTTAATGATGTGTTTGTACTGACCATAAAGGCGTAAAAATGGCTCTGAGAAGATGGGAATCCTAACATGCTTTGACTGTGGGGGTCAGTAACATAGCATTTATGGTTTTTATTGTAAGCTGCATGACAATATAATGACACAGCATGCATGACACTGATTCATGGGCACTGATACATTGATCATCTTCATTTCAAATAGAAGACCAAAATGCCTTTTACAAAACCAATTAATCTTAAAATACCAGCTAAATTAGTTAGTTATTTATATTTGCTGCTGACATAAATTATAAAGCTTTTCCTACATATTAGAGACTCTTGTAAAGTCTAAGTGTACCTTGTACTACATCTACAAGTACTGCAGTGGGTGCCCAGAGGAACTAAAGACCAAAATGCCTTTTACAGAACCAATTAATCTTAAAATGTAGGCTAAGCTATAAATCTTAAGCTATATTAGTTATTTATATTTTTTATTTATCTTTATCTTTCCTTTTTCATAACTGATGCCTATAAAAGGAACCAGTTTTAGTACTTTTAATTGTGTAATTTAATAAAAAATTTGGTAACACTTTAGATTACAGCCTGGAAGGTACTGCGTAAGTAAAACGATTTTACAGTGTAACTTCCGGTAATTATAGTGTAATTATAAATTATTTATCTGTAGGTATAAGGGGACAATATGTAATATTTCGGGAATAAAGGGGTAACTACCAGGAAATTTTTATTTATTTATTTATACTGTAAGTATTTTTAATTGAGGGGTAATTATTTGTGTAGTTACAGGGTAAGTGGTGCTTGTTATTTCATGTAGTTACAGGGTAAGTATTAATCTACGGGCTGTAAATTAAAGTGGTGCTTGTTCCTCTCTTGTTTCGTTTAGTTACAGGGTAAATACTATAAAAACACGTACACAATCTGATATCACTCAGAAACATTTATTTGAAAAACAACTTTCAAATTAGATTTATGACACTTCTTATTGATTTTTTAAAATATTGTTTTCATTTCAAATACCAACGTCCTGACAGAAAAAATTATGTTTTGTCCCTTTTTTGTTTTCTTTAGCAGAGATTATTTTTCTGTGTTTATCTGAAGAAAGAAAGTCATATACATCTCGGATTGCATGAGGGTAAAACACCCTATTGTAATTGTAAGTAAATTGTGAAATTGTGAGTAAATGGTGAGGACATTTCTGGGTGTATTGTATTTTATTTTAATAATAGCTAGAGACATGGGATTTCTGCAGATTCATCTGTGACAAGAAAGAAAAAGAAGAGGAACAAGAGGAGGATGAAGCCAAGCAAGAGAAACGAAAAATAAGTGTTGTAAATCTGTTTTGAAAGTTGTTTTTCAAATAAAGATTTCCGAGTGATATCAGATTGTGTACGTTGTTTTTATTGTATTTACCCTGTAACTACACGAAACAAGAGAGGAATAAGCACCACTTAAATTTACAGCCCGTAGATTCATACTTACCCTGTAACTACATGAAACAAGAGACAAACAAGCACCACTTTATTTTACAGCCTGTAGATTCATACTTACCCTGTAACTACACGAAACAAGAGAGGGACAAGCACCACTTTAATTTACAGCCCGCAGATTCATACTTACCCTGTAGCTACATGAAACAAGAGAGGAACAAGCACCACTTTAATTTACAGCCCGTAGATCCATACTTACCCTGTAACTACACAAAACAAGAGAGGAAAAAGCACCACTTACCCTGTAACAACACGGATACTTATCCCTTAATTAAAAAAAATACTTACAGTATAAATAATTTCCTGGTAGTTCCCCCTTTATTCCACAAATATTACATATTGTTCTCTTATACCTACACTATAATTCATGAGCGTCGGAATAAAAAAAATGTGGGTGGGTCCTCTCTCAGAAATTTTTATTGGAGTATATGCCATTTACATTAAGTACAAATATATCAGCTTGTTTGCTAAACATCTGGTTGGACAAGACACGATTAGAGGAATCACCTTATCTTGGACAGCGGCAGTAGTGTAGTGGCAAGTTTTGACGCAAATCGACCCACGGTTCGAATCTGCCTTTTGCCGAACTCACTCCATTCCCTTTTCAAGTCCAATATCAATGATCGTAAAAAGTGATGTATAAGTATTTTGGAGATAACAGTTTTTTGAAAACTGATTATATTGTTGTTGTTGTTTTTATTCTATGAAACTATAATGAATTGATATATTTTTTTTACTACAAGTCCAGTAATGCACTGATCATAATTTTTTGTGGCCGATTCCTTTTTTTTTTCAGGCAAATCATCCATTATCGATATCGGTTGCCGATTTTTTTCTTTGTCAAACTGGCCTTAAAAAATAACTGAAGCCATTTGAAATTAGAGGCAGCCACTGCATTTTAATTGTGAAACAAAGATGATACACGCATGAAAGACACCTGCACAAATCATAACTTTTCATTTTCCATCGGTCTTAGTACACTATGTAACTACAAAAGAGAACTTTGGTGGAAAAAAAGATGGTGGATGGTCGGTCCGGTGTGGTAGCTGTACTGCTTCTCTACACGCTAATCTTAAAATTTGTACATCCACCAAATATCTATGCACTTAAGCAGTCTCATAATAATAGATATTTCAATAAAATCAACGACAATTGTGAACACTCAACAACGACACATTCTCAGGTCGTGGTCGGTGGCAGGGACTGTATGCCCGTAAGTTCAAGTGACACGCAGTTGAACAATAATCTTCATGTACATAGGCAAGTACATACTAAGAAGCGTGCAGTGGGGAACAGAGCGTTTATGGGATATTTTGTTATAAACAAACAAACATGATCAATTGCTTCTCTGGATATGGAGAGTATGCGTTTACTATCACCTTCCAAACTGCATGTCGGTATTACCGAAGAAAATTGAAAGGAACAGCGTGTAAACAACAATACAATAATGCTGTGATAATGACCAGCTGTTGTCCGGGGACATTCACCAGTGCCGTGTAACAGATGAGGGGATTGTTGAGAATTCCATCCGCAACTCTACCTCTACTCAGGTATGTAGACCAGGCTACTCATGTTTTGAAACTAGACTGTGTTTGAAATTCATACTGTGTGCTGTGTGCTCTCTCCGAGCTCCATGGAGGGTCCTAAGATGATGGCCCAGCTGAGTTTTGATGTCGATCTGGCTCGGACGGCGTGCGCTGCGTCTGGCGACCGTCCGCAGCAAAACTCATGGAGGGGAGAGCTGTCGTTGCCATCGGAGATCCTGAGCAGGCCTACCCCGGAGGATCTAGTGTCCGCTTGGCGGGGTCGATCTGTTGGCCTGGAGGTGCAGACTGACGGTCATTCACCGGTAGACTTGCGGACAGTAGAACCTTCGTTGGTGGGAATTCACTCAACAACGACACATTCTCAGGTCGTGGTCGGTGGCAGGGACTGTATGCCCGTAAGTTCAAGTGACACGCAGTTGAACAATAATCTTCATGTACATAGGCAAGTACATACTAAGAAGCGTGCAGTGGGGAACAGAGCAATACTTTTAAACGTTTTTCAAACTATAAATAATTCTAGAATTATTTGGGACCCGAATGTAAAACCAAAGGGTATATTAGGTGGACACCTAAATATACGAAGCTTAAAAACAAAAAGTGATCAGATAAATCATATACAATTAGAATCTAATTTGGACTTTATGTTTATCAGAAACCTGGCTTCACGGCAGTTCTCTATCAGCTGCTTTAAACGTCCCGGGTTATGATATTCACAGAAAGGAGCGAACTAAAATGAAAGGAGGTGGAGTTATGATTTATATGAAAGACACTATCCGTTGTAATGAGATTCTATGGCAAAATCCTACTGATCTACAGTGAGGAAAATAAGTATTAGAACACCCTGCTATTTTGCAAGTTCTCCCATTTAGAAATCATGGAGGGGTCTGAAATTGTCATCGTAGGTGCATGTCCACTGTGAGAGACATAATATAAAAAAAAAATCCAGAAATTACAATGTATGATTTTTTAACAATTTATTTGTATGATACAGCTGCAAATAAGTATTTGAACACCTGAGAAAATCAATGTTAATATTTGGTACAGAAGCCTTTGTTTGCATTAATAGAGGTCAAACGTTTCCTGTAGTTTTTCACCAGGTTTGCACACACTGCAGGAGGCATTTTGGCCTACTCCTCCACACAGACTGGCTAGGCGACGCCAGAACCTTGATATGCTTCTTACAGAGCCACTCCTTGGTTATCCTGGCTGTGTGCTTCGGGTCATTGTCATGTTGGAAGACCCAGCCTCGACCCATCTTCAATGCTCTAACTGAGGGAAGGAGGTTGTTCCCCAAAATCTCGCAATACATGGCCCCGGTCATCCTCTCCTTAATACAGTGCAGTCGCCCTGTCCCATGTGCAGAAAAACACCCCCAAAGCATGATGCTACCACCCCCATGCTTCGGGGGCACACAGTAGGGATGGTGTTCTTGGGATGATACTCATCATTCTTCTTCCTCCAAACACGTTTAAAGGAATTATGACAAAAAGTTATATTTTGGTCTCAACTGACCACATGACTTTCTCCCATGACTCCTCTGAATCATCCAAATGGTCATTGGCAAACTTAAGACGGGCCTTGACATGTGCTGGTTTAAGCAGGGGAACCTTCCGTGCCATGCATGATTTCAAACCATGACGTCTTAGTGTATTACCAACAGTAACCTTGGAAACGGTGGTCCCAGCTCTTTTCAGGTCATTGACCAGCTCCTCCCGTGTAATTCTGGGCTGATTTCTCACCTTTCTTAGGATCATTGAGACCCCACAAGGTGAGATCTTGCATGGAGCCCCAGTCCGAGGGAGACTGACAGTCATGTTTAGCTTCTTCCATTTTCTAATGATTGCTCCAACAGTGGACCTTTTTTTTCACCAAGCTGCTTGGCAATTTCCCCGTAGCCCTTTTTAGCCTTGTGGAGGTGTACATTTGGGCATTAGTATATAGCTATCGACCTATGTTTCCGAACTTCTGAAGCTGGTTTCGTCTCGATCTGACTAGCGTTTTGAAGATATCAGCTAATGTTTTTAAAGTGCTAAATTACAACGCTGCACAAACCATATGCCAAAACCTAGCAAGTCTGGTATTGTTGGACTCGGTGAGGATTCAGGAGACAAAAAAATGTAGTCCCATGAAAATAAGTCAACCCCACCCAAAGTTATAAGTGTTTGAAAAAAAAAAAATTCCACTAGGTGGCGCTGTTTCGAAACTTCTCAGGCTACTTAAGGGAATTATGCTGATGACCCATACCAAGTTTCATAACAATCCGTTCATGCAATCATAAAATACAGCATTTTAGCACATAATTCAAAATGGCCGACAGTCAAAATGGCCGATATGGTAAAATTGGATATCAGACGACTCGGCATGCTGTCCTGAATCTTATGATTTTTGGACAAACGGTTCAAAAGTTATAAGCAAAAATAGCAATTTTCGTATCTCCGGACCAGTAGGTGGCGCTGCGCCGAAACGCTGCACGTTGCCTCAAGTATAAATACTGTCAATAATAATGATTTAATGATTTATCACTTTCAACCAATAGGTGGCACGGTTACGAAATTGATGTGGTGTGGTCAGAATAAGGGAACAATGAGACATGCAAAGATTGGTGTCAATATAGTGTCAATATGTCATTGCAGAGATATAGCCTCAAGATGCCTTTTCATTATAAGTATGGACCACATGGCGGTGCTGTTTTGAAACCTTTTAAGTACCTTTTAACTACCTTACACCCCCTTATTATCAGTATTTTGACATTTGGGCATTGACATATAGTTATCGACCTATGTTTTCGAATTTCTGACGCTGGTTTCGTCTTGATCGGACTAGCGGTTTCGAAGATATCAGCTAATGTTTTTAAAGTGCTAAATTACAATGCTGCACAAACCATATGCCGAAACCTAGCAAGTCTGGTATCGTTGGACTCGGCAAGGATTCAGGAGACAAAAAAAGTTACTCCTATGAAAATAAGTCAAGCTCACCCAAAGTTATAAGCGTTTAGGAAAATAATTCTCCACTAGGTGGCGCTGTTTAGAAACTTCTCAGACTACTTCAGGGCATTGTGCTGATAACCCATACCAAGTTTCGTAATAATCCGTTCATGCGTTCATAAAATACAGCATTTTAGCACATAATTCAAAATGGCCGACAGTCAAAATGGCCGATAAGGTAAAATTGGATATCAGACGACTCGGCATGCCGTCCTGAATCTAAAAACGCTAAAAATGCCGAAACGCTGCATGTTGCCTCAGGTCATGCTTGTGATGACATATAGCAAGTTTGGTTTGAACACGATAAAGCGCTGCGGAGATATTGCCGTAAGTGTGTTTTTGCAACCACTACATAAAATTTGTTTGCGCGTTTATCGAAAACGATTTGACAAATCAACTTGAATTTTTATGTCAGCATGGTCTGAAGATGATCTGGTTCAATTTTCGTGCAAATCGGATGCACCGTCAAGGACGAGTTCGCAAAAGTAGGTTTTTCGGAAAATTCTAAATGGCGGGAAAATTTTCATGATGGAAAATGACGTCATAATAATTTTGTTTCTAGCCCTTAAGGTTCAAAAGTTATTAGCATAAACATGAGTATACATTTGGACAGGTGGTGGCGCTAGAGGGATTGAGTTAGAGACTCCAAATTTGCTATGGTGACATTTCAGACTGTCCTCTATTAGTGTGCCAAATTTCACAACTTTTTACAATACGTTTCTTTGGGCTGCCATAGACTTCGTGGCGGAAGAAGAAGAAGATGAATAATAATAAGAACGGGAACGGTTTCAATAGGTGCCTTCGCACCTTCGCAACAGAAGCAAACAAGGAAGCCGCAGAGGCAGCAGACCAACTGAAAAAAATGAGTGAAGACATTTGAAGCAAAATCACCACATTAAAACATTGAGTTGTATAGAGCCAATGTCATGTTTTGTTCTATTATAGCGCCACCAAGATAGCCTGACGTCGTCATACTCAAGTCAGAATTTGAGTCTGATACTGCTCCGTTGGGCTGTGATTATGGGACGTGTTTCAACCGAACCAGGAAAGACCTCAATTGGATAGACCTACAACCAATCAGAGCAACGGAGCGACGCATAACGTTAGTTGTCAAATGTCAACAGAACTCAACTGCACTGCGTTGCCAAGTCCGCGGGTTGAAGCGACCCCAATTATGTGATATACAGACCCAGGAATGCGAAATTTAGCAGCCGTGTCAAAATAACACATATTTTACCCCCAAAATGCCATTTTTCCCGGAGAACCCCCCCACCCGGAAAGCTATTGGGCTTGTTTTTGGCTAGTTTTGAGTAGCAATTGGGCGAGTTTTGCTGTAAAAACTTGGCAACCCTGTCCGCAAGCAAGCTGGAATAAGTTATGTTAGAAGAAGACAGGGACGGATTGACAATCTGTGCGTTCTGGAAAAGTCCAGAACGGCCGTCCAACCGAGGGCCGTCACCCGGCCGTCGGCAAAAAAAAAGAAAAAAAAGTATAATAACGCAGTATGAACAGCCAACAGCAGGGGCACTAATACGATCACTTATATGTGCAAAAAAAAAAAAAAACGAATTGGCACGGGCGTCACGGCTTGGTGCATGAATTTACACGGAGAATACACGATATAAAAATAAATAAAACTTGCGCGAAAATTAATGTAATGCGGAACTACTGTTAGAGAGAGACGTGATGTGTGTATGTGAGAGAGAGAGAGGCCCGGACGCGATGCCGCGATCAGTGGAAACAAAAACAATACATACTCCGTTATTTTGTTCATACAGGACATCATTCAAACTGTAAAGTGTTTGCTTATATTTGTGTACACTCGCAATAAAACAAAACATTGTGCTTTTGTCAAACTTTAAACTCTTGTCAAACTAACCTCTCTCTCTCTCTCTCTCTCTCTCTCTCTCTCTCTCTCTCTCTCTTTCTCTCTCTCTTTCTCTCTCTCTTTCTCTCTCTCTCTCTCTCTCTCTCTCTCACACACACACACACACACACACACACACACACACACACACACACACACACACACACACACACACACACACACACACACACACACACACACACACACACACACACACTAATCTTTTGTGTGTCATCTTTTGGACATTCATCATCGTATTGCATTGGTTTTCATTTCTTTCATTCACTTTGTTGTATATGAGAGGTTGTAGTGAGCTCACATTTTCTGGTGGAATGAAGACTAAGGTATTGAATTAAATGGGAAAACATCAGGCATGCATTGCTACCACTCTAAACGTGCTAACATACAAGGAAGGGGGCTACATAATTGACTACATTTTTGTTTAACCAAAAAATCCTAGCTTGCACTTTCTGTCTGTCTTCCATCAGAGTGCAGTTTTTCTTGTCTTTCATATTTGTGTTTATTATTGTGGAATTGGCAAAGACCTGGTGGTTGTTTGTGAAAGCTTCACAGACAAAATTAATAGGGCCTAGCCATAGGTTTTGAGATGTCACTTGTTGTGAATACCTTGTCTGATAATCTGACAGTATTATGGCATAGTACATCCTTGCTAGTGTCTGTTGCGCACCGCTAGGGGCGAATGGCCGGATGATGGGCCTATTTGGGATAAAGTCCAGGGCTGTTTTTTAGCCCCAGTCCGTCCCTGGAAGAAGAAGATGATTGTAAACGATCTTTGCCGGTGTTGTAAAAAAAAGAATTTAAGGATACACAGTAGGCTTGCTACGATAGTCGGTGTTGCCGGTGTTACCGGTGTTCAGACTCAACACCGCTTACATCACTTGCCCACCGTGGCACCGCCCCACCGTCGTTTTTTTTTTTTTTTTTTATAGTAATAAAATAATTTAGTTCAGTTAGAGAACAGACAATACAAATTAAAACTGAACGTGTCTTCTTAATAAAGCATGACCCGACCGTGAGTCTCGGCAGGAGTCATTCATCAGATTTCATTCATCAGAGAATGAGGAGCTGACTGAAATGATCGAGGAAGATTTGGTTTCAAAGTGAAACGTAAAAGCGCCTATTTAAGGGAGTTTGTCTTTTGTTTTGTTGTTGTGTTTTTCATAAAAAATAATAGGCTAATGAACCCACAATTCAAGCAACCCACCACCGAATTGGCGCTAATTCAAAACCGAAAGTAAAATGTGCACCGCCACAGAGCGCGCATTGTTTACTTTCGTCTGACTGCGCGCGCGTTTCGTCTGCTTGGCACTCTGCGATGACGTCATTTTTGCCGCGCACACCCTCACGCTCGTGCGGACGCGTCGAGTATAAACAAGGGTTCACGGACGAATTGACATTTATTCATGGCGTGCGTCTCAAACATAGACCGATCAATGCCTGATCAGTGCCCTGACTACTAGGGAACTGATTGAGACACACCCATGGCCTCACATTCACGGACTAACTTCATTCATGGCCTCACAGAGCACACAATTTACGGACGAATTTCATTCATGGCCTCACAGAGCGCGCATTTACAGACGAATTTCATTCATGGCCTCACAGAGCGCGCATTTACGGACAAATTTCATTCATGGCCTCACAAAGCGCGCATTTACAGACGAGCAGTCATTCACGGTGTGCGCGCACTGGCGCGTTTTCAGTTCCGTTTTCAGTTGCGTTATGAAAGCCCGAGCGGTCGAGTGCATTTTACTTTCGGTTAGATAGAATTAGTGATTTAAAAGCCCCCGCCGGTGATACCGGTATTACCGGTGTTGCCACACGTCGATTAACCGGTGGGAAAATTTCCTCACCGTCGCATCCCTAATACACAGAGTACTTGATCATCATTTCTGAGAGAAATAGTGAAGGTGAATGCATATACGAACAAGTTCTCCGTTTAGGATTAGAACAAATTCAACCCAAGCGCCTTGGATGGCGTGGATGATTACGTTACTGTTTATCATCTGTCCATCATCGTCTAAAGCCCGCCCTGACAATTTCATTGGTCCGAACAGTTTCTGTTCGGGCATAATTACTTCTCTATGGATCAAGTCCAGACCGAACTGCCCGTGCAAAACTTTTTATGGGCAGGGCTAAGTTCGTCTGGCATCCAGGCTACCACCAAGAGGCACAATCCTGCAATTTTCATATCATACATGTGTGTGTAAATTTTGGTGAAAATATCTCATTTCGTTTTGGAGTTATAGACATTTATATGAAAAAACATGTAAAAAATGACTGACACCTGACTTTGGATTTTACTACCCCTTACTGTCAATATTTTGACATTTGGTATTAACACTTGGCTATCGACCTATGTTTCAGAACTTCTGACGCTGGTTTCGTCTTGGTCTGACTAGCAGTTTTTAAGATATCCGCTAACATTTTTTTAGCACTAAGTTACCACGCTGCGCAAACCATGCGCAAAACCTGGCAAGTCTGGTATTGTTGGACTTGGCAAGGATTCAGGAGACAAAAAAAAGTTACTCCTTTGAAAACAAGTCAACCACATCCAAAGTTATAAGCATTTGGGGGGGGGGAATTCTACACTAGGTGGCGCTGTTTCAAAACTACTCAGGCTACCTCAGGGCATCGTGGTGATGACCCATACTGAGTTTTGTCAACCTAAAATGTATTACTGAGACCACAAAATATGGCAGAAAATGAATACTTAGACAATAATACTTAAACAATAGGCTTAAACAATAATATTTTATACAGACTAAACATGCTCACACACACAAACACACATTTTGTTGTAGATACAGATATGTGAAATATATGGTGGAAACAAAATGTTTACTGCAAGTCTTTTTCAGGTTTCACATTACTCATCATGTGGCACAATTGTCAATACCAATACTTCAATAGAAAGGAAGTGATGCATTTTACAAAATGTGATTGTACATGTTATAATAGTGATTTTATAATGTCTAAATATGAATTACAGATCAATATTAGGGAGTAGTATAAGCACAAATTGATGACAATAGTAGAAGCTGTATCGTTAGATTTTAGCTCAGCATTTTATGCAATGGATCATAAATTATTGCTGGATAAATTGAAATGTCAGAAATATACTTCTTACTGTGTACATTGGTTTAAAAGTTATCTGTTTAATATGTGACAATGTTTATGTTATTATGGAAGTTATTCAGATTTTAAAGAGCAATGTGGTGTTCCTCAAGGAAGTTGTTTAGGACTATTATTATCATCATTAATTTACCAACGATCTTCCTCCTGTATTAAACTCTGCACAGACAGTCATGTATTTTGTTTTGAAAACCACTGCACAACAATGGACTATAATATCTGGAGGAATGAAAATATGGAATGATTTACTATCAGATATTACATATTTTAAGAAGTAAAATGAGTTTTAAAAGGAAGGAACATTTAATGGGATTTGTATGTTTCATTTTATTGTTGTTGATTTAATTAGGGCCCGAGCACCGATGGTGGTCTACATGCCAATATTTAGTCAGTTATAGTGCCACCTGTGGGCAACAGTAAACTGTGATTAACTCCTCATTAAGATTGAACTAGAATCATATTTGGTCAGTTTAATTTTAAGCCTTAGTGATGTTAAATTTCAAAGATCTTGAGTTTTGTTGAACTTGAGTTTTGTCTGTGGCATCCTGACAAAGTCTGATGTTTCGGCAAAATATTTGTTAGTCATAGTGCCACCAGCTGGTCAAGTCAACTCACCGTTATTTAAATAGCGCTTTTAACAAGTCCAATTGCAGCTTCACAGTGTTACCTATCCAACTATCTAAATATCTAACTATCCAGCTAATTTCAATTTTCATATAGTGTCAATGCGGGCAGAATGGTAATATAGTTGAAATTTAGGTGTCCCCAACTGAGCAAGCCAAAAGCCAAAGGCAACGGTGGCAAGGAACCAAAACTCCTTCAGGGCCAGAATGGAGAAAAAAACCTTGGGAAAAACCAGGCTCAGTTTGGGTGCCGGTTGTCCTCTGGCCGACGAACAGTGTATGATTATAATTCTGGCAACATTACAGTTCAGAAGTCATATTAGATAAATAGATATTCGTAAGATTATTTGATAGATTGGAGTCGTCGTGCTGGAGACGGGTTTATTAAGAATGTTGTTTTGATGCGGCATTTACAGGGCAGAGTTTAGTTGACACGCTCTCTGCAGTCATTTCAGGGATTGGTCATGTCCAGGCGCAGGTCCACTATCTGATCTGAATACAGCCCGGTAGCAGGAAGTGTGGCAAATGCAAATGATTGATGTAGTCCTCCTATTTTTATATACTTAAATGCATATTGCCCACCGTGCTCTGTGTTCCTAAAGTTACAAGGTGGTGGTGGCACAGGTGCGAGGACCCTTTCATTGCTTTTGCAGCTTTAATGTAGTTTTGTATTTTTTACTTTTTGGGACCTCATGAAGAGTAGTCCCTGCCTAGGTACTGGCTAATGGGGATCCAAATAAACAAACTTAGATCATAGATGGGAAAGAGCATTCACAGCAATACAGGCAATTTAACTAAGGAAAAATTTTTTTTTTTGACAGTTATAACACATCTCTGCTCTTTTTTAGGTGTCCTCAAAGTGTGCACATAAATATATGTGTCAAATTTGTTGTAAATATCTCATTTTATTTTAAGATTATAGCCACTTATATTTATGAGAGAATGGGCTGCATTGATTGGATTTTTTTTGCCACTTCCTTATAAAATGTTGGCTTTTTGTCATTATTGTTTAGCTATTGAACTATGTTTCCGAATTTCCTGTTGTGGTTTTGTTTTGATCAGACTAACTGTCTTGAAGACATTCGCAAAGGTTTTATATGTGCTAAAGTTCACCTTTTCACAAACCATAAGGTGAAACCTGGCATGTTTGGTATCATTGGACTCGGCAAGGATTCAGGAGTCTAAGGAGGTGAATGCTGTGAAAAACGCTGGCTTGAAATTTCTCAGGCTCCTTCAGGGCATTGTGCCAATGACATATACAGAGCTTTTTGAGATATGTCCTCATTGACTATCATGGCAACCTGGATGAAGACAATGAATGCCTATTTTCATCTGACTAATGTTTGGGTGCATATATTGCCATTTTCATGTGTTTTTATAGCGCCACCAAGTGGTCAATTGTTGCGATTTTTTTCATGTGATCTCAGACTGAGCTCACACACGTTAACTGAATTTGGTGAAAATATCTCATTCAGTTCACAAGTTATAGTCATTTTAGTAAAAGAGGTCCCGGTCACATCGGACATTTTGGCTCCCCTTAGCGACCATGAATCAAAATGTTTTGTTTTTTTAATTATTGATAGTCACTCTCCAGAGAACATTTCTGAAGTGGTTTGGTTCCGATGAGGCAAATAACCTGGGAGTAATTTGCAAAAATAGGTTTTACAAAACTTAAAATATCTCGAATTTAGCGCCAGAATGGCGAGCAAATCCAAGGCATGTATTTTGTCCATCTTGAGCCAAGGATTCCAGCGATCTAAGAAACTCGAGGCTACGCCTTACGGTTAAGGAGTTATGAGCCGTTTCGTACTTTTGATCACCGTTTTGTACTTTTGATCGCTGTAGCGCCCCCGTCAGGCCGATTGGGGCGGGCTTTGGTGACGTCTGTAGTCGTTGTGAGTACTACCAGCCCTGCCAGTTTCAAGTCTCTACGACTTACAGTTTGGTCTGCCCGATTAGTTTTAGCTGGAGAATGATGCATCATGGGAAAATGAACAGTTACAATAGGGTTTCAGCCAGACACCTTACTTTGGTTGGATTTTATTACCCCTTACTATCAATATTTTGACATTTGGGCTCGCGATTGTGCCTAACGACTTATGTTTCCGAACTTCTGACGCTGGTTTCATCTTGATCGGACTAGCGGTTTCGAAGATATCAGCAAAAAAGTTTTAAGAGCTAAATTACAACGGTGCACAAACCATATGGCGAAACCTGGCAAGTGTGGTATCATTGGACTCGGCAACGATTCAGGAGTCTAAGGAGATGAGAAATAATCTCGTGAAAATAAGTCAACCACACCCAAAGTTCTAAGCATTTTTTTTTTTAATCTCCAATAGGTGGCGCTGTTTCAAAACTTTTCAGGCTACTTCAGGGTATGGTGATGACCCATACATTTGTAACAATCCGTTCATGCGTTCATAAAATACAGCATTTTAGCACATAATTTAAGATGGCAGACAGCGAAAATGGCCAATATGGTAAAATTGGATATCAGTCGACTCGGCATGACGTCCTGAATATAACGAGACCACTTTTATGATTTTTGCAAAAAAAGCAATTTTTCGTATCTCCGGACCAGTAGGTGGCGCTGTGCTGAAACGCTGCATGTTGCCTCAAGACGTGCTTGTGCTGACATGTGCAAAGTTTGGTCTGAATACGATAAAGCGTTGCAGAGATACAGCCTTACATCTGTTTTCGCAAGTGCTACGTAAAATTTGTTTGCGCGTTTATCAGAAACAATTTGACGAATCAACTTTAATTCCATAACTTTTTGCCGGCACTGGCTGAAGATGATCTGTTTCAATTTTCGTGCAAATTGGATGAACCGTCTAGGATGAGTTTGCAAAAGTAGGTTTTTGGGAAAATTCCAAACGGCGGGAAATTTATAAAGACGGGAAATGACGTCATAGGATGCGATCAAATCGACATGAGCACAGGAATCAGTTAATTTTGTTTCTAGCCCTTAAGGTTCAAACGTTATTAGCAGAAACATGAGTACACATTTGGACAGGTGGTGGCGCTAGAGGGATTGAGATAGAGACACCAAAATTGCTATGGTGACAGATCAGACTGTCCTCTATTAGTGTGCCAAATATCACAACTTTTTACCATACGGTTCTATGGGCTGCCTAAGACTCCCATGGCGGAAGAAGAAAATACGGGAACTGTTTCAATAGGTGCCATCGCACCTTCGGTGCTTGGCCCCTAATAAGAATGGGAACGGTTTCAATAGGTGCCTTCGCACCTTCGGTGCTTGGCCCCTAATAATAAGAACGGGAATGGTTTCAATAGGTGCCTTCGACCTTCGGTGCTTGGCCCCTAACTACAAACGCAGATAAAAGGTGTTAAAAAACTACAAACATGACGGATGTGCGAGTCAGATGATTAACTAGAGAGGTTTAGATTAAGGGGCTTGAGTGATAAATTGTCAGTATTTAACCTGACGAAAATATATGTATTTAATGTTATCCACATTATTATCCTGAACTTTTTTTGGCATGATCTTAAGATGATCTGGTTACATTTTGTTAAAGTCAGAGCCACAGTCTAGGAGGAGTAAGAAAAATTTAGGTTTTTCAGAAAATTCTAAGTCGCTGAAAATTCATAATGTCATAGGGTGCTAGTGCTGTGCGGTATACCGGTTCATACCGAATACCGGTATTTATTTTTTTAATAATTTTTTTGATGACACCGCAATACCGGTATACACTCACCTAAAGGATTATTAGGAACACCTGTTCAATTTCTCATTAATGCAATTATCTAATCAACCAATCACATGGCAGTTGCTTCAATGCATTTAGGGGTGTGGTCCTGGTCAAGACAATCTCCTGAACTCCAAACTGAATGTCAGAATGGGAAAGAAAGGTGATTTAAGCAATTTTGAGCGTGGCATGGTTGTTGGTGCCACACGGGCCGGTCTGAGTATTTCACAATCTGCTCAGTTACTGGGATTTTCACGCACAACCATTTCTAGGGTTTACAAAGAATGGTGTGAAAAGGGAAAAAACATCCAATATGCGGCAGTCCTGTGGGCGAAAATGCCTTGTTGATGCTAGAGGTCAGAGGAGAATGGGCCGACTGATTCAAGCTGATAGAAGAGCAACTTTGACTGAAATAACCACTCGTTACAACCAAGGTATGCAGCAAAGCATTTGTGAAGCCACAACACGCAAAACCTTGAGACGGATGGGCTACAACAGCAGAAGATGCCACCGGGTACCACTCATCTCCACTACAAATAGGAAAAAGAAGCTACAATTTGCACGAGCTCACCTAAATTGGACAGTTGAAGACTGGAAAAATGTTGCCTGATCTGATGAGTCTCGATTTCTGTTGAGACATTCAGATGGAAGAGTCAGAATTTGGCGTAAACAGAATGAGAACATGGATCCATCATGCATTGTTACCACTGTGCAGGCTGGTGGTGGTGGTGTAATGGTGTGGGGGATGTTTTCTTGGCACACTTTAGGCCCCTTAGTGCCAATTGGGCATTGTTTAAATGCCACGGCCTACCTGAGCATTGTTTCTGACCATGTCCATCCCTTTATGACCACCATGTACCCATCCACTGATGGCTACTTCCAGCAAGATAATGCACCATGTCACAAAGCTCGAATCATTTCAAATTAGTTTCTTGAACATGACAATGAGTTCACTGCACTAAAATGGCCCCCACAGTCACCAGATCTCAATAGAGCATCTTTGGGATGTGGTGGCAAGGGAGCTTTGTGCCCTGGATGTGCATCCCACAAATCTCCATCAACTGCATCCTTCATCCTCCATCAACAATAATCCTTTAGGTGAGTGTATGTCGCTTAAACAACGTTCAGAACGTGGCGCAGCACGTCATTGTTTGAGAGGGGACCCATTTCATTGATGCACTGTAGTAAGAGCAGTCAGAGCACAGTTGTGTGCAATGTTTGCACATCGGCTGTACACTCGTTATTGCGGTGCAATGGAATAGAATGAGTGCACTCAATAACATCCACTAGGGTTTCGGACACCACTACAAAGCGCTGTCCCCTACAAATAATGCTATATTTGAGGTTATGGGGGCGATTTCGGATTCAGCCCTTGATTACAGTGGAGAATTCAAACTACACGTGGCGCGCGAGACAGCGGTTTCTGCGTGGAGCGCCGCGATGGGTTTAACAACGCTCACCACATGGAGCGAGCGTGTTAAATTTTTTTTACATTTTTGGACATAAACTCTAGTGCTCTAGACTAGACTAGACATGAACCAGAAGCGTGTATGCGCACATATTTCATCACGTCTTATTAAAATGAAATGTATGCACTGATTACACTGATACAACCGTATGTCTGATCACGAATGCGCTGACACGATGGATTATTCTGCTACACAAAAGACAATGATGTAGGCTAAATGAATAAATAAACTGACAATTCAAAGAAAAATGGGCAAAAAAGTAACTGCTTTATTATTTCTGTGTTAAACTGATGTGTGTCATTCGTTCAGAGAGTGCTCTTAAATATATTGCAAATATCCGCGTTTCTCCTCGCTTTGGCAGTTTGTTGTTATATAGGGCTAGATTTTTAAAATGCTTAAGGTGCCCTCAACTCAAGTTTTAATATTCAGGTGTCTGTAAGTATGACTCTGAGTGTGTTGCAGGTCTGTGTTTTATTGGTTGTTGGCTTTCCACAGCATCATTTTGTGAGGCTTTGTAAACCTGTAGGCCTATTAACTCTAGTGTGGAATTTTTCTACAATATTCACTCATCATGACAGTAAAACGGGGCATTCTAGTCAATCTCCTGCAGTATTTCCTCTCTTAATCAGTAGAAAATGTGATTAACATCCGGTCATGCATAGGGGAAAAAATACCGTCATATACCATGAAACCGATATAATTTAGAAAAATACCGTGATATACATTTTGTTCATACCGCCCAGCACTATAGGGTGCTATCGTCAAAAAAAAAATTTTGTTTCCCTTGCAGTTCAAAAGTTATTGGCATGTGTGAGTGCACATTTGGACAGTTGGTGGCGCTAGAGGGATTGAGGTAGAGAGTCCAATTTTGCTGTGGTTGATGTTCAGACTATCCTCTATCTGTGTGCCACATTTCAAAACTTTTTACCTTATGGTTCTATGGGCTTTCCTAGACTTCAAGAGTGGAAGAATAATAATAAGTACACGAAAGGATACAATAGGTGTTCCCTTTCGAAAGGGAACTCGCGCTGCGTCAGCTGACGCTACGGGGAACGCCTCCAGCGTGACAGGTGCCTGAAATCACAATCAAAAAACGTCAATCCTATTGACCGGTGACAGCCTATGAAGTCATCAAGGTGCGACCAGGAAGTATATAAGGGCGCCTTGCCATCATGACAGCATCTTTTCGTCTTCAGGGACTGTTTTGCCTGTGTAAAAGTAAAGCATCAAAGAAGCTAAGATGAAGAAGTGTGCCCAAAAGCAACGCCACTTCCGCAGATGTGTGGAGCCGTGTACCAGATATCTTACACCTGAGGATACACACACACTCTGTGTGTACTGTCTGGGTGAGGAGCATGCACGGGAAGTTCTCGAGGGAGCTTCCTGTGCAAACTGTGAGCGTTTTCCCATGAGAACGCTCCACTCTCGTCTGACCCTCTTCTCGAGGGGAGAGGGTTCAGCATCTGGGGAAGGCCCCGTTCGAGCTGAGGCTGAGCAGCGTCTTAAGTCCTGGGGTTCCCAGATGGATCTGGCTTGTCGCCTGGAGACTGGTGTGGTGCTTGAGGATGACGATCCAGATCGCGAGGGGCAGACCTCGGAGGAGGAGTGGGATCTGGGCTCCTCCTCCTCATCTGCTGCTCTTCCAACTGAGCAGAGGATGGTCGAAGAGGCTGATGAATCAGCTGAGGCTGAAGCCTCTCAGTCATCCTGTCCCATGTACAGGGAGCTGTTGGAGGTCATGGAACGCGCTGCGGGTAGACTGTAGCTGCCTTGGCAGCTCGTGAGGAGAGAGGCCATCCGTCCGAACAGGTTGGACGACTGGTTTCTCTCCGCTCATGACCGCCCAGCTCCCGGGAGTCTTCCATTTCTTCCGGATCTCCACCAGCAGATCTCGAAGGGATGGAAGAAGCCGCATCCATCGACATCAGCGGGCTAATTTTGCTGATGTCGAGGGATTATCCGAGGCTGGGTATGTGTCGGTGCCGCCTGTGGATCTCGCTTCCGGGAGGCCATCGACACTAAGGGCTCCCACCCTGCCGACAAAATCTCTCAGAACGACCTCGCTTCTGAACGGCAGGGCGTACATGTCGGCGGGTCACGCCGGGGCGGCGCTGCACACCATGTCTAACCCCTGATGCGGTGGCCGAGTTGCGCCGGACCACGGATTTCGCTCTCCGGGCTACCAAGCAAACAGCGTTCGCCATCGGTCGTTCGATGGCGGCGATGGTGGCCACGGAGAGACATCTGTGGTTGAACCTGGCGGACATCGGGGAGAAAGAGAAGTCCTTTCTCCTTGATGCCCCGGTTTCGCCCTCTCAACTTTTTGGCACCTCCGTTGAGGCAGTGGTGGGAAAGTTCAGAGAGGCGAAGGCGTGCTCGGCGGCATTCAGAACGTGCATTCCGCTGAGGTCCGGGACCATGCCCAGGCAGTCGGGTGTCCCTGACCCGTCCCGGTCTGAGGACTGGAGGCGGGATCAGCGAGCCAGCGTCGCCTCTCGAGCGCCCCCTCCGTGGAGGACTGGGGCGCAGGGAAGGCGGGACACCCGCAACAAAAAGAGGAAGGAAGCCGGGTCTGGTAACCGGAACCAGCGCAGGCAGCGGACTCCGCCTACTAGAATGCGCAGATGAGCGCTGCATTGTTATCTCCGTGTTATCGCCCCCACTAATGTGGGTAGCTAAGTTGCGCTCTTGCCCGCGGGCTGGTAGCGTCGGGGGCGAGCGGTCTTTCCTAGCTTAAAGTGTGAAATAGCCGACAACCGGGTATGCATTTTTGCATGAGTTGTAGTGAGATCTGCGCCCAGCTCTGCGGGGCTTTGGGAAGGGTTTTTTTCGTGGCCTCATTTTGTGTATAAGGGGTGATAATATTCCTTTCCCGAGCCCTGAGTAGATCTAGTGCAGACTTAGCGTTGCACCTCTTGGCCTAGGCTCCGTTAAGGATGGGGGGCGTACACTTTTAAAAGAGAAAAGGTTTGTTCGCCCCTGGCCTGTCTTTTAAGTGAATAAAACAGGGCTTTGTTCTGCATTCTTGATTCAGCCTCCTCTTATTACAGAGTCGTCCGGCCAAGGCCCGCCCCCTTCTCTGCGTTCTGGGGTTATTTAGTAATGCAGTCTAGGTGTTGCAGCAGGGATAGCGACTTTGCCAGTGGTCGTGGGGAGGGCTTAAGCGTCTTTCGCTTGTGTGCGATTAGACTTTATTTGCTGTACCCGCCTTTCAGAGCTTGTGTGGCCGCCACCTTCTGGTGGCCCCCGGCCTCATCCTGGAAGATAACTCGGCCGGTGAGTTTTCATTTTTGTATGATATTTTCACCCTTGCTCTATGTCTTCTGCTCCACCTTCTTTAGGGCTCGGGTTGAGCTGAACATTGCAACCTTCTGCATGGAAGAGACGGTTTTTGTCAGATGCTCCCCTGAGGCCTGAGCATTGCCTATGGCTGACGCCCTCGCATAAAGCAGGCCGCTGTATGAAAAAGTAAGGCGGCCGCCCCGAAGCAGGTGACGTAAGTTGTACTCCCCTCGCTTTAGAGGGGTTTAAAGCATTTGTTCGCTGAGTGCACTGCTATTGGCGATGTGATTAGGTTAATGTCCGTAGGCACTGCCCGTGAGACTGCGCTGTCGCGGAGGCCCTCTAGCCTCTGGGATGGAGCCAGCCCCAGGTGTGGGCATATGTAGGCCAGCTGGTTGTGAGTAGCCAGCTTGGGCAGTCTGGGCAGCAGACTCCAGGTCAGAGGAGTCTCGACGTCGCGGCCCGTGAGTGGGCCCCGGGTTTTTCCATCAACGTTGCTCCAGCAGAACCTCGTCAACTAGTAGACCCTCTTTGGCCTCCTTGGGGATGAGTCCCCAGGTGATAACTGGATGTTCAGTTCTTCATCAGCAGCAGACATCTACCGTCAGCCCAGGTGCAGCAGCCAGCCGAAAACTAACTGCGGCAGGGTTCATAGAATCTGCAGACCTCCTATTTGGAGGTAGGCTCTGCCAGGCCTCCCTGAGGGGTAGGCTCCCGGTTTTTGGGTTACCTTGGCTCAGGTGGTAGGCCCCATCAGGCCTCCCTGAGAGCCGGCTATGAGTAACAGGCTTTGCCCGGTCTCCCCAGAGGTGGTGTTACTGGGCATTAGTCCCTCGACGTCTGGCATGAGCTGCTAGTAGGTGGTAGGTGCTACCAGGCCTCCCTAAGGGCCTGCTGTGGGGTAAGCAGGCTCGCTGACCTCCCCTGAGGGGACGTTCCCAGGCTCCAGTCACTGGAGGGCTAGCACGAGTGCTAGTAGGTAGTAGGCCTCACCCGGCCTCCCTGAGGGCGAGTTCCCGGTTTCCAGTCTCTGTGGCGGTGAGCATGGAGTGCTACGAGTAGCACGTTCTGCTATCAGGTGGTAGGCGCTGGGCCTCCCTGAGATCGTTCCCCGGTCCCCAGTTTCGGTAACAGATGGAGGCATGGGTTGCTAACAGGTAGCAAGCTGCCTCACTAGGCCTCCCTGACAGAGCGAGTCCCTGTTCTTCCCAGCTACCTCGAGGGCTAGCTCGACTCCTATCAGGTGATAGGCCTGTCTGGCCTCTCTGAGGGCGAGCTCCGTTGCTTGGACACGCGAGCAGTCGGCACAGGTTACCAGGTGGAGGCCCCTTCCGGCCTCCCTGGGGAACGAGTTCCCTAGGCGGGAACACACAACTGGCCTTACGCTGACAGCTAGTGGTTACCTGCTATCAGGCTCCGGTTTCTAGCCGGTTGCAAGACCTAAAGGCGGTGTTCATACCCTAGCATGATGAGACGACGCTGCTGCTATGCGGTCCCTGTATGAAGGGACTTTCATAGATCGCCTACAGCATGGTTACCTACCAGGCAGGCTTATGAGCTCCTCTCAAGTGAGAGTCTGCTGCGAGCTTACGGCCGCCTGGCGCTGATCCAGTGGTTGTAGGCCCCTCGGGGCCTCCCTGGTGGGATCAGCCTGTAGGCCTTCTGGCCTCCCGAGCACGTGTTAAAGTAAGTGCTTGGTAGATCCGAGGATCGAGCGGCTGAACTCCCCTCGCTAGCAAGGGTTAGAAAGCACTTCGCTGAGCGCTGCTCTCCAGGATAACCCGTCTCTGAGGTCCGGCTGGTGGAGGACACTGCCTTTTCTGCAGTACCCTAGCGGGATGTCTTGTCGGAGGCGAGTACCAGAGGCTCTGTACTTTACAGACAGGGTTGGCTAGACTGATGTGTCCCATACGGGGTCACTAGGTCAGATCTCTTCGGTGAAATCCTCCGGAATAGTGACTGGCGCGGGTTCCCTTACCACGTTCCCTTAAAGGAACCCCTTCTGTTGAATGGGCTGGTTCCAGGCCTTCGAGCGGCCAGGGAGGACCTCATGGTATGCGAAGGTTCCTTCTCAGGTTAAAGCTTGGGCTTTGACCATAGGGAGCGCTGTCACTGACAGCCTAAATGTGACCAGAAGGGGAGTGGTTCAGGCTTTTCAGTTGAATTTGCTTGTCCTGACAGTTGTCACTGCCCAGTGGGCATGCACTCCCTTCGGCATGGCAGCGTGGGTATATCGTTCCCCATAGTGTCAGCTGACGCAGCGCGAGTTCCCTTTCGAAAGGGAACGTCTCAGGTTACGTATGTAACCATTGTTCCCTGAGAACAGGGAACGAGACGCTGCGTTTTTTGATTGTGATTTCAGGCACCTGTCACGCTGGAGGCGTTCCCCGTAGCGTCAGCTGACGCAGCGTCTCATTCCCTGTTCTCAGGGAACAATGGTTACATATGTAACCTGAGACGACTTCGGTGCTTGGTCCCTAATAATATTAAGAAGAAAATCAGCACAAATACAATAGGGTTCTGGCACCTTTGTAGCTTGGACCCCTAATTAGCTAAAAACATCTTATAGTCAGGAATATACCAGACTTGGAGACAGATATGTTAGTGAACCCAAGTGTCAACCAAGCTATTTATTAACACAAATGAAGAAAGGATAAGACAGGTTAGTAAATGCAAGTCAGTTCAAATGACAGTATACTGGAACTTCTCTTCTCTTTTATGCCAAGTTCAGACTGCATGATTTTCAAACTCGTCGGATCACTGCTCTTTTCACACTACATGAGTTTGACTATCTGGGGTAACATTCAGTTGCTGCTGTGTTCACACTGCACGATAGATCGGCGACAGGGGGTTTCATACAGCATGACTGTACAAGAGGAAGAAAAGAATCGCCAACAGCTCTGTCCTGTCCGCAAACTACGTTTCACAAGCAAACACACGCGAGAAGTGACAAGGAAACAACGCAAGATCACACGGGCATCAGACTGGAGTTCTCACGCGAGACTGAAATTGTTATTAGACTGCAGAAAGCTTGCAATCCAAATTGTCTGTGTGCTGATTTGCAGCAAAAAGGGGGAAAAGAAAAAAGATTATGGCGGAGGAAATGGTTGGAGACAAAGGGAGCAATGATAAGTGTTCTGCAAAGAGAGTTGGAGGCAAATAAATCATTTTGCACCGTGCTGCTGTATCGGATTGTCAAGCAAATGTTTGTGCTTTTTCTGTTTGATAGAATTGTACATATATCTATTAAAGGGGTGGTAAAACACGATTTTCACTTTTCTAACTTTAGCTAGTGTGTAATGTTGCTGTTTGAGCATAAACAACATCTACAAAGTTACAACGTTCAAAGTTTAAAGCAAAGGGAGATATTTGCTTTTAAAGAAATCAATTTCTAAGGACTACAGCAAACGGCCGGTAGGGACTACAGACATTCCTCCAGGGTTGCTGACATCACTAGTTCCAATATTTACATAAACCCCTTCTCCGAGAATATTAAATACGGGGGGTGAGGCCATTTTTTATTGCTTTGGGGAAGAGTTGTTGCGGTATAGTTAGTAGGCTGGAATGTTGTTGCCGCAATGCCGACGAAACGCTGTTATTTTCATCCGGATTGCAGGTCCACTTTGTTCAGCCTTCCAAGGGACGGAGGAGTTAGGGATCAATGGTTAATTTATTTTTAACTCGGTCCCTCATAATTATTACCCAAATCTCGCTCTCTGTGCTGCACCTTTCACGGAGGAAAGCTTCCACAATCTTCGAGAGTTCAATGCAGGATTCGCACAACGGCTTGTCCTGAAAGATGGATTTAAAAACAGAAGCTGTTTACGGGCCACAACCTGTAAGTATGATTTATTTTTCGTCGATGTGTTTTCCTGTAATAGTTCGTATTGTTAATTGTACGTTGTAGCAAGGAAGTAAACAAATGACAACGCTGTTTGGCTCTGCAAACCAGTTTGTTAAACGCTCATTCGTACTTAACGTTATCGGACAAACACCTAACGTTACAAACTTTTTTTAAATCTCACCAGCGAACTTGGAATTAGTGTAAATTATTCTTTGATTAGAGCTTTTATGTATTGTTTATCTACATGCTTGTTTATCTACAGGCATGCTTAACATGGGTTTGTGTTTGATTTGGCTACTATAGTAAAGCCAATGTTTAGTGTTCGTTTTGAGTTAATAGTTCTTGCGACAGATATTTGGCTATAATCGTTCTAAAAATACAAAAGTAACAGTGCCATTCAGTAGCGATCACTATAGATCCGCAGTCTTTACTAAAAAAAATCCCTTTGAGGACTGAACAGGTTCTGCTAGATCATCTTCACTAAAAACTTCAGGCTCAAATTGGTATGGTTTTATTGACGCCATTGTTTCTAATACTACCAAAGCACAGACTACCAGTAAAGGTAAGGGGCGTGATGTTTCCGACAAACGTGCACTAGGCGTTTAGCGAATCACAACACACTGGGCCAGCTAAACAAACTGAGCCCATTGCATATTTTTGAGGGACCAGCTTCATAGAACCCGGAAATCATCAGACCGTTTTTACAAGGAGGGACAGAGCAATGTAGAATAAAGGTAAAATAATATATGAAAAATAATGATTTTTTTTTAAAAACGAAGCATGAACACGTTACAGTGCAGCCCACGAACACAATCAAGCCTTCGAAAGAATGTGTTTTACCACCCCTTTAAAATACTGATATTCTGGTCCAGAACTCCTCCCCGAACCTCCCGCTACCCTGTATCTTGCTCTCTCATTGGCTTTAGGTCATCACCAATGTATCTTTCAGTCAGAACACATTTCACACAGCAGGAGTTTGAATCGCCGACAGGTCCAGATATCTCACGTGCCAAATATCTGACGGGCATCTGCGACTCATCGGCTATTCTCTCTCATCAGTTACAGTCACACATTCACACTGTGTGACTGTCACTCATGTGCACAAGCACCGATTTGCCTATGATTTCAGGCATTTGTCTGCGATTTCGCAAAACCTGTCGGCGAGTCAAAATCTGGGCTAAAATCAGGCAGTGTGAACTCGGCATTACCAGGGTGATGGAGAAACCATAGACAGGGGAGCAGGTGCGACAAAGGCACACACAGTGTTGTCAATTTAGTGACTGGATTTTTTATTTTTTGTTCAAAAATGCGACTAGCAAGAATTTTGGACTGATGGTTAACATTTAGTCAGTCACTACATCATATATCATATATTTGTTATCAAATCATATAGCATTCTAGTAGTTCAGGCAATCATACGCTTAACCTACCCTAACCAAAACCAACTATTGAACAATCAATTCATCTACCATCAATAAAACCACATTTTACAAAGAAAGTCTTTTTTTAATAGCAACACAAGCAAACTCCATCAAGGTACATTCTGGGTTTGACTTGACTACTGTTTTGAGAGCAACACCC
Organism: Romanogobio albipinnatus; assembly: GCA_023566225.1. NCBI lineage: Eukaryota > Metazoa > Chordata > Actinopteri > Cypriniformes > Gobionidae > Romanogobio > Romanogobio albipinnatus. The sequence continues at coordinate 30,581,974 of CM042244.1, forward strand.
AATTCATGCAATAAATATGGATGCATGGTTCCTAGCTCTGGGTTTTTACAGTCATATTATGTTTTTTTTAGTCATCTAATCTTGGCTGTAGTCACTGATCATTTTGGCCCACAGTCCATCCAGAAAACAGTCTGTGGTAGGAGACGGAAAACACATGACATGGTAGTGCCACTAATTAACGTAATTTCATCAATCCGTGACCACCAAAAGCTATTCAGATTCCATATTGGCTTTCCGTTTTTGCCTGGCTGTGCTGCTGTCTGCGATGCCCATCACTGCATTTCCAACAACAGCCTACATGTCTACAAAAACACAGCTGATTGGGTTATGGTAGGAACGGACCTGCCCTCTCTTAAAAAATTGAGGCAGACCTCGAAGCTGTGGTTGGAGCCATGCTACCAGAATATTGTGCCGTTTGGATGCAAGTGTGCCAAACACATTTAAAGACATTCCCCAGAGCAATAATACCATATAATCAAGGCAGGGTTGGGATGACTCCTGCGGGAGAAGCCATTCTCAAAGCTTGTCGAGAAAGCCATTGAGGAAAAACAAACCGGTAGAAATTTAAAGACACAGATTTTTGTTTTTCAAGTGGTTACTTGAAATGTCATGAAAGCCAAAGACATGTTTGTAATCTTAAGTGTGTTTATAGTACAAAAGTTACACTATGTTAAGCTGTCCAGCAATGATACACACTTTTGTGGGGTTGTGCTTTTAGAAAAAAAAAGTCAGTTAAGTGTTGTGTCTGTTAAGTGAAATGTGAACAATGGCATTTTAAGTTTGATTCAGTAAATTGTCCATGGGTGTGTATAAAGCCTCTGAAGGAAGTGGTCACATGTGAGGATCTTCAGACACTGCTATTCTCTGGCACTGAAAGGCGATCCACCGCAGCTCAGGCAGCAGCTCTCATCAACATTCCCAAGCACAAGTCTAGTCAAGAGATTAAATCTGAAGCCTTATGCAGCAAACTGCTTCTGTACAGGGGCTTTCCTGTGAGCTGTGGCCAAAAAATGCCATTGCAAACAGATCAAACTGACCACAACTACCTTTGAATAAAACTGCTGATCTGTTTACTTTCTCCCTGTATCGTCCTCACACAGCTCTCTGTGTTCATATCTGTTTTGCCACTCATTTCCCACTGTCCTAAGGTTTCATAAAGGAGCAGATGATGACTGAAGAGCTGAGCACTTTTACAGTAGTGACTGCACCCCCTGGTGGAAACTGAAAGTACTTCTACACCTATTGATGGACAGGTTCTGACAAAATATGACTCATTAATTAGTTTAACTAAATCAGAATAAATTACGTGAGGGAGTGATTTAATTGCATATCTAGAAATGTAAGAAGCCAGAGCATGAGTGCTAGAATCACAGTATTTCCTATAGAAACTATAGAAGCCTTGGGACTGTTCTGACCTTGATCTGGCTGGGTTCTGGGGGACGGAACTACAACAGATCCAGAACTGGTTGAGCCTTTATTACAGGGTTATGCACATACACATGCATGTTGTTGCAGCCAACATCTTCAACACATGGTTTTTGGAACATGTATAGTAAGTTACAAAAGTACAGCTGCGGTTAAAGAAACTGCTAAACTACCATAAACTACCAATACACGTTTCAACTAAATATCCAAATAAATCTAATTAGTAAACTAAATTAACCATATAAACTAAATTACTTGTCTAATTACTGATCTAATGCCCAAATTGTCACAGTATGGTAACTGAAATTAGCTACATGACATCATTTTTTTCTCCGGAACGGCTATAAGGCTGAATACAATTATTTTCCTGTTTAACACTGTGAAGCTGCTTTGAAACAATCTGCATTGTAAAAAGCGCTATATAAATAAAGTTGACTTGACTGACTTGACTTTCTAGAAAAGTGTCTGAAACTGAAACCCACTAATAAAGATATTCAATCTTCAAATATTTCACCAGTCTTCCTTTTAGGTCCTGTTTACACCTAGTACACCTGTTTACACCTTAATCTCTTTTGTCCACTTTTAACCACTTCTGTCCTGATTTCTTTGAGGGGAGGTGTTTTGTTTTTTTTCAGATCTTTTGATCTAATGGAAAAAATAAGCATCTTCGAATACCTCTGGAAATGGTCGAAAGTGGACAAGCTCAAAATGTTTGTCACCTGTATTTAGCAGCATCATTATAAATACAATACAAATTCAAATGCAACCGTTTTTGGCTCTACATATTATTTTGAAATTGTAGGCACTTTTTACATTGTGATTTACACCTCTATTTATACTTAGAATCATAATTTAGGTGGGTATAACCAGCATCTCACACAAAAGTTGTAAATATCTTCCGTCATTTCAATTCAGCTTTACTTTTAGGACAGCAGTTTCCCACATGTGACCCCAGTCTGGCTTCCACAGGAGATCTGCATAAACTTGTCAAAGCCAGGCACAAAAGAAACTCATTCCATGGATATTCAGGGCTTATTTTCCCCATGTTTTCACAGCATGTAACCTCTACTCCTTTCTTCCTTCAGGCTGTTTGAGGTGAGCTCTAAACCTACAGAAAAAGTGTGCAGCCCCTGTACTGCCTTGTTTCCCAGGAACATTCAATGTTCCACCAGCACTTTGTCCCCAACCATCCAAACCTGGTCTCCCTGGGATTGCTGTTGAACGAGATACAGCTGAAACAAACATTGGGCACCTGCCGCAACAGGCTAGATGGGACGGGTGGTAAAAAAACTAAGGCTTTGCATTCTTGTGGCCAGGATGACAATTTCAGCAGCGGCTCAACTAGACAAGGAATCCCACCCAACCCTCAGAGACGCAGACCGAGGTCAAACAGAGACTGTGTTTAGATTTCACATATGCTCCACCGCACTGGGGAAATTGGGTATGCAACACTGACCCTCTATTTAAGTAAATCAGTGCCCAGAAGATGCAGCATGTGCTTCATGGAAGGTATTTATTTGCTCTTTAGTAAAAGCAAATGTGACAACATGTCAAAATATAATGATTTAATGCTAGCTCTGGCACAAATGGCAAGTTTGAAAAGACATCCGTTTGATTTGTGATTGTGTCGATGTCTTCAAGAGTCCCCCTCATTGACTGTAAAGTTCAGCAAAAAGTCTTATCTATCTGGAAAATAACACCCATATCATTATTCAAAACTGAACACTCATTGTGTGAGATAAGAAAGAACACCCATAATGCCATAGTGGAATATATCACTAATGAGTTTCCTATAGTTTGTTTTCATGACCCGATAACATGGAAGTACAAGCAATTTCCGTCAAAGTAGACAAAGTGCTGAAACTGGCAAAGTTTACTTTTAAACAATGGCTCACATAAGCATGACAAATTGAATGTTAAAAATATCAAGGCATTTATTAGACAAAGTCTCTTGACACTGCATTTCTGCTCATTATCAGACATTGCAGTTTATCTTTTTCCCATTTAATGTGCCAAAAAACAAGGGGAAAATATTCTTAAGAGGCTAATTGCAATTGATAACAATCTTTCAGATCAAATAATGGAGACTATAAATCTTTATATGAAGTACTATCCCACCCATGCTAACACAGGCCAGCATTTATTACATTTATTGACTTCCTAAGAGGGGATAGAATAGGCTTAGACCCAATCTACAACCACTGCAGCCCAACAAACCGGTTTACTGCTTCATAATGTTCAATGGGGCCTGAGGGAGACACTCCCGCCCTGGCCCTTGATTTGCCCTAACAATATCCTCTCCTTAGCACACCTTTTTACATAGAATCTTCCATCACTGTTCACCATAGAGCCAAGAGAAATAATGATACAGTGCCTTAAAATGTTGAACAGTTGTTGAATATAAAAACTTTCCTACATTGTACATCACTACGGATCCAGCCAGAGTGGGTTAGAACACCAAGACAATAGCAAACGCCCACCTGTCCGTAGACTATGTCCATAAATTGTGGATTAAATGTAGGCCTACTCATTTAGACCATAATAATAAACTTTTTTATGACAAATATTTTTTGTCTGTAGGCCTATATAGTTTAATAGCAGTCGACCTCGCTACTTTTACCCTCTAAACCTGATTTAAAACTTGTTGATGCAAGTGACAATAGCTCAAAGACGATGATTAAAAGTTAAACACATGTTTCTCAAAACATGAAGTTCTGGTGTGACCGCTGAAAGGCGCGTAATGGAAGAATATCAATAAGCAGAAATAAACGCGTCATATAGGAATACATTCCAAAGGCGTTCCCACTGTATCACAATTACCTCAATTAAAATTATGCTAGGGGAATGTTTATAGGGGGAACTGGGGAAATTGTAAATTCAACACACATTCTTGAACTTGCGCTTATTAAACTTAGTGAGCGAGTAAATGTGCCAAAACGAGTGTTTATGCTGGATGAAGAAATATTATCTGCGATCCGAACAGTTTTGGCCACCAGGTTAGAGATCTTCGTAGCTTTATTGTTAACAGCTGTTGAGAGCTGCTCGTGTCTAGTTTCGTTCCTCTACAAGCATCTATGAAAAAAAAGACAAACCTGACCGGCTTGTACCTGCCCGTCACTGAATTAAGAAGTGGTAAATGTCCTAATCTGCAGTATTTAATACATTTGTAAATAGGGACAAATTTAATTCATAAATAAGTTATAACTGGAGACTTCATGCAAACATCACGGTGATATAATGAGAACATTTGTCATTGCAACTCCACAGGTTGTCATGGAGAGACATTTACATAACTTTTCCCCTGGATTACGGTGTCTTTTTTGTTTATGATCTTTGATTCATCATTTCACATCTAACTTTCATCTATTCATAAAAAAAAAACCTGAAGCTTGAAAAACATTTAAAGCTTGAGGAAGGGTTCCTCTGCCTACCCGAAGTAAGCTGTGCTCGGTCCAGGCAAGCTGATCAGATGCACTATAATGGTAAATGATAACCATCCCAAGAGAAGGTGTCCATCCAGCATTTTGTAGCGGCTCTGGGGCAGCTCATTTCGTTCGTCCTAAGTTGCTGTGTAAAATCCTTGCTTGTGAGAACGGCACTTCTTATACACTCCAAGTAGGCTATTTCTGCGCCCCTCCCATTCACTTAGAGCAGGAGAGAGAGAGAGAGAGAGAGAGAGAGAGAGAGAGAGAGAGAGAGAGAGAGAGAGAGAGAGAGAGAGAGAGAGAGAGAGAGAGAGAGAGAGAGGCTTAATTATTTACGTTAGCTTTTACGTAAGCATGGGCAATAATAATCGAGATAGTTCTAAAATTGAATAAATACTTGATTTTCTGATATAGACTAACGTAATATCTATGCTGGCTTTTTAATTTCAGACAAAATAAGCCCTCCAGCTGATGAAAGACATTGACCATGCTCAACCAGAATATGAATATTTACCCCATTATTCATGTTTCATTTGGTTGCCCAGTAGAGTCAAACATCTACTCATGTCCACAGAAACCGAGTCTTTCAATAATTTCTGACATTAGAGGACATACTGACACAAGTTTAGTGGCAGTGAGCAATTACAGGTATTTGTGTAGGCCTATCAATTAGATTTTTCAATAACTAGATGAAACATTTAATATGAACGCAAAATAAGTTATTGGGAGTTATAAATCTTGACGAGAGAGGTTGTCTATTTTTGTTTGAATGCTTTTTATTGATGAGCAATGAATGCAACATACACCACACTCCACACATCTAGAGCTAATCTGTTCTGCATTGAAGTAGATACCAATTGAAGACTTCAGATGCAAAAAAAAAACCCAGAGTCCGTCTGACATTTTTCTTTTCAATTAGCATTTTTATCATGCTCCTATGTTTAGTTTAAATAATTTCACTATAAAGGTAGGGTAGGTAAGAATTATCACTTTTGTCCAAATTTGTTTAAACTTTCTTTATATGTCAATACATAATTAAAATGTAAGTACTCTGAAAAAGAGAGTATAAAAATCGAGTGACTCTAGACTTTTTAATCTGCAATAAACGCCGCTCATTATTTTCGTTCGGGACGAAACAAGTGATTGGCTTGGGCGACTGTCACTCTCTCTCGCAACCATGGCTACCACCCCTTTTGCTACAGGATCTGCCCACATGCGCGCACCCGTTTGATTTGAGGAGTTCAGGAGGGACGAAACCTAGGAAGAGCAAAATAATGGCAGAGAAAGAGCATTTAAAATTCACAGTGCCGGGTTTTGCAGTCAGCGAAGGCAAACAATGCAAAAAAAAGGAAGACAGTACAAGAAAAGGCAATGCACAAAAAGTCTTTGGATAAACAAAGAAATCAAACGCGAGTAAATATCGGCGTGGCTTTCCAACGATGGCGAGAACTGAGGGACCTCAAGGGGCTGAAAAGCGACTCCTTGATGGCTGTATTTCTGCTGGACAGGAAATATTTCATTGTGATTATTCATTTTTTTGGTTTATGTTTTCATGAAGCGTGTATCACTAGCACACGTAGCTGCCTAATATAGCTAACATAACATTACTTAGCATAAAGTTACAATGTTATACACTTAGCGAGCCATTAGTAGAGATGATAAATACTCAATATGCTTAGCTCAAGTTGATCACTGTCGTGTTGAATTTCGCAAAATGTAACTTTAGATAACAAAATGCATGTGTAAAAGTATCAATGCTACCGGTTTTTAGCTTTGCCTTATAAATATAACTTGTTACCGAATCAAACAAAACTATGTTTTAAACTTTACCAGTATCGGTATTCTAGCTTGATAGTGAGTACTAAAAGACATCTTATTTGTTTATATTCATAATGATAAAGTTAGATTTTTATTACATGTGATTCTGACATGATGTCACTACATGCACTCCGCTCCTTCTTCTCCGCTCGTCACTATGGCGTTCCGATGGGTTCTTTAATATGACTTTGCAACATGCACTCGTCTCAATGAACGTCTCGTCTGCGTCTGCCGAACGTGACGTCTGCGTCTGCCGAACGTGACGTCTGCGTCTGCCTTAAGGGGGTTTCCAGTACATTCTACACAATTAATTCTTTATTATTTTTTTCCCTCTGATCTTCAATTGTGTTTTATTAGCAATTAGGTGATTTTACCTTGCTTGTGTAGCTATAGCTTTTTTATTCCAAATACCAAATTTTAATTTACACAAATTATCATATTTAAAAGTTTTGTTTGCCGTTGTTTCTTGTCAACATATCCACAGATACTTATGAAGAACTCATGCTAGAAAAGTTTTTATGTTTTATGTTCATGTTTGTATTCACCACTTGGAGTCTCTTGACCAACACAAAATAATATAGTAAACATTTGGGGTGATTTAGCTAACATAAATAATATTTATAATTTGTAATTTTATAGTTGTAATATTTAGTTTTAGAGTTTCGCCGAAGTTTGATTGACAGTTAACAGAATTATAAAAACAGTTACACCTCCAAATCCCTCCCTATGCCTTATTCCTCAAACTTTGGATAAAAGCTGCAAAATGAATACATGTAAATGTAAAAGAGAAAGACGAGCAGTTCATTATTATTATTTAGCATATAATTTAGCAGAGAATTAACATTTTAGAGCCAGGGATACTCTTTCAATTCTGCCATGGTTTTTATCACACTTAGAAGAGATGATCGATCAGTGCACGTAGCCTACTGCTTGAACTAAGACTATAGGCTATAAAGTCTATTTATTGATTGAGTTTCTTAAAATGTAAAAAAAAAAAAAAATAAATAAATAAATATTGTAAGCTCTGTTTCATACTAGGCTACTGCTTTGCAAAAGGTCCGTTGTCATTTGTGGACACCAGACTAAACCTTGCAGATGTTTAGTACCTGCAGGAAAAGCAGGGAATCATGTAGGCTACATTGAATTTCTTATTCCTGCTTTTAACATTTATTTCACACTGGTTTTAGTTTTCTTTTTTATAAATCATTACTATACATGAATAAACAATTAAATGAAAAGATATGGACACGTTAATTGTTAGGCATTAAAAATATGCAAAATTATTTATTAATCACCTACACATTACCTTTTTAAAAATCTATTTTAAGGTATTTAAGACCTGCACAGGGTGATATCAGTGTTTATGGAAACATCCTAAACCATAAAATGACTGTAAATAGGACTTAACTTTATAATAATACTAATAGAACTTTATAGTTTATACAACTTAATAGATATTATTATTATAAATTTTTTAAAAGTGCATTAGCTTCTCATTGATCCACGAGTTAACATTTACAACTCTGTGTGTAAAAATATGAGTTATTATTATGCATTAGTCTGAACAAACCAACTGACGTGCTGATAATGCAATTTCACTCTTTGACAGTAGATGGTGCTTATGGAACAGCGGAAATATATTGGTTTCCCCGGTAACCTCTGTAAACAAAATAGCTCTGCGTTGATAAACACTACTTTTTTAAGCGTAATTCGTTGAAACTTTCATAAAACCAATTTTTATGTAGCTCAACACCAAGCACTGAATTTGCACTTTCCTGGCACTGAGCTTGTTAAAAAGCTCCACGTTATGTGCTCATTATGCAGAGCTGCCTGCACCTGATCACAATCCATCCGCTCATGCCGCATTTTCCCCACTTCCTCCCCAATCATTTTTGTAATAGCACCATGCTACTCTAACAAAATGTAGTTCACACTTAATTGAACACCCTTATTTGCCTACCAGAAAGTGCTTTTCTCAAAAAAAATTCTTACAAACAGCATCACACAATGAATTACCTGCAAGGGCCTGCAACTTGCTCAAAATCCTTTAATTTCAAATGTATTTGTCAATAAACATATATGTGCTATATAACAAGTCCTTGTTCACAAAATAGTAAAAATGTTTATGGCATAGGTGCTATTTTTGTATAGTTTATCTATAATCAGCCTTTAAAAAAAATAAAAATAATAATATCATGAATATAATGTTGGGGTAGAATGGACTGGACATCATATAAATCAATAACAATAAAAATAAAAAACCCATCAATGCATTACAAAAATAAAACAGTGCCAGTGTTTCCACAACTTCTTAGACTGATAACATGTAGTGCTAAACCTTGATACACGGGGCACCAAGTCAAATTTTGGCTAGGGCAGCAAATTGGTCAGGGCCGGCCCTGGGAGCCAGGAATGTTTGCATGATAAAAAGTCTTATTATAATACTAGTAAAACCTTCATGACTGCAATTGAACAATAAGCTAAATAAATGAACTGTTCAATAACTAATATATAAAGCTGAACATTAGGAATAAAAATATGCTGATAACTAAACAATATAGCATAACGAAACACAGCAAAGGGTTAATTATGCTGCTATTACGAAAATTAAATAAAGAAATAGGCCTAAAGAAATAATCGACGAACTACAGTAAAATAGCGAGGCATAGGACATAAACTGTTTTGTGTTTATAATAGTTATTGCATGTAGGCTATTATCTCGGATATCAGACATACTATTCTATTATATTCTGCCAGTAAATGCAATCCTGATCGAGTTGGCGATCACTGTTGTCCAACTAGTGTTGTAGTAGGCTACATTAAAATTATACATGATAAAAACACAATAACAACCCCAATAATAATAATAATAATAATTATATATATATATATATATATATATATATATATATATATATATATAGTGAAAGTAAATTGTGCATTCGCTGACACACTGCACTGAGCCGTGTTGAGTAGCGTGTTATACTACGTGTTAGCGGAAAAATTAAATTATAACTTCACTGCTACACGTGAATGACGCGTAACGTCTGAGTGGACACTTCACTGCCACACGTGATTTGCGTGACGTCTGCGTGACGTCTACGTCACGTCTACGCCTCGTCTGCGTCTTAAATTGAATGGAATAAATAGCAGAAAAAAAAAAAGTTAAGACGTTGAGTGAGACATTCGTTGAGACGAGTGCATGTTGCAAAGTCATATTAAAGAACCCATCGGAACGCCATAATTGTGCATTCGCTGACACACTGCACTGAGCCGTGTTGAGTAGCGTGTTATACTACGTGTTAGCGAAAAAATTTAATTATAACTTCACTGCTACACGTGAATGACGCGTAACGTCTGAGTGGACACTTCACTGCCACACGTGATTTGCGTGACGTCTGCGTGACGTCTACGGCTCGTCTACGGCTCGTCTGCGTCTTAAATTGAATGGAATAAATAGCAGAAAAAAAAAAAAGTTAAGACGTTGAGTGAGACGTTCGTTGAGACGAGTGCATGTTGCAAAGTCATATTAAAGAACCCATCGGAACGCCATACGTCTCAGGTAAATAATGCGTCTTCCAGCTGAGCGGTCGGCGTAGCGCGTTCATGTGTTTTGGGGGCGTGGCTTTGGAAAGAGCCCAGAAGGGAGAAGGTGGAGTGAATGGAAATAATGAGCTGTCTTTAAAACAGTCGTGAGAGGTCTACAGACACTCAATTTTTATACTTTCTTTTTCAGAGTACTTACATTTTAATTATGTATTGATATATAAAGAAAGTTTAAACAAATTTGGAAAAAAAGTTTTTTTAACCAATTCTTACCTACCCTATCTTTAATGACAATGAAATTAAAAGTCATTGAAAATGGTTTTTGAAATGTCTTCTTTTCAAAAATGTCACTGATAAGATTAAAAGTTAAAAAAAAAAAAACATAAAAATGCTAATTTAAAAGAAAAAATGTCAGATGGACTTTTTGCATCTTTTGTCTCGAAGTCTTCAATTATTGATGCACAAAGAATGACGTGTCATTAACACAATGTCCTTAAACATTAATAAACCCAAGTCACAGATTAAACACAAATCTTGGCATCATTATTAACCACTTACACATCTTTGTTTTGGCAGTGAAATGTTGGTCAGATAGGGATCTGTTGGGCTGGTTCCAGCTCACCTGAAAGGAGCCCTTGACATGACAGCCCTTGAATGCTGCAAAAATATGGACCTTTTCAATCACAAGGATCACAGTAGCAACAACAGGTGGGCTACTGGAACTTTTTGCCAAGTTTCTGTTTGCTAAGCAGCCTGCTCTGCTGGATCATGACATAGGTAAAGAACAAGGGTGAAATGGCATTATTGAGGATCTACCTAGCAACCACAAGGCAATGACGTCTGCTTTATTGACACCAGATGATTCGGGTATTCAATCTCACAAATGAAAGAACTGGATTTAAAGACTAAATGGCAAAGACAAGATTTCATAATTTATTTAAGACTGGGTTCATTTAGGTCAATGTGAATTGTTTTTTTATTGTATTTTTTTTTAATTGTTTTTATTGTATTTTTTTCAAATAATAAAAGTTTGCCTTCTTGCTCCGCCACCTTTTGTCTGACATTACAAATCCCTCTTATTTATCAGACTCTCCTCTCCAACTACATGTTATGTTTCCAAATCCCATCAATTCCACAGAAAGGAGCCACCTATACCCCTGACCTACGGTATTACCACCTACCCGATTCTCAGGCACTGGACAGTGGACTGTTGTGCTGCTCAGACAGACCACCATCATCTCCCATAACCTTACAAATGAAAGCAATTTAAAGGTGCAGTGTGTAGTATTTATGAGGATCTATTGACAGAAATGCAATACATAACTATGTTTTCAGTGGTGTATAAAGACCTTACATAATGAACCGTTATGTTTTTATTACCTTAGAATGAGCCATTTCTATCTACATACACCGCAGGTCCCCTTACAGTGAAGTGACCATTTTGCGCCGCCATGTTTCTACAGTATCCCTAAACGGACAATATGGCGGCTGTGTGTTTGGAAAATGACAAATGAGGCATCGTCCGAATTGGCCTAAGCCAGGGAACAAAATTACATAAATGCCACATAATTTGGACAATGTTTTCAAAAGTTATAAACGTTTTAGCAAATAATCTTATATCTCTGGAACACTAGGTGGCGCTGTTTTGAAACTTCTAATGTACGTTCAGAACATGCTGTCGATCGTGCATACCAAATTTTGTGAAGATATGTCAAATATTTTAAAAGATATCGCAATTTATGACAAAATTCAAAATGGTGGTCACGTGGTTCATCTGATAACATATCCAGTACCCACATATTTGGCATGACACGAGGAATTCAAAGACACCAAGATTATGATTTTCTGACAAACCGTTCAGAAGTTATGAGCAGAAATAGCCATTTTCCACATCTCATGACCCATAGGTGGCGCTGTTCCCAACTTTGGCATGAACCCCTAAATCATGAGTCTGATGAAGCGTACCAATTATCCTTTTGATTGATCAAAGTTTGGCCGAGATACAGCCTCAGAACCAATTTTGGGTCAACCTCATTAAGTTCGCAACATCATAACTTTTGAATAAAGATGTATAAAAAAAATCGGTTCAGTAATTTCTGTGTGGCTCTGTTCAAAGGTCATCTGAGGCAATTTTGGACAAAATTGGACAAATTTTGAAGGAAGAGTAGCAAAATAACTGAATACTGTACTTTTCAAAATGGCTACTACTGTAATGGGCGGAGTTTTGATGTGCAATGGTGAATGTGATCCGCATAATGAGAGGAATCAGGTGTACTAAGTTTCAGTTTTCTATCTCAAAGGGTTCAAAAGTTATAACCTTTAGAAAAGTGAATTTTTGAACTGGTGGTGGCGCTATAGAGTTGGTAATAGAGACTCCAAATTTGGTACAATTACTAATTACTAGCATCTCTACAATGTTGCCAAATTTAATAATTGTCCTACTTACAGCCCCTTTGGGGGCTTGGCCCCTAAAAACTAACAGATACAAGAGGGGCTACAGCCCCTTCGGGGGCTTGGCCCCTAATAAGTAAACTAACAGATACAAGAGGGGCTACAGCCCCTTCGGGGGCTTGGCCCCTAAAAATGTATTCCCTGAAAAGACAAGATGTTATTATTTTGCATCATAAAACTAATTGAAAGCAATTGTATTATCCAGTATAATGTGATTTATACCGTAACAGACTAGCTTCATAACTATGCACAGCGCAATTAATCAAAACAGATAAAAACAAAATTAAGAACTATCACTACTGCACTGTTTGTACTTAAAGTGAAGAAAAAATCTGTACACATTTTCTGTAAAGTGGAAATTGTAAAGTTTTACATAGCCCAGAAATATAAAATGAGAATTGAATAAAATGTTTGATTTTATAGCTAAGGGTACAGTAAAAAAAACTTTCACGTTCAAACGTTTCACCCAGTTTGCATTACGGACACGCCACTTTCAATGAATAGGGTATGACTGGAATTCAGTGGCAAGAATTAGCTCATAGAGACTTATGCACATTTATGTTTGTAGATTTACAAAAAAAAATATTGACTGCTGAAGAAGATGATTGACAGACCATTTGCACTGATGGGCCTGTTGTCTTCCAGGCTTTTATGGTTAGGTGTGTAGGACAAATTCCCTCTTACACACAGTGCATCCATGCATGTTCATGGATTTGTACTTGTGTTTTTCCAGATCAGACATGCTCAAACATGCATCTGTAAATTATCAGAATGGCTGCAGTTTTGAGCATGTGCACAGGAGCGACTCACCAGTAATTTTCATTTTGAGCCACCACTTAAAATTATTTATGTTTCTGTGGTTCTTTGTGTCACATACAGGCAAACACAAGAACTGTTTCTTATAGCAAGCCTTTAAATATACACTCACCTAAATAATTATTAGGAACACCATACTAATACTGTGTTTGACCCCCTTTCGCCTTCAGAACCTTAATTCTACGTGGCATTGATTCAACAAGGTGCTGAAAGCATTCTTTAGAAATGTTGGCCCATATTGATAGGATAGCATCTTGCAGTTGATGGAGATTTGTGGAATGCACATCCAGGGCACGAAGCTCCCGTTCCACCACATCCCAAAGATGCTCTATTGGGTTGAGATCTGGTGACTGTGGGGGCCATTTTAGTACAGTGAACTCATTGTCATGTTCAAGAAACCAATTTGAAATTATTCGAGCTTTGTGACATGGTGCATTATCCTGCTGGAAGTAGCCATCAGAGGATGGGTACATGGTGGTCATAAAGGGATGGACATGGTCAGAAACAATGCTCAGGTAGGCCGTGGCATTTAAACGATGACCAATTGGCACTAAGGGGTCTAAAGTGTGCCAAGAAAACATCCCCCACACCATTACACCAGCACCACCACCAGCCTGCACAGTGGTAACAAGGCATGATGGATCCATGTTCTCATTCTGTTTATGCAAAATTCTGACTCTACCATCTGAATGTCTCAACAGAAATCGAGACTCATCAGACCAGGCAACATTTTTCCAGTCTTCAACTGTCCAATTTTGGTGAGCTCGTGCAAATTGTAGCCTCTTTTTCCTATTTGTAGTGGAGATGAGTGGGGTCTTCTGCTGTTGTAGCCCATCCGCCTCAAGGTTGTGTGTGTTGTTGCTTCACAAATGCTTTGCTGCATACCTCGATTGTAACGAGTGGTTATTTCAGTCAAAGTTGCTCTTACATCAGCTTGAATCAGTCGACCAATTCTCCTCTGACCTCTAGCATCAACAAGGCCCGCAGGACACAGGACTGCCGCATACTGGATGTTTTTCCCTTTTCACACCATTCTTTGTAAACCCTAGAAATGGTTGTGCATGAAAATCCCAGTAACTGAGCAGATTGTAAAATACTCAGACCGGCCCGTCTGGCACCAACAACCATGCCACGCTCAAAATTGCTTAAATCACCTTTCTTTCCCATTCTGACATTCAGTTTGGAGTTCAGAAGATTGTCTTGACCAGGACCACACCCCTAAATGCATTGAAGCAACTGCCATGTGATTGGTTGATTAGATAATTGCATTAATGAGAAATTGAACAGGTGTTCCTAATAATCCTTTAGGCGAGTGTATTAGGTGTCTTTAACTACTGTGTAGCTACATTAAAAATAAGAGCAATGTACTTATTGTGTTCATATTGTATTGCAAAGCACAGTAACACTTTATTTTAGTGTCCTTGTTACATTTGTTACATGTATTTACCATAGTAATAATAGTAGTATAATTACATGCAAATAACCCTCAACCAAACCCTAACCCTATAGTAAGTACAGTACATGTTGTTATTTGATATTACTCAGTACTTAAATATATAATTACACTGTGAAAATGACACCTTAAAATAAAGTGTAACCCAAAACACTTTAGCTGCTATTGCGGTGGGATATGGGTAAGGTTAGGCACAGGTTTGGTGGTATAGGTTTAAGTGTGGGTTAAGGTGTTAGGGAAGGGTCATGAGCATAATTATAGATGTAATCACAGAAATTAATTACATCTGTAATTACATGCAGGCATTAAAAAAAAAAAAAAATATATATATATATATATATATATATATATATATATATATATATATATATATATATATATATATATATATATATATATATATATATATATATATATATACTGTATATAACACCCTGCTATTTTGCAAGTTCTCCCAATTGGAAATCATGGAGGGGTCTGAAATTGTCATCGTAATAATAATAATAATAATAAATTTTATTTGTACTGCACTTTACATTTGGAACAAATCTCAAAGTGCTACAGTTAAGATCATTCAAGAAGGATAAAATACTAATAGATTGAATGGTTAAAAGTCATAAGTTCTCCTAAAAAGAAATGTTTTTAGTCCTTTTTTAAAAGTCTCAATAGTTTGAGGTGCCCTCAGATGGTTGGGGAGGGCATTCCAAATCCGAGGAGCGGCAGAACAGAAAGCCCGATCACCCATAGTGCTGAGCTTTGTGAGTGCTCATCTAGTGCTGAGTGCTCATCGTAGGTGCATGTCCACTGTGAGAGACATACTCTAAAAAAGAACAATCCAGAAATCACAATAAATTATTTTTTAACTATTTATTTGTATGATACAGCTGCAAATAAGTATTTGAACACCTGTCTATCAGCTAGAATTCTGAACCCTCAAAGACCTGTCAGTCTGCCTTTAAAATGTCCACCTCCACTCCACTTATTATCCTAAATTAGATGCACCTGTTTGAGGTCGTTAGCTGCATAAAGACACCTGTCCACCCCATACAATCAGTAAGAATCCAACTACTAACATGGCCAAGACCAAAGAGCTGTCCAAAGACACTAGAGACAATATTGTACACCTCCACAAGGCTGGAAAGGGCTACGGGGACATTGCCAAGCAGCTTGGTGAAAAAAGGTCCACTGTTGGAGCAATCATTAGAAAAAGGAAGAAGCTAAACATGACTGTCAATCTCCCTCAGACTGGGGCTCCATGCAAGATCTCACCTCGTGGGGTCTCAATGATCCTAAGAAAGGTGAGAAATCAGCCCAGAACTACACGGGAGGAGCTGGTCAATGACCTGAAAAGAGTTGGGACCACCATTTCCAAAGGTTACTGTTGGTAATACACTAAGACGTCATGGTTTGAAATCATGCATGGCACGGAAGGTTCCCCTGCTTAAACCAGCCAGGTCAAGGCCCGTCTTAAGTTTGCCTATGACCATTTGGATGATCCAGAGGAGTCATGGGAGAAAGTCATGTGGTCAGATGAGACCAAAATATAACTTTTTGGTCATAATTCCACTAAACGTGTTTGGAGGAAGAAGAATGATGAGTACCATCCCAAGAACACCATCCCTACTGTGAAGCATGGGGGTGGTAGCATCATGCTTTGGGGGTGTTTTTCTGCACATGGAACAGGCCAACTGCACTGTATTAAGGAGAGGATGACCGGGGCCATGTATTGCAAGATTTTGGGGAACAACCTCCTTCCCTCAGTTAGAGCATTGAAGATGGGTCGAGGCTGGGTCTTCCAACATGACAATGACCCGGAGCACACAGCCAGGATAACCAAGGAGTGGCTCTGTAAGAAGCATATCAAGGTTCTGGCATGGCCTAGCCAGTCTCCAGACCTAAACCCAATAGAGAATCTTTGGAGGGAGCTCCAACTCCGTGTTTCTCAGCGACAGGCCAGAAACCTGACTGATCTAGAGAAGATCTGTGTGGAGGAGTGGGCCAAAATCCCTCCTGCAGTGTGTGCAAACCTGCTGAAAAACTACAGGAAACGTTTGACCTCTGTAATTGCAAACAAAGGCTACTGTACCAAATATTAACATTGATTTTCTCAGGTGTTCAAATACTTATTTGCAGCTGTATCATACAAATAAATAGTTAAAAAATCATATATTGTGATTTCTGGATTTTTTATTTATTTATTTTGTCTCTCACAGTGGACATGCACCTACAATGACAATTTCAGACCCCTCCATGATTTCTAAGTGGGAGAACTTGCAAAATAGCAGGGTGTTCAAATACTTATTTTCCTCACTGTATATATATATATATATATATATATATATATATATATATATATATATATATATATATATATATATATATATATATATACAGTATATCGTCGCTGCCCGATGAAACTCACGTATGTCCAAAACGCTTACTTTTCAGGAAGTGAAAAAAACACTGTATTTCAAAAGCAGTTGAATGTAGCGTTGTCATACTTGGTACAGCATCTTTACATGTAACCATATTCTTGACAGTGTAATGATATAATCCACATTTGACCAAAATTGAGTTTAAATGGACATACGTGCATATTTTACAGTAACGGTGGTCGATACGCGTTCTTCCGATCATTAATTAGAATGGCAAAGTCGCGTTTCAGCAGAGGAATACGTGAGGAATACATGCTGGATATTCTCAGCCTCTGGCAAGCGGTGATCGCAGTATGAGTGAGGCATGTTCTAGTGACAATCATGACAGTAGCATTACAGGCTATAATTTGATCAGTTTGACTGAGAAAAAAAAGGCTGAATCTTATCAAAGAGACCGAGTTTATTTACATACTATCAAGCAAACTAATCTGTGAAGAACTAGATTAGAACTAAACTGTGGAGAGCTTCAATGTCGTACTTTCGGCTATCCAGTGCTGAGCTTCGATGAAACAATTTCACGAGACCGGCGAGACCAGCGAGATGCTTCCACAGGGCGGGAGATACGTGGCGTGATTGACAGCTTTGACACCAAATGGATATACGTGAAAATCAGATGACATGTTTTCACAACTTTTCATTGGCCATTTAGATATGTGACGCATACTGTATACGGAAATGAACCTGGACATTCAATCCGTCGAAAAATCTCAAAATCGGCAAAATGGACATACGTGGTTTTCATCGGACAGCGACGATATGTACAATGAAGACATGTAAGACAGTAAGTGCATTATATCAAATGATTAATTAAAATGTTAGAACACAGTAGTTAAAGACAATTAATATAAAGTGGGACCTATGATTTACCACTAGAGAAACACTAGTTAACCCCAAGTATGTATTCCAAAGAAACCACCACCTCAACACGACTATTCCTTAATTTTACAATGATATGCTAATCTGTTTTCTCACAACATATACACTCACTTAGTGTGAAGCTCAATCCAACTCTCTCTCTACAGACACTCCAACAGAATGAATCTTCCAGCCATCTTACTTTAACCTATCCAACCCTTGTGAATACCAGCAGTAAGTAAAGGAAATGACTGTTAGGCTGGGAACTGGGTTTTGGGGTTCTTCTCATAAAATGTACTCCTCATGTAGTGACTGTGTGTATGTAAATTCCATCCATTTAACATTAACGCATCCCAGTCAGACTCCCCTGCCAACCATTTCAGCGCCCTGTGGTATTTTCAGGATTTTTAAGCTTCATTAGTGGTTTGGGATGTGGAGGCTGACACTGCACTGTGGAGCGGGGCTGTCTCAGATCTCACACCTCAGTCAACTACAGAGTCACCCTCTAGCGTTTATTTTCTCTGAATCATCTGAGTGCACAACCATCACTATACCCTGACCTAAACAAGAGGCTTTAAACCACACATTTAAAGTCAATGTGAAATCGAATCCTTATTTACTCTCTCATCTTCAGAAAGTTGGTCTTGTTGCTCTTTTTGTGAGTGATTTATTGGTGCATGATATTCCAAAGGGGGAAAAAAAATCTTTAATCAAAATGTAACAACTTGATCTGGCGCTTTTTAGCTTTTTCAACTCCTCCACCTCCAACTCCTTGTCACATAGAGACCACTTTTTATGATCCAATCAATTCCAGATGGATAAAATCAAGTTTCGCCCTACATGTTTTTTCCTCATTGAATATCCTGTTTCACTTTGAAACACATTACAGAAGAAAAAATGGCTGGTTGTTTCAGTGGTCCAACATGTCAAATTCTGGTTGGTCGGGAAACTGTATGATGCCTCTAGTGGCTAAGAAATTTCACATTTAAAGTCAACAACAGAATTCACAACCTCTTTCACTTGACATAATTACTTAAATCATATGTATTAGGAATGCACAATATACATGTCACGTTTTGAAATTTGTTTGTTCATGTTTTGTTTTTGCTCTGTTTTGTTCATGTCTTAGGTCATGAGGTCATGACGTGTTTAGATATACATAAAAGTTTTGTATTGATGAAACTTTGTGTATTTACTAGTTGCCATATCAACATTATTTAGAGAAAAAATTGTGTCAAAATTAAAAAATCTTTGGAAGATATCACTGAACATTTATTTAACAATAGCAAGTTGTTAATTTAAGTATTTTTTTCATGTCTGTTTTTTGTATTTATTTAAAATAAGACAAATCTGATATTATTTTAATCTTATATCCGTTATTTAACAGTTGATATAGTTATTTAATGCTGATCTAACCAGCAGAAGACACAAGCCGGGTTTAAATCCCATTTGCGCAGGTGGGGCATGTTGTAATACTGCGTTACAATGTGCCCCTATTAAAACTATGCTATTCTATTCAATACTTTTATTAATTCTATTTAGAAACCATGAGAAAACGATAAATAAAGACTGAGAGTCAGTAATGTTCAGAAATGCTTAATTATTTTATTTTTTTATCTATGCTGTATAACTGTGTTTTGAGGTGTGTTTGTTGTCAAACTCAAAAATGTGTTTATTTTTAATGATGAAAAATGCCATTATTTAATTTGAAAAAGTTAATAATTGTATTGTATTGACAAAATATTTTTGCTTGTCATGGATATTTTTTTTTATTATATCAGATAACATTTTAAGTTGTCATTTGGTCATGTTACAATATGCCCCTCACATGTTACAATGTACCCATCATGTTGTCACATTTCACTTCCATTCTTTCGGGGTAAATCAAGAAAAAAGTATACTGACACAGTTATGTTCTGTTTGGGTTTTTTGTTTTCATGGACATCAGTTTATTATCATCTGTCACATGTCTTCCTTTGTTCTGTTTTCCCGCCATCATCAGTCACCATGGACACTAATCATCATCTAAATGGTAATCTAATCTAAATTATTTGCAAAGTTGCTATACAGTTTTGTTTTGTTGTGTTTTGTTTTTGTTTTTTGTGGGATCATGGCATAATCTGAATTGTGACTGGATCAGAATGGCAAATTGTAGTGGATTTTCAGAGAATGATTATATGGAGACGGGTTAGAAAAGGATGACAAGTAGGAAAGGAGGAGGGGAAAAAGAATATAAGGATAGTCAGTCGACAAATAAACGAGCATTAGAAGAGGGTGAAGAAGGGCGAGACGCCAGGAAAAAGATTATGACGGAAGAGTTTAGGATCATTCTTAAATTTAAAGTGGGTAATGAAATAACATCAGTAAGCCAAATCACTCTGACGACGGGATTGAAGAAAACAATTGGGGAAATAGAAATGGCGAAGGTGTTGCATGATGGAAGTCTATTTGTGAAATGCAAAAATGCTGAACAAAAAAATAAAGCGATGAAATTGCAGTCAGTGTGTAAAAAAGAAATAATGGAAAAAAGGATAATTGGTGAGAAGAGAGGAGCTAAGGGAGTGATGACAGGAATTCCCATGGGAGAGAATCTGGAAGAATTAAGAAAGATGTTGAAAGGAGGAGTGATCACAGAAATTAGACGACTGTTTATTAGCAAATGGGTACAAATTTAAGGGATACATTGAAAAAATGTAAAAAACATTGAAGGGGTGGGCACCCTGAAGTCCTCAGGGCACCGGGACCTGACTGGGGGGCCTCCAGGGTGGAGCCTCAGGCGGCCATGGCGGGTCGGGAGCCTCGGGTGGCCATGGCGGGGTCGGGAGTCTTGGGGCTATCTGGGCGGGGTCGGGAGACCTGGGCGGGTCTGGAGCCTTGGGCGGCCATGGCGGGGTCGGGAGACCTGGGCGAGTCTGGAGCCTTGGGCGGAGCGGGAGACCTGGGCAGGTCTGGAGCCTTGGGCGGAGCGGGAGACCTGGGCGGAGCTGGAGACCTGGGCGGGTCTGGAGCCTTCGGCAGAGCGGGAGACCTGGGCAGGTCTGGAGCCTTTGGGCGCCTTGGCGGGACAGGAGTCTTTGGGCGCCTAGGCAGAACCAGGCCCCACCCACATGTGTGTCACCCACATGTTTCCCACCCACAGGTAAAAAAATTGCCCCCCCAAAAAAATTGGGTTGAATGGAGGTCTAGTGGAATAGGATGGGATTGTGGGCTGGAGCTGCCCTGCGAGGTGGAGTGGGCTTGTGGCAGCCTGGAGCGGCCTCGTAGAAGCCTGGAGCGGGCTCGTGGAAGCCTGGAGCCTGGCTTTGTGGAATACTGGAAAAATGGAGAGGTAAAATTATCTGGTGTGGGGATTTTAATGCACATAGCACGATGTGGGGTGACCAAGAAGATTTAAATGGAGAAATTTTACATTTATGCATTTGGCAGACGCTTTTATCCAAAGTGACTTAGAGTGCCAATCCCCCTGAAGTAAAGGGCCTTGCTCTCAAGGACACACTGGTGGTGACTGCTGGGATCGAACAAGCAACCTTCTGCATATCAGTTCCATGGTTTAACCCACTGGACCACCATCTCACATTTTAGAAGAGATAATAGATAAAAAGGAATTGGCATGTCTTAATGATGGTTCAGGCACAAGGGTGAATTTAGTAAAGGTACGGAAACCGCAATAGATCTTACTTTGGTGTCACAGTCACTGGTAGGGATAAGTAATTGGGAAGTAATAAGGAAGCACGAAAGGAAGTGATCATTATCCTATATTTACAGAAATTGGAATAGAAAGGGAGATAAAAAAGGAAGAGAGAGTAAGAAAGTGGAAATTTGAGGAGGCAGATTATAGATATATTATAGATATTAACAAATATAGAATTTTAATGAAGTAAAGTTAAAGGAGGTTAGTATTAATCAGGGAATTGAAGATCTCAATGCAGAAATAAGTAATATTATTCTAGGAGCAGCAAAAGAGTCGATACCAAAAAAGAGGTGGTAGTAATAGAAAGAAAATAGTTCCTTGGTGGACACAAGAATGTACAAAGGCAATTAGAGATAGAAATAAGGCGTTTAAAGTTTTGAAAAAAACCCACATAACTTTCAGAATTGAATTGAATATAAAAGAAAGCAAGCAGTAGTAAGGAATACAATAAAAAGAGTTAAAAAGAATTGTTGGAGGAAGTATTGTGAATCTTTAGGAAGAGGTACACCATAAGATCGAGTATGGGGTATGATTAAAAGAATGTCAGGAAATAAAAAAGAGTATGGGTATCCTATAATGAAAGATGGAGAGAAAGTAGTAATAGATAATAAAGGAAAAGCAGAGTTGTTAGCAAGAACGTTTGTGAAAGTACATAGTAATGGTAATTTGAATAATGAGGAAAAGATACAAAGGGAGAAAACAGTAAGAGAAAATGTAGAAGCAATGCAGGATGATATGGACCGTGAAAGTACCATCAATATGATGTTTACAAAAGGAGAATTGAGTAATGTTATAAGTAAATCAGGAAATACAGCACCTGGGAATGATCAGATATGTTATTTTATGATATATAATTTAGGTGATAAGAGTAAATAAATATTATTACAGTTATATAATAAGGTATGGGAAGTAGGGTGGTTGCCAAAAAAGTGGAAAGAATCATTTATAGTTCCAATATGTAAACCAGGTAAGGATCCGAGTTTGGCAGAAAGTTATAGACCAATTGCTTTGACATCACATGTAGGGAAAATTAAGGAAAAAATTATAAATGAAAGATTAAAGTATTATTTAGAGACAAAAGGACTATTAAAAGACTACCAGAGCGGATTTAGGAAGGGACGAAGCACAATAGATGTTTAGAGAGTGAAATCAGAAAAGCTCAAAGTAATAAAGAAAGTATAGTATCTGTATTTTTGGACGTTGAGAAGGCATACAATATGTTGTGGAAGCAAGGGTTAGTTATAAAATTATATCAGCTGGGAATAAGAGGTAGAATGTATAGTTGGATTAAAAACTTTGTGAAAAAGGTGGATAGAAATAAGGATACACTGTAAAAAAAACAACTTGAAAAAAGTTGAAATGACTGACTTTGTTTTGTTGGTTCAGCAAAAATTCACAAGCTGTAAAAAACACAAATTGAAAAAAGTTGAAAAGACTGATTTTGTTTTGTTGGTTCAGCAAAAATCCACAATGTAAAAATCTCGTTCAACAAAAAAAACCATGGTACTAATTTCCCCTAGCTTTTTCTTGTTGACTCAACTTTTGTAAATAACAGTTATACTGTTATTAACTTGAAATATTTTCAGAATTAATAACTGAAAATAAGTTGTCTGTTACACAAAATATTTTTTTAGTTGACTCAACTTGACATTATGTGTTTTCTGGAGAGTTGCAACTAACTATTATTTGACAAATCTTTTGTAGTTGAGCCAATTCAACAATTTGTGACTATTGGAAACAGAAGTACTTAACAGGTTCAGATGTAGAATTTTTTATTGAAAACTTTCCCCATTTTGGTAATGAGCGTTTCCTTTAGTTAGGCAGTTTGACTCTTGGTTTTTATAACAGTGTTTAACAAAGCACTTAATTTGTTGCAAAGAAAGCCGTAAACCAATGATCAGGTGATCTAGATAACAGCATTATAAAGTGGAGTAGTTTACTACTTAATTCCTGATTGAAACTGATTATTTATGATTAATATATTATATTTACCAACGAAAGTTTTATGCAGCAGATCAGTCATTTTTTTCAATTCAGATTTTTAAATACGTTGCGGGAACTTTTTTTTAGACAAAAACCCAGACATCAAGAATCAGCATTTGAATCTCAACAATGGTGACATGTTTCATGCCACAATGCATGCTGGGAGCCATAATTGTAATACTTTGTTGGCTCCCAGCATGCATTGCGGCATTAAGCATGTCACCATTGTTGAGATTCATACGCTGATTCTTGATGTCTGTGTGTGGCAAAATACTTTTGTTTCCCGTAATGTATTTTAAATTCAGAATGTCTGATCTACTGCAACAAAGTTTTGCTGGTAAAATAATATTGTAAAATATTGGTCAGAAATAAGATTATTGATTTATTAGAGTTTATGAGGCTGAAAACTTAATCATCTTGGTTTCTTTCTTAGCAAAAAATTATGTGTTTTGCTAAACACTGTTGCAAAGGCCACACACTTACACAAAGAGGCTAACTGCCCAACCAAAGGAAACACTCATCACTAAAATGGTAATGATTTTCAATAACATTTTTTACTTCTGTTTCCAATGGACAACATTTCTTGAATTGGCTCAACTACAAAAGATTTGTTACAGAATAGTTGCATATCTCCAGAAAACAAATAATGTCAGTTCATATAATTGTTATTTACAAAAGTTGGGTCAAAAAATAAATAAAAAGCTAGGGCAAATTGGTACTAAGATTGTTTTGTTGTTGTAGAGAAGTGTTGTAGTTAGTCCAGTTTTGTTTTCAGTTATTATGAACAAAGTTTTTAATAAAGTTGATAGATCTATAAGTGTAGCTTCATTTGCAGATGATGGCGTTATGTGGGAAAAGGGAAGAAATATAGAATATATAGTGAGGAAAATGCAAGAGGCAATAAGGAAAGTAGAATGTTGGGGAATGGAATGGGGTTTTAGATTTTCAGTGGCAAAAACCAAAGTAGTCTGTTTTATGAAAGGAGAAAATACAGGAACAGATTAAACTTAAGCTTTATGGAAAAAATGTAGAGATAGTGGAATGTTTTATATATATAGGGTTATGGTTTGACAAACTTAATTGGAAAATACATATCGAGAATATTGTTGAAAAGTGTAAAAGAATACTTAATGTCATAAGATGTTTGAGAGGTAGAAAGTGGGGAGCAAATAGGATCTCTTTGAAAGCAGTGTACATTGGATTAATTAGGGCAATTCTTTTGTGTGACTTAACCATAACTTTCTCTGTTTCAGCAAATGGAATGATTTTTGGTTACAAATCTTATTTTGACATATATTTTGGGAAAATGCTTTGAAATGTTTCAAAAACTTTGGGCAAATTCACTACCCTTTCGTTATGTTCGTGGATGAAAACAGTCACTAAATTAAACTGCTGGAAAATTTTATCAGATAAATATTTAATAAATTTTTTTTTTTGCATAAATCTGTGAATCAACCTCAGTCCTGATCAAAACTACTAAATGTTTAAAAAAAAAATCTGGATTTTAACTTTTTGTCAAATTCATAAATGATGTCACTGATTTGGGGAAAAAAACACACAAAATGACTTATTTTCAATATAAAATGTGATCGTGGACTGGATTTTTTTTAACCTTTTATCACAGTCTTGGACATGTCAAAGATCAGAAACAACATTGGCTTTGATGCATTGTTAGTTTTTGTGCAGCATCAGATTTAAAAATTTCTCCCTCATTCTGACCAGAACAGAAAGATGGATCTCGCCTCCATCAACAACGTTGCCCTGATGAGGGGTAACCAACTTTTGAAGGGAGTGACAGTGTACGTGTTTCAGTGTGGCAGAGACATGGACCGCTACGTGTTCCTTGACCTCTGCCATCAAGCCACCTGTGATGACGTCGATAACGTCTGTCTAATGGAGGGATTCCGGTGTGGCCTGGACGAGGCCCTCCACTTCATCATGCCACCCGGCTGGACACTGAGGGGATGCATCAACTTCACGCTGTGGACATGGGAATCCACGGTCACAGTGAGTGAAGCGGAGGGCGACAACACCCTTGTTCAGCTACACCCCACAGACGTCTCGCAGGCCGACCCAGAGCACAGCCCACCAACACCCTGCACCACGGAGACGACAACGCCTGAGTCCCCGCAGACGGAGAGCTTCCGCCCACCGCTGACACGGAGCCTGTGGTGACAGCGTCCACTGCAGCCCCGGAGCCGAAGATCCCAAGTGAGTCTGACCAGGGGTGTGAGCCGGCAACAGCCGTCCCGGAGGGAATGCTGGTGGAGCTTGACACTGGGGAGGACTGGCTCATTGACTGGGACACTGAAGTACTGTCTCCCACCCTGTCCCACACTGATTTATGTGAACTGTCTCCTGTGATCCCTCTTCCTTCTGTGCCATTTGGAACTGCCAGTCCTCCAGCCCTGCCTCAGCTGTCCTCGTGCTGGCCTGTGCCTTCTCCTGTGTTTCCCTACTGTGCGGATAAGCCTCAGAACCAGAACGGGACCATCGGCTCTCCGTCATCGCCTGGGGATTCCCTGACATCGGTTTCGTCTCCGTCGGTCGTCCCACGGAGTTCGTTGACCACGCCCACTCCTTGGCTTCTCCCTCCATTGATGCCACCGTGGGCTGTCGTCAGCTCTGTGCTCTGTGTCTGTACCATCTGGCCACTCCTCCCGTCAGCGCTTCCAAGGACACTCCCTCCAGTTCCTCCATGGAAGCTCTGCCTGCCGACCGACCTGCCTGCCTGTTTCTGCCAGCCCTCTGCCTGCTCCTCCTTTCCAGCCCTTCTCCTGCTCCTCACCCGCCTCCAAAGCCTCAACCGAAATTACAAATCACATGTGCCAAAAAGGATGTTTGTATGTCTCAGACAGTTCAGCAAAGCTTGACAGACTTCAAAGCTTGATGGACAAAATTGCTGATGGCAAATAGGCTTCTCAGCACAGCGATTTGATTGACAGTTTGGGCTGTCACTGATGTATCTGTCAATTGCAGTAAAGTTGTTTATCTAAAATATTGTGCTGTCATCTTGCTCGCCACTCACCTGTTATCCAGCAGGAACAAGGTGTGACTGCATCTAATACCTTTTCTATTATTCATTTGAATTTGTTATGAATTTTTATATCATTATCTACGCATTACCAAGTAAGGCTTTAGGCACATTTCCACAAGATGCACTCCATTTTTAAGTCTATATCTTCCAGCAAATATTTATCATTGTTTATTCATTGCCGCCACATTTTGAAACAGAAGGTGAAACACACTTCATCTGATTGTGTCTAATAGTTACTTTAGACATCAGCATCATTACAGCAATGTCCATCTGCGTCAACTTTGTTCCATCCAATCATTACAGAGCTGAAATCAGTCGGGTGGACACCTCATTCCTCCCCTTGTTGACCTACTTATCTGACCCCGGCCTTTGAAAATGGGCTCTTCCCTGGAAATGCTTGTCCAGTACTGTCACTTTGTCAGTCCCAGAGTCTGAAGAGACAGTGAGGGGAAGGAAAGGGCTTTTGTGCTAAAGGTAGTGCCTTATTTGATGACCTTAGAAAGCTTTCATCAGCTATCAGGCTTGACAGACCAAGACAAAGCTGTATGACTCATGTTCTATAAGGTAAACTGCAGGACAAAGTAGGCAAACCCAAAAAACCTTGGTTGGGTATGTTCTCTCAAAACTGCTCACTTGTTTATTTATTGCACACTATTGCAAATATTTTCAGATAAATTTACACTTTCACCAATATTACTAATATTCAGCTTGTTGCTTTTAACACTTCTACACTACAAGTAAATAGAATAAATGTGATTTTGGCTGTTGATTGCCATGATATTGTGTTTCCCTCAGGGTCACCAGCAATTGAATCTCAGGCCCAGGAATCTTTTTTGCTTTATGATGTCTAGCTTAAAAACTGTGAGTATTGTAAGAACAGGTTGTGTACAGAGAAAGCCTTTAGGAGATGGACATGCTCTGACATGTTATTACATATTATCAGAGGAATTTCACAACAATTAGAGAAGAAATGCGCATTAACAGTAGCTAACTGGTATTTAGAACACTAACAGACTGGGTCTTCCCATCAGGATCGATAAGCTTAGATAAACTCAGTAATGTACTAATGCTTTTTATGCAATAAAGTCCACTAATGCGCACTGTACAAACAGTGTATGGTTTCTATGCAAGCCCTATTTTACTTGCACATTCCTCAGACACCTTGAAAGGGGGCTCCTCTGGACCAGCTTTATCAGTTGAGCAAAAATCTTTAAATCCAGTTGCTTTTCACCAATTGTTTCTCTGAACACTTATGTTAGTTAAAAATGATGCATAAAACATATAGGAAAATATATATATGAGAGTAGCATTGGTATTGTCTGAGGATCCATTACATAATTCAAAAATTCTCTCATAAACCTTAAAGTCTATATTAAATCATATCGAGCCCATTTGCTTTCCTAATATATGTTAGAGTGAATATCTATAAATGCACATTCATCCAAGGTACTTGTGCTTATGGT
The DNA here is from genome assembly GCA_023566225.1 of Romanogobio albipinnatus. Taxonomy (NCBI): domain Eukaryota; kingdom Metazoa; phylum Chordata; class Actinopteri; order Cypriniformes; family Gobionidae; genus Romanogobio; species Romanogobio albipinnatus. The sequence continues at coordinate 30,610,372 of CM042244.1, forward strand.
GATTTTCATCTTATGTGTGAAATATTTGGTTATCTTTGAAAAACAAAAGGGTCCTGAATGGACTTCACATGTTTCACATGTTTCCTGTGTGTTAATGTCAATGTTTACGACATGTCGACTGTCCGACTTCTTCACACTTTTCCCCCTTGTTATTTAACACGGTCAGGCCAGCCTCCACTCGGAAAACAGAGTCAATCTTATCAGGGTTCTGCCCTGGCAGTACTGTCTGTATTGTCTTTGTTTAATGTTTCTCTGTTTGTTTTGTGCGTGAGCACATGGCCAACATAAACAAAGACAAAGCCCTTGTTCTCCTTGTTTCCCTTTACCACGCCCCCTTGTTTTGTCTTTATCTCATACTCATTTGCTAATTGTTCTCACCTGTTCCTTGTGTGCTTCCTCCCTACTTATTGAGCTCTCTTCCCTCATGTCTTGACCGGATAGTTTTGTGCCATATGAAGACAGTTTGCTACACAACAGTACTTGCCCTATTCTTGCTTCAGTCTTTGCTGTGATTATCTGTTACCTTGTTATATTTTTTTGCTAGTCCAAGACTAATGCTGAGTTCACACTGCACGATTTTAGCCCCAAATTTGACTCGCCGACAGGTTTTGCGAAATCTCGCGAGTGACAATCACACGTTGTGAATGATCAAAGACGAGAGAATCCCCGTTTGGCATGCTAAATATCTGGACCTGTCGGTGATTCAAAATCCTGCTGTGTGAAATGTTCTGACGGAAAATTTAATTGGCGATAACCTGCACCCTACATGAGAGAACAAGATACAGGGCGGCAGGAGGTTCGGGGAGGAGTTATAGACCAGAATATGAGTACTATGTATAGATATATTTACAATTATATAAAACAGAAACAAAGCACAAACATTTCCTTGGCCAGCACCAACAGCACCACATTGCAAAATTATTCATTTACCTCCAACTCTCTTTGCAGAACACAATCCTTGCTCCCCGCATCTCCCCAACCATTTCCTCCTCCATCATTTTTTTCTTTTTCTCCTTTTTGCTGCAAATCAGCACACAGACAATTTGGATCACAGGCTTCTTGCGGGCTATCATTTTTAATAACAATTCCAGTCTCGCGCGAGAACTCTGGTCTGACGCACAGGTGATCTCGTATTGTTTCCTTGTCACATCTCATGTGTGTTTGGTTGTGAAACGTAGTTTGTGGACGAGACAGAGTTGTTGGTGATTCTTCCTATTGTAAAGTCATGCAATGTGAAACCCCTGTCGCCGATCCTTTGTGCAGTGTGAACACAGCAGCAACTGAATGCTACCCCAGATAGTCATGCAGTGAGAAAAGAACTGTTCTGACGAATTTGAAAATTGTGCAGTGTGAACTCGGAATAAAATGCATGTTTGAGCTGTCTTACATGAAAGCCACTTGCACTTACATATCTCAAAATATGTCAGTGCCGTGTTTTGTCTCAAGATGCACACCAGTAATGTTTTTTTCTAAGGCACTTTTATAAAAGCTACTTAAAACAGACCTAAGACTTTAAGGGTTTTTAGACCTGTAGATTGTATGCTTTGTTCCGAAACTGGGACTTAATTTTTTAATGTTGTTACAATGTTGCATTCTCTTCTTGGTTAGGTTTGCTTTCATAAGGCAACATTTCAAAGCATTCCAAAATGTGTATAGGCAATTCACATGCGAGTAAAACTGTCTTCTTATTGGTCAGAGTTTCCTCTGCATCATCCATCAAGATAATTGACAAGTTTGCTCCACAAGCTTATTGTGGCTTATTTGTAACGGTCGACTGACACACAAGCAAACACTATACGAATGTAGCCGTCATTACCACATTATTATATAGCCTATATATTGCAGTTAGAGTGGGAAGCAAGGCTTTGTCAGGACAGCATTCTTGCAATGCACGGAGAAGAGCAATTACACAACATTTTAAAATGAAGAGGATTTTGGTTTTCAACTGTGGTGACTAATGTGCTCACTCACAGAATCAGACACAGCTGCTTTTTATAGAACACATTTGCCGTTATGAATTATGATACTGCTTGGTTTGTTGGTCCACTGGGTCGGATTGCTTTCTCACCTCAACTGAACTGCTCCAGAGTTAATTTGCAATCTGGCTGAGAAGTGGGATGTTTTGGTGCGGATTGCGATTGCCATTGTTTGTATACCTAATTTAACCAAACTAAGCAAGAAAACACACCAGGTTCCGAAAACAAATGTTGCAAACGAGCCATGTGTGAAAGCACCCTAAATCTTAACTCTGGAAAGGATACATTTCTGGGTTTGTATGCGATCCCCTTGTCCGTGTGACATACATCTTCCACTATGTTTAACCATCTCTAATGGTCTGTAACTATAAAAAAGCGCTATGAATAATGGATGATCGCCAGAGTCTCTGGTCATTCAGACTGATGAGAATGACTGCAGAGACAGACCACGACTTAAACAGAAGTTTAAATGGATTCCAGTGCGTCAATGATTCTCGTATCATACGTGAGCGCATGACCCTTTTCCACATTGTTTAACCGTCTCATAGAACCACAGTAACCAGAGTTTCTCTTTGCTTTGGTCATTAACTCTATCTACTTTATTTTTTCATTTAGTTCCTCTTCAGTCTTTGGGCCCTATTTTAACGATCTAAGCACATGGTCTGAAGCGCAATGTGCAAGTGCACTTAGAATCCGGATCTACTTTTCCTAGTTTAAGACGTACCTAGTATTTTAATGAGTCATGGGTGTGTTTTGGGCATAACGTGCAATAAACCAATCAGAGTGTCATTTCCCATTCCCTTTAAAAGCCAGTTGCGCTTGCCTCATGGCGGATTCACTATTTACATGGTGGAATTTGCGAGCAGAAAGACTGAATGCCTTTCCATAAAGGAATCCTTTTATTTTTAATATTTAAAAATGTTTGTGTGCTGCTGCGCACCACTGTGTGTGTAATAAGCAGAGTGTATGCACGTTGTGCACCGCCTATAGGTGAATTTGTGAATATAGGTGAATTTAGGTGAAGTTCACACTTACATCAAATTAAATAGAGTAAAGATTATGCGTATTTGGCGTAATTTTGGCCCAAACCCAGAGAACATCTAGTGTTATGAGTTGTCTGCTGTTGGGGTGGGTGGGCTGTGATCGCTGAATCCCTTTGATCAGGAGGGAAGTTTGTGAATTACTTATCTCCGGGGAGGGCGCACCGTAAATCAATTGTGGAAAAATTGGATACCACTCAGGTAGCCTTTGATGGACCCAACTTGGAGGCCCTTAACGGTATTAAGGTAGGAAACAAGTGAGGTGATTGAAAGGAGAGAAAATTTGAGGGAACGGCATGTTATAAGAGAAGTGGCATGCTTTAAAACATCTCCAAGTGGTCACGTAGGATTGGATGGTTCTGGAAGGGAATATCACTGCTGAGGCAGTGGAGAAAAGGTTAGCCAGAGAAACTGAGCTCCTGCAGAAGCAGAGGAAACATCACTGTTGCACCGTGGAGAAAATTAGCCAGAAAAATTGAGCTCCTGCGGGAGTAGAAGGAACAGCACTGTTACGGCAGAGGAGAAAAAGTTAGACGGACAAATGGAGAACCACATTTGTGTAACCAAATGGGACTCTTATTTTAAAATGACTATGCTTTATTATTGCAGGATGCTCCTTCAAATTCGTATGAGGGAGATAAAATATGCTGTCTCTATACAACTGTATTTTTTTTTTGCTATATGTAAATTACCACTGTAATCTAAAAGGTGTGCATCATACCTGACACCTAGATGAACACTTACAGTTGGTTTATGACTGTAAGCCTGTAACAATCACCGGCTGGAGTGCCCTTGAGAGCCACCAGAGGGCACTCCACACATAAGACTATATTCACTCACTAACTACATTTCCCATAACTCACTGCCCGGACTCATCATCACTTATCACTGATCACATTCACCTGTACCTCATTTACTGATTGCATTTCACCTGTGTCTCACCATCCTGTTATTCCCTGTCTATTTATACCTTGGTCATTCATTCACTCAACGCTAAGTCTTGTTTAAATGTTACATTGCAATTCTGAGCACTCTCCTGATTTTCTTGTTTCTTGTTTTTTGATACCTTGCCCTGTTCCCTGGATTACTCTCTTGCCTCTGGTCCCTGCCTGTTTTGTTTGTTTGTTTCTTTGTTTGGACTGCCTGTCTGTGTATGACCCTTGCCTGTACCTTGGATTACGCTTCTGGATTGCCCTCAAATAAAGCTGCATTTGGATTCTCAACCCTTCTGTCTCAGAGCAGTTCGTAACAGAAGACTTAGCCACTATGAATCCAGCAGCACAGTTAATGCGTCTCCGTCAGGGAGATCGCCCCATCGAGGACTATGTAGAGGACTTCATTGAGCTGGCAAATTTGACTTCAATGGACGAGGTATGCCTCATGATATTTTTCAGAGGAGGACTATCTGAGCCGCTCAGTTCTATCCTGCCTTTGCATGATCCTAATTGCTCTCTAAAAAGTATATTGACATTGCATTGCAACTGAGCGGCTCTGCTTTTACAGTGGATATAATGGAGGAGGATAGTGACATACCCACTGCATCTGCTATGCATGTGTCTACGGACGACATTGCCGCCAGTCAAGTCGAGCCTGCAATTCACGCCAGTCCAGCACTTCACGACAAATCTGCCGAAGCCAAGGCAGTACACGTCACTTCTGCCGATCCAGAGACTGAGCTTCACGTCACTTCTGCCGATCCAGAGACCGAGCTTCACGTCACTTCTGCCGATCCAGAGACCGAGCTTCACGTCACTTCTGCCGATCCAGAGACCGAGCTTCACGTCACTTCTGCCGATCCAGAGACCGAGCTTCACGTCACTTCTGCCGATCCAGAGACAGAGCTTCACGTCACGTCTGCCGATCCAGAGACAGAGCTTCACGTCACTTCTGCTGATCCAGAGACAGAGCTTCACGTCACGTCTGCCGATCCAGAGACAGAGCTTCACGTCACTTCTGCCGATCCAGAGACCGAGCTTCACGTCACTTCTGCCGATCCAGAGACCGAGCTTCACGTCACTTCTGCCGATCCAGAGACCGAGCTTCACGTCACTTCTGCCGATCCAGAGACAGAGCTTCACGTCACGTCTGCCGATCCAGAGACAGAGCTTCACGTCACTTCTGCTGATCCAGAGACAGAGCTTCACGTCACGTCTGCCGATCCAGAGACAGAGCTTCACGTCACTTCTGCCGATCCAGAGACAGAGCTTCACGTCACGTCTGCCGATCCAGAGACAGAGCTTCACGTCACGTCTGCCGATCCAGAGACAGAGCTTCACGTCACGTCTGCCGATCCAGAGACAGAGCTTCACGTCACTTCTGCCGATCCAGAGACAGAGCTTCACGTCACTTCTGCCGATCCAGAGACAGAGCTTCACGTCACTTCTGCCGATCCAGAGACAGAGCTTCACGTCACTTCTGCCGATCCAGAGACTGAGCTTCACGTCACTTCTGCCGATCCAGAGACTGAGCTTCACGTCATGTCTGCCCATCAAGAGTCTCGTCCCGCCGAGCCTGAATCTGTTCCTCTTCCTCTTCCCGTGTCTGTGTCTTCGGACAAGATGGCCGACTCCACGCCTGTGTCTCTTGACAAGATGGCCGACTCCACGCCTGTGTCTCTTGACAAGATGGCCTCCGACGAGCCAGTGTCTCCGTACAAGATGGCCTCCGCCGAGCCAGTGTTTCCGTACAAGATGGCCGCCGCCGAGCCAGTGTCTCCGTACAAGATGGCCGCCGCCGAGCGAGTGTCTCCATACAAGATGGCCGCCGCCGAGCCAGTGTCTCCGTACAAGATGGCCGCCGCCGAGCCAGTATCTCCGTACAAGATGGCCGCCGCCGAGCCAGTGTCTCCGTACAAGATGGTCTCCGCCGAACCAGTGTCCCAGGACAAGATGGTCTTCGCCGAACCAGTGTCCCAGGACAAGATGGTCTTCGCGGAGCCAGTGTATGTTCCTCTTCCTGAGTCGGTGTCTGTTCCTGTTCCTGAGCCAGTGTCTGCTCCTGTTCCTGACACAGTGTCTGCTCCTGTTCCTGAGCCGGTGTCTGTTCCTGTTCCTGACACAGTGTCTGTTCCTGAGCCGGTGTCTGTTCCTGTTCCTGAGCCGGTGTCTGGTCCTGTTTCTGAGCCGGTGTCTGTTCCTGTGCCATGGTCTCCTCCCTGGCCACCTGAAGGATCGTCTCCTCCCTGGCCGCCTGAAGGGTCGTCTCCGCCCTGGCCGCCTGCACAGCCTGATCCGCCCTGGCCGCCTGCACAGCCTGATCCGCCCTGCTCGCCTGCACAGCCTGATGCCCCCTGGTCGCCTGTACAGCCTGATCCGCTCTGGTCGCCTGCACAGCCTGATCCGCCGTGGCCTCCCAGCTTGCCGCAGTCTCCAGGTCGTTATCCGCTCCACCGGCCTGGCCCTCCATCCCGCCCCCGGGTCCGGCTCCGCTCCTCCTCCCTCCGTGACAGTTTTAGGAGCGTCTGGAATCCGCTCCTTAAAGGGGGGGCTATGTAACGATCACCAGCTGGAGTGCCCTTGAGAGCCACCAGAGAGCACTCCACACATAAGACTATATTCACTCACTAACTACATTTCCCATAACTCGCTGCCCGGACTCATCATCACTTATCACTGATCACATTCACCTGTACCTCATTTACTGATTGCATTTCACCTGTGTCTCACCATCCTGTTATTCCCTGTCTATTTATACCTTGGTCATTCATTCACTCACCGCTAAGTCTTGTTTAAATGTTACATTGCAATTCTGAGCACTCTCCTGATTTTCTTGTTTCTTGTTTTTTGATACCTTGCCCTGCTCCCTGGATTACTCTCTTGCCTCTGGTCCCTGCCTGTTTTGTTTGTTTCTTTGTTTGGAGTGCCTGTCTGTGTATGACCCTTGCCTGTACCTTGGATTACGCTTCTGGGTTGCCCTCAAATAAAGCTGCATTTGGATTCTCAACCCTTCTGTCTCAGAGCAGTTGCAACAAAGCCATTCTCTTCGAATGCTATTGAAGTTAGAAACGTGTACCAATGTACCAACAATGTACTAAATTTGCGAATATCGAACATCTAACGTCAAGCCAACTTTATGCCAGTCACATCAGGTGCGCAATGGTTCTGTTGTGATAATTGTTTGAAACTATTTTCGCTGCTGAAATAGAACAAAACCAGTCAATCGCTCTATGATTAATTAATCTCCTACGTACATTGCACGCACACCTCTGCTTTGTTGTTTATGATGAGAGTCAGATTTCAGTGAGAACTAAATTCCGGTCTTTCAGTGATGACTAATCTGAACACCGCTGATTATGACATTACACTTCAAATAAGTCAAGTAAAGTCAACTTTATTTATATAGCGCTTTTAACAATGCAGATTGTTTCAAAGGAGCTTTACAGTGTTAAACAGCAAAATAATGCAACAGAATTTTATTCAGCCGTATAGCCATTCCAGAGAAAATGGTGATGTCATCAGTTAATTTCAATTATCATACAGTGACAGTGTGGGCTTTAGATCAGTAATTAGATCAGTAATTTAGTTTATATGGTTAATTTGGTTTAATAATTAGATTTATTTGGATATTTAGTTGAAAAAATTAAGAAAAATGTAGTGGCCCCAACTGAGCAAGCCAAGCCAGAGGCAACAGTGGCAAGAAAACGTCTCAGGTTACAAATGTAACCATTGTTCCCTGAGAACAGGGAACAAGATGCTGCGTCAGCTTTGACGCTACGGGGAATGCCTCCAGCGTGACAGGTGCCTGAAATCACAATCAAAAAACGTCAATCCTATTGACCGGCGACAGCCTATGATGTCATCAAGGTGCGACCAGGAAGTATATAAGGGCGCCTTGCCAACATGACAGTGTCACGATCACACACAGGAAACAGTAAGGTCCAATTGCAGTATCTTTTAAGTCAAGTCAAGTCAACTTTATTTATATAGCGCTTTTAACAATGGAGATTGTTTCAAAGCAGCTTTACAGTTTAAACAGGAAAATAATGCAGCCTAATTTTATTCAGCTGTATAGCCATTTGATGTCATCAGTTAATTTCAATTTCCATACGTTGACAGTGTGGGCTTTAGATCAATAATTAGATCAGTAATTTAGTTTATATGGTTAAATTAGTTTATTAATTAGATTTATTTCGATGTTTAGTTGAAAAAATATAGTGTTTAATAGGGTAATCCATACTCACAACCAGTCCAGGAAAGGGTATAATTCCAAACAGTCAATCCAAACATGAAAACGAACACAAGAAATAGAGAACCAGATCTAGAAAGTGACGTGACATATAACAAGGACTCCATGACAACACAGAACCAAACAGGGTATATATACACACAGATACTAACAAGGTGACGGGAAACAGCTGTGTGCAATGATCAAATGAGTGACAGACAGGATGATGGGAAATGTAGTTTAAGAGTGAATGACACCGTGGGGAAGGAGGACCTCTAGTGGCAACCCGGGGAAACACAAACCCGACACTGTGACATAACCCCCCCTCTACGGAGCGGCTACCAGACGCTTCAAGACACAACTATAAACAAAACAAGAGTCCAGGAGGGAGGTGGAATTGTGGAGGATCAGGGGGAGGGATGGTGGGCCAGGTCCCTGAAGGGGAACAGGGGGTGACGGCTTATCCGACGGCCAGGGCGAAGACTCCCGTTCAGGAGGCCAGGGCGGCCCGCAGAGTTCGGGAGGCACGGACACGGCAGGAACCGCCGGGATGGTCTCTGGCCTTGGGTCCACCGGAACTGGGTCCGCCGGAGCAGGGACCACCGGAACTGGGTCCACCGGAGCAGGGACCACCGGAACTGGGTCCACCGGAACAGGGACCACCGGAACTGGGTCCACCGGAGCAGGGACCACCGGAACTGGGTCCACCGGAGCAGGGACCACTGGAACTGGGACCACCGGAGCAGGGACCACCGGAACTGGGTCCACCGGAGCAGGGACCACCGGAACTGGGTCCACCGGAGCAGGGACCACGCCAGAGGAAACCCTGTGCTCCTCCCAGGCACGCAGGACTGCTGCCATGAAGAATCCCATCACAGCCCTCCAGGCCATGTCAGGACTCGGGACCACCGGAACTGGGTCCAGCGGAACACGATCCACTGGAACTGAGACCACTGAAACTGAGCCCACTGGAACAGAGATGGAGGGAACCTTTCTCCTCCTCCTCCGTCTCGGACCTACTGAGCTAGGGACCCCCGGAACAGGAACCACCGGAACAGGATCCACTGGAATTGGAACCACCGGAACAGGGTCCGCCGGCACAGTCACGGAAAGAGTCTTCCTTCTCCCCCGCTGTTTTCTAGAGAGAGTCGACGCTGCAGTCTCCTTGGAATTCACGGGGAGCCTAGTGGTCTCCTCCGTGATCTGAGCCCACAATGCAAAGCACTGAAAAATGTTCATACGAAGCGGAACTTCTCTAGACTGAGCATGCCTTCTCCTCTCCTTCTCGGTGGCTGGGGAAGAGAGATGCATACCCATACTGCTGGACCTATTCATGATGGAGTCCTTCTGTCACGATCACACACAGGAAACAGTAAGGTCCAATTGCAGTATCTTTATAAGGGTAATCCATACTCACAACCAGTCCAGGCAAGGGTATAATTCCAAACAGTCAATCCAAACATGAAAACGAACACAAGAAATAGAGAACCAGATCTAGAAAGTGACGTGACATATAACAAGGACTCCATGACAACACAGAACCAAACAGGGTATATATACACACAGATACTAACAAGGTGACGGGAAACAGCTGTGTGCAATGATCAAATGAGTGACAGACAGGATGATGGGAAATGTAGTTTAAGAGTGAATGACACAGTGGGGAAGGAGGACCTCTAGTGGCTACCCTGGGAAACACAAACCCGACACTGTGACAGACAGTATCTCATCGTCTGAAGGGACTGTTTCGGCAGGCAGGCCCTGCGGCATGGCACAGCGACGCAGCGTATCGTTCCCTGTTCTCAGGGAACAATGGTTACATTTGTAACCTGAGACGTTCCCTTTCGAAAGGGAACTCGCGCTGCGTCAGCTTTGACGCTACGGGGAACGATATACCCACGCCGCCATGCCGACGGGAGTGCATGCCCATTGGCAGTGACAACTGTCAAGACAAGCAAATTCTGCTGAAATGCCTGAACCACTCCCCTTCTGGTCACATTAGGCTGTCAGTGACAGCGCTCCCTACGGTCATAGCCCAAGCTATCGCCTGAGAAGGAAACCTTCACACACATGAGGTCCTTCCCAGGCCTGCTCGAAGGCCTGGAACCAACCCATTCGACTTAGAAGGGGTTCCTTTAAGGGAACGTGGCAAGGGAACAAGCGAGGGAACCCTATGCCGGTCCTCTCACCGAATGTCACCAGTGAGACCTGACCTGGTGACCCAGTCTGCTATGGGACAAGTAATACGGTCAACCCTGTCTGTACAGTACAGAGCCTCTGGTACTCGCCTCCGAAGAGACATCCCGCTAGGGTGCTGCAAGAAAAGGCAGTGTCATCCACTAGCCGGACCTCAGAGACGGGTTGTCCCGGAGAGCAGCGCTCAGCGAAGTGCTTTTAAACCCTTGCTAGCGAGGGGAGTCTAGCCGCTCGATCCTCGGATCTACCAAGCACTTACTTTAAAACGTGCTTAGGAGGCCTAGAGGCCTTACAGGCTGATCGTACCAGGGAGGCCCCGAGGGCCTACAACCATAAATCAGCGCCCGGTAGCCGTAAGCTCAAAGCAGACCCTCACTTGAGAGGAGCTCATAAGCGTGCCCGGTAGGAAACCATGCCGTAGGCAGACTATGAAGGTCCCGTCCTGCACGGACCGCATAGCCGCAGTGACGTCTCGTCATGCTAGGGTAAGAATATCGCCTTCAGGACTCGCGAACGGCCAGAGACCGGCGCCTGATAGCGGGTGACCACTAGCTGTCAGCGTAAAGCCAGTTATGTGTTCCCGCCTGGGGAACTCGTTCCAACTGGTAACATGTATAGACTGCTCGCGCTTCCAACAGGAGCGCTCGCCCTCAGGTAGGCCAAAAACGGGCCTGATACCTGATCGCAGTCTCGCTAGCCCTCGAGGTAGCTGGGAAGACCAGGGACTCACTTCACCAGGGAGGCCATGCGGGACTACCAACTGCAAAGAAATCGGGCATTCCTCCGTCACAGCCTAGCTGAACGTGCTACTCATAGCACTTCATGCTCATCCACAGCGGCTGGGGACCGGGAGCTGGCTTTCAGGGAGGTACCATGCCTACCACCTGATAGCAGAACGTGCCACTCATAGCACTTTACGCTCACCACAGCGGCCGGGGAGCCGGCCTCTGCTCAGTGACTGGACCTAACCAGGAACCATGAGCCAGAGCGTGCCCTCAGAGGAGGCCACGTGGGCCTACTACTCCAAAGCGAATCCCCTCAGGGAAGTCTGTGCAGCTTGCCTGATAGCAGCCCATGCTACGATCCGTTACCGAACTGGGGACCGGGGATTCCAGGGAGGCGCAATGCCTCCACCTGGTAGCAGAACATGCCGTCCATAGCGCTTCGCTAACCGTCTCACTTCTGCGCCTGAGAAACGGCGCTAGTCGTCTCAGCGCCTGAGAATCGGGAGCTCACTTTCAGGGAGGCAACCGTGCCTACCAACTGATAGCAGAACGTGCTACTCGTAGCACTTCACGCTCATTACCACAGCGACTGGGAACCGGGAGCTTGCCTTCAGGGAGGCCACAATGCCTAACAACCTGATAGCAGAACGTGCTACTCGTAGCACTTCACGCTCATTGCCACAGCGACCGGAAACCGGGAGCTCGCCCTCAGGGAGGCAACCGTGCCTACCAACTGATAGCAGGACATGCTACTCGTAGCATTCCACGCACATGGTGCACTCAATGCTCATTATCACAGCGACCGGGAACCGTGAGCTCGTCGTCAGGGAGGCCACCGTGCCTACCACCTGATAGCTGAAAGTGCTACTCATAGCACTTCATGCTCACCGCCACAGTGGCTGGGAACCGGGAGTTTGCCTCCAGGGAGGTCACTCAGGGAGGCCAGATGAGGCCTACTACCTACTAGCACTCGTGCTAGCCATCCAGTGACTGGGGCCCAGGAACGCCATCCGCAAAGGAGGTCGAGTGGGCCTGCTTACCCAACAGCAGGCCCATAGGGAGGCCCAGTAGTGCCTACCACCTATTTAGCAGCTCGAACCAGCCGTCGAGGGACTAGTGCCTATAGTGTTCCCTCGGGGAAGACCAGGCAGCGCCTGCTGACCACAGCAGGCTCTCAGGGAGGCCAAACAGGGCCTAACTCCTGAGCGAAGGTAACCCAGACCAGGAGCCTACCCCTCAGGGAGGCCTGGTAGGACCTACCCCCCCCGAATAGGGGGTCTGCAGATTCCAAGGATCCTGCCATGACTTTAAGAAGGCTGGCTGCTGCTACCTGGACTGACGGCAGCTGTCTGCTGCTGACGAAGGCTTGGAAATCCAGGTCCCCAGGGCCAAATGACGGGTCACTGCTGATGTTGACACCAGTGTAGAAGAGCCTCCGAGGCCCACTCGAGGGCCAGGGTGTCGGGACTTCCTGTCTTGAAGTCCTGCTGCCCAGACTGCCAGGCTGACCACTACGAACCAGCCGGCTCCTACGCCCACACCTGGGGCTGGCTCCATCCTAGAGGCAGCTAGGGACAACTGCTTCGCCGTGTCCTAGGGCCCCCAGGACGGCGCAGTCTCTCGGGCAGTGCCTACAAACATGGACCTGATCACATTGCCAACAGCAGTGTACTCAGCGGAAGTGCTTAAACAAAGACCCTCTAAAGCGAGGGGAGTACAACTTACGTCACCTGCATCGGGGCGGCTGTCTTACTTTCCATGCAGCGGCCAACCTTGATAGCGAGGGCGTCAGCCATTGGCAATGCTCGGGCCTCAGGGGAGCATCCGACCAGCACCGTATAGACAGAAGGATTATCCAATGTTCAGCTCGACCCGGGCCCTAAAGGAGGTGGAGCAGAGACATAAAGCAAGGGAAAATATCACAGACAAGTGCAATCCGCCGGCCGAACCGTCCTCCAGGAGGAGGCCGGGGGCCGCCAGCAGATGGCGGCCACCATGCTCCGAAAGGCGGAAACAGTCGCAAACCGGCGAAAGACGCTTAATTCCACACCACGACCACTGGCAACGTCGCTGTCTCCTGCAACACCTCGTCTGCATTACTTGTGACCCCAGAACGCAGAGAAGGGGGCGGGCCTTGGCCGGACGACTCTGTAACAAGAGGAGGCTGAAACAAGGATGCATAAACAATGCCATGTTCTTATATCAGAAGACAGGCCAGGGGCGAACGACTTTCATTAAAAGGAACGCCCCCATCCTTGACAAAGCCTAGGCCAAGTGGTGCGATATAAGTCCGCACTAGATCTACTCAGGGCCCGGGAAAGAAATATTATCACCTCTAATAATATACAATGAGGCCCCAAAAACACTTTTCCCAAAGCCCCGCAGAGCTGGGCGCGGATCTTACTACAGCTCGTGCATTAGCGCGTACCCGGTCTTCAGCTACTTCCGACTTTACGCTAGGAAAAACACAGCTCGCCCCCTACACTACAAGCCCTCGGGCAAGAGCGCAATTTAGTTACCCACATAGTGGGGAAAACATAACACGGAGAGGCAGCAGACTCTACTAGCAAAAAGTGAGGCATTCACACACAACCACATAATGTTGCAAAGAAGATCGTTCTTAGTCGCTATTCCCGTCTCCAGCCCTCAGACTGGGACGGGCCGGGGACCTCAGCGGAATGCATGTCCGAACTTTCCCACCACCGCCTCTACGGAGGTGCCGAAAAGTTCAGATGGCGAAACCGGGGCATCAGGGAGAAAGGATTTTTTCTTTCTCCCCGATGTCCAACGGTTTAACCACAGATGTCTCGAAAACCGCGGTCCGGCGCGACTCGACTACCACCTCAGGGGGTCCCTCCCCCTGATCGAGGTCCCTCAGCATGTCCGCCTGGTAAGCCTGCAACACAGCTGTGGTGTGCAAAGCCGCCGCAGCGTGACCCACTAACATGTACGCCCTGCCATTCAGGCGTTAGACCGGCAGGGTGGGAGCCACAGTGTCGCCGGCCGCCCAGAGGCGAGACAAACATAACATCTCGTCTACGGGCGGCCCGACACACACCCAGCCAGGCAGTCCCTCGACATCAGCTAAATTTAGCTTGCCGATGTCGACAGATGCGAGGCTGAGTATGGTTTCTTCCATCCCCTCGAGATCTGCTGATGGAGATCAGGAAGGAATGGAAGACTCCCAGGAGTTGGGAGGTCATGGGCGGAGAGAAACCGATCGTCCAAACTGTTTGGACGCTCAGCCTTTCTCCTCACGCGCCGCAAAGGCAGCTGCAGTCTACCCGCAGCGCGTTCCATGACTTCCAGCAACTCCCCGTACATGGGACAGGATGGTTTGAAAAGCTTCAGCATTTTTAACTGACTCACCCATCCTCTGCTCGAGCCTCTTGTGATCTGGATCGTCCTCAAGAACCATAACTATCTCCAAGCGACGAGCCAGATCCAGATGCTGAAACCTCTCCCTCCTCGAGAAGAGGTCCCACCGAGAGCGGAGCGTTTCCAGAGGACAACGCTCACAAATACTTTCACAAGAGGTTCGCAAACCTCTCGAGCGTGCTCTTCTCCCAGACAGTAAACGCAAAGTGTGTGTGTATCCAAAGCGCAAGATACACGTTCAAAACACACCTGCAGAAGTGGCGTTCTCAGCACACTTCATTGTTATCCTTCTTGTAGACATTTCACGTGAAGACAGGCAAAACAGTCCCTTCAGACGAGATGAGATACTGTCATGTTGGCAAGGCGCCCTTATATACTTCCTGGTCGCACCTTGATTACATCATAGGCTATCGCCGGTCAATAGGATTGACGTTTTTTGATTGTGATTTCAAGCACCTGTCACGCTGGAGGCGTTCCCCGTAGCGTCAAAGCTGACGCAGCGCGAGTTCCCTTTCGAAAGGGAACCAAAACCCCATCAGGTGACCTAATGGAGAAAAATAAACCTTGGGAGAAACCAGGCCCAGTCGGGGTGCCAGTTCTCCTCTGGCCAATTAACAAACAGCGTATGATTATTATTCTGGCAACTTTACAGGTCAGAGGTCATAATAGATCGGAATATTCGAACAATCGGAGTCATCACGCCGGAGACGGGTTTATTGAGGATGCCGTGTCGACGAGGCAATTTCAGGGGGAGGCTAATTGACACGGTCTCTGTAGACACTTCAGGATCATGCGTTGGTCATGTCTGGGTGCAGGTCCACCATCTGATCTGGATACGGCCCGGATACGGCCCGGATCCGGCTGACTGCAGTAAACCTCGGGATAAAACAGAGAGACTATCATTAGCGTAGATGCCATTCTTCTGATGATGTCACGAGTACATCAGGTGTTATGGGAAGTGTTCCCGGTTCCGGCTGACCGAGTTAATGCAGCCTAACAATCATTTAATTGAAAAAGTGTTTTATGTGTATGCCATAGTAAAGAGATGTGTTTTTAGTCTAGATTTAAACTGACAGAGTGTGTCTGCTTCCCGTACAATGTTAGGAAGACTGTTCCAGAGATTAGGAGCTAAATAGGAAAAGGATCGACCGCCTGCAGTTGATTTCGATATTCTCTGTATTATCAACTGGCCAGAATTTTGAGATCGCAGTAGACATGATGGAGTATAATGTGTTAAGAGCTCGCTCAAGTACTGGGGAGCTAAACCATTTAGTGCTTTGTAAGTAATAAGCAAGATTTTTAAATGTATGCGATGTTTAATAGGCAGCCAGTGCAGTGTTGACAGAACTGGGCTAATATGGTCATACTTCCTGGTTCTAGTAAGAACTCGAGCTGCGTTTTGGACCAGCTGGAGTTTGTTTATTAAGCCTTGAGGTCATGAACGCATGAACTAACTGTTCAGCATTTTGCACCGAGAGCATGTGCCGTAATTTAGATATATTTTTAAGATGGTAGAATGCAATTTACAGATGCTAGAAACGTGGCTTTTAAATGAAAGATTGGTATCAAAGATCACACCCAGGTTCCTCACTGACGACGAAGACTTGACAGAGCAGCCATCAAGTGTTAGACAGTATTCTAGGTTACTACTTGTGGAACTTTTTTGTCCAATAATTAAAAAATATTTTTTTTCTGAATTGAGTTGCAGGAAATTACTGGTCATCCAATGTTTTATATCAGCTATACATTCCTTTAATCTTGTGAATTGATAAGTTTCGTCAGGGTATGAAGAAATATAGAGCTGAGTATCGTCAGCATAACAATGAAAACTAACGCCATGCTTCCTAATGATATCTCCCAATGGTAGCATGTACAGGGTGAAGAGCAACGGTCCTAGCACTGAGCCCTGCGGTACTCCATACTGAACTTGTGATCGGTGTGACATCTCTTCATTTACTGCTACAAACTGATAACGGTCACAGAGGTATGATTTAAACCATGACAAAGCAATTCCACTAATGCCTACATCATTTTCGAGTCTATTCAAAAGAATGTTGTGGTCGATAGTATCGAATGCAGCGCTAAGATCGAGTAACACTAATAGAGAGATACAGCCACGAACGGATGATAAGAGTAAATAATTTGTAACTCTGATGAGAGCAGTCACAGTACTATGATACGGTTTAAATCCTGACTGGAAATCCTCACAGATACCATTTCTTTCTAATAAGGAACATAATTGTGAAGACACTGCCTTTTCAAGTATTTTTGACAGAAAGGGTAGATTTGAGATTGGCCTATAATTGACTAATTTTGTAGGACCAAGTTGTTTTTTTAATAAGTGGTTTAATAATAGCAAACTTAAACGTTTTCGGTACATATCCTAATGACAAAGATGAATTAATGTGTGGCGGAGGAGGCGTGGTTCTGCGAAGTCTGTAGCAGGAGAGAGGGACCGCGGAGACGAGCGGTGAGTAAGTAGGTCAAGTGCAGATCACTAACACCTGTCTCTCGTTCCAGTAATTGGCGTGGAGAGACCGTAAAAGCAGCGGTCGGGAGAGAGAGAGGGAGAGAGAGTTCAGGACTGGGACTGACACACACGGCTGAGGCTATATACTGAGAGAGAGTCTGGAGTTTGAACTGACGAGTTATTGGAAAAGTGAATGAGTTTGAGTTTGATTGCGCCGAGCGCTTGTAACAGTTTGAGGATCGTAAAGATCAATAAAGTGCAGTCCCAGTCAAGCCGACCCCGTCTTCTTCCTTCCTTCACCACACAAAGGGTTTACTACATAATGATATTAAGAAGAGTGTTGATCTGAAAATTCAGCTTTGTCCCCGTTATGATTGAATCACAGGATCGGATACCAGTCATTTGTCAAGAGATCTCTTATTTATTATTTTTATATGTCAGACATAGTAGAGACATTGAAAAGTTATTGTCTCATGCCAGCTGTATGTTTCTCCATTCCTCCGTTTCTCTCCCTTCTCCATCCTCCCTTGTCCCTATCTCCCGTCTCTCGTCTGAGGCAGGACACTCAATTTGAATGTTATATACTACTAACAGAGGATCTCACTAGGAAGAGACTTCCTTAGAAGGAAGAGAAACATGCGTCCTATGTTTAAAATAGAGCGTATACTCAACGCTTACATATGTTGCACAATCCACTTTCCTTATAAAGAATCAGTTGACAATACATCATGGAACAGATGCATGCTACTGTATGCATCAGTGGAAACATGTTCTATAAGTATGCACATTCCTGTAACAAATATAGCTCATCCATGTCTCTCCTTGGGACACATGTTCAGAAACAGCCTGACTTTACATTGTACATTATACAAATAATTATGAAAAATAATAAAACATAATAATACTAAATAAAAATAACATTAAACAATAAAATTTCAATCTTCAGTCCCTCCTCTGGAACTACGACAGTCAGTTCCACACCGTCACCCCTCCAGTGGCCATCTAGTGGAGCAATAGTGAAGAAAAGGAAAGGCAAAAGAAATAAAAACAACAAACAGAAAACAAACAAAACAAATAACCCGACCTATGATATGTCCCCGCATACTATGTGTTATTTATCATCTATGTGTATGCATTTAAAAATATACCCCAGTCACCTGAGAAAGGAAAAATTAATGAATCTTCGCCAGTACCTGGACTCATTCGGCTGAATTCCTCCAGTTCCTGGTCAAAATAACAAACTAACATAAACGTTGATATTAAAGAATTCTATCCCTTGGGGTTGTGAATCAGTCAGCAGGTGTTGATTGTTTGTGAGTTGTGTAGTACATATAAATAATCCTCTATTTCACTCTGTATTTCCCATTCTCGGTTTTATCAATATTTTATATTGAGAATATCTTCATCTCTTATCAAAGCATGTCTTGAAATGTCTGTTCATTATTAATTTGTTTAGAAAAGTAAACTCAGTTGTTTTGTATTAGAATGATTCCAACAATCTAAAATAAGTTATGCTAAGATCTTGCTAAGGTTTTCTTTGGTTTAAATGTTGAATTAACTTAACCATTGTTATCCAGAACTTCTCTTAAATCAGCAAAAGCAGTCTTCATCTTTAACCACCACCATGTCTTGGAATTATCCTGTCATGTCTGATGATCTACAGGAGTGAAAACTATGATAGAGACATGTTAGTTCAATATCACACTTTCAGAGATTCCCATTATGCTGAATATTAAACTTCTATACAATATTTGCACATAAGGCAACAGGCAACCAACTTCATGTTCCTGATATAAATTAAGATTTTTTTTTTTTTTATGAATTACAATCCCTCATGGTCTCAGCTGGTTCTTGAAAGCCCATTCCCCTTAGCTCTTTATACCGTAAATGATCTCCTTTCCCAGGGTGTCATCCCCTGGCATAGTCACATAAAGTTATGGACACTTGTCACAATGAAAAACAAGGAATGTGGTTGCTGGTGATCTGGTATGGAGGAGCTCACATTTCTAGGGCAGACTACTGTAACTTCTCAGCTCTCCCTTCAATGATGCTGTTGGCCTTACAAGCATCTTCTCACTCTCATACACATCTCACAATCACACCACCCTTCAGGAGATGCCCAATGGCGGTGGTAAAATCTCTGTCTTAGATTGTCCCTTTTTGGCCAAAAGAGAATCGTATCCGTCATTGAGAAATCACCTCATGCCCACTGGTAACCACTCTTTCCATTACGAAACCTTTGACAGGCGTTTTCTTCAACATAATCATGGAATTGCATTCAAGAACCATCAGAGCCAGTTGCAATGCCTAATAGTTTCAAAACATGGAGACAGATTAATGACAGCACTATTAATCACTTAAATCAATTAGTTATTACAACCATCCGTTCAGAGTAAAGTTCCTCTTTATTTGTAACCGGAGCCATCGGCCCTGTACATGGTGAAGACAAAGATGAGACAAAGAAGTTACTGGTCATAGAGTAACTAATCCCAAATGATAACTTATATCATTTAAGGTCTGTATTTATTTAAAAGATTGAGTGAATGAGTTTTGCTTTAAACATTTAATTACCAATTGCCTAGTATCATTTCTTTAACATCTCTGTGTCTATGATTTCCCACTGAAACACTGTGCTTTACTATAAATAACGTATCACTCATAGCACAGGCTCAAATAGCATTCAGCTGTCTTTGAATGAGAGAGAAACCAATAAAGCAAAGTCCAGAATGCCCCAGGACATACATAGTTTCATTCTACAATGTTTCGATTGCATCTTTGTTTATATTTGTCTTTTCTCCTTTTTTTTCTTCTTTTATATATATATATATATATATATATATATATATATATATATATATATATATATATATATATATATATATATTAACACCATACATTTCTGTCATTTGATCTCATCTAGAAATGTATCTTGCAGGTGCTTTCTTTGTTTGCAGCCATTTTGCAAATCATTTGTATGTTTCTCTATGTGAACTAGAGGAACAGCAGGCTATCTATTTATAAGTGTGTATGTGTGTGTAGAGAGGAGGGTATAGGGTGAATTCCAAAGGGAGGGGCTGCTCTCGCCTTCTGAACACTTGAGAAACTCGAGGAAAGGAAAAAGAAACAGTTAAAAGTTAACTCATATATTTTCAATTGTATTTTACTTTAAAATTCAGTTTAACTCAAATAATTTTTCTTTTCAGTTGAACTCAGATCAGTCTCCTCCCCAAATATTGAACAGCTTTACTGTCAAAATCAGAAGGCCAACGATTCTAGCCACTATTATTCATAAAGGTGCCTTTATACTTTAACGTTTTTAAACGTTTTAGGGCTTTCTAAAGCTGCACTTCCTTTAGCGCAGACCCGCCACTTTAAACCGCTTTAACCTCACAGCTCGTCGCACTTCCCCGCACTTCTCCTAAGCACGGCTCTTCGTGTGAAGGAACACTTTAGAGATTTTTCCTGTCTAAAAATAAACAAAACAAAATAAAAACTGCAGTCTCGCAGTTCCGACCACTTCACAGTCACAACGAACTAAATCGCATTATGGATTAATTATGGATTTTCTCCGGAAAATTTGACTAAATGGTCTTTTGCACAAAAGATCCACTTTTACCCAGCTTCATTCAATATTTTGGAGGTCCATTGAACAACTTAAATAAGTTGCATCAAATTAAATTACTTAAAAGTTAACTATGTCTGACACACGTGTATTGGCAACACAACTGGTATTTCAAAATTTATTTTTAGCAGTTTCAGTCACTGTCTCAACAGTATATATATCATCAGGCAGACTTAGAATCTTTAAGAAAAAGAAAATGTCTTACCTGATGAATTGATTGAGACAAATGTCTGAAATGCAGATCCTGTTCATGTGACGCCAACTGTTGATCTGAAAATTCAGCTTTGTCCCCGTTATGATTGAATCACAGGACCGGATACCAATCATTTGTCAAGAGATCTCTTATTTATTATTTTTATATGTCAGACATAGTAGAGACATTGAAAAGTTATTGTCTCATGCCAGCTGTATGTTTCTCCATTCCTCCGTTTCTCTCCCCTTTCCCCTCTCCCCTTTCCCCTCTCCCTTCTCCCTCCTCCCTTATCCGTCTCCCATCTCTCTCTCTCTCGTCTCCCGTCTCAGGCAGGACACTCAATTTGAATGTTATATACTACTAACAGAGGATCTCACTAAGAAGAGACTTCCTTAGAAGGAAGAGAAACATGCGTCCTATGTTTAAAATAGAGCGTATACTTCATGCTTATATATGTTGCACAATCCACTTTCCTTATAAAAAATCAGTTGACAATACATCATGGAACAGATGCATGCTACTGTATGTATCAGTGGAAACATGTACTATAAGTATGCACATTCCTGTAACAAATATAGCTCATCCATGTGTCAGGGTTTGTGGAAGGGATGAAGCGAGGACTCAAAGATGCAGAAAATATGGGCTGTTTAATGTGGATAATAAAAATAAAACAAGACAAAAACAAACTACCCCGCCTTGACTTGGAGCAGGGAAACATGAGGTAGATAAGACGACGATTCCCCACTGGACTGAAAACACAAGGAGATTAAATAGGGAACAAACAAAAGAGGGTAACGAGGGAGGACAGGTGGGGCAAATGAACCAATAATCAGGAAACAAGTTGGGCGGGGTTAGACAATAGACATGAGCACATGGCACAGAGAAACACTAGACAAGATATGTGCTCACACCAAACATGGCATGAACATGCAGCCAATGAGAACTCATCAGCTGCATGTTCACACAAAACATGACAACATGTCACTAGTCACGTGCTACACAACACAACACATAACATGAAAGCATGCGGCCGATGAAAACACGAACCGCGTGCTACACAAACACACACGGACAGAAGAGCGCATGCTCACACGACAAGACAGAGCGCACGAGAACGAGCGAATGCTCATTCCGTGCGCTCGACAAAAAACAAACACGGAGCATGAATGTCCGAATCCCAACACAAAACTGAAACCCAAACTAGACCGATGTGCTGGGATCCGAACACCACGCCCCCCACACAAACACAAGGACAGAAGAGCATGCAGCTCGAGCATGCTCAAAGCTGCGCGCTCACACAAGACAAGACAAACAATACAGGAGTGTCAGGGCTCTGTCACAAACCAAGAGTAAATTAGACCGAAGTGACAGAACCCTGACACCATGTCTCTCCTTGGGACACACTTTACATTGTCCATTATACAAATAATTATGAAAAATAATAAAACATAATAATACTAAATAAAAATAACATTAACCAATAAAAATCTTCAAAGAGGATCTATGACCTCTGGTAGCATCTCTTTTAATAGCCTAGTCGGTACAGGGTCAAGCATACATGTTGTTGATTTTGATGATTTAATGAGTTTAGCCAATTCTTTTTCTCCTATAGCAGTGCATGAGTGTAATTTTTCCTCAATGACACTACAATGCTCAGTCTGATGTGATACTGTAGTAGACGGCTGCATGGTTACAATTTTCTTGCTAATATTATTAATCTTACATGTAAAGAAGTTCATAAAGTCATTACTGCTGTGCTGTTTACAAACATCAGAAGTTGAAGCTTTATTTTTGGTTAATTTAGCTATTGTATCGAATAAATACCTAGGGTGCGATCATGCGCTCTTTCCACAAATTACGAAAGACCTCTAGTTTTGTTTTCTTCCAGCTGTGCTCCATTTTTCTGGCTGCTGTTTTAAGGGCCTGAGTGTGCTCGTTGTACCACGACGTTGGACTATTTTCTTTAATCTTCTTTAAGCGCAGGGGAGCAACTGTGTCTAAAGTACTGGAAAAGAGAGAGTCAATAGTTTCTGTTGCAATGTTACACTTATATGCTCAACAGAATTGTGTGTGATTGGTTATAATGCGCATCACGATTATAACAGATGCCTTTTGAGAAGACCCACCAAAGTGGCTAGCGGGAGTGACTGTGTTACACGCCACAGTTGAAATCCACCCACAAATGGCGGGTTGGTGGTTGTTAATGTCAAGCCCTGTATACAACATACAATAAATCACAGTAAAGAAAACATTGTCATTATTCATAGGAATTTGCTTGGCATAAATGTGCACTATTCATTAATTGGGAACTGCTCTGATCTGAAGCATTCTGAAGCATTGTTTGTGCATTCTGAAGCATTGTTGTGTAAGCTCGTAGAATGCTTAGAATCTGAAACGTGAAGCTCACATTTATTTAATGAAATAGCCTTTGAAGTTTGCAGTATCATAATATGTTTTTCTATCCCCAAAATATAAGATGGCTTAAAATAATCATTAATACGTATGGTATACAATATAGCCTACTGTAAGGTATTGATGTTACATTTAAGAAAATAGGTGCTCCAAAAAAACATTGTAGCTACAGTTCGCACACGTCTATTTTTAGTCGCAAATGCGAGTATGGTCGCACTGTGTCAAGCCCTGTGTGACCGAGCTTATGTGAGCATCAAGTTGAGAAGTATTGAATCAAAGGCAGTGATTATCAGCTGGTTCCAACTAGTGGCTGATTGTTTGGCGTAATATACGCTGTAGTTCCCTTTCAAGGGAACTCGCGCTGCGTCACCGCTTTGGGAACGCCTCTGCGTGATTGTGTCATGAAGCACTTATGTCATCAGTCCAATAGAGAAACGGAACGTCATAGGCGGGTGACGTCATAGACCCAGAAACTATAAAGCACACCGGCAAACACACGCCGTCAGCTTCTGTTGCCTTCAACAAGCGCTCTGTGTCATTGTTCCTGTCATTTCTGTGCTGTGTCTGAGTTCAGACTTTCTTGTTTTCTCTCACAAAGTTTGCACTCACACTGACAAAAAAAAGAGAGATTATGGTGAGTGAACAGCACTTCAGACAATGTGTTCCTCCCTGCTCACGCTACATCACGAGCAGGGATACACATTTGATGTGTGTTGTTTGTTTGGGTGAGCAGCACGCGCAGTCGGCACTCGAGGGTGCCGGCTGCGAGCATTGTGAGGCGCTGCCTCTTCGCGTGCTGTGATCCCACCAGGCTCTTCGAGGAGGGCGTCCTGGTTTGTGTTCTCCACGGCATGGGTCCCGCTGCTGCTGAGGCTCTGCAGCGACTTATGTCATGGGGTTCGCAAAAGGATCTGTTGGACGGGCTTGAGACGGACCCTGCCCTATCTCAGCCTTCACCCGGCAGATCTCTGGGTTCGGGAGCCTGCACTGCGGATTCTCCTGCCCGGGGAGCGGCCGTGGTGTTAGAGTTATCTTCCTCCGAGGAGGTTGATATCTGTAGCATCGATGCAGGGGGTGAGGACTCGCCACTTCATTCCCACTGCATATTTTCACCCCGCATACTTCCGTGTACAGCAATATTGCGGGGCTGAAAAGACACGGTTATGGTCAGATGCCTTGGGTTGAGCAGACGCTTGCAAGCCATCTCTCACCCGAGTCTGCATCTGCCATAAAGGCTCTAACTTTACCCACAAAACCCCTATAAGTTACATCATCTTTTGTGGGCAAAGCGTACTCAGCAGCAGGTCAGGCCGCCGCATGTCTGCACACTATGTCCTTCTTGCAGGCATACCAGGCTGATCTGCTTGGAGACCTGGGTGAGAGCCACGAGATCAGAGTCAATACCGTCAATGAGCTCCGATCTACAGCTGATCTCGCTCTCCGGGCCACCAAGGAGACGGCCAGATGCGTCGGCCGTTCTATGGCAGCCCTGGTGGCCACGGAGAGACATTTGTGGCTCAATCTTACGGAGATAAAGGAACGGGACAAAAGCTTTTTGCTTGATGCGCTCAAGCAATTCCTTCCCCGTAAACCCCAGGTCTCGTCTGCTTCAGCAGACGCCGGGAACAAGCTCCTCCCATAGAGCGCTGCAAAAAGTGAGTGTCGCCACTCGTACACCCCCTCTGAAAGGGTTGTCGGGTGCGCGGCGCTCACAGGAGCAGCCTTCTATGCCCAGGGCTGATCTGAGGACAGTCATTGTGGTGACGAAGGCTGCGTCTAGAAGTCCTGACGCCTCTGGGCCCAGGACAGCGAGGGTGATCCCCTCCGTGTACAACAGTGAGCACTGTGCTCTGTGCTCAATCCGCCAACCCTGCCCGAGTGCCAAGGCGTGGAGGGGCCCCATCTTGGATCTTTGCGTCCTGAACCGAGCCATGGCAAAGCTCAAGTTCAGGATGCTAACACTCAAACAGATCGTGTCTCAGATCAGGTCTGAGGACTGGTTTGTCACGATAGATCTCAAAGATGTATATTTTCATATCTCCATCCTTCCGTAGCACAGGAAGTTCCTGAGGTTAGCTTTCAGGGGACAAGCGTACCAATATCAGGTGCTTCCTTTCTAGCTCTTTCACCCTGCACAAAGTGTGTGGATGCTGCGCTGGTCCCCCTGCGTATGCAGGGGATCCGCATACTCAATGACATCAACAACTGGCTGATACTAGCGCAGTCAGCGCATCGAGATGTTGTTCTCGCGCATATGAGGAGGTTGGGGCTGAGGCTCAACTCCAAGAAGAGTGTTCTTTCTCCTGTGCAAAAGATCACTTATTTCGGTGTGAGTTGGGATTCGGTCTCTATGCAGGCCCGTCTGTCAGAGCCTCGCATAGGGTCGATCCTCTCAGCCATGAAATGGGTGAAGCTAGACCAGCCTCTCACTGTAAAACAGTTCCAGAGACTGTTAGGTCTGATGGCAGCCACATCCAACGTGATTCCTTCGGGCCTGCTGTTCATGAGACCATTACAGTGGTGGCTCAAGACCAGGGGCTTTTCCCCGAGGGGAAACCCCTTTCGCGTAATCAAGGCAATGTGGTGGTGTCTCCGCACCTTGGTTATGTGGAAGGACCCTTGGTTCCTGACCCAAGGCCCATCCCTGGGGGCACTGTGTCAGCGTGCGGCTCTGACCACGGATGCCTCCCTGACGGGTGGCAGGAACACCAGCGTTCGTAGCACATAAATTGCCTGGAAATGTTGGCGGTGTTTCAGGCCCTGAAACACTTCCTGCCACATCTCAGGGGCCATCATGTGCTTGTACGCACAGACAGCACATCGGTGGTCTCCTACATCAACCATCGGGGGGGGGGGGGGGGGGGGGTTTGGGGGGGTTAAGGCCCCGTCGCTTATACAAGTTGGTGGCATTATCCTCCTCTGGGCTCAGGGAAAATTGCTGTCAGTTAGGGCACGCCCGGAGCTGTGGAAACTGTGGGCTTGGGCTCTGAGAGGGCCCAGCTCATAAGTTCCGGGCTCTCAACCGAGGTTGTTGAGACCATTCTACACTCCAGAGCTCCCTCTATGAGGAAACTTTACTATCTAAAATGGAGACTCTTCACCTTGTGGTGTTGAGATCACCTGCGGGATCCAGTTTACTGCCCTGCAAGCATGGTGCTGGAGTTTCTGCAGGAGAGATTCTCTGCTGGGTAAGCTCCCTCCACACTAAAGGTGTACGTGGCGGCCATAGCAGCTTACCACACTCCTTTGAGTGGAGTTTCTTTAGGGCGACACCAGCTAGTAACCCGTTTCCTTCGTGTAACCTTGAGACTGAGACCTGTGACACGCACCAGGGTGCCGGCCTGGGACTTATCCTTTGTCCTCAAGGCCTTTCCGAGGCTCCCTTCGAGCCGCTCGAGGAAGTTTCTGAGAAGTTTCTCACTCTGAAAACTATATTTCTTCTTGCTATATCTTCCCTTAAAAGAATAGGGGACTTGCAAGCCCTCTCTGTTGCACCCTCGTGCTTGGAGTTTGCCCCGGGTATGGCTAAGGCCTTTCTCTCTCCGAGGCCCGGGTATATTCCTAAGGTCCTCACTAATCCTGTGAGACCTATTGTGCTCCAGGCCTTCTGTCCTCCTTCTTTTATGACGTCAGACCAGGAAAATTTTTATCTGCTTTGTCCCGTTCCCGCACTAGACGCCTATGTCCACAGAGCTGCCCTGTGGAGGAAAATTGATCATTTGTTTTTTTGTTACGGGCCTCCCTCGAGAGGGGGTCCAGCCTCAAAGCAGAGAATGAGCAAGTGGGTGGTCGAGGCTATCTCACTTGCTTATGTGGCGGCCGGACAGCCCTCCCCTTTAGCTATTCGGTCCCTCTCCACTAGGAGTATGGCCTCCCTGCAGGATGTTTGTGATGCTGCGGGGTGGTCCTCGCCTCATACTTTCTTCAGATTCTACGAACTGGATGTGAACGCTACTCTGGGGTCTCGGGTGCTCGACTCTTAGCTCATGCCACAGGCGGGCATCCAGACTCGCATGGGGACGTGGGTATTCTGCTTTCTGAAGAAACTGACGGTGTGTGTTTGCCGGTGTGCTTTATAGTTTCCAGGTCTATGACGTCACCCGCCTATGACGTTCCGTCTCTCTATTGGACAAATGACATACGTGCTTCACGACGCAATCACGCAGAGGCGTTCCCAAAGCGGTGACGCAGCGTCTCGTTCCCTATTCAGGGAACTACAGTTACAGACGTAACCTAGACGTATTGTCATCATTTTAGTGATTTAGTCTTAAAATACCTTAATTTGCTTTACCAGCAAGTATATGTATTGTTCATCACTACGGCAACCGTGTGCGCATCCATGATGAACGCACTTCTCGTGTGTGAAAAGTATCTGTCTGTAGTACACATAGAGGTGCAAGATTGCAAGAAAAGCTTAATGTGTGCCGGTAACAATACATTATTTAAGATAATTTCCTATTTCTTAAGACAGGAACTGTTGTAGTTTCCCCTGTTGCAAGTCTGTGCAGTGTGCACTCTTTACACTGTCAGAGCGCTGATTTCGCAGTTGACTCTTTCATCATTGTTCCAAAAACACCACATTATTAACATACCTTTAGAACATCGATTATTGAAATTTGTGAATCGATTAGAAATGTTAGACAAAAAATACTGCGCTATTGACTTTAGACCAGGTTTTCAGACCAGCGAACAACATGGGCGAACAGATGGGTTCGAGTGCATTTGCTATTTAAACAATGTGGCGTTGGACAAGAAAATGATAACTGCGTCAGGTTGAAACTAGCAAAAAAAAAAACACTTGCGTTGCATTGCCTGGCATCGTATTGAGCTGGGTATATATATACCCCTTTTTCTCTTAGTCTTCAACTTTTGTCCTTTATTTAGTTTTTATAACCTTATTTACCTTTTAGTTTTAGTTTACTTCAGTCTTTTCTCTTATCTTATTTAGTTATTATTTTTTTGTGCTTTTTAAAATTTTGTTGGTTATCATCCTGGATCTCTTTGTCTTATGTTGCTGTTGTGTCTCCTGTAGTCCTGTCGTGTTGGTGTGCTGGTCTTCTCTTCACATCCCCTGTCTGGCTTGGTACCCTAGATATTCCTAGATACCTCTGCATGGCTCTCACTCCCCTTGTCTCCATCCTGCTGTTTGGAGCTTGTGTCTAAACTCTACTCCCCACCTGTGTCTTGTGTTTAATATAGTTCTGTGTACCTAATTCTGCTCTTGGGTCCTCTCTCACACAATTCCTGACAAATCTAGTCCCCACATTGGTTTGCGGTACTCTTATATATTAGGCATAATGGTAAAAGCATGGGAAAACTGATCTTCCTGCTAAAAGTGATGCCTGACTGATATTGAATTTCAAAGTAAAATAATAAACTAATAAACAAAAAAGAAAGTCCCTTTTTTAGTCCCTTTCAAGTGGCTCAAGAGTCCATGGAGGAGCTGTTGAAGGATGCCATGGTAAAACCGGAAGACTTTTCATCCTTGATGATGCTGAAGGGATGTAGGGCCTCTATGGGGCCACTTGAAATGTTGACCAGGGCTGGATTTCCCAAAAGTATCATAAACCTATAGCCTAGAAATCTAGACGCACCCTAGTGGCAGCAAATATAATTTGCAGCCAAGGTCGCAACTAGCAACTCTCCGTTGGCTTGCGATATGGAAAAACCAAACTCTAGTCAGGCCAAACACACCATGAATAAAGTCGGTGGGCAGGCTTAACATAATGACTGCAGAGTTGCAGCAGTTCCACCTGCTATTTGAAAACAAAGAAGCTGGCGAACTGTGGTCTTTCGAATCGGCTTTGGCCGCAGCTCTGGAAGACTTGGAGTTAAGCTTTTCTTTGAGAATATAACAAAGAACGGCACTGAAGTCATTCTTAAAAGAGGAAGATGTGTTCAGAGTTTTGCCGATCGGAAACGGCAAAAGTTTAATCTATCAACTAGCTCCGCTTCAACTTCTTTGTTGCTCTGGTTGGTTGTAGCGCTATCCTATTGTGAGCAGAGGGAATTTGAAAGACAACCGTTTATCCCGCCCTCGGATTGAGCCCTGCCAATGGTGTGTTCCCAGACCCAACATCTTGATGTGGGTCTGGCATGTCGGGCTAATAAGCCTAAGTAAACTCAGCAAAAAGGAAATGTCCAGGATACTGTATTTTAAATATATTTTTGTCAATGCTGCATTGTATGCTCTGTAGCCATCCCATGGCACCTAGGTTCTTCTTTAAACATTTTTTTTTATTAAACATTTTTTTTTACATCAATTTTAAAATAAAAGTGAATAGTTTTATATTTGCTATGATACGTTAATTGTGAAGGGAAGTAATGCTGACAATATTAAGGACTGAATATTACCTTAATCTGAGTTTGATTAATTGAATCTTGGATCTAATTTGATCAAACCTGTCAAAATGGTCAAACAACTGACTGACAAAAGAAAATAAAGAACGTCTTGGTTACGAATGTAACCTCTGTTCCCTGAGAACAGGGAACGAGACGCTGCGTCGGAATGACGCTACGGGGAACGCCTCGGTGTGACAGGTGTCTGAATATATAGGGGCGCCGTGCCAACACAAACACATCTTCTCGTCTGAAGAGACTTTATGGCAGACAGGCCCCGAGGCATGGCATGCCTCAGGGCATCATTCCGTCTCATTCCCTGTTCTCAGGGAACAGAGGTTACATACGTAACAAGACGTTCCCTTTCGAAAGGGAACTCGCGCTGCGTCGGAATGACGCTACGGGGAACGATATACCAACTCCACCATGCTGAGGGGAGTGTCTGCCCACTGGCAGTGACAACTGTCAACACTAGTAAATTCAACTGAAAAACCTGAGCCACTCCCCCTCAGGTCACACTGGGCTGTCAGTGACAGCATCCCCTATGGTCATAGCCCAAGCTATACACCTAAACGGAGCCTTAAATGCCACTGCATGAGGCCCTATCTAGACTGCTCAAAGGCCCGGGACCACTACTTTAACAGAAGGGGTCCCTTTTAAGGGAATGTGGCTAGGGGACCCGAAGGAACCCCAGCCAAGTCACTACCCGGGGAACATATTCACCCGAGTGCCACCAGGGAGGCCTGACCTGGTGCCCTACGTGTTTTGGACACTTCGGTTTGGCCAACCCTGTCTGTTCGGAAACAGAGCCTCCGGACGGTGCCTCAGAAAGGCATCCAGACTAAGGGACTGAACAATTGGCAGTCCTTCTCAACCCGGACCTCAGAGACGGGTTATCCCAGAGAGCAACCCTCGGCAAATCCCTTGCTAGCGAGGGGAGTCTTCCTGCTCAAATCAAGGACCTAACAGGTACATGTGTTTCAAAGCAATAGGAAGGCCGGAAAGGCCTATGGATCGGTCTAACAGGGAGGCCTCACGAGAGGCCTGGGACCGTCTGACCGGACTCAGGCGGCTGTGTACTCATAGACGACCCTCAGTGAGGGGAGCACCTGAACCTGCCTAGGCGGGTAACCCACAGCTGTAGGCCAAGCTACCAAAGGTTCTCTTACTACAGAGGACTGGTAACTGGGAAGTGCCTACACTTGGGAACTTCGCCCTCAAGGAGGCCCCATGGGGCCTACTACCTGATAGCAAGTTTCTCAGGGAAGCCTAGAGAGGCCTACTACCTGACAGCAATTTATTCCGGCTCCTAGAGCATTGAAGCTTCCCTTCAGAGAGGCCTGGTGAGGCCTACCACCTGCGAGCGGTAAATGCTAAACCCCAAGCAGCTGAGATCACCCCTAGGGATACCCAGTGCGGACCTACTATCTGATAGCAGTTCATGCTAGCTGACCAAGTGACCACAATCTGGGCGCTCGCCCTCAGGGAGGCCTAATAAGGCCTTCCACCTGATACCTTGTTAGGCTGCATACCCGGACGCCGTATGTCGGTGCTCACCTCCAGGGAGGCCTGGTTAAGGCCTTCCAACTGACAGCAGGCCTTCAGGGAGGCCTAATGAGGCCTACAACCTAATAGCCAGCAGGCTAGCTGTCCGGATGTGAAAACATCGGTACTTGCCTTCAGGGAAGCCTGGTGAGGCCTCCTACCTGACAGCAAGGCTTCAGGGAGGCCTGGTGAGGCCTACCACCTAACAGCCTGCCCGGCTATTTAACCAGAAGCCAGCATCGGTACTTACCTTCAGCGAGGCCTTTTAACTGATAGCACGCCTTTAGGGAGGCCTGGTAGGGCCTTCCACCTGACAGCCGACCTTCAGAGAGGCTAACTGGGGCCTACCCCTGATGGTCAGCCAGGCTACTTTTCCTGACGCCGTACATCGGTACCTGCCTTCAGGGAGGCCTGGTGAGGCCTACTACCTGTTAGCATCAAACATGCTAACCGTCAAGTGACTGAGATTTAGAGCATTCCTCCAGATGGGCCTACTAACTGAAAACAATTATGCAAATTGTCAGAGTAACCAAAATGACCC
Organism: Romanogobio albipinnatus; assembly: GCA_023566225.1. Taxonomy (NCBI): domain Eukaryota; kingdom Metazoa; phylum Chordata; class Actinopteri; order Cypriniformes; family Gobionidae; genus Romanogobio; species Romanogobio albipinnatus. The sequence goes on from CM042244.1 coordinate 30,641,972, forward strand.
TGGGGGTTTGTCTTCACGGAGGCCTGGTGAGGCCTACCACCTGATAACAAGTCAGACTAGCTGTCCGGATGTGGAAACATCGGCACTCGCCTTCAAGGATGCCTAACAAGGCCAACTACTTGATAGCAAGTCATGCTAGCTACCCGAGTATCCAACTCTGGAACTCGCCTCCAGGGAGGCCTGGTGAGGCCTGGTGAGGCCTACCACCTGGTAGCAGGTTTACAACTGACTGCTATGAACACCTTGACAGTTAGACCACTGGCTGACTAATAACTAGCCATTACACTGATGGGGACCCGCCCTCAGGGAGGCTACGTAGAGCCTACTAGCTGGTAACAAGTCTTCACAAAGCCAATGTCTCTGGGAAACATATCACACCAAGTCACACAAACTGGGGCCGCCCACAGGAGGCCTCTTTGGGCTAGCTACCTGATCGCAGCTGCTATGCACCCAGACATAGAAAAATGGGCTGGCTCTGACCGCGCAACTCTCACGTGAGAGGAGGCTGATAACACAGGGATGGTATATGGACTCAAATTCACGTAGTGAACAGCCAGAGGTGACCTCCAACATCTCTACAGCCTAGGCCAACTAAGCAGACATACCCAACTGAAGCTCCAGCATCAGTCTCTAGTAAACACACTCTAGAAGAGACAAACTACTCTAACCTGTGGTAGCTTAGGGAACCGAAGACACACAGTAACAACCCCCAAGTGGTAGCAAACACACCATTCACCCGGAAGGAAGTTCTATCGCTTAGAATTCCGCCAACATTTCAGAGGAAATGAGCGGCGGCCTACACCCTCTCACCCTGAGAGGAGGCCTAAGTTACAAACATATGACACCATGAGCGGCGGCCTGCCCCGCAAAACCACAGAGGGGAAAGCCAACACACACTCACCTCCACAGCCCAGAGCCTGGCGCTGTATTAAGCCACCTACAGGGGAAAACTTCAGTTAACTCCTCCTTCCTAATGGTTGCGTAAACCCACACTCTATACAGGGAACAAAGGTCTGTAAGAAACACATATTATAGTGTTATCACACAAAATAGACCACTCTCACCTGCGGTGTGTAGAGCGAACACTCACCACACAGTTCTCATATGACCGCGGTGTTCTACCGCCCTTGCATGCCTGAAAGGGGCGCTCTCACTGATCAAGCCAAGGCGGGCCGCCCCAGGCCTGATGTAAGAAGCGCCTGGAGAAATGCTCTATGAAGAAAACTATGAGGGATCCTTCTTCCTACGGGAGTCCCGCCTCTTTTGCGACCTACTCCTATGAGGGGGCGCACGAAAGGCAATACTGGCACTCTGGCCCTGTCTCCAGCCCTCGGGCCATGACGGGCCAGGCCCTCCCGCCTGCCTGGGCGCGGATCCGAATCTCAGCGGTACGCAGGTTAAACGCTGCCGAACGTGCCTTCGCCTCTCCAAACTTTTATTGAAAAGTTTGCAAGGCAAAACCGAATCGTGGAGAAAGGAAAGAGCTTTGTCCACGATTCGGTTTTGCCTTGCAAACTTTTCAATAAGATATCTGCCGAGTTCGACCACAGACGTCTCTCCGAGGCCACCATCGCCGTCAACGATCAGCCGATTGCGGCAACTGCTTTGCTTGGTGGCACGGAGTGCTAGACCTGTGGTGCAGCGCCGTTCGACCACTGCATCAGGGGTTGAAAACCTAACCCTGATCGAGATCCCCAGCAGATCTGCCTAGTACGCCTGAAACACAGCCATGATGTGAAAAAGCAGCAACAGCCTGACCTTCTGCCGTGAATGCCCTGCCATTAAAGCACAATGTGATTTTGAAAGTTATATGGCAGAGTCTAAGCTCTCAGTGTTGATGCCCAACCAAATGCACGAACGTTCGCAAATGTTCCTCGCCAATTGGTAACATCAACACATATCCATATTCCCCTATCGTTTGAACGTTTTTAAGCGCTTTAACTTCACTGATGTCGATGAATATTGGGCCGAATATGGATTCTTCCATGCCCTCTCGATCTCTGTAAGAAGATCAGGAAGGAATGGAAGGCTCATCTGAGTCGATGGTTTATGGCCAAGGAGAAATCGATCGTGCAATCTATCACGAGCAATCTCTCCTCTAACGCGCCAACATGGCAACCGCAGCCTGCCTGCAGCACGTTCCATAACATTCATCAGCTCAGCATACACAGTCAGGGTGACTGAGAAGATTCATACCACTCTCACCAGCCATCCCTAAGAGCACTTGCTGATAAGTCTCGTTAGCCGACTATATCCTCTCGCGACAATCGGCGAGCTGCATCTGAGAAAACCCAGGATGCATGCCAGCGCTCAGCCTCGGCATGAGCGGGACAGAACCATCCAGTCCCAGATGCCCAACTCTCTTCCCTCAAGAAGAAAGCCAGACTAGAGTGGAGCGATCTCAGATTGAAAACCGCTCACACTTACACACAAACAACTTCATATGAACTGACTGTGCATGCTCTTGATCCCAGGCAGTAAATTCACACTCGTGTGTATTAAATAAGGAATTTTTATTACCTTAACTCGTATAGCACTTCAAACAGACAGTCCCTGAAGACGAGAAAGATGTGCTTGTGTTGGCACGGCGCCCCTATATACTTCCGGGTCGCACGATGATGACGTCATGGGCTGATGTCAGTCAAAGACTTTGCCGTGATTCGATAGTAGCTTCAGACACCTGTCACGCCGTGGCGTTCCCCATAGCGTCATTCCGATGCAGCATCTCGTTCCCTTTCGAAAGGGAACTGAAAAGTAATTTGGATGCTCCATGTAATTAATTGCTCCATGTGGTTGGCTGATGTCCTTTTCAAGAAGCAGAAACTCATCTAAGAAGTCCAAAATAATACTTCTGCATCATCTGCTGCACATGCATCCCGTACAAAAGATAAATATACTTCATGTTCATTTTATTAAGTATACTATATGTAGTACATATAATAATATCAATGTACAAGTACAAGTATGCACAAGTATTTTTGTAAGTGTCCTGTTTCAATACTACTTTGGACTAAATTGGCCCACTTTTTAGTCTATAAAAGTATAATACTTTTTACTTTAAGTGTAACAGTAGTGAACTTTGAGTACACAATTAGTTTACAACTATAAGTTTTTTTCATTTGTACTGCAACTATACTACAAGTGAACTACTAGTTTAGTAGTTTTATACTGCAAATATACTTGTACATTCTTTAGGTGAACTTAACATCCTACTTATCCTAGTTTACTATTTATATATGTTTTTTGCACTTTAAGTATACTACTATGTTTTATTTAGGTATTAATGTTTTATAATTGAAAAATACTACTAACTGTACTTTAACTCTTGCCATTTAAAAAAAATCTTCATGCATCAAATCACATTTTTGTCAATGACTTTGTCCAGACCGGATTTAGAATATTAGATATTTTCTTCATATAAAGATTAAAAAATATATAGTTTTGACCATTGACCTTATTTATCACCTTAAAACACATGCTCAAACTACACAAATGTCCTTCCAAATTTCTCTGTGAAAAACTACAGAGCAAAGAAAGTTATTTTCTTATCTGTTCCTCATTCACTCCTCCTTAGTAATTTATACAGTGCTCTCATGCTGTCCTAAGACCTTTGGTAGGGGTAGGAGTGAAAAGAGCAAGACCTACATCAAACACCTGAGAGGGACTGCTACAGGTATTTCATTGTTTTCTGTCCTAACATTATCCTCTGGAATTCAGAAAGCTCTTATAGATTTAGTTCAACAACAAAAGGCTGTTGTCAGTGAGTAATGATAAATGGAGATTTGACAGGTTGATTGCAAAAGCATTTAACAATGTCTAGCAAAACTTTCACATTCCATAAACAGTAAGGTAAGATTTGTTATTAGAGTATTGTGTTTAATTTAAAAGCTTTTAAATGTCAGCCTGCATGAATGTGTCATGGCTCTGAAAATGATTGTTTATTTTGTATCTTTAATTGCTGAATCCATTGAATTAGACATTTTAGAAGCTGTAAATTAAACCAGTGTTAAGTGTGTCATTTCTGTGCAAATAAAAAACAGTGTGATAAAAAACAGGGTTGTAAAATAGGGTTCCTGTCTGCTATTGTTTGGACAATCACATACTCCCACCCCAAACTATGACATTTGTTGAGGTTGAGGCAGTGTTCAAAATAATAACAGAACACAGTTTTGGCAATCACTTAGTGTTTGCAAGGAATCAATATACAGGGTATTTAATTGTAGTTAACCTGCATATTAAACTGAATTTTAAAATTACACAGCTATGAATTAGCTGATAAGCACATTTTCAGACAATACTGGCCTCTAGTGGTTTTACTTCACAACCATACATCAGCTTAGAACAGGGCTCTTCAACTCTGGTCCTAATCAAACACAACAAAAAAATTTATTCAGGATTACTAGAAAGTCACAGGCAGATTAGTTTTATTGGGATTTGAGCTAAACTCTGCATGATGGTGGCCCACCAGTACCAGATTTGAAGAGGCCTAGCTTAGAATAACCCCACTGCTCAGACCTGTTTTTTTATAGACAACCAGGAAAGTAAAAGTGATTATTTATATTTTTAAAAGTAAATTGCTACTACAGTAAAACTGTCTCTTTCCATTGCTATAACCTTGAACAACTAAATCATTCTCTTAATGCCTTTGCCTGCTTGCAGCATTTAATTTCTTCATGTATCCTATGCCTCAGACCTGGTCCCTTGAGATAGACCTAAACTGACATTTTTTCCTCTCAAATCACACATGTTCCAGGCAGTGAGTCAGCCCCTTACGAAACAGGAATATGAAATATACTGCACAGCCGTCCGCCTGCTGTGAAGGAAAGTGAGACAGAGCTAGTGGATTGATGGGACACTAGTCTCAGCAGTGGGTGATATAAGACAGGATGCGTATGACTTTCTGTTTTTAAGTCAGCTCTTGCTCTCTCTGCTCATCTGCTCTTGGAAAAAAAGTTTATTTTATTTCTGCTGTTTGTGAAGACTGGAATGTATTCATGTCATCTAGGGAAATTATTAGTTCAACCTTATGAGTCATGAGAAAAAACAGGGTTGTAAAACATTTTAAAGCAGCAAAGTACGGTTTTCCTTTTTTCTGATCCTGTAGATTTTTATTTATTTTTCTTTGTGGATTTGTTTTTGACTTTTTGACGAACAGTTTGGCAAAATAGAAAGACTCTGAAAATCTGAAACAATCGCTAGAATAGAATCTTCTTAATCTTACTACTGTCACCGTTTGAGTTTGTTTAGTCTTGTTTAGAGTTTGTTTTTGATCCTGTTCATGTCTGTATTTCTAGTCTTGTTTTGCTGTCAGTGTGTTTATTGGTTCTGTCACTCTCAGGCCCCGTCCACACAGCAGGGGTGCCAGAAAATGTCTGTTTAAAGGTCCCGTTCTTCATGATCCCACTGTTCAAACTTTAGTTAGTGTGTAATGTTGCTGTTAGAGCATAAATAATACCTGTAAAATTATAAAGCTCAAAGTTCAATGCCAAGCGAGATATTTTATTTAACAGAAGTTCCCTTTCAAAGCCTACAGCGAACAGCTGGCTTGGACTACATCCTGGTACTTCCTTCTTTAATTACGTCAGTAGAACAGTAGAACAGACTAACCTCCAGACTAAGATTTGTTTTAATAAAACAAACAAAACCAGTAATCTTTTTTGTTTTGTTTTATTTGTTATTTGCAAATACTGTACATCCTGTGATCAACATTTAACAAAGCACTTAGCATTGTTAGCAGCATTCTTTTTTTTTTTTTTTTTTAAATGTAACTGATTTTCTCCATTGCTTAAATTGGTTAAAACTAACCAACTTTTCCATAAACAGTCTTTACAGTGAGAATGACAGCTTTTTTAAACCCTGTATAAAGTACTTTGAAATGTACACAATTTGCATAAAAAAAAACAAAAAAAACAACAACACCAGCATTAATACTGCTCACTCACTCACTCACTCACTCACTCACTCAAGATAACAGTCAGCCACAAAATACAAGCAGAAAGAACACTTTAAACATTACAGAATAGTATACAAACAAATTGAATGTGTATGAAACAGAAAGAAGCAGGCATGCAAGATGCTGTCTGCAACATTCAAAGTTTGCAATATTTGTAATCAATAAAAGAACCTTAGGATTTAAGGACTGCTGTTTTTTAGATGGCTTCTTCTCCACTTTGGTCCCCATATCTGGATTTATCCTGAAAAGGCATCTGTGAAGACAGAAATACACTTGAATATAGTGCTACAAACCATATAGTGCTTTTTAACCATATAAAAAGTATTTAAACTATGCAAGAGATGTGACACGAACACATCTAAAGGGATAGCTCACCCCAAAATAAAATGATCATCATTTACTCACTCTTAAGTTGTTCAAAGAACCTGTATTCATTTCTTTCTTCTGTTGAACTCAAAAAAATATAGATTTTGAAGAATATTTGTAACCAAACAGTTGATGGACCTCATTGACTTCGGTAGTATGGAGAAAAAAGAAATATTATAAAAAATACTATGGAAGTCATTGGGATCCATCAACTGTTTGGTTACAAACATTCTTCAAAATATCTTCTTTTGTGTTCAACAAAAGAAATTCATACAAGTTTGGAACAACATGAGTGCGAGTAAATGATGACAATTTTATTTTGGGGTGAACTCTCCCTTTAAGTATCTCCCATTAAGCAAGTGTGCGTACAATGGCTGTGATGCGTTTCGACAAACAGTGTTAATATTTGCTGCCAGTGTCAACATCTCCATAGATCATAAAGGTAGTGTTACACTGTGTCCTAACTAACCGCGATGGCAACACGCAATGATTCTATTTTAGAAATGGTTTCTATTTTTCTGCAACATCATGGCTGGAACAACAAAACACAAAGTATGGCAATAATAATCTCAGGTAATGTTTATGTGATTTATTTAATGTTAAAAGTGTGCAATTTGACTTTGAATATCATTTAGTGTTCCCAGCCTTGTAGCCATACTACCTCAGGTCTTACAATTACATAAATGGAAACAAGAATGTTCAAACTGTAAACAAACAAGTGTATTTTATGACAAAGATTGTTTTAGTAACTAATGTATTTTTAATAATGTTTAAATGGTGTAATATTTGTGTAAAATAAAATAATAATACATTTGATTTATTATGTTCTTATCGAGATTTCACGAGTTTGTGTGCCCATATAATCTTAGTGAAAGTGGTAAACAGATTTGGCTTGCTGTCTGCTATAGAGGGACTCGGAGAGGATATTCTACCCTAGCCCCCCAAAAACATAAATGCAGAATCAGACAGCAAGCGAGAATTCTGGGATTTAAACTGATCACTTAAGGAATTTTCATAATTATTTCAATAGTCTATAAGACCCCCAAAAATTGGAGAACAGAAGGAATGGGAGACTGCACTGCAGCAGCAGTATTGAGGTAGGCAGGTCACTGCTGTGGCGGTTGCAGCGGCAGTATCAAATTGGTGGAGAACTGCAGCGGAAGTATCAGGCGCAGCACTGCAGTAGTAGTATCAACTGGCGGAGCACTGCAGGGGCAGAATCAGATGGAGCAGTACGGCACAGCATCAAATTGGCGGAGCACTGCAGCATCAAATTGGCAGAGCACTGCAGCGACAGAATCAGGCATAGCAGTGCGGCAGCAGCATCAAAATGGCAGAGCACTGCAGTGGCAGCATCAATTGGAGGAGCACTGCAGCGGAGGCATCAAAATGGCAGAGCACTGCAGCGAAGACATCAAAATGGCAGAGCACTGCAGCGGCAGCATCAATTGGCGGAGCACTGCAGCTGAGGCATCAAAATGGCAGAGCACTGCAGCGGCAGCATCCAATTGGCAGAGCACTGCAGCGGCAGCATCAAATTGGCGAAGCACTGCAGCGGCAGTATCAATTGGAGGAGCACTGCAGCAGCAGTTTTAATTGGAGGAGCACTGCAGCGGCAGTATCAATTGGAGGACCACTGCAGCGGCAGTATCGAATTGGCAGAGCACTGCAGCATCAAGCGGAGCACTGCAGCATCAAGCGAAGCACTGCAGCAGCAGTCTCAAATTGGTGGGGCACTGAAGAGGCAGTCTCAAATTGGCTGACACTGCAGTGGCAGTATCAAGCGATACTGCCGTGCTCCGCCAATTGATACTGCCGCTGCAGTGCTCTGCCAATTTGATACTGCTGCTGCAGTGTTTGGCTTTACTTGATACAGCAGTATTAAGTAAATACTGCAGTAGGATTGCAGTAGATATGGTTGAGATATGAGATGAATGAAGAAATTGAAAGAAGGAAAAAGTTGGGAAAACTGGTTGTAGGAGGAATGGAATTGTTTAAAAGCTCTACAAGCTGTCCAGTAGGATTGCAATGTTCTGGGTGAGATGGCATAAAATATTGAATCCAGAGATGAGGTGTTACAGTTACTGGAATATCAATTCTGAATAGGGAGGAACTGGGGTTGGAACTGGGTCCACCTCCAGGGCTAATGCTCTTAATTTCTGCTAAAATCTGGGAAATGTAGAAATCAAGCTAAAGCTCCTCTCTCCTCCCGAAAAAGTTTGTTGGTGCCTCAGTGACAACTTTTTATAGCATCAAACAACTAACTAAAACTAAACTTATTTTAAATGAACAATTGAAATAAAATCATAGTGATAAAAACTGCCTTAAAAAGACAGAAACCAACTTTGGATAAATATATATGAAGTGTAATTTGATTGTTTAGTTTAACTCGTGTCCATTAGAATCCACGGAGGGGCGGGACTTATGAGCTATACTGGGACCAACCACCTGGGGCCGATGGAGGCGCGGAGGCTTCAGTTATTTACAGGAGTGCTGCAGGCTTGGTGGAGACAGGTGATGGATCCACAGTAATGGCGTTGGGAGGAACTGAAAGAGCAGATGCAGTTGAGAGGAAGGCGAGGAACTATTGAAGCAGCAGAAGCTGGATGGAATAAGGTTGGAGAATAGAACACTTGGGGGGGCAACCCCGCACTTGGATCGGCTCCAATGGCAGCGGAGAAAGGAAAGAGGGAGGGGCATGACCGTCTGCGAAGGCGGCCTCATGCTCGGGTCTGCTCTGATAGCGGAGGAGAAATGAATGGGAGGGGGGGCATGACCATTTGCGGAGGCAGCCTCACGCTTAGGCCTGCGCCGTTAGCAGAAGAGAAATTAATGAGCGGGGGAAGAGAATCGTGAAGTTGCGCTTTTGAATTCCTCTGGGAGAAATGGATACCCGTGTTGGATAACGCTTGCATGACCATTTGCGGAGGCAGCCTTACGCTTTGGGCCTGCTCCAAAAGCGGAGGAGAAATGTATTCCATTGCTAGATGGATTTAACTGAGAATAAAAGGAACAGAAGTATTGGAAGCGTGGACAGAAGAAGCTATACTAACCTGTGGGAGGAGGAAAGGTAACAGTCACTGTCGGAGAGGCTGTGGAACTCCGAGCAGCCGCGGAACAAACTGCGAGCAGCTGCGGAACTAATGTCTTCGGCAGCGATAGACTGCCGGCCGGAATGAGCAGCGGACGAGAAAAGCTAAGGCGGTGGCGGCTGCCGGCTGAAACTGAGGCAGACCGTATGGATTGTGCAATTGCTTGCGTTGATGTTTGCGTGGTGCTGGGAGGATGCTGAATGCGGCGTGAGAGTTTTGTTGAGAGCGCACGAGCAGATCGTGAAGTTGCGCTTTTGAATTCCTCTGGGAGAAATGGATACCCGTGTTGGATAACACTTGCCTGAGCGCATTAACGGACCATTTCTCAACAGGAGGTACGAAAGGGGTTGCTGCTGAAGAGGATGACAATGATATTGATGATGCTGAAGGCCTCGATGCATCACTACGAGGATCGACCAAGCCCCGTGATGATCTAGATGGAGGAGGAGAGAGGTCTTCTTGAGCGAGGTGTTTTGTGCTGGGCTTTGGTGGAGCGGGGAGACCGGCAACCTGGGCGATCAATTGATGCTATATAGCACTAAAAAAGGTTCCCCTATGATTACGAGTCAAGAACCATTTTTGGTGCCATATAGAACCTTTTTTTTTTAGAGTGTATTATTTAATTAGGAAAGAGCAGTCACAACAGTGTTTGTACCTGCATGTCATGTCCACCACACATTCAACTGATGATAATAATTTATGTAATGAAGTGCATACATTGGAGACCATTTATATTTAATCTATGCTTTGTTTTAACTTTAAGCTGCACATATATGCAGTTTTGTTGTTTCAGATTTCCCAGACAGATGATGTATGAAGTTGCAGAGACCAGTACCGTTACCTTACCATTCCTACTGTAATTCTTTCAAAACACTCATGTTGCATCCCTTCATTTTGACTGTTGTTTCAACAAGAGGCTGAAAGTCATGCATTGTTACTGTATTAATGTACACACTCAAGGAATAAAGCCCTGCTATGCATTATTAAATGTTCTTGTTTTATGTCAGAATTAAAAGATTCAAAGATATTTGCTACAGTTGATGTATACGGTTTATTAATTTGAAAGTTTCTGAATCCTTTGGGAATAAAACCTATATGAAATGACTTGGCCATGATTAAAGAGAGTTCACCCAAACATTTTTTTTTATTCATTTACTCACCCTCAAGTTGTTCCAAACCTATATGAATTTCTGTTCTGCTGAACACAAAGGAAGATATTTGTAAGAATGTTTGTAACAAAGCACATCTCTGCAGCCATTGACTAACATAGTAGGGAGAAAAATACTATGTTAGTCAATGGCTGCAGAGATTTGCTTTGTTACATTCTTCTAAATAACTTCCTTTGTGTTCAGCAGAACAAACAAAACTCAGTACAGGTTTGGAACAACTTGAGGGTGAGTAAATGATGAAGAAGCACAACATGTAGTACAGAGAAATATATATATATATATATATATATATATATATATATATATATATATATATATATATATATATATATATATATAACATTGTATATAAATATATTCTGTAGTTGTGAGATTGGCTGATTAACAGTTTGAAGCTGGGTTAGTTCTTCAGTCACGGGGCACTGGAAGCACAATGTCATTGCATGGCTGGTCAGGGATGTTGGTAGTGTCATTTATACATTTATCTCCAAATGATACATTTAAGTGCAATACATCAGGTGAAAGTTAACAAATGAAATGTGTTCAATCTAGCCGCCACTAGCCCTTTCTCTGTCAGAACACGTCAGATTTTGGTTTGATATTTAAAGCAGTCAGCACGTAGTACAAGAGCTGCAGACAGAGGAAGAGCAGGAAGCAGGAGATGAAGTGATGGTAATATAATTTAATATAGTTTACTGAGTAATCTTAGTAATATGATGTTAATTGCATCTTTGTCTGATCAGCATAAAAATGCTTTTTTGCCAGGCAAAGTAAAATGAATGCTTCACAACATTGTCCTGTGACATTAAAAACCTTGAGATGACAATACAGCACAGAACATGAAAGTACATGTGTGCTGAATAGATTAAGACATTAATACAAATTATAAAAGAGAATAAGGAAACATGAATTTAGATGTTTGTGACTGCGATCCAGAAGTCACGCCAAAGGTGTGTAATCCTGAAAAATACAAAGGAACAATATGTGTAATAACAATTTAACACTGTATACTGTTGCACAAATGGCAAAATATCTTCATCACTAAACAATGAGTGCTCATAAAAAAAATTGTACATAGTGAAAAAATATCTTGATGAGGCCAGTGCTAAATGGGAGCTATTGGCCACCCAGATTATTGTTTTACAATCATTTGTGTGATTGTAACTGAGAGATGTCTGTCTCTGTACCTGCAGCTAAAATACAAAACAAGCATCATTTCTTCTTCATATGGGACATATGATTACCACAGCAGTTGCTTACATCTGTTAATATTGAATAAACTATCACTTCAACTGATCTCTAAGTTCTTAGTTTCAGTAAACACAGAAATTAACTGATCAAACCTTACATACAGTCTCTGCTGCTTAGCCATGATCTCTAACTGCGGTCGAACGCTGATGACGTAACATTCAGGTGGGCCCGCCCTCACGCGGTTATGATTGGCCGATTGATGAGCTTAAATCTGATTGGCTAAAGAGTACGACTCCTCTGTGTAGGGAGGATTGCGCTGCCAGGAAAGTCTCAAAAACACACACACACATCCAAGGCAATTCACACACGTAAATGACGATTTGCACATTCGCATTACAGGATTAATGTGTACATTTTAAACATTCAAAAGTTTTTGTGCACAGTTGTAAATCTACGAATTGTGTTTTGCATTTGTGAAATGTATTTTATGAATATATAATTTTATTTTGCGCACGTGAATTTGGTTTCATGCATGTGAAATTGGTTACACATGTGTGCATCTTGTTTTTTGCGTGAATTATTAATGAGTCTATTCTGACTCCATAGTAAACGCATTAAAAATATTATTTCCTCACAACATAATAGATTAGTTGTATTTGAGTTTTGCAATGCAATTTTGAAAAAGCTTTGTAACGGCAAAACAAGATTGCAGGCCTAAATCCTATTATGTGTCTTCTATCTAGCTGAAAAGGGTGCCAAAGAGATTCCTGATCTACCTACCAGAGCTGAGCCAGAAAGATGTATAGCCACACCCAGAGGAACAATGCCACGCAGAGAACATTCGTCTACAAGTATGTGTGATGAAAATGTTTTGGCTGAATTTTTTTTAAAAAACAGCGTATTTTCTAATTATTACTGTCTTTGAGCTGAGACAAACAAGCTGAAAAATACAATAAGGGATATTGTATTGTTCACGCTTGGGGTAGACTGTGATGTATCAATATAATTGAAAAGGCTTTATCATTTAAATTGGATGTTAAACCTGGTAGAATAGTGTTTCACATACAGCAGGTTTTTTTCCTCAGAGTTATGGCATGTCTTGTGATCAGAGGCCAGTAGTGAATGCTAAAATTTAATGAATTATTTTTAAATACTTTTTTCTGCCCTCTCCAGGTGGATACAGTGCAGATAACTCCAACTCTCCACAATCTTCCTCAAGCTCAAGTGAAGTCTCAACTCCTTATAGAAACCCATGAGTTACCTTGGATTAAATGCCATCAGAAATTACCAGAAAGCTTGCAAACAAAGAGCGGCCAACAGGATGTGAAAGACGTTAAATGATTCGCCTGATGTTAGGAGAGATCCTAACCATCTGCCCTACACCAAGGAAGAAACATCTTGGTAAAAATGCCAGGATGATTGTTTCAACGTATCCTCTGTCATTCAGAGATGTAATTGAAGATCAAGTTGTTGGTAGTGGTTATGACTCCCTCACCAAGCAGCTGCAAACTAGACTTGACAACATGAAAAGGGGAAAAACCTAATTTTACCTGAAAAGACAGACATCCAGTGCAAGTGAGGGAGAAGACCCGCCTTCCAAGATAAGAAGAGTGGATACATATGGTTGCACAAATTGGCAACCAAAACGGCTGCCACTGGGTGAAACTGAGGAGACTCAGAAATGTGCCCAAGAAGAATTAAAGAACATGCACAAAAACAAAAGCAAGAACACCAAAAGTATTCAAGAAAAAATGCTGGCAACTTTCTACACTCAGAGAAGAGACATAAATGGAATGGAAACCCCTGTTTTTCTTGGCCATATCTGTTTGAGATGTGCGGGATAATGGTCCACTTCAAAGAGCTAACAGGTATGGATGTTGACAGTGGAGCTGTCTCAAGTAAATGTGAAAGAGTAATTTCATATCTTATGTCCCATGAGAAGAACCGCAATATAGAGGGCATCCTAGAAGGCATTGAAAGTGCCAAAGCAAAGCATCTAGATACTTCTCTTCCTGGATGTGTGATGCTGCTACTTAAATAGTTCAATGAAGATCGAGCTAAGATGTTTGTGATGGTTGATTAGACGTGTCTGCCATCTGAAGTGGATCAACTTCCCAGCACCCCTTGCGTCGTTGTGTGTGGTATGATTTTATTTTTTAATAAAGATTTTTTTTTTTTGACACCCATAACTTTTTAAAATACTGAATGGAATGTAAAAAATAAGTTAACCCAGAATAGTAATGTTTTCTTGTTGTTGGGCTAATATGTGAGCTAAATAATATGATTTCATGCATGTGAAATTGGTTACACATGTGTGCATCTTGTTTTTTGAGTGAATTATTAATGAGTCTATTCTGACTCCATAGTTTACAACTTACAATCAAGTATACTTACATAAAGCTTTAATCCTCGCAATCAATTTTCTAGCTTCAATAGGCCTGAGGATATTAACGAGATCTGCCTCCTGGACATATGTGACCAGTCACGGACATTGGGGCATTTTGAGTTATTCACATATTCTGAAAGTGTAGTCTCCAAGCTTTCCAACGATGTGTAACACATGGAAATCTGATAATATTTGGAGAAGTTGTGGCCTTTTGAAAGTAGGCACTCAAAAAACCTTAATAGGGAGATTATGACCTCTAAACATTTTCCAGTTCTAACCTGTTCTCACCTGCTGGGAGTGACAATAGGGCTCATTTACATCTCATTTAGATAAGCCATACCCACTGTAAAGCTCCCCCCTGTAAAGCTGCTTGGTTGCATAGCAACGACAGACCCAACGGGATGCATTGTGTAGCATTAGGACGTTTTGAACAGGATTCTGTGATAACCGTGATCATTTTGGTCACTATAATCATGAAATGAAATTTTCATGACATTTCATCTCTAGTTATGATAAACCATGATAAACTAAAATCAACTATAATGATGTGTTTTTATAGTATAAAATGCAAAGTATAATTTTCTATAAGAAAAAAATATATAGAATTCAAGGGTAAGACATTTTAGGGTAACATAGGCCTACAAAGACTCTTTTAGGTCAACAGTTTGGATAGTTGTTAATACAGCATTCCCACAGCTTGGTTAACTTCAAATTCAAGAACCTTTCAAGGACTTTCCAGGTCCAGCTTTTTTTTTTTTTGCATTTATTTTTGGCCATATGACAGAGGTCTGATATTCTATTTGTCATATTTCTGTTTTGCATAAAACTGAAGAATATTCGGTACATCCTATACTGTATTCTAAAATGATCTGATATTAACTTTTGCATGGATTTTATTGAAAAGAGCTTAGGCTCATGTAACCAGTCTATTTTTGCAATATTTCACGGTGTGTCTGTGAAACACTGAGGTACCGTATGTGCGTGTGAACATCATGGCAACGTACAACACAAAGTACCTCACGCAGGAAACACTTAACGTAACGCGTAAATGCAAGTAACAAACGTAAATCAAGCATAGTCCACGAAGTATTGGCGAAATAACACATTATCGGACCGGAGAGAATAATTTCTTCCAGAAAACTTCTTGCACAAAATAAATTCAAGCACTTTCAAGAACCTGTATGTATGTTTATTTTCAGTCATGTCGTTGTACACAGCCCTCTCTTTCTGCACAAGGGAAAGATGATCGTGTTGCTTCATTACTGCTTCAGACTTTCAATCATCTGGGAGGTTTGCAAATTGCACTTCGTATCAGTTGCTCGTTATTGCTTTAGCACTGCCAGCAGAGATCTGTGCGCAGCCAGCCACCAGGGTTGCCAGGTTTTCACAACAAAACCCACACAATTGCTACTAAAAACTAGCCCAAAACAAGCCCAATCCCATTTCAGGAGGGCTTCCTAAACGCATTTGGGGGGTAAAATGTGTTTTTTTGGCATGGTTGCCTACTAAAATTTGCATTCCCGTGGCTAAAAATCACATAATTGGGCTCGCTTCAACCCGCGGACATGAAAAACAGCCCGTTTTTCAACCCAACAGTGTTGAAGTAGCCCAACCGCAGACTTGGCAACACTGAGCCATGCTTCCCTTGGAGGGCGAAAAAAAAAACACGCCTCTGCTGCATGCTAGAATCTCCGAAAAACAAGCTGATTTCAACCTCAAAGTGTATGCTTTTAAATATACCAATACTGCTATCTCAAACACAGAGAGGCTTCTTCGTGATCTCAACTAACAGATTCTGCAAAAAAGCGAAAATCATTTGCTCGAAAGTTGTGCTGCAGACTTGTGTCCCTACTTTCTGTGACTGGTCACATATTTTAAATATTCCACGGTTTCCACACCCAAGGTCTGGAGAGCCTCTAACAGCAGTCATTTGAACTTGAATTTGGCAGTCAGTGAAGTCAGAAAGACCACTGTCTTCATCATCCATCACTAAGAAAAGAGAGTCAGACATTGTAATTCAGTGTTAGCCCAAATAAATCTCCAAAGTGCAATTCAGCCCAAAAGGAAAATGTAATGTATTCTTCATTTCTTAGCTTCAGAGATGGCTTTTTCAGCTTTAAACATTAGCCTGATGTTTGTTTTGGTATGTGTCTGCATCTTTGTGAAGTGCTGTCTGTTTTTATCACTATCCTTTTTTAACTATCTAATCAAAAATATGTATGGCACTCTGTTATTGAAAGAGTTCAATTTTAAAATGTAATTTCAAGCATTTAAGGACCTCTTTAGCCATACTCAACATACTCAAGTCCTGCACAGTCTACTGTACTCATCCTTATATTACCAAGTGCTCACACGGTCACAACTCATTAAATAGTACCTACTCAATATCTACTTTGCTATGTTTGAGAGAAATTACTCGAGTTCCACAAAAAGCATAAGCAGGCAATGGATAGTAATCCAACAACAGCTCTCCATTTATGCACCTCGTGACTCCACATGTTGTGTGAATTTCATATAGTCCAAACTCTGGTAAATACGATGAACCATGAGGAGTTCACAATTTTATCCATTATTAGCATAAGTTTGATTTGTGCAAACTCTGTTGGCACGCCAGGACCTATGCAAAGAAAAAATCCCTTTCTGTATAGAGTGCCTTTCCACTGGATCTCAGTAGCTGAATCTTCAAGAGCACACTGATCAGGCAAGCTTGCTTCTACTGCACTGCGTACTGCATCACTGTACAACTCTGCATGGAAAAGTGTGGATTGTTTCACTTGCAAAGTAGGAGCAAAGAAAGAACTTGAGTTTAGATATGTTTGCAGAAGTTGGTGGTTATTTGCAAGTGTCTGGCACACATTTTTGAAATTTAGTATTCTTCTCACACATCTTTTGAAATAGGAATGCTTGCTTTCAAATCTCATAGTCCACAATCTTATGAGTGGGCCAAACTTGAGAATCAAAGCAGGATAGTGGCCAATGTAATGGTGCTTTGGTTTGAGTTTCTGGTCAGGAAACATCTCCTTTCTTGTCTCTAGATACTCCGCAATGAGAAGATTGAGCAAAGCAACTTGAGAGTGAGATATTTTAGGGGCACATATTAATTCCACAAGTTTTTTCAGCTGGACTGTCAGCTGCAATATTGGATCATCCGTTTCTACAATCTTTTCACCTATTATAATAGGAAGAAGTCTCAGGAGAGACCAGTTTTCTGTTGCCTGGCCACCTATTTTAACTCCCTTTTCAACAACCTCTGATGGAGTAGAAGTGGCATCAGATCCTTTATAGCTGAACTGCCTGATTCTCCGGTTTAGCTGAATTTCTTTACCTTCACGATTGGGGCAGTCGTGTCCTAATGGTCAGAGAGTCGGACTTGTAACCGGAAGGTTGTGGGTTCGAGTCTCACGTCCGGCAGGAATTGTCGGTGGGGGGAGTGAATAACCAGTGCCCTCCTCCACCCTCAATACCACGACTGAGGTGAGAGGTGAGACCCTTGAGCAAGGCACCAAACCCCCTGGCGCCGCAGCATTATGGCTACCCACTGCTCCGTGTGTGTGTGTGTTCACTATTGTGTGTGTGCACTTGGATGGGTTAAATGCAAAGCACAAATTCCAAGTATGGGTCACCATACTTGGCCACACGTCACTTCACTTTCACTTTCAAAGTACTTGATGTACATGGCCAAGTCACATGCCACAACTCCTTCAAACACATCATGTCCAATACAAGGTGGGAGGCCCGGCTGGCAGACATGAAAGTAAGTGAGGGAATTGAAAACTGAATCAAATTTTAAACTTCTGCTTTCTGTCAGGGCACCACTTCTTATCTGTTGTATTGCCTCATTGTAGTTTTGCACTGTTCGGGATGGGGCACCTTTTTGCAAATCATGGAGCTCACTTCTAGTTACCAGGCAATACCTACAGAAGTAAGTGGAGGTACTGAAATTCTCTGTGAAACCTCCAATATTGTGAGACCCCAAATTATCTCCAGCAATGCAAAAAAATGATTCCTTAACAACATGCCCAGATATCACAAGCCCATTTGTCTCCAGTTCCTTGATATCTGACAGCAATGTGGATAACAATTTGTCGTGGCCAAAATATTTAAAGTGTTCTTCCCTACACAACAGCACAAGCTGCAAGTGTTCAACACTGGAACGATAAAATGGGTCAAGGTTGGCCAGTGTAAAGTAAACCCCAAGAATCTTTTTTTTTTTTTTTTGCTGACCCAAGAGGATTAACAACCTCGAATGCATCTTGATACAGTATGAGCTTTATACTTATACCTGACTCCCTAAACAGTGCGTTACTCTTGTAGACCCATCTCTCACATCACTTAGAACATGTGCAGAAGTGTCATCTACATGCTTTGTACATTCTTTCCACACAATTGGGTCTTTTAGCAAAGCCTGCAAAGTCTCTTTTATTGGGATATACTGAGCAAATTGTTCCTTTCGATTATCATCAGTGCCTAACTAATAGTTTGAGGATGCACATAAGAGAAGTTTGTCTTAAAATATTGCTTTCTCAAATACTCTGTAGAGAGTGCAGGGCTACAGGATGCATGCAAGCTAGAATCATTTAAACTTGCCAGAACATCTTTTATTTCTGACTCTGTCAATCTGGTATTAGCTTGCAGGGCGCCTTTAAGCTGATTTCTTGTGTACTGGTGACACACATCATTGCGACTGTCTACCTGTTCCACAATCATCTGAATAGTGGAGGAAGGTACAATGTATTTGGCCTGTAACTTAATGTAAAACATACACAAATTTCTCATATATATAGCCCTTTCATATCAGGTGGGTCCAGGGAATCCTCAGGCTCATCAATGCTTACATCTGATGGACTTTGAGCAACATCAGAAGACTGGCTGGGCACAGAATTAACAAGATACATAGCTGAGGCTTGCACAGATGCAGCTTTTTTATGATTTCTAGAAATGTGTGCAATAAAAGAGGACCTCAATGAAAAGGCTTTGCCACAGCCTTTAAATGGGCACTTCACCTCTTCTTTCTTTGAAACATGCAACTTCAAATGATCTAAAAGATAATTCAGATCAATGCATTGTTTCTGGCAATGTGGAGTTCACATTTCAGTGGACCCTGTAGTGTTTCACATTGTGACACGGACGGCCATCTATGGTGGCGCAACATATGACTTTTAAAGGAATTATACTTGGTAAACCTTGATTTGAACCCAATTACACAACAGTTATATTCACCATGTGCTTCATTTGTGTGTAATTTTCGATGATTTACCTACCCTTTCACTGTTTTCATAGAAATGCCACATATAGGACATGTGAAAGTATTTAGAACACTTGACATATTGCAAACTTACTTTAATGTAATGTTTGAGCTTGAAGACTTCTGACTGCTCTCAAATCAAGAAGTTCCAGATAGCTAATGTTCCAATTCCTGGTATTGCATCAAAAAACTGAGGGGGGAAGAGAGAAATAAGTTTGCACATGTTTGTGTAAAATTACTTAAGTAACACAGCAACATTGATTTTCTTTATTTACTTGGGTCAAAGATTCAGATCAGTAAAAAAAAAAAAGTCACTCATTAGTCACTCATTAGTTTTAAGTCTTTACAAATTGAAATAAAGTTTGTTTGTTTCTTACACCGTTACAATGTGACAATTTAGCACCACACTACGAGAATTTTCCTTATGTCATTTTATCTGTATATCAATTACATACAGCTTTGCTAACATTATCTTTTTTTTGGGAACAAAATGATTTTGTAATAAAATTGATAACCACAATCTTGGATGCTTTTGCCAGAAAGCCACACAGGACTGTCAGAGACTGCTGTTCGTTTACCATTTGAAACCAAAGTCATTGACTTATCACTTTACCCAAACAATTATCTTTTTCTAACACTTTTGACGATGTATTGGGCCAGTTAATGCGCTTAACAAGTATTAGCACAGCATATTTTAAAGCTGTTGCTAGCAAGTGGTCAACTTTAGTTAGCAGCCACGTGCCACACATAGACACGGCCACAAAAATACAAGCCAACACAAAGATAATGTCCTTAGAAATGCTATGTTAAACAGCGTTTAGGTAACGTTAACACAAAGCTAAAATTGATCTGCAACCTAACTAAAGTAACATCTGACATACATTACGTTTTCGGTCGTCAATCTTAATGTACACTCTAGATAAGTGTCAGTATTGCGTTGGATGTTTGAATGCGTCAGTAAATAGTTTTGACATTACCTCTCCACACGTATTGCTTCCTCGGACACAGCAGAATTAGTTCACCAGCTTGCCGCCTTCTACTTCTTTCACGTAGCGCGCTTCTTTCTGCGTGCACCCATAGCATTTTAATTCTCTCAATTTATTCTATAAACTGAGAATAGGGCATTCTGAAAACAAATGTTGGTATGGGTAATGATCAGGAACATAAACAATTGTAAACAACATGGACTGTCCATGCAAAAAAGAAAAGAAAACCTTGTTAGTCCACAAAGCAGTTGAAGTCATAGCACACGGCCTGGTTACACTTTATTTGAATGGTCCCTTGGCAAATACCTGTACGGATTAACGGATTAAAGTAAATATACTTTCAACTAGGATATCTCTCTTTTTAACAGATCTCTGATAATCTGTGACAAGCTAAGGGGTGTCAGAAATTGACACAGTTGTTACAGTATTTCATGTGTTAAAAGAGGCCAGCAGGTTAATAATAAAAAAAAAACTTTATTTTAGTTTTGATAAAATTGGCATTTAAAATCTGTTAAAAAACAGATATTTAGTGTATTCTATTTATACAGAATTTCTTTGTTAAATTATGTTACACATGTCAATAAACAGTTTTTGTTGTAATTTTAATAAAACATTTCTGTCATTTAAAAAAAAAACACGGAAAACACTGTAATATTTATTGGAAAATACTTTTTTTACAGTGTATACATGCCAGGCCAGTATGTGACACTGTAATTCTGCCACAGAAATAAACTAAAAACGGAGAAGAAGAGTTTTGGCTAGAAGGAGTACAGCAATGGTAGGAAGTTAGGCAAAATCCAACAATAAATAAATGTGCTCCTTACCAGATGTGTTTTATTAACGCTTACACCAGTGGTTCCCAACCACGTTCCTGGAGGCCCACCAACAGTGCACATTTTGTATGTCTCCTCAATCAAACACACCTGATTCAGGTCATCAGCTCATTAGTAGTGACTCCAAAACCTGATGTGGGTGTGTCAGACAAAGGAGACATGCAAAATGTGCTCTGTTGGTGGGCCTCCAGGAACTTGGTTGGGAACCACTGGCCTACACCTTAAACCTACCCTTACAATAATGCAAATACAGTAATTAAATGATGCAATATTGATGTGTGCATGCCCAGTGCCCGTAGTTGTATCCCTTTCTAGTCTTTCCCGCGCGGGATGTGGTGTGATGACATCCCCGTTTCACAAAATACGGATTGGCTGTACACACGAAAATGCAAGGGTGTAGTTTTCATATTTATCCACTCTGGGACCCGGTTTCAAAAAAATATTGGTTTCATGGATGAAACGCTGATACGGTACAAAATTTTTGAGTATACAGCTAAACGCGTCTCCGTGTGGACGGGGCCTCAGTTTCCCCAGCCCATTTGTCACTATAGTTTCTAATTGATTGTTAATTCTGTTCAGGTGTTTCTCATCCATTATCTTGTTAGCTTCCTGTTGTAACTGTGGGTGCATCTCAATCAGCTCCCTAGTTTCCTAGGTCGTCAATCAGCATATCATGTACATGAATGTGGCCGACCCCCTGATGAGTGCCCTGACTACTGAACTAGGGAGCTGATTGAGATGCACCCTGTGTTTTTAAGCCTGTGTTTAGTCCTTTCTTGTTGTCCATTATCGTTGCTTTTAAGTGGTTGTTCTGCCTGTGTTCTAGTATCCTGAGTTCTGTGTTAAAATAAAACCTGAAACCTGCTGCGTTTGGATCCTGTCTCTACTTCCCTTGCAACCACCGTGTGACAGAATAACGGACCATTTAATGGATCTAGCAGCTCCTCCTCTCCCAGGGGGATCTGTCCCACAGGACCCACCCACCTACACACACACACACAGAGGTACACACACACGACCCAACGCCTAAGTCTTCAGCCAGGATGGCTGCCACGCCTGAATCTTCAACCAAGAGGACCGCACCTGGGAATCAGTCCCCTCCCGAACCAACAGGGCACCACTAACTCATTGACTTTTGGTCAGAACCAATTCCAGACCCCATCCAGAGTCCAGAGTGGACATCCATCCCTTGTCCAAGATGACCCTGTTCACAACCCCATGGCTCCTTCCAAGAATATTTTGGGGGGAGTGCTATACGTCTGCGGCCATAGTGACCAAGCCAAGGGTGAAGGCCATGGAGGCCGATCCGCCCTGGTCCCCTGAACTACTGGCGTCGCCCTGCGGAAGCTGCCCCCTCGTCAGCCTCCAGGGCACAATTTGCACAATTAAATTTGCAAGAATGAATATCTAACACCATTTACATTACTCTTATGTTGTTCTAAATCAACAAGATAAACCTGGAAACAATCAAAGATTAATGGGAACACGGGGGAAAAAAGAACCAAGCACACTACAAACTTAGGAGCCATTTAACCAAAACCGTTTTCAACTAAAATCAGAAAACTTTGTATGTGTTTTGGCCATTAATTTTCACGACAAGTGAAAGACGCAAACTTGCAAGTTTGTGAGAAGATACCATTATTGTCTCCATGTAAACTACAAAAACACAAATTTGTGAATTCGGTGATGTCATGCGCATGCGTTCAGTCTATAGGCACGTAGTATTTCTTTACCAAGTGACATTGCCAACCACCAGCCTGGCATGAATAATAAGCATTTTCGTGGATCCGTGTGGACAGGGATCATTTCGACCACGTTGTCAACTGCGAAAATCGCAAAGGAAAAACTTTTCCAAATGGTTGCTGTGTAAAGACACCCTAAGCCTCAACGAAACAAAACCACAGGTAACACAAAACATTGATTATGTTAAAGAAACACAAAAGGAGAGGTTATGCAGAATGTCCAAACTTTTTCCAATACAACAAAACGTTTTCATGTGACCACATCCTGATAGAAATGCACACCTTGAGGGCAAAACAAGGCTTTTCTCCATTGCCCACCAGTCATTTTTACCAGGTTTGAACTAAGTACTAATATAGTGTGACAATGATATGAAAAGACCAAATTCAATATACATTTTAAAATGTCCCACTGTTTCAGAACAAAACTTTCATTTTGTTCACCTATTTTAGTTTTTCCTCTTTTGAGATGAAGAATTGACAGGCCTTTGCTGCAGTTCTATGGATGTTTGGCCCTTCAGGTCTCTGCACCAGTCATGTGACTGAAACTAGGAACAGTGACCAGAGACTCTCAAGCTCCAAAAAGAACTGTAAAATTAGTCCATAAAACGTGTGTGCTAGCGATATGTGAACAACTGATCAAAATGTATATCATTTCATGTTGATGAAAAGATCTAAGATCTTTTCCTTTTGTGTTACTTTGAATAAAGAAAGTCATAGGATTTTAAAACAACATAAGTGTTAGTAAATACATACTTTTAACTGATTTTTAACATCCACATTAATTGTAATATATTTTCTGTTTCATGTAATGCTGAACTGAAAATTAAGGCCTACTACCATATGAGTTAGATGAGAAATTTTGAGAGGGTAGTGAAATAAAACTTGGAAAGAGGAAGTTTGAGTGACGTGCAGCTGGTGTGGAGGTCTGGCCCACCCAGTACACTTACGGTCATGGATACCACCTTGACTTTGCATTTCTCCACATGACATCATGGTCTCAGTGAGGTCAGACTAGGCTCATGACAGGACTATAATGTTGACACAAGGTCTCTCTGTTACCCACAGAAAAAGTGTAGGTTTGGCAAAACAGGATTGAGGGTGTGCATTTAAAAGCTGTGAAACCAGAAAAAATATGAAAAGATTCATAATTTAGTATTACCCACAGGTCTTTGTTTCTTTCTTCTTCCTTTTTATTGTTTGTTTTTGGATCTGTCTAACAAATGTAAATCTTATCGGGGTCATGAACTGGCTTTTTACATTTTTTTATACTGTTGTCTGAGGTCAACTTTCGTTTGTGTGGTTTTTATATTCAAAAACATCATAATGAATAAGTAATAGGCTATTTTCTGCCTTGGTTTTGATGCTCTCTGAAAAACGATCGGTTTTGATGGCCGTGCCGCACTGAAGACTTGGAAGTAAACGCCCACAGCTAGGATTGTATAAAATTTGCATATTTAATGAGCTTCTGCTCCCCTGTCAGTGACAGCGTGTGGCAAACGGCAACCGGAATGAATCACCCAGCCCACAGCCAGGACTCGCAAAATGTCTTTATCAAACAAACACAATGATTCATCTCTCATCCACCCACGAATGATTGGAATGCTATTTCTGTATCATTTCGCCTGATCATTAGTGAATTTAACCGCTCTTTGGCAGGCCGGTGATAGCCCGTCTGAAAAACACATAGCCCCGGGACTTTGGGCTTTGCGAGCTGGCATTACAAGTCAGAGTCTGATCACGAATGAACTAATAACACCTTCTCCAGCCTGTGACAGCGTGCTAAGGTATGTAATCAATAGATATCAAACGATCTGTAACAATGTGTAAGATTACAAATTTAAGAAAGTACATTGTATTTAGCATTTAGCAAGGTACAAATTATGATATCAGATTAATTAGTCTGCTATGCAAATATTCCAGGCCAGTTCCTGTTTCTCTTTATTGTAAGTAAAATGAGCACCATTTGTCTTTAATGGCTCTTGGAGCCCCGGAGTGATTGGATTAGCATTTATCCATTTGAATGACACTGTTATGCTGATTGAATCAGGACTGATGGCAGGAACGTTTGGGGTGTGTCCCTATTTCCTATACAACATTTGCATTGTATTGTTCAGTGTCACCTCCCCTGCTGTATAATCCCTACCCCTGAAATGTAGATAAATTACAGTGTTTGGTACTGTTAAATTAGACTTGTTGGAACCTCAGCCGAAGAACAGCATGGTTCTCAATAAACGAGTAACGTCTGCTTTAAAGATATCCCAACGTCTCCTGGTCTCTTCTTCAAACGAGGAAAAGGAAATTCGCAACAAATGCAATACTAACACATATAAAAAAAACATGTTTTACTCACATAAGTGTGTTGCACCGTTCCTGTTGGATCCAATATGGAAGGTACAGCATTGTGTTTTAATCTCAATATGTCTGCAAATCCAGTCTCGACCTCTATCTTGTTTACAATCGATTCCGCATCTTTTAGCTCCACGAGTCGGTGGGCGGGCTTGAGGCACTGCATCCTACTACGTCAATGGTCGACATATTGTGAGAGCTCTCGTTTTCTGGGCCTGGTGTCAATAAAAGCTTTTCTTTGACTAACAAGGATGTTTTCAGCTCTGAAACTTACAGGATATTCTTATATCATGATGAAGGAAAGTTGATTTCTCAATTCATCATTAGACCCGAACCCAGAATACCCCCCAAAAGCTAAAGAGCATAGGACAGCCGCCTGCTAAATACCCCCCCAAGAAGTGCCGAGCTTGGCGGCTGGCATTAGAGAGGGGGCCTGGTTGTTTGAACGGGAGGGCCCGTGAGCGGCTTGTGTCGCCAGTGGGCGGCCCTTGTTAGTTCAGGAATCGCACGGTTCTTGATGGGGAGCAGGGTATGGTCTTGTATGTGGGAGACCGCCTGGAAGAAAAAAATGGGAAAAAGAAATATGAGATCTTGATTTAGAGACGTACCCCTTCCTTGCTGCATGGAAACTTTCCACTTTCTTACTGCAATGAATCGATCCACTTCCTTACTAAGTGGAAACTTTCCACTAGTGGAACCTATCAATCTAGAGGGTTTTATCAGCTTCCTTACTGTGTGGAAAACTGTCCACTTCTCACTGCGTAAGTTTTTAAACCGCTTTCTTGCTGTGTTTAACAACTTTTATTTCTTGCTGTGTGAAAACGATCCACTTCCTTGCTGGAATCTTCGACTTTCTCACTGTGTCGAAACTTATTCACTTGAGGAGACTATTCACCATCTTACTGTGTGGGCTACTATCCAGTATCTTACTGCGTGGACAACTATCCAGTATCTTACTGCGTGGACAACTATCCAGTATCTTACTGCGTGGACAACTATCCACTATCTTACTGCGTGGGCAACTATACGCCATTTTACTGCTTGGACAAAACTATCCACTATCTTACTGCGTGGGCAACTATCCACTATATAATTGAGTGGACAACTATCCACCATCTTACTGCATGAACAACTATCCAGTATCTTACTGCATAGACAACAATCCACCATCTTACTGCATGGACAACTATCCACCATCTTACTGCGTGGGCAACTATCCGCCATCTTACTGCATAGACAAAACTATCCACTATCTTACTGCGTGGGCAACTATCCACTATCTTACTGCGTGGACAACTATCCACTATCTTGCTGCGTGGGCACCTATCTATTATCTTGCTGCTTGGGCACCTATCCATTATCTTGCTGGGTGGGCAACTATCCACCATCTTACAGCGTAGACCACTATCCGCCCTCTTACTGCATGGACCACTATCCACATTGACACTATTCACTTCCTCGCTGCGTGGAAACTTACTGCTTTCTCTTTGTGTGGAAATTTACTGCTTTCTCGCTGCATTGACACTATTCACTTCCTCGCTGCATGGAAACTTTCCACTTTCTCACTGCATAGAAACTTTCCACTTTCTTGCTGCTTGTAAAAACTATCCGCTTTCTCACTGCGTGGAAAACGGCTCGGGTTATGTCTATAACCCCTGTTCCCTGAGAGGGGAACGAGCACTGCGTCGGAACGACACTTTGGGGATGCTCCCTAAGCATCAGCGAATCTGAAGTCTGAATAGAAACTAAACCAATCCGATTGGCGTGCGTGATGATGTCACTGTGACGGCATACCCGGAAGTATAAAAGGGGAGCCGGTGCATTGAAACGACAGTTATTGCTCTGAAGCATGCGCTCCAGGCGTGCCGAGGTGTGGTGACGCGACGCAGTGCTCGTTCCTCTCTCAGGGAACAGGGGTTATAGACATAACCCGAGCCGTTCCCTTTCGAGGGAACTCTCACTGCGTCGGAACGACACTTTGGGGAACGAGTACCCACTAGCCCACACCGAGGGTAGCGTCTGCCCTAGTGTGAAGCCGGAGACCGGGCACAACTAGGACTGGAGCACCCTAGCGCCAGGCGCTGTAGGGAGATGCAGGCTATAAAACCTGATAAAGTTGTGTGGGGTAGCCCACCCAGCCGCCTCGCAGATATCCTGCATGGGGACTCCATAAAGGAGGGCCACCGAAGAGGCCATGCCTCTGGTGGAATGAGCCCTCACGGCCATAGGTGAAGGCAAATTGTGCACCTGATAAGCCGTGGTTATTGCCTGGACAATCCAATTACTGATTGTCTGGGTAGATGCAGCCAACCCTTTCTTGGGTGAACCAAAACATACCAAAACTGTTGAGATCTCCTCCACTGCGCATACTTCTCCAGATACACTCTGAGAGCCCTAACTGGGCAGAGCAGGTGAAGCCTCCCTTCTTCCGCCGTTACGTGAGGCGGAGGATGAAATGCCTGGAGAACCAAAGACCTGGCCACCCTTGATGGAACCTTGGGCACGTAGCCCGGCCTAGGGTGTAAGATGGCTTTTACTCCCCCAGGGGCGAACTCCAGGCAAGTCGGTGTTACCGCCAAGGCCTGGACGTCCCCCACTCTTCTCAGCAATGTAATTGCCAGGAGAAAAGCCACCTTCAGGGTCAGGTTCTTCGGTTCTGCCGACTCCAATGGCTCAAAGGGGGCCTCAGCCAGCCCCTCGAGAACCACTGCCAGATCCCAGGTTGGGACTCTGGAACGAGCCACAGGCCTCATCCTCCGAACCCCACGGAGGAACTGTACAACCAGCTGGTGCCTACCCACAGGCCCATCACTCATAGGAGCGTGGAAAGCCGCAATGGCAGCCACGTACACCTTGAGTGTGGACGGGGTTAGACCCGCAGAGAAGCAATCTTGGAGGAACTCCAGCACTGAAGCCACCAGGCAGTTAACTGGGTCCACCTCACGCTCCCTGCACCAAGTGGCAAACACATTCCACTTGTGGCTGTACAGTCTCCTCGTAGACGGAGCCCTGGAACTGAGTAAGGTCTCTATCACCTCTGCCGACAGGTCAGCCTCTAGGTACCGAGGACCAAACTCGAGTCGGCTAGCGGGGTGCTACCAGAAGTAGACTGACCCCCTGTTGACATACCCTCTCCAGGACTCCCGGGAGCAGAGCAATCGGGGGAAATGCATACAGACGCAGCCTCGGCCACGTCTGAACCATGGCATCCAACCCCAGCGGGAACACCACAGTGGACAGTGTGACGTCTCTCGAGACGCAAACAGGTCCACTTCCACTGGGCCGAACCTCTCGCACATGGCCTCCACCACCTCTGGGTGGAGTCGCCACTCCCCGGGCCTCAGCCCCAGCCTCGACAGGATGTCTGCTCCCTGATTTTGGACCCCCGGGACATACATTGCCCTGATGGACAACAGTTTCCCTTAGGACCACAGGAGGATTTGATGCGCCAGTCTGCATAGAGGGCGCAACCTCAAACCCCTCTGATGATTGAGGTACGCTACAACAGCCGTATTGTCTGTTTGTACCAGGACATGTTGGCCGCAGAGGTCCGGGAAAAAGCTCCTGAGAGCTTTGTAGACTGCCATCATTTCCAGGCAGTTTATGTGCCAGGAGGAATGACGGCCCTCCCACGGGCCCCTCGCAAAGCGGCCGTCCATGACCGCGCCCCAACCAGTGAGGGAGGCGTCTGTTGAAACGGATTTCCGGCAACAGGACACTCCCAACACTGGCCTCTGGGACAGAAACCAAGGTTTCTTCCATATGACTAGGGAACGAAGGCATCTGCGCGTTACCCTGATCATACGGAAAGGATTCCCTCTGGGGGAAAACCCCTTGGTTTTCAGCCACCACTGTAGGGGTCTCATGTGCAGCAGGCCAAAAGGTATCACATTGGACGCTCTCTGAAAGTGCTTCACATTGATGCTGTGGCCTAGCCTTATTCCTGAGACCATCGCCAGTATGGTCTCGGCTCGCGCGGGAGACAATTGTGCCCGCATCGTCGTCGAGTCCCATACGATCCCTAGGAACGTAGTCCTCTGGGACGGCGTCAACATACTCTTCGTTGTGTTGAGTCTCAGCCCCAAGCACTTTATGTGAGCCAGAATGTTCTCTCGATGCCGAACTGCCATCTCGTACGACTGGGCCAATATGAGCCAGTCGTCGATATAATTCAGCACACGGATGCCCTGAAGTTTCAATGGAGCCAGGGCTGCATCCATGCACTTCGTGAATGTGCGTGGGGAAAGAGCTAGGCCGAAGGGAAGCACTCAATATTGGTACGCCTTGCCCCCGAAAGCGAACCTCAAGAACTTCCTGTGACATGGAAGAATGGAGATATGAAAGGATGCGTCCTTTAGATCTATCGTGACGAACCAGTCCTCGGGCTGGATCTGACTCACGATGATGGAAACCGTGAGCATTTTGAATCTGAATCTCCTCAGAGACAGATTCAAATGCCTCAGGTCTATAATCGGACACAACCCTCCATCCTTTTTGGGAACTATAAAGTACCGGCTGTAGAACCCGGACTCCCTCTCCGGCAGAGGAACGCACTCTATGGCTTCCTTCGCCAGCAAGGATTTTACTTCTAGTTCCATTACCCGAACCCGCTCTGGTACCACTGCGGTCCAGTTCAACCCCCTGAAACTTGGAGGAGGGTGATCGAACTGCGTTCGCGGGAAATCGATGTGGCCCGAAGCGTCATAGACGGCGGGATTACCACATCGATTTCCCCAGAGCGTGTGTGTAGATCCGGGAAGAATGGCAAGCCCCGGCGAGGTGTTTGAACCCGGCGAGAAAGGAACCGATCGTCCAGCCTACTGGGTGGCTGAACTTCCTGCACTTCCTGTGGCCAATCGATGTTTAATTTGGCCACCGCACGAGTCAACACCTCTACCAGCTTCCCTTGGGCGGGTGGATGAAGCGATGAAACACTTTCTGCTCCTCCACCCGCCCCGATGCCACCCTCATCCGGCTCCTCGGAACAGGAGAGAATGAGCATCGGACCCTCGACCCTGGGGGAAGAAGCCGCAGCGCGGGCTTCCACACGGGGAGGAAGATCCTCGGAACTGTTAGAAGAGGATTGGGAAAGTGCCGCAGCAGTCCCAAAACCTTCTGACAAGAGCCTCCTCCCTCGAGAGCCGCCCGAGCATGCTCCCAGACACTGCACACAAAGCAGGTGTGCATCCAAACCCAAATATAGAGGGGACACGGATGCACACACTGCTTAAACTCTCTCTCTCACTCATTTTCATTCACACACTTGTACAAACAACAGTAAATAGACAGACAATGTTTACAGAGAGCGCTATGCTGAAGAGCAATAACTGCCGTTTCAATACGCCGGCTCCCCTTTTATACTTCCGGGTATGCCGTCACAGTGACGTCATCAAGCACGCCAATCGGATTGGTTTAGTTTCTATTCAGACTTCAGATTCGCTGATGCTTAGGGAGCATCCCCAAAGTGTCGTTCCGACGCAGAAAGGGAACTATCCACTTCTAACTGCGTGAAAAACGATCCGCTTTCTCACTGCGTGGAAAACTAATCGGAGGGTTTGGAGGGATTGATGATGTGGTACCAGTTGGTCCTGATATAGCTTTGAGAAAGCATCTGAGGAGCATCTCCCGAGAGCTTGGATCTGCTGTTGGGAGAGGCCTTTTTGAGCTGCTGAAGCTGCCTCCCCGATGTGGAAAGGGTAGCTTGAGAAGTCTTTGCTGGGATGCCTGACCGTTGGAGGACAGATTTCAGGTGGGGGTTTTTTTTGTTTTTTTTTCATGTATTTCATGAGACATGAATGAATTAGCATGATGTAAATCCGACAGATCCGATTCTCTGAGGCACAAACTAACATTGCGCCGCCATCGCACATTATAGATCAATTAACACACATTCATTCACACATATTTGAAAATCAGAATATCAGATAGTTCATGACATAGTTAGCAATTTTGCGAATATTTTGAATAAAAAAGAAAAACTAAATGAACCCGATACAGCTGAGCTGTCATACAGCACTATTGTGGCAGCTTTGTGTCATGTGAGAAGCACAACGCATCGCCATGGAACAATAAGGCGATGCGTTCTAAAATATTTTGAGGCCTGACAACAGATAATTAGTAAATTTGGCATCCGGGTGATAAGCTAGTTCAAAGTCCATGTGTGAAATATTTAAATACACTGGACATTAAAAGCGGGCATGGGCGCAGCCACGGAAAATACAAATGTGCATAAACTGGCATCGCTGTTTGGTACATTTACCAGAATTAAAATGTTTGCAGGGCTGCCTGCTTTCTTTCTTTTTGGTGACTATAGGCTAAAACAGCCTGCAATGACGACGAGAATTAGATGGAAATAAATGCATATCTGGGTGGTGTAATATTATAATAAAATGTCATTAATCCCATATTAAGATAACCCATGTTATTTAAATGACTAAAATACCCTAAATAGACAATGAAGAGCAATAATAATTCACAGCACTGCATAAGTAGGCTATGACAACTTACGATAAGAATAACATACGAATTCAAGCGCACAGTTTGACCTAATTAATTATTCATTTGTATAGTTATATCATTTATAATTTGAATAAGAGAACAACAACAATAAACTTGGAATAATCATGAAAATTGTTTTATTTATTCCATCATATCGGATTTTTTTTTTCTTCAGGAAATGGGCAGACTTGAATAAATAGCAACACAGTAGCAAACAATACTCAATACAAAATTGCAAAACAAAAATGTATAATTAATCCAAAGTCTGAACATTTATAAATAGGCTAAAACATCTTTATTTGACCGTGCATTGTGTGGCTGTTTACAGTATTCAGACGCGTTGCTCAAACACAGCGTGAAAATAGAGGAATTATATAGGGGTAAATTTGACCCGCTGGCGCTTATAGGTATAAATGCCCCGTTTTAAAATCTGGTTTTATCTAAACAATTTTTAACAACAGGGGATTGTAAATAACACAGCTTTAGTAAAAGTCAGTGACTGGGAGACTTGGATATTTTATTGGAAACCTGTTGTACATTTGAAAAACAACCACGAGTACATTTTACCCCGTGGTGGTTCTAGTGTAAATTAAATCATAGCATTTAAAGTTTTGCAGTCTCATGATATGTTTTTTCATCCCCAAAATATAAGGTTGCTTACATTGATCATTGATATACTTGTTATACAATATAGCCTTATATTCTGTTACATTCAAGAAAACGGGTGCTCCAAAATACGCTGTACGGTTTGCACATCTATTTATAGTCGCAAAAGTGAGTATGGTCGCACTGTGTCGAGCCATGTGATCGAGCTTATTTGAACGTCAAGTTGAGAAGTATTGAATAAAAGGCAGATGATTATCAGCTGGTTCCAACTAGTGTCTGATTGTTTGGCATAATATGAGCTGTTGCAGTGCCATCATTTTAGTGATTTGTTCTCACGATGCGTTCACTCGCTTTACCAGCAAGTGTCTTTATCATTCATCATCACGGCAACCGCATGCGTCCATAATGAAACACTTCTCGTGTGTGCACCTCAAATCAAATCAAATCAAATCAATCAAATCACTTTATTGTCACTCTACCATATGCACAAGTGCAACAGTAGGTGAAATTCTTAGGTGCAGTCCGAGCAAACATAGTAGTCATGACATGACATGTACAACATTTAAGCAACAACAGATTACACATCTGATGCGCACACAATTACTCACAGCACAGTATACACTACAATAAACAATAAATAATTTACACAATGTGAGTGTAGTTCTCACAGCTTTAAACAATATACACTAAACATACATTAAACAATAACAGTATACATTAAGCTATAGTAATAATATACAATGTACAGTATACAATATGTTCACAAATTGAAATCCAAAGTGCAATAGATGCTGTATGATAAATAAATGTGTATATAATGTGTGTGTATCTCCAGTGGTTTGTGCTGAGTCTGTCCAGTGTGTGTTATGATCCTGATGGATCAAGAGTTAAGTAGTCTGATTGCTTGTGGGAAGAAGCTGTTCTGGAGTCGGCTGGTGCGTGTTCTGATGCTGCGGTACCGTCTGCCTGATGGCAGCAGTGAGAGCAGCCCATGGTTTGGGTGGCTAGAGTCTCTGATGATCCTCTGAGCTCTCTTCACACACCGCCTGGCGTAAATGTCCTGGAGGGAGGGAAGCTCACCTCCGATGAAAACTACCCTTTGCAGGGCCTTGCGGTTGCGGGCGGTACTGTTGCCGTACCAGGTGGTGATGCAGCCAGTCAGCAGACTCTCTATGGTGCAGGTGTAGAAGCGTGTGAGGATGTGGCGGTTCATTCCAAACCTCCTCAGCCGTCGCAGGAAGAAAAGGCGCTGATGAGCCTTCTTCACAACGGCCTTGGTGTGGACGGACCATGAGAGTTCCTCTGTGATGTGGACACCGAGGAACTTGAAGCTGCTGACTCTCTCCACCGGTGCTCCATGATGGGGCGGTGTTCTCTCTCATTCCTCCTGAAGTCGACCACCAGCTCCTTGGTCTTGCTGACGTTGAGGGAGAGGTTGTGCTCCTGACACCACCGTGTCAGAGTGTGCACCTCCTCTCTGTAGGCCGTTTCATCATTGTCAGTGATGAGACCTACCACTGTCGTATCGTCAGCAAACTTGATGATGGTATTGGAGCTGTGGGTTGCCACACAGTCATGTGTGTACAAGGAGTACAGGAGTGGGCTGAGAACACAGCCCTGAGGGGCTCCAGTGTTGAGAGTCAGTGATGAGGAGATGTTACTGCCCATTCTGACCACCTGGCGTCTGTTTGACAGGAAGTCCAGGATCCAGCTGCATAACAAGCTGTTTAAGCCTAGAGCCCGGAGTTTCATGTCAAGTATGGAGGGCACAATGATGTTGAATGCTGAGCTGTAGTCTACAAACAGCATTCTCACATATGTGTTCCTCTTTTCCAGATGGGAGAGAGCAGTGTGAATTGTTGATGAAATGGCATCATCAGTGGAGCGGTTTGTGCAGTATGCAAACTGCAGTGGGTCCAGTGAGGGGGGGAGAACAGAGCAGATGTGGTTTCTGACTAGTCTCTCAAAGCATTTGCTGATGATGGGGGTCAGAGCAACAGGACACCAGTCGTTTAAGCAGGTGGTTTTTGACTGCTTAGGTACAGGAACAATGGTGGACGTTTTAAAGCATGTGGGGACCACAGACAGGGAGAGGGACAGGTTAAAAATGTCCGTGAAAACTCCAGCCAGTTGGTACGCGCACGCTCTGATCACGCGGCCCGGGATGCCGTCTGGACCCGCTGCTTTACGGACGTTCACCCGCCGGAAGGATCGGGTTACATCCGCTACAGATACGGAGAGTGAACTAACCTCTGCATCTTCAGCTACGAGCTCTCTCTCCGCGAGGGCGGTGTTAGTTCCCTCAAAGCGGGCATAAAAGGTGTTGAGCTCGTCCGGGAGAGAGGCAGCGGTGTTCACGGTGGAGTTTGTGTTCCCTTTATAGTCCGTGATGGTGTTAATTCCCCTCCACATGCTTCTGGAGTCGGTGGTGTTGAACTGTCCTTCAATCTTGTCCCTGTACTGGCGTTTTGCTGCTCTGATGGTTTTCCGGAGGGCATAACTTGCTTGTTTATGCTCCTCCGCATTACCGGAGTTAAAGGTGAAGGTCCGCGCATTGAGTGCCGCGCGAACATCCCCATTTAGCTACGGCTTCTGGTTAGGGTACAGCCGAATTGTTTTGGTCGGAACAACGTCTTCTACGCACTTCCTGATGAAACACGTTACGCTATCAGCGTAGACCTCGATGTCGTCATCAGAGGCCGACCGGAACATCTCCCAGTCCGCGTGATCAAAACAGTCCTGTAGCATAGAGTCTGATTGGTCCGACCAGCACTGGATGGTTCTGAGGGCGGGTGCTTCCTGTTTCAGCCTCTGCCTATAAGCGGGCAAAAGTAGAATGGAAGCGTGATCTAATTTGCCGAATGGTGGGCGTGGGAGGGACTTGTAACCATCCTTGAAGGGAGAGTAGCAGTGGTCTAAAACACGGTTCCCTTGCGTGTTGAAGCTAACATGTTGGTGGTATTTGGGTGCAATGCGTTTGAAGTTGGCTTTGTTAAAGTCCCCGGTCACAATAAACGCAGCCTCAGGATGTGCGGTTTCCTGCTCACTCACTGTCCTATACAGTTCCTTTAGTGCCCGGTCTGTGTCGGCTTGTGGGGGAATATACACAGCTGTGATGATGACCGCTGTGAATTCCCTCAGTAGCCAGAATGGTCGGCACAGAACCATGAGAAGTTCCAGATCAGGAGAACAGAAAGACTTGATAGAATGTACGTTCCTCTGATCACACCAGGATCTGTTGATCATAAAACATACACCCCCGCCTTTGCTTTTCCCTGAGAGATCTTTTTCTCTGTCCATTTGATGCACGGAGAACCCCGTGGTTTCGATGGC
The DNA here is from genome assembly GCA_023566225.1 of Romanogobio albipinnatus. Lineage (NCBI taxonomy): Eukaryota > Metazoa > Chordata > Actinopteri > Cypriniformes > Gobionidae > Romanogobio > Romanogobio albipinnatus. The sequence goes on from CM042244.1 coordinate 30,677,718, forward strand.
CGAATCTGGAATCTCAGCAGACATCCAAGTTTCTGTAAGGCAGATAATGCAGCAGTCCCTCGTCTCTCGTTGGAAAGAGATCCGTGCTCTCAGCTCGCAGAGTTTATTGTCCAGAGACTGAACATTAGCCAGTAAAATACTGGGAAGCGGGGGTCGGTTTGCGCGGCGTCTTACTCTGATGAGCACGCCGGCTCTGCTTCCCCGTCTCCGGCGGCGTTTGCGCGGTCTGGCCGCCCATACAAAAGTTTCCGCTGCCGTGTTTGTAAGCAGCGTGTCGTCGTTGATGAATTTAAAGTCCGGTTTTCGGTGTGCGATTGCCGAACCAATGTCCAAAAGTGTCTGTCTGTCGTACGTAGTAAGGCAGACAACATCCAAGACAAAAAACACAAAAACTGTAAACAGAACGAACAAAAAACTACAATGATTCAGTGGAGCTTGTGACGTAGCGGCCATCCTCGGCGCCATCTTGAGCTTATCTGTCTGTAGTAGTAGACTACGTAGACATGTAAGCCCCATTTCCACCGAAATTACCCGGAACAATTTGTACCAGGAACTTTTTTTGCAGGAACTTTTTTTCCCCCAGACCTGCTGCTGTCTGTGTTTCCACTGCGGTCTAAAGAACCGAGAAGATTAGGCAAATTAGTCCGATGATGTAGGACTGCGTACGGCGCGACTGCTCCTCCCAGTCAGCGACAGACAGTAATCATTTTTGTGCGACACTGTCTGCAACAATAACAAATATGGAGGAGATGCATGCAGCGCTGCTTTTGCTGGTTATATTTTGGTTTACTAAAGAGGTCATTAACAAAACGGCGGAAAAGAGACGAGCACTGATACTAAAGCGTATTCTGAAAGTATACGTATTTAAAATATGACAAAGTATGTTATCATCAGCTATTACGGACATTGACCTTGCAATAGCTGAGACGAATGCGCGCCATCGGACAGAAAGAGCAAGACTGATATTTACTGAACACTGAACGATCCTCGCAAAAGACTTTTAAAAATGCCGGTTGAAATAAAATGCTGCGTGAGCTCAACCAATCAGCATGTTCAGCATCCAAGTCCCACCCCCGAAAGTTCCTGAACTTTGAAAAAGTACCACCTCGGGAGCAGGGCCACTCGGAGGTGGAAATATTTACCCGGAACTTCATTTAGACCCTGGTTCCTGCGGTCAAAACACACCGAGTACCACCCTAAAGTTCCTAGTTCCTGGGGAATGTTCCTGCGGTGGAAACGCGGCTGTAGAGACAGCACGATCGCAAGAAAATCTTGATGTCTGCCGGTAACAATACATTATCTTAAGACAGGAACTCAGGGCTCTCAAGTTTCACGCATTGGGCGTGAGACACACGCATTTCAAACTGTTCACACGCTCACACGCCACACCTTGTATTTCTCACGCAGAGAAATTTCCAGGATAATGCCCACCAAGTTGCGCCGCTATTAAAGGGTTAGTTCGCCCAAAATTGAAAATAAAGTCAGTAATTACTCACCCTCATGTTGTTCCAACCATGTAAGACCTTCGTTCATCCTCGGAACATAATTTAGTATATATATATATATATATATATATATATATATATATATATATATATATATATATATTTTTTTTTTTTTTATTTTTTTTTTTTTATTGATGCTCAAAACAATACACATGTTGTAACAAAAAAAAAAAAAACAGAATACGGACAAAACAAAACAAAATAAACAAAAACAATTGCATTACAAAGTTGCATCAAGCTGCAATGGTCCAAAACCTCTGGGAGAAGGGGAAAAAAAACCAAAAAAAACCAAAAAAAACAAAGAGGGTGGATAACAAAAGACAAAAACAATAGAAAGAGAATAGAGATAGAGTTGTAGTAGAAGTAGTAATCATAATAGTAACAATGATTATAACAACAATAATAATAGTAGCAGTAGTGGTAGTAACAACAATAATATTGATGATAATATTAGTAATAGTAGTGGCAATATTTCTAATTTATAATAACAATAATGGTATTAGTAATAATAATAGTAGTAATAGTATTAGAAGTAGTAATAATAATATTCATGATGATAATAAGAGTGACTGTGGTAGAAATATTTGTGATGTATAATAATAATAATAGTAGTGGTGGTAGTTACAACAATAATGTTCATAGTAATAATAGTAGTAGTGGTGGTAGCATTAGTAATTTATAATAATAGTAACAATAATAATAATAATAATTCTACATTTAGACTAGTCAAAAAGGTTGCTGTGGATACTGTTCTCTAGGTCTGAGCGCCTCTCCACGACCGTCGGTGAGCACAACCAACAGAAACCGCCGCCATGGACACCACCCTTCGTCCCTCCGTTCCGTGCCCCCTCCTCTCCGACCGCCAGTGACGCTCAACCCCAAAAGTTAACCCTTTGTGCTTTTGAGTCATAACAGGCACCTCCAGACCAAGCTCGCTTAGTTTGGTTGTGACCCGTAAACACAGAAGGATTATTTTATTTATTTAATTTTTTTTTTTAATTTTTTAAATTTTTTATCTGTGGCTTGGACCATGGTGTGCACCAGTTAGCTCCCCAGCCAGAGACACCATATCCAACTCAGATATTAGTCAAACAGTATAGTATTACATGTGAGGAGGGGTTGGGACAAAGGCGGTGAGAGGGAGGGGCCAGTCAACCCAATTTAGTATATATTTTTGATGAAATCTGAGAGCTGTCTCACTCCTCCATAGGCTTTCAGAGGGAATGAAACTTGATGGCCCAGAATAGTAAGTAAAAACGTCATTTAAGGAGTCCAAATGACTACAGTGGCTCTGTATTAAGTCTATCATGCGACGAAAATACTTTTTGAGCGGAAAAACAACAAAAATAACAACTTTATCCCACTATTATTGTTGTTCAATTTGAGCCTCTGACGAGAGTTCGCGGGAGTGCCACGACGCATGATCGAGAACTGAGATTAGTAGTAGTAGAAGAAGAACGCCGTAATCTCAGGCTCAAATTGAACAACAATAATAGTGGGATAAAGTCGTTATTTTTGTTGTTTTTCCGCTCAAAAAGTATTTTCTGAGATTACGGCGTTCTTCTTCTACTACTACTAATCTCAGTTCTCGCGCATGCGTCGTGGCACTCCCGCGAACTCTCGTCAGAGGCTCAAATTGAACAACAATAATAGTGGGATAAAGTCGTTATTTTTGTTGTTTTTCCGCTCAAAAAGTATTTTCGTCGCATGATAGACTTAATACAGAGCCACTGTAGTCATTTGGACTCCTTAAATGACGTTTTTACTTACTATTCTGGGCCATCAAGTTTCATTCCCTCTGAAAGCCTATGGAGGAGTGAGACAGCTCTCAGATTTCATCAAAAATATACTAAATTATGTTCCGAAGATGAACGAAGGTCTTACATGGTTGGAACAACATGAGGGTGAGTAATTACTGACTTTATTTTCAATTTTGGGTGAACTAACCCTTTAAGAGGAATCAAGTGGGTTCCAAATAGAGTTCAGAAGGCCGTGCCACGCACCAGCCAATCAAATAAAAAATATAACTACCGAACAGCCAATCAGAAAATAGCATTGCTGTATCCGGGTAAGATTTAGATATTCCCGCAACAACAACGTTTACATTCTGCCACCTACTGGTGGTTTAATTTAATGTTTTCTTTCCAATATTTCTTATTTGTATATTCAAAAAATATTTAAAACAATCTCATAACATTTTTCAGTGTAAATTATTTAATTTGATTGGCAACAGCCCTAAAGTGTCTTATTCTAATGTAATTTATAAATCAAATTTAAGAATATAAAATGAAAGCTGAAGCATAGCCTATATTTAATAATATTATGGGAAAATGCCCTTCATAAAAGGTAAAAATATCCAAAATATGCATGTTTTAAATATGTCAAAGCTGATTGAACACTGGTGAGACTATTGCTTCAGAATAAATTATATTAACAACACCAGTAAATTCTGAAAAAAAAAATATTCCAAATTATTATGGATTATTAATTTGCCTCTTCCCTGACATCTTTGAAATAGAGAAATGCAAGAATTAATACTATGCACACACACGTGCGCACACACACACACACAAAATATTATTATTTATTTATACTAATTTTTCAGATCAGAACCTCGTCCCCACCCAAACCCCTGCTGCCGTCACCAAAATCTCACTCTGAACTAAGTTCAAAACTTGAGAGCCCTGGGAACTGTTGTAGTTCCCTTTCGTTCAGTCACTACGACGTACGTTAGTGACTAACGAATGGGGGTTTCGCTTAGAAGCCAATTATCTTCGAGAATTCAACAGCGCCCAATGGCAGTGCCAATGCCATGGGCATGCGGAATTTGCATGCGTAACTCCGCCCCACCTCGTGGGTATATAAGGAAGTACGCTGGCAACATCGCATTATGTTTCTGCTTTGGAGCCAAGAGTATCTCTTCACTCCTTCAAGCCTGATCCTGAGTCTTCGACAAAGCTTTGAGACGAGCAGCTTTCCAGAGGCGTTGGTGTTACGGCGCGTTCCAGTGATCATCATACTGCCTGCCTGCTGATCTGCGCAGTGGTCCGTCTGACAGCTGGTGTGTGGTCGCTGGGCGCTTCGGCGTTCTCTGCGAGGCTTTCCTCTCCTAAAAGAGCTTGCACGTGACGCGTCCTTTTCAGGATGTCTCGTCCGTGTACTTCTGGGTGTGGCCGGTTGCTTTCTTCTTCTGATGGGCACAAACACTGTCTGGTATGTTTGGGCTTTCAGCATGCTCAGGCAGCGTTTGTGGATGAGTCATGTTCCCACTGCGGGAATATGACCATCGCGGTGTTGCGGTCAAGACTCCATGACCTTCGTAAAGAAGTGAGAGTCCCCTCTACCACACCCCGATCTACTGAGTCCCCGAGGCCCAGTACTTCGGCTGGTGGTCAGGGTGACCTGACGGTTACGGTGTGGAACAAAGCCCCGACGCTCATGCCTCGGGCCACACCCCCGTCACACCCCCGTCTTGCACTTGCAACCCGCGAGTGTCCAGACGCAGATCGCGGGGCCTGCTTCGGCCCCCCCGCGCATCTCGTTTGGCGCTCCAGAGGAGGATGCGATGTCGGTCACCGCATCACAAGGTGGGCTCGAGTCCTCTGAGGATGATGACTCGGCTGTGTTGCCGCCTTCGGGCGTCCCAGCATTGCCCGAGTTGGACCCAGAGCTGACAGCCATGCTGTCTCGGGCAGCCGCGAGCTTAGGGATAGAGTGGAACCCTCCGCCCTGTCCCGAACGCTCAAGGCTCGATGATTGGTTTTTGGGAGCCCGCGCTGACAACCGTCAGTCCCCGCCCCCAATACCTTTCTTTCCCGAGCTGCATGAGGAACTCGCGCGGTCCTGGAAGTCCCCGTTGTCTTCCCGTGACCGGTCAGGGACTTCCTCCGCCTTCTCCGCCCTCGATGGGGCGGCGGCTAAAGGGTACACTGGGGTCCCCCCAGTTGAACGTTCTGTTGCGATGCAACTGTGTCCTCAGAGCGCTTCAACTTGGCGCGGCGATCCAAAGCACCCCTCCAAAGCCTGTCGATTCACATCAACCTTGGTGGCGAAATCGCACAGAGCCGCGGGGCAGGCCGCCGCTTCTTTGCATGCCATGGCGATCCTTCAGGTCTACCAGGCCAGGATCCTCAAGGACATGCACGAGGGTGGAGTTGATCCGGGGCTCTTAAATGAGCTGCGTGCCGCCACCGACCTCGCTCTCCGGGCGACGAAGGTGACCGCACGCTCCCTGGGTCAAGTGATGTCCACAAACGTGGTCCAGGAGCGTCACCTTTGGCTGAACCTGGCAGATATGCGGGACACCGAGCGAACCCGGTTCCTCGATGCCCCCATATCCCAGGCCGGCCTCTTCGGCGGGGCGGTTGAGGACTTTGCCCAACAGTTCTCAATCGCCCAGAAGCAGACTGAGGCTATAAAACACGTACTGCCCCGGCGGCCAGCTGCTGCCTCCACCCAGCCGCCGGCACAGTCGCCTCAGTCTGCTCCACGCCGAGGACGCCCTCCTAAGGCTCCCGCCCCTCCCACCCGGTCCAAGCAGCAGCCTTCAACCGGGCCGGGTCGCGGAGGAGGCCGTAGGAAGGCGTCCAAGTCCCCTCAGGCCGCCCCGCGCCCCGCTAAACGCCAGGCCAAGCGGCGCTCCTGAGACGGACGGCTCAGGGATGGGAAATTCTTTCGAGGAGATGGTAGCAGGACCACTCCTTCCCCCGGTGGAGGGCCGGGGGAGAATCCTTTGTTCAGCTGCTGGCCCACGGGTCAGCAGCACCCTATTTTGGTCAAAGAAAGAATTAACACTCCCATCCCTGAGCCCACAGAGTCCGGCGATGACAGTGCGCGCCACCCACGGGTCCCGCCACTCGCATCCCACTCTGTCGCCAGCCTCCTGGCAGAGCAGACCCCAGTGGAACGTGCGTCCTTCCCTGGTCTCCTCTGTCAGGACGCAGCAGTCAACCGTGCCCCCGCACCGGGACGCCCCTCAGCCTCCCATGTCCGGGCCGGTGACGCTGCATCGCTGCAAGCCCACACCGGGTACATCTGTGCTCCAAATGACCCCGCTGGCGCAGTTTTTGGAAGTCTGGCTTCAGCTTCCAGGGCTGTCCCGCTGGGTCGCGCGGACCATCAGGCGCGGCTACGCGATTCAGTTCGCGCAGGTTCCTCCCTGCTTCCGGGGAGTCCGCTCCACTATGATCGGGGCCAATGCCCCCGTCATGCGAGCGGAGATTGCCACCCTACTGGCGAAGGGTGCGATCGAACCTGTCCCTCCAGCCGAGATGAACTCCGGGTTTTACAGCCCGTACTTCATCGTACCCAAAAGGACCGGTGGGCTACGGCCAATCCTGGACCTGCGCGTCTTGAACCGTTACCTTCACCGGTTTCCTTTCAAGATGTTGACAGCGAAACGCCTTTTCGAATGCGTTCGTCCAGACGATTGGTTTGCAGCGATCGACCTGAAGGACGCCTACTTCCATGTCTCCATTCTACCTCGACACAGACCGTTCCTACGGTTTGCTTTCGAGGGGCGGGCATATCAGTACGCAGTTCTACCATTCGGGCTATCTCTGTCCCCTCGCGTCTTTACGAAGATTGCCGAGGCAGCCCTTGCGCCCCTTCGGCAGCACGGGGTTCGCATCCTGAATTACCTCGACGACTGGCTCATACTGGGTCACTCTCGGGAGCAGGTTTGCGGACACAGAGATCAGGTGCTCCATCACCTAGCCCGTCTGGGCCTTCGGGTCAACTGGGAGAAGAGCAAACTTTGCCCCGCGCAGAGGATCTCTTTTCTCGGTATGGATATCGACTCGGTCGCCATGTGCGCGCAGCTTTCGAGCGAGCGCGCGCAGTCTCTGCTGACTTCCCTTCGTCAACTCGAGGGCAAGAATGCGGTTCCACTGAAACTATTTCAGAGGCTCCTGGGGCATATGGCATCTGCAGCCGCGGTGACGCCGCTCGGATTGCTTCATATGAGACCGCTTCAGCACTGGCTACGCGATCGAGTCCCGAGATGGGCATGGCGGTCTGGCACGCTCCGGGTACAAGTGACTCTGGCCTGCTTACAGACTCTCACCCCGTGGTCGAACCTCGAGTTTCTACGGACCGGAGTGTCCTTAGAACGAGTTTCCCTGCATACTGTTGTATCAACAGATGCGTCATCCACCGGGTGGGGTGCCATGTGCAATGGACAAGCAGCCGCGGGCTCCTGGACAGGACCCCAGCGCCTTCTGCATGTCAATTGCCTCGAGTTACTGGCAGTACGGTTCGCCCTGCACCGCTTCCGAGCGTTGCTGAGGGGTCAACATGTACTAGTCAGGACAGACAACACGGCCGTAGTAGCGTACATCAACCACCAGGGCGGTCTACGCTCCCGCCGTATGTCTCAGCTCGCCCGCCATCTCATTCTATGGAGTCAGAAGCACCTGAGGTCCCTTCGTGCTGTCCACATCCCGGGAGAGTTGAACTGTGCAGCCGACGAGCTGTCACGGATTCAGCCCCTCCCCGGAGAGTGGAGACTCCATCCCCAGACGGTTCAGCTGATATGGGAACGGTTCGGCGACGCACAGGTAGACCTGTTTGCCTCCCAGGACTCTTCCCATTGCTCCCTGTATTATTCTCTGACCGAGGGCACCCTCGGCACGGATGCACTGGCGCACAGCTGGCCGTCAGGGCTACGCAAATATGCGTTTCCCCCAGTGAGCCTTCTTGCACGGGTTCTGTGCAAGATCAGGGAGGACAAGGAGCAGGTCATTTTGGTCGCCCCGTATTGGCACGGCCAGACCTGGTTCCCAGAACTTCTACTCCTTGCGACAGCCCCTCCCTGGCCTATCCCTCTGAGACCGGACCTTCTCTCTCAGAGACGGGGCACTCTTTGGCACCCGCGTCCGGCGTTCTGGAAGCTCCACGTGTGGCTTCTGGACGGGACGTGGCAGGTTTGAGTAGTCTTCCACCTGCGGTGGTCGCTACCATCACTTCAGCTAGAGCTGAGTCTACACGACGTCTCTATGCTTTGAAGTGGAACCTCTTCGTCACATGGTGCTCTTCCCGCCAAGAAGACCCCTGGAAATGCCCGATCGGGTCTGTGCTATCGTTTCTCCAGGAGGGGGTGGAACGAAGGCTGTCTCCTTCCACCCTTAAAGTGTATGTGGCCGCAATATCTGCCTACCACGACCTCCTGGGGGACAAAAAGGTAAGTCAGCACGACCTGATCATCAGGTTCCTGAGGGGGGCGAGGAGACTGAATCCTCCTCGCTCTCCTCTCGTACCCTCTTGGGACCTCTCAGTAGTTTTAAGTGCTCTGCAGAGGCCTCCATTTGAGCCTTTGCGGTCAGCTGAGATTAAATTCTTGTCTATGAAGACTGCTCTGCTGACCGCATTGGCCTCGCTTAAGAGGGTCGGGAACCTGCAAGCATTTTCGGTTGACGAAGCGTGCCTAGAGTTCGGGCCGGCTAACTCTCACGTGATCCTGAGACCCCGGCCCGGATATGTGCCCAAGGTTCCCACCACTCCGTTCCGAGACCAGGTGGTGAACCTGCAAGCGCTGCCTTTGGAGGAGGCAGACCCAGCCTTGGCATTGCTCTCTCCAGTACGCGCTCTCCGCGCCTATGTAGACAGTACGCGATGTTTCAGGACCTCAGACCAGCTCTTTGTCTGTTATGGTGGAGAGCAGAAGGGAAGTGCTCTCTCGAAACAGAGGTTGTCTCACTGGATAGTGGACACCATTGTTTTGGCTTACCAGCAGCAAGGTCGACCATGTCCCCTTGGGGTTAGGGCACACTCCACACGGAGTGTGGCCTCCTCTTGGGCTTTAGCGCATGGCGCCTCGCTAACAGACATCTGCAGAGCTGCAGGCTGGGCGACACCCAACACATTCGCCAGATTCTACAATCTCCGAGTGGAGCCAGTGTCCGACTATGTACTCGCCCCTACGGGTGGCCGGTAATGGGCCAGGCTCAGGTGTCTTCGCTTGCTCGCCATTCCACTCCACGGACTGGATACGTGCGATATTTTTCCCTCAGGTGAGCTCCCCGAGAGCCCTGAGCTCCTCCAGCACTGCTTACGCCGACATCAGTTCAGTCTGCCCTTTCGAGCCCAGACCCTCATGTCCGGCCAGGTGCTCCGTGTGCATGGTTCCCCTCCGGCGACCCCCACACGAGTATTCCCACCGTAAGCCTCCTCAGCGAGCAGGTGTCTTTCCCTCGGCAAGTCCCTGCCACCCCTAGGGTTAAAAATCCACCTTCGGCTGGTACCCTAGAGATCTTCCATATGCAGCCCTTAGCGGGTCATATGTGTATTCTTAAGTCCTCCCTACGGGTAGGCATCTTGGCATTCCCTCACTGGGATATGCTTCCCAGTGTACCTTGGTATTCCTGTGATAAGTGGGAGTCCTTCGTCCGTACATGTCTTACGACAGGGTACTCTCACTTACGCAGGGCACTGGATGACGGCTGAGTGGCGTTGTTGTATTGGAACCCCCATTCGTTAGTCACTAACGTACGTCATAGTGACTGAACGAAAGGGAACGTCTCGGTTACGTATGTAACCCTCGTTCCCTGAGGAGGGAACGGAGACGTACGTTTCCTCTGCCACGTCAGCCGTGCTGCTGGAACGCGGAGTTCAGTCTTGGCTCCTGCAGCAGTAACATAATGCGATGTTGCCAGCGTACTTCCTTATATACCCACGAGGTGGGGCGGAGTTACGCATGCAAATTCCGCATGCCCATGGCATTGGCACTGCCATTGGGCGCTGTTGAATTCTCGAAGATAATTGGCTTCTAAGCGAAACCCCCATTCGTTAGTCACTAACGTACGTCTCCGTTCCCTCCTCAGGGAACGAGGGTTACATACGTAACCGAGACGTTCTCCCTGTTGCAACTTGCAAGTCTTTGCGGTGTGCACTCTTCACACTGTCCGAGCGCTGCTCTCGTCACGGAGTCTGTCGTTATGGTTTGGAAACGCACGTTATTAATTTACTTTAGAACATCGATTATTGAAGTTTGTGAATCGATTAGAATTGCTAGAAGACAGAATCGATTGTGGATCGTGGCAAAGACACAATTAAATCTCGGGAAAAGTAAAAAATATTTTAACCCTGAATGCTGATGGAAGCGGCCGAAAGGGGTTTTTAAGGTAGCTTATACATTTGTAAGTAAAGACTCTGTACTGTACAATTGCCTCGAGCGGCGCGTGCAGCCATGCAGACAGTGTGAGTGGGCAGCTGGGACGAACTGCCAGAAATGCCGTCCATGCTGATAACTGTCAACAAACGGAGGTAGGACTGCTGCGTATATATATACCTCTATTGTTGATTAGCTGAGTGCTCTCCACCTGTGTCAATTATCTGAACGTGCTTCTCCCGAACCTTGTTAATAAAACATCATTAAAAAGAAATCTGTGAAATGTAGCTACCTTTTCTCAAGCATGATCTTTACTAACATTTTCTTCATGAACACTAAACTAAACTAAAATAAAATGTAAATGTTGGTTGTAGAACAACCGCAAGCATAGTTGATATAATTTAATAATTGATTTTTATATTTTATGAAAGTCTTATGAAAAAATGAAGACATTGGAAAAAGGCAGTTTTAGCATAACCATATAAAGAAATAAGTTCTTGAAACAGAATTAAAAAAAAAAAATGTTACATAAAAGTTCCTGTAGTTGAAGAAACAACCAGTTATGCCGTAATGTTTTATATTGACCTTTTACCATGTTACATTATGGTTTTACATTAACTAAGGTAATGTGCTCGTGTATGTATGCAGTAGCTCAGAAGAAAAGTGTTTCTGTTTAAAGGGGTCATGAATTGAGAAATCAAATTTTCCTTGATCTTTTGACATATAAGAGGTCATTGTGCCATAAAAACATACTGAAACTTTCAAGACTACCTGCACAGACACAAATCAAGGTCTCTCTGTCTCTTTTGTCTGTCCACTGGTGTTGATGAATGGAAAGATAAAGGTTAATGGCGTTATTTTTATTTATTTATTGGATAATTGGATCTTCAAAAACTTGCACCCGCCTCTTTATCATGAATGAACTGCTGCACACAATTTGGAGACTTTTTTCACTGGTTCTTTGAATAAGTTTTCTTTACTCAAAATTAAGAACATAATAAATTGATCATTGAAATTTACATTAATTGATCGCAATGTGCCTCAGAAGCGGCCGTTAATGATTGACAAAAAACAAATCTCCAATAGTAAAATGGAGCAGGAAGTAAAAACACTCTTGGGCAAACGGGTTCCTCCTGCCTTCAGAGAATCCAGGTTCTACAGCCGCTACTTCATTGTTTCAAAGATCCGAGGACTTGTCACAATACATCTAAAGTATGCATGCTTCCACGTATCCATCCTTCCACAACACAGGAAGTTCCTGAGGTTCACATTCGGGAGCGAAGTGTACAGATATCTGTTTTTTCCCTTTCCTTCAGCTTTACCACCCCACACTTTCATGAAATGCATCTCTGGCTCCTTTGAGACTCCAGGGCATCACCGTATTGAATTATATAGATGATTGGCTAGTTCTATCTCAATCGGAGCATATGGTGGTTCGACACCGAGATTGACGTTCTCGCCCACATGCAAAATTTGGGGTTAAGGCTGAACACCAAGAAGAATGTGCTTTCTCCAGCACAGAGGACCGTTTATTCGTGGTTTTTGAAAAAAACATAAAAATGTAAGGAACACAATTGAACACACATTGAACACACTTTCGAGGGAACTCGCACTGTGTCTAAAGACACTTTAGGGACGCTCCCTTAGCATAGCGCATCTGAAGTATGAATGAAATCTTACTCCAATCCTGATTGGTGTTGCATCATGACGTAGTATGTGACGACAACAGGAAGCTATAAAGGGACGCCAGCTCATAGCACACACAGCTTTTCGCTCTTCAGCAAAGCGCTCTGTGTATTGTGTGTCTTATTTGGAGTTGTCTGTCCAACTAAGTCAATATATAAAGCATTCGCGAGTAAGCAATACAGAAGATGTGTACACCTGTGCCCGCGCTTCATTACGAGCTCCGATACACATCAACTGTGTGTGCAGTGTTTGGGCGTGCAGCACGCTCGGGCAGCTCTCGAGGGGGCTACCTGCAGCGAGTGTGATAAGCTGCTGCTCAGAGTGCTGCACTCGCGGCTTGTCAATTAGATGTGGCCGGCCAGCCTCACAAGCCCCGTGGTTCGAGGGGGCGGTGTCGATCATGGGGCTCGCAGATGGACCTGTCAGCGGGACTTGGGACTGCAGAGGCATCTTCCCAGTCCTTGTCTGACGGTTCGGATGTTCTCCCTCCCTGCGTGGAGGCCCGCCCTGCGGCTTCTTCCCCCGGGTGGAGAACCTGATGTTAGAGCTATCTGGTTCTGAGGAATCAGATGTGCTTGGCGTCGAGGCGGGTGAAGTTCACTCACCTGCTCAAGAGGAGCTGATGGAGGTTTTAACCCGCGCTGCCAAAATCAACATCAGTTAGCCACAGGAAAGGCTGGAAGTTGGAAAAGCAACCAGTAAGCCGGACGAACGCTTTTTTAAGCAGCAGGTTCAACCTCCACGCCGGGGCTTACGATTTTTTCCGCACTTACACATTGAGTCCTGGAATAAGCCATATTCTATCTAAGCCCCCAGTGATAGATTATGGTAATGTGCTGGGAGCGCGCAAATGTGCTGGGAGTCGCCTCCTCCACGGAGCTCTCTGGAAATCGATTCTGTGCTCCCGCCGTCCACTACGCTTTGGGCCTCATCGATTTCCCGCAAATGCAAGCTGCTCCATCCGCCTCCAACGTGTCTGCACACTGAAAATCGAAAATTGTCCTTGACTGCCCCCTGCCAGTCAGCAGTTTCAGGGGGTCGGGAACGAGGCTGGGTTGACACCCGAGGTCAGCTTTCCGAATATATCTGTATGAAACACATCTACAAAAATATGCCTTGCCTGTATTTCAAGTTGATAAAATAATTTCAAATCGCCCTCCCAGGAGTCTCTCACATTGAAAAATCACAACCGTGCCCGCACAATCTGCCTGCAGTCGTCAAGATGGATCCTGAGGAGTTGAAGAAAAGAATAGCTAGTGGAGATTGTAAAGATGTCGACAATAGGTCATCAAAAATCAAGTCCAGTGTGTGGGATAAATTTGGAGTTATGTCAGATGAAGAAAACAATTGTGCAAAACAATTTGCTGCATGCAAAACCTACCTTAAAGTTTTGGTGTTGGATAGCCGCAAATGTGGAACTTCATCGCTGAGGAAATACGCAGATAACTGTGGTAACAAACCAAGCACAAGCAGTTCTATGGAACAGTATTTTTCAAAGGGGATAGAACTGAATGTGCCTCGTAGAAATTATATGGACACATAACCATGTTCTTCATGATGCAGCCTTTTGACAGCTTCGGTTGAAGTTGTCCTTGTGTTAATGGTTGTGTAAAAACTTCTGTATGACCTGGCAATAAAAACATTTGTAAGTGTGACTATAATGTGATATGCTAATATGATTTTATCTCGGGTGCGGGTCAGGTGTCGGTTCTATTTTAAGAGGGTTGGTTCAGGTGCGGATTTTAATTAGTGCTGCTGTCGGAAAACGGGTCGGATGCAGTTTTAAGCACTGTGGGTACGGGTGGGTGCAGATTTACAAAATCAGACCCATGCAGGACTCTGCTGTAGAAAACAGATACAAACATACTCGTTTACTAACATAACCTTGGTTCCCTTCGATACGGAACGAGTACTGCGTCGTTCGTCTTATTAATGTAAATAAGACAAGATGTTACGGGGGAAAACTCCTTTTTCTCCAATTTTGAAGCCTTTATACAATCACGCAGTGAATACTGCACGTCGATTGGTTCAAAAAGTTAAAGAAATTGAACCAATGATGGCGCAGCACGCGAGAGCCAATGATGAGCAAGCCCGCTCGAAATGGGCAGAGACTCGTGCTATAAAAGCAGCCGTTTCATCATGGCAAATCGATTGGTTTCGACTGAAGCGATGCAAGAGGCGTCTTCGCGCGTAGCACGGCAACTTACGCAGTACCTTTCCGTATATAAGGGAACCGAGGTTACGTTAGTAACCGAGTATGTTCCCTTACGATACTACACTAGTACTGCGTTGTTCGTCTTATTAATGTAAATAAGACAAGATGCTACGGGGATAATACAAATCACGCCGTGCTATGTAAGATGATGACTAAATACAATGGGAAGCGCTTAACCAAGGGCTCCAAGACACAAAGTAATAGTCATACATCAAAACCCCATTACCAGGACCTCTGGGGGCCTAGTTATGAATATATGAGGCAGACAGTGATTACTCCCAGACTAAGTCGGGGATATAACAAGACACATAAGTGCAATAGTTTATGCAGAAAGGACCTGCGATTGAAGCGAAGGGAACTCTAGATGATAAAATCTAACAAATGTGGATGGTGAGGCCCAGCCGGCCGCCGCACAGATGTCATCAATGGAAACGCCAGATGACCACGCAGTGTGCTCTGACTCCCAAGGGACATTGAAGGCCCAAGGAGGAGTATGCAAGAGTTATGACGCCTACTATCCAAAAAAGATAGTCTAGGCTTTGTGAACGGAAGACCTTTCGTGCGGCCACCAAAGCAAACAAAGAGCTGCTCCGCCTATCGAAAAGATGCAACGCGATCGATGTACGTCCTCAGGGCTCTGACAGGACAGAGAAGGTTCAGCTCCTGTTCATCCTGAGAAGAAGGAAGGGCGGAGAGAACTACCATCTGCACCCTAAAAGGTGTACATTGGATTTTTTGAACTTATCCATGTCTAGGTTTCCGGACGACCTTAGAGTCGTTAGGCCCAAACTCAAGACACAAGGGGCTCACAGAGAGCGCTTGTAAGTCTCCCATACGCTTAACCGATGCCAACGCTAGCAGCAAAGTGTTTTTTAGCATCAGGGGTCGAAGGTCAGCAGTCTAGGTGGGTTCAAATGGAGGACTTTTAAGGCCCCTGAGAACAACAGACAGGTCCCAAGTAGGGGCTGTGAGGGGACAAGGAGGGTTAAGCCTCCTGGAGCCCTTTAGGAAGTGAACAACAAGATCGTTTCTTCCTATAGATTGCTGTGCTATAGGAGCGTTTGAAGGTTCTATAGCCGCAACATAGACTTTAAGAGTAGAGGGAGAACAAAGAAATATTGAAGAAATGACAATATCTGAGATATGTCACAGTTCAGAGGGTCGTCGCCCCGGGTTTTGCACCAGGAGGCGAAGGTGGCCCACTTTGAGGCATAGAGGTGTCTCGTAGATGGAGCTCTGGCCTGATAAATAGTGTTTAAAATGTTCTTAGGGAGGCTTAGAGGCTCCCGTTGAGAAACCACGCATGAAGGTCCCACAGCTCGGGCCTGGGGTGCCAAATTGTCCCTCTCGTTTGGAGAGGAGGTCTCGTCTCAGAGAGATCGGCCATGGCCTCAGGGGCAATAACCGTGATAAGCTTTGAGAACCATGGTTGGGTCCTCCAAAGAGGAGCCACCAGGAGAATCTTGTGTTTGTCTTCCCTGGTTCACTTGATCACCTGGGGAATCAGATCGATCGGGGGAAAGCATAAAGGAGGAGGCTGGGCCAATTGTGGGCCAGCACATCCCTGGCTTTTGATAAATATATTGAGCAGTGATGACTGTCTTCTGAGGCAAAAAGGTCGACCTCTGCCTTCCCGAAGACATCCCAAGTCTTCTGAACCGAACGGAGGTGGAGTGACCATTCCTCTGAAGGAAACTTTCCTCTTGTCCATAGCACCTATTGCCATGCCTTGCTTGAAACAGCAAGGGTTCGTCCAAGGGGCCAGGGCTGTGACACATGCCTAGATCACCTTGAGCGAGTGACGGCCGTGGTACCAGGCTGAGGGCGGGACCCGCGGTTTCAGCCAGAACTGCAGAGGGGCCGTATATGAAGCAACCCCATCTGCAGAGCTGGAGATGCTGAGCTCATAATGCCTAGCATCTTCTGAAACGTTCTGATCGGCAGAAAAACCCTGGTTGTAAATGTTTGCGTGAGCTGCTGAATGGCCAGAGCGCGCTCTGGAGTGACTGTGGCCCTCAAAAGGGTTGAGCCTAAAATTATCCCCAGGAACGATACACGTTGGCTGGGGGATAATGAGTTCTTTGCTAAATTGACCCTAAGACCCAAGCACTCTAAGTGGTTGAGAATAATGGATCTGTGAAATATTAGTTCCACCTCGGACTGGGCCACAATGAGCCTGTCGTCGAGGTAGTTTAGAATGCAAACTCCCATCTGTCTTAGAGTAAAAGTGCGGGGGGCCAGGGACACTCCGAACGGCAGTACCATATATTGATATGCCACTCCCTCAAAGGCGATTCTCAAGAACTGCCTGTGATGGGGGGCTATCTGGACATGAAAGTAAGCATATTTCAGGTCTCCCAAGCGTATTTGTGGGAAGATCTGCTTCAGAGTGATCATTCTGAACGAGCGCTTTATTAGGACCCTGCTCAGATGTCTGAGATCGAGGATGGGTCTTACATCGCCATCCTTTTTGGGGATGAGGAAGTACCTGCTGTAAAAGCCTGACTCGCTCATCGCTGGGGGAACTATTTCTATAGCTCTTTTTGCCAGCATGATGTTCACCTCGGAACGCAGGACGTGCATCCTTGCTTTCCACACAGAGGTTTCGACCACGCCATTGAATAACGGGGGTCTTTGAGCGAATTGGAGTAACCTTGTTTTATTATGTTCAGAACCCAGGCTGGCACTCCGGGGATGGCCTGCCAGGCCTCGGCCCATGTGGCGAGGGGCTGAATTAATACAGGCACTAAGTCGCTGTGAGGGACTGGGGTGCATGTGTGTGGTGGAAGAGGAAATTTGCTCTCTTTTTGAGTATGTTTGATTTTTATTTCCGCTATAACAGCGGCTCCCAACCAGGGCATATGAACAGGCTCACAGTGGCTCCCCTGCTCTTGAAGAAGATTAAAGAAAATAGTCCAACGCCATGGTACAACGAGCACACTCGGGCCCTTAAAACAGCAGCCAGAAAAATGGAGCGCAGCTGGAAGAAAACAAAACTGAAGGTTTTTCACATTTTTCACAGTGGAAAGAGAGCATGATCGCATACAGAAAGGCCGTATAAACTGCTAGATCTGCTTATTTCTCGACTCTCTTAGAAGAAAACAAACACAACCCAAGGCATTTATTCGATACAGTGGCTAAATTAACCAAAAATAAAGCTTCAACTTCTGATGTTAGTAAACAGCACAGCAGTAATGACTTCATGAACTTCTTTATGTGTAAGATTGAATATTAAGAAATATTAAGAATATTTAATATTAAGAAAGAAATTATAACCATGCAGCCGTCTACTACATCTGTAAAACTGAATTCTACCATCTTAAAAATATATATAAATTACAGCATATGCTTTCAATGCAAAATGCTGAACAGTTACAGTAGTTCATGCGTTCATGACCTCAAGGCTAGATTATTGTAATGCTCTACTGGGTGGTTGCCCAGCTCACTTAATAAACAAACTCAAGCTGGTCCAAAATGCAGCAGCTTGAGTTCTTAGTAGAACCAGGAAGTTAAATTAGCCCGATTCTGTAAACACTGCACTGGCTCCCTATTAAACATTGCATACATTTTAAAATTTGGCTTATTACTTACAAAGCACTAAATGGTTTAGCTCCCAAGTACTTGAGTACACATTATACTCCATCACGTCTACTGCGGTATGAAAATTCTGGCCAGTTGATAATACAATATCAAAATCAACTGCAGGCGGTCGATCCTTTTCCTATTTAGCACCGAAACTCTGGAACATTGATCGGGAAGCAGACAAACACTGTCAGTTTAAATCTAGACTAAAAAGAGTTGCGCTGCTATTAAGAGGAATCAAGTGAGTTCCAAATAGAGTTCAGAAGCCCCTGCAACGCACCAGCCAATCAAATAAAAAATATAACTACTGAACAGCCAATCAGAAAATAGCATTGCTGTATCCGGGTAAGATTTAGATATTCCCGCAACAACAACGTTTACATTCTGCCTCCTACTGGTGGTTTAGTTTAATGTTTTCTTTCCAATATTTCTTATTTTTATATTCAAAAATATTTAAAACAATCTCATAACATTTTTCAGTGTAAATCATTTAATTTGATTGGCAACAGCCCTAAAGTGTCTTATTCTAATGTAATTTATAAATCAAATTTAAGAATATAAAATGAAAGCTGAAGCATAGCCTATATTTAATAAGATTATGGGAAAATGCCCTTCATAAAAGGTAAAAATATCAAAGATATGCAGATTTAAATATGTCAAAGCTGATTGAACACTGGTGAGACTATTGGTTCAGAATAAATTATATTAACAACACAGTAAATTCTGGAAAAAAAAAAATATTCCAAATTATTATGGATTATTAATTTGCCTCTTCCCTGACATCTTTGAAATAGAGAAATGCAAGAATTAATACTATGCACACACACATACACGCACGCGCGCACACACACACACACACACACACACACACACACACACACACACACACACACACACACACACACACACACACACACACACACACACACACACAGAAATGTTGAATTAAATAAAAAAATATATATATTATTTATTTATACTAATTTTTCAGATCAGAACCTCGTCCCCACCCAAACCCCTGCTGCCGTCACCAAAATCTCACTCTGAACTCAGTTCAAAACTTGAGAGCCCTGGGAACTGTTGTAGTTCTCCCTGTTGCAACTTGCAAGTCTGTGCGGTGTGCACTCTTTACACTGTCCGAGCTCTGCTCTCGCCACTGAGTCTGTCGTCATGGTTTCAAAACGCACGTTATTAATTTCCTTTAGAACATCGATTATTGAAGTTCTTGAATCGATTAGAATTGCTAGAAGACAGAATCGATTGTGGATCATGGCAAAGACACAGTTAAATCTTGGGAAAAGCAAAAAATATTTTACAGAGAATGCTGATGGAAGCGGCCGAAAGGGGTTTTTAAGGTAGCTTATACATTTGTAAGTAAAGACTATACAATTACTGTACTGTACAATTGCCTCGAGCGGCGTGTGCAGCCATGCAGACAGCGTGAGTGGGCGTCCGGGCTAGCTGCCGGAAATGACGTCCATGCTGATAACTGTCAACAAATGGAGGTAGGACTGCTGCGTATATACAGTATACCTCTATTGTTGATTAGCTGAGTGCTCTCCACCTGTGTCCACCTGCTCTCCACCTGTGCCACCTGTGTCAACGTGCTTCTCCCGAACCTTGTTAATAAAACAACATTAAAAAGAAATCTGTGAAATGTAGCTACCTTTTCTCAAGCATGATCTTTACTAACATTTTCTCCATGAACACTAAACTAAACTAAAAAAAATTGAAATGTTGGTTGTAGAACAACCGCAAGCATAGTTGATATAATTTAATAATTTATTTTTTTATTTTATGAAAGTCTTGGTATGGACATTTGTTTTGAAAGGTTAAAAAAAATTAAGACATTGTAAAAAGACAGTTTTAGCATAACCATATAAAGAAATAAGTTCTTGAAACTGAAAAAATCATAATTTCTGTTTAAAAAAATTGTGACATAAAAGTTCCTGTAGTTGAAGACAGAACCAGTTATGCTGTAATGTTTTATATTGACCTTTTACCATGTTACATTATGGTTTTACATTAACTAAGGTCATGTGCTCATGTATGCATGCACTAGCTCAGAAGAAAAGTGATTCTGTTTAAGGTTATATTTAAGGGGTCATGAATTGAGAAATCAAATTTCCCTTGATCTTTTGACATATAAGAGGTCATTGTGCCATAAAAACATACTGAAACATTCAAGACTACCTGCACAGACACAAATCAAGGTCTCTCTGTTTCTTTGGTCCGCCCTCTGGTGTTGGTGAATGGAGAGATAAAGGTTAATGGCGTTATTTTTTTATTTATTTATTGGATAATTGGATCCTCAAAAACTTGCACCCGCCTCTTTATCATGAATGAAGTGCTGCACACAATTTGGAGACTTTTTGCACTGGGTCTTTGAATAAGTTTTCTTTACTCAAAATTAAACACAATGTTTGTAAAGGCTGTTTTATGTAGGCCTATTTTTGGAGCAGAGAAGAGTGTCTGGTATTTGCCATCTAGTCATAGACAGTACAGCAAGTGCATTGCACTTCATCTTTTATAACTCTCGATTTTGGCCAAATGTATTAATCAACAGAAAAACTGAACGCCCACATGGCTACAATACACTTTGTTACCTGTAATTGATCGCAATGTGCCTCAGAAGCGGCCGTTAATGATTGACAAAAAACTAATCTTCAATAGTAAAATGGGGCAGGAAGTAAAAACACTCTTGGGCAAACGGATTCCTCCAGCCTTCAGAGAATCCAGGTTCTACAGCCGCTAATTTGTTGTTTCAAAGATCCGAGGACTGGTTTGTCACAATACATCTAAAGTATGCATGCTTCCACATATCCATCCTTCCACAACACAGGAAGTTCCTGAGGTTCACATTCGGGAGCGAAGTGTACAAATATCAGTTTTTTTCCCTTTCCTTCAGCTTTACCACCCCACACTTTCATGAAATGCATCTCTGGCTCCTTTGAGACTCCAGGGCATTAGCATATTGAATTATATAGACGATTGGCTAGTCCTATCTCAATCGGAGCATATGGTGGTTCGACACCGAGATTGACGTTCTCGCCTACATGCAAAATTTGGGGTTAAGGCTGAACACCTAACAACGAAGATATTTTCACCTTGCTTTTCCATTAATTTCTCCTGTGTCTGCAGGTGCTTTAAAGGGGAAAGTCAAATTCATTAAAGGTGCCCTAGAATGAAAAATCGAATGAACCTTGCCATAGTTGAATAACAGGAGTTCAGTACATGTAAATCACATACAGTGAGTCTCAAACACCATTGCCTCCTCCTTCACATGTAAATCTCGTTTGTGAAAAACACCACGGAAAAATAGGCAAATCTCAACGTAACGCCAGCAGTGATGCAATACACGGGATCATTAATATGTACGCCCCCCCAACATTTTCATAAGCAAGCACATGTTCACTATCTGGCGGAACTGCGCAGCCGGCGTATCAACTGGAGTTCTGCAGCAGTAAGCCTGACGCGATGATAGCGAACATGACAGATCATGGAAACAAATGTTATGTTCCAGGCTGTGCAGGGGTTTCATACTCTTCCCACAGATAAAACATGTCAACAGGCATGGTTGATGTTTATTTATAATCGGATATCGCAACAATTTAATTCAAAGTTGATAGTTTGCTCAGCCCTTTTGACCACGGACAGTTTTCAAACCTGGGACAATATCAAGCAGGCTTTGCTCAGCGTCTGACACTGAAGAAAGGGGCAATTCCAACCATATTCCTGCAAGCAGTAAGTGATTTTATCCACTTCTTGACTGTCTAAACCATTTCTGATTAAATTGAAAGTTTCTTAGAGAGACAACATTAACGATAATATCCCCGTTGTTGTCTATATCCAACGCAAGATGCTATAGGGTAAGAATAGGATATTCCAAGTGGTTTACATAACTAAATAATATGTCTAATGACAGGTTAATATTATTTCATGCCAGTGTTGTCATAAATTAGTAAATGAAACCATAGATACGTAACATACTATGTTAGTTTAGTTGCTTACACATAGCTCACTCGATCCTTCTAGCTAACGTCACCACCTCCACCATTTAAGTTGAAACGATAGTAATTTGATATTTATTTATTTATATTTTTGACAACTGAAGTATGATTATATACTGATTGATATATATATAAGGTTGAATGCCTAATCTCTCCATCGTCATGACGGTCAGTATAGACGTGCATGCTATCATTGAGCCGCGCAGTGAAACAGTCAATCAGAGCAGAACTCTGCATTAATATTCATGACCCTTCCAAATAAGGCAAAAACAGACCATTTCATCCTGGGGATGATTTCTAGAGTTGTAAATGGACCTGTAAAACCGTAGCTGGACAATTATTGACCTTAAATAAGCCATATACCCTCTATGTAGATACCAGAGAACAATTTAAAATGTTGTTTCAAATCATTCTAGGGCACCTTTAAATAGTCTTGAATTTAAATTCAGCGTGTTTTAACTGGAATGTAAAGATTTTGATCACATTTCAAGTTTCACTTCATTTCGTAATACATTTGTGATGTATAATTAGTCACATTTCCAAATATTTACTAACATCTTATTGTTTTAGATTACTGCTGATAAAAAGGAGGCATCAGAGTGTATCTTTGCTGGGACGGTGTAAAAATGGCTCCGTTACACCCCTGAAAGGCTTGGGGGCACTGCTCGTGGTGGAAACCCCTGAGTATTTCATTCTTTCTTCTACCTTTTTTCTTTCAGTACTACTGTCTCATTTCTGTCTTTATTGACGAGTTTCCATTTGTATTTACTTCCATTTTGCAGATGCAGGTTGTCAAGTTTTTCACTTGTGTTATAAATTCTGATGTAATTGTTTTAAGTCAATGTGAGATTTCTTGTTGAAACTGTGGGGGCATAAATAAATACATTTGCATGTAAACTGAAGGATGTTGTTTACTTGGAGTGACTTTTTGATACAAAATCATATCAATTGCAGCCTAACATGAAAATTAACTGGCATAGAATCCTGCTGTACATAAAGCAAGATTGATTTTATAGTGTTTCTGTATTGATTCAGTGTTAAATAAGTGATTTAATTAAAGTTGAAAAAATATAGATTTTATGGCCATCTTGATCTATTTTTCATCGTTGAAATAACATTATTTCAATGTGCAAACCTGATGAAAAATCAATGTTAAATATCAACATTGTTTCAATGATAATTTGATTAATGCATTAACATTGATTCAATGTTGATTCAGTGTTAAATAAGTGATTTAATTGTAGTTGAAAAAATATTGATTTTAAGCCCATCTTCATCTATTTTTCATCATTGAAATAACATTATTTCAGGGTGTAAACCTGATGAAAAATCAATGTTAAATTTCAACATTGATTCAATGATATTTTAGTTGATGCATTAACATTGATTCAACGATGATTCAGTGTTGGTCTTCTATCTGGGACTTTGGGGACGCTCCCTTAGCATAGCACATCTGAAGTATGAATGAAATCTTACTCCAATCCTGATTGGTGTTGCATCATGACGTAGTATGTGACGGCAACCGGAAGCTATAAAGGGACGCCGGCTCATAGTACATACAGCTTTTCGCTCTTCAGCAAGCGCTCTGTGTATTGTGTGTCTTATTTGGAGTTGTCTGTCCAATTAAGTCAATATATAAAGCAATGGCGAGTAAGCAATACAGGAGATGTGTACACCCGTGCCCGCGCTTCATTACGAGCTCCGATACACATCAACTGTGTGTGCAGTGTTTGAGTGTGCAGCACGCTCGGGCTGCGCTCGCGGCTTGTCGTCTTTGATGTGGCCGGCCAGCCTCACAAGCCCCGTGTTTCGGGGGGGTGGCGTCGATCATGGGGCTCGCAGATGGACCTGTCAGTGGGACTTGGGACTGCCGAGGCACCCAGTCCCAGTCCTTGTCTGACGGTTCGGATGTTCTCCCTCCCTGCGTGGAGGCCTGCGCTGCGGCTTCTTCCCCCGGGGTGGAGAAACTGATGTTAGAGCTATCTGGTTCTGAGGAATCAGATGTGCTTGGCGTCGAGGCCGGTGAAGTTGAGGCTGACTCGCCGCTTCACTCACCCGCTCAAGAGGAGCTGATGGAGGTTTTAACCCGCGCCGCCAAACTCAACATCAGTTAGCCACAGGAAAAGCTGGAAGTTGGAAAAGTAACCAGTAAGCCGGACGAACGCTTTTTTAAGCAGCAGGTTCAACCTCCACGCCGGGGCTTATGATTTTTTCCATATTTACACATTGAGTCCTGGAATAAGCCATATTTGGCGTGCATATCTAACCCCCCAGTGTTAGATTATGGCAATGTGCTGGGAGCGCGCAAATGTGCTGGGAGTCGCCTCCTCCATGGAGCTCTCTGGAAATCGATTCTGTGCTCCCGCCATCCAGTACGCTTTGGGCCTCATCGATTTCCCGCAAACGCAAGCTGCTCCATCCGCCTCAAGAAAGACCTGCGGCTGGGCAGCAAACGTGTCTGCACACTGAAAATCGAAAATCGTCCTTGACTGCTCCCTGCCGGTCAGCCGCTTCAGGGGGTCGGAAACGAGGCTGGGTTGACACCCGAGGCCAGCCTTCCAAATATATCTGTATGGATCCTGCGTACTGTAGAGCAGAGTCTTGCACGGGTTCAGGAACCCAACGGATGACCCACAAATTTTGCTGAAACGGGTGAAAAACATCCAAACTGTGTCGGATATGAGTGCGGGTCAGGTTGGACAAGGGGGAAACACGGGTTTAAAACAGTCACATGCAAATCTAAAAATATATGCATGGTTTTTATGAACACATCTACAAAAATATGCCTTGCCTGTATTTCAAGTTGATAAAATAATTTCAAATCGCCCTCCCAGGAGTCTCTCACATTGAAAAATCACAACCGTGCCCGCACAATCTGCCTGCAGTCGTCAAGATGGATCCTGAGGAGTTGAAGAAAAGAATAACTAGTGGAGATTGTAAAGATGTCGACAATAGGTCATCAAAAATCAAGTCCAGTGTGTGGGAGAAATTTGGAGTTGTCTCAGATGAAGAAAACAATTGTGAAAGGCTTTGCTGCATGCAAAACCTACCTTAAAGTTTTGGTGTTGGATAACCGCAAATGTGGAAGCCGCAAATGACTTCATCACTGAGGAAGCATGCAGATATCTGTGGTAACAAACCAAGCACAAGCAGTTCTATGGAACAGTATTTTTCAAAGGGGATAGAACTGTATGTGCCTCATAGAACTTATATGGACACATAACCATGTTCTTCATGATGCAGCCTTTTGACAGCTTCAGTTGAAAGTTGTCTTTGTGTTAATGGTTGTGTAAAAACTTCTGTATGACCTGGCAATAAAAAAATGTGTAAGTGTGACTATAATGTGATATACTAATCCCAGATAGCAGACCAACACTGAATCATTGTTGAATCAATGTTAATGCATCAACTAAAATATCATTGAATCAATGTTGAAATTTAACATTGATTTTCTATCAGGTTTGCTCCTTGAAATAATGTTATGAAAAATAGATCAAGATGGCCATAAAATCTATATTTTTTCAACTTTAATTAAATCACTTATTTAACACTGAATCAACAAAGAAACACAAAAAAATCAATCTTGCTTTATGTACAGCAGGATTCTATGCCAGTTAATTTTCATGTTACTCTGCAATTGATATGATTTCGTATCAAAAAGTCACTCAAAGTAAACAACATCCTTCAGTTTACATGCAAATGTATTTATTTATGCCCCCACAGTTTCAACAGGAAATCTCACATTGACTTAAAACAATTACATCAGAATTTATAACACAAGTGAAAAACATGACAACCTGCATCTGCAAAATGGAAGTAAATACAAATGGAAACTCGTCAATAAAGACAGAAATGAGACAGTAGTACTGAAAGAAAAAAGGTAGAAGAAAGAATGAAATACTCTAAACTCAGGGGTTTCCACTACGAGCAGCGCACCCAAGCCTTTCAGGGGCGTAACGGATCCATTTTTACACCGTCCCAGCAAAGATACACTCTGATGCCTCCTTTTTATCAGCAGTAATGCACCTAAAACAACAAGATGTTAGTAAATATTTGGAAATGTGACTAATTATACATCACAAATGTACTACAAAATGAAGTGAAACTTGAAATGTGATCAAAATCTTTACATTCAAGTTAAAACACGCTGAATTTAAATTCAAGACTATTTAATGAATTTGACTTTCCCCTTTAAAGCACCTGCAGACACACAGGAGGAATGAATGGAAAAGCAAGGTGAAAATATCTTCAAATATCTAAATTGTTTTATCTAATATTAATACTGTATTTAATAGTAAATAAACAAATAGCTGAACAGCGTTTTGGAAGAGATTATCCATTTTACAACACATACTGGAGGCGCAGCAGTTTACTAAATTTCTGCAGTTTGATATAGCTGCCTACAGAACTTAAAGATCTCACTCTTCTTTTTTGCTGCATTAAAGATTAAATTGGAATTCTGTAATTCTGGTCGGCCCTCGTGAGCTAATCACACAGCTGAAGCAGAGCTACGAACTGATTGTCCCATTTCCCCTCACATGCCAACAGGGCAATTAGCTCGTAGCTCTGCTTCAGCTGTGCGATACCAGGGGCGACCAGAATTACTGACATGCCAGAAATTCATCCGACCGTCTCTCGTTTCTCCCTGTACACGGGACAAATATGGGATGACTTTACTATCAAACTGATTAATAAATAAACGCACAATTATCCATGAACTTGATACAAATGCCTTTCAACTTGTGTGTGCTAAATACAGAATTACATGAATGTGCTGCATTTTGTACAAATAGAGACATAATTGTGAATGCCAAACTTCGATTTTGTATTAATGTTGGTCAGAATCTGTCCGTGCAACGAGTAAGATGTGCATTTGTGGATCTGGTGCCATGCATGCATTCATTGACTCGTTTGTGAGTCGATCCTATTAATAGGATCGACTATGGAGTTAGAATCATGCCAAAACCTCACACACACACACACACAACGTGTTTTACTCACACCCAACGATTCACAAACAAACTC
The DNA here is from genome assembly GCA_023566225.1 of Romanogobio albipinnatus. Classification (NCBI taxonomy): domain Eukaryota; kingdom Metazoa; phylum Chordata; class Actinopteri; order Cypriniformes; family Gobionidae; genus Romanogobio; species Romanogobio albipinnatus. The sequence continues at coordinate 30,704,847 of CM042244.1, forward strand.
AGCGTGGTTTGCAAATGCAAAACATCACTCACAAACTAATGCATTTTGTTCTGCAAATAAAAAAAACGTACCTATCAAAAATACAGTACGTTTTACATATACAAAGAAACGTATTTCTTCAATGACAAAAAATACCCTCAAGTACAAACTAAAATCTTTCGAGTAAAAAAAAAAAGTTCAAGTGCAAAACAAAATTCTACAAGTACAAAACAAAATCCTTCAAGTACAAAACAAAATTCTACAAGTACGAAAAACTGTCACGTGACTTTTGGCACTAATTTTTCGCCTTGCTGATCCACACGCAAATGCCTTCAGATCCACACGCATGCTAGTAAACGGTGTTATGGCAAAAATTAATTCGTCGACATCACTAATAAGAGACAAACCATGATCCAATTGTCTTTATAAAGATTTATTTCCTTGCAAGGAAGAGCCACGGTCAGTGCAGCCGCTCGGGCTGCCTTGAGTGTGAACTGGAGACACAAATCAAAGCACAAACTCTTATACCCCCAATGTTTAAACACACCTTCTCAGTATTTTTCCATTTTCCACACAGGGTAAAGGCAAGAAACATAATACACAAATGGTCCCTCTTTGTCTTAAAACTAATTTAAATTATCCGACACCTTTGGTTCAGGAAGGCCTTCAATTTCAGGTGTCCTGCCGCTACCCCCCTGGGTTTCCACAGACACTGGGTCTTTTGAACTAAGAGAGGTGATTTGCATGGCTAAAGCAGATTTTGACTTCTGTGTGAACTCAAACATAAATATTAAATTTTTCCACAACAATTCCCCCTTTTATCATTCTTTGATAACTCACAAGAAAAAATTTAAGAAGTGTAGATACGAATATAATAAAAATAGAGGTGGTAATAATAAAACAATAATAATAATAAATAAAAAAAGTAGTAATAAAACAGGCAAATTTAAGTCACTCTTACACTCTTCCTCTCTGATCTTTTGTATAAATGATCACGCTCTTAAATTTGTAATTGAAGAAAATAAAAAATAAAAAATCCCCTAATATGTTTTAGGCGTCTCCTCGCTAGTCATCTCATCAAACAGCAACCTGTCCAGTCTTTCTGTGGAAATGATATGCTCTGTCGCCACAAACCCAAAAACATGCATCACTCTCAATGGTGGAATCAACATGTCTGTGTGGTCCGTTGCGTTCTCTTGCAGGCAGATGTTGGATGTTTTGTTGGAATCTTCCCTTGCTTGATGTCCGTTGCAGCTCTAAGCCCCACCTACTGGATTCTGTGGGCTGGCAATAGGGTTTAACTTGAAAACTGGTAGGCTCGCATGCACCCACGCCGCTCTCTCCGATACCTTGACGGCAGTGTGTCGTCAGAAGTATGACGAAAGGCCCTAGCTACATTTCCGCCTTCCAGCTCTTCGTACTCAGGTCCCTTTTTACCACGTAATCTCCTGGCTCGATTTTGTGCAAGCAGATTTCTCCTGCACACAGATATCAGACAACAGAGAAACATTTCTTTGCAATAATTCACAATTCTAATGATGCAAGCTATTGTTTACCCCCTTCCATTCCCATGAATGGTGGTCTTCCAAAAAAAAAAAAAAATGTCTCAAACGGGCTCAGATTTAATCAAGGCCTTTTCTCGTTTTCATGTATTTCAATATGCATCAAAATGCGACATTTTCAGCAAATGTTGTAACCCCCTTATAAACTTCATTCATTTGAGTACCATTACCATTACCATTCCCCCTTTGGCTGCAGGCTCGCCCATGCAGCCATTTATCATAATCATTGAAAATATTGTTGGGGTAAACAAGGCTTGCCATCACTTCTTGTCTAAATGCCATTTTGCACATTCACACATCATTCACAAGTTTCCAGCCACAATGTCTCCACAGGTGCTTCTCCGCTGCTGTGGCGAACGCTTACATACTCTGTAAGGAAGTCAAAGCATTTGTGTTAGTTTCAGATAATAAAATACATTCTGGTTCCTTTGACTGCTGTGCTGCCGCGGCCTTCGCAGCCGCATCTGCTCTCACGGTTTCCTGTTGAAATAAACTCTTTGTTGTTAGTTAAGCTGCGCATTTAAGTCTTAACTTGAAAGTTTCCCATAAACATACTGAAAATATCCAATAAAATGAAAGACAAATCCGTATTTCATCTCTGTAAGCCAGGCTAAGTCAGTAATCACTGTCACTGCTCTCCCATCATGTTAGGGGTGTGTGATAACTTTCTGCTATCAACCGTTTGACGACACACACATCCCTAGGCCAGACCCACAGTCACTCCTCAGAGACTAAATACTGTAGAAAACATATATGAAAAAACAAACAATCAGGGGTTCTCTTGAAAATAAAAATCAAAATCATAACAGACCTTTTTTTTTTTTTTTTTTTGGCATTCACTCAAACTAAACAATAAAAATAAGTAAGATCCTTCAGTTTACATTTTGTGCTTTGCCCACAGTTCAGATGACACCTCTGCCCATGCCGGGTGTATTTTCAAATCACAAATGTCTGCCATGCACTGATTCTCTTTTGTGCGTCTGTCAATGTGGTCACTGTCCTTTCTACCTCAACTACACGCTTACATTCAGATCTAAATGCCCACAGTTTCTCACTGTGCATCACATACTTATCAACCTTCCTTCAGTCAATCGTTTCAACAATTCTTCACAAACCACCCTACTTACTATTTCCAACAGACCCATTTTCACTCATCATAGCTCACATCATATTTAAACAATTAACGAACATAAATCTAAATTTGTTAATGTTAATCAATTCGTTATCAATTCGTATTACGTTCAATCAGCTCGTTTGCTCATCTTTATCTCATGACATCATACTTAATCATTCTCAATTCTTTATCAAAATCTTTTCAGTTCCTGTTATCAGTAAACCATTAAAAATTAATTAATTAATTAATTAGGATTTCCTTTAAAGTACCCTTTTCTCCATGCCCTGTCCATTAAAACTCCTCTTACATCATGTCATTTGGCAGTGATTCTTATCATCAACCTTGCCGCATCAATTTCCTTAACGCTGGTTAAAACCAATCTGAATTAAAAAAAAACATTCATATTTCAATATCCATTTTAGCCTAATTTTACTTTGGATGTTCAAAATCCCTGTCAGAAATCCTGTTTTGTTTTTTTGTTTTTTTTTGTGTTTTTGTTTTTTTTAAATTGCGGTTTCCTGTATGCAAAATATCATGCCTATTTAATAAATGAAAAATACAGTATAAAACAACACTTCCTTTTAGAAGTTATCTTTTTGGTTCGCCCTCCGGCCTTTCATAAATATGAGGGAGTCTCTAGATCATTTGGATAGCGACTTCAGTTAAATTGTCATATATATATATATATATTTTTTTTTTCTTAATTAATCCAGAGATTAATTCAAATCGTCTTCATCCATGACAAAATTGGTCATAATTACCAGTGACAGACAGAGCTGGATGTCCAATCCACTTAAAGCTCGTCCAATGTTCTGATCATCTTTTCATCAGTTTCACTCAGAATAATCAACTTCCTCTAAAGTTTTGTTTGTTTTGTTTAACTTAACCCATCTGTAATGATAAAGACACTAATTCCAGAGGTTAATGGCACACTACACTCAATCAGGACACATAAATATGAACTGCTCATTCTCAAAATGTGCTTTTACATGGTCTCTTAACCAGTTTCAAATATGTCTGTTCATTAGTTGTTTATTTTTAGAAAAGTCAGCTGGGTTGTTTTGTTCTGATATCATTGTTTTTGTGTAGTCTCAGCTTTAACAGCGCGATAACAGATAGAGTACAATTCCTGCTTCCAGCCTCTCTCTCTCTCTCTCACCCAGATAATCTTTTCTACAGTCTTCTAAGACTTTAACTATAATGTTAAATTCATTAACCCTTAACTATAAATGTTAAATTCATTAACTCTTCATTCATTAACCCTTCACCAAGTTTTAGAAATTTCATAGTGTAACTTATTGTTTCAAGTTATCTTTAGTTTAGATACCTTTGTTATTCAGATCTTCTCTTTAAGCTTCAAAAGCCGTCCTCATCTTAAAGCCATCACCATGTCTCTGAATTATGCCTGCTGAAGTAAACTCATAATAACATTAGATCCTGATCACACAATTTTCCTGATACAATTTAATAAATTTTGTTCTGTTCTCTGCAAGGTTAAGGATGATCAGCATGGTCTCAGCTGGCTCTTGAATGCCAATCTCGTCATTGCTCTTTTCTTCAGGGTGTTTCCTGGCTCTCAATTTATGCGGTATTTGGTGAGCGGTATAGAGGGGCCATTATTAGGGCAGGGGCTGCTGTGTCCAGTCTTGACCTTGGCCCCTACGAAACACAGCTTCCCCCCCCAACAGAGATGCTGCTGGCCTCACAGACATCTGCCTCACCTCTCATACACACCTCACATAAAACCCCCTCCTACAATTTTTTTTTTTTTTTTTTTTTTTTTTGGTAGGGGGTCCAAGGCGACTTATCGTGATTTCCCTGGCTTGGGTTGCCCCCTGTCAGGCCGTAGGAAGTCTTACCCGTCATCGGGAACAACCACATCGTGCTCAGCCTCTCATCGCTTCTTTGACCCTCAACAGGATCAGATATTTTCTGGAGCCTTTTGGAAAGTGCATTCAAGAGTCATCAGAGCCATCTGGTCTGCTTTCAAATTAGCAAAAACATGGAGACAGGTTAATTATAACAGAACTTAATCACTAAAATCCATCATACTTCTTCAAAGCTGCCCCATAGCAGTGCTTATATTATTTTCAGTGAATTTAGCCAAAACACCTGTCCATTCAATTTAATGTTCTGCTACATCTGTGACCAAGGCCATCAGTTCTGTACATGGTGAAGGCTAAGAGCAGACAGAAGTTACTGGTCCTATCAAACATTAGTCAAACATTTCAGTTCATTAAAAGTCTGTATTTTTAAAACATGTCTTATTGCCCTCTTGATGGCACCTTTTTCTATCTTAACAAACAACTGTCTATTATGTTCACATGATGCCTGTGCCTTTACTCATCAATATCTTCTATCATCTGTGGCACAGGCTCAGATATCAGCTTTGAGCTGGTCTGGGATCAGAGAGAGACTCTGAGGCCTTCAGGGCTGGTACACTGCATTTTCATAAACTTCTCACTCTTCACACTAGCTCAGTGTAAGATCTGGCTTTGTTTTCAAATAAATGAGACATTTTCCTTTTAACTCTATCCCTAGACAGAAATCACATTTTCAAATGATATAAATATATGACTTTATATTTGCCTCTTGCCCCCAAAATGAATTCAGAAACTTTAATTTCCACTCAGATTGAGTCTCTGTTACTCAAGTTAGGCCACGTGGTGGCCGGATTGAGATTACATATTGTTTATTTCAGCTCAGCACAGGCTTATCTTTTGAAACCAAAACATCAATTTCTAGGGTTTTCAACATTTTAACACCTATAGTTATTTCAACAACCCAATATTCAGTCAAATCATCATTATCAGAGGTTTGCAAAGGTGAGAAGAGCAAGAACATATTTATTATATCTTTTTCATTTAAAACTCGATTAATCAGGATTTATATATCTTATATATCTTTTACAATATAGTTTATCATCTTTAATTTTAACCTCATATTAAAATTATCTCAAATCCTTCGAAAATAATCACTAAAGTCTTTATCAAGCTTATTATTTTCTCATTTGCTTAGTGTAAATCTCTGTTTTATTATTTTTTTACTGAGTTTCGTTTACAGAATTTAGTCTGGTGACCTGATTTGCCACACTTTTTACACCTTATGGGTGTTTAGACACGGTTACGTGCGAAATCAATGGCCCAGCTGAGCACAATTAAACGCTCTCATCTTAAGCTTATGGAGCAACGTTCAGTAACCTGTGTGCTCCAACAGTAGCAGTCTGTCTGAGAACAGAGCTCGCTCGGGGTCCAATAAAACAGACAATGGCTTGCAATTTATAGTGCTTTATCAAAGTTTATCTGCTTTTTCATCAACATTATTTTTAGTTACTCAAATTGTAATGTATATCTCCCTTCGGGTATGGCACCTCCCCCATTTTATAAATTAATGAATACGCACAAACATCTACAAATTTGAATTTTCTTGTTCTCTCTTTGTTTGTAGCCAGTCAGCTTCCAATTACAATAAAAACATTTCTGCCCATTATCTTCATCAGTCCAGCAAATTTCTTTGAAGTCAGGGTTTCAGAGCGGAGCTGCTTACAGCATTTGCTCTTGTTCATCTTACAATCTTTATACCGACTAATCAAATTACTGATCATATCACTCAAATTGTTAGCTAAAATTTAGTAAAAGTTCATACTCACCAGCGATCTTTAAACAGCTGTGGCATTTTAATTTCTCCGTTTCATTTCTCCACAGTCAATGCCTCTCACACCCAGCATTTCGGTGTCTGCTCACATTTCTCACACGCGTGTTCTCACAACAGCCCATCGATTTATCCTTTTCCTTCAACGGACTCTTTCACAGTCCCAGTCCGGTCACTCAGCGGTGACACTCAAATCAAATCATCATTTAATGAACTTCGTATATGTTGCATGCATTTCTGGCCATATAATTTTCTCATTTGATAAAATACCGGTGTCTCATATTCAGCTAGCTTGCTTTGGATTTCCCCATATTGGCAGTCTGATTCTGTGGCTTTTCGCGCGCGCGCTATTAATCTGTTGGACGTCTCCTGGACAGATCTGATCTTCTCACCCAAGATCAGCCGGGCGGACACTCTCAATAGTGCCCGATTTTGTGCCCTGGTTACCTGACCGCGGGCGGAACCAACCCAATCTAGGTAATATGGTTCCCAGACCAATCTAGGTCTTATTTAATCGCCCACGTGATTTCAGTTTCTATCCCATAAACATATCCTGCGGGCGGAACCAACCCAATCTAGGTAATATGGTTCCCAGACCAATCTAGGTCTTATTTAATCGCCCACGTGATTTCAGTTTCTATCCCATAAACATATCAACCACGTTGCATTCGTCACAGAGTCAGACTCCCCCTATGGTTTATCCCTATCAATTCAATTTAACCAAATTCTATAAAATAAAATAAAATTCCCCCTGAATTTTTTTTCAAGAGTTTGTCTCCTACCAGAAGCGCCCCGTTGCCATCGGATTCGATTTCTCTGATTCCAGTGGCTGGACCCTCCAGACACCCCAGAGAGGTCAGCCCTTTTCCCTCAATCGTTCGGGGTAAGGCTGTGACTCTAATGTCCAGGATGATCAGTCACCGACCTGCTCTCAGGGTCCAGAAGGCACATCCAAGGAATCCCACTATTCTGACACCAACTGTTATGGCAAAAATTAATTCGTCGACATCACTAATAAGAGACAAACCATGATCCAATTGTCTTTATAAAGATTTATTTCCTTGCAAGGAAGAGCCACGGTCAGTGCAGCCGCTCGGGCTGCCTTGAGTGTGAACTGGAGACACAAATCAAAGCACAAACTCTTATACCCCCAATGTTTAAACACACCTTCTCAGTATTTTTCCATTTTCCACACAGGGTAAAGGCAAGAAACACAATACACAAATGGTCCCTCTTTGTCTTAAAACTAATTTAAATTATCCGACACCTTTGGTTCAGGAAGGCCTTCAATTTCAGGTGTCCTGCCGCTACCCCCCTGGGTTTCCACAGACACTGGGTCTTTTGAACTAAGAGAGGTGATTTGCATGGCTAAAGCAGATTTTGACTTCTGTGTGAACTCAAACATAAATATTAAATTTTTCCACAACAACGGTCATGTAATTCGCACTCCACGACAGCAGGTGGCGCTGTTACCGACTTGCTTGGCGCCGCCACGGACATGGAAAGAGAAGAGAAGAAGAAACGCTAGCGTGGGGGACGTTTTTTGTTGTATTATGTTGGAATTACACATCTGAAAATGGGTTACATGAATAAAGTGGATTGGATCTGAAGTTATCAGCCTCCCAGTACTTTGTTATTTCAGTGACACACATATATGAAGAGTTCAGATGCAAAAGCCTCTAAATGCAATTTGAAATGTTCTTATAGAATGATCATTTTTATCAAGCTTGTATATTTAAGTTCAGTAATTTCACTTAAATGATAATTAATAGGTGATCTTCATTGCCATTTAAGTGAAATTATTGAATTTAAATATACGAGCTTGATAAAAATGATCATTATAGAAGAAAATTTCAGATGGCATTTAGAGGCTTTTGCATCTGAACTCTTCATATATATATATATATACACACACAAGGCCGTAACCAGGGTTTGAAAATTAGTGAGGTCCGAGGTAAGGTGTTAAGAATTGTGCTAAGATAACACCCACAAATGCAACTCATTACAATATAACCTAAACTTTAAAATAGGCATTCTTTTTGACATCTCATTTGTCTCCTTCTGATCTCTATCCTCTTCCTCTCTGTTGCTCTCCTCTTTGTCCTCATATCTATCTTTCTGATCTTTCAGTTTAATCTCTTTTTTTTTAAGAACTACATGTAACATATTTTGCTGGAATATTTTTGCCATTCTACACTCTCTGTTCTGTCTGTTTTGGAGGATAAACATAGTTAATATAGACCTTCTTTATTGCATCACAATTTGTTATGTAACAATACTGATTACTGTAATAGATTTCCATAATAAACATTGCTATATGGATAAGTAATAGTAGCCTAATTTTGTGCTCTAAAGCCACGTTTTACCATGGACATTAAGCTGCAACCCTTTTACAGAATTGGTGCAAACTGCTACGCTACCCCCACGCTAGCGTTTCTTCTTCTCTTCTCTTTCCATGTCCGTGGCGGCGCCAAGCAAGTCGGTAACAGCGCCACCTGCTGTCGTGGAGTGCGAATTACATGACCGTTTACTAGCATGCGTGTGGATCTGAAGGCATTTGCGTGTGGATCAGCAAGGCGAAAAATTAGTGCCAAAAGTCACGTGACAGTTTTTCGTACTTGTAGAATTTTGTTTTGTACTTGAAGGATTTTGTTTTGTACTTGAAGGATTTTGTTTTGTACTTGTAGAATTTTGTTTTGTACTTGTAGAATTTTGTTTTGTACTTGTAGAATTTTGTTTTGCACTTGAACTTTTTTTTTTTACTCGAAAGATTTTAGTTTGTACTTGAGGGTATTTTTTGTCATTGAAGAAATACGTTTCTTTGTATATGTAAAACGTACTGTATTTTTGATAGGTACGTTTTTTTTATTTGCAGAACAAAATGCATTAGTTTGTGAGTGATGTTTTGCATTTGCAAACCACGCTGAGTTTGTTTGTGAATCGTTGGGTGTGAGTAAAACACGTTGTGTGTGTGTGTGTGTGAGGTTTTGGCATGATTCTAACTCCATAATCGACTCACAAACGAGGCAATGAATGCAATGCATGCGCAGCACCGGATCCACAAATGCACATCTTATGCCGAGTTCAGACTGCACGATTTTAGCCCCGATTTTGGCTCTTGGTGAAATCGCAGACAAATGCCTGAAATCATAGGCAAATCGGTGCTTGTGCTCGCGAGTGACAATCACGCAGTGTGAATGATCAAAGACGAGATCAGAGAGACTCACCGATGAGTCGCCGACTCCCGTGAGATATTTGGCATGCTAAATATCTGGACCTGTCGGCGATTCAAACTCCTGCTGTGTGAAATGTGTTCTGACTGAAAAATACATCGGCGATGACCGACAGCCAATGAGAGAGCAAGATACAGGACAGCGGGAGGTTCAGGGAGGAGTTATAGACCAGAATATTAGTATTTTAATAGATATATGTACAGTTATATCAAACAGAAACAAAGCACATTGCAATATTATTTATTTACCTCAAACTGTCATTGCAGAACACAATTATTGCTCCCTGTGTCTCCACAACCATTTCCTCCGCCATAGCCTAATCTTTTTTATTTTTCTCCCTTTTGCTGCAAATCAGAGCACAGACCGCAAGTTTCTGCACTGCAGTCTATATTTTAATAACAATTCCAGTCACGCGCGAGAACTCCAGTCTGACACACGTGTGATCTTGTGTTGTTTCCTTCTCACTTATCGCATGTGCTTTGTTGTGAAACGTAATTTGCGGAAGGGACAGAGACTGGAAAGAGATGTCGGCGATTATTCCTCTTGTACAGTCATGCAGTGTGAAACCCCCTGTCGCCGATCCATTGTGCAGTGTGAACACAGCAGTGACTGAATGCTGGCCCATATAGTCATGCAGTGTGAAAAGAGCAGCGATCCGACCAGTTTGAAAATCGTGCAGTCTGAACTCGGCATTACTCGTTGCACGCACAGATGAATCCTTTTGATTCTAAAATCATGCAAACACCTCACAACAAACGACGCACGACAAAGATGAAAATAAGAGTTGCACGAGTCAGAATTCGGCTCGAAATCGGACGAAAATCCCACTGTATATGCCCAGTTTAAGAAAAAATATGATAGGGTTTGGTGAAAAACAAACTGAAATTCAATGTATGAAAGAATATCCTGGCCGTTGGTTGTACAGAGGGCATTCACGTGACTTTATTAACGTCGCAGTTCACTCTGACTCGCCCAGGAGAAGCACACAAGTTGTAAGAAAGAAAGATAAATAAAAACACGTAATGAAAATGAATTGTATTAATCTTTTTGTACTTACCTATGAAAAAGAGTGTTGCTGTCCTGTCTCTGTCTTTTTCGTGCTTGAAGTCTGTTAAGCTGCGCTTTGTTCTGAAGGTGCATTACCGCCACCTACTGGATTGGATTGTCGCATTCGATCGGTAGGGGAAAATAATTTAAATTCTTTATTAACCCTGTATTCTTTAGATAAATAATTAAATGTATGTAAATTATACTAGATTTTTTAAATAATAATAATAATAATAATAATAATAATAATAATAATAATAATAATAGCCTACATTTTATAAATTTAAAACAGGCTATGATTTATATTACTGGATGACCACAATAATTAAGGACTCTGTGACATTCATTATATATATATATATATCTGCATGTGCTGTAGCTAGCAGATAACACTAGAGGACTGGAGATGATGGAGATTTTAAAACAATAATTAAAATATTAATATTAACAATATGCCTAATAATAATAATCAACTGGTTTGTCCCAATGAGTTCAATTTATGGTAGTAGTTCTTTGTTAATCCACACACTTGTTGGTAGAGATTCATCCTTTGAGGATAATGAATGTGCTCACATTTCACAGAAATGTACCCAATTGTTTTGGATTTGCTTTAACATGTTGAATGATGGGACAGATAAATTTGAGTAAGCCTCACCAGTGGAGAATTAAGATGACCAAAAATCAACATTGATTCAATGTTTGTCTTTTCAACACTGAAAGGGCATGGAATTATCAACATTGATCCAATATTATTTAGCATTACATTTTCAACATTGGTCTACTATTTTTTTAGTATCGAATTTTCAACATTGATTCAGTATTACCTAGCATTGACATTTCAACCACAACCAAATTGATGATTCTGATGGAATTTCAACATTGACTCAATGTCACAATGCTATCTGGGATATGATTTTATTTCAGGTGCGGGTCGGGTGTCGGTTCTATTTTAAGCGGGTCGGTTCAGGTGCGGATTTTAATTAGTGCTGCTGTCGGAAAACGGGTCCGATGCGGTTTTAAGCACTGTGGGTACGGGCGGGTGCAGATTTTAACATCGGACCCATGCAGGACTCTGCTGAAGAGAAGAGATACAAACATACTCATTTACTAACGTAGCCTTGGTTCCCTTAGATACGGAATGAGTACTGCGTCGTTCGTCTTATTAATGTAAATAAGACAAGATGTTATGGGGGAAAAAACGTCTCGGTTACGTATGTAACCCTCGTTCCCTGAGGAGGGAACGGAGACGTACGTTAGTGACTAACGAATGGGGGTTTCGCTTAGAAGCCAATTACCTTCAAGAATTTAACAGCGCCCAATGGCAGTGCCAATGCCATGGGCATGCGGAATTTGCATGCGTAACTCCAGGCAGCACAGCTGACGTGGCAAAGGAACGTACGTCTCCGTTCCCTCCTCAGGACTAGTACCCTGTCGGAAGACTAGTACGGACGAAGGACTTATCACAGGAATACCAAGGTACACTGGGAAGCATATTCCAGTGTGGATATGCCAAAGTGCCTACCCTTAGGGAGGACTTAGAGAATACACATATGACCCACTAAGGGCTGCATATGGAAGAACTCTAGGGTACCAGCCAGAGGGTGGATTTTTAACCCTAGGGGTGGCAGGGACTTGCCAAGGGAAAGACACTTGCTCGCTGAGGAGGCTTACGGCGGAAATACTCGTGTGGGGGTCGCCGGAGGGGAACCATGCACACGGGGCACCTGGCCGGACATGAGGGTCTGGGCTCGAAAGGGCAGACTGAACTGATGTCGGCGTCAGCAGTGCTGGAGGAACTCAGGGCTCTCAGGGAGCTCACCTGAGGAGAAAATATCGCATGTATCCAGTCCATGGAGTGGAATGGCGAGCAAGCAAAGACACCTGAGCCTGGTCCATTACCGGCCACCCGTAGGGGCGAGTACATAGTCGGACACTGGCTCCACTCGGAGATTGTAGAATCTGGCGAATGTGTTAGGTGTTGCCCAGCCTGCAGCTCTGCAGATGTCTGTTAGCGAGGCGCCATGCGCTAAAGCCCAAGAGGAGGCCACACTCCGGGTGGAGTGGGCCCGAACCCCAAGGGGACATGGTCAACCTTGCTGCTGGTAAGCCAAAACAATGGTGTCCACTATCCAGTGAGACAACCTCTGCTTTGAGAGAGCTCTTCCCATCATCTCCCAACCATAACAGACAAAGAGCTGGTCTGAGGTCCTGAAACACTGCGTGCTGTCTACATAGGCGCGGAGAGCGTGTACTGGACAGAGCAATGCCAAGGCTGGGTCTGCCTCCTCCAAAGGCAGCGCTTGCAGGTTCACCACCTGGTCTCGGAATGGAGTGGTGGGAACCTTGGGCACATATCCGGGCCGGGGTCTCAGGATCACGTGAGAGTTAGCCGGTCCGAACTCCAGGCACGCTTCGTCAACCAAAAATGCCTGCAGGTCCCCTACCCTCTTCAGAGAGGCCAATGCGGTCAGCAGAGCCATCTTCATAGACAGAAACTTAATATCAACCGAACGCAAAGGGACTCAAAAAGGGAGGCCTCTGCCGAGGCTGCTAAGACTACTGAGAGGTCCCAAGAGGGAACGAGAGGAGAGCGAGGAGGATTCAGTCTCCTCGCTCCCCTCAGGAACCTGATGATCAGGTCGTACTGACTTACCTTTTTGTCCCCCAGGAGATCGTGGTGGGCAGATATTGCGGCCACGTACACTTTAAGGGTGGAGGGAGACAGCCTTCGCTCCAACCCCTCCTGGAGAAACGATAGCACGGACCCGACCGGCATTTCCAGGGGTCTTCTTGGCAGGAAGAACACCAGGTGACGAAGAGGTTCCACTTCAACGCATAGGCGTGCCGAGTAGACTCTGCCCTAGCGGAAGTGATGGTAGCGACCACCGCAGGTGGAAGACTACTCAAACCTGCCGCGTCCCGTCCAGAAACCACACGTGGAGCTTCCAGAACGCCGGACGCAGGTGCCAAAGGGTGCCCCGTCTCTGATTGAGATGGTCTCATCTCAGAGGAATAGGCCAGGGAGGGGCTGTCGCAAGGAGTAGCAGTTCTGAGAACCAGGTCTGGCCGTGCCAATATGGGGCGACCAACATGACCTGCTCCTTGTCCTCCCTGATCTTGCACAGTACCCGTGCGAGAAGGCTCACTGGGGGAAACGCATACTTGCGTAGACCCGGTGGCCAGCTGTGCGCCAGTGCATCCGTGCCTAGCGTGCCCTCGGTCAGGGAATAATACAGGGAGCAATGGGAAGAGTCCTGGGAGGCAAACAGGTCTACCTGTGCGTCGCCGAACCGTTCCCATATCAGCTGGACCGTCTGGGGATGGAGTCTCCATTCTCCAGGAAGTGGCTGAAGCCGTGAGAGCTCGTCGGCTGCACGGTTCAGATCTCCCGGGATGTGGACAGCATGAAGGGACCTCAGATGCTTCTGACTCCATAAAACGAGATGGCGGGCGAGTTGAGACGTAGACCGCCCTGGTGGTTGATGTATGCTTACAGTGGCCGTGTTGTCTGTCCTGACTAGTACATGTTGACCCTCCAGCAACGCTCGGAAGCGGTGCAGGGCGAACCGTACTGCCAGTAACTTGAGGCAATTGACATGCAGAAGGCGCTGGGGTCCTGTCCAGGAGCCCGCGGCTGCTTGTCCATTGCACATGGCACCCCAGCCCGTGGCGGAGGCATCTGTTGATACAACAACATGCCTGGAAACTCGTTCTAAGGACACTCTGTCCGTAGAAAACGGCTCGGGTTACGTCTTTAACCCTTGTTCCCTGAGAAGGGAACGAGCACTGCGTCGGAACGACACTTTGGGGATACTCCCTAAGCACTAGCGAATCTGAAGTCCGTATAGAAACTAGCCCAATCTGATTGGCGTGCGTGATGACGTCATCGTGACGGCGTAGCCGGAAGTATAAAGCGGGAGCCGGCGCATAGAAACGGCAGCTATTGCTCTGAAGCATGCGCTCCAGGCGTGCCGAGGTGTGACGCGACGCAGTGCTCGTTCCCTTCTCAGGGAACAAGGGTTACAGACGTAACCCGAGCCGTTCCCTTTCGAGGGAACTCTCACTGCGTCGGAACGACACTTTGGGGAACGAGTACCCACTAGCCCACACCGAGGGTAGCGCCTGCCCTAGTGTGAAACCGGAGACCGGGCACAACTAGGACTTGAGTACCCTAGCGCCAGCACCGTAGGGAGATACTTCTCCACTCCTTTACCTTCCGCGCCCCAGCCGATGAAGGGAGGCGTCTGTTGAAACGGTTTACCGGCAACAAGACGCTCCCAACACTGGCCCTTGGGACCTTTACCGAGGGTAGTGCCTGCCCTAGTGTGAAGCCGGAGACCGGGCACAACTAGGACTGGAGTACCCTAGCGCCTTCCGCGCCCCAGCCAATGAGGGAGACGTCTGTTGAAACGGTTTCCCGGCAACAGGACGCTCCCAACACTGACCCCTGGGACAGAAACCAAGGTTTCTTCCATATAACTAGGGAACGAAGGCATCTGCACGTTACCCTGATCATACGAAAAAGATTCCCTCTGGGGGAAACCCCTTGGTTTCCAACCACCACTGTCAAGGTCTCACATGCAGCAGGTCAAAAGGTCTCACCTTGGACGCTGCTGCACTGAGCCCCAGCACTCAAAATTGCTTCACAGTGAAGGTCTCTTACTCCGCCGTCACATGAGGCGGGGGATGTAATACCTGAAGAACCAAGGAACTGACCAATCCTAAGTTCCCTGGTTCATCCGACTCCAATGGTCCGAAGGGGGCCTCAGCCAGCCTTCGAGAACCACTGCCAGATCCCAGGTTGGGAGTTCTGGAACGAGCCACAGGCCGCATCCTCCGAGCCCCACAGGGGAACTGTACAACCAGATGGTGTCTACCCAAGCCCATCACCCAAAGGAGTGTGGAAAGCCTTATGGCAGCCACGGACACCCTAAGTGTGGACGGGGTTAGACCCGCAGAGAAGCGATCTTGGAGGAACTCCAGCACTGAAGCCCCAGCACTCAAAATTGCTTCACAGTGAAGGTCTCTTACTCCGCCGTCACGTGAGGCGGGGGATGTAATACCTGAAGAACCAAGGAACTGACCACTCCTAAGTTCCCTGGTTCATCCGACTCCAATGGTCCGAAGGGGCTGCCTCAGCCAGCCTTCGAGAACCACTGCCAGATCCAATCGGAATTGGATCCAATCCAGAGCAATCGGGGGAAAAGCGTACAGACGCAGCCTCGGCCACGTCTGAACCATGGCATCCAACCCCAGCGGGGCTGGAGACCGGGCACAACTAGGACTGGAGTACCCTAGCGCCTTCCGCGCCCCAGCCAATGAGGGAGACGTCTGTTGAAACGGTTTCCCGGCAACAGGACGCTCCCAACACTGACCCCTGTTGCCCTGTGCCAACCCCAGCGGGGCTGGATGCGTGAGGGAACACCACAGTGGACAGTGGGACGTCTCTCGAGACGCCATCAAGTCCACTTCCACTGGGCCGAACCTCTCGCACATGGCCTCCACCTGGGTGGAGTCGCTCCCCGGGCCTCAGCCCCTGCCTCGACAGGATGTCTGCTCCCTGATTTTGGTCCCCCGGGACATACATTGCCCTGATGGACAACAGTTTCCCTAGATTCTCCACAGGAGAATTTGATGTGCCAGTCTGCATAGAGGGCGTGACCTCAAACTCCCCTGCTCTGAGCCCCAACCAGTGAGGGAGGCGCCTGTTGAAACGGATTCCCGGCAACAGAACGCTCTCAACACTGGCCCCTGGGACAGAAACCAAGGTTTCTTCCATATGACTAGGGAATGAAGGCATCCGCGCGTTACCCTGATCATACAGAAAGAATTCCCTCTGGGGGAAAACCCCTTGGTTTTCAGCCACCACTGTAGGGGTCTCATGTGCAGCAGGCCAAAAGGTATCACGTTGGACGCTGCTGCCCTGTGCCCCAGCTGGCGTCGGGTACTACACGAGCCTCGTCCCCAACCCCCTGAAGCGGATGACCTGCAGGAAGTGGTTGGGAACGATTCTCCACGTGCGGACTCGTGAGCTGCCCAGCCGCAAGTCTTTCCAGAGGCGGCTGGAGCAGCATGCGTTCGCGGGAAATTGATGTGGCCCGAAGCGTCATAGACGGCGGGATTACCACATCGATTTCCCCCAGAGCGCCGCAGAGGAAACAACCTTGGTTGGTCCTCTGCAGGGAGAAACCAAGGTTTCTACCATATGACTAGGGAACGAAGGCATCTGCGCGTTACCCTGATCACACGGAAAGGATTCCCTCTGGGGGAAAACCCCTTGGTTTCCAGCCACCACTGTAGAGGTCTCATGTACAGCAGGCCAAAGGGTATCCCGTTGGACGCTGCTGCCCTGAGCCCCAGCACTTCCTGAAAGTGCTCTAGAGTGATGCTGTGGCCTAGCCTTATTTCTGAGACCATCGCCAGTATGGTCTCGACTCGCGCGGGAGACAATTGTGCCCGCATCGTCGTCGAGTCCCATACGATCCCTAGAACCGTTCCTCCGGGACGGCGTCAACACACCTGTTGTGTTGAGTCTCAGCCCCAAGCACTTTATATGGGCCAGAGCGACACCTCAATGCCGAACTGCCCTCCCGTACGACTGGGCCAATATGAGCCAGTCGTCGAGATAATTCAGCACACGGATGCCCTGGAGTCTCAATAGAGCCAGAGCTGCATCCATGCACCTTGTGAATGTGTGTGGGGAAAGAGCTAGACCGAAGGGAAGCACTCGATATTGGTACGCCTCGCCCCTGAAAGCGAACCTCAAGAACTTCCTGTGACATGGAAGGATGAAGATATGGAAGTATGCATCCCTCAGATCTATCGTGACGAACCAGTCCTCGAACTGGATCTAACTCACGATGATGGAGACCATGAGCATTTTGAAACTGAGCCTCCTTGGAGACCGATTCAAATACCTCAGGTCTACCGGACGCAACTCTCCATCGTATTCGGGAACTATAAAGTACCGGCTGTAGAACCCGGACTCCCTCTCTGGCGGAGGAACGCACCCTAAGGCTTCCTTCGCCAGCAAGGATTTTACCAGTTCCCTTACCCGACCCCGCTCTTTGTCTACAGTACGCAGGACCCATGTAGAAATATTCGGAAGGCATTTTCATGCGCCGAGATACTCTACTAAGGGAGGCTGGCTTCGGGTGTTACACGAGCCTCGTCCCCAACCCCCTGAAGCGGATGACCGGCAGGAAGTGGTTGGGAACAATTCTCTATGTGTGGACGCGTTAGCTGCCCAGCCGCAAGTCCCTCCGGAGGCGGCTGGAGCAGCATGCATTCGCGGGAAATTGATGGGGCCCGAAGCGTCATAGACGGCGGGATTACCTTGATTTCCCCGGAGCGCCGCAGAGGAAGCAACCTCGGTTGCTCCTCTGCGGGGGGGACCGCTCTTGGAAGTCCAGCCAAAGCTAGGACTTCTTCCCAGCAGCCTTCCGCCCTGGAGTACGTTCCTCAGATCGCCTCCAGGAGCTAAAGACCGCTGCTGGGACTGTTGGTGAGAATGCCGCCTCTGTTGCCAGGCTCCTGGAGGAGGGGCTCTAGAGGCGATGCTCTCTTTCTGCACCTGCCGGTGCGAGGAGCTGACAGACGGCTGAGGCTGCCCCCTAGGGGCCGCCTTCCCAGGCTCTGAGTGGCGAGGGAGGTACTGGCGGAAGGCTGCTGACTGCATCTTCGCCTCCTGGTACCCGGCGACAATGGTCTCAACCGCGTCACCAAATAGACCAGAAGGCGAAATCGGGGAGTCTAGGAGGAAGGACTTATCCTTCTCCCTCATCCCCGACAGATTCAGCCAGAGATGCCTCTCCACCATCACCATGGAGGCCATGGCCCGGCCGATAGCACGGGCCATCTCCCTGGTGATGCGGAGAGACAAATCTGCAGCCCTCCGTAGTTCCAGCACATCCTCCGAAGAGGGACCGTCGCCCACATTGAGCTCTTTTAGGAGGTCAGCCTGGTAGGCCTGCAAGACAGATAATGTGTGCAGGGAACTACCAGCCCGCCCAGCCGCCATATAAGCTTCGCCCACCAACGATGAGGTGTCCCGACAGGGTTTGGTGGGCAGCTCCGGGGTTTTAACCCTTTAAGACCTAAGGGTATTTTTACAATTAATTTTCCGCCTGGTGTTATTTACTAAAAAAGCTTGTAAAACATCAACCCTGTTGTGCACAGACAATTGACACACCTCTTTTTTTTCAAGACAAGTTGCACTGTCAGTATATTTGTGTTACATTGATGTCACCTGAATGTAAAATAAGTTATGGGACCATAAAGACAAATGAAAACATAAAACGGAAATTGAATCACTCAAATATTTATTGAAAACACACACAAATAAATAAAAGCTAAGCATATTTCCTCTGGAAAACAGTTTGTTCAAGTCTTTGGAGTCCTGAAACTCAGGAATAAACATGATAACTTATACAGAACCAAAACTATTTACATTTTTCCAAAAAAAGTCCAGGCGCTTTTGGCCTCTTTGGATTTTGGATATTTACTGGTGCCAAGCCTCAAAACAGTTCCTATCAGGATCTTCTCCTCCAACTTTCTCCTCAAACTTTTTCCTCAAACTTTCTCCACAAAACTACTAAAAACTGCAGCGCGTCTCTCTCTCTATCCTCAAAACTAGCCGTGCGTCTCTCTCTCTTTACAATAACAGAGATGTGGTTCATGCGTAATGACGCACACCAACGTGGATGACGGATCAGCCTGTCATTGGTCAAACCCTCATCCAAAATGGCAGCTAGCATCGCGCTAGCGGCAAAAATGACGGAAAATTTATAAATTATGGACATCAAGTGGATATATCTTGGATGTAAGCGTTTTGATTTATTGCTGAACAACTCCAAAAAGATGCACATGTTCCAGGCTGGATAGAAAACCTTCTGTAAAGGCTACAAAGACACCCCCGTGATGGCTAACTCGTTAGCTTTCTGCTGGAAAAACGGTAAGAAAATCGATAAAAGTTTCATGAAATAATATAGATATTTATCGGAGGTGCCGTGTGACGTCGTGGGCGATGCCGTCGGGCTCTGAGGGTTTTTAAGGGACGACACAGAATCGGGGAAAAGATCACTCGTGAGAGCCTCTTCCACCCGAGGCATCGTCCCATAGCCCGCCTCGCGCGCCCCCAGAACATTGGAATAATCCAATACTGGAGGAATACGCGAGGAATAGGGCTTCCTCCACGACCCGTGAAGAAAGGTAAACCCCGGCGAGGTGTTTGGACCCGGCGAGAAAGAAACCGGTCGTCCAGCCTACTAGGTGGCTGAATTTCCGGCACTTCCTGTGGCCAATTGATCTTCAATTTGGCCACCGCACTAGTCAAAACCTGAATTAGCTCCTCTTGGGCGAGTGGATGAAGCGATGAAACACTTCCTGCTTCTCCACCTGCCCTGATGCAACACTCATCCGGCTCCTCGGAACCGGAGAAAATAAGCATCAGATCCTCAACCCCGGGGGAAGAAGCCGCAGCACGGGCTTCCACACAGGGAGGAAGATCTTTAGAACTGTCAGACAAGGATTGGGAAAGTGCCGCAGCAGTCCCAGATCCCGCTGACAAGTCCTTCTGTGAGCCCCATGGTCTGTGACACCGAGACGCCTCAGCGACTACAGGTCCAGAACCCTGGGGCTCACATAGCTGGCCGGCCTCATCGAACACGGCCAGTCGAGAGCGGAGCAGTCTGAGTGTGAGCAGCTCACAATGCTGACAGGCAGTTCCCTCGAGAACTGCCCGAGCATGCTCAACACCCAGACACTGCACACAAAGCAGGTGTGCATCTGAGCCCGAAATGAAGCGGGGACACAGATGCACACACTGCTTAAACTCTCTCATATACTTCTCCATCATTCACACACTTTTGCAACTGTGACAAACAACAGTAAATAGACAGACAATTTCAACAGAGAGCACCATGCTGAAGAGCAATAACTGCCGTTTCTATGCGCCAGCTCCCGCTTTATACTTCCGGGTACGCCGTCACGATGACGTCATCACGCGCCAATCAGATTGGGCTAGTTTCTATACGGACTTCAGATTCGCTAGTGCTTAGGGAGTATCCCCAAAGTGTCGTTCCGACGCAGTGAGAATTCCCTCGAAAGGGAACTGAGGTTCGACCACGGGGTGAGAGTCTGTAAGCAGGCCCGAGTCACTTGTACCCGGAGCGTGTGTAGAAGATTTATTATTGAAAAATTAGCAGTTTTAGGCTAATGAAAAGACACTATTATGTTCAAATGTGTAATGATGTTTCAAGTGTGGTCATAAATGTGTGCTGAATTTGAGAATGCCCTTTAGAAGGACAGGAACAGAATTATAACTTAGAATGTGGTGATATGTGAGCCAGGGGGTTGTTACCAAAATAGGAAGACAGCTATGGTATATATATGACATAGAAAAGTGGCAAAGGAGGGAAACCGGTTGCAACCCTCAGGCTTTGTTGTGTTGTTTGGTGTGAATAAAGCCTCTTCTGAAATCAATGATCCTTTGTGAAGAAATTTTTATAGAAAGAGAATTCTTCAACACGTGCCAGACCGCCATGCACATCTCGGGACTCGATCGCATAGCCAGTGCTGAAGCGGTCTCATATGTAGCAATCCGAGCGGCGTCACCGCGGCTGCAGATGCCATATGCCCCAGGAGCCTCTGAAATCGTTTCAGTGGAACCGCACTCTCGCCCTCGATTTGACAAAGGCAAGTCAGCAGAGACTGCGCGCGCCCGCTCGAAAGCTGCATGCACATGGCGACCGAGTCGATATACATACCGAGAAAAGAGATCCTCTGCACGGGGCAAAGTTTGCTCTTCTCCCAGTTGACCCGAAGGCCCAGACGGGCTAAGTGCTGGAGCACTAGATCTCTGTGTTCGCACACCTGCGCTCGAGAGTGCCAGTCGTCGAGGTAGTTCAGGATGCAAACCCCGTGCTGCCGAAGGGGCGCAAGGGCTGCCTCGGCAATCTTCGTAAAGACGCGATGGGACAGAGATAGCCCGAATGGGAGGACCGCGTACTCATATGCCCGCCCCTCGAAATCAAACCGTAGGAACGGTCTGTGTTGAGGTAGAATGGAGACATGGAAGTAGGCGTCCTTCAGGTCGATCGCTGCAAACCAATCGTCCGGACGAACGCATTCGAAAAGGCGTTTTGCTGTCAACATCTTGAACGGAAGCCTGCGAAGGTATCGGTTCAAGATGCGCAGGTCCAGGATTGGCCGTAACCCACCGGTCTTCTTGGGTACAATGAAGTACGGGCTGTAGAACCCGTAGTTCATCTCGGCTGGAGGGACAGGCTCGATCGCACCCTTCGCCAGTAGGGTGGCAATCTCCGCACGCATGACAGGGGCATTGGCCCCGATCAAAGTGTGACGGACTCCCTGGAAGCAGGGAGGAACCTGCGCGAATTGAATCATGTAGCCGCGCCTGACGGTCTTCGCGACCCAGCGGGACAGTACTGGAAGCTGAAGCCAGACTCCCAGGAACTGCACCAGCGGGGTCATTCGGACTACAGACGTACCTGGTGTGGGGCAGCGAGGCAGCGTTACCGGCCCGGAAATGGGCGGCTGTTGGGCGTCCCGGTGCGGGGGCACGGTTAACTGCTGTGTCCTGACAGAGGAGACCAGGGAAGGACGCACGTTCCACTGGGGTCTGCTCTGCCAGGAGGCTGTCAACAGAGAGGGATGCAAGTGGCGGGACCCGGGGGTGGTGTGCACTGTCATCACCGATCTCTGGTGGCTCAGGGATGGGAGTGTTAATTCTTTCTTTGACCAAAATAGGGTGCTGCTGACCCGGGGGCCAGCAGCTGAACAAAGGATTCTCCACCGGGGGAAGGAGTGGTCCTGCTACCATCTCCTGGAAAGAATGTCCCATCCCTGAGCCGTCCGTCTCAGGAGCACCGCTTGGCCTGGCGTTTAGCGGGGCGGGCTGAGCGGACTGGGACGCCTTCCTACGGCGACCTCCACGACCCGGCCCGGGTGAAGGCTGCTGCTAGGAGGGCATCCTCGGCGGGGAGCAGACTGAGGCGACTGTGCCGGCGGCTGGGTGGAGGCAGCAGCTGGCCGCCAGGGCAGTATATGTTTGATAGTGTGACCAAGATGGCGGCGCGAGTAGATCGCGAGGCTCAGCGTCTCTCCAGATTCTGCAATTTTGCGGTATTTTTCTTGCTCATCTCGGGTCTGTTCGTGCAGAACAGTTGTGCCTTTACATCGTACACCCGCGCTGAGCTTTTGGATATTGGTTTGCGAATTTACGACAGTTTTATGGACAATCTTCGACTCCTTCCTGAGATCGCTAGGACGCCCGAGGCGATGCGCTCATCCCGGCCGGGCGGAAGTGCACGCAGAAGGCGGCGAGATCGTAAACAAAGGCGGGGGAAGCGTGGAGGATTGCGGGCTAAGCTAACGCGTTCTCCTCATCGGCTCTCTTTACCCAGCATTTTCCTTGCTAATGTACGATCGCTAGTGAACAAAATGGAGGAGATTCGACTCAGCATCACACACAGTAAGAAACTTTTGAACTGTAACGTCCTAATCTTCACTGAAACCTGGTTAAACAGCGGAATACCGGACACCGCTATCGAGCTAGCGGGACGCCACACACTCCGGGCAGACAGAACATTAGATGGCTCCGGGAAGACCAGAGGTGGTGGATTGTGCATTTATATTAACAAAGCTTGGTGCACAAACTCTGCTATTGTTGGGAGTCATTGTTCAGCTAACCTGGAGTTTCTCATGGTTAAATGTAGACCGTTTTATCTACTGCGGGAGTTCACTTCCACCATTATAACTGCTGCTTATATTCCACCCGATGCTGATGCCAAGCTTGCTATGAAAGAACTTCACGCAGCCATCAGTAAACAACAGACTGATCACCCTGAAGCTGCGTTTATTGTTGCAGGTGACTTTAATCACTCAAACTTAAAGTCAGTGCTACCCAAGTTTCACCAGCATGTTTCCTGCCACACCAGAGGAAACAAAACCTTAGACCATGTTTACACAAACATGGCGGGAGCTTACGTTGCAACACCCCTCCCCCACCTGGGACAGTCAGACCACATCTCTTTGTTCCTCAGCCCCAAATATGCACCCCTCATCAACCGTGTGAAGCCATCAGTGAAGACAATCAAGGTGTGGCCTGCGGGGGCAGATTCCACACTCCAGGAAAGGTTTCTAAACACAGACTGGAGTATGTTTGCTTCTCAAGCCACCAGTGGCGCTCACACGGACATTAACTCCTACACCTCCTCAGTATTGGATCATATCAATACCACCATTGACAGTGTTACAACCCAGAAACAGATCACCACATACCCAAATCAGAAGCCTTGGATGAACAGGGAAGTGCGACTCCTGCTGAAGTCACGCAATACTGCCTTCAGATCAGGAGATGCACAAGCCTACAGCGCATCCAGAGCAAACCTGAAGAGGGGCATCAAAAAGGCCAAGCACTGCTACAAGCTAAAGATAGAGGGACACTTTTCCAACTCTGACCCTCGACGCATGTGGCATGGCATTCAGGCCATCAGTGATTATAAACCCACCCACTCCACCCCCGCAGCCACTGATGTCAACTTCCTGAACGAGCTAAATTACTTTTATGCTCGTTTTGAAAGAGACAACAGAGAAACTGCCACCAAGCTCAAACCCTCAGCTGACCACCCACCAATCACACTCTCCTCCACAGATGTCTGCAAGGCACTGAGCCGGATCAGCGCGCACAAGGCTGCTGGACCAGACAACATCCCTGGTCGTGTTCTCAGGGCATGTGCGGAGCAGCTCGCTGGGGTTTTTACAGACATTTTCAACCTGTCTCTCGCCCAAGCAGCTGTACCATCATGCTTTAAACGCACTTCCATTGTGCCAGTGCCGAAACACTCCAGCCCGAGGTGCCCTAATGACTTCCGCCCTGTAGCACTCACACCCATCATTATGAAGTGCTTTGAGCGGCTGGTCCTGGAACACCTAAAAGACTCTATACCATCCACATTGGACTCACACCAGTTTGCCTATCGCAGCAATAGGAGCACAGAGGATGCAGTTTCCATGGCACTGCACTCTGTGCTCACCCATCTGGACAGTAAAAACACCTATGCACGCATGCTGTTTGTTGACTTCAGCTCAGCATTCAACACTGTCATCCCATCCAAGTTAATAGCCAAACTTGGAGACCTGGGCATCAACACTTCAATGTGTAACTGGATTTTGGACTTCCTAACTGACAGACCACAGAATGTTCGATCAGGATCCACCTGCTCCACGTCCATCACACTCAACACTGGTGTACCACAGGGCTGTGTGCTAAGTCCGTTTCTCTACTCCCTCTTCACCTCCGACTGCAAGCCTGTGTATGGAACTAATTCCATCGTCAAGTTTGCGGACGACACTACGGTGATTGGTCTCATCAGCAACAACGATGAGACTGCCTACAGGGAGGAGATCCAGCACCTGGCCACATGGTGCACTGATAATAACCTGCTCCTCAACACCACCAAAACGAAGGAGCTCATCGTGGACTTCAGGAAGGAGTCAAGAGGCACACACGACACCATCCACATCAATGGAATGGCTGTTGAGCGTGTCTCCAGTTTCAAGTTCCTGGGGATCCACATCTCGGCGGACATGTCGTGGACGACCAACACCTCCAGCCTGGTCAAGAAGGCTCACCAGCGCCTCTTCTTCCTGAGGACACTGAGGAAGAATCAGCTCTCCTCGGCTATCCTGGTGAACTTCTATCGCTGCGCAATAGAAAGCATCCTGACCAACTGTGTCGCAGTATGGTATGGGAGCTGCTATGTTGCGGAGCGCAAGGCACTGCAGCGGGTGGTGAAAACTGCCCAGCGCATCACAGGGACTCCACTACCTGCCATCGAGCACATCCAGAGGAAACGCTGTCTGCACCGAGCTCGCAGCATCCTCAAGGACTCCTCTCACCCAGCCCACAGACTGTTTTCTCTCCTGCCCTCCGGCAGGCGTTTCAGGATCCTCCGGACCAGGACCAGCAGACTAAAGAACAGTTTTTTCCCCAGAGCTGTCTCTTTACTGAACTCAAACCCCCGTTGATCCACTTCCCTCATAAACTGCAAACTCTCCTACCTCACACCTACATTCACTTTGTTATTTGCACTACCGACTGTTTATTACAGTAACAACTGTTTACTTATGCATTTTGCACCACCATATCTTAACTGGAATATGCTCATTTGCACTGCCGACTGTATTTATAGTAACCATGTTTACATTTGCATTTTGCACCGTACTTCTAACTGTAATATGCAACCACTTTCCACTGCACTTTTACACTTTCTTTCGGATAGCTCTGTCCATAATTTATTGCACTACCTTAATCCACTGCTATATTCCTCATATTAGCCTAACATATTATTGTATACCTCTATCTGTAAAATTCTGTTCAAAGTAATAGCCATCTGTATATTATATTCATAGTACATATTCACCTGTACATTCTGTTTACATTCTGTTTATAGTAATAGCCATCTGTATATTTATATTTATTCACTGTATATATTCATCTGTAAATTCAGTTCTGTTTATAGTAATAACCATCTCTCTACTTATACATATTTATATATATTCAGTACATTTTTATGCCCAGCACTTACGCAACCATTGTATATATCCTGCACTTGCTGCTATTGCACTTCTGGTTAGACCTAAACTGCATTTCGTTGCCTTGTACTTGTACTTGTGTAATGACAATAAAGTTGAATCTAATCTAATCTAATCTAATAGCCTCAGTCTGCTTCTGAGCGGTTGAAAACTGTTGGGCAAAGCTTTCAACCACCCCGCCGAAGAGGCCGGCCTGGGATATGGGGGCATCGAGGAACCGGGTTCGCTCGGTGTCCCGCATATCGGCCAGGTTCAGCCACAAATGTCGCTCCTGGACCACATTTGTGGACTTTCCTCTTGTCCATAGCACCTATCGCCATGCCTTGCTTGAACCAGCAAGGGTTTGTCCAAGGGGCCAGGGCTGTGACACATGCCTAGTTCACCTTGAGTGAGTGACGGCCGTGGTGCCAGGCTGAGGGCGGGATCCGCGGATTCAGCCAGAACTGCAGAGGGGGCGCATATGAAGCAACCCCATCTGCAGAGCTGGAGATGCTGAGCTCATAATGCCTAGCATCTTCTGAAACGTTCTGAGCGGCAGAAAAACCCTGGTTGTAAATGTTTGCGTGAGCTGCTGAATGGCCTGAGCGCGATTTGGAGTGACTGTGGCCCTCAAAAGGGTTGAGTCTAAAATTATCCCCAGGTACGATACACGTTGGCTGCGGGATAATGAGTTATTTGCAAAATTTACCCTAAGACCCAAGCATTCTAAGTGGTTGAGAATAATGGATCTGTGGAATATTAGTTCCACCTCCGACTGGGCCACGATGAGCCAGTCGTCGAGGTAGTTTAGAATGCAAACTCCCATCTGTCTTAGAGTAAAAGTGCGGGAGGCCAGGGACACTCCGAACGGCAGTACCATATATTGATATGCCACTCCCTCAAAGGCGATTCTCAAGAACTGCCTGTGATGGGGGGCTATCTGGATATGAAAGTAAGCATCTTTCAGGTCCAGGGTAAAGAACCAGTCTCCCAAGCATATTTGTGGGAAGATCTGCTTCAGAGTGATCATTCTGAACGAGTGCTTTATTAGGACCCTGCTCAGATGTCTGAGATCGAGGATGGGTCTTAGAACGCCTTTTTGGGGATGAAGAAGTACCTGCTGTAAAAGCCTGACTCGCTCATCGCTGGGGGAACTATTTCTATAGCTCTTTTTGCCAGCATGATGTTCACCTCGGAACTCAGGACATGTGCATCCTTGCTTTCCACACAGAGGTTTCGACCACGCCATTAAATAAAGGGGGTCTTTGAGCGAATTGGAGTAACCTTGTTTTATTATGTTCAGAACCCAGGCTGACACTCCGGGGATGGCCTGCCAGGCCTCGGCCCGTGTGGTGAGGGGCTGAATTAATACAGGCACTAAGTCGCTGTGAGGGACTGGGGTGCATGTGTGTGGTGGAAGAGGAAATTTGCTCTCTTTTTGAGTATGTTTGATTTTTATTTCCGCTATAAAAGCGCTCCCAACCAGGGCATATAAACAGGCTCACAGTTGCTCCCCTGCTCTTAAAGAAGATTAAAGAAAATAGTCCAACGCCATGGTACAACGAGCACACTCGGGCCCTTAAAACAGCTACCAGAAAAATGGAGTGCAGCTGGAAGAAAACAAAACTGAAGTTTGTTCACATTTTGTGGAAAGAGAGCATGATCGCATACAGAAAGGCTGTAAAAACTGCTAGATCTGCTTATTTCTCGACTCAACACAAGAAAAACAAACACAACCCTAGGTATTTATTCGATACAGTGGCTAAATTAACCAAAAATAAAGCTTCAACTTCTGATGTTTGTAAACAGCAAAGCAGTAATGACTTTATGAACTTCTTTATGTGTAAGATTGATAATATTAGGAAAAAAATTATAACCATGCAGCCGTCTACTACATCTGTAAAACTGCATTCTACCATTTTAAAAATATATCTAAATTACAGCATATGCTTTCAATGCAAAATGCTGAACAGTTACAGTAGTTCATGCGTTCATGACCTCAAAGCTAGATTATTGTAATGCTCTACTGCGTGGTTGCCCAGCTCGCTTAATAAACAAATTCAAGCTGGTCCGAAATGCAGCAGCTTGAGTTCTTACTAGAACCAGAAAGTATGACCAAATTAGCCCAATTCTGTAAACACTGCACTGGCTCCCTATTAAACATTGCAAACATTTTAAAATTTTGCTTATTACTTACAAAGCACTAAATGGTTTTAGCTCCCCAGTACTTGAGTACACGTTATACTCCATCACGTCTACTGCGGTCTCAAAATTCTGGCCAGTTGATAATACCTAGAATATCAAAATCAACTGCAGGCGGTCAATCCTTTTCCTATTTAGCACTGAAACTCTGGAACAGCCTTCCTAGCATTGTTTAGGAAGCAGACACACTCAGTTTAAATCTAGACTAAAAACACATCTATTTACTATGGCATACACATAAAAAAAATTTTTTCAGTTAAATGATTGTTAGGCTGCATTAGCTAGGTCAGCCGGAACCGGGAACGCTTCCCATAACACCTGATGTACTCGTTACATCATAAAAAGAACAGCATCTATGCTAATGTTAGTCTCTCTGTTTATCCCGAGGTTTACTGCAGTCAGCCGGATCCGGACCGTATCCAGATCTCCATGGCTGGAGCTTACGTTGCAACACCCCTCCCCCACCTGGGACAGTCAGATCACCTCTCTTTGTTTCTCACCCCGAAATATGCACCCCTCATCAACCGTGTGAAGCCATCATTGAAGACCATCAAGGTGTGGCCTGCGGGGGCAGATTCCACACTCCAGGAAAGGTTTCTAAACACAGACTGGAGTATGTTTGCTTCTCAAGCCACCAGTGGCGCTCACACGGACATTGTCTCCTACACCTCCTCTGTATTGGATCATATCAATACCACCATTGACAGTGTTACAACCCAGAAACAGATCACCACATACCCAAATCAGAAGCCTTGGATGAACAGGGAAGTGCGACTCCTGCTGAAGTCACGCAATACTGCCTTCAGATCAGGTGATGCACAAGCCTACAGCACATCCAGAGCAAACCTGAAGAGGGGCATCAAAAAGGCCAAGCACTGCTACAAGCTAAAGATAGAGGGACACTTTTCCAACTCTGACCCTCGACGCATGTGGCAGGGCATTCAGGCCATCAGTGATTACAAACCCACCCGGTCCACCCCCGCAGCCACTGATGTCAACGTCCTGAACGAGCTAAATTATTTCTATGCTCGTTTTGAAAGAGACAACAGAGAAACTGCCACCAACCTCAAACCCTCAGCTGACCACCCACCAATCACACTCTCCTCCACAGATGTCTGCAAGGCACAAGGATCAGCGCGCACAAGGCTGCTGGACCAGACAACATCCCTGGACGTGTTCTCTGGGCATGTGCGGAGCAGCTCGCTGGGGTTTCTACAGACATTTTCTACCTGTCTCTTGCCCAAGCAGCTGTTCCAACATGCTTTAAACACACTTCCATTGTGCCGAAACACTCTAGCCCGAGGTGCCCTAATGACTACCGCCCTATAGCACTTACACACATCGTTACGAAGTGCTTTGAGCGGCTGGTCCTGGAACACCTTAAAGACTCTCTACCATCCACATTGGACTCACACCAGTTTGCCTACCGCAGCAATAGGAGCACAGAGGATGCAATTTCCATGGAACTGCACTCTGTTCTCACCCATCTGGACCATAAGAACACTTATGCACGCATGCTGTTTGTTGACTTCAGTTCAGCATTCAACACTGTCATCCCAACCAAGTTAATAGCCAAACTTGGAGACCTGGGCATCAACACTTCAATGTGTAACTGGATTTTGGACTTTCTAACTGACAGACCACAGAATATTCGATCAGGATCCACCTGCTCCACGTCCATCACACTCAACACTGGTGTACCACAGGGCTGTGTGCTAAGTCCGTTTCTCTGCTCCCTCTTCACCTCCTACTGCAAGCCTGTGTATGGATCTAATTCCATCGTCAAGTTTGCGGATGACACTACGGTGATTGGTCACATCAGCAACAACCATGAGACTGCCTACAGGGAGGAGATCCGGCACCGGCGCTGATAATAACCTGCTCCTCAACACCACCAAAACGAAGGAGCTCATCGTGGACTTCAGGAAAGAGTCAAGAGGCACACACAACACCATCCACATAAATGGAATGGCTGTTGAGCGTGTCTCCAGTTTCAAGTTCCTGGGGATCCACATCTCGGTGGACATGTCGTGGACGACCAACACCTCCAGCCTGGTCAAGAAGGCTCACCAGCGCCTCTTCTTCCTGAGAACACTGAGGAAGAATCAGTTCCCCTCGGCTATCCTGGTGAACTTCTATCGCTCTGCAATAGAAAGCATCCTGACCAACTGTGTTGCAGTATGGTATGGGAGCTGCTCTGTTGCGGAGCGCAAGGCACTGCAGCGGGTGGTGAAAACTGCCCAGCGCATCGCAGGGACTCCACTACCTGCCATCGAGCACATCCAGAGGAAACGCTGTCTGCATCGAGCTCGCAGCATCCTCAAGGACTCCTCTCACCCAGCCCACAGACTGTTTTCTCTCCTGCCCTCCGGCAGGCGTTTCAGGATCCTCCGGACCAGGACCAGCAGACTAAAGAACAGTTTTTTCCCCAGAGCTGTCTCTTTACTGAACTCAAACCCCCGTTGATCCACTCCCTCATATATTGACAACTCTCCTACCTCACATCTGCCTTCACTTTGTTATTTGCACTACCGACTGTTTATTACAGTAACAACTGTCTACTTATGCATCATGCACTACCATATCTTAACTGGATTATGCTCATTTGCACTGCTGACTGTATTTATAGTACCACTGTTTACATTTGCATTTTGCACCGTACTTCTAACTGTAATATGCAATCACTATCCACTGCACTTTTACACTTTCTTTCGGATAGCTCTGTCCATAATTTATTGCACTACCTTAATCCACTGCTACATTCCTCATATTAGCCTAACATATTGTATACCTCTATCTGTAAAATTCTGTTTTAGAATTTATTAGAAACACTGTACATGTTCACCTGTAAATTCAGTTCTGTTTATAGTAATAACCATCTCTCTATTTATAAATATTTATATATATTCAGTACATATCCATGTCCTGCACTTACGCAACCATTGAATATCCTGCACTTGCTGCTATTGCACTTCTGGTTAGACCTAAACTGCATTTCATTGCCTTGTACTTGTACATGTGTAATGACAATAAAGTTGAATCTAGTCTAATCTAATCTAATCAGATGGTGGACCTGCGCCCAGAGAAGACCAACACAGGACCCCGAAGTGTCTGCAGAGACCGTGTCAATTAGCCTCCCCCTGCAACTGCCTCATCGACATGGCATCTCAATAAACCCGTCTCCAGCGTGATGACTCCGATTGTTTGAATATTACAATTAAATAATACTTAAATCGATATGTCATCCGCAATAAACCCTTCTCCAGCGTGTTGCCTCCGATCATTCGAATATTGCAATTTAATAATTATTTAATCAACATCATCCTCAATAAACCCGTCTCCAGCGTGTTGCCTCCGGTCCTTCGAATATTCCGATCTATTATGACCTCTGACCTGTAAAGCTGCCAGAATAATAATAATAATAATAATAATAATAATAATAATAATAATAATACGCTGTTTGTTAATTGGCCAGAGGAGAACTGGCACCCCGACTGAGCCTGATTTCTCCCAAGGTTTATTTTTCTCCATTAGGTCACCTAATGGGGTTTTGGTTTCCTTGCCACTGTTGCCTCTGGCTTGGCGTTTGGACACTACATTTTTCAACTAAACATCGAAATGAATCTAATTAATACATTAAATTAACAATATAAACTAAATTACTGATCTAATTATTGATCTAAAGCCCACACTGTCACCGTATGGAAATTGAAATGAACTGATGACATCAAATGGCTATACAGCTTAATAAAATTATGCTGCATTATTTTCCTGTTTAACATTGTAAAGCTGCTTTGAAACAATCTACTTTGTCAAAAGCGCTATATAAATAAAGTTGACTTGACTTGACTAATATGACCTCTGACCTGTAAAGTTGCCAGAATAATAATCATACACTGTTTGTTAATTGACCATGAGGAGAACTGGCACCCTGACTCAGCCTGGTCAAATACTGTTGCATTATTTTCCTGCTTAACACTGTGAAGTCATGATAGATCTAAAAGACACATACTTCCATGTATCCATCCTTCCATGTCACAGGTCGTTCCTGAGGTTTCACTTTCAGGGGCGAAGCATACTAGTATCAGGTTCTTCCGTTTGCCTTGGCTCTTTCCCCTCGCACGTTCACAAAGTGCATAGATGCAGCGCTGGCTCCACTGAGACTCTAGGGCATCCGTGTACTGAACTACATCGATGACTGGCTCATATTGGCCCAGACGCGAGAGTGGCAGTTCGCCATCGAGATGTCGTCCTTCGCCCCATTCAGTGCTTGGGGCGAGACTCAACACGAAAAAGACAGACAACTTCTCAGAGAACCACGTTCCTGGGAGTTGTATGAGATTCGACCACGATGTGGGCACAACTGTCTCCCGCACATGTCGAGTCCATATGGGCGATGGTCTCCAAAATGAAGCTAGGCCTCAGCCTCACTGTGAAGCAGTTTCAGAGACTGCTGGGGCAACGTAATACCTTTTTGGCCTGCTACACATGAGACCCCTACAGTGGTGGCTGAAAACCAAGGGGTTTTCCTCAAGGGGAAATCCGTTCCATATGATCAGGGTAACGTGCAGATGCCTTCTTTCCCTCGTCATATGGATGAAACCTTGGTTTCTCTACTGGGGTCCAGTGCCTATTTGCGAGAGGTCTGTGGGTGGCCCGGCATTCTTACTGGCATATAAATTGCCTGGAAATGCTGGCGGTCTACAAAGCTCTGAGGAGCTTTTTATCGCGCCTGGAATGCTTGCTTCATTGCGAATAGCTGTGTGTACTATGACTGTGTACTAAGTTATGTGCTGTGTGCATCCCTTTATAGCTTCCAGGTGCCGTCACATACTACGTCATGAGGCAACACCAATCAGGATTGGAGTAAGATTTCATTCATACTTCAGATGCACAACGCTAAGGGAGCATCCCCAAAGTGTTGTTAGACGCAGTCTCTTGTTCCCTTCTCAGTTACAGTCGTAACCCGAGACGTATTCAGTAAATACAAATAACTGATTAATTGGTAATTGTGGCGTGGTTTCGCGAGGTCTGCAGCGGGAGAGAGAGGGCGGGACCGAGCGGTGAGTAAGTAGGTCAAGTGCAGATAACAAACACCTGTGTCTCATTGCAGTAATTGGCGTGGAGAGACCGCATAAAAGCCCCTCCAGAGAGAGAGAGAGGAGAGAGAGACACGCTGGGACTCGTAGACAGAGAGACGCAGAGAGGAACTGCTGATAAAACCGACAAAGTGAAAAGAGAGTTTGATTTTTGACATTTATGTTTGTGCGATGTGCACACCGCTTGTTGACTGAGAAACCCAGAAATAAAAGAGTACTTACGAGTCCCAGAAAGCAGACCCCTTGTCTTCTTCCTTCCTATACCCACATCCGAACCCCTACTACAGTAATGATGAATGTTATAAGTAAAATATTTAGGATTTAAAACAACATAATGCAATGCAATTATGATTTCAAAGTGTATAGTGTGAATTCATGTTGATTGGGACACTTTTTTCCCAGTCATTTCAGTGGCAAAAATTGTCTGAATTATTATTTTTTTTTTTAACTATCCGATACTCAAATATCATTTAGAGTTTTGGTTAATTTATGAGATGCGCTATGCAATGCATGATTGTGCCGGCGTCTATTATAGGCTATTGTCTGCTATATTTGCTTCTTATTGATTAAATCCAGGCAAAGGCTTTCTACAAAACAAAACCTAATGAAGTGGTCAAAATCATGTCTGACCCACTCTATGTCTTTGGACATATTGAGCATTTTATGATGTGTCCTTTCTTACTCATGCTGTTCACTTTTCATAATCAACATAAATTTAATTTAAAAAATAGCATTAGGCTATAACATATAAACATCAATATGAAACAAAATATGTTTTAATGGCTACAACAAGTAGCCTATTGTACACAAGTATATAGTAAACACTTCATAATCTGTCCAAAACAGGCCAAAGAAATCTTGTCTAAACAGTCTTACGTCCATGACATTTTATGTTGCAGCAGAAATCATATTTAAATGGTATTTTTGCAATTGAGTGATGTATTCCTGGGGAGGGAACCTGTTGGTGATACATTTCCTTCATGACGCTTTGAGGTTGAGGCCTGCAAGCCACACTAGAGTACCTGGCAATTGTGCTAGAAGGTCTATCTACAGCTCCCTTTGAGCCTATTGAGACTGTTCCAGAAAAGTTTCTGACCTTGAATACAGTGTTCTTTCTAGCCATCACTTCTCTTAAAAGAATGGGAGACCTCCATGCCATGTCTGTGTCGCTTAGTTTTTGTACTGGGGATGTTTTAAGGTATTTTTAAAACCAAGATAGGCCAATGTCCCTAAGTTGCCTACCGATGTGCCACAGCCTATAATCTTGCAAGCCTTTTCCCCTCCTCCTTTCAGAGCTCAGGACCAGGAAAAGCTGAACCTTGCATGCCCAGTGAGAGCAGTGGATGCTTAACACCACGCAGCTACAATAACCACTGCTCATGGACACACTCCCAGCTGAGCCCCGCCCTCAGAGCTTACCACAGACTGT
The DNA here is from genome assembly GCA_023566225.1 of Romanogobio albipinnatus. Taxonomy (NCBI): domain Eukaryota; kingdom Metazoa; phylum Chordata; class Actinopteri; order Cypriniformes; family Gobionidae; genus Romanogobio; species Romanogobio albipinnatus. Next base: position 30,739,760 of record CM042244.1, read on the forward strand.
GGCAGAATAGAACTGCTCCAAGATTCAGCACCCAAGGATGACTTTATGGAACAGGGCCAGGGAAGCAAGGACAACATATTACTGCCTCCAGTAACACCAGAGCAACAGCCCCCTTCACCAGACATGTTATTCCTCTCTACAGCTTCTCAGAGAAAATGGAGGAACTCATATATCGTCGCTGTCCGATGAAAACCACGTATGTCCATTTTGCCGATTTTGAGATTTTTCGACGGATTGAATGTCCAGGTTCATTTCCGTATACAGTATGCGTCACATATCTAAATGGCCAATGAAAAGTTGTGAAATCATGTCATCTGATTTTCATGTATATCCATTTGGTGTCAAAGCTGTCAATCACGCCGCGTATCTCCCGCCCTGTGGAAGCATCTCGCCGGTCTCGCTGGTATCGTGAAGTTGTTTCATCGAAGCTCAGCACTGGATAGCCGATAGTACGACATTGAAGCTCTCCGCAGTTTAGTTCTAATCTAGTTCTTCACAGATTAGTTTGCTTGCTAGTATGTAAATAAACTCGGTCTCTTTGATAAGATTCAGCCTTTTTTTCTCAGTCAAACTGATCAAATTATAGCCTGTAATGCTACTGTCATGATTGTCACTAGAACATGCCTCACTCATACTGCTATCACCGCTTGCCAGAGGCTGAGAATATCCAGCATGTATTCCTCTGTATTCCTCACGTATTCCTCTGCTGAAACGCGACTTTGCCATTCTAATTAATGATCGGAAGAACGCGTATCGACCACCGTTACTGTAAAATATGCACGTATGTCCATTTAAACTAAATGTTGGTCAAATGTGGATTATATCATTACACTGGCAAGAATATGGTTACATGTAAAGATGCCGTACCAAGTATGACAACACTACATTCAACTGCTTTTGAAATACAGTGTTTTTTTCACTTCCTGAAAAGTAAGCGTTTTGGACATACGTGAGTTTCATCGGACAGCGACGATATGTTGGAACCAGACTATCACACACTATCGCTGCGAGTCCCCAGATATCAGCCAAAAAGCAGCAACCACCAGATGGGCCCAACTCGTCCTCCCCCTTTCTTCGGTCACAACGCCAGGGCCCACTCCCTCCTCCACCTGTAGGTGAACCAAAAACAACTGATACCAGCTCTCAGTGATGTGTCTCGGGTCCCCGCCATGATAACAGTAACTCTATCAAATGTTTACAGAACAAGCGGGAACCCAGTGTGCCTGTTGCTTTCTCTATTTCTGTTCTATTACGTGATAGAAAATCTAAGGCCTTCTCAAGCCATATAGCAAACCCATCTAATCTGCTGCCTATTACACATCAACCTAATATTACCATGGGGACAATAAGTAAGACTGTAAAGTTAGCACCTTTAAACATCCGCTCACTTAAAAATCACTTCTAGTCAATGACTTGATAACTACAAACTACAAACAACTTAGATTTTTTTGCTTCTAAATGAAACGTGGTTAGAAGACAGCTACAGTGCAACAGTCCTCAATGAAACAGCCCCTCCTAACTTTACTTGAGTGTCTACAGAGCGGTTAGGAGAGGTGGAGGTGGAGGTGTAGCTGCTCTATTTAAAGATGTCTATCAGTGTAAGCAAATGTTTGTCATTTGGTGATTACCCGTCTTTAGAATATCTGGGTATTGTGTTAAAAGGTGGTTCACGAATTCTACTTATCATTATTTACAGGCCTACATAATACTCTCCAGTCTTTTTTTTTTTAGGACTTTACATAGCTGATATCCGCAATCTCCTCTGAGTTTGACTGTTTTGCTATTGCTGGAGATTTTAATATTCACATTGACAATGCTGAATCCAATACAGCAAAAGATCTCAGACTGTTCTTAACACTTTTGATTTGACTCAGCATGTACACGGATCCACACATGATCGTAGACACACTCTAGATTTACTTATCAGTAAGGGTCTAAACATTTAATCGATAGTTATTAAGGATGTGGCACTGTCTGATCATTTCTGTATTTTCTTTGATATATCAATCTCTCCTGCCATTGAAGCTAGATCTGTCCCTGTCAAAAAGAGATGCTTAAATGTGACCAATCACGGAAAGTAGGGACACAAGTTCTGGGGTTAATTTTGAGTTATTCACAGATTCTGAAAGTGTAGTCTCCAAGCTTTCCAACAATGTGTAACACATGGAAATATTTGGAGAAGTTGTGGCCATTTGAAGGTAGGCGCTCCAAAAAGCTACAACGGGAGAAACAGCCTCTAAAGATCGTGCAGTTCTCATCTGTTCTCACATGCTGCGAGTGACAATAGGGCTCATTTACATCTCATTTAGATAAGCCATACCCCCTGTAAAGCTGCATGGTTGCATAGCAACGACAGACGCAACAGGAAAAATCGGACCACATACTATTAATAATAAAGGATAATGTGCATTGTAAATGTCAGTAATTTATCTTTTTTGAATTTTATAAAAATGATTTAGAGGCTGAAATATGTGAGTTTTATCTTTTTATAAAACCTTTTTTGTCAAAACTCTATTTGAACTTGTGCATTGTAGATAACATGTTCCAAGACATGATCTGGCCATTATTTTTGATGTTATTATTTTAATGTTTATGTAAACAAAAAGTACATATTGATGCTAATTTTATTTGTTATTTGCTGGTTTTCTACATAAAACTTGGTGAATTGATTTCATTGTGTAGCATTAGGACTTTTTGAACAGGATTGATCAGGTTCACGGTGATAACTGTGATAATTTTGGTCACTATAATCATGAAATGAAATTTTCATGCCATTTCATCTCTAGTTATGATCAACTATGATACACTAAATCAACTATAATTATGTGTTTTTATAGTATAAAATGCAAAGTAGAATTTTCTATAAGAAAAAAATGTATCTCTGATTCTGTTCTTTTCTCTGACATTTAAGGGTAACATAGGCCTACAAGACTCTTTTAGGTCTAAAACAGATAGTTGTTAATACAGCGTTCCCACAGCTTGGTTAACTTCAAATTCAAGAACCTTTCAAGGACTTTCCAGGTCCAGCTGTTTTTTTTTTTTGCATTTATTTTTGGCCATATGACAGAGGTCTGATATTCTATTTGTCATATTTCTGTTTTGCATAAAACTGAAGAATATTCGGTACATCCTATACTGTATTCTAAAATAATCTGATATTAACTTTTGCATGGATTTTATTGTGAAACGCTGAGGTACCGTAGTAGTTTTGTGCGCGCGTGAACATCATCACAAAGCAACGTACAACACAAAGTACCTCACACAGGAAACACTTAACGTAATGCGTAAATGCTAGTAACTAACGTAAATCAAGCATAGTCCACGAAGTGTTGGCAAAATAACACATTATCGGACCTGAGAGAATAATATGGAATTTCTTCCAGAAAACGTATTGCACAAAATAAATTCAAGTACTTTCAAGGACCTGTATCTATGTATGTTTATTTTCAAAAACGTTCATTTTACTTGGTAATAGCAGCATAAGACAAAGGTCTTTGTGACACAGTCCAATGATATCACATTTGCATCCTCTTCTGTGGTCTCTTCTGTGTTGTGACCCTTGGCGCTGGGCATGTGATGTCTCTTGCCTCGTCAGCACAGAATGGCCTGATTTTTTCATACAGATAGGTCTGCCTGTCAATGTTCAGTCCAGGTGGGGCCAGGACAGGAAGACCGTCGATAGGGGGCAGATCTGCTCCGTCGCGCAGTAGCTGATATTCGACAGGTTGTGTATCACGGTGAGTTTTTGCAAGCACCACACCTGGTCTCTTGGCGTCAAAGCTGTGACAGAATAAGCACATAAGACATTTTAAACATGGCAAAGTATTTTCTCATAAAATACTGTCATAAAATACACGTGTATGTGGTTGCTATGTTATATTGTATGTACACAATGTGAAAGTTTCAATATAAGTACCTGAAGTGCTGATAACTCTTGATCTGTGGGAGTCTACGGAAATGGTGAGTCAGATGCTGCTGCCAGTCGAAGGTCTGGACTAAAACTTTGCCCTCTGCCGTTCCAACAAGCTGTGGGATATTGAGGTGACTCAGGCTGCTTATTCTCATGCACCAAATCGCCCTTTAAGGGACATTAATAAAGTAAAGTAAATGTGTGTGAAATATTACCTGCTGAGCAAAATCAAAACTGTAATGCATCCTAATCTTCTTGCTTGCTGGTAGGGACGGTCCAAAAGACAGGTTAGAGCCAGAGCAAATCTTTCTGCAGGCAGCAGTCATGTCATTGTACACAGCCCTCTCTTTCAGCACAAGGGAAAGATGATCTTGTTGCTTCTTTACTGCTTCAGACTGTCTATCATCTGGGAGGTTTGCACTTTGTATCAGCTGCTCGTTATTGCTTTGGCACTGCCAGCAGAGATCTGTGCGCAGCCGGCAACTTTTGATGTGTGGGAGAAGTCGGTTCCACAGTGCTTTGACGCTGTTCCCTTTCGAGGGAACTCCCACTGCGTCTGGTTCAGACACTTTGGGGATACTCCCTAAGCACTAGCGAATCTGAAGTCCGTATAGCCACTAAACCAATCTGATTGGCATGCGTGATGACGTCATCGTGACGGCGTACCCGGAAGTATAAAGCGGGAGCCGGCGCACTGATACGGCAGTTATTGCTCTTCAGCATAGCGCTCTCTGTTGAAATTGTCTGTCTATTTACTGTTGTTTTGTCCAGTTGCAAAAGTGTGTGAATGATGAAGATGAATGTGAGAGAGTTTAAGCAGTGTGTGCATCCGTGTCCCTATTACATTTCGGGCTCAGATACACACCTGCTTTGTGTGCAGTGTCTTGGTGTTGAACATGCTCGGGCAGCTCTCGAGGGAGCTGCCTGTCAACATTGTGAGCTGTTCACACTCAGACTGCGCCGCTCTCGGCTGGCCGTGTTCGATGAGGCCGGCCAGCTTTGTGAGCCCCAGGGTTCTGGACCCGCGATCGCTGAGGCGTCTCGGTGTCACAGACCATGGGTTTCACATAAAGATTTGTCAGCGGGATCTGGGACTGCTGCGGCACTTTCCCAATCCTTGTCTGACAGTTCTAAAGATCTTCCTCCCCGTGTGGAAGCCCGCGCTGCGGCTTCTTCCCCCGGGGTTGAGGATCTGATGCTTATTCTCTCCGGTTCCGAGGAGCCGGAGGAGTGTTGCATCAGGGCAGGTGGAGAAGCAGGAAGTGTTTCATCGCTTCATCCACTCGCCCAAGAGGAGTTAATTGAGGTTTTGACTCGTGCGGTGGCCAAATTGAAGATCAATTGGCCACAGGAAGTGCCGGAAATTCAGCCACCTAGTAGGCTGGACGACCGGTTTCTTTCTCGCCGGGTCCAAACACCTCGCCGGGGTTTACCTTTCTTTCCGGACCTACACACCGAGGTGTGTAGGTCGTGGAGGAAGCCCTATTCCTCGCGCGTTCCTCCAGTATTGGATTATTCCAATGTTCTGTGAGGCTCGCGAGGCGGGCTATGGGACGATGCCTCGGGTGGAAGAGGCTCTCACGAGTTATCTTTTCCCCGATTCTGTGTCGTCCCTTAAAACCCCGGAGCTGCCCACCAAACCCCTTCGGGACACCTCATCGTTGGTGGGCGAAGCTTATATGGCGGCTGGGCGGGCTGGTAGTTCCCTGCACACATTAGCTGTCTTGCAGGCCTACCAGGCTGACCTCCTGAAAGAGCTCAATGAGGGCGACGGTCCCTCTTCGGAGGATGTGCTGGAACTACGGAGGGCTGCAGATTTGTCTCTCCGCATCACCAGGGAGATGGCCCGTGCTATCGGCCGGGCCATGGCCTCCGTGGTGATGGTAGAGAGGCATCTCTGGCTGAATCTATCGGGGATGAGGGAGAAGGATAAGTCCTTCCTCCTAGACTCCCCGATTTCGCCTTCTGCTCTATTTGGTGACGCGGTTGAGACCGTTGTCGCTGGGTACCAGGAGGCGAAGATGCAGTCAGCAGCCTTCCGCCAGTGCCTCCCTCGCCACTCAGAGCCTGGCAAGGTGGCCCCTAAGGGGCAGCCTCAGCCGTCTGCCAGCTCCTCGCACCGGCAGGTGCAGAAAGAGAGCGTCGTCTCTAGAGCCCCTCCTCCAGGAGCCTGGCAACAGAGGCGGCGTTCTCATCAACAGTCCCAGCAGCGGTCTTTCGCAGCTGGAGGCGATCTGAGGAACGTACTCCAGGGCGGAAGGCTGCTGGGAAGAAGTCCTAGCTTCGGCTGGACTTCCAAGAGCAGTCCCCCCCGCGGGGGAGCAACCGAGGTTGCTTCCTCTGCGGCGGTCCGGGGAAATCGAGGTAATCCCGCCGTCTATGACGCTTCGGGCCCCATCAATTTCCCGCGAACACATGCTGCTCCAGCCGCCTCCGAAGGGACTTGCGGCTGGGCACCTAACGCACATAGAGAATCGTTCCCAACTACTTCCTGCCGGTCATCCGCTTCAGGGGGTTGGGAACGAGGCTCGTGTAACACCCGAAGCCAGCCTCGAGAGGCTGGTTCTCTTAGTAGAGTATCTCGGCGCATGAAAATGCCTTCCGAATATTTCTACATGGGTCCTGCGTACTGTAGACAAAGAGCGGGGTCGGGTAAGGGAACTGGTAAAATCCTTGCTGGCAAAGGAAGCCTTAGAGTGCGTTCCTCCGCCAAAGAGGGAGTCCGGGTTCTACAGCCGGTACTTTATAGTTCTCGAAAGGGATGGAGAGTTGCGTCCGGTAGACCTGAGGTATTTGAATCGGTCTCTGAGGAGGCTCGGTTTCAAAATGCTCATGGTCTCCATCATCGTGAGTTAGATCCAGTTCGAGGACTGGTTCGTCACGATAGATCTGAGGGACGCATACTTCCATATCTTCATCCTTCCATGTCACAGGAAGTTCTTGAGGTTCGCCTTCAGGGGCGAGGCGTACCAATATCGAGTGCTTCCCTTCGGTCTAGCTCTTTCCCCGCGCACATTCGCAAGGTGCATGGATGCAGCTCTGGCTCCATTGAGACTCCAGGGCATCCGTGCGCTGAATTATCTCGACGACTGGCTCATATTGGCCCAGTCGTAGGGGATGGCAGTTCGGCATTGAGGTGTCGCTCTGGCCCATATAAGGTTTTGGGGCTGAGACTCAACACAACAGGTGTGTTGGCGCCGTCCCGGAGGACTACGGTTCTAGGGATCGTATGGGACTCGACGACGATGCGGGCACAATTGTCTCCCGCGCGAGTCGAGACCATACTGGCGATGGTCTCAGAAATAAGGCTAGGCCACAGCATCACTGTAGAGCACTTTCAGGAAGTGCTGGGGCTCAGGGCAGCAGCGTCCAACGGGATACCCTTTGGCCTGCTGTACATGAGACCTCCACAGTGGTGGCTGGAAACCAAGGGGTTTTCCCCCAGAGGGAATCCGTTCCGTATGATCAGGGTAACGCGCGGATGCCTTCGTTCCCTAGTCATACGGAAGAAACCTTGGTTTCGGTCCCAGGGGCCAGTGTTGGGAGCGTCTTGTTGCCGGGAATCCGCTTCAACAGACGTCTCCCTCACTGGTTGGGGCCTGGAGCAGGGGAGTTTGAGATCGCGCCCTCTATACAGACTGGCGGAGATCAAATTCTCCTGTGGACCCTAGGGAAACTGTTGTCCATCAGGGCAATGTATGTCCCGGGGGTCCGGTATCAGGGAGCAGACATCCTGTCGAGGCAGGGGCTGAGGCCCGGGGAGTAGCGACTCCACCCAGGGGTGGTAGCGTCTCGAGGGACGTCCCACTGTCCACTGTGGTGTTCCTGCACGCATCCAGCCCCGCTGGGGTTGGATGCCGGGGTTCAGACATGGCCGAGGCTGTGTCTGTACGCTTTTCCCCCGATTGCTCTGCTCCCGGGAGTCCTGGAGAGGGTCCGTCAACACGGGGTCAGTCTACTTCTAGTAGCACCCCGTTGGCCGACGCGAGTTTGGGTCTCGGATATCATAGCGCTGCTGGCAGGTCTTCCAGGGCAGATTCCTCTGAGGAGGGATCCCCTGTCTCAGGCGGGGGGAACGATATTCCTCCCCCGGCCAGAGGTTTGGAACCTTTGGGTCTGGCCCCTGAGGGGGTCAGGTACCTAGAGGCTGGCCTGTCGGCAGAGGTGATAGAGACATTACTCAGTTCCAGGGCTCCGTCCACAAGGAGACTGTACAGCCTCAAGTGGAATGTGTTTTCCACTTGGTGCAGGGAGCGTGAGGTGGACCCAGTTAACTGCCCGGTGGCTTCAGTGCTGGAGTTCCTCCAAGATTGTTTCTCTGCAGGTCTAACCCCGTCCACACTCAAGGTGTACGTGGCTGCCATTGGGGCTTTCCACACTCCTTTGGGTGATGGGCCTTTGGGTAGGCACCAGTTGGTTGTGCAGTTCCTCCGTTGGGCTCGGGGGATGAGGCCTGCGGCTCGTTCCAGAGTCCCAACCTGGGATCTGGCAGTGGTTCTCGAAGGGTTGGCTGAGGCCCCCTTTGAGCCATTGGAGTCGGCGGAACCAAAGAACCTGACCTTGAAGGTGGCTTTTCTCCTGGCGATTACATCGCTAAAGAGAGTAGGGGACCTCCAGGCCTTGGCAGTAACGCCAACTTGCCTGGAGTTTGCCCCTGGAGGAGTAAAAGCCATCTTACACCCTAGGCCGGGCTACGTGCCCAAGGTTCCATCAAGGGTGGCCAGGTCTTTGGTTCTTCAGGCATTTCATCCTCCGCCTCACGTGACGGCGGAAGAAAGGAGGCTTCACTTGCTCTGCCCGGTTAGGGCTCTCAGAGTATATCTGGAGAAGTCTGCGCAGTGGAGGAGATCTCAACACCTGTTAGTGTGCTTTGGTTCACCCAAGAAGGGGTTGCCTGCATCTACTCAGACAATCAGTAACTGGATTGTCCAGGCGATAACCGCGGCTTATCAGGTGCGCAATTTGCCTTCACCTATGGCCGTGAGGGCTCATTCCACCCGAGGCATGGCCTCTTCGGTGGCCCTCCTTTCTGGGGTCCCCATGCAGGATATCTGCGAGGCGGCTGGGTGGGCTACCCCGCACACTTTTATCAGGTTTTATAGCCTGCATCTCCCTACTGCGCCTGGCGCTAGGGTGCTTCAGTCCTAGTTGTGCCCGGTCTCCGGCTTCACACTAGGGCAGGCACTACCCTCGGTAAGGTCCCAAGGGCCAGTGCTGGGAGCATCCTGTTGCCGGGAAACCGTTTCAACAGACTTCTCCCTCATTGGCTGGGGCGCCGAAGGTGCTTGGGTTTCCCTAGTCCTAGTTGTGCCCGGTCTCCGGCTTCACACTAGGGCAGGCACTACCCTCGGTAGGTCCCAAGGGCCAGTGTTGGGAGCGTCTTGTTGCCGGGAAACCGTTTCAACAGACGCCTCCCTTCATCGGCTGGGGCACGGAAGGAAAAGGAGTGGAGAAGTTCTCCCTACGGTGCTGGCGCTAGGGTACTCAAGTCCTAGTTGTGCCCGGTCTCCGGTTTCACACTAGGGCAGGCGCTACCCTCGGTGTGGGCTAGTGGGTACTCGTTCCCCAAAGTGTCTGAACCAGACGCAGTGGGAGTTCCCTCGAAAGGGAACTGCTCGGGTTACGACTGTAACCCTTGTTCCCTGAGTAGGGAACGAGCACTGCGTCTCGTCACCACACCTCGGCACGCCTGGAGCGCATGCTTCAGAGCAATAGCTGCCGTTTCAGTGCGCCGGCTCCCGCTTTATACTTCCGGGTACGCCGTCACGATGACATCATCACGCACGCCAATCAGATTGGTTTAGTGGCTATACGGACTTCAGATTCGCTAGTGCTTAGGGAGTATCCCCAAAGTGTCTGAACTAGACGCAGTGCTCGTTCCCTACTCAGGGAACAAGGGTTACAGTCGTAACCCGAGCAGGTTTTACAAACTGCACACTCACATGAAAAACAGATATTGCTTATGGTTAATTGTATTGTAATTGCTAATAGTGCTTCGCATTATTTCACATTATAAGCACTCAATTCTAAATCAATGTTTACACATACCAAGCTCCTTAGCAGACTTCACATAGAGACGCCACACTGAGGCCTTTGACACATGAGTTGGCTGCAACTTCACATGCCAATCCTTATGCCCAGGCTGTCGGCCAGGCAGAATGATGGCATTGTCTTCTGCATAGTTTTTTATGAAGTCCACAACTCTGTTGATATCCTCAGGGCTGATGAACCTGGCTGGTGGACGTGGCAGCGAGTGCTTCTTCCTCAAACGTGGTCTTGTCCCATTCTTCTCATAGTGTTTGACTATATCAGCCAGGGTGTCTCTGCCAATGCTGAAAAAAGGGGGAAAAAAGAAAAAAAAGTTTAACATCATTCTAACAGGCATCTTGTCACCTATATCAGAATGTATTGTACAAATTATAGGTAGGCCTACTTTTACTTTACTGAAGTAAATTTTAGGATGAATACTTTTTACTTTTACTTCACTACATTTTAGAGTCTGTGCCTGTACTTCCTGGTTTAGTCTTGGTTTAGTCCTGGTTTAGACCTCAGTTAGTGGTTAGACCTGGTTTGAGTCAAAGGATTTAAAAAATCCTGTACATTAAACTCTTCACAAATACTTTTACTTTTGACTTATAATGTACATTTTACGGCTACGGATACTTTATACTTTTACTTAAGTAGGAACTTAATCTGATACATTTACTATTACGTTAGTTAATCCTTGTTAAGAATATTAAGTAGCACTTCCTCCACCACTGGCTAATATTATTAGCATCACATTCAATTCAAGAATGCTAACAGGCAGGTTTACATGGGCTAAGTCATTCACACCAGTCAATTCAAGCAATTGAAGCCTTATTCAAACTAATAGCAGATGCTAACATTACCATCTAAAAGCCCATTATAGTAATGGTTTTTTTTGGTTTGGTTTTGATATGATGCTAACGATTACAATTAAAACGACAGTCCTGAGCTAGCTAATAACAATAGGTAGGTATGGGAAGGTCTAAACAAGGACTAAACATGAGATTACGTGTACGTGTTCTTGTGTATGAACACAAAACGTCAAACTTTGATGTTTATGGAAACTCACCGCATAAGAAACAGAAAAGTATTCTTGCAGATCTCGTTGCCTTTGATGAAATAAGTCGTTCGGGCACACTTTCTCTTTGTTGGGGTCTTCTTTGTGGATGTAACCATCTCCGAAGTTTGCACTGTGCGTCTGTTTGCCTCTGTTTGCCCTTCTTTGCCTTTTTCCGCAGCTAAAGAATCCTGCTGTATGTTGTACATAATGTCTGGAGAAAGCTTCTGGCTACAGGACTGTATCCCATGCAGAGAGTTCTCTTTTCTCCTCGTGTAGCATTTACAGTCAAAGTTATGGATTTTCCCCATTTCTCTGTCTTTATCCCCATCAAATGTTACTATCGATATAGCCTCTGATATCTTACAGTCCAACTCGTCTGACGCCAGTCCGATACATTCTTCCTCATCTTCATCTTCGCTCAGTTGTAGATTAGGGATATTATTCAGTCTTATTATGCCTGCGATATTCTTTGCGTCGCCCATCTTCATTGAATTTTGATGTTTCTACATAATAATTAGCCACGCTTCCCATGGAGGGCGGGGGCAATAACAAAAGAAACAAAAGCCGGCTTACGTAGACACGCCCCTACTGCATGCTAGAATCTCCGAAAAACAAGCTGATTTCAACCTCAAAATGTATGCTTTTAAATATACCAATACTGCTATCTCAAACACGGAGAGGCTTTTTCTTGATCTCAACTAACAGATTCTGCAAAAAAGCGAAAATCACCCTGTGGCGAGCAGCGAGGCCGAGGGACCGTGAGGGCTGGACGAGGTGGCGCTCATCAGTGGGGATGAGCGCCAGCTGCGAGACGCAGCGATCTTGGCCCTCACGGAGGAGTGAGGGAGTATAAAGGAGGAGCGACGACAGTGAGGGACGAGAGAGGACCAGGCCTGGATTTTGTGTTGTGGTTTATTTTAGTTTTGTTATGTGTTGCTGCAGTCGACCGTGAGGGGCTGCAGCTTATTATTTTCATTTTGTGTTTGTGTGTAGGCGGCAGTCGACCGCGAGGGGCTGCCGCCGTCATTTTATTTTGTGTTTGTTTTTTATTAAATACTTTGATTGTTCGCCGGTTCCCGCCTCCTTCTTCCCGTACCAACAAACTTTACTACACACCCATTTTGAAAAAAAAAACCTGCTTCTTTCTCATTTTGCTCGAAAGTTGTGCTGCCGACTTGTGTCAATGGTTTCCGTGACGGGTCACAAATGAGAACACAAGTGTACTTTTTATGAATGCCATATCTCTGACACCAAGCATATCCTCAGACTCTGTTGATTTTCTCCTTGACTCCTTTAACTCAAAAGTAAAAAATGTAATTAATGATATTGCTCCTGAGAAAGTCAGGAAAAAGAATGGTAGACCTAAAGCATCTTGGAGAAACACAACAACAGTCCAAAGTATGAAAAGAAAATGCAGGAAAGCTGAACACATGTGGCGGAAGACAAAACTTGTAGTCCATTATAACATTTATAAAGACAGCCTTCATGATTTCATTGTGGAGCTAGGCAAAGCTAGACAGACCTTCTTCTCAAATATTATAAACAGAAACATAAGTAACACCCACACTCTTTTCGCTACTGTCGAGAGACTAACAAACCCCCCAAATCACATCCCCAGTGAATTGCTCTCTGAAAGCAGATGCAATGAATTTGCCTCCTTTTTTTCTGAGAAGATCAATAATATCAGAAAGGCGATCAGTATATCCTCATGCTATGATGAGGTCAGACAGACTCGTCCACAATTTAAGAAATTAGTCACCATGTCTGATTTTGAAGCAATCGACGGTAAAATTTTAGAAGAAATGGTACAGCACCTTAAAACATCAACCTGCTCCCTTGAAACACTCCCCACTTCGTTTTTCAAAAGTGTGTTTAACTGTTTAGAAGCAGATCTCCTAGAAGTTGTAAACTCCTCACTTCTTTCTGGGACTTTTCCAAATTCCCTTAAAACCGCAGTAGTTAAGCCCCTCCTGAAAAAGAGCAATCTAGATAAGACCATATTGAGCAACTACAGACCAATCTCAAATCTTCCTTTCATAGGCAAGATCATTGAAAAAAATTGTTTTCAATCAGCTGAACAAATTCTTGAGCTCAAATGGATACTTTGACAATTTTCAATCTGGTTTCTGACCGCATCACAGCACAGAGACAGCGCTCATAAAGATAATTTAATACTGTTACAGGTAAATTATCAGTGCTGGTACTACTCGACCTCAGTGCTGCATTTGACTCGATCACAACATACTTCTTGACAGGCTGGAAAACTGGATCTGGCTTTCTGGGATGGTCCTTAAATGGTTCAGGTCATACATTCACCTCAAGGGAGAGGTTATTATGTGAGTATAGGTGACCATAAGTCTAAGTGGACATCCATGACATGCAGAGTCCCACAAGGGTCAATTCTTGCACCACTCCTAGTGAAGTTATTAAACGTAATTTCGTGAGGAGTACGCCCATCTAATCTTCCAATTAATACCAAGGTATAAGACCAGCAGCTTACCTCTTCCCATTTTTAGTTCCTGCAGCATCCCTCCTCCTCCCCTGCATCTCCTTTTGTACAATTTTGCCTGTTATAGGGGGGCAATCGGAGCTCGGGTAGAATATCCTCTCTGAGCCCCTCTATAGCAGACAGCTCGCCAAATCTGTTTACCACTTTCACTAAGATTATATGGGCACACAAACTCATGAATTCAACCTGTATTTGCTCCCACTGAGTCAAAAAATTAAAAAGAACAAAATTGCTTACCACAGCTATGCTGACGACACCCAGATCTACTTAGCACTATCAGGCTAGATGACTATAATGACTACAGCCCCATTGACTCCCTATGCAAATGCATTGATGAAGTTAACAACTGGATGTGCCAAAACTTTCTTCAGTTAAACAAAGACAAAACTGAAGTCATTGCATTTGGAAACAAAGATAAAATTCTAAAGGTCAATGCATACCTTGAAGCTAGGGGTCAAACAGCAAAAGATCAAGTCAGGAATCTGGGTGTGATTTTGGAGTCAGACCTGAGTTTCAGTAGTCATGTCAAAGCAATAACTAAATCAGCTTACTATCATCTCAAAAAATATATCAAGAATTAGATGCTTTGTTTCCGGACAAGACCTAGAGAAACTCGTTCATGCTTTTATCACCAGTAGGGTGGACTATTGTAATGGTCTTCTCACCGGCCTTCCCAAAAAGACCATTAGACAGCTGCAGCTCATACAGAACGCTACTGCCAGGATTCTGAGCCGAACCAGAAAATATGACCATATCACACCAGTCCTCAGGTCATTACACTGGCTTCCAGTTACATTTAGAATACCCTTTAAAGGAATATGGCAGGAATATCATTGCTGCAACTAAAGATTGCTTTCTAAATAGACTAGATAGCTTAGAAGAACTTGATGTTGCAACAGAAACTATTGACTCCCTCTTTTCCAGCACTTTAGACACAGTTGCTCCCCTGCGATTAAAGAAGATTAAAGAAAATAGTCCAACGCAGTGGTAAAATGAGCACACTCGGGCCCTTAAAACAGCAGCCAGAAAAATGGAGAGCAGTTGAAACTAGAGGTCATTCGTAATTTGTGAAAAGAGAGCATGATCGCATACAGAAAGGCCGTAAAAACTGCTAGATCTGCTTATTTCTCAACTCTCTTAGAAAAAAACAAACACAACCCTAGGTATTTCGATACAGTAGTTCAATTAACCAAAAATAAAGCTTCAACTTCTGATGTTTGTAAACAGCACAGCAGTAATGACTTTATGAACTTCTTTACATGTAAGATTGATAATATTAGGAAGAAAATTTGTACCCACTTTATATTAGGTGGCCTTAACTACTATGTGTGAGGAACGAGACGGAGGAATCTGATGCAAGTAAACAAGTTTATTGAAGATGAGAGCAGACAGCAGAGAGATGATGCAATAATTCTCAAGTTCTCAGGTTCTCAGGTTCTCAGATACTCAGGTTCTCAGGTTCTCAGATAAAACAGTGACACGGTACAGTCCTCCACGGTTCTCAGGACAGCAGTAGAAAACTCAGATATGCGGTGATCTCTGGAATAATGAACGCTCAACCGGATCCAGTCTAAAGGCAAGACACACCGATGAGCAACGTAGAAAAAGTGACAAAAGTTAACAGGATTAACAGTACCGAGAGAGAACGAAGATGCCAGCTCCAGTCTAATGACGAGACACGCTGACAGCAGAAGTCCACAGATCCACGGAGGAAATCCACTGGAGAGAGAGAGAGGCCCACAGAGATCCAAGCAAAACAGGTGAGAGGAAAAATAGGACAAAGGCTAAACACAGTCTCAGCAGAGTCCTGGAGGCAAAACAAAAAGTAAATAAACAAAACACGATCAAGACCAACAAGAGCCGGACAACACACGGCGGCGATCACTCAGAAGAAAACAGACGAACGCGCAATGAACACAGAACATCAGGACATAAAATAGAGAGATGAACACGAGACAACAGTGGAAAACAATCAGGGATAACGAGGAGGGCGGAGACAGAGAGTGCACATGTGGAAAACAAAAGGTAAACAAACAATTAGTGCAGTCGATCACACCGGAATCCTGACACTATGTACTAACATTTGAATGAATCATTTGATACAATGCACTTATTGTGTAAATACATGTTTTTACATTGTACTTACATTTTAAAAATGACCTGCCTGTAATTATGTCTGTAATTAATTTCTGTAGTTACATTTGTAATTACACAGTTGACACTTCCCTTACACCTAACCCTACCCTTAAACTTACCCATACCACCACACCTGTCTCTAACTTTACCCGTATCCCACCTCAATTTCAGCAAAGGTGTTTTGCAATACAATTTGAACACAGTAAGTACATTGTACTTATTTTTTGATGTAAGTACATAGTACTTAAGGCCACCTAATATAAAGTGGGGCCGAAAATTTTAACCATGCAGCCGTCAATTACAGTATCACATCAGACAGAGCATTGTAGTGTCAAAGAGATGCTACCAGAGGTCATAGATCCTCTTCTAAATATCATTAATTCATCTTTGTCATTAGGATATATTCCGAAAACTTTTAAGTTGGCTATTATTATACCACTTATTAAAAAAACACAACTTGATCCTACAGAATTAGTCAGTTACAGGCCAATCTCAAATCTACCCTTTCTGTCAAAAATACTTGAAAAGGCAGTGTCCTCACAATTATGTTCCTTTTTAGAAAGAAATGGTATCTGTGAGGAATTCCAGTCAGGATTTAGACCGTATCATAGTACTGAGACTGCTTTCATCAGAGTTACAAATTATTTACTCTTATCATCCGATCGTGGCTGTATCTCTCTATTAGTGTTACTCGATCTTAGCACTACATTCGATACTATCGACCACAACATTCTTTTGAATAGACTTGAAAATGATGTAGGCATTAGTGGAATTGCATTGGCATGGTTTAAATCATACTGTGGCAAGGGGGGCGTGGTTTAGCGAAGTCTGTGACGGGAGAGAGAGTCGGAGGACGAGCGGCATGTAAGTGGATCAAACACAAATTATGAACACCTGTCTCTTGTTACAGTAATTGGCATGGAGAGCGGATATAAACCGAAGGGAAACGAGAGAGGGCTGAGAAGGCTGGAGAAACACACTCACCCACACACACACACTGGGAGCTCGGGACACGAGGACGTGTAGAGAGGACGTGCAGAGAGGAACTGCCAAAGTGAAACCGTTGAGAGTTGAGAGACAAAGTCTGTTTGAGTTGTGCGATGTGCACCGTGTTTTGAGTAAAATAAATCCTCTACCGAGTTCTCAGTCAGCCGACCCCTGTGTCTTCTTCCTTCCCACCCCACGAACATTACAACACTGGTGCCAAAACCCGGGATAGGAAGAAGAATAGAGCCGCCACCATGACCACGACAGGAACGCCGTTTGCGGAAATAATCCAGTCACTCGCGGGCCTGCACCAGGAGCACCATCAAACAATGCTGGAGGTCAGGGAGGAGCAGGAGCGGCGGTTCCAGGCGCTCCTCCTGAACCAGCAGCAGGACTGCGAGCTGATCCGGAGCTGCCTGAACCGGGAGGTTCCAGCCGGGGGAACACCATCAACCCCGACCCAGGTCACCCACATGCAGCTCAGTAAGATGGGGCCGCAGGACGATCCGGAGGCTTTCCTGGACCTCTTTGAGCGGTCCGCGGAAGCGTGTGGGTGGCCGCGGTTGGACTGGCCAGTTCGCCTCATCCCGCTGCTGTCGGGGGAGGCACAGATCGCCGCCCAACAACTGCCAGTCCAGAACCTCCTGGTATATGACGATCTTCGGCGGGCCATCCTCCAACGGGTCGGCCGGATCGAGTGGTGCTGGAGCAGCTCCCAGGAAAACCGCGCAGTGGGTCCAGTGCCACCGGCCGGCGTTGCTGAGGAAGGCCATCGAACTGGCGGAGGATCAGCTGGTGGCGTGCCCGGGGGTCGGGACGCGACCGCCACCCAGGGGCGGGGAGCCTACGGAGCGGCTCTCATCGGTGGCTCCGGTTTCCTCCCTCTCCCCACGCCAGTGGCTGGATCCGCTTGCGGCCACCAGGGCGGCAGGAAAGCCTGGGCTAGCCTGTTGGCGCTGCGGGGATCCCGGGCACTTTATAGACCATTGTTCGGTGATGGAGGTGGGGACGTTGATCCGGGTCCCCGACGCGCCACAGGCTGCCCTCGATCGAGACGGGCTGTACCGGATACCAGTGAGTATCCAAGGGGTACCTATCCGGCTTTGGTGGATTCAGGGTGTAACCAAACTTCCATCCATCCAAGCCTGATGCAACCGTTGACATTGGATAAAAGCCGCATGGTTAAGGTATGGTGTGTGCACGGGGATGTGGTGAATTATCCGCTGATGACTGCCGGCATTCAATTTCGGGGACAAAAGCATAGCGTGGAGGTGGCGGTTAGTGCGCACCTCCGTCATCCGCTGATTTTGGGAACCAATTGGCCAGCTTTTAGTGACTTAATGGGGGTTTTATGTGCGGATGTTTCTTGGGGGGAACCAGGCCGGGGAGAGAGAGCGGTTGTGCAGCTGGGAGAGACGGAACCGGGACCCCCGGGGGTTGTTTCAGAGGGGCCGAGCGTTGTGGAGAGGCTAAACCTCACCGAACGTGATGACTTCCCTCTGGAGCAATCCCAGGATGAGACCTTAAAAAATGTGTTCGCTCAGGTCTGAGCTATTGACGGGCAGTTCCTCCACCCTGCACAAGCGGTCTTTTATCCTTATTTTGCCATAATAAAGGACAGGTTGTATCGAGTGGTCCAAGACACTCAAACAAAACAGGATACAACTCAGTTGTTAGTTCTGAGGAGCCGTCGGGAAATGATTTTCCAGGCGGCTCATTCTAATCCAATGGCAGGGCATTTAGGTCAAGGGGCTACACTGAATAGCTTAATGGTCCGGTTCTTTTGGCCAGGCATTCACGAAAATGTGCGCAGGTGGTGCGTGTCATGTCGTGAATGTCAGCTGGTAAATCCGCCGGCCGTACCAGAAGCGCCATTGCGCCCTCTTCCGTTGATGCAGGTCCCCTTCGAGAGAATTGGTATGGACCTGATTGGACCATTAGAGCGATCCGCACGAGGACATCGTTTTGCATTAGTCCTGGTGGATTATGCAACACGATATCCCAAAGCAATTGTCCTCCGCAGCATTTCGGCGAAAAGTGTTGCGGAGGCGTTGTTTCACGTAATCTCCCGAGTAGGGATCCCGAAAGAGATCCTCACTGATCAAGGCACGGCGTTTATGTCACATACACTACGCAAACTTTATGAATTATTGGGCATTAATTCGATTCGCACCAGCGTCTATCACCCACAAACGGACGGCTTGGTGGAACGATTTAATCGCACGTTGAAGACAATGATTCGCAAGTTCGTACAGGAAGACGCCAAAAATTGGGATAGATGTTTGGATCCCCTGTTGTTTGCCGTGCACAAGGTCCCGCAAGCCTCCACGGGGTTTTCCCCCTTCAAGCTTCTTTACGGACGTCAGCCCCGCGGGGTGTTAGACGTTCTCAGAGAGGCTTGGGAGGACGGACCTTCGCCAGCGAAAAACGAAATTCAGTATGTCATGGACCTGAGAGCAAAACTCCACACATTGGGGCGGCTGTCTATGGAGAATTTGTTACAGGTTGGGCTCGTGGAGGTGAGGTATCTGGGTTTCCACTTGGGCCATGGGCAGGTGCGTCCGCAAATTGACAAGACAGCTGCAGTTGCGACCTGTCCGAGACCCAAGACCAAAAAGGAAGTGAGGCAGTTCTTGGGGCTGGCAGGATACTATAGGAGATTTGTTCCTAATTATTCGGACCTCACCAGCCCGCTGACTGACCTCATGAAAAAGGAAGCACCAGACCCGGTTCAGTGGTCAGAGCTGTGCCAGCAGGCTTTTACCCAGGTGAAGGCTGCTCTATGTGGCGGGCCGCTCTTACAGTCAGCTGATTTTTCTCTCCCTTTTGTGTTACAGACGGATGCGTCGGACAGGGGGCTGGGGGCAGTCCTAACCCAGGAGAGGGAGGGTGACGAGCGGCCGGTGCTGTACATCAGTCGCAAGCTCTCAAAGAGGGAGACGATGTACAGCACCATAGAAAAGGAGTGCTTGGCGATCCGGTGGGCCGTCCTCACCCTCCGGTATTATCTCCTGGGGAGGGAGTTCACCCTCTGTTCGGACCACGCCCTTCTGCAGTGGCTCCACCGCATGAAGGATACCAACGCGTGGATCACCCGTTGGTATCTAGCGTTACAGACATTTAAGTTCAAGGTGTTCCACAGTCCGGGTGCTCAGATGGCTGTGGCTGACTTCCTTTCCAGGAATGGGGGGGGGGGGGGGGCTGCAGGCCGGATGGCTCCCCGGCCTGAGACGAGCGGTGGGGGTATGTGGAAAGGCAAAGTCTGTGACGGGAGAGAGAGTCGGAGGACGAGCAAAGTGGATCAAACATAAATGATGAACACCTGTCTCTTGTTACAGTAATTGGCGTGGAGAGCAGATATAAACCGGAGGGAAACGAGAGAGGGCTGAGAAGGCTGGAGAAACACACTCACCCACACACACACACTGGGAGCTCGGGACACGAGGACGTGTAGAGAGGACGTGCAGAGAGGAACTGCCAAAGTGAAACCATTGAGAGTTGAGAGACAAAGTCTGTTTGAGTTGTGCGATGTGCACCGTGTTTTGAGTAAAATAAATCCTCTACCGAGTTCTCAGTCAGCCGACCCCTGTGTCTTCTTCCTTCCCACCCCACGAACATTACAACACATACCTATATGACCGTTATCAGTTTGTAGCAGTAAATGAAGAGATGTCACACCGATCACAAGTTCAGTATGGAGTACCGCAAGGCTCAGTGCTAGGACTGTTGCTCTTCACCCTGTACATGCTACCACTGGGAGATATCATTAGAAAGAATAGCATTAGTTTTCATTGTTATGCTGACGATACTCAGCTCTATATTTCTTCAAGCCCTGACGAAACTTACCAATTCACAAAATTAACGGAATGCATAGCTGATATAAAAAAAATGGATGACTAGTAATTTCCTGCAACTCAATTCAGAAAAAAAATAATTTTTAATTATTTGGCTTGTCTAACACCTGATGGCTGCTCTGTCAAGTCCTCATCGTTAGTGAGGAACCTGTTTGTGCTCTTTGATACCAATCTCTCATTTGAAAGCCACGTTTCTAACATCTGTAAAACTGCAATATAACATCTTAAAAATATATCTAAATTACGTCACATGCTCTCAATGCAAAATGCTGAACAGTTAGTTCATGCGTTCATGACCTCAAGGCTAGATTATTGTAATGTTCTACTGGGTGGTTGCCCTGCTCGCCTAATAAACAAACTCCAGCTGGTCCAAAACGCAGCAGCTCGAGTTCTTACTAGAACCAAGAAATATGACCATATTAGTCCAGTTCTGTCAACACTGCACTGGCTCAATTAAACATCGCATACATTTTAAAATCTTGCTTATTACATACAAAGCACTAAATGGTTTAGCTCCCCAGTACTTGAGCAAGCTTTTAACACATTATACTCCATCATGTCTACTGCAGTCTCAAAATTCTGGCCAGTTGATAATACCGAGAATATCGAAATCAACTGCAGCCGGTCCATCCTTTTCCTATTTAGCACCTAAACTCTGGAACAGTCTTCCTAGCATTGTTCGGGAAGCAGACACTCTGTCAGTTTAAATCTAGACTAAAAACACATCTCTTTACTATGGCATACACATAAAACACTTTTTCAATTAAATGATTGTTAGGCTGCATTAACTATGTCAGCCAGAACCGGGAACACTTCCCATAACACCTGATGTACTCGTTACATCATAAACAGGATGGCATCTACGCTAATGTTCGTCTCTCTCTTTTATCCCGAGGTGTACTGCAGTCAGCTGAATCCGGGCCGTATCCAGATCAGATGGTGGACCTGCGGCCAGACATGACCAACGCATGACCTTGAAGTGTCTGCAGAGACTGTGTTAATTAGACTCCCCTTGAAATTACCTCATCGACACGGCATCCTCAATAAACCCGTCTCTGGCCTGATGGCTCCGATATTTCGAATATTGCAATTTAATAATTGTTTAAACAATACAGCATCCTCAATAAACCCGTCTCTGGCGTGTTGCCTCCGATCTTTCAAATATTGCAATTTAATAATTGTTTAATCAATACGGCATCCTCAACAAACCCGTCTCCGGCGTGTTGCCTACGTTCTTTTGAATATTCCGATCTATTATGACCTATGACCTGTAAAGTTGCCAGAATAATAATCATATGCTGTTTGTTAATTGGCCAGAGGAGAACTGGCACCCCGACTGAGCCTGGTTTCTCCCAAGGTTTATTTTTCTCCATTAGGTCACCTGATGGGGTTTTGATTTCCTTGCCACTGTCGCCTATGGCTTGGCTTGCTCAGTTGGAGACACTAAATTTTTCAACTAAATATCCAAATAAATCTAATTAGTAAACTAAATTAACCATATAAACTAAATTAATGATCTAATTACTAATCTAATGCCCACATTGTTACTGTATGATCATTTAAACGAGCTAGATGACATCACCGTTTTCTCCGGAGCGGCTGTACGGCTGTATAAAATTCTGTTGCATTATTAACCTGTTTAACATTGTGAAGCTGCTTTGAAACAATCTGCATTGTAAAAAGCTCTATATAAATAAAGTTTACTTGTATATAAATCACTTAATGGCCTAGGATACTGATAGAATACATATAGATTATAACTGTTTTAATTATACTTTTTATTTTTTTATTATTTTTATTATTTTGTTAAGGCTGGATGGAAGAGGTTGAGAGACGGGAGAGTGATAAATCGAAATAAATTAAACCTAGTGGCGTACCGTGGTTTTATAGTCAGGGCCTTCACTAACGATCAACACACCCCACGCCGCCGCTATAACAACACCACACACACAAATACATACAAAACACAATCATGCACTGTATGCTATGCACTACTGTTACGAACCCCGCTTTCAAAGTGTTCGTTGGGAACGTTGCAAGCAACATAAAAAGACACGCGAGGCAAAAAGGCAGTTTAATAATAATAATAATAATAATAATAATAATAATATGTTTATTTTTTATAGCGCCTTTCAAGAACCCAAGGTCGCTTCACAATGGAGTACAAGAGTACAATCAAATACAATCAGACTGTCAGTCTGTTCATTATAGCAAATAAACAAGCAGGTGTACAACAAATTATTCTAACAACAACAAAGAATTTATCAAATCCAAAAAAAAAATTAAAAAAATAACAGTAGCTGGTCATGTAGCATAACATGAAGCGGTGTGAGATCACTTGAAGGCAGAGGCGGTGAGAGAAAAATAATTATTTATTTACTTTACAGAGAAAAAAGATGAGTTTTAAGTTGGGATTTAAAAATCTGGAGAGTAGGTGCGTTACGGATAGTCAAGGGCAGCTTATTCCATAATTTAGTGCCAATAATACTAAAAGCCCTTCCTCCCACAGTTGAGCGTTTAAACTTGGGGACGACAAGCAGGTTTTCATTGCTGGATCTGAGGGTCCGGGCTGGAGCGTACGGTTGAACTAAATCAGCAAGATATTGTGGTGCAGGGCCGTGACTGGCTTTATAGACTAAAACTAACAGTTTAAACTCAAAGCGACTGGCCACAGGAAGCCAGTGAAGTTGGTTCAGGATGGGAGTGATGTGTGCAGATTTTTTATTAAATGTTAGGGCTCGAGCAGCAGAGTTTTGCACCATTTGGAGGCGATGTATAGCCTTAGTTGGTAAGCCGCTGTATAAGGTGTTACAGTAGTCTAATCTGGAGGTTATAAAAGCGTGAATAACAGTTTCAGCATCGTTAAAGTTGAGGGATTGACGGATACGAACAATATTTCGCAGGTGGAAAAAGCATGACTTAACTGTCTGACCAATATGTGAGTCAAAAGATAACGTGGAGTCAAACAATACTCCCAGATTTCGCACAGTTTTTGAAGGTGTAATCTGGACACCATCAATGTCAATAAAAACGACATCACGTGGCAAATTTTGTGATTTAGGGCCAATCAACAGGATTTCAGTTTTATCAGTATTAAGCTGTAAGAAGTTATCAGTCATCCAGGTTTTAAGTTCCTGAAGGCAGGAGTTAACAGAAGCGAGAGGATAAGCTGAGTTAGGTTTAACTGTGAAATAAATCTGAATATCATCAGCGTAACGATGAAAGGCAAGACCATGTCGTCTGATTATCTGACCTAGTGGCAGCACATAAATGATAAATAAAAGTGGACCAAGTGCAGAACCTTGAGGTACACCATGAGTGATAGTCACGGTACTGGATCGATCTTTACCTATCCTTACAAACTGCTGTCTATCAGATAGATACGAGGTCAATCACTGAAGAGCTGCACCAGTGATGCCTATTGCAGAGAGTCGTGAAAGGAGTGAGGAATGACACACAGTCATTGACACACAGGAGATTGTTTAGCACTTTTAAAAGTGCTGTTTCTGTACTGTGATAGGGACGAAAACCAGATTGAAGTGGTTCAAAAAGATTATTTTGCTCCAGATGAGATTGCAGTTGTGCTACGACTACCTTCTCAAGCAATTTGAAAATGAACGGGAGGTTTGATATTGGTCTGTAATTGTTCTGAATGGTGTTATCAAGGCCGGACTTCTTTAGTATTGGAGTGACAGCTGCTACTTTTAGATCATGCGGAACATAACCAGTTGCAAGAGATCTATTTATAGTATGAGTAATGGGTTGAATAAGTGAAGGCAGAAGGGTTTTTAGAAGGTATGTTGGGATAGGATCAAGTGTGCAGGTGGTAGAATTAGATTTGATAATCAGTTGTTCAACCACAGATGTATTAGTGAGTAAAAAAGTGTCCAGGGGATGACCTATCAGACATGGAGTTAAACAGGAAGAGGAAGTTGGAGAAAGCGAGTTATAAATGTTTTCACTTTTTTGCTGAAAAAATTACTGAAAACTTTCACAGAGATCGACAGAGCCAGTTATAGCTATGGGTGAGGGTTTAACCAGTTTGTCTATTTCAGAAAAGAGAGCTTTCGGTTTGCATTTAGCTTTGTTGATGACAGTAGACAGATAGTCAGAACGTGCTATGTTAAGTGCTTCTTTATATTCCACTACTGAGTCCGAAAAAGCCATGGAATGCACAAGAAGGGGTTTTCTTTTGTAAAGTCTTTCGAGACACCTACATTTTGTTTTCAAAACTCTTAGTTCTGGAGTGAACCAGGGAGAGGAGTGAGTAGACGGAACAGTTCTAGTTTTTAATGGAGAAAGATCATCCAAAACATCACAAATAGATTGATTATAGGTTGAGACTATCTCATCAGGATTTAGGAGGTTGAGTGATTAGATTAGATTAGATTCAACTTTATTGTCATTACACAAGTACAAGTACAAGGCAACGAAATGCAGTTTAGGTCTAACCAGAAGTGCAATAGCAGCAAGTGCAGGATATACAGTGGTTGCGTAAGTGCAGGACATGGATATGTACTGAATATATATAAATATGTATAAATAGAGAGACGGTTATTACTATAAACAGAACTGAATTTACAGGTGAATATGTACAGCGGATAAATATACAGCTGGCTATTACTATAAACAGAATTTTACAGATAGAGGTATACAATAATATGTTAGGCTAATATGAGGAATATAGCAGTGGATTAGGGTAGTGCAATAAATTATGGACAGAGCTATCCGAAAAAAAAGTGTAAAAGTGCAGTGGAAAGTGGTTGCATATTACAGTTAGAAGTACGGTGCAAAATGCAAATGTAAACATTGGTACTGTAAATAGAGTCGGCAGTGCAAATGAGCATAATCCAGTTAAGATATGGCAGTGCAAGAAGCATATGTAAACAGTTGTTACTGTAATAAGCAGTGGGTAGTGCAAATAACAAAGTGAAGGCAGATGTGAGGTAGGAGAGTTAGCAGTTTATGAGGGAAGTGGATCAACGGGGGTTTGAGTTCAATAAAGAGACAGCTCTGGGGAAAAAACTGTTCTTTAGTCTGCTGGAGGATCCTGAAACGCCTGCCGGAGGGCAGGAGAGAAAACAGTCTGTGGGCTGGGTGAGAGGAGTCCTTGAGGATGCTGCGAGCTCGATGCAGGCAGCGTTTCCTCTGGATGTGCTCGGTGGCAGGTAGTGGAGTCCCTGTGATGCGCTGGGCAGTTTTCACCACCCACTGCAGTGCCTTGCGCTCCGCAACAGAGCAGCTCCCATACCATACTGCCACACAGTTGGTCAGGATGCTTTCTATTGCGCAGCGATAGAGGTTCACCAGGATAGCCGAGGAGAGATGATTCTTCCTCAGTGTCCTCAGGAAGAAGAGGCGCTGGTGAGCCTTCTTGACCAGGCTGGAGGTGTTGGTCATCCACGACATGTCCGCCGAGATGTGGATCCCCAGGAACTTGAAACTGGAGACACGCTCAACAGCCATTCCATTGATGTGGATGGTGTCATGTTTGCCTCTTGACTCTTTCCTGAAGTCCACGATGAGCTCCTTCGTTTTGGTGGTGTTGAGGAGCAGGTTATTATCAGCGCACCATGTGGCCAGGTGCTGGATCTCTTCCCTGTAGGCAGTCTCATCGTTGTTGATGAGACCAATGCTGTAGTGTCGTCCGCAAACTTGACGATGGAATTAGATCCATACACAGGCTTGCAGTCGGAGGTGAAGAGGGAGTAGAGAAACTGACTTAGCACACAGCCCTGTGGTACACCAGTGTTAAGTGTGATGGACGTGGAGCAGGTGCATCCTGATTGAACATTCTGGGGTCTGTCAGTTAGGAAGTCCAAAATCCAGTTACACATTGAAGTGTTGATGCCCAGGTCTCCAAGTTTGGCTATTAACTTGGATGGGATGACAGTGTTGAATGCTGAGCTGAAGTCAACAAACAGCATGCGTGCATAAGTGTTATTATGGTCCAGATGGGTGAGACCAGAGTGCAGTGCCATTTTCAGAGACCAATCTACTTTGAGTATATAGAAACGAGCCAATGAACATTGGCATGCGGTTCACGCATTCCACGCGCCGCCCGAGTTGCGGGTATAAAAACGGCAGTGGAAGTACCGCATATCGTTTTCAACTGAGGAGCCGAGATAAGTGGCTTGGGCCTTCAGCTGAAGCACTGCACCTGGCGACGGGAACGTCGAATGTGACCGACTGACAGGGAACGGAGACGTACGTCGAAACTGACCGACGAATTGGGATCCCTACCAACATGCCAGGGATGCTGGCCCTTCCAGCCTGAGCTCGCTGGACCACTCCTATGTTGGAGTGGGAGTCAGGGCTCCCGGCAGGGAAGGACAGTCACTTGCTATTCCTGCAAGACCCACTCAGCGTGACTATTGGATAACGCTGGGAAAGTGTGCCCGTCTCGGGAGATGGTACGCTGCGGAGCCACATCCTTCAATGGAAGGCGAAATACACATAAGGACTAACCTATCAGGGTAGTGCAACATATGGCAGTCTCAACCTGGTCCCAGGGGGGAAGAACACACCCAGAGGTGACAGAGCGAGTTCTGTCAAGGGAAAGACACGGGGCTAGCCGAGTAGGGAGTAGTACCGAGTGGTGTTGCAAGCCGACACTAGAACGGGTACTTAGCGCTCCTGGCCCCTGGGGGCGAGGATGCGGGAAGATAACGGCTCTACACGGAGGCTATAAAATCTAGCGAACGTGTTAGGTGTCGCCCAGCCCGCAGCTCTACATATGTCTGTCAGCGAGGTGCCTTGAGCCAGTGCCCAGGATGAAGCTACGCTCCTTGTGGAGTGCGCTCGCACCACGAACGGGCAAGGCACATCTTGGGACTGGTAAGCCAAGACGATGGCATCCACTATCCAGTGGGCCAACCTCTGCTTGGAGACAGCCTTTCCCTTCTGCTGGCCTCCGTAACAGACGAAGAGCTGCTGTGAGGATCTGAAGCTCTGAGTCCGGTCAACATAAGCACGGAGAGCGCGGACAGGACATAAACCTAGGGCTGGGTCTGCCTCCCCTGAAGGCAGCGCTTGCAGGTTCACCACCTGGTCCCGAAAGGGAGTGGTAGGAACCTTGGGCACATATCCAGGCCGGGGTCTCAGGACAACGTGAGAGTTGGCCGGCCCGAATTCTAGGCACGATTCGTCGACCGAAAGTGCATGCAGGTCCCCTACCCTCTTGATTGAGGCCAATGCGGTCAGGAGGACTGTCTTTATGGACAGGATTTTTAGCTCAACTGACTGCAAAGGCTCAAATGGTGGACCCCGGAGTGCTCTAAGCACCAGGCTAAATCCCAAGAGGGTACCGAGGTTGAACGAGGAGGATTCAGTCTTCTCGCACCTCTGAGGAACCTGACGATTAAGTCGTGCTTACCTAAGGATTTACCGTCTACTGCATCGTGATACGCCGCTATTACTGCGACGTACACTTTGAGGGTGGAGGGAGACAGCCTTCGCTATAACCCATCCTGCAGGAAGGAAAGCACAACATTAATCGAACACTTTCGGGGGTCTTCCCGGCGGGAAGAACACCACTCAACGAACAGGTTCCATTTCAGGGAATAGAGGCACCTCGTAGAGGGGGCTCTAGCTAAAGCAATGGTGTCTACCACTGCTTGTGGCAGGCCACCTAGAACCTCCGCGTCCCGTCGAGGGACCAGACATGGATATTCCAGAGGTCCTTCCTCAGGGGGATCGGCCAGGGAGGGGCTGTCGCGAGGAGTGTTAGTTCGAGGAACCAGGTCCGGTTGGGCCAATAGGGCGCAACTAACAAGACCTGCTCCTCGTCCTTCCTGACCAGCTGAGTCTGTGCGAGAAGGCTCACTGGGGGAAATGCATATTTGCGTAGGTCCCGGGGGCAGCTGTGCGCCAGTGCATCTGTGCCTAAGGTACCCCCGGTCAGGGAATGGTACCACTGGCAATGGATCAACTCCGGAGAGGCAAACAGGTCTACCTGCGTGGCTCCGAAGTGGTCCCATATCAGCTGGGCGCTTCTCCGGGGATGGAGTCACCATTCGCCCGGAGGTGTCAGCTGACGAGAGAGCTTGTTGGCTGTCTGGTTCAGCGCACCTGGGATGTGAATGGCACGAAGTGACCTCACAAACTTCTGACTCCACAGGAGGAGATGGTGGGCGAGCCGGAGCATGCAACGGAAGCGTAGACCAGCCTGTTGGTTGGTGTACGCAACGGCCACAGTGCTGTCCGAATGGACCAGTACGTGTTACCCCGAAGCGGCTTCTTGAACCGGGCCAGGGCAAGACGTACCACCAGAACTCTAGGCAATTGATATGCCAACGCAGTTGGGGCCCCGTCCACAGACCCGAAACTGCGTGCCCGTTGTACGTGGCCCCCCAGCCCATGTATGAGGCATCCATGTAGACCACAGTATGCCTGGACACCTGTTCTAAGGACACTCTGGCCCGGAGAAACGAGGGGTCCACCCACGGGTTGAAGGTTTGGTGACAGTAAGGAGTAACTGAGACCCGGTACTTGCCACTCTGCCTCGCCCATCTCGGGACTCGGTCATGTAACCAGCGCTGAAGCGGTCTCATATGAAGCAATCTGAGCGGTGTTACTGCGGCTGCAGATGCCAAACGCCCCAGGAGCCTCTGAAAGAATTTTGAATGTATTCAAGCAGTTCAACACTGACCGGACTCGTTCTGGTGTGAGGCGCGGAGTCCGGTTGACCGAATCCAACTCCATACCGAGATAAGAGATCCTCTACGCGGGGCAGAGTTTGCTCTTCTCTCGGTTGACTTGAAGGCCCAACCGGCTGAGGTGACGGAGCACCATGTCCCTGTGCCACCCAACTTTGTGAAGCCGTGAGGCGACAGAGACAGCCTGAAGGGCTTTAGGTCGATCGCTGCAACCAATCTTGGGGACGGATGCATTCGGGAATGCGTTTCTGCATTAAAATTCTGAACCGGAGCTTGTGCAGGGCCCGATTCAGAATGCGCAGGTCCAAGATTGGCCTTAACCCACCACCTTTCTTGGGTACAATGAAGTAGGGCCTGTAGAACCCTGACTTCATATCGGCTGGAGGAACCGGCTCGACCGCATCCTTCGCCAACAGGACATCGATCTCTGACCGCAAGACATGGGCATCGCTGCGAGCGAACTGAATCGCGTAGCCGAGTCTGATGGTATGGATGAGCCGGCGAGACGGTCCGGGGAGACCTAGCCAGGCCCCCAGGGACCGAACAAGCGGGACCAACAGCACCACAGATGTACCCAGGGTGGGGCAGCGAGGTGGAGTACGCAGACCCGACACGGGAGGCCCGGAGGCGACCCAGAGTCATGCCTGAGTACTCCAGGTAGGGCAGAGTATGGACGCAGGGGGGGCACCCTCGGTGACAAGCAGACGGAGGAGCTGCAGCCGACGAATGGGTGGAGACAGCAGCTAGTCGGCGGGGCAGGATGTTTTTTTTTTTTTTGCTTTGTTTTGTTTTTGTTTTTTAAACCACCTCCATCCGCTTCTGGGCCACCGAGAACTGCTGGGCGAGTTCTCAACGGCGTCGCCGAAGAGGCCAGCCTGACGGACAGGGGCGTTGAGGAACCGAACTTTGTCGGGCTCACGCATATCTGCCAGGTTTAGCCCCAGCTTCCTGGACCACTAATGTGGACATCGCACCCGGAGAGTGAGGTCCATCACTGCACGCAGTTCCTCCATAACCCCTGCATGAGTCGGGACTACCCTCGTGCATGCAGGACAGAGGGTAGTGAGAGAGGGAAAAAATTTATACAGATTATGGCCCTTTTGGTGTTCCATATTTTGACACCAAATAGTTCCACACTGCTAAATTTCTCCAATGCACATCCAGGCAGCCACCCAGGAAGGCATGGCTGTCAACACTGAATCTGATTCAGCATGAGCTCACACCATTATAGTGGGAAACTCAGTGTCATCATCTCCAGCGCATAACAGCCCTCTCTCCGATGCAGCAATTGACATCTGTCCTCTGCCAGAGCCACAAATGAAATGCTAGGTCCCCCCTTTTTCAAAAAAGGACCAGCAATCCCATCTGGGCTACCAGCAGGCATGAGAGACAGTGGGCGTGGCTGCCAGACTCGATGGCACGCGGCATGCTGAACGCTCAAGCCCCTATGAAAGGGGCAGGACGAACAACGTGCCGACGTGGCCATGCTCTCATGAAAGAACATGAACCACCCACGAACAAAGTCTCAGCATGCTCATGATGCGATAGAGGAGTGGGGGCCCAAAGAGATGTACCCGGCGGGGATGACCCACTGTAATCCTCAAGTCACCAAGGATTATCAGCCAAAGTAGCCCTTTTCTGGTGCACCAGAAAAGAAACTAGATCAGGGAATAAGCAAAGGGACTCAACCCCGTTTGAGGTTTCATCGCGGCTCCTGAGAGAGCATGAATCACCCACGAAAGCAATCTCACATGTTTATATGTGAGAGAGATCGTGGCCGTCAAATGAGGACAGGAAACAACCACATTCAGAAACACACGGTTTGAATGACATCTTGAAAAAGACGCAGGGTCAAACCGTGTTGCTCTTTTAGTAGAGGAAAAACCGCTCCGAAAAAGTGCCAAGGCACACAGGGGAAATGGCCGCAGCTCACAGCAGTTCAAAGGTGCAAGTCTGCTGTGAGCACTCAAAGGAAAACGCCCAGCGAGCTGTGAGAACAGCTGTTTGTTTTCTTCTTTGCTCGCGACCACTGCTGTAAGGCACCGTAACACCAACACTGGAAGCATGTAGGCAGTTTTCCTCTCTCTCTCATGACTCGTAGACAAAACACTCTTCGTAGGAACATAGAAATGCTCGGCTCCGAAGTTGAAAAACGATATGCGGTACTTCCACTGCCGTGTTTATACCTGCAACGCGGGGCGGCGTGTGGAATGCGTGAACCACATGCCAATGTTCATTGGCTCATTTCTATACACTCAAAGTAGATTGGTCTCTGAAAACCGATCCCAATTCGTCGGTCAGTTCCGACGTAGGTCGAACGTGACGGACTGAAAGGGAAACACAGCTTGTCAGCTAACGTTACCGGCTTGTCATCAAGATGCACACGTGGCTCACGCAGCCCGTCATCCGCATCAGCCATAGCGTATTTTACATAGATCGCTCACGACTCGCAAAAAGTTCAAGCGGCTGATGTCATCAGCGGGGGTAGCGCCGACACACCGCTGGGCCTCTGGGGCGTTCTATCACTACACATCAAAATTTGATTGGCTGATGACCCACGTCAGTCAAAGTTATGATCCAATGGAAAATGGCAGCTTCAACTGAAGGCTCGCTATTCAACTAGTGCTGGTCCATGGAGCTGTGATGCATTTAGATGATAAAAATACAGTACTCACAAAAAATAACCGCATTCGTTCTGGAAATATAATTGTAACATACTGAAATAGACAGTAATTGAATTTAGAGATGTTCAGACACACATTAATTTAATTATGAAAAAAGTATATATTTTTGATTTTGACAGGGCCAGCAGAGAAGGCCCGCTCGCAAATGGATCTGTCAAGAGGGCTTAAGACTGCCGCGGCATTTTCTCAGTCCTCATCTGATAGCTGCGATGTTCTCACTCCCTGCGCAGACCAGCGGATTCTTCCACATGGGATGAGAACCCGATAGCTGTGCGCTTCCTGCAGCACAGGTCTCAACCTCAACGCCGGGGTTTATGCCAAGGCCGGGGCTTACCACATAAGCCATACTCCACTCGACTATCTAACCCTCCTGTGTTAGATTATAGTAACATTGTAGGACGACGTGAGTACGGTTATGGGATGATGCCATGGGTGGAAGAGGCTTTGGCCAGTTACTTCTCCCCTGACTTTGCGTTGTCCCTGAAAGCCCCTGTGCTGCCCACCAAACCCTCCATGATACATCATCTTTGGTAGGCAAAGCTTATATGGCAGCTGGGCGGGCTGGTGCTTGCATGCATACAATGGCGCTGATGCAGGCATACCAGGCTGATCTTCTTAAAGATTTAGATAAGGGCGAGACTTGTTACCAAGAGACCGGGTTACCAAGGAGACCACCCGTGCCATTGGCCTCTCCATGGCAGCAATAGTAACCACAGAGACATTTGTGGCTGAAATTATCGGGAATGTTGGAATCCTGCTGTCCAGTACGCTTCAGGCCACATCGATTTCCAGCGAACGCACGCTGCTTTGTCCGCCCCAAGGGCTTGCAGCCGGGAAGCGACGGCGTCCACACAACTAAAATCTTTTCAATTTCTCCCTGCCTGTATTCCACTTCAGGGGATCGTGACCAATACTCGAAGAACACCCGAGGTCAGCCTCGAGAGGCAGTTGAGGCCCGGGGAATGGAGACCTCTCACATTCCCCCACATCTCGAGAGATGACCCACTGTTCACTGTGGTTTTCTCTCACACATCCAGCCCCACTAGGGCAACAGCTGTATGCTGTATGCTGTATTGCTCTGCTCCCTAGAGTTCTTGAGAGGGTCTGGAAAGAAGGGGTCAGTCTTTTGCTAGTAACCCCATTCTGACTGGCCCGAGTAAGGTTCTTAGACATCATATTACTCCTGGCAAGCCAGCCATGGCATATCCTTCTAAGGAGGGACTTCCTGTCTCATGCAGGGGGCACAATATTTCACCCCCGGCCAGTGTTGTGGAAACTATGGGTCTGGCCCCTGAGGGGGCTCAGTACCTAGGGGCTGGATTGTCGGTTGGAGTGGTAGAGACCATACTCAGTTCCACGGCTCCTTCCACAAGGAGATTGTAATGTGGAATGTGTTTTCTACTTGGTGTAGAGCATGGGTCTTTAACCGCACGGGGTCCACCAATTAATGTTTGATCACAAATAATTGTTGACACCCTCTGGCAGAGCACCCTCTGTTGATACTGTAATAGTATAACATTTTTGGTGAAACAGATTTGGCAAACATTGCGTTGAGAAAGAAATTTCATACTCAAATCACAAAATAATTCTCTGGATATGCCAACATTGTCTATCTTAGAAAAAGAACTGGAAGCCTGGAAATTGGATATCAATGAGGATATTCAGATGGAGGACTGGATGGAAGCATGTAAAAAAGCTCAATCACAGACAATGAACACACGTCTGAAAATGCTACAATATAAGTGGTTGATGCGGATTTATATAACTCCAGTGGTATTGAATAAATATAATGGAAATGTTCCTGACACTTGCTTAAGATGTAGCAAATTTAAAGGTACATTATATCATTGCATATGGGAGTGTGAAGAAGTTACGAATTTTTGGAAAGGTGTGAAAGAAATGATAAAGAAGATCCTGGATGTTAACATTCCACTGTCACCTTTACTTGTTTTAATTTCATTTATATCCTAAAGAGATCAAGTTAAAAAAGAAAGATTATATATTTATAAATATAGGTATTCTTCAAGCAAAACGGCTTATTTCTTTAAATTGGAAAAGTATTTGTGCTCCAAGTATAGGACGTTGGTTAAAAGAAATGGTAACAAATATGTCAATGGAAAAGATAACTTATATTTTAAGGAATAAATATACAGTTTTTGATAGAGTTTGGGGACCTTTCAGATCATTCTTAAAACATGGTGGAGTTGGAAAGGTGTTAATAGAAGACTAAGAAAAGAGGTGGTATCGAATATCAATGTAAAATACTGAGAAGCTTTGTTGTTGTTGTTGTTTGTTTTTGTTTTCTCATTGTTAAAAAAAAAAATTAAGGGAAAAAATCATTGCATTGAGATTGCGCTATGGAAAACGTGAGATGTTCAGTGTACAGCGTGTTTTGCAGCACTGAGAAATGTAGCCAGTCATAGAAATGCTTGTTGATTAATGCAACGCAATGGCCAATCAGAGGTGTTTAAGTAAGAATCCACTCATCGCTCAAAACACCAGAGTTTTTATTCAGTGATGAGTTCTGCTCGTTCTCGTGATTTCTCTCATTAACAAAGACACAATGTAAGAGATTCATTATTCAGTGTAGACAACTTTACTGATTAACTTTTTTGATGGAACGCTGTGAAATTGCGAACTGAGAGTGACAGCTTAATTCTGATTGTAAAGTGAGCACTCTTTCGTGCTTTCAAAGCTATATAGTTATAATCCATTGAATAAAAGTATTGTTTTTCATGCTGCTAAGGGGAACTATGGCCAATTACACCCTGCAAAGTTTTGAAAGTGACGTCTACATATAAATGCATGATTTACTCTCGAAATTGCAATTGACAGTGATAACTAACTCGGGACAAAAATATGGCATATCAAAATAGATACAAATAAATACAAATTCATAGATTAAATCATATTTGTATCATACACTGAAAAAAGTCTAACATTGCTGTTGTTCGTTTAATGTGTATTTTCTCATTGAAATAGCTTAAAATTATTAGTTTTTTAATGTAAAGTAAACGTTTCAGTTTATATTTATGTTTGAATCCATTTTTTTTACATTGATGCAATATAAATCGGCAGCGGGACATTAAACTGAATGGATTAATTTGATCAGAGCATTTTTATTAGATTGAGCAGGATTTGCACATGCGCATTGTTTGAGTTGGAGATCCCGCGCTCTGACCTGACCTGTAGGATTACAAAAAAAATTGTCCGTCACAGTTGAACCGTCTGAAGAACGCGCACACAATCTGTTGAGCGGCGGCCGTGACGGTACACACTTCAACAGACCCCTCCAGCCAGGCTGACAGAAGAACTACGAGCAACATTGATACTGGTAAGGTAAACTTTGTCTACCATTAACGTTTTTTCCCCCCAAGTATACCTGACTGGCCCTGACTCATTTACATTAGCCGCCCTTTTGTCGTGGGCGAGTAACGTTAATGCTATCACAGGTCGGTCGCTAGTTAACTGGCTAATAAATGCGAACTATCATTTCTAAATGCATTTTGCGGGGGCATGACGTTAGCTAAAGTTACCACGTAAGTGTAGTTAACATTACAGCTAATGGTATGTTTGTGAATTCAAATGCATATGTTCTGCTGAATGTTTTTTTAATAGTCAAAAGTGGCGCGAAGAACCTACAAAATGCTTATTTGTCGAGATTAACATTACTGTCTTTTAAGAGCTCCGGGTCTGTTTTAAATCTAGCAAGTGAAGATATCAGTATCATATGAAACTAAACGACATTAGGCATTAATTAGTAACAACCTTGACATGTTGGTTAGATTTTTTGACACTTGAAATGTGGTAACGTTAACGTTAGTTATGCTGCCTTCACGTGCTATCGAAAATTTGATAATTCCGATTTCTGAAGTCGTGATTACGAGCTCATTGCATTCAAATTTCAAAATGTGAGGGCGTTCATGTGCAATTTTTACCTCAGAAACTCGTATAATTCCGATGGCACGTGAAGGCAGCATTAATCCCCAAGTTCAAGAGACAAACATGACTGATGGTTAGGGTAAACGAGAGATGGCCTGCACTTTTTCAGATGGAAGAGGTAGGTTTTTAGATGCAAAGCACCTCAGACATATTAGTCACCCATTAATTTACTCACTTAATTGTTGGGCTGTAGTGGAGTTTCACAGGCATGGCACTTTGTCTAAGACCAGTTAAATCCATACGAGCAAATGTCTTATAACTTACAGTTGAACATTTTTAGACCTAACTGTTGATTCACTTATGAGTTGTTGTTTTTGTTGTAGGCTATAATTTAGTAAGGTTGTGCTAGTGATTCCGTTTCGTGTTCACCATCTTAAAAACTTCTAAACTTATTTCTGCATGCTCTACTTTTTAGATCAATGCCGAGTTCTTGCGCATCACAACAGTTCCCTTGGAGACAAAGTTCTTGGCGCAGTTGGACAAGTACTCCACCAAACTGTTAGAGGTCATAAGGAGCAAGGGAGGAGTTGTGAAAGAGAAGACCACCAGGATCTTGCAGGTTTTAGATGAGGTATCTATGAATATGTTGTGTATCAGTGGGATCCATGGGTGAATTTTTTTTTGTTTTGTTTTTTTGTAAAGGTTTAATTTTAATTCATAGTAACTGTTCTTACTCAGACTGTGGACATCACCATCAAAAGAGAATGCATCCTCAAATCTCTGATCTACCTCGGTGAACCTGTTGAGCACCTTATCAAAGAATGCCAGGTAAGGGCATCTCTCTCACTTGCTCACACAGTTAACACCTACAGACTAACATGGTCATAGTCTAGGTTTTCCTAGCCATATTTAATAAATAGGGGTGTGACGAGAAACTCAGCTCACAAGATGAGATTTTAACACTATAAGAAATCTTTGATGCTGAATTATGACAGAATTTTGAGCAGTAAACACGAAGACCACGTCCAGACGTACCAAAACAATATTTTTTTCCTGTCTTACCTGGAAGTGTCAAAAAAAGTGTCCAAACGAATCCATTTGCAAATGAATTAACACATATGCACACGCTACTTCATATTCCAGGCCTATATGTGGTGCTCTTTCTGCTACAGAAATTAACCAAAAACGGAGAAGAGCACAGTCTTCAGTCACTTCCACTTCCGTTAATAACATGACTAGATTTTCGCCACTCATTTTATAAAGGCCGCCACAAGAAAACGTCTTGCCTTACATTGGATAATGTGCTGTTGGATTGCTTTTTATTTTGCAATTCTGTTAGCCATCGGACATGATTGCAGCGCGCTAATATGGGGGTAGATTTGTTGCGTTATTCCAAACAAATAGATTATTATCCACAAATAAATGTAAATAGATTCACAAAAATTAAATAAATTCAAAAATAAATAGAATGAGATCCACAAATATATGCAGGACTTTCACAAAAATGAATTAGATTCACAAATAAATACAATGACATTTGTGAATAAAAAAAAATATCCACACATATGTTTTTATGTCACAAACACAACTCTGCCTTGCATTCATTTGCGAATCGCTTCCTGTGCATTTGTGAATCGGTTCCTGTGCATTTGTGAATCGGTTCCTGTGCATTTGTAAATCGCAGCACAGCGCGTGGATTTTGAAACATTTCTAGCGTCTACACATCCACAAATGGGTAGACTCTACTTAAGCCAATCAGATAAGGGCCATATTGTGCTGACCAATTGTAGCACATTCTCGATCCAACCAATCACGGTTTGGCCAGAGCCGAGTTACCACTCCCATAGACTTAATGCGTAAGTAAAGCGTGTCATTGAGTGACCAATAATAGTTCCAGCATTGAACCCCATTAATTTAGATCGATAACGTGAGCAGCACTGCAACAGCTACTATATCCAGATGCTATCTGTCATTTCAACAGTTTTTAGATTATCTGAGATCTTTCAGTCAAAAGCGTTTCTATGAGAGCTCTGTGAACCATGTGACCGTGTGTGCCGCCGGGAGATGAGAGCAGGTCACACCTCTGTTTTTCAACGCCTCTTGCTTTAACTGTTACACATTAGCGCCACAACGCTATTTATTGTTTGAATTTCGTATTAAAACTTAAAAGGTAAATGCTTAGACTTTGTTTCATATCAAAAGCAGGTTTGGCAATTTGAGAGCGAGAGACGCACGTGAGTGACAGAGAGACGGAGGGAGAGCAGGCAAAGGAAATGCAGCGGAACCTTTTAAATAGCGTTAATGTCCTGAAAAATGTCCTGAAAAAAGTCAGAAAATAACAAGAATAACGTCATACGTGTTGGGAAGTTACACAGAAATTGTAATAAGTTACTTATTACTCCTTAAAAAAGTAATATTACATTACTTATTACAAGTTATGTTACTCTTTACGTTGTTACGTAGTAGTAGTAGTTAGTTCTTTCACCACCGATTTACTTTTACTCCGATTTAAAAGTTAAAACCTTAGATACATCCAGTTTGTTGCTAATGAGACAATCAGGCTCAAGAATGGCTTGTTTGCACTCAAAATATTTCTGACTAAAAAATAATTCTCCAGTTTTATTTATTTTTATTTTCTATGCATTTTCCCCTACAAAATCACTCCAATCATTTTAGGATGCTAAATTCTTTTAGTTAAACATTAAACATTTGATTTGTTTGATTTGCGCCTTGTAACACAGTTCGTAGATATGGGAAGAAGGAGGTGGGAACCGGTGAACATTTAAAATACGCTAATCAATAAATAAATAAACAAACAGAAAGTAAAAGCGGCAGCCCCTCACGGACAACTGCCACACACACACACACACATAACAAAACGTAAATAAAACCAATAAATCCAGAGATCCGAGATCTTGCGTCGCTCGTCACGTTCCTATTCAAGTTTTGAAAGTTTAGGGTGTATAAGTGCTTGCACATTATATTCTAACATGAAATTCTGAAACTACTCATTTTCTTTTTTATGCAGGAAATTGAGTTTGAAGAACTGGAGCAGACAACCATGG
This sequence comes from Romanogobio albipinnatus, assembly GCA_023566225.1. NCBI lineage: Eukaryota > Metazoa > Chordata > Actinopteri > Cypriniformes > Gobionidae > Romanogobio > Romanogobio albipinnatus. Next base: position 30,778,531 of record CM042244.1, read on the forward strand.
CGATCTTTATCACTGGGAAAGAGGATCCTCTCCATCCACCCAAAGACATTCAAATTTTCATTGAAGGAACAGAGGTCCTGAACGAGTTGCCCTCGGTAGCAACCGCTTTTGCCATGGTCTTTGGGCTCATATACACACTAAACCTAAAATATCCAAAAAGGCTGCAGTTCACCTATGAATTTGTGCAAAAGGTCCTGATGGAGCTTGATGGGAAAAAGATGACCCCAAAAGTCGCTAGACTGACCACCCAGCTGTACAGCACAGAGTAGGCAGAGCTGAATTGCACAGACTTGCTTGATTTTATTTTCTATTTGTGGTTCAATTTTATAGTGTTTTTACAGCCAAGACTTTGGATCCTTTTTATTAAAGTTTGCACTTACAAGGCTGCATTTTTACAGCAGCATTTACAAATGTGGCTGCCCAGGTTCAATGGCTACCAGCCTCAAAGGCTGAAGTAGGCAGAGTGTCTAAGGAGTTCCACTGTTCACTGTCTGAGGAGCACTTTATAAGCACAGCTCCTTCCTCCATACATTTCTCACGGGGTTGTACCTTTCTTGTCTCTTGCTGTGCAGTTGGCACATCCTGCCCTCTTCTCATGAATTGATTTGTCTCTGGTTTTCAGCTGAAAGAGACTGTTGTTCATCATTGTATATAAACCGGTATACAATACTGTCATAGTGTTTAATTGTATTTTAGGATGTTTTATGGTGAAATGTGTCCTGTCAGGACAAATGATCCTAATTTAATATTACTGATTGATCAATTTGTGACATTTGTGGGCTCAAAGTATTTGTGGGACTGTTGATCTTCATACATTTGCAACATGTTCAATGTTGTCATTTTATTAAACAATAAATTTGAATGTGTTCTAAAGGAAAGTGTTCTGATAGTCATTGATCAAAATGTATTCAAAGTTTTTTTAATTACATTTTTTTTTTTGACAATTATTTTTGAATTGAGACAACCTAAAACAATTAATTTACTCTGATCTATAAATATTAGTCTGTTTTAACATAAAATTAGTTTGTTCCAACCTAAAATAATTAATTTACTTTAACCTGTACATATTAGTTTTGGTCGTTAATTGTAATTTAAAATAATTAGCTTGTTCCAACCTAAAATAATTCATTTGATCAACCTTTAAAAAGTGGTTGCATGGATTTAAACTTTTCAGGTTAAACTAAATTAAATGATTTACTTTGAGTCAATGACAAATATTTCGTGTGATCGATTACTTCAATTTTTTTACGTTGATCCAAGGTTTTTATTTTTTCAGTGTATATATATATATATATATATATATATATATATATATATATATATAACTAAGTAATACATTTTTTTCTGTAAATTTGAAACTTTAGTTTAAGTAAATGTTTAATTGTCCATCTGGCAGTAAAATTAAAATGTGAATTATTAATAAACTTGTGTCTAAGGTTCAGGAAAATGTTTATTTATCCATCTTATTAGTAAAATAAATGTATGACTCTGCAAATCAATTAAAAATAATTTGAAATAATTTATTGCAGCATGTTGTTTATTATGATGCATAAATCTCAATTTTTAACAATGAAAAGTAATATACAGCCATGCGTGCAACAACAATAATTTGCATAGTTCTGATCTACTGTCTTAACATAATATAATGTAACTTATTCTTAATAATAATATACTTTGTTTCTATTAATATCGAAGGTTATATGCTTGTTTGACACATTTTGTATCAGGGGTCCCTGCTCCATGTCTCTATCGCCTAAGAGGTCCTTGCCCTGAAAATGTTGAAGACCCTTGGTGTAGAGAGCAAGGTCTGAACCCAGTTAACTGCTGTTACTGGCCCCCTTTGAACATCTTCAGTCTGCAGCAGCAAATAACCTGGCATTTAAGATGGTCTTTCTCCTGACAATAACTTCTCTTAAGAGAGTAGGGGACCTCCAGGCCTTAGGTATCTTGCCAACCTGCTTGGAGTTTGGTGAGTTAAAGCCATTTTATACCCTAGATCTGTCTATGTGCCTAAGGTGCTGTCTAATGTGGCACGGTCTGTGATTCTTCAGGCCTTCCATCCTCCACCACGTGTTGAAGAAGATAGGCTTCATTTGCTCTGCCCCAGAGGTCTTCTCAGTGGAGGAGGTCAGACCAGTTGTTGGTGTGCTTTGGGTAACCCAAGAAGGGGCTTCCTGCTTCCAAACAGACAATCAGTAATTGGATTGTTCAGGCTATTACCTCGGCCTATCAGGTGCGCAGTTTGCCTCCACCCTCTTGAGGGCTCACTCTACTAGAGGCATTGCGTCCTCTAGGGCAGGGTTTTTCAAACATCATGATGCCAAGGTCCCCCAGATATGATGAATCTTTTATGAGGGACCCCTTTCCTAAAATCCATCTATATATTTGTATGTATAAAAAAAACATTTAAACATTATAAATACAACATATTGTTTCCAAACTTAAATTGGCTATACTTAATGACGGATATATAAACCTGAAGAACATTTTCAATTAAAAATTATTTCTATAAGCAACTTTCACAATAAATGTATGTAAGCAGCTCACACACTGTGTTAAGAATACTGCTTTACAACCCCAGTGAGTGAGCAAGATAAAGGGGACTATGGTGAGAAAAACTAAGCGATACAAAGCGAACATAAACAATTCTGGAAAGTATGTATACGGCATATACATTTAGAAATAAAAAAGAATGTTCGGTTGACTTTATCCATTTTTGCTTTGTCTTTTTATTCTCTGTCATTTTCTGGGGACCCCTTAGAACCTCCTGGAGGACCCCTGGGGGTCCCCGTACCCCAGTTTGAAAACCCCTGCTCTAGGGCCCTCCTCTCAAGAGTCCCACTTCAAGAGATCAGCGATGCAGATTCATCAGATTTTATAGTCTGCACCTTCCCTCTACGCCGGGTGTATGAGTGCTCTCGTCCTAAGTTGTGTCTGGTTCAGCTTCACACTAGGGCAGGTGTGTTTCGGTGTGGCATAGTGGGTACTCGTTCCCCAAAGTGTCGTCACCGACGCAGTGCAAGGAAACAAGGGTTATAGTCATAACCTGAGATGATTTTGCTGTATTCGTTGGATATTATTAAATTTTCACTTAAATGTAATGCTTTGATGGTTGGTGACATATCCTATCCTTGAACCAGGGTAAAAACGGCAATTTATTTATAAATTAAGTTTTTGATGTAAAAAAATAAATCAAATAAAATAAAAAAAAAGTGATCCTTAAGGAATAATACAAAAAAATACAAAAATCAATTCATGACAATGAAAATTGGTTAGACAAAAGTTCTAGAGAAACTTTGTCAACATAATCTGGTAGTCACGTTGAGTAAGGAGGAAAAAGTGTGAAGGTTCACTGAGTTCATAGTCACCTGGGGGCAATATTAATCATATTCCTTTCTCATGGCTGGAATAATAGAGCTGACACTCTGCTCGTATACTGTAACCCATGACTAAACAACACCTCACCCTCTTCAAGCTCTGTTAGCTGGACTCTGAAGCAGAACCTCAAACATTTTTGCCTGTTTCATATTTCTCCTCCACCAGTGATATTGTGGACAGGACCGCAGTTGACGTTGTTCATGTAATTTGAGTATGTTTTAAATGCTGACTCTACCTGAAGTCATGATTACAACGGGTGGAAAAAAGTACCTCAACTCACACCTTTGGTGTCTCTTCTCCAAAAAACAAGCTGCACAGAGCTTATTTTCGCTCTAAAAAACAGCTCCCAACATCACATGAAAACGTGTCAGAATGTAAAAAGAGTATTTTATTACCACAAAAAAAATAAACAAAACATTGCAAGCAAACATGGATTAATAGAAAAATAAAGAAAATAAAGTTTAGGAAAATAAAATAAAGGACAACGCAGGAAAAAGGCGAGGATCCAATAGCGAGTGCAACTCAGGTCTTTATTTATAGGTACTGACACAGAGTACTAACAAGCATGAAGTCACAAGTGGACGAGAGAATGTCTGAAGCAGGCAGTGGGACCAGGAAGACAGAGACACGGTGAGGCGAGACATGACACAGGGACGCAATGGGAACACAACCAAACACACACACACACATAGAGAATGAGCCAGAGAATCCATGAACCGTGACAGTACCCCTCGCCCAGATGGCCCAGAGCAACCTACCCATCGCTTACCCAACCTACCCATTTTCCCCTCTGGCTCTCAGCGAAGGCGGTCGCATTCTCTCCTCTCTCCCTCTCGTCTCCCTCCTCCCTCCTCTCCTGCTTGCTTCTCTCGTCTCGTCTAGTCTACTGTCTTAAACTTGAGAGACTCTCCACGCACTGCTCTCGAACTAAAAATTATGGATTTGATCAACTGGTCTCTCAACGCAATTGACACCATCTTCTCGACGAGAAGCTTGGGTTCAGGGGAACCTGACTGCCCTGCCGGAACGTTTGCTGCTGGCTACACGATGGACGCGTGGGAGAGGTGGCATGTTGTGTGTTTGGCGGCTCTTTCCGTAGAGGACATTGAAGACATCTACCTATTTGGAATCATGGTAACAGGGTTTCTGCTGATTGGATCAGGCATTGCCCTGGTATAGCGAGGAATTCAGGAAGCGGTGACAGCTGTTCAAAGCTCCACAAGGCTGCCCGTCATGATATATGCAGTGGGCAGAGCGGTCATCTCTCAAACTGGGACTATTAACCGCAATATGGATAACATCATGAAGATGCAACGCAATATGGATATCATCATGGAAAAGCTCACGGCTTTGCAAAAGGATCGTTTCAGAGACCAGAACGAACTAAGAGAGCAGTCATAAATTGTGGCTACTCGCTCCCAGACCAAACAATTCCAATCTTATCTGCTTTCGGCTCCCTCTACCAGCACTGGCCTTGGCCAAGGCCGCTGTTGGGACAACAACTCCCCCTGAGAGCACTGCAGGAAGACGCTCTTGCATTCATCCCCCAATCACCTGCTGACTCGGACTGGGATCTGATCAAGGCTGTCTCCATAGCAACTTGCGGACTGGAGCACCGAGATTATGGTGCCAGGCGTGACTCTCCAGGCCTACACAAACATGCACATGAACTCTACAGACACACACACATTTATGCACACACCCATCTCTCACCTTCGCCGCTTTGTACCCCCAGTCTGACAAGCGGGACTGTGACCATCGCCTGAAAAGGCTGCAGGATGTACCGCCTGGCTGTGCTGGGAACCTCAACCCCCCATTCCTCTCCCCTGTTGCAAGTCGTGTTTCATGTTGTAATATGTATGCGCTCATGTTGCTGAGATGTTTTTTTACTGTTCCCAAACTGTGCTCCCGAAAGGAGCATAGTCTGGGGGTTGTTTTTTTTTCATCTCCTCACCCCTCCTTACATCTCCTCATGTTATGCTGTATTTTTTTCTGTCCAACTAAAGGATGTGTTAGTCCAACTAACACATTTTGTGAATATGGATGCTCCCTGCAACCTCTCAAAGGCTGAAGACATCAGCGGCAAAGGCTAGGTATTCTTCAATGTGACGTTATTCAGCCCTCGGTAATCAATGCAAGGTCGCAGAGAACCATCCTTCTTACCCACAAAAAAGAACCCCGCCCCCGCTGGAGAAGAGGAAGGACAGATGAACCTGGATGCTAGAGAATCAGAAATATATTTATCCATGGCCTCCCTTTCTGGTGCCGAAAGTGAGTATAACTTGCCCTTAGGCGGAGACGTACCTGGTTGTAACTCTATAGCACAGTCATAGGGACGATGAGGAGGTAGAGAAGCAGCCCGGGTCAAGGTACTCCGTGGGCACGGTAGACAAATCCACCGACTCAGAGTGGTGGACGAGGATTTCCCCAACATGGACCCGCCCGACAGTAACCTCTTCCCTACTGTCAGGCTTGATCTTTTACTGGGCAGTTGTTGAGGAAATGCCCCGTCCCACTGCAGTAAAGGTAGAGTCCTCCTGCTTGCCGACGTTCTCTCTCCTCCCGGGAAAGCCAAGCTCTACCCACCTGCATGGGCTCAGGATCGACGGGTGGGCTGACCGTGCACTCTCTGGAACTCTCTTGATGCTCTGAGAGCAGTCTGGGTAAAATCAAATCAAATCACTTTATTGTCACTCTACCATATGCACAAGTGCAACAGTAGGTGAAATTCTTAGGTGCAGTCCGAGCAAACATAGTAGTCATGACATGACATGTACAACATTTAAGCAACAACAGATTACACATCTGATGCGCACACAATTACTCACAGCACAGTATACACTACAATAAACAATAAATAATTTACACAATGTGAGTGTAGTTCTCACAGCTTTAAACAATATACACATACTTACAATATACATATACTTTAAACAATATACACTAAACATACACTAAACAATATACATTACGCTATAATAATAATAATAATAATAATAATAATAATAATAATAATAATAATAATAATATACAATGTATAGTATACAATATTATTCACAAATTGAAATCCAAAGTGCAATAGATGCTGTATGATAAATAAATGTGTATATAATGTGTGTGTATCTACAGTGGGTTGTGCTGAGTGATATTCTGTCCAGTGTGTGTTATGATACTGATGGATCAGGAGTTAAGTAGTCTAATTGCTTGTGGGAAGAAGCCGTCGCAGGAAGAAAAGGCGCTGATGAGCCTTCTTCACAACGGCCTCGGTGTGGACGGACCATGAGAGTTCCTCTGTGATGTGGACACCGAGGAACTTGAAGCTGCTGACTCTCTCCACCGGTGCTCCATCGATGGTGATGGGGCAGTGTTCTCTCTCATTCCTCCTGAAGTCGACCACCAGCTCCTTGGTCTTGCTGACGTTGAGGGAGAGGTTGTGCTCCTGACCACCTCTGTAGGCCGTTTTACCATTGTCAGTGATGAGACCTACCACCGTCGTATCATCAGCAAACTTGATAATGGTATTGGAGCTGTGGGTTGCCACACAGTCATGTGTGTACAAGGAGTAATGCACGCTGGTCCCGCTGTTGTATGCGCGCATCGACACGCAGCGCCAACTCCATCAGAGCATTGAGACATGTGGGAAGTTCCAGAGCGTAGATCTCCCTCTGCACACGGTCAGCCAGCCCATGCAGGAAGATGTACAAAAGCCAATGTACAAAAGTAAATCATATAGTCAGAGATGGATCGGTTGTTCTGACGGAGGTCCACGAGCCTGCGGGCCGCCTCGCGCCCTGCGACCGAGCGGTCAAAGACCTGTCTCATCTCCTCAGAGAGTGCAGGGAACGAGGAACAGCATGGATGTTGATTTTCCCACACCGCCGTTCCCCACAGAGCAGCATGCCCCGATCTATCTTGACTCCTCTGTAGTGAATGTCCGTGGCTGCAATGAGAAAAACTAGGAGCATCTTGTAAGGAAAGATCTACAGAGATCGGGCTCTCCCGCATATCTCTCTGGTGTGGGAATGCGCGGCTCATGCTGGTAGGCGGTGTTGACTGGTTCCGGGGAAACAGCGGGTGGGGCTGGCGCAGTGGGTGATGTCAGCTGGTGTACTTGGGTGATGAGCTCGGACACCTGTGTCACTAACGCCTGTACCGCCCGTGTAGTAGCGAGTACCTGTTCATCCTATCGGTCCAAACGCTGTTGAGTATTGGAAAGATATTCCTGTAACTTCGCTGATCTCGCTGGATCCATCTGGGTCGATCATTATGTCTTTTTATAATGTTTTGCATCAAAACCTGTATCTCTTCAGCATCAACAATCAATATTTACCAAACATTCATTATTCAAAGTTCACCCAAAAATGAAAATGAACTAAATAAATATTTATTTAAGTCATATGTCATTGGAACAACATGGATCAATACAGATTATATTTGTGTGAGATATTCCTTTAAGTAATATCTAATCCAAAAGTTAATCTCATTCAACACAGGTGACTCACATATTACAACACAGAGGCATTCAAAATAACTTCCAAAACCCTTCTGACTTAACAGCAATAAATGTCCGTCATTCCAGAAAGCTTTGTTAAGAAGAGATATTTCAAAATTTTTATAAGGCAACACAGATTTCTTCATTACAAAGATGCTTATTCAGTTTATTAATTCTAGTAATTTGCAAATCACAGTAACACAATATTTGGGTAAGCATCAGGGATATGTAGATCTTTAGCTTTATACAATACAGGTTGATTCAAAGCAGCTTCACAGTGATAAACAGTAAATTCGTTAAATAATCGTTAAATAATAGTTATATAAACAGTTAAATAATCGATGATGCAAACAGAATTCTGCTGTAAAGCAGCTCTAGTGTCATTATTCAGCTATAGTCATTTCAAAGGCTGACACTAGATGGCATAGGTTGGTCAGGTCAGATGTTCACAGCAACACGGACGGGTCACTGACAGATTTGACAGCACTGTAAGCTTAGACAGATAACTTTCACTGGCACGGAAGTTGTTCGGTAGTCTTCTAGAAAAAAAGACATACCACAAACTGCATTTTATCCTGTGTGTAGAGGATCAATGAAAATGATTACACAGGATGAATAGCCTACACACTTACAATCGGAAAGAAAACACATGAAAGAAACACTGCTACCTCTCAAAAGAAAGTCTCCAATTTTAGAAATGTATACATTGATACTGTGTATATGCTGTATATTAAGCTTTGTGAAGCCAATGTTTTAAAACATTTGCTTCTTTTAAAATACTCTGCTGAGCAACATGAATGAAGTGAGATTGTGTTTGCCATCGAGTTTGCTGCTGCTCATTGCCACTAGATGGAGACTTGTGAAACAGAAATTTAAATTCTGCTTCAGTAGCTCTACATACAATGAATCAGCTGCAGTCGTTAAATAAAGCATGAAAAAAAATAATGAATAAAAATATTATTTAAAAAAAACATAAGTAAATTTAATAAATGGTTGAACAGATTAGAATTTTGAAGATTACAGTGTTTTTTTTAATCAATATATTGTGAACACGAAATAATGAATTAATTTTAAATTTAGTCTCATGTCTGTAGAAATAAAAAATTAAAGCAGGTCGGTACAACCACCACATGACAATGAAGTTACGACCTTTGAGGAAATTTAGGCCTATATATGGTCAATTGTTATCTCGTTATTGTTGTTTCCTATTATGTTACAAGAGAAATATGCAGCTTTATGTAAGAGTCCATCTATAGTTATTTAACGGTTAATCGTCGGAAAGAATTCTCTGATTAGATCTGCAAGTTAGTCATTATATTTTAAGACATAATGAGGGAGAACGAAAGATTCGTTAATTCATTCATCAACTCTACTCGATTTGAGCTTATCCTTTAGATCTAGTAGCTATATAGCCTAATCTCTGTAAAGGACCTGTTCCACCACAAACCGCATTTGATCAGGTGTGTAGAGGATCAATGAATATGAATACACCGGATGGATACACTTCCAGTCGGAAAGATAGCACGTGAAAGAAATACTGCTTACAAGCTTTAAAAAAAAGTTTCCGATTTGGGAAATGCGACATTGAAAAAAGAGCATTATAGCCTGTATTATAGCATAATATAGGCCTATTTTATTTTATTTTCTCTCCTTCATTTTATCATCATTACGATACAATAGGATAGTTAAAAACTGTAACAATTCCACGATCTTATGAGGCAAACGTACAGTTTCAGTTGATTCAGTTTCTAATGTTTGCGCTTAGAAGGACAGGTCTTATGCCGAGCATTATATTCGATGTTTGAAATGTTTTAATTGCATTTGATATTCGAATTGGAAACAAAACAACCATAGCCTATTTATGGCGTATTTTCAGCTGCGCATTTAATTTATGTTGATAATTTAGCATGTAGCCTAACATTAAACATGTATTCAATATTTTATTTTATTTATTTTTAAATAAGAAAATAGCTTGAATCGAAAAATGTGTACAGAGCGAAAAAAGCAATAGAAAAACTAACACGAGGCAAGCAAGCAATTCACACGTTTTCATTTTTGCATACGAGGGGCTTTAAATCGGGGGGTGAAATCCGGACAGGTTGTTATAGCTACCCAATCCACAGGGGTCCCTCCACCCACCCGTAGACAACCTTATATATATAACACAGAAAGCCTTGCATGTCCCAATAACTATTAAAACAGTGAGTGTCCTGAGCATTGCAGTTCAGGCTGACTGAGTGACTCTATCATCAGAATTTCGCCCGTGGCAAAAGCCTGTGATTGGGTCCAAATGAAAAGCTGTTCTCAACTTTAATATGTGCCTCATGAACGCGCACAGAAGAAGGCTGTAGGATTATCGGAGAGAAATATCGCTCATAATCACCTTGTGTTTTCTTATTGACACACGCGGGCGAGTGTGTATGCGTGTATGTGTGTGTGTGTGTGTGTGTGTGTGCGCGCGTGTGTGTGCGTGCGTGCGTGTCTGTTTAAGCCTAACTTTTTAAAGGATGATATATCTTGGATATTTCCTGTTTCTTTTTTGTGGGCTCACGCGTGTCATGGCAAGTTACCCGATATGGTGGTAAGTTTTATTACTTTTTTAACCTTTCTATGTGAAATGCAATGAGTTTGGTAGTCTAGAAAGGGTTCAGGCTAAATGACAAGCTTTCAACTTGACAATGATTTGGGGATTGAAAATGTCTATTACGTAAGCGTAACCAGTGTTGATATGATGATAGATGATCTATCTATCTATCTATCTATCTATCTATCTATCTATCTATCTATCTATCTATCTATCTATCTATCTATCTATCTATCTATCTATCTATCTATCTATCTATCTATCTATCTATCTATCTATCTATCTATCTATCTATCTATCTATCTATCTATCTATCTATCTATCTATCTGTCTGTCTGTCTATCTGTCTATCTGTCTGTCTGTCGTGCACCTGTTAATAGTTAAATTGCTAAAACAACTTTTATCAACATAGACCTATGATAACAACGCATATTTAATTTATTCGTTAAAATGTTCAATTGATTAATTAAAAAGTTGGTACAATTAGTTTTCAACTATTAAAAAGAGTTTTAAAATGTAAAAATGATCTCGGTGATTCAGATGTCTTTTTGTCACTGATAGCTACATTTTCAGGCTGGACGTCAAACTTCTTCAAGAGAAGCTAGTTGTCTTTAAATAAAACCCATGTGAGGAATCCATACATGTAATTTGCCATCGATCAATGCTGTTAATGAAGCTGTTCAATTTGTTTAGTTAATAAGAGATAAACTTTATCTGAATTCATTTAAATTAGGCCTATTGTGTATTCAACCTTGGATTTTAGTTGTTGTATTTTTATGAACATTATTTCATATGGGCTATTGAATGCTTAGTTGTTGTAATTTAAATACAACACTTGTAGTAATAATAAAATAAAAAAGGCAATTGTAGCTGAGAATTTTGGAAAATTATAATTATTGGAAAATTATGGATTGTTAAGAATATACAGAATTGCATAATCATTTGAGACTATATTTAAAAGAATATAATAGAAGGTATTTCTCATGAAATAACGTTGTACAAAAAAAGTCATCATTTCATACCTGGCAGAAACAAAAGGTGTTCTCTAGATCTAGTCCACAGATTTCACTCATTGTTTCAGTGAAGCAAGACAATAAAGCAGAGTTTTCTCAGTGGTTGTAAAAGCTGTAATTGAGTAGGTCATTAGTCACAGTCCATGTCACTTGCATGCTTTTTTGTTAATAGTTGTCTGTCTGACCCTCTTAAGATTTTAGAAGCTGTGCTTTCCTTCTCAATCACAATGCCAGTTCGGAAAACAGTAGCCAGAAACTACTGTTGCTTATTATGAGTAGCCAACCCTTGAAGAAAAACACTTAATTGTATTGAATGTGCACTTGTTGTGTACTTCAAAACTTGGAAGTATATATATATATATATATATATATATATATATATATATATATATATATATATATATATATATATATATATATATATATATATATATATATTTTTTTTTTTTTTTTTTTTTTTTTTTTTTGTTGTAATTATTATTTTTTTTTTTACTGCACTTGCACATAAAATCAACGAAATAAGGTCACATATGTGGACTTAAACAGAGTTCACAATTCTATATAAGTCATGAAACGTTTTAATGTAAAGAACATTTGAACTCATTATGTTTTAATAATCTTTTGTCATGCTTTAAAGAAGGGCACTTATTTTGTTGTGTTGACTAACATGCTACATGTAAAGCTCTTTCTTATAATGTTAACTGTAATGTAGTTATCAAGTAACTTTAGTTAGGCCTATTGGAAATTACATTTATACAAGTTTCAATAGAAATGGCTTTAAGGCATATTTCAGTTTACCATAAATTTATCACAAATCCATTTGACTCTTTTACACTTTAACTGTAATTTTAAAGTACAATAGAAGTTGTCACCCAGAAACTGGTGATGTCAGAGGCAATGAACATTCTGTACAGCTTGACATATATATATATATATATATATATATATATATATATATATATATATATATATATATATATATATATATATATATATATATATATATATATATATATATATATGTGTGTGTGTGTGTGTGTGTGTGTGTGTGTGTGTGTGTGTGTGTGTGTGTGTGTGTGTGTGTGTGTGTCAAGCTGTACATAATGTTCATTGCCTCTGGCATCACCAGTTTCTTGGTAAAATGTAGAGGTATCAGAAAAGTGTTTAGTTTGACCTAGTTCAGTCTATGCTGTTTATTTTATTTGTTATGAATGATACAAAGACTGCTTCTAACTGATGCGCCCATCTCTCTCGGTTAAATCAATCAGCTTTTGACAGAGGTCTGAATAAAGTAATTGAAGTTTGTTGGATTTCTTTTTTTATATAGCCATATTGTTCTTTAAGAAACAAGTGCAATACGTCACAGAGTTTAGGTTTCCCATAACAGAAGGGACATGCGGGAAAACATACTGAAATTGCTGAGCCATTTAACTCAGCAGGAAGGCCTGCGGTTCTCCAGCTGAGAGAGTTATGTATGTGATATGATATCCTGCTGCAGGACTGCTCATGTCCATGCATGGGAGACCTTGAAAGTATTGGTTTTGTCATACATACAGTATACCAGCTGATAACATCTAACCCATGGCTCAGGTATAGAGACCAGGTTCATGGCTTCCTGCTTCTCCTTATGAGATGGTGTTGCCTGACTGCACCCTAAACACCACCCCCCACACTCCACCTTAAAAGATAAATACCTGGAGGTGAAAGCTTGCCGCACATTCCTTCGCCCAAACACTTCTCTCTTGATGTCAAAGTCGGCTCTGTGGCCCCGGGGCCTACAAGTAAAGTGGTAATTCAGAGGTGCACTTGCTTGGGCTTGCTGAAATATGCATTAAAACCTAGACTGGATACACTTCAGATAAAAAGTGAGCAAATATATCTAAGACTCCAGAGCAAATGGAAATGTTCATTTCTGTCCCTTTGTCTTTTAATTACCTGGCTTTAAGAGATTTGGGGCAGGTAAAAACTATACTGTTCTACCAGAGTGGAGGGTGGATGTCAGTTGGTTGTGCTTTCGTTTGGGATATTGCAAAAAATATGACAACTTAGCACAAGCGCATAGTTCAAAGAATGCTATGAGTTCCATTCACCGATGCAAATTAGGACAACCGTATAAATGCTCGTGTTGCATTTGATTGATTGATTTGATAAATACCAGCTATCCAATCTCAGTGCAGTGATACATTATGAATCTGGTTTGCCCAGTGTGCTATGATACTCCGATCTCTGTTGTGTTCCATTCTCTGTTCTTACTAAATGAGGATCTCAATATCATGAGCTACAACAGATGACCGGGGCAGACACACGCCCAAGACAGCTGAGCACGAGGACATGTCAATGAAACACCTGTTTACCTCACTCAGCAGTGGTGACGTCTCAAATTCATCAGCTTCTGGCAAAGTACAATACCAAAGTATGAGGTGGTGATTCTAGCCGTCAACAGAGCCTATTAATTATCACTTTAGTCTTGACTGCAGTATTCCTGAGGGCTGTCCACGCTTGATGGAACCCACAAACCATTTGCCAGCTTTAAAAAAAAAAAAGAAGATAGTTCTAGCTGGATATGATTGGAGGATCCACAATTGAAACTGTCAGTGCATGCACACCTGTGACTTCATATTTAATTCTATAAGTTGCTTGGCAACTTACTGTACAGTTAGCCTAATGATCTAATATTACTCACAGTCACTTTTCCTTGGTTAAGGAAACGCTTAATCAAGACTTACCTGTGGTGAAAAGATTATAACATTATAACATAAAATTAGATTATAGCCTCTTCTTGCCTTTTTGAATAAAAAAGAAACCTCTCAAGAATATGTCCAGGTCATAATAAAGAAATAAGAAATAATGAAGCTCATTTAAAGCTCTATTTAAACTGTAAATCTCTTTCTGATTACGATGAAAAAACATGATGTACTCATAATGATTTGTTGTGCTATATAATTTATGCTGATTTAAATGAAACATTGTGGATTACAATGTAGTATATATATTTTTAACTTTAATTAAAGTAAAAAAAAATACAGTCAAGAAAAAAAGTACTTACAAAAAAACTCAAAAGTATAATGCATTTATAAGAAGAAGAGGTGTGGAATGTACTTAATTGTCACAAAAAGTATGTCACGTTTGCATTGCAAAACAATGTGAAAAAATTTTAACGTTCCTGAAATAGGCTTAGATGAGAGAATTCATTTAGTATTTTTATTTTGGGGTTAAATTCAACCTGGGGATATTTTTGTGCAATTTATCCTATTGTTCTAGTCCTTTGGTAGCCTGACAAGCCAGACCCACATCAAGATGGCAGGGCTCAATCCGAGGGGCAGGATAAACGGTTGTCTTTCAAATTCCCTCTGCACGCAATAGGATAGCGCTACAACCAACCAGAGCAACAAAGAAGGTGAAGCGGCGCTAGTTGATAGATTAACCTTTTGCCGTATCCAGTCGGCAAAACTCTGAACACATCTTCCTTTTTTTAGAATCACTTCAGTGCCGTGCTTTGTTCTTTTCTCAAAAGAAAAGCTTAACTCCAAGTCTTCCAGAGTCGCAGCCAAAGCCGATTCGAAAGACTGCTGTTCGCAAGCTTCTTTGTTTTGAAGTAGCATGTGGAACCATCATTATGTTAAGCCCGCCCACTGACTCTATACACGATGTGATTGGACTTTTTCCAGCTCGCAAGCCAACGGAGAGTTGCTAGACACACTGTCTGCATATTATATTTGCTGCCGCTAGGGTGTGTCTAGATTTCTAGGCTAGTCATTTGGTGGAGCCAGGATATTTTAATATAGGGTGGCCAGGCAGGGGCTACATAATTTCAACATAAAAATGTATTAGACTATAAAGAACGTCTCGGTTACGTATGTAACCTTAGTTCTCTAAATAGGGAACGAGATGCTGCGTCACTGCTGCTGGAATGCTTCTGCGTGAATGCGTCCTGAAGCACGCGTGTAACCAGTCCAATAGCAAGACGGAGCGCCATAGGCGGGTGACGTCATAGACCAGGAAACTATAAGGCACCCGTGAACACAAACAGAAACTAGCTTCTGAAAAGCCTGAAGTAACCGCTCACGGGCATGCAGGGAGTATGGCCGGGTGATGTAGCGTCTCGTTCCCTATTCAGGGAACTAAGGTTACATACGTAAACTGTGACGTTCTCTTTCAAGGGAACTTGTGCTACGTCCCTGCTGCAGGAACAACAATCCCCACGCCACCATATGAGCCAGATGCCCGTCCGTCATTCTGGCTACGGAACAAGCACCCTAGCTCCAGGGGTGGTGTTGAGGTCAAGCTTGTAAAACCTCACAAAGGTGTGCGACAAGGACCACCTTGCTGCATCTCAGACTTCTTGAAGGGATGCCCCTGATAACAAAGCTTTAGAAGCCGCCATACTCCTAGTAGAGTGGGCCCGTACAGGCGAAGGCTGACCGGCCGCCTCATAAGCAAGTGAGATGGCCTCGACCACCCACTTGCTCATTCTCTGCTTGGATGCCGGGCCCCCTCTCGAGGCTGACCCGAAACACATAAACAGCTGTTCAGTTTTCCTCCACAGGGCAGCTCTGTGGACATAAGCATCTAACGCCCGAACCAGGCAGAGCAGATTGAGTGTTTCCTGGTCTGACGTCAGAAAGGGAGGAGGACAAAAGGCTTGCAGTATCACGGGTCCTACAATATTAGCAGGGACCCTGGGAATATAACCCAGTCTGGGAAACAAGAGAGCCTTAACCATGCCGGCGCAAATTCTAAGCATGAGAGTGCCACAGATAAAGCTTGAATGTCTCCAATTATTTTAAGACGAGATAGCGAGCAAAAATAATGCTTTTAACCCCTAGGAGTCTGAGCTGTTTTGGGGCCCTTTAGAAGTTTTGACATGCTCTGAAATTTGTGTTTTTTTTTCAGTTGCTTATAAACACATTAATGGCAAAAGTGTAATTACACTGTATTCAGCACAAACTGGGCTACCATAATATGTGAGCAACATGTATGTACATACTTGTATATTTGAGAGAAAAATGTTTTAGCATGGTTTTTGAGAAAACAAAAAAATAGTTTTAAAGGTCCCATGGCATGGCATTTTTCTATTATTTTATAATGTTTCCTGAGGTGTACTTATATTGTTAGTATGATTTTTACATCATAAAATGTCATAATCTAGAAATAAAAGGCATTTTTTTCTATACTGATGTTTGCCCTCTGGCTGAATGCCCTGTTTCAAGGGGCGTGTCTGCTGTGAGACTTCAGTAAAAACACCCACTGTTGTGATTGGCTGACATCTTTTCATTTGAAATGAGTATCAGATCTTGTAGCGGAGGGGGCGTGGTTTAACGAGGTCTACGGCATGAGCAGGCACGAGCCTGCTGCCAGAGAGACGGATGGACCTGAGTTCACTTCTCATCAATTCACTCAGCACGTCTCAGTTCAGTGAACTGTTGTAGTTACTAGCATATACTTCAGGTTATTAGTTTATTTCTAGTTGGAGGGGCTGTCACTCATGTCAGAAAGTTTGTAACTTTAGTAAATTATGGATCAGCGCTGACTGGGGACGCAAACCGTTTAGAACGATTCAGTCCGATTTGGTGATTCAAAAGAATGATTTGTTTGCGAACCGGACATCACGGACCAGAGATGGAGCGATTGCTAACAAAGTTATTTATAGTAACTACTGACTTGTGAGAGCGCTGTCAGCATGAGTTTATTTTGTTTGTATCTGAGAGTTCTGAATAAACACGAGTCCCAGTCACGCCAAGTCCATCTTATTACCATCTTATTATCATTATTACCAACTTTGTAACGCATGTAATGTACCATTACAGGAGATGAACGAGTTACGAGTAAGTGTTGATTATAGCATTATTTTTAGATATTTTTCTATCATATGAAAAGCGTCAGTGTGCATTGAGTACACAGAGCAAACAAATACACAACAGCAGTAGTCAAATGTAATCCAGTTTATTGTGGGAATAGCTGGCTAGCCTAGACGGATACCCTCACGCTTACCCCCCTTCTGCTTAATCTTGCGCCGCGTAAGGCGCCTCCGCTGTGGCGCCTCCGCCTCCGCTCCACTTGCAAGATGCAGTACTGGGGGTCGGTGATGTTTAAGGCCGACTGGTCAGTGCAGCCCGAGCTTCAGCGTGCGTGAGGTTTATCTATAAAGATGTGACTCTGCCGATGTTGAGCAGAAACTCACGACTGTATGCACATTTTAGAACAGATAGACACAACGAGGAAGTACAAAAACACTGAGTCACAAGATAGAAAACACGAAAACACTGTTCTGTCGGGAGAGAGAGAGAGAGATAAGCCGCAGCATGTGCACGAATAATAAAGTTCTGTGTGAACTTGAATAATTAGCTACACATCAGAAATCACTGATCACAGATCAGAAGGAACTGAAAAAAGACTTCTGTTTTCATTTGTACATCCAAACACTGAGAAACTGCCAGCATTCACTCACAAGCCATGATCTCTCGAGGACAAATATAGCGCTTGCATGGGTGTGCCAAATTCTCTGGGCGGAGGAAAGGGAGGTAACCGTTCCTGTTATGACGTCATAACAGGAAAATACCAGATCAGCTTGTCTGAGCTGTCATTTTCTCAAAGGCAGAGAGAGACGGCCAGAACTCGGTTTACACCGATCAAAATTTCTAGCCACTTGGGGACAATATTCAGGCTAGGGTAACTCATATTAATGTTAATAAAAAGAAACTCATAAAATGAAAATTTCATGCCATGGGACCTTTAAAATTAAGGCCTCAAACACACATTTGATATGTGTCCACAAGACTTTTGAAATAATGGGTGTTGTTGCCAAGAGTGCTTGCTTCAAACTGATGTGAGAATCATTGAGCCTACTAATTCACATAAAAAAATACACTGATTTAAAAAGTTTAGCTTTTTCTTCACAAAGCCAGTATGCGAGGAGGCGTGATATCTAATGAATAATGATGAGTATCACCTGAGAGGACAAAAGAACATAATAGCCCACATAATGACCTGCATAAGGAATGAGTTTCAGGTACCTATGTGAATGAGAGCAGCAGGACAAAGGACATTATATATATATATATATATATATATATATATATATATATATATATATATATATATATATATATTATCTAATAAATTCATCTTGATTTAAGAATGTTTAAATATTTAGACTAGAAACAAGACAAAAATTACTAAGAGCATTTTTTCTACATTTTATGTACTATTTTTGTTTTATTTTTGAAAGTAGTCTCATGCTAAAAAATTAAATAATAAATAATTAAAATGAAGATACAATTTATACAAAACAAAATTCATTTTAAAGAAAGCAATTCACTTTCTACAAAACAAAACTCAATATTAACTCGATAAAACACTTTGATATTAAATAAAAAAAATAACATTAGGCTATAATATTTAAACATCAATATAAAGAAAAATACATTTGACTGGTACTATATTTATAGCATCTGAGCAGACATTTGTGAATAAAAGCTTTATTGCTGTTACACATCTGTGTTTCTGTTGTGTTGTTTGCTTTGGTCACATGTTCCTTTGTCTATGTTTCCCGCCACTTTCTCTGTTTCCTTGGTTACCCTCGTTAGTCTAGTTCTGTTCAGCTGTGTTTAGTTATCCTCATCTGTATCACCTGTGCCCCTCGTTAGTCAGTCATCAGTGTTTGTATTTAGTTCCCTCTTTTTCACTCTTGCTTTGTCCAGTCTATGTTATGTGTATGCTGTGTGGTGTTCTGTCTGATGTTGATTCTAAATAAGCCGATCTTTGTGGAAGTCCCAAACTCGCCTCTTCACTGCTGCACCGTACATCCGTAACAGAAGACCGGACCCATACAGCAAAGGGACTTCTCTTTAAGGATGGGTATTTTCCTGTTCCCGCTCTCTCCAGTGTCCCCTGAGGAAGGCAGTTCGGCGGAGGATCGCCTCTGGGGGATTAGGCAGAACGGTCGGCCACTGGAGAGGTATGTGGAGGAGAGGTATGTGGAGATGCAACGCTTAACGCAGTTTTTCTGATGGGCCTGAACGAGGACACTATTCGTTTCCTGGAACCTGCCTGTTCCTTTTCCCTAGTCGAGACAATCAATCTGATATTGTCCTTAAATTGTTCCGAGTTCGAGATTGTAGAAGAGGTTCCTAAGAATATGTGTCTTCCTCGTCCAGTCCCCTCAGAAAAGCATGCTGCCTGGTCAGTTCACAATCAGCCAGTTTCCTCCGCATATCCCTCCAGTGGGCCTGCCGGGAGGGTCCTGCCTGCCCCTAAGCCCAGGCGGAAGAGGAGGGTTGTCGCAAAGCCCCCGTCTCAGGTTGTGATGGCCGCTACCATGGCAGATTCACTGGAGCGGTGGTTGATAGACTTTGGGAGCGATCCTACCACTACGTGTCTCCTGGATTCTGCTCAAGACTCACCTGTGACCGCTCCGTGTCTCCTGGATTTCGTCCAGACTCACCTGTGACTGCTCCGTGTCTCTGGCTCTGGTTCGGCCAAGGCGCCCAAAGACTCCTGTTCTGCCCAAGGCTCCAGACCTGCCCAGGTCTCCTGCTCCGCCCAAGGCTCCAGACCCGCCCAGGTCTCCTGCTCCGCCCCAAGGCTCCTGCTCTGCCCAGGGCTCCAGACCCGCTAGGTCTCCTGCTCCGCCCAAGGCTCCTGACCTGCCATGGAGGCCCCCCAGCCAGTCAGACACCAGTACTCCTGCAGGACTCCAGGGTGCCCACCCTCCCTCCCTCCCTCCCTCCCTCCCCATTTGAACTTCTACGGCGCGAGGATGCGCCTACCGGGAGGGGGGTCATTATGTTACATATCGGTGTTTCTGTCGTGTTGTTAGCTTTGGTCACATGTTCCTTTGTCTATGTTTCCCGCCACTTTCTCTGTTTCCTTGGTTACCCTCGTTAGTGTAGTTCTGTTCAGCTTTGTTTAGTTATCCTCATCTGTATCACCTGTGCCCCTCATTAGTCAGTCATCAGTGTTTGTATTTAGTTCCCTCTTGTTCACTCTTGCTTTGTCCAGTCTACGTTATGTGTATGCTGTGTGGTGTTCTGTCCGACGTTGATTTTGAATAAACCTATCTTTGTGGAAGTCCCAAACTCTCCTCTTTTACAATAAACATATTATAATCTGTCCAAAACAGGTCAAATAAATCTTGTCTAAACAGTCTTGCGTGTATGACATGCAGCAGGATTCATATTCATCTTTGTGTGTTTAATATTCACAGATGCTATCAGAATAAACTTAACAGAATAAAGCCTACCTTACAATCAGCCCTGAATACGTTGCTTTAAGAAATTAACAGCTTTTCATGAGGAGAATTATAGCTCCACACGTCTCAAAACGATGTCGCTGAAGTAACGTTACAACGCTTCACTTGATGTGTTTGTATGAGTTGATGCGTGGGCGTAAATGCTGGATCGTCAGTATTTGAATCTGAAAGAGTACGTGTTCCATGGGCGTGGTCGCATTAGCGGAAATAATGAAGTGGCTCGCGAAAGACTGACATCCATCACTTTTCAACCAGATTACATAAACACAGCATATTTGTTTTCAATTTGGTTTACATTGTTTAAAACCTGACATTTCAGCTTTTCTTTAGACATATGTATCATGTTTGTGATTGAATGAAGTATTCACTAAGCTAGAGTTCCTTTTCTGAAGACTATCTGAATGAATGTCTTTGAGAGAGAGGCTGCAGATCGCGCATCATGTTTGTTTTCATTTTGCAAAAAGCAAAACATTTTGTTTTTATTGTGACTGTACACACAAAAAAATATAACACTTGCCTGAATAAAAAAAGGACTTATTTGAGTCTCTTTGGCACTGATAAGAAAAAAAGAGAGCCGATCGCGCCAACGGGACCGCCGACTCGAGAGGGTTAAGGTGAGAAACTTCTCAGGGACCTCTTCAATTGGCTCAAACGGAGCCACAGACAGGCCCTGTAAAACAATGGCCAGTGTGGTAAGCTGCTAAGGCCGCCACATACACCTTTATTGTGGATGGAGCTAATCCTGTGGCGAATCTCTCCTGCAGGAAGTCCAGCACTGCACCCACTGGGCAGTTAACTGGGTCCCACTGGTGAGCCCCACACCATTCAGTGAAAAGTTTCCACTTCAAGGCATAAAGTTTCCTCGTGGAGGGAGCTCTAGACTGTAGAATGGTCTCCACAACCTCAGTTGAGAGACCTGAACTCATGAGCTGGGCCCCCTCAGAGGCTAAGCCTGGGCAAGGGTGCAAGAGAGTAGGTTCCTCCTGATCGGAATCTCTATCGGAGAGCCGTCGAGGAGAGACACTATGTCCAAGAACCATACTTGGGCCGGCCAGAACAGGGCTACTAGCAAAAGACGGGCCCCATCCCGACACACTCTATCTAGAACTCCCGGAAGCAGAGCGATTGGGGGAAATGCATACAAAGGCAGCCTCGCCCACTCCTGTACCATAACATCCATTCCCCGGGCCTCGGCCCCTGTCTTGACAGGATGTCTGCTTCCACATTTAAATACCCTGGGATATAAACTGCCCTGATTGAACGCAGTTTCCCTTGGGCCCACAGGAGGACCTGAAGAGCCAGCTTGTATAGCGGGCGCAATCTCAACCCCCCTGATGGTTTATATAAGAGACCACTGATATGTTGTCTGTGCGAACTAACACATGATGGCCCCTGAGTTCCGGCAGGAAGTGTCTCAGGGCCTGAAACACCGCCATCTTTTCCAGACAATTTATATTCCAGGAGCGATGATGGTTCTGGCATACGCCCTGGGCCGAACGAACACTCATGGTCGCCCCCCAGCCCATGAGAGAAGCATCCACCGTTAGACTGACTCAATGACACGGAGCTCCCAACACTGGGCCTTGAATCAAGAACCAAGGCTGTTTCCACATCACCAACGTAGTCAAGTCAAGTCAACTTTATTTATATAGCGCTTTTAACAATGTAGATTGTTTCAAAGCAGCTTTACAGTGTTAAACAGCAAAATAATGCAGCCTAATTTTATTCAGCTGTATAGCCATTTGATGTCATCAGTTAATTTCAATTTCCATACGGTGACAGTGTGGGCTTTAGATCAATAATTAGATCAGTAATTTAGTTTACATGGTTAAATTAGTTTATTAATTAGATTTATTTCGATGTTTAGTTGAAAAATATAGTGTCCCCAACTGAGCAACGTACAAAGGCATCGCTGCGTGACCTTGATAATACAAAAAGGATTTCCCCTCGGAGAAAACCCCTTGAGCCACCACTGCAACGGTCTCATCTACAACAGGCCGCAAGGAATCACGTTGGATGCTGCTGCCATCAGACCCAACAGTCTCTGATACTGTTTGACAGTGAGCGGCTGGTCTAGCTTCACCCCTTTCACCACTGAGAGGATTGACCCCACACGAGGCTCTGACAGGCGAGCCCGCATGGTGATCGAAACCCAACTGACCCCCAGATAAGTAGTTCTCTGTGCTGGCAAAAGAACGCTCTTCTTGGAGTTTAGTCTCAGCCCTCGCGAACAAGGTCCACTCTGATCTCTGCACTTTCCCCTAGATCCTTAAGCAGGTCAGCCTGGTATCTTGCACTATAGCCATCGTGTGCAAGCATGCCCACCACTGTGGGCAGAACCCCATTGAAACTGGATGGACGACACCTGAATTGAATGGTGTACCCCTTTTTTTATAATGTGCAGGACCCAACGTGAAATATTTAAAATATTCTCCCACTCTGCCGTGACCTGGTGCTTTGCCCACCAGCGCTGATGTAGCTCTTAATGGCTTGGTAGACAATGTCAAGACTTGGCGGGCAATGTCCAGACTGAGCCTGGCCACCGCTCTGCTCAACACCTCCACAAGCTCCTCACTAGCAGGGGAACGGAGTGGCGAGTCCCAGATTCCACCTGCCTCGATACTAACAACTTCTAACTCCTCACAGCTAGATGGCTGTTGTATTGATGCCTCCATCGGGGAGGAAGAAACCGCAGCGCGGGCTTCCAAACCCTTAATGGAGGCACTAGATCTGACAGGTAAGGGTAGAGATAAGGCTGAGCCTGTCTCTAACCCCGCTGTCAGATCCATTTGCGAACCCCATGACTGCGATCGCAGCTCTGCCTTGGCAGCAGCGGGACCGGAGCCGCGGGGGAACGTGAGCCGAGGCGCCCTCCTTGAAGAGCGCCCGGCGGGCGTGCAGCGTTCTCAATGGTAAACGCTCACAATGTTCACAGGCAGCCCCCTCGAGAGCCGCCTGTGCATGCTGCACTCCCATGTAAACAACACACATAGGTTGTGTATCTCCACCTGTGATGTAGCATGGGCAGGGATGAACACATTTACTGAACTGAGAAGTCTGTGGTTGTTCGCTCGCCATTTTTAACTTAAATGTGTCTGTTTTGTCAGTATAAATGTTTTTTTGTGTGTGAGGTGAAATACAGAGTGACAAAAACACCAGAACTGATGGACAAAATATACACAGAGCGCTCTGAAGGCACAGAAGCTAGTTTCTGTTTGTGTTCACGGGTGCCTTATAGTTTCCGGGTCTATGACGTCACCCGCCTATGACATTCCGTCTTGCTATTGGACTGCTTACACACGTGCTTCAGGGCGCATTCACGCAGAGGCGTTCCCGCAGCGGTGACGCAGCGCGAGTTCCCTTGAAAGGGAACTTGTCTGTTTTAGTGCCTACAACACAAGTGAATACAATTAATTTGTACTTAATTGTAATTGAGATAGTGGTGGAATATAATGAATAATACTCCGTGAATTTGACAATTTTTGTCTTATTTAAAAATGACATAATTTTTTGTTGAACTGCTTTATAGATGAAATTAACTAATTTAATAATTGATGATCTTTACAACGGAACTGATTCAACACTGAAGTGACTTCAACTGAACAATAGCCGTAATGCATATTTTTCCTGTTATCACTGTAAAGCTGCTTTGAAACAATCTTTATTGTATAAAGCGCTATACAAATAAAGGTGACTTGACTTTACTTGACTTCTCTTCGTCCTCACCTCCAGGCATATTAATAGAAAAGAAGATCATACTACAGCTAAAGTTCTTGGTTCTGGTTCTCAACACCTCAACACCCCGATAAGCTTCTTCTCCATCATTGCATCCTCATGGATGAAATGCAGATAACTACATAGTTCAAAGATTAGTCAGCCTTTATTGAATAAAATAAAATCAATGAACTCTTCAATAATTCTGGGTTAGACTGTAAGGTCTGTTTCAAAAACGTGCAAGTAAAAAATTAAACATTCAATATTTAACATTCTTAGTGCAAGAGAACATATGGGTCACATTTTATATTAGATGTCTTTAACTACTAAGTACTTACAGAAAAAATTGTTAGCTACAATGTACTTATTGTGTTCATATTGTATTGCAGAACACTTTTGCTGCTATTGCGGTGGGATACGGGTAAAGTTAGGCACAGGTTTAGTGGTATGGGTAGGTTTAAGGTTAGGTTAAGGAGTAAGAGAAGGGTCAATGAAATTAATTACAACTGTAATTACATGAATGTATGTTTTAAATATAAGTAAAATGCAAAAACACTATCAAATTATTAAACTACATGCTAGTACATAGTAGTTAAACACACTTAATATAAAGTGGAATATAAAATATGAAAGTCAGCAACCGACAGCACATAAATGCCAAAATGGCACACTTAAACCAGCACACTTAAATTTATTCCATCTTCATTTGTACTTTACAAACTAGCACACTATTTTACCAATTGGCACCTATTTTTGAGTATAAATGTGCTTGCATTTATATGTGCATTAAATTACAGCTAAAAATTACATATACATTTGTGCCTTATACTGTGATCTTGCATAGCCTTATATTTTATTCTAGTGGCATCCACAGCATCTTACATTACATTCAAGGCAACCATTAGATCAGTTCATGCATTCCCTGGGAATTGTACCAATCTTAGAGTTGTTATTACAGTTGCATGCATGCATGCAAAGTTTTGGTGTGTTTTGATGCTGTTTTAACCATTTCCACATTAAATCATGCTGTATTAACCTATTAACCTGTATTAATTTATTTCCTCTATCTTGTACAACTACTGTTCGCTGTTCACCATTCATCTTCTGAAGCTCTCTCGGCACCTGTGCTTATTTCCACGTTTGTTTGACTGAGTTGAAGTTGCTGTGCCTGCCTGAAAGGTCTCTCGTGTTTTGTGGTTATAAAAAGATGGATCTACGTATAAATCAATGCAATTCTTGCCAAGAAAAAAGACACAGAAACACCAATTGTGTTGGTGTGGCTAAGCTTTGGTCAATGGTGGCCACCTAGTTCCACCCTTAGGTAGCTCTGAGGTTGGTTGTGTATTTGTATACATGCAAAAGAAATGCATGCAAGAGTGTGAGACAGACGGGTAGGCAGGGGGACGAAAAAGTCCCATGCCATTGGTTTGAGAGGCTTCTTGGCCCCTGAGGCAAAGGACTGACAAAGGCTAAGAAAAGGTCAAATTGTAATAGGAGTTACATAGTGAACAAATCCTCCTAGTTTCTCTACACCCTGCTATATGAGGTTTGAATCTTCTCTCGAGCCAGTTTCATTCAAGTTCCCTCTTGTTTTGTGCTCTCTTAGTCTTTAAAGTAAAAATCAGATTAAGCTCCTCACTGAGAAAGATGTAAAAAGACCTGACTCATAGTACAATAATGCCAGGGATCAACTTATACAAAGCATAACCTATTGAAGTTAGTTTAGACAAGAGCGGTCATAGAAATTACATCAAAGAGTATGCCATGCAGCAGAATAACAAGGAAGTTGTTAGCTGCCTAGCAATGGCTAGTATATGTACTTCTTTCGTTCGTATTTCTCGAGCATGATTGTTCAAGTACTTTTTGTTCTCTTTTACAAAGTTCCAATTAATGAACTACAGTGACATACAATGAAATTATTGATTTGCTTTAGGCAAATGGTTTATGGTTGATCGAAATCATCATTAATTTCCTTTACAGCCAGAGATCCATAACTTCCCCCAAGAACAATGGATGAGAGGAAGAGATGTGGAATGCAGCAGGTATAGGAACTGGTTGGTGGCGCATCAGCTGATGAGGGAGTGTCGTAGTCTTTGTCATCGAGAGAGCCCTTCAGGTCTAAGCACTACCGGTCAGGGGTCACTTAAGGGGCTCATTTGTTGTGATTAGTAATCAGCTCATAACACAGGTCAACACACACACAGCTAATTGAGACTGCTTACACCTTTACAAACACGTACCTTTAATTTGAGGAGCAAAATGTCAAGTAAATAAATGTTAATATTTAATATCCAAAATATTTAAACATAAATATTATATATAATAAAATTGGGTGACGCTTAAACCAGATGTGTGTCCAGACTATATGATATATAGTATTGTATACTATTTTAAATGTAATTTTGTTCATGAAAATGAAAATGAAAAGTTATTTAATCAAAAACATAGGTGTCAGTTCCATGTGTGATATGGGACATGCTCCCAACACTTCTTGCCACTTTTGCAATTTTGTCTCCACCACTTTTTGAAATCCATTGGAAAAAATAGCTTGCAGATCGCAACTACAACACACTGTACTGACACTGAGGATGTCCGAATACAGGCTTCTGCTTACATATTTCTAAGCTTCTAGCGACCTTCGTAGCTTTTATAGGAAATCAGCATGCAATGTGACAACTTCAAAGGCTCGGTGCTGCACGTCAGAAACTGCTGTGCTCATTTTCATTCGTAGAGATTACTTTCCACACTCACTGTTGCATTGCAATTTTTAGTTGTTTATCTAAAATATCATGCTGTCACCTGGTTCACCTGTTATCCAGCAAGTAGTGACTGATTCTAACGGATACTTTTTCTATTATTCGTTATTCATCTTGAAGTCATTATCCGTGCCTTTTTCAGAATAAGGTTTTTGGCTTTGTTCACATCCCTAAACATAAGAGGCAACTGGCTCTATGATGAGATCTTGTTCTTAAACATGAGTTGTTAGCACACCAAATGCAGTACTTCAATAAAGTCTTTGTTTTTTCATAGTTAGGGTAGAGTTAGGATAGACTGTTATATTTAAATTGATGACATAACAACCTGGAAAAACAGTAGCAATGCGCCAATAGTACCGACAGCTGACAAACTTTCCACAACATTGCAATGGAAACTCTGAATTGTAAGTGAAAAGCATGTCAGCACATGTCACATCTGAGCCATGTGTCATCAAAGAATGGTTGAGTTCAAACTATCCTCTGATGCTCAGCCAGACCAGTGCACAGTGTGTCATTACAGGAAGCCACAGACCTATTTCACTTTTGGACAGTTTAAGGATGTCGGTGGCCCTTAATGACAAGGTGCCTGTCCCGCACTGTGAATCCTTAATCAGTATACTACTCCTGTCTCAGCTGGCTCTTTTATGTTTAGCCACTTAGCAACATGTTATGGCTTTATCTGAACCCCTCCCTCAAAGCAAAAGATGTTCAATGCCTATGACAGGTTCAAACAACACAAGCAACAATAATTCTTACTGCTAAAATTTTTAACTGCTGTAGTGCATATACAATTCCAACTGTCGGATTGATCTCCTCCTTTGGGACCCGGAGTCCATACACACGTTACACTTTGAACCTATAATTGTTCTAATTACACTGTTTCGGCTATTTCAGCCACTTTGTAAATTATACACCTGTTATAATGCCATAAGCATGAGTTGTTAGTTAAGAAGGGTCTGTGTTTTAAGCTCGTTTTACATGAAATTCCATCTTAAATATGAACATCATGAACATCATATGAACATCATATGAACATGTGAGATGGTGGTCCAGTTGGTTAAACCATGGAACTGATACACAGAAGGTTGCTGGTTCGATCCCAGCGTTCACCACCAGTGAGTCCTTGAGCAAGGCACTTTACTCCATGTTGCTCCAGAGGGATTGTCCCTGTAATAAAGGTACTGTAAGTCGCTTTGGATAAAGCCTGCCAAATGCGTAAATGTACATCAAATGTTCTGGTTTGGATGTAGGAATGAAGCATAGGATGCTCATGTACTGCTGTCCATGACAGACCACTTGACTTGTCCACCAGACACATTCCTGCTAATCAGCTAGACCAGCAGCTAACCACCATAAACAGGCTGACTAGCCTTGTATTATATTCCTTCATTCAGCACTTTATCAATGGCAGGCTGCTAATTTTGTTTCAAAATAATTTTGTCTGTAATCAAGACAACATTCATATTTTAGATAGCAATGAAGTTTAGCAAAAGAAAAAAAAGCAAGAGAAAGCGAGAAAATAGACGTCCAGTGATCCAGTACATGTGCTTAGAGTGTACTACCCAAGATAGTACTGAGAGCTATAAGAGACTAGTTCACTTTAAAAGGAAAATTACCTCATTATTTAATCAAGCCATCCTAGGTGTATATGACGTTCTTCTTTCTGATGGACACAATCTGAGTCATATTAATAAAGGCCTTCTGAAGCGACTCAATGGTTTTGTGTAAGAAAAATATCCATTTAACACGTTATAAAGTAAAATATTAATACACGCCTTCCGTATTCAACTTAAGCAAAAAGTGTAACGCCTCTCGCAGTTCAAATAGTTTTTCTGTACGTTTAATACGTAAGGTGTGTATTAATATTTTACTTAATAACATGTTAAATATAGTTATTTCTCTTACAAAACCCCATCGATTCACTTCAAAAGGCCTTTATTAAATCTGTTTTGTACTAGTCAGCTGCTCACCTCTATGTTTTCCTCGGCAGGTCTTTGGCGGTGGGACACCAGTACACTTCTCTGGGTACCCAGCCCATCCTGTGCAGCTCAATTCCTGGTCTTGTGCCCAAACAGCTCCGCTTCTGCCGGAACTATGTGGAAATCATGCCTAGTGTGGCAGAGGGGGTGAAAATTGGCATCCAAGAGTGTCAGCATCAGTTCCGTGGCCGCAGATGGAATTGCACTACTATCAATGATAACCTGGCCATCTTCGGACCAGTGCTGGATAAAGGTAGGCATACGATAAGAGAATCAATGGGAATTAATGGGAATTAGAGACACAGTGAAGAAGAAGATAGTCGGAACAGAATAGGAATTGCCAATGGTAGCAACCATACCCCAATATATACAAGTTATCACTCTTTTGCAATGGTGGTCAATATGGGTTTATTAATCAGTCTAATATGCAATATTAATTATAAAACAGATGGTTCCAAATATACACATACCACCTTTAAATGTTTTGGCCTATTCTTATAGATTTAAAAATCCATTATGAATCTAAAAAAGCCACAGTTTCTACATTGTTTAAGAACAAGATTGTGATCAGCCTTTATCCACCCCATAACTAAAGCTACCTGAAAATCATATTTCACTCAGTGCTTCTTTGTATTCAGTGGCTCTGTAACATAATGGCTTCTCAATTACAACAAAAGTCCCTGTTTACACACAGCTCTGATTACTGAGATTACTCTGTTGTTCTGTGCACATTATTTATTTGCTGCTCTCTAATCCCACTCTCAATGGGCATTAGTCAGGTGCACTGGACTATGACAGTTTGTTCAGATGTAGTGATGCACGCGTGTAAAGTGGGTGGGACATGTTTTGTTTGTTTCTGTCAAAGGGAATCCCCACATTTCTCATTGTGTTGGTCAAAAGTAATGCATCTCACTGCAGCAACACACTGACGTTCCTTAAAGGCACTTCAGAAGTATCTCACTGTGAGTGTAACATGCACACATTATCAGACATACTTCAAATGGATTACATTGCCAGCTTGTGTATTTGTCTAAGGTGAAGTTATGAATGTGTTGTTTTGGTCTTTAATCAGTTGGGATTCTTGTCTAAGGCACAAGTCTGTGCATAACACATAGTTTAGGGTTATGTAGATTTAACAACATGAGGTGGCATTTTCAGCAAAACTCCCAAATGATCTACTGTTTTGCTAAGGTAAGCATTATTGCTATTGCTCAAACAACTGCAACTTGACAAGGAATATTTATGTAAACTACAGTTTAAGCTGTTCGATGTGTTGGGGGTTAATATTTTTTTTAAATACATAAATATCAAGTGATTTATTTATACATTTATGTTATATAACTTAGTCAAAAACAGTGATGAATAGCCACATTTAAGTAAATATAATATTACTATTAAAATGAGTGTACCATAGTAATATTTAATTTTAAAACTAAAAAACGAAAACACAAAATGTTTCAGTAAAATGGATTGAACTTTTTTTAACTGGTTTAAAAACTAAATGCTTCACCAACAAACCAGACTTCCCAATGAGAAAAATACATTTTAGGCCAGTTTTTGGGTTTGATTTTATTACCGGTTTACTTGACTTAAAGCTGTGAGTGAAATACAGTATTATAAAATAGCAGTGTAATATTTTCTCACACAACACCATTACACTTTGTAGAAGAATCTAAAAATTACTACTGAAGATTATAGTTTTCAATTAATCAGTTACTATATATTGCTCTGGAATGTCTAGATTTTAAAAGAGTAGAGACGTGTTTAATAGGCTTTTGGCTACATGTTGCTGCTTTTATACCCTACTGTTGTTTCAGTTCACCTCTCAAAGTGTGCAGGAGAAACAACAAGGGGTCAGGGTACAAGGAGCCAGAGCCAGCGAGGGGCCACAGGTGGGATGAATGCTGATAACCGGCTACGGTGGAAGCCGAGCCAATTGCTTTTAATAAACTCTCAAGCAATTGTTACATTGATGGAGAGGGCTTGAACCCAAGCGGGCCACTGATGATGGGAGGACTACTCAGGTCTTCTCCATTGTAGTGTTAATAGCCACTCCATGTCCCCTGCAGTTCCCCCTCCTCCAGTCTAAATTGAAGGGGAGATTGGTCAGGGACAGGGGTGATGGAGGTTTAAACCAGGTCAGTCATCGGGGTCCAGGGGTGGCTTTAGTAAATCATTTTGATTGGATTAAAGCTTCTGAAGCTCTTAATAATATGAGAGGTCAAAGCGGGCAGATTAAGTGCTTTGTTGGGGGTGGTTTAAGCGCCGCTTCGAAGCTCAGAAGCTTTTTATAGAGCTTAAAGAAGAGCACCTCTCACTTTCGCTCCTTTGTGACTACCGCTGTCACTTTTGCGGAGCTAGAGCTATTGTGTGGTGGTGTTAATGTCTGCGGTGCAGACGGATGTGTGCCAGTTTCTTCCTTTGTTTTGTGCTGGGCTGAATGGAGCGCTGATCTGTAATAGGTCTTCAGTGGCTTATTAGTGACAATCACACAACTGTCTGAGATTTGCTCTGGTACTTTCAGCAGACGTGGATGATGTTTTTTCAGCATTTAAAGTGATAGCAGAGCAATGTGCTTTCTCCTATTCCAGCTTTATATGAAGTGACATGGCTATCAGAAAATGTTCTGTTTGTTTAAGAATCCCAATGACATGATTTAGGGCGTTATCTGTTGGCTTGTCCATTCGCAGATGAGGGGAGTGTTCTGGAAACCTGTCTAAAGAAAAAAAAATATTTGAATGTATTTATTTTTTCAATTCCAATGGTGACACAGGAACAGAAAGTGCACACTTCTCCTTTAAAGGCCTTTATTTTGATACTTTTACTGATGTATACAGTTTGACAGCTTTCTTTCGTTACTTAGTCACTAACTTGGCATGGAAAATCAGTCCGTTTTGCCACCTAACTTTGCTTGCTTTGTACTTCTCATAAATCTGTGTCCCCTACAGTATTGCATTGTTTTGCAAAGGTAAACTGCCTCTCCAATCTCAGCCTCATCTATTTATTTTACAATGTTGCCTCAGGCTACGTCTGTATCAGCACTCATTAATTTACACTAACCAAAGTGTCAAAACATGGCCTGCTGGAATCCGCTCACGATGAAAGGAGAGTCAGCGCAGGTGTTCTAGAAAGGTTTGATGAACACACCTTTAGCAGATAACGTTGCCAGTCGCATGCGAGCTGTAACTGGACACCAGAATTAACTTGTTCTTACTGTCACTCGAGATTTCTGTTGTTACTGAAATCAGAGAGTTAACCTGAAAAGGGGGATTTATGTCCCGACAGATTACGCACAAATAACTTTGTGGCCTAGTGGCCTTGTACATACATGTGCCACTATATTGTTTTTGTGATATTTGTTCAAAATAGCTGTTCTTTGCAATTTCATCAGACATTTAAAATGCAATAAAATTGCATCTGGGTGTCAATGAAACCCTTTACATTGGAATTCCTTAAGGGACATCACCACATTGGCCACCACCACAAAGTGAAGTAAAGGAATCCCATGACTCTTAATGCTAACACCCTCATCTAAACCAACTTTGCATGAGGTCAGGCTACCCGGGTTATGACCTCTGCCCTCAGGAGGAGAAACTGTTACAATTTAGGATGTACTGAGAGCACCGTGCCTTTCATCAAATGCATGTTTAACTGTGCCGGGGGAGGTCTGCTCACCGGCATATCATTAACTCTGCCCAAGAAAGAAAGAATGGGGTGTGGCAAACGGAGTTGATGGTGGGACCTTAGCCCCGCCTCCTGCTGGGCCCAACTCACCACACAATATCTGGGCGACCATAAGATTAAGCCAGAGAGAAAGCTCCTTTCACAATTCACACGCCCTTTAGATTGTTTTATTAAACCATTTCAATGGGGATTTCCCCGTCTGCCGACAAGTGGGGTCCAACCAATGCATAGTTTTCTGTTGCTATGACTTAACTTGGTCCCCACTAATCACTGGCAAGGGCAAATTTCATATAAAATATCGGGGGGCTTTTGTGTGTGTAATTCACCGTGACAGTGGCAGCACAATGGGGGATTCAGGATCCCAGCAGGTAACAGGGACCACTTGCCATGTGAGGGTCCAGCAAAGTTAGCCAGAAGGTGGGCAGCAGGGGCCAACTGTTGTCACAAATAATCAGTCTAATCGGGCTTCACCTGCATTCTTTTCTCAGGTAAAGGCTCCCTGCCACTCTAAAGTGAATCTATATATCCTATTTATCCATTTTTAGATCCATTCTTCCTCTGGATATTAAACTGCCCCCTCTTTCCCCTGTCTCTTCTTTATTCTCCCGACCAGTCTGCCATTTCATTGTCAGCCAGCTGTATTTGACCCACATTTTATTGGCTTCCTGATCATAAAACATGGCCTACTCAGTTGGTTTTAAATTGTAATTGAATGGCCCTTTCAGACCTGGCTATTCTTACCCCCAGCCACTATATGATTTAGTTGATGGATATGGATGCAGAAGTTGCTAGTTTGAGGACAAAATAATCAAAGGCATTTGTGCTACAGATAAAAACCAACACCTGATATAGGTTTTAAAATTTTTGTAGTTAAGAACAAAGAAACATTGTTTTGGATGGTAATTTCAATCAAAACATTCAAAGGCTCCAAATCTCTTTGTCATTATAATTAGCATTAAGGAATAAGAAAGACTTGTGGCCAGTTTTGCAACATCATTATCTCTAGCCTTGATTTCTCTAACCAGTTGAAACCTGCAACAAAGGAAGACTTGATTCACGTCTCCATAGCCGTTTCCTCTCTCCTGCAAGTGCAAGACTGCACAAGACTACAGAGTATTTATCAAAATAACCAACCTCATTAGCTGTCTGTTGGAAAATGCTTTTAAGTTTGTATGGGGCCCACGTCAGCAAGAATCGTCACAAAATCCCCTGTTAGAGAGAATGTTGGATCATCTTTGAGATTATAATCAACCAAAAACTTGCATTGTTCATTCTTCAAATTAATTCTGAAAGTAATGTGCTGGGTCTTGTTACCACAATTCGACAGTGAGTCTTAGCTATGAGTAATATGGGTCTATTTTTCCATCTCAGAGTTGCTTAATTGAGTCTTTCTAATTATATACTGGTCAGCCTTGTATTTACCTTATCTGGAAGGATATGCTTGGTCTTCCCTGACTCATGCCTCAGTAATGCCTCACCTTGTCCACAAAGAGACCTGAGTGAACTGCCTTTATAGCTAAAAATTAACCACATGCTCATAAGATGTTTAATTGAATTAAAAAAAAATGTATGGGAACAAAAATGTTAGGACAAAGAATGTAATCTCCCAATCAGTCCATAACTTCTCTATAACATCCTGAGGTGTAACACATGTAACATTGCTCTTTTCTCTGTACATTTCCTTAGCTACCAGAGAGTCAGCATTTGTCCATGCAATTGCCTCTGCTGGGGTAGCATTTGCTGTGACGCGGGCTTGCTCCGAGGGCTCTGCCACCATCTGCGGCTGTGACACGCAGAGGAAAAGACCACCAGGCGAGGGATGGAAGTGGGGTGGCTGCAGTGAGGATGTGGAGTTTGGTAGCATGGTATCACGAGAGTTTGCCGATGCTCGTGAGAATCGGCCAGACGCTCGCTCTGCTATGAATCGTCACAACAACGAAGCTGGACGTGTGGTGAGCACTTTTTTCTTGGTTATGCTGGCCTGGTACTAACAAAACCCTGCTGAAAAGACCTAAATGCTTTCCCCCTCTGGTTCAGGTTAGTTTATTCTGCTTGCTGGTAGATTAGTATATACTCAGGTTAGTTTATGCTGCTTGTTGATGAATACGCATCCCCCCTCCCCCCTTGATAACTTGAATTACATGTGCAATCTTAGTGCTAAGATCAATATTCTGTTTTCCTCTTTTCCCCTAGTCAATCAATGACCACATGTACCTGAAATGCAAGTGTCACGGACTTTCGGGGAGCTGTGAGGTGAAAACTTGCTGGTGGTCGCAGCCTGACTTTCGGGTGATAGGTGACTACATGAAGGATAAGTATGACAGCGCATCAGAAATGGTGGTGGAAAAACATCGGGAATCACGAGGCTGGGTTGAAACCTTGCGGCCAAAGTACACCTTCTTCAAGCCCCCTACTGAAACTGACCTTGTCTACTATGAAAGCTCACCTAACTTCTGTGAGCCCAACCCAGAAACCGGCTCCTTTGGCACCCGTGACCGTATGTGTAACCTGACATCACATGGCATCGATGGCTGCGACTTGCTCTGTTGCGGCCGAGGCCACAACACTCGAACTGAGAAACGCAAGGAGAAATGCCACTGCATTTTCCACTGGTGCTGCTACGTGAGTTGCCAGGAGTGTATGCGAGTTTATGATGTCCACACCTGCAAGTAAGCACCAAACCAAACCAAAACCAGATTGGGCCAGATCAGACATTTAGGGTGCAAGGGATTTTTCGCCAAAACTTGTGGACTGAGTTGAATCGAGTTGTTTGTGGTTTCACTAATAAGACAATCACAAAAAAGATACAGTGGACAGTAAAATAATTCTAAAAGACCTTCAATAAGAATGCTGTTTAAACAGACAAAGATGAATAGAAAGAGAAAGAGAAAAAGATAAACCCATAAAGTCTTTGTTCTCCACCTGGACCAATGTTGAGGACAAACACGGGCCTGTGGCTCAGATTTGGAAAGGACTAATCGTTTCCAGTCTAATATGGGAGGGGATAAGTGATGGATCAGATTACTAGAGACTCAGGCCCTTGGGATTTTGGCCAATTGTGTCTCCAAGAACAGAACAGAAAATCTTTGAAAGGGAGAGGTTTTGTCGGCACGTGACAGCAAACTCAGATGGGAGAACTCTGTAACAACAAATGCAGCACAAACTGAATACCAGGGTTTGCCCACAAGCACCTCTGAAATATGTTAATAGTTGCATTTTTAACAATAGTCTTACTACTGACACCATTAAAGAAGCTATTTGTTTCATTTTAATACAAAGTGCATTCCAACATACCTGAATACCAGCAAACAACCAATTAACAAATTCCTTTACAACATATAATTCACTTTATGTTGTATTTGTGTGTAAGACTAAACATCAGACTTGTATATTAAGTTACTAACATTAGGTTATGAATGCACTTGTACCGGAGTGAATGTCCATACATTGTACATGTCATTGTTTTCTTGAGATGATTTTAAAACCTATCGCACAGATCATGACCTCTTCTAGCTAATGTCATTTAGGCTGCTTTCATATTTGTTTCGACTGCTTGGTCCAAACCAGAGTTCAGTGGTTCACTGGTTTTTCCCTGACCTTGCTGGACTGTGTTCACACTGTATTTTTGGATCTGAACCATGGTATGTTTGTGTCATCAATGCAGCAGCTGTTTACCCCTGTTGCTACTCAACAACTACTGCAAAATGGACAGCCAGGCTCAATTTTGTACTTTCTTTTAATCTTTGGCTTTGTTTCCAAAGCATCAACACAGAACGGCACTTGGGTCTATCTGCCGCGAATGTATTGCAAAGGGTCCAAAGAGCATCTGCTTGCAGAGTGTCAGGCCTGCTTGTCAGGAAAGTAACTGAGCCTCTATATATTCTTCATTGTAGATCAGAGGTGTGAGCAGACACAAACACATAGTTTGACCATATCATGCGCCACCAATAGTGGCTCACTTCAACGATTTAAGACAATTGTGTCCATATCACAACCACAGACTACCTTTTTAAGTGGACTCAGGTTCGGTTCATGAGTGTACACCTGAGTTCGGAAAAAAACATTCATGTCATCCAAATTGTCCAAACAAATCCAGGTGTGCACCAAAAGTGCTAGTGTGAAAACACCCAGTTTTCCCTAAAGATCAATAATCTTTTAAAGCGAAATACCTACCGATGTCAGCACTTCTATCTTGAAATAGAGCATGATATTAATTTGCCTTATTTGTGTGACAGTATTATTGATATTTCACCAGAATGAATATACAAGGTAATTGTGCCTTTATTCACTAGCTGAAACACTACATGCAGGGTCCAAAATAAACAAAAATAAAATAAACAGTGTCAAATGCCAGTAAATGCATTATTTTTTAAAAGAAACTAATGCAAAACAGAATATAATTTTGTCAATCCACCCACCTTTGACAGGCAGTGAAAAGCTTTTTGTAATTATTATTAATACTTTTGTTTGGTAAAAGGTTAATTTTGGACCATTGATTATAGGTTTTGTTTCTCCTATGACAAAATTAATTATTCAGTTTTTATTCACAATTGTAATACTCAAGTATTTTCCACATCTGTCTTTAATAGCCATTATATGTGAATCCATGACCAAAATTAATGTGTTTTTATTATTCTTTAGACTTCACCTACCCGGTTTGAATGTTAGCAGCAGTGCAGAAACTAAATGAACTACTGTCATTTATAATACTGCTAACTAAAAACAGGTTGGCTGTTATATTTATGTGTGATTATGTGCATTTGCATTTCTCTGTGTAAATCTACTATGTCTTGATGTTCGTATGTAAATGTGTCTGTATATGTGCATGGCTCTTTGTTTTCTTCTTTCTGTGAAAGACACTGTGTAAGCATTAACAACTAAAATGTGAAGTTTTCTACTAATGGAATCTTGATAGAGAGTTTGTATTCGTTAAAATAGAGATATTCTAACACTTTTGCATTTCCTTTTGAACAATAGCTTGTAAAATATATGTACTGTATGGAAACTGAGATGCATTGAAAATGTTGTTATTAAAAGCCACGGTATATTTTGACAAAGTAGCATTGTACAACCGTCTGAAGAATATTTTGTGATCATATGGTCCATTCACAATTATGATATTACATTTAAAAAATATTTGTATCTAGCAAGCATACCCTGCAATATATTTAGTCAGTCTAATATCGCAGGGAAAGGTGAGAAGTCAGCGATAAAAACCCCGGTAAAATTGTAAAATTCTTTGGCAGAAGTTCTTTTCGCAGATCTTTCCTCAAAGAAAATGAACTCAAGTTTCCTCTTGCCCATCTCACACTGATTTAATCTCTCATCAGTAAGGCATCATTTAAAAGCGCATGCCCAATTCAGCATTCCACAAAACTTTATTTAACATTATGATCCGCCCCTAACTACAGAATCAATATTTTTTTTTATGTGTACATCACTGCATCATTCAATTGTTTGCTTCCACCCAGTTCAATTTGTATTCTAAACATGGTCTTAAATTCCAAAGTTTTGTACAGACTAGTTCTGTGTTTATGGATTTCTAATGTCTGAGGACTTTTTTATGATTATTTATTTTACTGTAATGTATATATTAGTAAGAGTATATATTTGCTGACAAAAGATTATTACTTGTGTGTAAAATGTTGTTTTGTGTAAAAGTTTTATCAGCAACCAGAAAATGTTGTTGCTGGGTTTTTTCACTGACCACATAGGATGCACTGTATGTCCTGCTCTCTGTTATTAGAATTCTAGCTGTTAATGTTATAACCAAATTAAATAAGAATTACAAGCAAATTCTCATTTTTCGTCATTGATTTTTTTTATTTAAATGTGTTTTTGCTTCATGTTCCCAGATTTGACATTAGACATCAAGTTGCATGTCAAAGTTTAATATTTCTAGGGTTTAGATCAAATCTAAATATGAGTAACAGTAATAGTCCTGTTTGTAATGGTTGTAATGTTTATTAACATAAGGATACTAGGAAGGGAAATTAGTGAACACAGTGTAACTATGTTTTTCTTGACGTTCTGTATAGTTGGGGGGGGGGGGTGCTTAAATGTGCATTAAGCAATTTCTGAAAAACTCACCACAACAAACTTGTAGCCAGTCAGCAGTAGGGGGCGTGTCTGCTCATGATTGGATGAGTGAGCAAGAGGGAGATTTGAAGAAATACTGTCGAAAGAGGGATGGTTGAGAGACATTACAAAAGAGAAAAGGTCAGTGGAATATCACCGGGAAAAGAAGGGTCATTATCAGGCAAGAGCTTTAGGGCCCACAATAATATTAGCGTTTCCAGCGTTGGAGAGACCTAAGCTGAAAGGCCTGAAAATTAGTGTTAATTTTGTCACCTATTTTTAATTTAGTCTTAGTCTTAGTCTTGTGCCAAATGTCCTTGTTAGTTTTAGGGCGTTTTCACACCTACCTTGTTTGGTCCGGATTTTCGGACTTTTCAGTTTGGTCCAAATCAAAATTGCAGGTGTGAAACCTCCCCCGTACCACGGTCCGGACCAAACAGACGAAATTTGGTCCGACGAAAAGAGGTAGTCTCGGTCCGGATCAAACTGAACAAAGGTTCGGTTCGTTTCTAGTGTGAAAGCATTTTCTGTATGGTTCGGACTTTCAGACCATTTACAGGAAGTTCCTGTTTATGTTTAAATATTATAATGTTATTTTTAAATTCAATCTAGGCTACATTGATTATGAAAAGTGAAAATATGCGCAATATGTCAGAAGACAGAAAGTCAGAAATAATTTTGAACGAAATTTTGTATGATTTTGCTTAGAAAGCATTTCTTTAATGGGAATTTCGTTTTGTATAAATTGTATCTTGATTTTAATCAACGTTTAATCAGATAATTGCCTGGATTTAATAAATAAGAAGCAAAAAGAATAGCAGACAATAATCGCGGGAGCGATCATGCTTTACACATGAACTGGAGCGGGTCTCAAATAAACCGAAACTCAGCAGGCTACTCATCTCACAAACATGAGAAATATGTGTATATAAAGCTTGAAATGTCCACTTTTAAACGTAACGAATAAAAAAATAGTCAAGCAATGCGCATTGCGCACTGTTCAATAGTGGCGGTGATATGCGTCCGTTCATTCATTCTTATCAAAGACGCTGACGTCAGACACACGTCCGTTTACAAACCAATCAATGTCCAGATGCAGCCCACAAGGATGATGACGAGTGGACGCAAGTGCGTCATGTTAAGTTCTTTAGTGCGCTCGCATGATTGCAATGTGAAACCAAACCAAAACTAACCGAATGTATAAAAAGTATCAAAACATGAACTTCGGTTCGGACCTTGGTGCGGACTTTCAGGTGTGAAAACGCCCTTAGTCATATTTAGTCATTCAGATATCTTTTTTTGTTAGTCAAGTTTTAGTCGACTAAAAGTCTTATAATTTTTGTTTAGTTTTAGTCAAAGGAAAACTCAATATATTGTGTGGCAAAATAAGTTACATAATATACATATAACCTGCATAACCACAACATAACTACACATATAACCACAACACCATAGCTATTGGAATTCTCTATTTTAACCTTAATTAATACACTGATTGTAATATAAATAATAAAAATATTAGAATACATTTTTTTTAAGTGGTCATTAATGGACCATAATTATTGCACAAATAGTATTTAGTAGCAAAAGATCTCCTCAAAATATTGAATAAATAAATATTATTGAACTAAAACATAGGCTATTTATTTAAAAAATAGTTCAGGTGTATGGTTTTATTTGACCACCAATGAGACGTGTACTTGAGCATCTCATGATGAAAAAGTAGAGACGATTGTAGACGAAAATGATTTTATCTTAGTTTTTATTTTATGCAAAACATTTAAGTCTTGTCCTTTTTCGTCAACAATAATGCATGTTAATTTAGTCTTAGTCAGCGTTTTTGGACATTGGTGCGGTCGTCATCATCTCGTCTTCGTCATGGAAAAAATGGTCATTGACGAAGATGAGGTTGTGTTGTTTCTGCTCCATGCGTCAGTAACATGGTTTTGAGTGTGTGGTTCTGGCGACTAACAACAAACTTGCTTATACTCGTGTATTGTATGATTCCCTGAGAGAGGTCTCTCGTATTGCGTATGGGAAAAGCTCATTTTCTCGAGAATATGAAGCAAAAACATTTTATTCTATAAATTATCTATGTAAAACGCAGTGCAGCTGATTGGCTGTGCTGTGGCAACTGCAGGAACCTACGGTGAGGTGGCTGAGTGAGCGAACCAATAAGGTCGCTATGAAATCCAGCAGAAAAAGGTCGCTAGAATTAGCATAATGAGGCTATAAAAGACCGTGTCCAGCCATAGGATTCAGATTTCATCTCCTTCAGCGAACCTGCCTCTTCGCTGATCTTCGGAACTGAGCAACCGCCGTAGAAACGCAACCAGTGGAACTTCCCTGCAGCCCTGAGGACACCGGATTCCCGCCTGGTCTCAGCATTCAGCTGCCTGCTATTCCAGCTGCGCCATCCGGCATTAAATATCCTTTATTCTGTTTGTCTAAGTGTGTGTGTGTTGCTGCTGCAACTCAACTTCAAAAAGAGCCGAGTGTTGTTTCAAATGCCTCGCCCTTCCTGCACCTCTCTTCGGCGGTGACCGCCACATCATCTGTGTGGCGTTTCACGGACGGGACCGCACCCAGGTTGGCCTCTCCCAAGGCAGCTGCCCTGAGTGTGACTGTCAGGAATCCTGGGTGATCATGTGTGTGTATGTATTTTCTTACCTGTTGGTGGTGGTTCCTCAGGGGTTCACTGGTCCCTCCCACTCGTTTCACTAATTGTTCACCTGTCGTGTCTCATCAGTTAATTCCCTTTTTATAGCACCTTGTCCTGTCTCTCGTTGCGTGCTCATTGTATTTTGGTTGGTCTCAGTCTCTGTTCTGTCCAGTTGGAGGTCCTGGTTTCTGTCTCTTCAGTTACTCGCAGGTTCGGTTGCAGGCATCCGGAGGCTTGTCAACGCCCGGAATTTACACGCTTGTGGTAACTCGTGAACTTGTCCTTGAGAGAACTCTGCCTGCTTTGTCGGTGTGACTGGTGCGCTTCGTTTTTAGGCGAGATCCAGTTTCATCCTGAGTTCGGCGAGCTGTCTTTTCTTCCAGGCACTGCCTCGTCTTCTGTCCAGTGCATGGATTATTTCGTCAGTCATTCAAAGTGAGGATTTCTCTCCGGTTACCCACTAGAGTGGATTACGTCGTGGAACACCGCATGTGGACTCAATTATGTGGAGTGTGATATGTGTCTTGCCTAGACCTCTCATTGTAACTTCTAAATAAACATTGAACTTGCATTTGACTCCGAGACTCATTCTGACAGATGAGCACGCCAATGATGGAGTCAGCGAGTTCGGATTCGGTGTATGCCGCACTTCATCAACAGACAGTGGTCATTGAACAGCATTCATCTCTGTTGAGTGTAGCTGCCAGAGATTTCCGTACCCTCTCAGAACAATTTACGGAGCTCAGTACCCGGGTGGACCAGCTTGTTTCCCCCTTCGGAGGGCGTTTCCCTTCTGCACCTGTTGAGAATGCACCTGCAGACCGTGAGCCACACGCGGCGACACCTCCATGCTTCGACAGCGACCCCAACACCTGCCGGGCCTTCCTGCAGCAGTGTTCCCTTGTTTTCGCTCTTCAGCCACGGCTTTTTGCTGCTTCAACGTCAAGGGTGGCATATGTATTGACACTTCTCACCGGAAGGGCGAGACAGTGGGGAATGGCCGTATGGGGGGCCAAGGCTCCGTGCACGACTTCATTTGAGGCTCTCGAGACGGAGATGCTGAATTTATTTGATCGGTCGCTTCGTGGGGATATGGCAGCCGCCGAGCTGGTAAGGCTACTGCAACGAACCTCTTCCGTCACGGATTATGCCATAGCGTTTAAGACGCTATCCGTCACCAGCGGCTGGAATGACGCTGCACTACGGGCTCAATTCCTCGAGGGTCTTAATCCTGCCATTCAGGACGAGATTGCTGCACGGGATCCTCCAACATCTCTAGAGACGGCGATCGACCTGGCGTTGAGAGTCGAGACTCGCCACCATCAACGAGACATCCGCCGGTCGTTTCGTCATCTCGCCATCTCTGAGCCGGACGAATTCACCGCACCTTCTCTCCAGACGGAGGAGCCTATGCAACGGGGCAAGCTCCGTCTTACCGCCACTGAAAGACATCGTCGTCTGTCCCGTGGGTTATGTTTGTATTGCGGTAAGGCGGGGCATATCGCCGCTGCGTGTCCGGTAAAAGGGTACTGCCCACCGATGACTTCGGGAGTTACGGTGGGCGTGTCATCTGTAAAGTCTCCCGTAGGCTGCACCACACTTCCTGTAACCATTAATTATAAACAGTCTTTTCAGTCACAGGCGTTGCTGGATTCTGGTGCGGAGGCAAGTTTTCTGGATGCCGGTTTGGCCTAATCGTGGGCTATTCCTTTTATTCCTCTCTCTTCATCTCTCTCCGCCTGGACTTTAAAGGGACAGCAGATGGCTGTTATCACCCATCGCACACCCCCTGTGAGTTTGTTCGTCTCTGGCAATCATCGTGAGGAGATCGAATTTTTGTTATTAGAACAATCTCAATCGCCGGTCATCTTAGGGCATGACTGGCTGACCAAACATAATCCTCACGTTGATTGGCAGAACGGTGTTGTGTTATCTTGGAAGTCTTCGTGTCATGTTTCATGTCTCGGTCCTGCTTCTTCTCCTGTTGTGTGTTCTACTTTTCAGGTTCCGGATGTTGATCTCTCGGGAGTTCCGGCGGAGTACTCTGATCTGTATCGGGTGTTCAGTAGGGCCCGGGCGGCTTCCCTGCCTCCTCACCGGTCGTATGATTGCGAGATCAAACTTCTCTCAGACACTTCTCCACCTAAGGGTCGCATATTTTCCCTATCTAAACCAGAGAGAGAGGCTATGGATAAGTACATTAATGAATCTCTTAATGCCGGTCTCATTCGCCGCTCCTCGTCTCCAGCTGGCGCTGGATTTTTCTTTGTCAAAAAGAAGGACGGGTCTCTTCGTCCGTGCATTGATTATAGAGGGCTGAATGACATTACTGTTAAGAATAAGTACCCCTTGCCTTTAATGTCGTCAGCGTTCGAGTTATTACAGGGAGCACACGTGTTTACCAAGTTAGATCTGCGCAACGCTTATCACTTGGTATGTATCAAAGAGGGCGATGAGTGGAAGACAGCTTTTAATACACCATCAGGGCACTGGGAATACTGCGTTCTTCCGTTCGGCCTTTGTAACGCACCGGCTGTCTTCCAAACCATGGTCAATGAAGTGCTGGGTGACATGATTAACAAATTTGTCTTCGTGTATCTGGATGACATTCTCATCTTTTCTCCCTCAATGCAGATACACACCCAGCATGTTCGCCAGGTTTTACAACGGTTGTTAGAGAATCAGCTCTTTGTTAAGGCGGAGAAGTGCGAGTTCCACAAGGAGTCGGTTTCGTTTCTGGGTTTCGTCATAGCCGAGGGAGAGATTCGTCCCGATCCCGCTAAAGTTAAAGCGGTCGCCGAATGGCCAGTGCCCGACACTCGTAAAGAGCTTCAGCGATTTCTGGGTTTCGCCAACATTTATCGGCGCTTCATCAGAAACTTTGGTCAGATCGCTAAACCTCTTACCGCTCTTACTTCCTCTAAAGTGTGTTTCCGTTGGAATACTGAAGCTCAGGAGGCCTTTGATGAATTAAAGTCCCGTTTCATCTCTGCGCCTGTTCTTTCTATTCCCGATGCGGCTAAACAATTTATAGTGGAGGTGGATGCATCTGATGTCGGGGTAGGCGCCGTTTTATCTCAGCGATCCTCTGTTGACGGGAAAGTGCATCCGTGCGCTTTTTTCTCTCATCGGTTAAACCCAGCGGAGCGAAATTACGACATAGGTAATCGGGAGCTGCTGGCGGTTAGACTCGCTCTGGGTGAGTGGCGTCACTGGTTGGAGGGAACCTCGGAACCCTTTCTGGTCTGGACGGATCATAAGAATTTGGAATATATCCGTTCAGCCAGAAGATTAACATCTAGACAGGCTCGCTGGGCACTTTTCTTTGAGCGTTTTAACTTCACCCTCTCGTACCGGCCG
This sequence comes from Romanogobio albipinnatus, assembly GCA_023566225.1. Lineage (NCBI taxonomy): Eukaryota > Metazoa > Chordata > Actinopteri > Cypriniformes > Gobionidae > Romanogobio > Romanogobio albipinnatus. The sequence continues at coordinate 30,823,481 of CM042244.1, forward strand.
GGGTCCAAGAACACTAAACCTGACGCTCTCTCCCGCCTGTTCGAGGGTTCCGGGTCGGAGCGGACCGAAACCATTCTCCCGGAGGGGAGGGTGGTCGGTGCCCTCGTGTGGGGAATCGAACAGCGGGTGAGAGAGGCCGGCCGAGAGGGGGAAGTTTCAGATAGGGGTCCTCAGTTCATCTCTCGTTTTTGGCAGGAGTTTTGTAGACAGATCGGCGCTACAGCCAGCCTGTCTTCTGGTTATCATCCGCAGACCAATGGGCAATGCGAACGGGCTAATCAGGATCTCGGTCGAACGCTTCGCTGTCTGTCGTCTAAATATCCGAATTCTTGGTGCCAACAGCTTCCTTGGGTCGAGTACTCTCATAATTCTCTTCCCGTCGCATCCACTAATTTGTCTCCGTTCGAATTATCTGTCGGATATCAACCTCCCCTTTTCCCATCACAGGAGCCCGACGCAGTGGTTCCGTCTGCTTTAGCTTTCGTGCGCAGGTGCAGACGCACTTGGAGGAAAGCTAAATCACTCTTATTACAAAACTCCAGACGAATCAAAGCTGCGGCTGACCGTCACCGGCGACCTCCACTCCGTTATGTGTGTGGACAAAAGGTATGGCTTTCCACCAAGGATCTGCCTCTCCGTGAGCCTTCTCGTAAGCTGGCTCCTCGTTTCATTGGGCCATACAGTATATCTAAGGTCATTAGTCCGGTAGCGGTCAAGCTTAAGTTACCTCCTATTCTTGGTCGGGTTCACCCAGTTTTTCATGTATCCAGGGTTAAACCTGTGATTTTTGCCCGGAACAATCCCCCTGTCTCTGCCCCTAAACCCCCCGCCCCTCGTCTAGTGGATGGTGCTCCTGCCTATACTGTTAGGAGATTACTAGATTCTCGTCGCAGGGGCAGAGGTTTTCAGTATTTAGTGGACTGGGAGGGTTACGGTCCGGAGGAGAGGTGCTGGGTTCCGGCCCGGGATATACTGGACCCTGTTCTGATCGAGGATCTCCGTCGGCGACAGGGTGAGTCTCCTCCATGCCCGTCCGGTGCCGGTCATGGGGGGGGGATACTGTCAGGAATCCTGGGTGATCATGTGTGTGTATGTATTTTCTTACCTGTTGGTGGTGGTTCCTCACGGGTTCACTGGTCCCTCCCACTCGTTTCACTAATTGTTCACCTGTCGTGTCTCATCAGTTAATTCCCTTTTTATAGCACCTTGTCCTGTCTCTCGTTGCGAGCTCATTGTTTTTTGGTTGGTCTCAGTCTCTGTTCTGTCCAGTTGGAGGTCCTGGTTTCTGTCTCTTCAGTTACTCGCAGGTTCGGTTGCAGGCATCCGGAGGCTTGTCAACGCCCGGAATTCACACGCTTGTGGTAACTCGTGAACTTGTCCTTGAGAGAACTCTGCCTGCTTTGTCGGTGTGACTGGTGCGCTTCGTTTTTAGGCGAGATCCAGTTTCATCCTGACTTCGGCGAGCTGTCTTTTCTTCCAGGCGCTGCCTCGTCTTCTGTCCAGTGCATGGATTATTTCGTCAGTCATTCAAAGTGAGGATTTCTCTCCGGTTACCCACCAGAGTGGATTACGTCGTGGAACGCCGCATGTGGACTCAATTCTGTGGAGTGTGATATGTGTCTTGCCTAGACATCTCATTGTAACTTCTAAATAAACATTGAACTTGCATTTGACTCCGAGACTCATTCTGACAGTGACGAGATGGCGCTGCAGACCCTGAGGGCTGGCCTCGCCAGCTTCGATCCAGTTCCCGCCCCGCCCGCGCCTCTCGGACCGTGCAAGAAAAAGCACCGCGACCAGAGGCCACCTGAGTGATCGAGCGACTGCACGCCGGGCAATTCCCCACGTGCCTCGCCCTCGCCTGTGATGTTCGCCCAGGAAGAACAGCGCCCCTCCATTGCAGTGGCCTGCTCTGTCTCCTTTGGCGGACCAACAATGGAGGAAGAGGAGGAGGAAGACAGCCTTTCTGTGGCTGCATCTGGCAGCGAGTGGTCAGACTCTGTCTTGGAGCCATCCGCTTCAACACAGGCCACCACGAGTGCCAAAACCAGCGTCGACACAGAGCTGGTCCATGTGCTCACCGGCCAAGCTGCTTTAGCGCTCCACACCATGGCTGTCCTTCAAGTTTTCCAGGCCAAACTCCTCCGCTCTCTGGACGAGTCTGTTCCTGATTCTGGAACTCTGAGGGACCTGCGCAGCGCCACTGATTTAGCCCTATGCGCTACCAAGTCCACCACACAGGCTATTGGAAGGAATATGGCCAATCGGACTGTACCGAGATGAAGGAGTCTGACAAAGCCTCCTTCCTGGAGGCTCCTATCTCCACCACTGGACTGTTCGGTCCGGCAATAGTTGGATTCACTGAGCGCTTTACGGAGGCACAGAAACGCTCCAGCTCTTCTTCCAGCTCTTCATCTGGCCGTCAAGCTAAAGTGCCGCCCCCTCAGCCTGCTAAGGCAGCACCGCCGACCTCACAGCCTAGCTCATCATCAAGGACACAGCAGCGTTCACTCTCAGCGAGCCGCAACAGGCAGCCCGAGCGTCGGGGACCTCAACCCAAAGCTGTGTTACCCAAATAAATCTCAAAAAAAGCTTTTCCTCTGTAGGCAGTGTGCCCACCTCACAGTATGCACCCCTACACCCAAGCACTTCCCACACAGCGCACACAGCGCACTCGCTGTCTTGCGCCATGAATGTAATGCGCGCGCCCACTATACAGTATGCACTGCCAAACATAAAGTGCTACAAGCACAAAGGTCACAACCGGGTTACCGGGTCCCTATTACTAAGCGGCCCGCCCCCGAATCTAATTCAACCCCTGGCTTCACGAGCCCAGGCCATCCCCGGTGTATCAAATTGGGTGTTGAACATAATAAAACAAGGTTACTCACTACAGTTTGCTCGCAGACCCCCGCGCTTCCGCGCCGTGGTTGAGAAGCAGCGTGAGTCACGTACTTCGCGCCGAGGTATCGAAACTCTTAGAGAAGGGAGCGGTGGAAGCCGTGCACCTGACGCTAAGCGAGTCTTTTACAGTTGCTACTTCCTCATCCCGAAAAAGGATGGTGGCCTCAGGCCCATCCTAGATCTCAGACATCTGAACAAAGCTCTTATGACGCGCTCGTTCAAGATGCTGACGGTGAAACAAATCTTCGAGCACATTCGCCCGGCGGATTGGTTTTTCACAGTCGACCTGTGTGATGGCCGACAACGTGGCCACACAGCAAGAAGGTAACTAAACCACACACACAGACATGCATCCTTCTCTTTCATTTGTTTACGTGTTATTTTGGTTGTCCTTTAGTATATTTCATAATTAAACATTTTAGTTGCAGATCACCCTATATATATTTTCATAATAAAGACAGATGCAGCTTTGGTTCATTTTCACCACTTTATTTCTAATTTACATTGTACCATACATGACTAGTTTGGGTGCACACTTTCTAGTTATGAGTGGTATGTTGTGTTAACAGTTATTTCTTTTGAGTTTAAGTTACCTACGTATGGAAAGCGGAGGTTTGACGCTGTCTGGGCAAAGCGCTGCACTTCTGTGGAGGCCCGTTCTAATAAAGGACCGGCTGGTGCCAGTGGCCGCCATTTTGTTCCAGTGGTTGAGCCCATGTTGCAGATTAGCTGGGGGGATGTAGGGTTGTTTGTTTATTTTTGTTTATTATAATTGTTTGCACCCCCCTTCAACGCTGGTTGAATTCCCGCATTCCGGCTCACGCATGCCGATCAGGCCAGTTTCGCATCAAAGTTTACCACAGCTGTATCAAAGCTCTGGCTCCTTGGAAAGCGACCGCCTGGCACCAGACAGGTGTGAATATGGGTACGATTACAAAACGGAAAGTGGTCTTGACAGATGCGTCCAACCTAGGTTGGGTCACCCTACACGAAGACAAGCCAGTCTCTGGCCTATGGGCAGAATCAGAGAAACGGCTGCACATAAACTGTCTAGAGATGAAAGCAGTTATTCTATCGCTGAGAGCTTCCCTTCTGTACATAAAGGGTCACCACGTCTTGGTCTGAACAGACAACATGTCAGTGGTATCCTATATAAATCGCTAGGGCGGTCTGAAATCAGACATTCTACACTCCATGGCGAAACATCTCCTTTTATGGGCAGAGCGCAACTTGATCTCTCTGAGAGCGGCTCACGTGCCAGGTATCCTGAATCAGGGTCCGGATATGTTATCCAGAGGCAACATTCCCCCAGGGGAATGGTCTCTTCACCCAAACAATTCAGTTGATTTGGAGCACCTTCGGCGAAGCGAAAGTAGATATTTTCGCCTCAGAAGAGAATGCTCACTGCCCAATATTTTTCTCCAAACGCAAGGATGCGCTGGCCCACGTCGAGACACCCTCTGTATGCCTTTCCTCCAATCACGATGTTACCACAGGTCATCGAAAAGATCAGGGAAACCGAATCCACAGTGCTCTTGATAGCCCCGCTGTGGAAAAACCAAATATGGTTCTCCGAACTGACTCAGTTGTCAGACACAGCCCCATGGCCGATTCCGCTGAGGAGAGACCTCCTCACGCAGGCGAAAGGGAAGATCTGGCATCCGCGTCCCGTTCTGTGGGCCCTTCATGTGTGGCCCATCAACGGATACACGGGAACCTCCCTGAAAGGGTTTTGAATACTATTTCTGAAGCTAGAGCCCCTGCAACCAGGCGGCTCTATGCGCTGAAATGGTCGATATTCTCTAACTGGTGTACAGCACGAAACCTCGAACCACGATGCGGGCCGTTCCACGTCCACGCTCAAGGTATATGTTGCTGCCGTAGCAGCATATCATGTTCAGGTCTCAGGACAATCACTGGGGAAAAGCGAGCTTATTATCCGCTTCCTTAAAGGGGCCAGGAGCCTGAACCCGCCTCACCAGGTTTTATAATTTGGAAGTCCCTGCTTTACAAGCTGGGATCCTTTCCATATAATATGTATTGTCATTCATTCTTATGCCCAAATTACTTCCGGTCTTATGCCTATTCTACACATATAAACTGTGTTCACAAGCATGTGTTTATATGGTATTACATACTATAAGGCCCATCTATGTCCAGGTCGGAGGTTTTTATAACTCATATGTATACATATACATATACACCACTCACTCATTAGGCCCGATTCTATCCAGCCAAAATGTTATGCCCTTACATGAGGCCCACTTTTGTCAGCCTCCTCTGGGCTCACTGTTACCCATCTTTATGTGCCTCAGTTTCTCCTCAGACCATAGTTTGGGTCAGGTAAGCACGCACAGCATTTTGCATTGTGTTCCCATACGCAATACGAGAGACCTCTCGAAAGGGAATGTACTCGGTTACTCACGTAACCTCGGTTCCCTGAGAGAGGGAACGCGTATTGCGTAACTCGCTTTGCTTGTGCTTCTCAGGGTATCGCTTCAGTCGATTTTACCCTGAATCCTATGGCTGGACACGGCCTTCTATAGCCTCATTATGCTAATTCTAGCGACCTTTTTCGGCGGGATTTTATAGCGACCTTATTGGTTTGCTCCCTCTGCCGCCATAGGTTCCTGCAGTTGCCGCAGCACAGCCAATCAGCGCGTAGCTCACTCTGTCATATCTGCTGTGCAGTTGCACTGCGTTTTACATAGATAATTTATAGAATATTTTTTTTTTTTCATATTCTTGAGAAAAAGAGCTTTTCCAATACGCAGTACTCGTTCCATCTCTCAGTCTGTTTTTGTTCTTCCTAGTTGTTCGTTCGTCATCTTGACATAATTGTTTGTGAATCTTTATTTTGCTCCGCTTCTACTATAAAGAGACATCCACTCTTGCATTGCGTGTTAATGTATTTTAAGGGTGTAGCAATGAAGTGAGGTGTGTGTTAATTTGGGTTGATTTCAAATATCAATAGTGTTCAACAATGATTCTCAAAAATTGCTTACTGCATCTTTAAATGCATATCACATTCATTTATACACTGAGAGTTGTGTCAAAGTTAGTATTACCTCACATGGAGTAACAAAATAAATAAACAAAAAAAAAGTCAGTCAGAAATCCTGGAATAACATTTGATGACCAGCTGTCCTTCAGAGAACACATTTCTAAGACAGCTCGCTCATGCCGGTTTGCGCTCCACAACATCAGGAAGATTAGACAGTTTCTAACAGAGCACGCAACACAGCTTCTTGTCCAGGCCCTGGTTATCTCTAGACTTGACTACGGTAATGCGCTTCTGGTTGGACTCCCCTCTTGTGCGGTCCAAACACTTCGAATGATCCAGAATGCAGCAGCACGTCTTGTCTTCAACGAGCCCAAAAGGACCCACGTCACACCTCTCTTCATCTCCCTGCACTGGCTACCACTCGCTGCTTGCATCAAGTTTAAGGCGCTGATGCTTGCATACAGAGCCACCACGCGCTCAGCTCCTGCTTACTTTGACTCCATTCTACAAATCCACACCCCCACCAGAAGCCTTCGCTCAGCAAAGGAATGACTTGTGGTACCATCACAGAGGGGAAAAAAATCCCTTTCCAGAACATTTTCATTCAACGTTCCCAGCTGGTGGAACGATCTTCCCAACACCATCCGAAACGCAGAATCATTGACATCATTCAAAAGTCAACTTAAAACTCAGCTCTTCCGTGAACACTTAACCTCATAAAAAATTTTTATAAAAAAAACCCTTTCCTTTCCTCTTTCTCTTCCTTCTTCCCTCCCTACTCTAGCCTGTGCTACACTGAGCAATGTACACAGTCTCAGAATTTCAGGCTCTTATTGCGCTTCTCGACTCTTCATGACCAATCGCTTCATGTACCCCCAAGTTGTAAGTCGCTTTGGATAAAAGCGTCTGCTAAATGCATAAATGTAAATGTAAATAAAATAAATATATAAAGGACCTTAAATACTAAGAATGTCTTTATATACTCATCAAAGCTTATGAGCATCAGCCGAGAATGACTTTGTTTCAGTAAATATTATGTTACATAAGTCCTTACAAAAAAGTATTTTCAAGTTAATTTTATTAAGTAAGCTTTAGGTAAAGTTCAGGTATATTTTTTAAAGTATATTTTAACACCATACTACAGTAATTGTATACTAAAATTAATGTAGAGGTTGTATACCTGTATATGTGCGATGGTGGTCCAGTGGGTTAAACCATGGAACTGACATGCAGAAGGTTGCTGGTTCGATCCCAGCGGTCACCACCAGTGTGTCCTTGAGCAAGGCACTTTACTCCATGTTGCTCCAGGGGGATTGTCCCTGTAATAAGGGCACTGTAAGTCGCTTTGGATGAAAGCGTCTGCCAAATGTATATGTACTATGCGGATAATTTGGGACTACATTGGCCTACAACTTTATTTTATAAAGTATAATTTAAAGTTTAACAGTAGTTTATTTTGTGTAGCAATTTGCAACTATACTGTTAACTATAGCATTTCGGTAACATCAGCGTATAAGTAACTTTATATATGTAATCAGATTACTTTTGTCATGTGCTTTCCTGTAGCTCAAACAGTAGAGCATGGCGCTAGCAACGCCAAGGTCATGGGTTCGATTCCCAGGGAAAGCAAGAACTGACAGAATGTAAAAATGTGTACTTTGAATGAAATGTAAGTCGCTTTGGATACTGCCAAATGCATAAATGTAAGTAGGCTAACTAAAGCAACGCATTACTTTTACAATTACACAAGTTAAAAAAAATGATTTAATATTACTCAAAATAATAAAAAACAGTGTAATGCAAACTCATAATATTACACAAACCTGCAAAAATGTTATATATTAAATTATACAAATACACTTTATGTATTTAATCTCACTTTATTAACTAATGTCTTTGCTGCTGGCCTTCAATGATCCCCTTCAACCATACTAATATGCAAAAATTACAAGCCTCAACTGAAAGGCAAAGGGAGTATCCAGACAGAAGGACTGCGAACTGGCAGTAACCAACTCAGACCGGAACTCAGAGACGGGTATCCTGGAGACCAATACTCAGCTTAGCACTTTATAACCCTTGCTAGCAAGGGGAGTCTATCTGCTCGATCCAAGGATCTACAAAGCACTTATCTTTCAAAGCGCTAAGGAAGCCGGACAGGCCTACGGACTGATCTAACTGGGAGGCCTCATGAGAGGCCTGCGACTGTCTGATCAGACTCAGGCGGTTGTGTGCTCATAAGCGACCCTCAGTGAGGGGAGCACTGAGCCTAACCTGGTAGGTAGACCAAGCTGTAGGCTGAATACAAATAGGTCCCCTTCTGTAGGGACCCAGTAGCAGAAAGCAACACTTTCTTCGTGCAAGGGTGTGAACTCGCCTTCAGGTCAGATCAACTGATAGCAAGTAGGGATGCACCGATCCGATACTCAGTATTGGTATCGGCTCCGATTTGCCATTAATTGCCGGATTGGGTATCGATCAGACAGGACCGATCCAAATCCGATACTGTTCGTATAATATTCTGTGTTTTTGTTAAGCCCCAGTGCCCCACAAAAGGCACAAAAACATTATAAAGCATCATCAACTCTTCTTCGTGCAACATATAAAGTGTTCAGCTTTTTATTCAGCGTTCGGTTACGACAGACAACACGATGACACACTCTCCAAGATGATTCAGTGTTCCTGTTATTACGCTTTATCTGTATATAACGCTCTATGGTTTTTCATAACTTGACTTTATCTTGCTGGAGTTTAATGCTGTAAATCGTGTTAACATTACTTTCTACCGGGTGTGTTAAATCACAACACTGTACTAGAGATTGTGTTGTTTTTCTTCGACGGTAACCGAAGTGTTAAACTGTTAAAAGAAATGCCTCAGTAAAATATTGCATAGATAGATACACTATGCATAGATATTTCTTCCCTTTTTGTTTTGAAGTTGAACTTTTCAATGCGGACGGAGCGGCGCGCTGTGATTTTTTTTGCTTGAAGCGCATCATCCTGTGCACGGGAGCCACTCTATTGGAGCCGTTAGTATTATAATACCTTTATGCTATGAAAGATTATTAATAGCCTTTCTTGTTCTGCCCCATCTATAATATGTTGCTGCCTCATTAAAAAGCTGCGTTATACATTTAAAATAAATGTCTTTTAATTTGTTAGTATAGGCCCTATATCTATAAATATATTTACTTGATTTTCATTAATGTATTTTACAACATTTTACCAGATTTAGAGCTACACTTATTCACTTTTATGCCCCTCCCCCACTAAATGTTTAGATTTTATTGTGATTTTTCTAGAGTAACATTTTGTGCTTTTTATTCACTAATCTAGTTTATCCACCATCTAGTTTATAGTAGTATTTTTGTCATAGATTGTGATTTATTTTTATAATTTGTTGCTTTTCTTTATAATGAAGTTGTCTGTGTTTAGTAGATTGTGTTTAACTCACAAAAGAGTGATTATCAGTTCAACACACTGAGGTATAAAAATTCTACATAGATTTAAACAAAACTGCATTGGTATTGATTGGTATCGGCCGATACTCAGAATTTTAAATATCGGATTGGATCGGTTCTGAAAAAATGGTATCGGTGCATCCCTAATAGCAAGCATCCACTAGCTGTCAGAGTAATACTAGCTGTTAGTGCCCAAACTCGGGAACTCACTCCTTCAGGGAGGCCTGGTGAGGCCTGCTACCTGACAGAAATTTATGCTAGCTGCCCGAGCATCCAAACTCAGGAACTCGCCTTCAGAGAGGCCTGGTGAGGCCTACTACCTGAAAACAAGCCTTCAGGGAGGCCTGGTGAGGCCTACTACCCAATAGCAAGCCTTCAGGGAGGCCTGGTGAGGCCTACTACCTGATAGAAAGTTAAAAACTGGCTGATAAAATGTCTCCTGCCACCAAAAAAACCAACATCATTGGGAAGCATGCCACACCAAAACATATATTGGGGCCGTCCACTGGAGGCCTCTCGAAGGCTAGCTACCTGGTTTCAGCTATGTCCCCCAAAGCATTGTGACTCTCTTACAAGGAGGCCTGCTAAGGCCTACTACCTGTCCTGGAGTCTACTGCCCAGACTGCCAAAGCCAACTGCTCGCAGCCAGTTGGCCTAACAAGCCCTCCTGGGGCCGGCCGTCAAAGAGGCCTGCTGAGGCCTACTTCATGACAGTGCAGTCTCCACTGGCAGATAAGCCTAAGTCAATGAAGCCAGCTCTCTTCGTGTATAAACGAAAGAGGGCCGCCCCCCATGACCATTTGTAAAGTCGCTATCATAGTTCTGGCTCTACACCTAGCTGCATTACTTATCTCACCCCAGAATGCAGAAAAGGGGGCGGCCTTGGCCAGACGACTCTCCCATGAGAGGAGGCTAACATTAGGGATGCTAAAACCTACATTCACATAGTGAAGGGCCCGGGGTGATAATGCTTTAGCAAAATGCCTCCATCATCCCTAGAAAGCCTAGGCCAGCTACCGCGGAGGCCCTGGTGAGGCCTCAAGCATAGATCTTTACCCGAGGCTCGAAGGAGCAGCAGCCTCACATGAGAGGAGACACTCAGGCAGAACAATGTTCATGATTGATTAACTTTTTCGAACATTATTCTTTAACATTGTCTTTCTAACATTTTTACTGTTCATCTATGAAATGCACTTTCTGTAAAGCTGCTTTGAAACAATGTGTATTGTGAAAAGCGCTATACAAATAAATTTGAATTTAATTGAATTGAACAATGTCCAAAGCCCGGGGCTGGACATAAGATCTAACTGAAGCTCAAGCGCTAGTCTACACACTCCAAAATACTTAAAATAGAGAGGAGACAAACTACTATACAATGAGGTGGCTAACAGCCCAAAGGCCTAAAAACTCAAGAACTAACTAAGCGGTGGCATCAGCCTAATTTAGTCTAGGAGAACGCCCACTCGCCTAGTATTGCGCTACATACCAATAGGAGTGAGTGGTGGCCTCAAAACTACTCTCACACTGAGAGGAAGCCTAATCACTGCACACAGCGAAACAGAGCGGTGGCTCAACCTAGTGAATTAACAAAGGAAAAGCCAACCAACTCACACATGAAGCCCATTCAACTGGTGCTTCTATTTAAATTTTTCTAACCGCCATACAGGGGAACTTCAGGGCCCTAAAAACATCCTCTTAAACACTCCAATAATCCCCACAACCCTATACAGGGAGCATAAGTCATCATATAAAATATTGACTAATATCTTATTCTAGAAAGAGACTTACCAGCTCGTCTGCGGCATGCAAATGACAATCACCCATATGTGCTTAGGTGTGCCACTACTACAGGACTGAAAGGGGGCGCTCTCATGGACCAAGCCAGGCGGGCTGTCAGAATATCATATTCGCTCATCACGGGCCCAGCCCGGCCTGATGTAAGAAGCGCCCAGGAAGAAGTAGGTGGAAGAAGAAAGGATGAGGGCTGATCATCTAGCGTTACGGGAGACCCGTTACGACGCTGACGGCGCTGGTTCTGGGTCACCTCCCCAAAGTCCTTCCTCTTCCTGTTGCTCTACTCCTCCACAAAGGGGGCGCACGAGAGGCAACACTGATCATGGTCCTCAAACCGTGATGGGCCAGGGCCTACGGCCTGCCTGGGCGCGGATCCGGATCTCAGCGGTACGCAGGTTTAAACGCTGCCGAACGAGCTTTCCCCTCCCCAAACTTTCCCACCACCGCCACAACGGATGCAGCAGAGAAGTTCAAAAGGTGAAACTGGCAAATCGTGGGCAAAACCTTTTCCTTTCTCCACGATATCAGCCGAGTTCAACCACAGATGTTTCTTCGCAGCCACCATCGCTGCCAACGATCAACCGATCACAGCAGCTGTTTTGTTTGGTGGCACGGAGAGCTAGACCTGTGGTGCGGTGCAGTTCGACTTGCTGATAAGTCTCGTCAGCCGCCAGATTGTCTGAGGGGAATACACCCTCTCGCGACGATCGGCGAGCTCCATCTGAGAAAACCCATGATGCGCGTCAGCGCTCAGCCTTGGCATGAGCGGGACCGCATCACCAGTCCCAGATGCCAAACCCTCTTCCCTCAAGAAGAGAGCGGAGCGATCTAAGATTGAAAAACACTCACATTTCACACAAACAACTCCATAAGAGCTGACTGTGCATGCTCTTGATCCCAGGCAGTAAACACACAGCTTTGTGTGCATCAAATAATGAAATTGGATTACCTTAACTCAAAGCATTTCAGACAGAACAGTCCTTGAAGATGAAAAAGATGTCATGTTTGCAAGGCGCCCTTATATACTTCCTGGTCGCTTCCATGGGCTGTCGATGGTCAATAGGATTGCTGTGATTTGTTAGTATCTTCAGACACCTGTCACGCTGAAGTGGACGCAGTGCGAGTGCGAGTGCGAGAATTCTGTTCTGTTCAGACAGGGGAGCCCCGTATTTAGTCAGGAATAGTATTTTAACCTTTAGTTAAATATGATTGTTATTTTTATTTCTTATACATGGTATTTTTATTTCTTATGCATATGTTGTGATTATTCTATCACTATTTTAATACCTTTTCTATGTAAAGCACTTTGAATTAGCATTGTGTATGAAATGTGCTATATAAATAAACTTGCCTTGCCTATGCTGATGATTCTCAGCTCTATATTTCTTCGCGCCCTGACGAAACTGACCAATTCACAAGAGTGACGGAATGCATAGCTGATATAAAAAATTTGGATGACTAGTAATTTCCTACTACTTCATTCTGACAAAAAAAGTTTTTAATCATTGAACAAAAAACCTCTACACGTATTAACCTAGAATACTGTCTAACACTTGATGGCTGCTCTGTCAAGTCATCATCGTCAGTTAGGAACCTGGGTGTGCTCTTTGATACCAATCTTTCATTTGAATTCCAAAGTTGTAGCATCTGTAAAATCACATTCTTCCATCTTAATATAGCTAAACTATGACATGCTTTCAATGCAAAATGCTGAACAGTTAGTTCATGCGTTCATGACCTCAATGCTAGATTATTGTAATGCTCTACTTGGTGGTTGCCCTTAATATACAAACTCCAGCTAGTCCAAAACGCAGCAGCTAGAGTTCTTACTAGAACAAGGAATAATGACCATATTAGCCCGGTTCTGTCAACACTGCACTGGCTCCTTATTAAACATTGTATGTCACGCTGATATAAGCAGAAATAAATGAGGATCCAATAGCGAGTGAGAATAAGTATTTATTACTGACAAGGACTCAAGGAATAACAAACAGTCCGAACACAAGAGTCCCAGAAGAATGTCTGATGCTGGCACAGAGATGAAGGAAGCAGACTTGGTGCAGCGAGGCGTGACACAGGGACGCAATGGGCAAGACCAGGCGACGGGAACTCAAGGAAGCGGAATCCTCAGCACAAGAACATCAGGGAAGACGACTGCACGGGAAACACACCGGGACAAACTGCAACGATCGACAAACACAGATAGCAGGTGAGGCAATTATATAGGCAGGTGAATGAGGTGCAGCTGACAGTGCTGATGATTGCTATGATCAGTGACCACGCCTCCAACACAACCAAACACACATCTAAAGAGAAATGAGCCAGTGAATCCATGAATCATGACATTGTATACATTTTAGAATCTTGCTTATTACTTACAAAGCACTAAATGGTTTAGCTCCCCAATATTCAAGTGAGCTCTTAACGCATTATACTCCTTCATGTCTATTACGATCTCAAAATTATGGACAGTTGATAATATCTAGAATATCAAAATCAACTGCAGGTGGTAGATCTTTCTCCTATTTAGCTCCTAAACTTTGGAACAGTCTTCCTAATATTGTTCGGGAAGCAGAAACACAACAACAAGCCCATCTCCAGCATGATGACTCCGATCTTCAACCAGATGGAGCTGGACAAATATTCTGAATGTACCGATCTAATCTGACTTCTGAACGGTTGGCCATTGAACATTGGCCAGAGGAGAACTGACCTGAGACTGAGCCTGGTTTCTCCCAAGGTTTTTTTTCTCCATTCTGTCACCTGATGGAGTTTTGGTTCCTTGCCACTGTCGCCTCTGTCACCTTTGGCTTTTGGCTTGCTTATTTGGGGGCACTAAATATTCAACTATATTACTGGTCTGCCTGTATTGACACCACACGGGGGGGGGGGTGTTCATTGTATTTGTGGAGTGACGAATGGCAGGGAACTCCAGGTCATCTCTCACTTCAGGATTCAATCCCAGACAAATGACTAATGTCTGGTCTCCCACAACCCATCTTCTTAGAGTTTGCTGGTGTCATAGGCTGGGTTTCCCCCATTTATGTTCTTGGCTTTCAACCCCCTCTGTTTCCTTCCCAATGCCTGCTATTCCTTCGGTCCAGGCATTCAGCTAATGCTGCTGCTGCACCTGGATGAGGTACAGTGAGACAGATCGAGGAATGCATGAAAAAGCAGCTGACCAATGTCAGACTGTGGTGTCTGTTGTTACATCTGTGGACAAAGGGTATATCTCTCTACCAAGGACGACCTATTTGGGTTATCGCTCATAAGTTGGCTCTCTGGTTCATCGGGCCATACACTATCACTACAGTAATCGGTCCGGCGATGGTGCATCATTAGGAGGATTGTCGGATTCAGGCAATGTGGTTTGCGATTCCAGTATTTGGTGCATGAGAATATTTTCTATTCTCATGCTGTGTCTCTAGTTCAATAGATTGCTCCGGTTTACTGATCTACTCACCCTGTTTATCGATCTGCTCATAGTCTGAACATGTGTTTCATCCTGACTCTGGGTTGTGATCTATCCTCTGGATTGTTTTCTATCATGGATGGTCTATGGTACTGAACTCTGCCTGTCATTGACTTCATCTCTACCTCACCCCTGGTATTTTTGATGGATTGGACTGATCTCTTGATGCTGACCTTTGCCTGACTAGGACTACCATGTCATACTTCTCCCTGCTGTTTTGAGCTGGTAAGGGACTCAGAGACCCACCAGATTTTTGTTGTTTTCTCTGCAAACTCAATAAAGTTTCACTTCAGGAATCTTCTGCTCTTGGGTGCACCTTATGGCACACCTGACAGATGCAAATGCCATTTTGTCCATATTAAGAAAAAGATAGGGAAATGTGTGAAAAATCAACAGAATTAGCTGAAGCTGAAATTGAAAAAACTAAAACCGGCCTGTACAGGCCTTTATAGAGCTTAGAGGTCATTATAACATCAGTCTATATGGAATCTGTCCCCCACTGACTCACTGAAGAGCAAACTATCCAATAAATAGACCTGATTAAAACTTGGGATAGTTGTTAGTCTTGTCCACAATTAGGATCTGTGAACACACAGGACACAATAGCATTATTATTTCTTGATTTTGGTGTTAGAGAAAGGAAGGGGAAAAATCCCTTGATAATAACTTGATTCTTTTGAGAAAGCTCAGGAGCCAGCTTAGTTTTCTGGAGGACAATAAGGGCAAAAATTCTCTGTGGGGAAAAGGACTGCATCCCTGATCAGCCTCAGAAGCAGATTATAGGCCAAAGTGAATAGATCCCACCAATACTAGGGGCTAATAGAGGACCCCTGATAGCTCATTCTTCCTCTCACAATGTCCCTGCCAGAAGCTAAGTCTTAGTATCGCCTTACCCCACTATCCAAAAAATACTGACATACATGGCCCCCTCATGGCTATATAGCTAAAATAAAGCAATGTTTGGAATGGAATGCTAACATATTGATTATCGCATACTGCACAGTATAGCCTTTTATTTCAAACAAACTGTTCCTCAGATTCTAAACCTGCGAAATAACCTTTCTAGATTGCATTTCTCATTTAGTGAGTGGCAATGAGTTTTGTGTCCAGAATGGGTGTAAAATTTGGGTAAAAATTGACAAAAAGGAATTGAGATTATTTACTTGTCTTCCAGCCATGCTGTAGAAAGGGCCTAAATTATATTAATATTCTCACAATTTTATGGAATATTCCATTTGTAATGAGGTAAAATCATACAACAAAATAAATATTCAATTGATAATTAAAATAAATAATCAAAAATAGGTTTTCAGAGTAATCAAGCTATCTGGTGTGTTTAAAAACTATTTGTGACTCTATCTCATTCAGGAATTTCAGAGGATAGCATAGGTAGCAAGGTAGTATATTCAGAGAAAGTACAGCATACAGAAAATGTACATACCGTGTACAGTATATATACTGCATACTACTTTCTTTCAATAAGCCATTTTGAAAACACATATAGTCTTTTCAAAAATAGTTATACTGTTCAGGGGTGCATTTCAAAAATGCATCGTTAGTCAATTATGGTTTTAAGTTCATTTCAATTGTGTTGGTAGCGATGGAACTTGCGATCATAGTTGGCTTTGGGAAATGCAAGCCCAGATAAAGATTAATTTCATTTAAATATATGAAACTGTTGATACCAGGGGCTGGATTCACAAAACAATCTTAATAATACAATTGTAATATTTTTTAGCTTAAGAATAAAGTTAAAATTATTTTGTATTTCTTAACCCTCTGGTGCTCTTCGGTCATTTTTGACCGGAAAATTGAAATGTTTTGAAATGTTAAAAATCAGCTTCATCGGAATGATATGAAACTTGGTGACTTTTCTTGCAAGGAATGTAAACACACAAAAAAATTGAGGTCATGAATCGAGCATGTTAATTGGTCGTAAAAAAAAAAAAGTAGCGCTCATTGTCTTCGTTCATAAATGACCGACCATAGGAAATTAATGGAAAATCGGCATAAACACAAAAATTCTCTGAATATTTGTGTGTACAATCTACAAATTGGCCACAATGCTGAAAAAAAGTACACCGCAGTAAAGGGGTGACACTCTAAAACATCAAGAGTGTGATATTGACACATCCACTCACACACACACACACACACACACACACTCACACACACACACACACACACACGCACACACACACGCACGCACACACACACACACGCACACACCTATCAAAAAAACGGATCCTATGAACCATATTTGGAATTTAAAAAAATCACAGCTTCATCAGAATGATATGAAACTTGGTGACTTTTCTAGCATTAGGTATGTAAACACACAAAAAAAAAATTATTAGAGCATGCTAAGTGGTTGTAAAAAAAATTCTCCCACTTGTGCTCTTCGGTCAAAAATGACACCATAGGAAATGAATGGGAAATCTGCAAAAACACAAATTCACAGAAAAAAAATCTATATTTCTAACAAAACAAAAAAATATCTAAAACTTTATAATAAATAGTCTTTGAGATTTTTTTAATATATATTCAAATCCATCCATCCATCCAAAAAAAAAAAAAAATTAAATGTGTTCAAAACAGAACTAGGGAATTCTCAAGCCTCTCCATAGAGACCTCTAGTGATTACACCCATGGTTGCATGATTTCTTAAATAATTCCAAAAAAGGGCGCTAATCTGAAGGCCTAGTCTCTATTTTAACCTGAAATACTGCAATAATTTAATAAAATAAAAAATAAATATTAAAAAATACCATCAAATCATCTCAAAATACAAAATTAAAAAGAAAAAAATATTATTGAAGAAAAATAAATTGCATTGATTTAACTGGGGTGGAGGAAGTTTAATTTTTAGGTGTCCGGTCACTTATTACCGGGAAGACAACCAATGCAACCATTAAACGAAGAGCACCAGAGGGTTAAGAAATGATTTTGTCTAAAGATGACAAAAGACAAAACTTGAAAATTCAAAAATTTGAAATTCTGAAAAAATCATCATAAATAACACGAAGTTTGGGATAACTTCCAAATTGTCTTGACACCACTGATCCATTATGTAAAAAAATAATCTGCCATGATTATGGCTAATGTGACTTTTTGATTCATTTGAAATTCAGTAACAATTTTATAAAAATCACTCCAATAGGGACATTGTTTTTAATTGCATAATTTGGACAATTCTCAGCAGCATTCAGCACATATATGAGAGTGCCGTAGCAGACTTCTACCCGACAAGCAAAACAGCATTACATCACGAAAGTGCGGACACAGGGGAAGATTGCAAGAGTGTAGGGTTCCATTTGGGATGGAGCCATAGAGAGAGTGCAAAAAGATGTACACCATACAGCTCCATATTAAGACAGGCTTAAAAAAAATATTTAAAATGCATGGCGCATTAAAAAAATGTTATGCCTAGTTCAGAACTCCCATCAAGTCAGTCTCAATGACAACAGTCTTGTGCACTTATTATGATTATCAATGTGAAAAACAATTGAGTTGATCAGTGAGTCTAATGCAAAAAAAAAAAAAAAACATTCAATCAGATAACCAATCAGGGGCCAGTTGCATAAACTTAGCCATTATGTTTAGACTGTGTCTTAAGAACTAATTTGACACACTAGCAATTAGTCAAGATGTTATCAGTCTTACTTTTCTGATTCAAATTAGACCAATCAAAATTTTTATGTAACTGACTTTAAAAAGTTAAGAACAGTCTTGAAGAAAAAAATAGACTACTAACTTTTAAGACAAGTCTAAGCAGTTTATGCAACCAGCCCCTGATAACAAGATATAAGAGAAGACAAGACAAGACAAGATAAGATAAGATTTAAGTTTTTAGAAATGTCTTTACCTCTTTCTTAAAGGGTTAGTTCTGTCATTCTGTCATTAATTACTCACCCTCATGTCGTTCCAAACCCGTAAGACCTTCATTCATCTTCGGAACACAAATTAAGATATTAATTTGATATTAGATATTAATGTCCTCCATAGACAGCAATTTAATTACCACTTTCAAGGCCCAGAAAGGTAGTAAAGATAGTCCATGTGACTACAGTGGTTCAACCTTAATGATATGAAGCGACAATACTTTTTGTGCACAAAAAACAAACAAAAATAACAACTTTATTCAACAATTTCAATCATATGTTGGCCAGCTCCTGCATCAGCATCACATGCATGTGGTGTGGTGGTCACATGAACAGCATCGGCTAATATAAGCCGGCATTCTGACATAACTCGGAAGCGCTGTACTGTATTTACTACATCAACAATCAACAGCGTAGGAGACTGACACAGATGTGAAGAAATTGTTGAATAAAGTCAGTATTTTTTTTTTCTCTAATTTTTTTTCCGTTATTTATTAATTTATTTTCTGTCTAAGAAGGGGTCAGAAAGCTCTCGGATTTCATCCAAAATATCTTAATTTGTGTTCCGAAGATGAAGATGAACAAAGTTCTTAAGGGTTTGCAACGACACGAGGGTGAGAAATTAATGACAGAATTTGAATTTTGGGTAAACTAGCCCTTTAAGAAGATGTTTGTGTATCTGGCTCCAAACTCCCATCAGCCAGATTGAAACCAGAACCAGAAAAAAGGAAAAATCAGAGCCGGAAGAGACAGTAGCTGAGCACCTCACCCTCAGGCTAAGGGAAATTGTCTGTCACGTAGCAGAAACCCACCTAACAAGCTTGTCACCAAGGTGAGAGCTACCTAGTTAACAGGTAATTGCCTGTAGAGGACTTGCCAGCTCCACTGCGGGAGACTTCACTCAACGAGTGTGAGAACTTTGACACAGTCGAAGTGGTACCACCCAATAACCATATAAATAGAAGACAATGGACCTAATTGCAATCAGTGTCCTCCAGCACTACTGTCTTTATGTTCCTACATTTCGCTCACTGTTGTTCTAATGACCTGAAGTTCAGCAGACTTTTACAATGGCATTTCAATTCATCTGAATGCAGGGTCTCTCGAATGCATTTGAGGTCCAACACAAGCTGATGGATAGATGCTCTCTTGGATGAACGTTAAGAAGTAAGGTTAGGTTAAGGTTAGGAGGCGCAAAAGTCACACCTCTGTTCAAAGAGTTCTTGTTTCACACGTTTCAGTCTTTTGATGTCTGAGGTATTTGCAGTGAAATTACTTTACTGTTAAAAGAGCAAGAGATTTTCAGCTGGACTCTAAAGGACAAAAAAATGTGGAGGAGTAGGTGCTAGTGATATGTGAGAGGTCAGTAATATGGTACAATAAAAGGAGTAGGTTTTGCACCTGCCAAGTAACTTCTCCATCATATATCCTTATACAAAAACAAACTGATAGGTAAAACATAGAATGGTAAGCAATATGATTTACTATGTTTAAGTGCTTTGTTGCTGTTGAGCACCTGAAAATAGCTTAAATTTCTAAAATCATTATATTTCCGATTACACCTATTTATTTGGGTTCCATAATGATTCTGGAGTATGTTTCCCATACAATGACATAACTCACTGTTTAACCACCATGGTACGATGCATCGTTAGAGAAACTAACTAGCTAGTCACGAAAATGTATAACTTAGTCACACTACGTTGGTTCAACAATAATAGTTAATGACATCACATTGTGGTGGAGTAATAATGTCTACTAATTAATCCGTTCTAGATCAAATTAATGTCAGATTATTACTGCAAATAATGAACATGGCATCTGAAGACTTCTTTGCTATTTTTGTTCTCCATTGTTTTGCATTATTTGGATGTTTCATTCAATCGCAGGTTGCTTTTTACATCACTCTGGGCTTCCCCCGGCATACTAGAGCATGAACACACATGCGCATTGTATGGGGAGAGCAGGGAACAACCTCTTTTTGACTTTCTCAGTTTGTGTAAATCCAATTGGGATTCAGAGTATTTATTTTCCCCCACATCAATTTCACATGTCTAGTACAATTATGTGGTTTTGTTTCATTAATATATTGTACACTTTTTTCTTGATTTACCCCGAAAGAATGGAAGTGAAATGTGACCCCATAGGTGGGGCATGTTGTAACATGTGAGGGGCACAATGTAACATGCGCATATGACAGCTTAAAATATTATCTGATCTGAAAGAAAATATATACAAGACAAATTCAAATATTTTTGCAATAAAATAAAATTATTAGCTTTTTCAAATAAAATAATGGCATTTTTAATCATTAAACTAATAAACGAATTTTTGAGTTTGACAACAAACACAAAACAGCTATACAGCATAGTTAAAAACAATAATAATTAATAACTTCGGAACATTGACTCAGTCATTATTCACCCTTTTTTCATGGTTTCTCAATAAAATTCATAAAAGTATAGAATAGAATAGTTCTAATAGGGGCACAGTGTAAGAGAGTTGGTGGGCGGGCTTAACATAATGACGGCAGAGATGCGACAGTTCCGCGTGAATTCCCTGCTACTTCCCTGCTAACAAAGAACGGCATTGAAGTCATTCTTAAAAAAGGAAGATATGTTCAGAGTTTTGCTGACCGGATACGAAAAAAGTTTAATCTATCAACTAGCTCCGCTGGTGGGAAAACGCATTGGAACTCAGCCACAACCCGCTTGTGATTATTGTCTCACCACTGATAGTGCTCTGGTTGGTTGTAGCGCTATCCTATTGCGTGTGGAGGGAATTTGAAAGACAACCGTTTATCCCGCCCCTCAGATTGAACCCTGCCAATGGTGTGTTCCCAGACCCAACATCTTGATGTAGGTCTGGTTTGTCAGGCTAATGCAGTGTGACAACATGCCCCACCTGCGCAACTGGGGTTTAAACCTGGCTCGTGTCTTCTGCTGGTTAGATCAGCATTAAAGAACTATAAACTGTTAAATAACAGATATAAGATTACAATAATAGCAGATTTGTCTTATTTTAAATAAACACAAAAAACAAATGAAAAATGTACTTAAGAAAGAAATGTACTTTTGCTATGGTTAATTAAATGTTCAGTGATATCTTCCAAAGATTTTGCCGCATTTTTTTCTCTAAATAGTGTTAATATGGCAACTAGTAAATACTCTAAGTTTCATCATCCTGGCATTTTGTGGAAAATTTTAAACCATATGTGTTACAACTAGCCCCGAGTTATAGGTTGTGCCCCACTCACCCCTATATTTGGAATGAAAGATATAGAATACTTCATGTTGCTTACTACCGTCTCCAAGAGAGGTGGTACTTTGGCTGGTGGCCAGGGTGACCTGAGGGCGGTGCTGTGGTATTAAGAACCCCGACTATCATTCCTTGGGACATGCCCCCCTCTCACACATCGCTTCCCGCGAGTGCTGGACTGAAGCGGCGGGACCGTCTCTGACGCCCCGTACATTTCGTTCACACTCCAGATAGCAGCGAGATGTCGATCGTCGCATCTCAAGGTGGGCTAGAGTTCTTTGGGGATGACAATTAGGCTGTGCTCTGCCTTCGGGTGTGTCGGCGCTGCCGGATCCGACCTAGAGTTGACAGCCATGTTATCTCGGGCAGCTGCGATCCTCGGGCTGGTGTGGAACCAATTACCAATTACCAGGGGATGGTAGCAGGGCCTCTCTTTCCCCCGGGCTAGCAGCGCTTGGAAAGAACTCATGTTCCTGTCTCTGAGGACCCAGAGACCGGTGATGGCAGTGTGTGCCGCCTCCGGGCCACGCTGCTCTCGTCCCTCTCTCTCGCCAGCCTCCTCTCAGAGCAGACCCCAGTGGAACGTGCGTCCTTCCCTGGTCTCCTCTGTCAGGATGCAGCGTGTAACCGTGCCCCCACACCGTGACGCCCAACAGCCTCCCATGTCCGGGCCGGTAACGCTGCCTCGCTGCCCCACCCTGGGTACGTCTGTGGCCCGAATGACCCCGCTGGTGCAGTTCCTGGGAGCCTGGCTTCAGCTTCCGGGACTGTCCCGCTGGGTCGCGAAGACCATCAGGCACGGCTATGTGATTATTCGCGTAGGCTCCTACCTGCTTCCGGGGAGTCTGCTAGATGTTGACAGCGAAACGTCTTTTCGAATGCGTTCGTCCGGACGATTGGTTTGCAGAGATCGACCTGAAGGACGCCTACTTCCATGTCTCCATCCTACCTCGACACAGACCGTTCCTACGGTTTGCTTTCGAGGGGCGGCCATATCAGTACGTGGTCCTCCCATTCGGGCTATCTCTGTCCCCTCGCGTCTTTACGAAGATTGTCGAGGCAGCCCTTGCGCCTCTCCGGCAGCACGGGGATCGCATCCAGAACTACCTCGACGACTGGCTCATAATGAGTCACTCTCGAGCGCAGGTTTGCGAACACAGAGATCTAGTGCTCCATCACTTAGCCCGTCTGGGCCTTCGGGTCAACTGGGAGAAGAGCAAACTTTGCCCCGTGCAGAGGATCTCTTTTCTCGGTATGGATATGGACTCGGTCGCAATGTGCGCGCAGCTTTTGAGCGAGCGCGCGCAGTCTCTGCTGACTTGCCTCCGTCAAATCGAGAGCGAGAGTGCGGTTCCACTGAAACTATTTCAGAGGCTCCTGGGGCATATGGCATCTGCAGCCGAGGTGACGCCGCTCTGATTGCTACATATGAGACCACTTCAGCATTGGCTACGCGATCAAGTCCCGAGATGGGCATGGCGGTCTGGCACGCTCTGGGTACCAGTGACTCGGGCCTGCTTACAGACACTCACCCCGTGGCCGAACCTCAGTTTTCTACGGACCGGAGTGTCCTTAGAACGAGTTTCCAGGCATGTTGTTGTATCAACAGATGCCTCCTCCACGGGCTGGGGTGCCATGTGCAATGGACAAGCAGCCGCGGGCTCCTGGACAGGACCCCAGCGCCTTCTGCATGTCAATTGCCTCGAGTTGCTGGCAGTACGGTTCGCCCTGCACCGCTTCCTAGCATTGCTGAAGGGTCAACATGTACTAGTCCGGACAGACAACACGGCCGTTGTAGCGTACATCAACCACCAGGGTGGTCTACGCTCCCGCCGTATGTCTCAACTCGCCCGCCATCTCGTCTTATAGAGTCAGAAGCACCTGAGGTCCCTTCGTGCTATCCACATCCTGGGAGAACTGAACCGTGCAGTGACAAGCTCTCACGGTTTCAGCCACTTCCTGGAGAATGGAGACTACATCCCCAGACGGTCCAGCTGATTTGGGAACAGTTCGGCGACGCACAGGTAGATCTGGTTGCCTCCCACGACTCTTCCCATTGCAGCCTGTGTTATTCCCTGACTGAGGGCACGCTCGGCATGGATGCACTGGCGCACAACTGGCCGCGGGGCTTACGCAAATATGCGTCCCCCCCCAGTGAGCCTTCTCGCACGGGTAATGTGCAAGATCAGGGAGGACAAGGAGCAGGTCATGTTAGTCGCCCCGTATTGGCACGGCCAGACCTGGTTCTCAGAACTGCTACTCCTTGCAACAGCCCCTCCCTGGCCTATTCCTCTGAGACCGGACCTCCTCACTCAGAGACGGGGTACCCTATGGCACCCGTGCCCCGGATTCTGGAAGCTCCACGCGTGGCTTCTGGACGGGACGCGGCAGGTTTGAGTAGCCTACCACCTGCGGTGGTCGCTACCATCATTTCCGCTAGGGCAGAGTCCACTCGGCATGCCAGAGTCCACTCGGCGTTGAAGTGGAACTTCTTCGTCACCTGGTGTTCTTCCCGCCAAGAAGACCCCTGGAAATGCTCGATCGGGTCCGTGCTCTCGTTCCTCCAAGAGGGGTTGGAGCGAAGGCGGTCTCCCTCCACCCTTAAAGTTTATGTGGCCGCAATATCTGCCTACCATGATCTCTTGGGGGACAAAAAGGTAAGTCAGCATGACCTGATCATCAGGTTCCTGAGGGGAGCGAGGAGACTGAATCCTCCTCACTCTCCTCTCGTACCCTCTTGGGACCTCTCAGTCGTTTTAAGTGCTCTGCAGAGGCCACCCTTTGAGCCTTTGCGGTCGGTTGATATTAAGTTCCTGTCAATGAAGACAGCACTGCTGACCAGCATTGGCCTCCATTAAGAGGGTAGGGGACCTGCAGGCATTTTCGGTTGACGAAGCGTGCCTGGAATTCGGACCGGCTAACTCTCACGTGATCCTGAGACCCCGGCCCTGATATGTGCCCAAGGTTCCCACCACTCCGTTCCGAGACCAGGTGGTGAACCTGTAAGAGCTGCCTTTGGAGGAGGCAGACCCAGCCTTGTCATTGCTCTGTCCAGTACGCGCTCTCCACGCTTACGTAGACAGGACGCAATGTTTCAGGACCTCAGACTAGCTCTTTGTCTGTTATGCGCCTCGCTAACAGACATCTGCAGAGCTGCAGGCTGGGTGACACCTAACACATTCGCCAGATACTCAATCTCCGAGTGGAGCCAGTGTCTGACTATGTACTCGCCTCTACTAGTGGCCGGTAATGGACTGGGCTTAGGTGTCTTCGCTTGCTTGCCATTCCACTCCACGGACTTGATACGTGCAATATTTTCCTCAGGTGAGCTTCCTGAGAGCCCTGAGTTCCTCCAGCACTGTCGACGCCGACATCAGTTCAGTCTGCCCTTTCGAGCCCAGACCCTCATGTCCGGCCAGGTGCCCCGTGTGCATGGTTCCCCTCCGGCGACCCACACACGAGTATTTCCACCGTAAGCCTTCTCAGTGAGCAGGTGTCTTTCCCTTGGCAAGTCCCTGCCTCCCCTAGGGTTAAAAGTCCACCCTCTGGCTGGTACCCTAGAGTTCTTCCATATGCAGCCCTTAGCGGGTCATATGTGTATTCTTTAAGTCCTCCCTACTGGTAGGCATTTTGGCATATCTCCACTGGAATATGCTTCCCAGTGTACCTTGGTATCCTGTGATAAGTGGGAGTCCTTCGTCCGTACTAGTCTTACAACAGGGTACTCACACTTACGCAGGGCACTGGAAGACAGCCGAGTGGCGTTGTTGTATTGGGACCCCCATTCATTAGTCACTAACGTTACGACGTAGTGACTGAACGAAAGGGAACATCTTGGTTACATATGTAACCCTCGTTCCCTGAGGAGGGAACGGAGACGTAACGTCCCTTTGCCACCTCCGCTGTGGTGCTGGAACGCGGAGTTCAGTCTTGGCTCCGCAGCAGTAACATAACGCAATGTTGCCAGCGTACTTCCTTATATACCCACGATGTGGGGTGGAGTTACACATGCAAATTCCGCATGCCCATGGCATTGGCACTGCCATTGGGCACTGTTAAATTCCTCGAAGGTAATTGGCTTTGAAGAGACAAGTGATGTTGGGTCAAGCCAAACATCACTTGTCTCTTCAGCTTCTACGCGAAACCCCCATTCGTTAGTCACTAACGTTACGTCTCCGTTCCCTCCTCAGGGAACGAGGGTTACATACGTAACCAAGATGTTTGGGGAAACACTGAATCATTGAACTATGCTGGTAACGATGGAACTTGCAACCATAGTTGGCTAATAATGCTTTTGGGAAAAGCACCCCTGAACAATTATTTCAGTGTGCTAATATTGAGGAAGAAAGAAAGAAAGAGTGTTTAAGAAAATAATTCTTATGTTATCCTCAGTCCATCCTTCATACCTCACTTAATACATCTGAGATGATTTGACAGATGCCAGATCTTTTAAACGTGATAATTGATGTCTTGCTAATTTAGTTCTTCAATTGAATTTGCAGATTTTATTAAAATTTCTGTATTACTGTAAGTTGTCTGATATTATGGCATGTTCTTGTGTTCTTTGGAAAAGGCAGATTGATAATCAAAACCATGATCAGCAATGCAGCGATTGGCTGGTGTTTATTTCCATTTTTCTTAAAGTATTTGTACAGCCTTTACACTTCTTTCAGCTTCAAGAGTAGCCTGTTGTAATTATCAATTAATTTAATTTCACGTGATGCGAATTTGCTATAACCTATACAACATTTCAAGCCAAGAACATATTTCTAATGACATAGCAGACAGCATTTTTTAAGTTATCTGCATCATCTGGCATTACAAACCCACATTTTTTGCAGCTCAGCTCTTTTTTTCTCTCTTAAACCCATTGTTGAAAATGTATTCGATGCATAGTCAACATAAAACAAGACAGTCCTGATGTGTTTAGTGTGCAGTTTAAAATGCATGAGCAGAACAATACAAACGTTCTAATATATATATATGGACCCACCTTTTATTAGGTAGCTTTAACTACTATGTACTAGAATTTAAATTAAAGAATTAGTTCACTTCAACATGAAAATGTACTGATATTTTACTCACCGCCATCTCAACTAAGGTGTTCGTGTCTTTCTTTCTTCAGTCGAAAAGAAATTAAGTTTCTTGAGGAAAACATTCCAGGATTTTTCTCCACATAATGGACTTTGATGGCAACCAACGGGTTTAAGGTCCAAATCAATGCAGTTTCAAAGGGCTTCAAAGAGCTTCAAAGGGCTCTGCACGATCCCAGCTGAGGAATAGGGTCTTATCTAGAGAAACGATCTGTCATTTTCCCCCCAAAAAATTAAAATGTATATACTTTTTAACCTAAATTGCTCATCTTGCGCTGCTCTGCGACGTGCCACGGATTACGCAATCACGTCGAAAAGGTAATTTAATCATTTGATACAATGCACTTATTGTGTACATATGTGTTTTTACATTGTTTTACATTGTACTTACAATTACAAATTACCTGTATGTAATTACATCTGTAATTAATTTCTGTAGTTACATTTATAATTACACTGTTGACAATTCCCTTACACATAACCCTACCCTTAAACCTACCCATACCACCACACCTGTCCCTAACCTTATCCAGGTGTGCTGTGGTATCTGGCACCAAGATGTTAGCAGCATATCCTTTAAATCATGTAAGTTGCAATGTGGGGCCTCGATGGATCGGACTTGTTTATTCAGCACATCCCACAGATGCTTGATTGGATTGAGATCTGGGGAATTTGAAGGCCAAGTCAACACCTCAACCTCGTTGTTGTGCTCCTCAAACCATTCCTGAACTATTTTTGCTTTGTGGCAGGGCGCATTATCCTGCTGAAAGAGGCCACAGCCCCCAGGGAATACCGTGTCCATGAAAGGGTGTACATGGTCTACAACAATGCTTAGGTAGGTGGTACATGTCAAAGTAACATCCACATGGATGCCAGGACCCAAGGTTTCCCAGCAGAACATTGCACATAACATCATACTGCCTCCGCCGGCTTGCCTTCTTCCCATAGTAGGATGCCATGTGTTCCCCAGGTAAGCGACGCACACGCACCCGGCCATTCAAGTGATGTAAAAGAAAAAGTGATTATTTTCTGGAGACACGGAAGTGATTCTTTGTGTGTGTGTGTGTGTGTGGTTGTATGTGGATGAATGAATGTGCATTGTAGACGTATAGCCATTACAGGTTTGTATGCGCTGAGCTGGGGCACGTTCTTCGTTTCCATTGTTTGCAACGATTTTGGTGTGATCACAGTGTCCTAGGTAGATAATGCAGTGTGGGATGTGTAGTAATCACAAAAGTGCAGTGCAGTGTTATGAGTTTCACATTTTGGAAGCAGCTTGTCCTAGTTGGGGGCGTATGAGACTGATGTTTATTAAATAATGCTATTTAAAGGATATTTCTATTTTGTTGTATTAATTTATCAATAAAGTGACATTTTTCTATACCGTCTTGGTGTGATGTACCCTATCATATGTCTGATTACTTGCTGTGAAAACAGCTAGGTTTGTTACAGTATTTAGACATTTGAATTATCTTATAACTTGAAACTGACACAATTTAAGTAACCAGAACTGCCTCTCATGAACTTAAATTGTGTAAGTCTTAGTGATGAGCACATGACATTTGAAATATGACATTTGAAAAGCCCTGCAGCTGGCAACCTGTTTTTGACTGGTTACCTGGTGAAACTAAGCATGGTCTGCTGGGAAAGATAAGGCTTAAAGAATACCTAAAATACTTTTGATAATAAATTCAAGAAGAACTTTAGATTTTGTCCTACATAAGCAATTGTTAAACGCACTTAACTTAAAATATTGAGTAAGCTATCTCATACAATTTAATTGCATTTAGCAGACTTGAGGTGGGGCTCCAGCTCCCATCATGCACCATGTTATTGCAATGGTGTTGCAATTGTTATTGCAATTGAAACAGTCTCTTTGAGTTTAGAGAGCATTTTTTGTAACTGTCACAGTTACTACCACTTCCAGTGCCCAGCGAAAGGCCCTCAGACGGGGTGTCTGTTCAGGGCGGGAAACTCATGCAATCATTGCTGCTGTTCTGCAAGACCCACTCAGCAGAGTATTGGATAACCCTGGGAAAGCATGCCCGGAGGAGCCGCTGCGGAAGCCACATCCTGCCAGTAGGGAGGTAACATGTGGAATATACACGTATGGACTGGCCTTAGGCAGTGCAACATACGGAAGTCCCAGGGGTGGCACCGGCCATTGCAGGTGGGGGACAACATCTGACTGAGATGGCAGAGTGAGCTCTGCCAAGGGAAACACACAGGCTCGCCGTAGGGAGCCGTACCGTGGATGAACACATATGGGACCGCCGTGGGGGTCACAACATATGGAACCCAGCCTAACACAAGTTCCACCAGGCCCGGACTATTATTGCCTTTACTAAAGTGATCATTTTCTAATTCAGCATTCAATAAAATTATTATTATTAATAAAAATAAATCATGAATCTGTTAGTCTTGACCTGACTGGCAAGCCAAACGCGAGCAGCACCCGATGATAGAGAGAAAGCGGCCAGGTCAAAGAAAAAGAAAGCACTCCAAAAAGAAGCTGCAAAACGTTGCAAAATTACTGACCTGTTCAGGGCTTCAAGTGCAGGTCAGTTTAATCTGTAAATACTGTACTTTCTTTCTTTGTTAAATGAGTATTGAACTGCTAGCGAATGTTTGTGGTAGCGCCCCTATTACTATCGTCACTTAAAATACTGTATGCTAAAGAAAATTAATATTATTTAGTGTAAAGTTACATTAGTAATTTAGCAGACAAATATTCACATTTATATGGTAGGTAACTGAGCAGGGAGACAGGAGACAGGAGAGACATCAACAAAAAATAAGGCAATAACATTGGGATTTTTCTAAATAGATACTGTCATAATGTAGTTTATTATTGAATACATGGTAACACTTTACAATAAGGTTTTATTAGTAAATATTAGTTAATGCATTAGTTAATATGAACTAACCATGAACAACACCTCTGTTCACCATTAGTTTATCTTTGTTAATGTTAGTTCATAAAAATACAGCTGTTCATGTTTTGTTCATGTTAGTTCACAGTGCATTAACTAATGTTAACTAGATTTTAATAATGCTTTAAAATTAAAATTGAAAAATTGAAATTAACAAAGATAAATAAATGCTTTATTAGTGCAGTTCACGGGTTTGTGGTGGTTGGGTAGAGAGAGCATTTTATTGTGATGCCCCCCTGAGAATTTGGTGCCCTACGCGCAGCGCGTGATGCATGTAATGGAAGCAGCGGCATTGCCTTCAAGATAAAGCCTTTAATAATTTAGGAAAAAAATAGGGTTGTTCGTGTTTCTACATTTTATTTGGGTACATATATGGCCTGGATGGGTGTAGGATTTCCCGGCCTGAAATTGTGTCGCAGTCTGGCCCTGAGTTCCACCAATGCATACGAGTGTTAGACCTGGCGTCGGACTTTCTGCCACGTCCGACTGCCCGGGGTTGCGGAGGACTCAACAGGGTTCGCCGTTCTGGGGAACTCGTCTGGAGCATATAAGCGAACATATCCGGTCCATGCGGAGGGGAATGGCGCAGCAAGCCAACACAAGAACGGATCCTTCGGTGTTACTGGCTATTTGAAGCGAGCACACAGGAAGATACCAGCTTTACACGGAGGCTATAAAATCTAGCAAACGTGTTAGGTGTCACCCAGCTCTACAGATATCTGTCAGCAAGGCGTCACAAGTCAGTGCCCAGGAAGAAGCCACACCCCTAGAGGAGTGGGCCCTTAACCCGAGTGGGCAGGGCATGCCTTGGGTCTCATATGCCAAGGCGATGGCATCCACTATCCAGTGGGCCAACCTCTGCTTGGAGACAGCCTTTCCCTTCTGCTGGCCTCCGTAACAGATGAAGACCTGCTCTGAGGTCCTGAAGTCCACAGCTTTGTGTTCTGTCCATGTAAGTCCGCAGGGCACAAACGGGACAGAGAAAAGCTAGGGCTGGGTCTGGGCAATGCTTGCAGGCTCACCACCTGGTCCTGGAAGGGAGTGGTTGGAACCTTGGGCACATATTCGGGCCGGGGTCTCAGGATTACATGAGAGTTGCCCGCCCTGAATTCCAGACACGATTTGTTGACCAAAAATGCCTGCAGATCCCTTACCCTCTTGATGGAGGCCAATGCAATCCGGAGTACTGTCTTCCAAGACTACTGACTGCAAAGGCTCAAAGAGCACTCTCTGCAGTGCGGTTAGCACCAGAGTTAAGTCTCAAGAAGGTTTAGAGTGAGGGTGAGGCGGATTTAGTCTCCTCGCCCCTCATGAACCTGACGATCAGATCCTGCTTCCCTAAGGATTTACTATCAACCATGTCATGATTTGCGGCGATAGCAGCAACATAAACTTTGAGGGTGGAGGGAGACAGCGTTCACTCCAACCCATCTTGTAGGAAGGAAAGCACAGAACTGATCGAACATCTTCGGGGGTCTTCTCGCCGAGAAGAACACCATTCGACGAACAGGTTCCACTTCAACGCATAGAGCCGCCTCATAGAGGGGACCACCTGAGGATGGAGTCGCCACTCTCCCGGGAGCACTTGCTGTCGTGAGAACTCGTCAGCTGCACGACTGAGTAGGCCCGGAATGTGAATAGCACGAAGCGACCTCAGATGCTTCTGACTCCATAGGAGGAGATGGCGGGCGAGTTGTGACATGCAACGGGAGCGTAGGCCACCCTGTTTGTTGATGTACACAATGGCAGCAGTGTTGTCCGTACGGACCAGAACATGCTTGCCTAGTGGCGGCCCTTTGAGGTGGCCCAGCGCAAGACGAACTGCTAACAACTCCAGTCCGTTATGCATGGCCCCCCAGCCAGTGGATTAGGCATTCGTGGAGACAACAGCATGCCTGGACACTTGGAGGGTTCCACGCGAGCCCGACCTTTAAACCGGCCCAGGAAAGCATATCCGTCAACTCAGGGTCCGTCTCGGCCGCCGCGACTTTCCCAGAGGGAGGCAGCGCAGCCGAATCTTCATCCTCTGAGGACTGGAACTCCTCCTCTGATGCAGCGATCGACATCTGTTCATCTGCTGGAGCCCCGAAGGTCACCGCTGGACTCCAATGGGAGGGGCCAGCGATTTCCTCCAGAAGCTCTACTGGCTGCAGCGCTTCAGAGGGAATAGGGGCCCGCGGAGGCTGGCTCTGCGGTTTTGCCCTAAACGTGATCCTCTGGCCACCCTGGCTATTCGTCAAAGTAGGTCTATTCTGCTGGGCGGGAATAGCACTAGATCGAGGGAGGCATAGGTAAGGGGACTCCACCCTCCCGGAGGTAGGCGAGTCTCGACCTAAGCGCCGAGAACTATCCACAAAAGCTGCCTCTGTGTGCTGAATGCCCAGGCACGTGAAACAACGATTGTGACCGTCAGCTGGCGACAGGGAACGACCGTATCCAGAAACCCACGGGTGGAATGACATCTTGAAAAATAAGTGTTGTTCTTTTAGAGGAAACTCTTTTAGTGCTGAAGCACCCAGGGAAAACCGCGGCAGAATACAGGGATTAGTGCAGCCTGTATCTGCGCTCACTGTGGAATGCCCTCACCGAAGCAACAGGAAATTTGTGTTTGCTGTGAGAACAGCAGCTTAGTAGTGAGCATGCGGTCGCGATGTTTGTGCTGTACCACCAACACAAGGCATCTCTCTCGTTCTCTCGTTCTCTCTTCTCTCTTCTCTCTTCTCTCTTTCTCTGCTGACAGTGAGTCTGTTTTCTTTATCAACGCCGTTTGGCTCCGAAATGAATGACAAATGTGCGCACCATCCACTTCCGGTTTTATACCCACGGTGCGGGACGGAGCGTGAGATGCAAATCTCGCACGCCAATGGCCATTGGCCCGTTCTCTATATCTCGAAGCTGATAGGGGCTTACAGGAGTGATCCCAGTAAAAGCTGTGACGTCCGACATACGTCGAACGTGACTGACTGAAAGGGAACTAAAGTTTCACAAACTTAATCTTGGAGTTTATTAACTCCAAGTTAACAGGTTAACAGTGTGCACTCAAATTGTAAATTAAGCATGGTTACTGTACATTAAGTAAGGTTACACTTAAAACACGATGGGCGTGTTTGTACTTTCATTTACTTTTGTTTTATAAAAAATATTCAATCAACTATCACAGACTATGCATCATTTGAAAGCTAAAACACTAAAGATTCATGTTCTGAACTTGTTTTTGCAATAAATTCACCAGAGAGGAAGGGGTTAAATAAAATGGTGAAGGACCAGCCATGTAAACATGAAAACTATAAACGCAGTACTTAGCTTTCATCTCCTATTGTTCAGATCAGATCGGACGATTCCAAGAAACACCAGCATACATTTCAATTTAAGGGTCCACTCTTCAAAATGCATCCCATTTTTTCAAAAACAACGAAAAAATAGCAAAAAAAAAATCTCCTTTGTTTGCAAGAGTCTTTTGAGTTAGAGTAATCAATCATGTCCATTTTCAATGAAATATCAATTCTAATCAGTATTCTGACGATCTCCCCTGCAGTTTTAGACACTTCTGCCCAATATGATACTGTTTTAGGCTTCGCTAACTTACATGAGATGCCATTAATGCCATTTGATGACTCTTCATTGTTAGAAGATGCTTGAGGGTCTTAAAATTTATTGAAGATGCTAGAGAATATTTAGATAGATATGTTGATATATATTCTATTTAAATAAAGATCTAATCCCTATCCCTAAAATCTGTCCCCAAATGATAGGTGAATAACTCTGATGTAGAAGCACCTAACCCTGATTGTAAGCCTGTAAACTTGACTGTAAACGTGTCCCTTAAGTCTGATTGGTTGATTGGAATTTTGTTCCAGGATCAACAAAGGTGTTGATCCAGGAACACATTGTACTTGGTGAAATCACGTTAAGGTGATTGGTCAGTTTGAGATGAAAAGCATTTAGCAGTTTAAGAAAAGGTGTCGCATCTTAGCAGTGTATTCATTGTATATGCTGAATAACATAATTCATACAACTAAAATGTCAGTATTTCCATATTTCAACCTTTTTTTCTTTTTTGTAAGCTATGGCAAACATGTAAACACAAGTGTAAGAAACCACAATTCGGTTCTGTTCTTTTCTTGTAGCCTTACAGATTCAGTGTGTGAAAAATAGTGAAATTGAACTTAATAGCCATGTTAAGATAGTTTACTCTTTTTGCTTTGCATACAGTAGTCTGTGATGGTTAATATACTGCAATTTAATGACTTATATACTGAAAAGGTTTTTTGTCTTTGAATGTTACATTCAAATGTTCCATTAATTAGCACATTTGTGGATGATGCACTAAGTGTAAAATCTGATGGATATGGATTGGTTTACCTACAAATGACAGTGATGAGCAGAAAACTAATTCACTTTTTCAGCTCAGATCCATTGTGTGAACCCCACCCTGCAGTGAAGTGTGCTTATATCAGCGTAAGTATATCAATGACAAGGTGGCTAGAGGGGGTAGCGGAGAGGGGTTATTATCAGTGAAGCCTGCTGCTGCTGTTCACGACTAGTTCCAGTAATTACTTCACAAAGGGTGGTTTTTCGCCATCCCACTGTTTTTCCCACACAGAACAGGCACAGAATTCCAAGTGGCCTCAGACTTGCAATCTCCTTGCTTTAACCCGGGCAAATTGCTAAGCTTGGTCATTCTTCAGGCACTGTAATTGCATTTTAGTGCCGTTTTTATTGGTGCCGGCTTGCCCAACCCCCCGGTCTGACAACGGAACACTAGGGATGTCATTGAACACAGGGTAAATAGAGAGTAAATAATTTGTTTATTTGGGCAGTTTAAATTAGGGTTTAATTAAGGATTTATAAAATATTTGGGGGTGGGGTAAATTAATTGACTTTCTGAAATTGTACAATGTCTGCATCACTGCATCATTATTTATAGATAGATTTTAAATAAATAAATATTACCATTTTGTGGTTTGTGACAAAATCTACATGCATTTGTTTTTTTGTTTTGTTTTTTTAAACAAGTCGATAATTAAATCGAACACCTTTTTTTAGAGCTTTGTTCAAATGTGGATGCTGAAGTTCATCTCATTAAAATATTAAAAGAGATCTAATTTTGTTCTTGGCACCATTGAGCTGCTCTTCTTGAGTCCCTGCTCCTAATTCTACGGTTAATAGGTTAATATACATTCCAGAGCTGGACAACCAAGCAAGTGCTGTTTGCACTGAATAGAAATAACAGCAGAAAACTGAAATGGCCACGGGATTAAGGGATCTGAACAGGATAAAAGGATAAAAGATTCTTGGTGTTTTCCATTTTAGCTCGAAAATGGAGAGTCTTAACCAGGATTTTGGACCTCACAATTCATATTTATAGAGCATAGTGTCAGAAAGAGTCTCGGAGTCAAATGCAAGTTCAATATTTATTAGGAGAACAATGAGAAGTCTAGGCAAGGCAAATCACACTCCACATAATTGAGTCCACACGCGGCGTCCCACGACGTAATCCACTCTGGCGGATAACCGGAGAGAAATCCTCACTTTGAATGACTGACGAAATACTCCATGCACTGGACAGAAGACGAGGCAGCGTCTGGTAGAAAGACAGCTCGTCGAACTCAGGATCAGACTGGATCTCGCCTAAAAACGAAGCGTACCAGTCACACTGACAAAGCAGGGTAGAGTTCTCTCAAGGACAAGTTCACAAATACCGCAAGCGTGAGAATTCCGGGCGAAGACAAGCCTCCGGATGCCTGCGACCGAACCCGTGAGGAACTGAAGAGAGACAGAAACCAGGACCTCCAACTGGACAGGACAGAGACTGAGACCAACCAAAAACAATGAGCACGCAACGAGAGACAGGACAAGGTGCTATAAAAAGGGAATTAACTGATGAGACACGACAGGTGAACAATTAGTGAAACGAGTGGGAGGGACCAGTGAACACGTGAGGAACCACCACCAACAGGTAAGAAAATACATACACACACATGATCACCCAGGATTCCTGACAGTATCCCCCCCCCCATGACCGGCACCGGACGGGCATGGAGGAGACTCACCCTGTCGCCGACGGAGATCCTCGATCAGAACAGGGTCCAGTATATCCCGGGCCGGAACCCAGCACCTCTCCTCCGGACCGTAACCCTCCCAGTCCACTAAATACTGAAAACCTCTGCCCCTGCGACGAGAATCTAGTAATCTCCTAACAGTATAGGCAGGAGCACCATCCACTAGACGAGGGGCGGGGGGTTTAGGGGCAGAGACAGGGGGATTGTTCCGGGCAAAAATCACAGGTTTAACCCTGGATACATGAAAAACTGGGTGAACCCGACCAAGAATAGGAGGTAACTTAAGCTTGACCGCTACCGGACTAATGACCTTAGATATACTGTATGGCCCAATGAAACGAGGAGCCAGCTTACGAGAAGGCTCACGGAGAGGCAGATCCTTGGTGGAAAGCCATACCTTTTGTCCACACACATAACGGGGTGGAGGTCGCCGGTGACGGTCAGCCGCAGCTTTGGTTCGTCTGGAGTTCTGTAATAAGAGTGATTTAGCTTTCCTCCAAGTGCGTCTGCACCTGCGCACGAAAGCTAAAGCAGACGGAACCACTGCGTCGGGCTCCTGTGATGGGAAAAGGGGAGGTTGATATCCGACAGATAATTCGAACGGAGACAAATTAGTGGATGCGACGGGAAGAGAATTATGAGAGTACTCGACCCAAGGAAGCTGTTGGCACCAAGAATTCGGATATTTAGACGACAGACAGCGAAGCGTTCGACCGAGATCCTGATTAGCCCGTTCGCATTGCCCATTGGTCTGCGGATGATAACCAGAAGACAGGCTGGCTGTAGCGCCGATCTGTCTACAAAACTCCTGCCAAAAACGAGAGATGAACTGAGGACCCCTATCTGAAACTACATCAGTCGGAATACCGTGTAACCGAAAGACGTGATCAATCAAAACCTGAGCCATCTCCTTGGCAGAAGGAAGTTTCGGTAGGGGAATAAAATGAACCGCTTTAGAAAAACGATCCACCACAGTCAATACGACAGTGTTACCATTCGACGCCGGTAAGCCGGTGACAAAATCAAGGGCTATATGAGACCAGGGGCGGGAGGGGACGGGCAAAGATTTAAGCAGACCAGCGGGAGGTTGATTAGATGCTTTATTACAAGCACAGACTGAACAGGCTAATACGAACTGTCTGACGTCCGAAGTCATAGAAGACCACCAAAAACGTTGACGGATGGCAGCCAACGTTCTCCGAATTCCTGGATGGCCGACAAACTTGGATTCGTGACCCCACCGGATGACATCGGAACGTAAACGCTCAGGAACCCATAGACGACCCGCCGGACACCCCTCCGGAACTTCCCCCTCTCGGCCGGCCTCTCTCACCCGCTGTTCGATTCCCCACACGAGGGCACCGACCACCCTCCCCTCCGGGAGAATGGTTTCGGTCCGCTACCACCCGGAACCCTCGAACAGGCGGGAGAGAGCGTCAGGTTTAGTGTTCTTGGACCCCGGCCGGTACGAGAGGGTGAAGTTAAAACGCTCAAAGAAAAGTGCCCAGCGAGCCTGTCTAGATGTTAATCTTCTGGCTGAACGGATATATTCCAAATTCTTATGATCCGTCCAGACCAGAAAGGGTTCCGAGGTTCCCTCCAACCAGTGACACCACTCACCCAGAGCGAGTCTAACCGCCAGCAGCTCCCGATTACCTATGTCGTAATTTCGCTCCGCTGGGTTTAACCGATGAGAGAAAAAAGCGCACGGATGCACTTTCCCGTCAACAGAGGATCGCTGAGATAAAACGGCGCCTACCCCGACATCAGATGCATCCACCTCCACTATAAATTGTTTAGCCGCATCGGGAATAGAAAGAACAGGCGCAGAGATGAAACGGGACTTTAATTCATCAAAGGCCTCCTGAGCTTCAGTATTCCAACGGAAACACACTTTAGAGGAAGTAAGAGCGGTAAGAGGTTTAGCGATCTGACCAAAGTTTCTGATGAAACGCCGATAAAAGTTGGCGAAACCCAGAAATCGCTGAAGCTCTTTACGAGTGTCGGGCACTGGCCATTCGGCGACCGCTTTAACTTTAGCGGGATCGGGACGAATCTCTCCCTCGGCTATGACGAAACCCAGAAACGAAACCGACTCCTTGTGGAACTCGCACTTCTCCGCCTTAACAAAGAGCTGATTCTCTAACAACCGTTGTAAAACCTGGCGAACATGCTGGGTGTGTATCTGCATTGAGGGAGAAAAGATGAGAATGTCATCCAGATACACGAAGACAAATTTGTTAATCATGTCACCCAGCACTTCATTGACCATGGTTTGGAAGACAGCCGGTGCGTTACAAAGGCCGAACGGAAGAACGCAGTATTCCCAGTGCCCTGATGGTGTATTAAAAGCTGTCTTCCACTCATCGCCCTCTTTGATACGTACCAAGTGATAAGCGTTGCGCAGATCTAACTTGGTAAACACGTGTGCTCCCTGTAATAACTCGAACGCTGATGACATTAAAGGCAAGGGGTACTTATTCTTAACAGTAATGTCATTCAGCCCTCTATAATCAATGCACGGACGAAGAGACCCGTCCTTCTTTTTGACAAAGAAAAATCCAGCGCCAGCTGGAGACGAGGAGCGGCGAATGAGACCGGCATTAAGAGATTCATTAATGTACTTATCCATAGCCTCTCTCTCTGGTTTAGATAGGGAAAATATGCGACCCTTAGGCGGAGAAGTGTCTGAGAGAAGTTTGATCTCGCAATCATACGACCGGTGAGGAGGCAGGGAAGCCGCCCGGGCCCTACTGAACACCCGATACAGATCAGAGTACTCCGCCGGAACTCCCGAGAGATCAACATCCGGAACCTGAAAAGTAGAACACACAACAGGAGAAGAAGCAGGACCGAGACATGAAACATGACACGAAGACTTCCAAGATAACACAACACCGTTCTGCCAATCAACGTGAGGATTATGTTTGGTCAGCCAGTCATGCCCTAAGATGACCGGCGATTGAGATTGTTCTAATAACAAAAATTCGATCTCCTCACGATGATTGCCAGAGACAAACAAACTCACAGGGGGTGTGCGATGGGTGATAACAGCCATCTGCTGTCCCTTTAAAGTCCAGGCGGAGAGAGATGAAGAGAGAGGAATAAAAGGAATAGCCCACGATTCGGCCAACCCGGCATCCAGAAAACTTGCCTCCGCACCAGAATCCAGCAACGCCTGTGACTGAAAAGACTGTTTATAATTAATGGTTACAGGAAGTGTGGTGCAGCCTACGGGAGACTTTACAGATGACACGCCCACCGAAACTCCCGAAGTCATCGGTGGGCAGTACCCTTTTACCGGACACGCAGCGGCGATATGCCCCGCCTTACCGCAATACAAACATAACCCACGGGACAGACGACGATGTCTTTCAGTGGCGGTAAGACGGAGCTTGCCCCGTTGTATAGGCTCCTCCGTCTGGAGAGAAGGTGCGGTGAATTCGTCCGGCTCAGAGATGGCGAGATGACGAAACGACCGGCGGATGTCTCGTTGACGGTGGCGAGTCTCGACTCTCAACGCCAGGTCGATCGCCGTCTCTAGAGATGTTGGAGGATCCCGTGCAGCAATCTCGTCCTGAATGGCAGGATTAAGACCCTCGAGGAATTGAGCCCGTAGTGCAGCGTCATTCCAGCCGCTGGTGACGGATAGCGTCTTAAACGCTATGGCATAATCCGTGACGGAAGAGGTTCGTTGCAGTAGCCTTACCAGCTCGGCGGCTGCCATATCCCCACGAAGCGACCGATCAAATAAATTCAGCATCTCCGTCTCGAGAGCCTCAAATGAAGTCGTGCACGGAGCCTTGAACCCCCATACGGCCATTCCCCACTGTCTCGCCCTTCCGGTGAGAAGTGTCAATACATATGCCACCCTTGACGTTGAAGCAGCAAAAAGCCGTGGCTGAAGAGCGAAAACAAGGGAACACTGCTGCAGGAAGGCCCGGCAGGTGTTGGGGTCGCCG
The DNA here is from genome assembly GCA_023566225.1 of Romanogobio albipinnatus. Lineage (NCBI taxonomy): Eukaryota > Metazoa > Chordata > Actinopteri > Cypriniformes > Gobionidae > Romanogobio > Romanogobio albipinnatus. The sequence continues at coordinate 30,863,302 of CM042244.1, forward strand.
TCGAAACATGGAGGTGTCGCCGCGTGTGGCTCACGGTCTGCAGGTGCATTCTCAACAGGTGCAGAAGGGAAACGCCCTCCGACCGGGGAAACAAGCTGGTCCACCCGGGTACTGAGCTCCGCAAATTGTTCTGAGAGGGTACGGAAATCTCTGGCAGCTACACTCAACAGAGATGAATGCTGTTCAATGACCACTGTCTGTTGATGAAGTGCGGCATACACCGAATCCGAACTCGCTGACTCCATCATTGGCGTGCTCATTTGTCAGAAAGAGTCTCGGAGTCAAATGCAAGTTCAATATTTATTAGGAGAACAATGAGAAGTCTAGGCAAGGCAAATCACACTCCACATAATTGAGTCCACACGCGGCGTCCCACGACGTAATCCACTCTGGCGGATAACCGGAGAGAAATCCTCACTTTGAATGACTGACGAAATACTCCATGCACTGGACAGAAGACGAGGCAGCGTCTGGTAGAAAGACAGCTCGTCGAACTCAGGATCAGACTGGATCTCGCCTAAAAACGAAGCGTACCAGTCACACTGACAAAGCAGGGTAGAGTTCTCTCAAGGACAAGTTCACAAATACCGCAAGCGTGAGAATTCCGGGCGAAGACAAGCCTCCGGATGCCTGCGACCGAACCCGTGAGGAACTGAAGAGAGACAGAAACCAGGACCTCCAACTGGACAGGACAGAGACTGAGACCAACCAAAAACAATGAGCACGCAACGAGAGACAGGACAAGGTGCTATAAAAAGGGAATTAACTGATGAGACACGACAGGTGAACAATTAGTGAAACGAGTGGGAGGGACCAGTGAACACGTGAGGAACCACCACCAACAGGTAAGAAAATACATACACACACATGATCACCCAGGATTCCTGACACATAGTAGTACAATGTAATGACCCAAATTGACGTATTATATATTGAGTCAATGTCCTAAACAGATAAAAAGAATGACAAAATAATCATTTTTGAGTGCTGTGCACAAAGCAAATAAAGTTGGGATGATATAGATTGAATGTAGAAATTAAGTTAGAAAAGTTTGGAATGGCAAGTTATTTGCGGAATGAACAGCTGATATAAAAAATGTATGACTAGTAATTCCCTTCTACTTAATTCTGAGTTTCTAATTATTGGACAAAAACCTAGAATACTGTCTAACACGTAATGGCTGTTCAGTCAAGTCTTCGTCGTCAGTTAGGAACCTGGGTGTACCAATCTTTCATTTGAAAGCCACGTTTCTAGCATCTGTAAAACTGCTGTTACAAGTAGACAGGAGGCAGACACAGATGTTAACAGGTATGAGAGTTTATTTGACCACAGTAGAGCATGGGAAGTGAAGCAGGTGAGTAAACCGGTTGATGGTAGATAGGATGGTGATATGAGAGAGAGAGTTACTGTCTTTTGTCTTGAAGGTGGAATGATGTTGAAGCCTGGAGGTTTCTGGAGACTGGAGATCGCTGGAGACTGGAGATCGTTGGAGACAGAGGGACGGACAGGAACACACCCACACAGCAGACAGGGAACACGGAAGGAAGGAGACACGCTGGAGACAGGTAGTATCGATAGGAGAGTCCTTGAGGTAAGCATAGGTAGACGTATATGCGAACGAGACCGGACGTGGAGTGCTGTGTGGTTGTGAGTCTTGTAGTGCTGGTGATGAGTGTGGTGATGAGGTGCAGGTGATGGTGATCAGTACTCTGGGGAAGGAGTGCGCTGTGATTGGTGGAGGGTGGAACCTGACGTGTCTGTGACAGTACCCCCCCCTCCACGGCCCGCTCCAGAGGGCCGAGAACCCCGACGCCGTGGTGGACGTCCTCTACCCCGCGGAGCTGGCTTCTCAGGATGACTGTCGTGAAATGTCTGGAGTAACATGGGATCTAAAATGTCGTTCCTTGGGACCCAGGAGCGTTCCTCGGGACCATATCCTTCCCAATCCACAAGATATTCCAGCTGACCACCACGACGTCGGGAGTTCAAGATCTCATTGACCTTGTAGGCCATACCGTCCTCCAGGATGATTGGAAGGGGGGGTTCGGCGGGAACTACGTCAGGTCCTGTGGGGGAAACAGAGGGATGGTGAGCTTTGAGTAGTGAAACATGGAAAGTAGGATGTATACGGTACCCTTGTGGCAGACGGAGTTGATATGTGACCGGGTTGACCTGCTTGGTGATGGGGAATGGGCCAATGAACCTGGGACTCAGCTTTTTGCAAGGCAGACGCATTCTGATGTCTCGGGTAGAAAGCCACACCAGTTGACCAGGCTGGAAGACGGGGGTGTCAGAACGCCGAAGATCCGCGACCATCCTGCGTCTGCGCAGGGCCCGTTGCAGCTGATGGTGAGCTGAGTCCCAGACCCTCTCGCTCTCTCGGAACCAGTAGTCCACAGCAGGAACGTCGGAGGGTTCCCCATCCCAGGGGAACAGTGGAGGTTGGAAACCGAGTACGCATTGGAATGGGGTGAGTCCTGTGGTCGACTGCTTCAGGGAGTTTTGGGCGTACTCGGCCCAACCTAGGAACTGGTTCCAAGAGTCCTGGTGGTCATGACAGAAGGTACGTAGGAAGCGACCAATTTCCTGAACCTTCCTTTCCGTCTGCCCGTTTGACTGTCGATGATATCCCGACGTCAGGCTAACGGCCACACCTAGGAGTGAGAAGAATGATCTCCATACTCGTGAAATGAACTGGGGTCCCCGATCGGATACTATGTCCTCAGGTACTCCGAAGTATCTAAAAACTTGATTGAAGAGTGTTTCGGCTGTTTCCATGGCAGTAGGCAGACCTGGGAGTGGGATCAGACGACATGATTTGGAGAAGCGATCTACTACCACTAGGATGGTGGTATTACCGTCTGAGACCGGCAGGTCAGTGATGAAATCTACTCCTAGGTGTGACCATGGGCGTTCTGGAACGGGCAGAGGAAGGAGCTTACCAGCTGGAAGATGACGTGGAGATTTGGAAATGGCACACTCCCTACACGTACCTTCTGACATCCTTTGCCATCCCTGGCCACCAGAAGCGTTCTTTTAGCAACGAGAGGGTTTCATTGACCCCCGGGTGACCAGTACAGAGTGATGTGTGAGCCGAGTGAATGGTGGGAGTGCGTCGTGTCCGAGTGAGGTATAGCAAGCCAGGTGGACAACCCGGCGGAGGGTTCGTGGAGGCATTGGAGGAGGGCATGGTTTCTTCGGACCAGGTAATAGGACTTACTATGAGGGAGCTTGGAATAATGGGTTCTGGTTCTTCGATCTGTTCGTCAGGGGCATGAAGACGGGAGAGAGCATCAGCCTTAAGATTCTTGGTACCAGGACGGTAGGAGATGGTATAATTGAAACGGGAGAAGAACATGGCCCACCGGGCTTGTCTGGGGTTTAATCTCTTGGCTGATCGAAGATATTCAAGGTTTTTATGATCTGTTAGCACCAGGAACGCATGTTTGGCTCCCTCCAACCAATGTCTCCACTCTTCTAAGGCAAGCTTGACTGCGAGAAGTTCCCTGTCACCGATGGAGTAGTTGACCTCCGCCGGGCTGAGCTTGCGGGAGAAGAAGGCGCATGGATGGAGTCTGCTTGGCGTCCCCTGCTGCTGCGACAACACCACTCCCACTCCGGTGGTGGAGGCGTCCACCTCCACGATGAAGGGCTTTTCCGGGTCTGGATGGACTAGGAGGGGAGCGGTGGTGAAGGCTTTCTTGAGGTGGCAGAAGGCATTGGTAGCTGCCGGGGTCCAGGACAGAGACTTGGGCTTGTTGCGTAACATACTGGTGAGTGGATGAGTGATGGAGCTGTAACCTTTGATGAATCGTCGATAGAAGTTGGAGAAACCTAGGAAGCGCTGGAGTTCTTTGATAGTGGTGGGTTCTGGCCAGGTGGTGATGGATTCCACCTTCCTCTCGTCCATCCGGATGCCACTGTGATCAATGTGGTATCCAAGGAAAGAAACTGAAGTTTGATGGAAAGAACACTTTTCGGCCTTGAGGAATAGATGGAACTGACGTAGACGGTTTAGGACCTCAGCAATGTGTTGGCGATGTTCGGCCTGGCTCCGGGAGTAGATGAGGATGTCGTCGATGTAGACTAGGACGAATCGATGGAGAAACTCCCGGAGCACCTCATGGATGAAATCCTGGAATACGGAGGGGGCGTTTACCAATCCATACGGCATGACGAGGTATTCATAGTGTCCAGTAGGGGTAATAAAGGCAGTCTTCCACTCGTCCCCCTCACGTATCCGGATGAGGTTGTACGCACTGCGGAGGTCCAACTTGGTGAACACAGTGGCACCACGGAGATGTTCGAGGGCTGCTGGGACGAGAGGAAGGGGGTACCGGAACTTAACTGTTATCTTGTTGAGGGAACGATAATCGATGCATGGCCGCAAGCCTCCGTCCTTCTTTGCCACGAAGAAGAAGCTGGACGCAGCAGGGGAAGTAGACGGCCTGATGTAACCTTGGACGAGGGCTTCCTGTATGTATTCCTCCATGGCCTTCCCTTCCGGGATGGATAGTGGGTATATCTTACCCCTTGGTACTGGTTCACCCGGAAGCAGGTCGATGGCACAGTCCCATGGCCGGTGTGGAGGCAGCTTGGGGGCAGAAGACATCGCTGAAGGGGGCGTAACACTCGGGAACATCGACGGAGCGTTGTTCAACTGGACTTTCGATGGATGTGGCACAGAGAGTCAAATCAGGCAGAGATGAGGATGGAAGAGGAAGTTCCGTCAGACATTGTGAGAAGCAAGTGTCGCCCCACTTCAGGATTTCGCCCGTTTTCCAGGAGATGGTAGGATTGTGCTGCTCCAACCAGGGGCGCCCCAGAACCACGTCAGCGGTCGAATCCTCCAGAACCAGCATGTGAGCCTCTTCCCGATGTAGAAGCCCGACCTGAAGAGTGACTGGTCCAGCCACGATACGGACGTGTTTGCGACTGAGGGGTCTTCCGGTTATTGAGCTGATCCTGTAGGTGGTCGGAGACGGAGTGGTCTTGAGGCGTAACTGGCGGCAGATGGCCCCGGAGAGGAAGTTGCCGGCTGACCCCGAGTCGAGGAGCGCGACCACTGAAAGGGAGACATTAGCGGCAGTAAGGATGACGACAGTGTTGAGTGGTTTCATTTTATGATCAGCAGGAATAATGGCACTCACCATGGGTCGCGGAGGTCGTGTGGGGCATGCAGCTATGACATACCCGGGCTCACCACAATACAAACAGAGACGTAGGGTCAGCCGACGGCGGCGTTCTTCAAGGGCTAGTTGGGAGTTCTCTAACTCCATGGGTTCGTGGGCTGGTTCTGGGGTGCTGACGGGTTCGGATCGGCGGAAGGGCACGTTGAAGGGATACTGGTCCTGGTGCTCTTGGATGCACGCCTGCATGCGAGTAGCACAGCGAATGGAATGCTGGATGAACTTCTCAAGGCCGATGGAGTCCCCGCATGCAGCGAGATGCAGCCGTACCCGAGGTTCCAATCCTTGCCGAAATGTAGTTATCAGCACCTGTTCATTCCAGCCGCTGATTGCTGCAAGTGTTCTGAATTGCAAAGCATAATCGTAAATAGACATGGATCCCTGTTTGAAATTATAAAGTTTCTCACCAGCTGACGAATCTGTGATTGGCTTCCCAAACACCTCCCGGAAGTGGGAAATGAACGCTGAGTATGACTGCGTTACCGCACCTTGTTGTGACCAGATGGAATCGGCCCACATTAATGCTTTGCCGCTGAGCTGCGAAATAATGAAGGCGATCTTTGAGGTGTCGCTCGGGTATAGGTGCGGCTGCATCTCCAGGACCAGTGTGCATTGCAGCAGGAAGCCGCTGCAATTCTCCGCCGATCCTGAGTAGGGCGCCGGTTTGGCCATGGGACTAGCATACGGAGGTAGTGAAGGAGGGTTGTTGACAGAGTGGTTGGTGTTCGCTGGTGCAGGTGAATGAACAGTAACTGGAGTGGGTGGTGGAGGAAATGTGCGCCGAAGCGCATCTACCAATTCCTGGAAGGGATCCGGTTGGCTCATACTGGGTCTCGGTTATGGTCCGGTCTTCTGTTACAAGTAGACAGGAGGCAGACACAGATGTTAACAGGTATGAGAGTTTATTTGACCACAGTAGAGCATGGGAAGTGAAGCAGGTGAGTAAACCGGTTGATGGTAGATAGGATGGTGATATGAGAGAGAGAGTTACTGTCTTTTGTCTTGAAGGTGGAATGATGTTGAAGCCTGGAGGTTTCTGGAGACTGGAGATCGCTGGAGACTGGAGATCGTTGGAGACAGAGGGACGGACAGGAACACACCCACACAGCAGACAGGGAACACGGAAGGAAGGAGACACGCTGGAGACAGGTAGTATCGATAGGAGAGTCCTTGAGGTAAGCATAGGTAGACGTATATGCGAACGAGACCGGACGTGGAGTGCTGTGTGGTTGTGAGTCTTGTAGTGCTGGTGATGAGTGTGGTGATGAGGTGCAGGTGATGGTGATCAGTACTCTGGGGAAGGAGTGCGCTGTGATTGGTGGAGGGTGGAACCTGACGTGTCTGTGACAACTGCATTCTTCCATCTTAAAAATATATCTAAATTATGACATATATACTCTCAATGCAAAATGTTGAACAATTAGTTAATTAGTCATGACCTCAAAGCTAGATCAAATCAAATCAAATCAAATCAAATCACTTTATTTGTCACTCTACCATATGCACAAGTGCAACAGTAGGTGAAATTCTTAGGTGCAGTTCCGAGCAACATAGTAGTCATGACATGACATGTACAACATTTAAGCAACAACAGATTACACATCTGATGCGCACACAATTACTCACAGCACAGTATACACTACAATAAACAATAAATAATTTACACAATGTGAGTGTAGTTCTCACAGCTTTAAACAATATACACATACTTACAATATACATATACTTTAAACAATATACACTAAACATACACTAAACAATATACATTACGCTATAATAATAATAATAATAATAATATACAATGTATAGTATAAAATATTATTCACAGATTGAAAAATTGAAATCCAAAGTGCAATAGATGCTGTATGATAAATAAATGTGTATATAATGTGTGTGTATCTACAGTGGGTTGTGCTGGGTGATATTCTGTCCAGTGTGTGTTATGATACTGATGGATCAGGAGTTAAGTAGTCTGATTGCTTGTGGGAAGAAGCTGTTCTGAAGTCGGCTGGTGCGTGTTCTGATGCTACGGTACCGCCTGCCTGATGGCAGCAGTGAGAGCAGCCCATGGTTCGGGTGGCTAGAGTCTCTGATGATCCTCTGAGCTCTCTTCACACACCGCCTGGCGTAAATGTCCTGGAGGGAGGGAAGCTCACCTCCGATGATGCAGCTGGCCATGCGCACTACCCTTTGCAGGGCCTTGCGGTTGCGGGCGGTACTGTTGCCGTACCAGGTGGTGATGCAGCCAGTCAGCAGGCTCTCTATGGTGCAGGTGTAGAAGCGTGTGAGGATGTGGCGGTTCATTCCAAACCTCCTCAGCCGTCGCAGGAAGAAAAGGCGCTGATGAGCCTTCTTCACAACGGCCTCGGTGTGGACGGACCATGAGAGTTCCTCTGTGATGTGGACACCGAGGAACTTGAAGCTGCTGACTCTCTCCACCGGTGCTCCATCGATGGTGATGGGGCGGTGTTCTCTCTCATTCCTCCTGAAGTCGACCACCAGCTCCTTGGTCTTGCTGACGTTGAGGGAGAGGTTGTGCTCCTGACACCACCGTGTCAGAGTGTGCACCTCCTCTCTGTAGGCAGTTTCATCATTGTCAGTGATTAGACCTACCACCGTCGTATCGTCAGCAAACTTGATGATGGTGTTGGAGCTGTGGGTTGCCACACATACCCCTTTTCCACCAAAGCAGAGCCAGAGCTAGATTGGAGCCAGAGCCTAGTTCCAAATCGGTTCTTTGTGTTTCCACACCCAAAGCTCCAGCTCCGAGCCAGGAAAAGTGGTTCTTAAGTAGCACCAAAACATAGCTGGGCTAGAACAGGGCTAGAAGTAAGAACCGATTACGTCAGGCGCTGGGGGCGGGGTCAACAAGACGAACACAGACTTGAGATCCGCCATTGTTGAAATAGCAGCTAATGGAGCTAACAGCTGCTGCTCATTTGTAATCTCCGTCTATGCTAATTACGGCGAACTGCACGAATGCGTTGGATTTGCTGTGTTTTCGTTGTGTTTTAATGCCGATGTAGGATCGTAAAGCCACGTTAATCAATAGTTGTTGATGGAAGGCTTGTTGGCAGCGGTGCTGTGCAGAGACCGATCTCCGTATGATAACGAGTCCAGCGAGAGCATATGACTCCTTATGCTTTTGATTCACTCATGCGTTTTTTTAAATATTATACGTGGATCGGTCTGCGCAGCGCCGATGCATCTCAAACAAGCCTGGTGTGTGTGTGTTTCCCGCTAGCGTTGCTGAGAAAGATGAGACGTATACAGTGACGTAAGACCTGGCTCTGTTGTGGCTCTACTAGCCTGTGGAAACGCAAACGGTTCTTAGCAGGCTCCTCAGTTGAACCAACTATGAACTGGGACTAGCTCTGGCTCCGATCTAGCTCTAGCACTGCCTTGGTGGAAAAGGGGTAACAGTCATGTGTGTACAGGGAGTACAGGAGTGGGCTGAGAACGCAGCCCTGAGGGGCTCCAGTGTTGAGAGTCAGTGATGAGGAGATGTTACTGCCCATTCTGACCACCTGGCGTCTGTTTGACAGGAAGTCCAGGATCCAGCTGCATAACAGGCTGTTTAAGCCTAGAGCCCGGAGTTTAATGTCAAGTATGGAGGGCACAATGGTGTTGAATGCTGAGCTGTAGTCCACAAACAGCATTCTCACATATGTGTTCCTCTTTTCCAGGTGGGAGAGAGCAGTGTGAATAGTGGATGAAATGGCATCATCAGTGGAGCGGTTTGTGCGGTATGCAAACTGCAGTGGGTCCAGTGAGGGGGGGAGAACAGAGCAGATGTGGTTTCTGACTAGTCTCTCAAAGCATTTTCTGATGATGGGGGTCAGAGCAACAGGACGCCAGTCGTTTAAGCAGGTGGTTTTTGACTGCTTAGGTACAGGAACAATAGTGGACGTTTTAAAGCATGTGGGGACCACGGACAGGGAGAGGGACAGGTTAAAAATGTCCGTGAAAACTCCAGCCAGTTGGTGCGCGCACGCTCTGATCACACGGCCGGGAATGCCGTCTGGACCCGCGGCTTTACGGACGTTCACCCGCCGGAAGGATCGGGTTACATCCGCTAAAGATACGGAGAGTGCACTAACCTCTGTATCTTCAGCCGCGAGCTCTCTCTCCGCGAGGGCGGTGTTAGTTCCCTCAAAGCGAGCATAGAAGGTGTTGAGCTCGTCCGGGAGAGAGGCAGCGGTGTTCACGGTGGAGTTTGTGTTCCCTTTATAGTCCGTGATGGTGTTAATTCCCCTCCACATGCTTCTGGAGTCGGTGGTGTTGAACTGTCCTTCAATCTTGTCCCTGTACTGGCATTTTGCTGCTCTGATGGTTTTCCGGAGGGCATAACTTGCTTGTTTATGCTCCTCCGCATTACCGGAGTTAAAAGTGAAGGTCCGCGCATTGAGTGCCGCGCGAACATCCCCATTTAGCCACGGCTTCTGGTTAGGGTACAGCCGAATTGTTTTGGTCGGAACAACGTCTTCTACGCACTTACTGATGAAACACGTTACGCTATCAGCGTAAACCTCGATGTCGTCATCAGAGGCCGACCGGAACATCTCCCAGTCCGCGTGATCAAAACAGTCCTGTAGCATAGAATCTGATTGGTCCGACCAGCACTGGATGGTTCTGAGGGCGGGTGCTTCCTGTTTGAGTCTTTGCCTATATGCGGGCAAAAGGAGGATGGAAGCGTGATCCGATTTGCCAAATGGTGGGCGCGGGAGGGACTTGTAACAATCCTTGAAGGGGGAGTAACAGTGATCCAAAACACGGTTCCCTCGCGTGTTGAAGCTAACATGTTGGTGGTATTTAGGTGCGATGCGCTTGAAGTTGGCTTTGTTAAAGTCCCCGGTCACAATAAACGCAGCCTCAGGATGCGCGGTTTCCTGCTCACTCACTGTCCTATACAGTTCCTTTAGTGCCCGGTCTGTGTCGGCTTGTGGGGGAATATACACAGCTGTGATGATGACCGCGGTGAATTCCCTCGGTAGCCAGAATGGTCGGCACAGAAGCATGAGAAATTCCAGATCAGGAGAACAGAAAGACTTGATAGAATGTACGTTCCTCTGATCACACCAGGGTCGGTTGATAATAAAACACACACCCCCGCCTTTGCTTTTCCCGGAGAGATCTTTTTCTCTGTCCATTCGGTGCACGGAGAACCCCGCGGTTTCGATGGCCGAATCTGGAATCTCAGCGGACATCCAAGTTTCTGTAAGGCAGATACTGCAGCAGTCCCTCGTGTCTCGCTGGAAAGAGATCCGCGCTCTCAGCTCGCAGAGTTTATTGTCCAGAGACTGAACATTAGCCAGTAAAATACTGGGGAGCGGGGGTCGGTTTGCGCGGCGTCTTACTCTGATGAGTACGCCGGCTCTCTTCCCTCTTCTCCGGCCGCGTTTGCGCGGTCGGGCCGTCCAGACAAAGGGATCCGCTGCTGTGTTTGTAAACGGCGGTTCGTCACTGAAGAATTTAAAGTCCGGTTTTCGGTGTGCGATTGCCGAACCAATGTCCAAAAGTGTCTGTCTGTCGTACGTAGTAAGGCAGACAACATCCAAGACAAAAAACACAAAAACTATAAACAGAACAAACAAAAAACTACAATGTTTCAGCAGAGCTCGCGACGTAGCGGCCATCCTCTGCGCCATCTTGACTCACTAGGTAAACCTAGTGAGTCAAGAGTAGATTATTATAATGTTCTACTGGGTGCTTGCCCTGCACGCTTAATAAACAAACTCCAACTGGTCCAAAACACAGCAGCTAGAGTTCTCACTAGAACCAGGAAGTATGACCATATTAGCCCATTCTGTCAACACTGCATCGGCTCCCTATTAAACATTGTAAAGATTTTAAGTCAAGTCAAGTCAACTTTATTTATATAGCGTTTGCAACAACAAACAATTCAGATTGTTTCAAAGCAGCTTTACAGTGTCAAACAGGTAAATAATGCAACAGAATTTTATTCAGCCGTATAACCATTCCGGAGAAAACGGTGATGTCATCAGTTCATTTTAATTATCATACAGTGACAGTGTGGGCTTTAGATCAGTAATTAGATCAGTAATTTAGTTTATATGGTTAATTTAGTTTAATACCGTATTTCCTCAAATAAAAGCCGGGGCCTTTATTTACCTGAACTGCAGAAGGTCACCGGCTTTTATTTGAAGCAGGCTTTTATTAGGGGCAGGCCTGTATTTCGAATTCCATCTATTTGAAAAAATAATTGTTTTAAATAAACCCGTTTTAAATGAAAAGCGATAGCGCTCCAGAGGACAGATATCATCAGGGGCGCGGGAAGTGGGGTGGTTTCAAAGGATTGCAAATGTAATGCAATTTTTTGTTCATTTTATTCATTTTTAGAATTACTCATTTATTTGTAATAAACATTTTAAGTGGCCCATTAAAAAGTATTATTTAAAAGTTTAATTGTGTTTTTAAAACATACATGAGGTCATATTGTGACTGTTGTGGTGTGTGCGTTGAAAGAGCGGTAATATTTCCTCCAGAGTGAGAGCATCTTTCTGGAGATCCGCTCATTTCTGAAGCTCATTCCGCTCAGCACCGCGCGCTCAACCCAGAACTCCCTTTGTGCCCTGCTGGATCAAATATAGGCCTATCTGAAATAAATAGTAATGGCTGCCCCTGACTAAAGTTTTGTTTCTTTTCTAGTAGTTCATTTAAGCCTTTGATCGCGCTGAGCCTCCGCCTCATGTCATTGTCTGTTATAGCTATTTGCTTGTTATTTATTAAATCCGGGCAATTTGGTTGATAAAACATAGATTAAAATTAAGATACAATTTATACAAAATGAAATTCATTTTAAAGAAAGTTTTTTTTGTGATATATTTGTTGTTCTTTCGTGTTTTATAGACTCAACCCAACTAATGTGCTTTCTATATTCCACGTGAGGGGAAAAGCTTCCTTCCACTTAAGAAGAGTTGTGTTCCTTTAAGCACTTTTTATTTTAATATATATCTCTTTACATAAATATTATTTTCTACTTAAAAAAACAAACTAATTTCGTTATTTTTCTAACACAACTAATGCGCGCACTTTTCTCAATCCGTTATGGAGCTATTCCATTTTTATTTTGCATATTGTTTTTTAAATGTTTGTTCGAGTATTTCAAATGACCACTTTACAATATTTCAATAACATAATTTATTTTGAAGCCTATGCTGTTTTCTTGTACAAAATAAAATAGTTTAAGTTAAATGCAGAGTAAGGTGTGTAAAAAGACGAGAGGCTTAGAGATTGTCAAGATCATTTGTGTAGCTTTCACAGACTAACACACGTCACATCTCTCATAGACTACAGTATTTAAAATAGCAGATATGCATCAGTTATATTCTCTATTTAATCTACAGAGCAATCCCTGCGAAGTGTTTAGGTTAACTATAAAAGAGACCAGGATTGTCGCACTCGAAGACTCCCAGCGGGGGGCGATGGCCACGATGGTTTCGCTCCTTCTGCATAACCCTACTGTAGCCTACATTACGCTGAACTTGAATGCACATGAAATGAAAGGAAATATTTTTTCCCCGGCCTTAATTTGAGACCGGCCTTTATTTGTTCATGCTGGCCACGCCCCCGGCCACTATCAGAGGCCCGGCGTTTAATTGAATACAGGCTTTTATTTGAGGAAATACGGTAATTTAGAAAAATTTAGTGTCCCCAACTGAGCAAGCCAAGCCAGAGGCAACAGTGGCAAGGAAACCAAAACTCCATCAGGTGACCTAATGTAGAAAAATAAACCTTGGGAGAAACCAGGCTCAGTCGGGGTGCCAGTTCTCCTCTGGCCAATTAACAAGCAGCGTATGATTATTATTCTGGCAACTTTACAGGTCAGAGGTCATAATAGATCAGAATATTCGAAAGCCGGAGACGGGTTTATTGAGGATGATGTGTTGATTAAATAATTATTAAAGTGCAATATTCGAAGGATCGGAGGCAACACGCCGGAGACGGGTTTAATGAGGATGACATATCGATTTAACAATTATTAAATTGTAATATTCGAACAATCAGAGTCATCGCGCCGGTGACGAGTTCATTGAGGATGGCGTGTTGACGAGGCAATTTCAGGGGGAGTCTAATTGACACGGTCTCTTCAGACACTTTAGGGTCATGCGTTGGTCATGTCTGGGCGCAGGTCCACCATCTGATCTGGATATGGCCCGGATCCGGCTGACTGCAGTAAACCTCAGGATAAACAGAGAGACTAACATTAGCGTAGATGCCATTCTTCTGATGATGTAACGAGTACATCAGGTGTTATGGGAAGTGTTCCCGGTTCCGGGTAACCTAGTTAATGCAGCCTAACAATCATTTAATTGAAAAAGTGTTTTATGTGTATGCCATAGTAAAGAGATGTGTTTTTTATTTAAACTGACAGAGTGTGTCTGCTTCCTGTACAATGTTAGGAAGACTGTTCCAGAGTTTAGGTGCTAAATAGGAAAAGGATCGACCGCCTGCAGTTGATTTCAATATTCTCGGTATTATCAACTAGCCAGAATTTTGAGACCGCAGTAGACGTGATGAAGTATAATGTGTTAAGAGCCCGCTCAAGTACTGGGGAGCTAAACCATTTAGTGCTTTGTAAGTAATAAGCAATATTTTAAAATGTATACAATGTTTAATAGGCAGCCAGTGCAGTGTTGAATGAATGAAGCTTATGCACAAGTTCTGGCAGGAAGATTCAATGTTACATCACTTATCACATTCAGACCTATCCAATCAAGTCATAATTCTCAGAGTATAAAAGACGCCAGCATTACAGTTGACGATCCGGACGTTCCGTAGCGGTCGATTTTAAAATGAATAATGTGCAAAACAGTGGCGTTCAAAGTCCATGTCAGCCTATCATTCTGTTCATTGGGCTGTCGCGGCAACAGACACGCATTTAGATCCAGAACAATCACTTTCAATGGAGGACTATCTGGGCATGTTATCAAAGACACGGCTGTGATCTTCATCGCCATTCTGGCGTCATCACTTCATCAGCATTCATCACAGTGATATGTATATGATTATGCATTTCCAATATCGATTGGGTGTAGTATTTTACTCTTTCTCAAATTGTCGCAAGCATGCATGCACGAGACGCGCACCTGCTTGTGCAACGTTGCTCGTTATCGCTTGCTCGTGTTGTTGTCACGGTTCATGAATTCATCATCTCACTCTGGTGCGTGTGTATGTGTGTTTGTTTGGGGCGGAGCCGCTGGTTGGCTGACGATCATTACACCTGTCGCAGCTGATCAGCGCTCCAGCTGCAGATCATCAGCGCACCCTGTAGATCAGAAATTTGTTATTTTAATATTATTTATATTCATAATTGAATTTATAATGTATTTGTGAAGTTTAAGTGCATGAGAAGATATACTGCATGTGCTGAAGTTGCATGACATTACTGTCATATGGGAGAGGGAGAGGGACACAGGGAGATAATTTTGGTCATACAAGAATGTGTGTACATGAAGGACTGTATGAAGGACCTTAATGTATATGTAGCACCTGTTTCCAATGATGTAAGAGTAGCTTATAATATCAACTGATGTAAGCATGAAGTATACATTCTATTTTAAACAAACCAACATGTTTCTTTACCTTGTAAGGAATTGCAAATCCTCTAGTCAGTGGTATATAATGCTTACTGTTAATGCACCACCCCAGAGAAACATATACCGCTGACACGAAGACAACAAGTTTCTCTCCTATGTCTAATACATATGACAATAAAGAGTTTTTTGACAAGGCAACTGGTATCCGGTCCTGTGATTCAATCATAACGGGGACAAAGCTGAATTTTCAGATCAACACTTGGCGTCACGAACAGGATCTGCATTTCAGACATTTGTCTCAATCAATTCATCAGGTAAGACATTTTCTTTTTATTAAAGATTCTAAGTCTGCCTGATGATATATATATATTGTTGAGACAGTGACTGAAACTGCTAAAAAGAACTGTGTTATTTTGAAATACCAGTTGTGTTGCCAATAAATGTGTCAGACATAGTTACATTTTAAGTAATTTAATTTGATGTGATTGAGTTATTCTGATCGGTGGATCTCCAAAATATTGAATGAAGCTGGGATAAAAGTGGATCTTTGGTAAAGAAGACCATTTAGTCAAATTTTCAGGATAAGCCATAAGACGATTTAGCATGGAATAAAGCGGTTTAAAGTGGCGAATCTGGATTCAAAAAGGCGAATCCTGTAAATAAGAATTCTAAAACGTTTAAAACACGCTGGAGTAGCTAAAATTGCGGGCATTCTGATTTTGACAGTGAAGCTGTTCAGTATTTGGGGAGTAGACTGATCTGAATTCAACTGTAAACTTTTAAGAATTATAAAAATATTTAGGATTTAACTTTTGTTTTCTTTCTCTTCTTTCCTTGTTTCCGAGTTGTCAGCTAGGGAAAGAGAGAGAGAGGGAGAGAGGGCAGGGCAGGACCCTTCCCTTCAGCAGTCACACACACACATAGACACATACTCATACACACACACACATATAGACACATACTCATACAAGCACACACAAAGCTATACATAGCCCTGCTGCTGAGAAGCACAGAGACACAGACCATCTGCAAAATGGCAGAGAATGTATATAATAGCAGAACAATATCTGCTTGGTACTTAGAAAAGAAGAACAAAAAACAAGCCAAGTTTTTGAAGAAAGGACTGGATGTTGATGCCTCTTTGGATGAACAGTTTAGATGGTTCATGATCCAAAAAGACTCTGTTAAACTGAAAGCCTTTCCGATCCTGGCAGCCCACTGGATTGTGAAACAAGGTGGAATTTGTTGCAGTGTGGATGGAAGTCCAGTTCCACTTGTTGAAGCAATGAAGCCACAGATTGAAGCATATAACAAGTTGAATAAAATCATGTCTATTACATGTTCAGAAAAAGATACAACAATCATTGATGATTCATTTGATCCAGATTGGACAAATATAATAGCCGAGGCTGAAAGTAAATTTTTGCAAGCACCAGTAAATTCAGCAAAGACTGTAATGCCTCCTCCATACAACCCAATTTATCCAACTTTACCTGAACAATGTAAAAGTTCTTGTAAGTCAAATGGAGGGCCAGTTGACAAAATATTTATTGCATCTGCACAGGCCGCTCCAGTAATAACCAGATCCAAATCAACCCAGCCAAACAGAGACATGCTGCGAGGTATACCAGCACCTGCCTCTGATTGGGGCGATGAGACAAGAGAGGACGACATGATAACAATTGATAAGGTTGGTCCTGAATTCTCTTCACCTGTTATTAAAAGGGAAGAAATACAATCTGAAATGATGACGGAGGAAAGACCATTCACACCAGGAGAACGTCAAGCCATTCTCACAGCCTTGCCTCCTCTGAAGAGACAAGACCCAAACACAGAGTTTTGGCGAGAATTAGATTCCTTGGTTGAAGCACATCAAATGTCACTAAGAGACATACACACCATTGTAAAAGCTAAAATCCCAAGAGACAGATGGGAACGCTTGCCAGCGTCAATAACAACAGCCCAATGGATAGACTTGTGGGTTGATGGCCAGGGACGACCCCTTGGTCTTTGGCAAGCCTTAGATGTGTTCCGAAAAGAAATCCAAGAGATCCTGGGCAGTGGTAAGATTCCTTTCACATCAGTAACATTGATTAAGCAAAAAGATGATGAATCTCCAGATGAATATGCCTTGCGTAAATGGAATGCTTATGAAAGATGGGCTCGCTGTGCTAAAAAAGAACCAGACAGAGATGATGTACAGTTTACTGACACACTTGTGGATGGTTTTAGCACAAAATACCAACAAGCCTTATTACTTGGAGTCAATCCAGGAGAAACGTTTGACCAAATTATGCAATGGGCTGGTCGTCTAGAGATGGCTATTAGATCAAACAAGGATGAAGGAGATAAGCCAAACCGAAGAGGAGTGGCGTCAGTTCAATATTCAAAGTTCACAGTTTGCAGCAATTGTCGAAAGCCTGGCCACTTCAGAAGAGACTGTTGGGCTAAAGGAGGAGGAGCAGAAGGAAAAGGTCCGTCATTTAAACAGGCCAGTGTGAACAACAAGGATGAAACCCCTCAAGGAAAGATGTGGACTGAAGAGCAAGTTCGTCAACTTATTGAGGGAATTATGCGTCCGCAATAGGAATCAGCGGCCCCCCCTGTATGAGTAAGAGAAGTGACAATTGACTTTTCATTCCAGCACTAATAGGGGGCCACCCATGTGACTGCCTCTTAGACACAGGGGCTTCGATTTCTATAACTGACCTGAAATTACCTACGACACATTCAGCAGCAGTGGGATGAAAAACACACCACTACTGACATTCCACACATTCCCGAGTTAGGCAGTTTTGTTATGGTCAAACGAATTGCTAGGAAAGGTTTAGAGCATAGATGGGAAGGACCATATGAGATACTCTTAACTACAGATACGAGTGTTTGCCTTAAAGGGAAGGGTGTAGGGACAGATAGATGGTATCATTGGTCACAAGTTAAACCTTGTTTAGTGAATGAACAAAATGATAGCGATAGCTTATGGCCTGAAAATGAGCAATGTTCATCAGTTACCTTTAAAGACTGGGTAACAAGGAGTGGTGTTAATGATTTCTCTGCTTCCATTTCAGGAATCAATTCCATTGACATTGATTAGAGATGGTTGCAAGTTATTCTCGATTCACAACGACAATGGTATGCTTGTTTTTAATTTTATTTGGTATTTACCAAGGAAGCGAAGCTTTATGGACTCCTCGAGTTCAAGGAATCACTCGGAATGCAACTCTGAAATCTGGTCAACATTTTACTCTACCCTTTATTTCCAAATGGGGATTATGGGATTGGGTGCCAAGTAATGACAAAGACCTGGCTAAATATCGAGAAGGCATCTATGGTGGATGTAACTATCACCATGAATGTTACACAAGTAGAGTAATCTGGCCAGTGAAAGATGGGGGATATTCTAGTAGTGGTCAAAGACGAGAAATTTGTTCAAGAGAACAATGCGAAATTGTGGGATTGGACCTCATAACTTCTACTAATGTGGAAATTAACCTTATTTTGAATCGTACTCACATGCTTACAATATGGGACTCATTGGCCCTAGGGTGTATTTATCCTATAGTGTTGCCATGTGAGGGATTCCTAAGGGATACTGCCTCAAAAACGACAAGATTCAAGGGAAATTATGTAAGAGTATGGCATTCAGAAGATGAAAATGAATATTGTGAAACTGAACTAGAAACTGGGGAAATTGGACGGTGTTTCTATCTTTCTGCCGAAAAGACAAACAAAGCTAAAATATGCCCGACTACAACTATTGCGCCAGCTCATGGTATCTTGTTAGCAAAAGAGACCAAAACCTTGATAAACGAAGCCCACATGGTGCGACAACGCATCAATTATAACTTGATGTCTCTGCTTACTGTTTTTGATCAGTCCTATTGTGGAAATTTTACACAAATAAGGAGTTGGTTGGAAAAGGAAGTAAAATATTATACCTCTAAAGATCCCCTGAGTAGTCGAAGTCGTAAATCTCGAAGTATATGGGGAGATATAGCGGGGGTATTTGGTTCTGTCAATTCAATTAGTAATACTGCTCAAATGAGTCAATTAAGTGAATACACTCAGTGGGTAGGGAAAATGACCGGGAAATGACTTACTGAGGCTCTTCAAGGTTCTATTCATATTATAGCAGCGGGTCAACATCTTAATAATGCTGCAAAGGAATTGGCAAACGCATTGGTAAAATCATCTAATTTTGAGACACACCGTGCGGCATGTTTATTTTTAGCTCAAAACTTAAAGGATCAAATGGTGGAGGATGTTCAAGTTATTCGGATGGGTCAAGTTCCTGAACGAATAGCTGAATCCTTGTTAGTGGTTTTTGGCAATCAACTTAATTTGACTTCTGCTAAACATATTCCATTAGTCAAAATCGCAATAGATGAGAAATCTTTGTCAGGTTCGGGAATATTACCTTTAATTATGGTATGGCCTCAATATGGACAGCGCAATATAATGACAGTTAGGCAATTTCAATCAATGGGTATTAGACAAGGAAATTCAGTTATTAGATTAGGGAGAAATGGATATTGGGCTGAAGGGAAAACACCGATGATTTCTACCACAGACTGTTGTGTCGAGGAACATGAGTGGGTAATTTGCTCGTGTTCTACAATGTTTAGTCTATCCCTTAATGGATCTGCAGTTTGGGAGGTAGTTCCTTTAGATCAAGCCACAGGTGCATGGCAGGTGTCAGAAGCACAGTGGTGTATATTACATGACGGAATAAGTGAAAATATGATATATGGAGGGAAGTTGTGTCCAATTCCTCCTGATCCATTTTGCGTTGAAATTCTCTATCCTCTTCATTTAGGTGGAATTCATGTTCCACATGTGCAATTGCTGCAAGTAGAACCACAGTGGTGGAATAATGATTTAGTGGAGGAAAGAAATTATGAACTCTTTGAAATGGTTAAAAGAGTCAAAGAAAGCGTAAAAGCAGCTCAAGAGGAGGGAATTCAAGCAATGGGACATGTTGTCGTTGCAAATGGAGTAGCCAAATTAATGTCCGAAAGGAAATTAACACAAAT
The DNA here is from genome assembly GCA_023566225.1 of Romanogobio albipinnatus. Classification (NCBI taxonomy): domain Eukaryota; kingdom Metazoa; phylum Chordata; class Actinopteri; order Cypriniformes; family Gobionidae; genus Romanogobio; species Romanogobio albipinnatus. The sequence continues at coordinate 30,883,084 of CM042244.1, forward strand.
TCCAGGAAATGTATCATGGTCAGACTGGATAGTTCTAACTATGGTAGGAGTTCTTGTGTTTATGGTAGTATTACACATCATCATATGTGTTACTAGAAGGAAAGGTACTAAACCTGTCAAATTGGTTATTTCTAACTATATGGATAAAGCCGAAAGTGGAAAATACAGAGTAAAATAGGATACTTTGTACACATTGCACCCACCTACAAAACACAACCCCACAAACAATCAACACCCGCTTACTGATTTACAACCCAAGGGATAGGATTCTTTAATATCAACGTTTATGTTAGTTTGTTATTTTAACCAGGAACTGAAGGAATTCAGCCGAATGAGTTCAGGAACTGGCGAAGAATTTATTAAATTTTCCTTTCTTAGATGTATGGGGTCCATTTTAAATACGTACACATAGACGTAAGTTACACACATAGTATGCGGGAACATATCATGGGTTGGGGTCATTTTGTTTTGTTTTATTTTATTCCTGATTCCTCATGTTTCTATTTTTCTGTCCTTTGTATGTCTTTTGTTTCTTGGTTTGCTTTTTCTCTCCTCACTATCACTATCACATTAGGTGGCGATGATGGTGTGGAACTGACGGCCGGTAGTTCCAATGGAGGGAGCTGTAGATCAGAAATTTGTTATTTTAATATTATTTATATTCATAATTGAATTTATAATGTATTTGTGAAGTTTAAGTGCATGAGAAGATATACTGCATGTGCTGAAGTTGCATGACATTACTGTCATATGGGAGAGGGAGAGGGACACAGGGAGATAATTTTGGTCATACAAGAATGTGTGTACATGAAGGACTGTATGAAGGACCTTAATGTATATGTAGCACCTGTTTCCAATGATGTAAGAGTAGCTTATAATATCAACTGATGTAAGCATGAAGTATACATTCTATTTTAAACAAACCAACATGTTTCTTTACCTTGTAAGGAATTGCAAATCCTCTAGTCAGTGGTATATAATGCTTACTGTTAATGCACCACCCCAGAGAAACATATACCGTATAAAGAGTCATAAACATATGTCATAAACATATGACAATAAAGAGTTTTTTGACAAGGCAACTGGTATCCGGTCCTGTGATTCAATCATAACGGGGACAAAGCTGAATTTTCAGATCAACACACCCTATTTAGTCTGTCTTTGTTCCCTTTGTCATTTGTCAGAGCGTTGTTGGATGATTGTCGCGTGTCTCCCACTTGTGCCCGTCATGTTCCTGCCCTGCCTGTTTCCTGTGTTCCGTGTTCACTCTGGAGTTCATCGTCATTCACCAACACCATCCTCACCAGTCTGGGTTGTCTACAGCGTCCCTGTGCTACCTGGACCTTCTGCCTGATATCCACTCTGCACCATTCTGATCCTCGTGTCTGCTGGCAACCTTCTACGCCTCGTTCCAATCCTTGAGTTTCCGGTTGCAGTCTACGCTCGATCCGTTCTTTGTGGCTTGGTTGTTACCTACTACATTCTGTCTAATAAACTACTTTTGACTTGCATTTGTATCCTGCCGTATTCACTCGTTACAGAACGCTCTGACCATTATGGATACAGCAAGTTCAGAGGATATCAGCGAGTACCTGACTCACAGCAGTTCCCGTATGGACCGGCAGGAGGAGAACTTGGCCACCACAGGACGTGCGGTGCAGGTATTGTTAGCACAGGTGTCCGAGCTGACCCAACAGATACAACGTCTCGTCTGTCCCGCTGTGCCCAGCCCACCGCCGATTCCCCCCACATCGTCTACCACCAACCACCAGCGTGAACCGCGTCTACCTACTCCGGAGAGTTATGCGGGTGAGACAAACTACTGTAGAGCATTCCTAACTAAGTGTTCGATGTTTTTTGCTCTCCAACCATCTACGTTCAGTACTGAGCAGAGTAAGGTGGCGTTCGTGCTCACGCTACTTTCAGGACGGGCTGCGTTATGGGGAACGGCGGTGTGGGAGAACCAACATCAATGCTGCTCCTCGTTCCAGGCACTCTCGGATGAGATGAGGCGGGTATTTGACCGGGCGGTGGCTGGCAAGGAGGCAGCTCATCAACTCGCTGACCTTCGTCAGGGTAACCGCTCGGTCTCGGATTATTCGATTGAATTCAGGACCCTGGCTGCCGAGTGCCACTGGAACGAGGAGGCACAGTGGACATGTTCCTGCATGGGCTGGCTGACCGCATCCAGAGAGAGATGTTGCCGCTGGATCTTCCGGGAGGACTCAACGCACTCATTGACTTAGCACTTCGGATGGATGCTAATCTGAGTCGGCTGGAACGTCGTTCCAGACCACCGCTCCAGTCGGCAGGCGCCGAGGACAGCCAAGTTGGCGGAGGTGATGCGGTCAGTTCTCACTTCGATCCCGAGCCCATGCAGGTGGGTCGAGCTCGGCTTTCCCGGGGGGAGAGAGAGAGATGGAGATCCCGTGGTCTTTGCCTCTATTGTGGTGGAGAGGGCCACTTCCTGAACAACTGTCCGGTAAAAGACCACGCCCGGCGGTAAGAGGAAGGCTACTGTCGGGCGGGATCTCCGTGGATAAGACCTCATCCTCAACTCTCCTCCCGGTAAGACTGCTGTGGACAGCCCGGTCTCACAACTGTAAAGCACTTTTGGATTCTGGGGCGGAAGGTAATTTTATGGATTTGACTCTGGCACGTTCTCTTGACATTCCCATCATTTCACTCCCGGACACGTTATCCGTCAGCGCACTAAATGGTCAGGATTTACCACCCATCACGTTCACTACCAGACCTCTGACACTGATCACCTCTGGCAATCACACTGAACAGTTTTCATTCCTGCTCCTGGATTCCCCTCTGGCTCCGGCCGTCCTCGGTCACCCCTGGCTGGTCCAACACAATCCTAGGGTTGACTGGGGACATCACACTGTGTCTTCGTGGAGTGAAAGCTGTTATCAGTCTTGTCTTGTTTCTGCCTGTTCGTCTGTTTCTCGTCCTGTTTTTCAGAAGGAGATGGTGAATTTGTCTAACGTGCCCCCTGAGTACCTCGACCTGAAGGAAGTGTTCAGTAAGTCTTGCGCTGCTTCTCTTCCTCCGCATCGTCCCTATGACTGTGCTATAGATTTACTCCCAGGTAAGTCTCCGCCTAGAGGCAAACTTTACTCTCTTTCTGTTCCTGAGAGGGAGGTCATGGAGAAATATATTTCTGATTCTCTAGCTTCCAAGTTCATCCGTCCTTCCTCTTCTCCAGCGGGGGCTGGGTTCTTTTTTGTGGGGAAGAAGGATGGTTCTCTGTGACCTTGCATTGATTACCGAGGGCTGAATAACATCACGGTCAAGAATACCTATCCTTTACCGTTGATGTCTTCATCCTTTGAGAGGTTGCAGGGAGCATCCGTTTTCACAAAATTGGACTTGCGTAACGCTTATCATTTGGTTCGCATCAGGAAGGGGGATGAATGGAAAACTGCTTTTAATACCCCCAGGGGCCATTTTGAATATTTGGTGATGCCTTTTGGGCTGTCCAACTCCCCAGCGGTTTTCCAGGCACTCGTCAATGATGTGTTGAGAGACATGATAGATCAGTTCATATATGTTTACCTGGATGACATATTGATTTTTTCTTCGTCTCTCCAGGAACACATTCAACACGTCAGACGAGTGCTTCAGAGGTTGCTAGAGAATGGGCTTTTTGTAAAGGCGGAGAAATGCGCGTTCCATGCACAGTCGGTTCCCTTCCTAGGGTTCATCGTCTCATCCGAGGGAGTGCGTATGGATCCTGACAGGGTTAAGGCTGTGGTAGAGTGGCCAAGTCCAGATTCCCGTAAGGCCCTACAGAGGTTTCTGGGATTCGCCAATTTCTACCGGCGTTTTATTCGCAACTTCAGCCAGCTAGCCGCGCCTCTGACTGCCTTGACCTCTCCCCGAGTGACGTTCAGGTGGTCCGATGCAGCTGAGGCTGTATTCGCCAACCTCAAAAGCCGCTTTGTTTTGGCTCCCATCTTAGTCGCCCCTGATCCAGCACGTCAGTTCGTGGTAGAGGTCGATGCGTCAGAGGTGGGGGTAGGTGCGGTTCTTTCCCAACGCTCTGCTTCGGATGATAAGATGCATCCTTGCGCGTTTTTGTCCCACCGGTTAACACCTGCTGAACGTAACTATGACATTGGTAACAGAGAGTTTTTGGCAGTTAAGATGGCTTTGGAGGAGTGGCGTCATTGGTTAGAAGGGTCGGGGGTACCTTTTATAGTATGGGCGGACCATAAGAACCTTGAATATATTAGGTGGGCACTTTTTTTCGGACGTTTTGATTTTTCTCTCTCGTACCGCCCCGGGTCCAAGAACATCAAGCCCGACTCTTTATCTCGTATTTTTGATCCTTCCGAACGCCCGGTTACTCCCGAGTGCATTTTTCCAGAGAAGATAGTTATCTCTACACTCACATGGGAGGTCGAGTCGAAGGTCAGATTGGCCTTAGAAGGGGTAACGCCTCCGCCTGGCTGCCCACCGAGTCGTTTATTTGTACCGGAGAGTTTGAGGTCCGAAGTCATTCAATGGGGTCACTGTTCCAAGATCGCTTGCCATCCAGGAGTAAACCGTACGTGCAGTTTAATAAAGCAACGATTCTGGTGGCCAGGTATGGCTCGCGACATTCGCAGTTTCGTGTTGGCTTGTTCAGTTTGTGCCGTTGGTAAGACGTCTAATCGACCCCCGGATGGGTTACTACAGCCACTGGCAGTTCCTTCGAGACCCTGGTCCCACATTGTGCTAGATTTTGTCACCGCCCTCCCGCCCTCTAATGGCATGACTGTTGTTTTAACCGTAGTGGACCGGTTCTCGAAGGCTGCATATTTTATTCCCTTGCCCAAATTACCCTCAGCCAAGGAGACAGCGGTGTCTGTTATAGACCACGTCTTTCGGTTACATGGCCTCCCGATGGACGTGGTCTCCGACAGAGGTTCCCAATTTGTGTCCAAATTTTGGAAAGAGTTTTGTAAATTCCAGTCCATGAATTCATCATCTCACTCTGGTGCGTGTGTATGTGTGTTTGTTTGGGGCGGAGCGATCAGCGCTCCAGCTGCAGATCATCAGCGCACCCTATTTAGTCTGTCTTTGTTCCCTTTGTCATTTGTCAGAGCGTTGTTGGATGATTGTCGCGTGTCTCCCGCTTGTGCCCGTCGTGTTCCTGCCCTGCCTGTTTCCTGTGTTCCGTGTTCACTCTGGAGTTCATCGTCATTCACCAACACCATCCTCACCAGTCTGGGTTGTCTACAGCGTCCCTATGCTACTTGGAGCTTCTGCCTGATATCCGCTCTGCACCATTCTGATCCTCGTGTCTGCTGGCAACCTTCTACGCCTCGTTCCAATCCTTGAGTTTCCGGTTGCAGTCTATGCTCGATCCGTTCTTTGTAGCTTGGTTGTTACCAGTGTTGGGCACGTTACTTTAAAAAAGTAATTAGTTATAGTTACTAGTTACTTCTTACAAATAGTAACTGAGTTAGTAACTGAGTTACATCATTATAAAAGTAACTAATTACCAAGGAAAGTAACTAATGCGTTACTTTTTTTTTTTTTTTTCAAATGTTCAAATATTTCAAATAACTTGGATGCCCCCAATATTAAATATGTTAAATTAATGAATTGGACACTAAATAGAATAAATTATTATTATAAAACGTACATTAATGTAGGCTACACTATTGCTGTGGGACAATGTGAGAGACACCTATCAAATTCAATACATTATTGTAAATATTATCAGTAGACCTACTTTAGTGTAAATATTGTGTAAATATTATAAGTACTATACTACTTCTTTGGTAGTGGAGCTCACGTTATCACCTGGGTTTTTAGCCACTAATGTTGTGGTGGCATGTGAAGATGTGAGGAGCGTCATTAGATTAGAATGACTTGCCACCGTCGTGGAGAGACTCTTTCCTCCTGGGCATAATTTGCACTTTACATAAACATTCTTACCTTTCACCTCAAAGAGGGAAAAGTAGCGATTATATTTCCAGTTTGCCAAAGCTACATTTGAAGTCGTTGGACTTGCCATCGCTCTGACTCCTCCTGTCGTGTGTGACTTTGCATATGCGTGTGTGTGTGTGTGTGTGTGTGTGTGTGTGTGTGTGTGTGTGTGTGTGTGTGTGTGTGTGTGTGTGTGTGTGTGTGTGTGTGTGTGTGAACTCAACCTATCAACCTCAACCTTGTCTCCCACCCACCAATCATCATCAGTTATGTGTACCTTCCCACCCACCCCCAACACGCATGGCTGGCGCGCGCGCGCACACACACACACACACACACACACACACTTTGCAGGTCCGACTGACAGAAAGCCTGTTTGGATGAAAACCGCTTCAGTGAGCTCAATTAAAGTAACGCTGCATTTTTTTTTCTCAGTAACGCTAACGGCGTTGTAACGGGAGAAACAGTAATTCGTTTGATTACTCGTTACTGAAAAAAATAATTCCGTTAGTAACGCCGTTTATCTATAACGCCGTTATTCCCAACACTGGTTGTTACCTACTACATTCTGTCTAATAAACTACTTTTGACTTGCATTTGTATCCTGCCGTATTCACTCGTTACAGTTGTAAACTATCCACAGTGCCTCGTAAATGATTCACATTACACCGGTTACCGTTAACGATTGTATTTTGTTTAGAAAAGCTGAAACAGAACAGCTGGCACAGCATAGCCTCTATCATTCTCCCCACGAATGCAAGGATACCAACATGGGTTTTAAAGCGACATGCACCCAGTTAATCAGGGCTTCATGATTAACAGAAGTTAAGCTGAAATCGCGAATGGGTTCAGTGTTATCAGATCGCTAAAGTTGAATTAAATATGCTAATTTGCTCAGCATAGATTTTAAAGTACAGCACTGACATCAATGCTTGATCCGTTCTCATTTATTCGTGCTATTCATCTTGCAAGCACTGTGAGTTCGTCACATACACAATGCAATTGAAACTGACACAATAGTTTCAAGCTTAGAAGTGTTATGGGCCTGTCATCCAGCAGAGTACATATTTTGCTCAAACATACGGGGCACCCACTGTTGAAATGGCTTCCTTGTGTGATTCGACATGGCTTCCTTTACTATGAGGAAGAACCGCGTTCTGTGCTCATATAAAGGTGCCGTTGCTTATTGCTTTATAAATATGCGCTACATATTAATAAATTAGTTAATAAAAACAAACATGTATAGTAATTGTGCTTTTGTCGTTGCGTTACTCCAGTTAATTTGACTCTATTCGTGTTTTATTCCGCTACTGATATCTGGATGCCTCTGTCTTTTTTTAGGAACTTTAGAATTTAGTGTTACGTCTCATTTGGTCCTTCTGTACTACGACGCCATGGCTACAATTATGAATTAAACAAATGTGTATCTCGCTAGTACTCAAAGCACCATATGTCGAGTAAGGTTTGTATACAAAATAAGGTTTAACTGGATATTCGACAGCAGCAATAAATTAATTCCGTACTCAATCCAACCCATTTTGCATAAAGATTGCATCCTGTACAGCAACTAAATCGCAGCACGGGAATACAATTATTCAAATCTTTTATGAATATAGTAAGTGAGCAGAGTGCGCTCCCTTTATAAACGCATGAAACCGTCAAATGCTTCAGTTCAACTAAACTCCAACACCGATAGTGGAAACCGTTTTGGTCAATCTGACTACACCAAATCATGAATCTATAGCATGTTTTACTCTTTGTTGGTCAAACGTATGCATTAGAAGGCAGAATTAGTCCGTGAACAAGCGCTGAACCATTAAATCCTGATTGTGTATATTCCGTGTTATGTTAACTCCTCCAATTAGTCATTGCATTTAAGCGCTCCACAGACATTTACATTTACGCATTTGGCAGACGCTTTTGTCCAGGGTGGCTTGCATCATATTCAAGGTGGACATTAGGTATTTTGTTGGATCTTGCTTTCCCTAGGAATCGAGCCCATCCCATACGGAAATGCAATATATGTACGCATATGAAATATACATATATTAAATATATCCACATAGAAAGTGAAAACATATATGTACATATATATCTGCCCATATATAAAACCTATTAGAAAATGGAACAATTTCATATATTGACATATAAAACTAGCCCATATATTTTATGTATGTATGATACAGTATTTTATATATATGTCACATATATAATTATCAATATACATGACATATATTTCTTTGTATATATGTTCAATATACAAACTACACATATATGCATAGCATATTACTTGCATACATGTTACATATATGTCCCTAATATATGTTTTATAATAGTCTTATTATATATTTTACATTTAAAATGAAATATATATATAAAATATATTTTTGATAAATGTATATGGAATATATATATATATATATATATATATATAAACATTGTGTGCACATATATTTTGAACATATATTTTGTTATGTTCTTATATTGTGTATATTAATTGCTAAATATTTTGAATTAATGATGTAAACTAAACAAATGTAAAAAAACATGCTTTCATTAATTTCATACATTTTTTAAATATAGGTTATGGATGTGTACTTACACACTTGCAATGCAATACATATGACATGCCTAATCCTTAAATGTTAAACGGTGCAGTTAGCAAAAAATAAGTAAAACAGTAAAACATTTAAAACAGTTTTAATTTAAAAAGAAAAATTAAGCTGCGCAAAATTAAAACACTTGTTTAATGAAATGTGGATTGTGTAGACTTGTTAAAAGTTCAAGCTATACAAATAAGATAAACAAGGAATGAATAAATAAGGAAACCATACACTGTAAAAAAAAAAAAAAAATCATAAAAAGAAGGTAAATGACTGGCAGCTACGGCTGCCAAACAAAAACCATAAAATGAAAGTAAAATATCTTAATTCAAATAAAGTGCAAAAACAATAATTTTACAGAAATTTACATTAAAAGTTTTAGTGAAAAACACTGTTATTTTACAGATTTTTTTCCTTTTTTTTTTTTTATTAAGATATTTTACTTTAATTTTACGGTTTTTGTTTGGCTGCCAGTCATTTACCATTTTTTTAACAGTGTAAAACTGTTATTTTACTGATTTTTCCTAGATTATTATGATCAAACACCTTCAATAAAGTGACAGTACTAAAAATATACAGTACTGTTATTTTACAGATTATTACAATAAAAAAACATTCAATAAAGTGTTAAATTTACAGTTTTATTTTGGAAGACAAAATAAAGTCTGTAAAACAATACAATACATAATACATTTCAAATACAGATAACAGTGGAACAGTTTCATCAAAATTTTTAAGTTGAATAAAATTTCAAACTGAAAAAAATACAGAACTGATACATTTACAAGATTGTCACTGATTCAGTATTGATTCTAAAACTTGATTATTCAGATGTAAATTTATGTAAACAAATTCTTCAGAGCCCCCGGGAGGAATTGAAAAACTAAAAATTGCATTTATCTTATAAGTTAAGGTTACTAATATCATGAGGTTATGATTTCACCTCATAACAAAATAACTAATTGTGCCATTTACTGTTAGCTTTGTATTTTCCAAATAAATTTTATATTGTTTTCCTCTATATTCAACTGAGCCCCGAGGGCTCCATATAGCTCTGATAATATATATATGGACAAACATTTACCTTTTAATTCAGAATCCAAGCTATATAGTGTAATAAGAAATATAATTCAAAACATACAACAGGTCCATGATTCTGCTCCAGAAGGGACAGACACAGCAGATAAAGAGCAATCCTCTTTCAAATCTCCAGTAATCAGCTGGATCTGTAAAAGAAAGAAAGAAAAAGACATTGATTCACTAAAAAGTCCTTAAAAAGGGAGGATTTTGTTTTTGGAGCTTTCCTTTAAACAACATTTGACATTGAGATATTCTGGCTATATGAACACAGAGTCCGCTCAGCTTTGAGATGGTTATTGCTGATTATTGTCCATAACATTTGGTCTAATGTAACTTGGTTACCAACATTATTCAAAATATTTAGTTTCACAGAAGAAAGTCATACAAGTTTGATAAGACATGAGGGTGAGTTAACGATGAGGGAGTTTTGATTTGGAGTGAGCCATGCTTTTAAACGAACCAGAGTTGTGTCTTGGTGCGGAGTTGCCTGTGTTCACATTTCCACACACATAAGGCTACTGAACAGTATTAATGTTGGAGATGACATGAATACTCACTTCCTCTGAAGATCATGTGGCAGATTTCCATTCCCAAAACTTCTGGATCATGAGGGGGGAAGAAACATACACACACACACACACAAATGAATATTAATTTGTTTGATAAAACATTAATATTAATTATCAACTTACTAACAGAGACATGGACGTGCAAAATGTACTCACCAGGGCTGCGTTTCCCAAAACCATCGTAAGCCTAAATTGATTGTAGCACCTATTGGTGCCAATTGTTCTACGATGAACTTAAGCTTACGATGGTTTTGGGAAACGCAGCCCAGGTCCATACAAAAACAGTAGATCCAAAATCCTGGTTTGCCTATAATTCTTCAGAGTCCAAGAATGGCGGATTCCTGTACTCTCTGTTGAACGAGTGAACATAACAGTGTTCTCAGATTACTCATTCCAAAGCTCCTTTACTTTTTATGACAAGCTTGATCTTAAAACTATCTTAAAACTTGATCTTAAAACTACCAGTAGGGATGGGCATTAAGACCATATTATTCTACATACATGACATTTTATTTCACAATAATGATATCACAATATAGTTATTTTATAGCTATTTTATTAAGAAATACTACTGCTTAGTCTTCACTGTATGATATTCTATGCATTAATATCACTTGATTCTTAAAAACGCAGACGGCCTTCTCTAGTCTTGTTGTTTGATTCAAATTATGAGACGGCAGTTTATTAATCTGCTGCCCCTTTAAGAACAGATGCACAATGACACGCATCCGGGATTCCCCACGTTAACCCTCTGAGACCTAAGGGTATTTTTACAATACATTTTCCGCCTGGTGTTATTTACTAAAAAAGCTTGTAAAACATCAACCCTGTTGTGCACAGACAATTGAAACACCTCTTTTTTTTCAAGACAAGTTGCACTGTCAGTATATTTGTGTTGCATTGATGTCACCTGAATGTAAAATAAGTTATGGGACCATAAAGACAAATGAAAACATAAAACGGAAATTGAATCCCTCAAATATTTATTGAAAACACACACAAATAAATAAAAGCTAAGCATATTTCCTCTGGAAAACTGTTTGTTCAAGTCTTTGGAGTCCTGGAACTCAGGAATAAACATTATAACTTATACAGAACCAAAACTATTTACATTTTTCCAAAAAAAGTCCAGGCGCTTTTGGCCTCTTTGGATTTTGGATATTTACTGGTGCCAAGCCTCAAAACAGTTCCTATCAGGAACTTCTCCTCAAACTTTCTCCTCAAACTTTTTCCTCAAACTTTGTCCACAAAACTACTCAAAACTGCAGCACGTCTCTCTCTCTCTATCTCCTCAATACTAGCGTGCATCTCTATCTCTCCACAATAACAGAGCTGTGGTTCATGCGTAATGACGCACACCAACGTGGATGACGGATCAGCCTGTCATTGGTCAAACCCTCATCCAAAATGGCAGCTAGCATCGCGCTAGCGGCAAAAATGACGGAAAATGTATAAATTATGGACATCAAGTGGATATATCTTGGATGTAAGCGTTTTGATTTATTGCTGAACAACTCCAAAAAGATGCACATGTTCCAGGCTGGATAGAAAACCTTCTGTAAAGGCTACAAAGACACCCCCGTGATGGCTAGCTCGTTAGCTTTCTGCTGGAAAAAACGGTAAGAAAATCGATAAAAGTTTCATGAAATAATATAGATATTTATCGGAGGTGCCGTGTGACGTCGTGGGCGATGCCGTCGGGCTCTGAGGGTTAACTTGAACTGTTTAACTCTAACATTACTTCAAACATAACTGACTGTTTAAATCAAGTGAATGCCTCACATGACAGGGATTTTGAGATAATTGTATGCATTTCACCGAAAGGATAATTGATTTCAGGATCGCTGTCTGAGAGAGGCGGCTTAACATTACTCTTTATTCTCCATTCATACATTTTTGTACATTCATACAAAATGTCAATAACTGTAAGTAACGTTAGTACAGTGCTACGCGGATATATTTCCATTCCGCGATATAAAAACGTAACAGAATTGTAAAATCTCTCACTATATTCATCATAGCGCCCAGAACTAGCTTAACAGTATTACAACATAACAAAACACGGAAACAGAATATGTAAATTATTCGCGATTAGCATATCACTTCAATGCACTATATATTGATGTGACAGTAGAACAAATATAACGGGATTTATTTACCTTCTGCCGTCTGTTGTCCGCCATTGGTAACTTAAATGTCTGTTCATATTCATGTTTTCCATTCTCAGTCGACATCCCACAATCAAAATTATCCAAAATAAGATTTTAACAGATGTAAAATGATCCATGTAATGCCATTAATGGACCGACAAAGCAGTCCTGTTGCAGATTAGAAGCCGCACCCGCGACCGCGAGCACTCCAACGTCAACGGGTGTATTTTCAAACTTGATCGTTAGAAGGAGCACACAGCTGTCATTGGCCAGATTTCTAGATGACGTTCAGATTGACAAATCACGCTCAAGTGAACACGGAAAGACAGCATATAACCTTGCAACTATAGAAATAACTTGTTTTAAACTAAAGTTAGCAAATGTGTATATTTATATTTATTTGCTGTTATATTTAATTAATTGGTCAAGTGGTGTTTTGTGGTGTGGGCAGAGGCTTGAAAGTTTCAACCTGGAGAGCAGTGCAGATTTGTACTCTTTAAAAAACAGATTATTGTTATATATTTAATTTGCAATATAGTTTGTTATATTTGTATCTAGAATTACAGTTTGAATGTAAAATACACCTACACTGTAAAAAAAAAAAAAGAAAAGTCAAATGACTGGCAGCTACGGCTGCCAAACAAAAACATAAAATTAAAGTAAAATATCTTAATTTAAATAAGGAGAAATCTGTAAAATAACAGTTTTCTCTCAAACTTTTAATGTAAATTTACGTAAAGTTTTTGCACTTTATTTGAATTAAGATATTTTACTTTAATTTTACGGTTTTTGTTTGGCAGCCGTAGCTGCCAGTCATTTACCTTTTTTTTTAACGATTTTATTTTTACAGTGAAACTAATAAGATTTACTTTAAAATGAGAAAGAATCATGTTAAATTGTTAGTATGGACATAAACCATTAATATAATGACCTAATATTTTATTACAGATTAGTTCTGTAATTTTACATACATTTGTATGTAATTTAAGAAAACAGAAAAATACTGTATAAATAATACAGTAATTTCCCTGTATAAAAAAATGAGAATGACTGTGATTTGTCATTAATGATAAAATAATGGTCAAGTTGTTAATTTACAGATATTTTTTGTAATTTACATGAATTTGTATGTAATTTAGGAAAACAGAAAAATACTGTATAAATAATAGTCATTTTCCTGTATAAAAATGAAAATTACTGTAATTTGTCATTAATGATATAATCCTTAAAATAACAGTCAAGATGTTTATTTACAGATATTGCTTGTAATTTTACATAGTTTTAAACATAATTCCAAATTACAGGAAAATACTGTAAACAATTTAGTTATTTTCCGTAAAATTAGGATTTTTTTTTTTACAGTGTAGGCATATAAAATGTATGTATGTTGTTTAAATAAATGGGCATATATAAATTAAACATATCGGTGACATATATGGTCATAACATACAATATTATATAAACAATAGTCATATATATCGTATTAATATATGTCACTATACTAATTTAATATGGAAAATTTATATATGTTATAAACTTATATCAACATATATCTAGAGATATGTATATATGTGATAGCAATATATTGTCTTATGTTTAGCATATATGACGTCGTCATTTGCGATATAGGGACATATATGTCATATATTACATTTCCGTATGGGATGGCTTGGCGTTGCTAGCGCTACGCTCTACTGTTTGAGCTACAGGAGAGACGTGTCTGTGATTGGCTACGCTCGCATTGTAAAGTCTGCCACATTCGTCAGTCTATCGAGACTAACACAATATACAGGGGAGTAAATATAGTGTGACTGTTTGACAAAGTCTGCACATGCGTACTGATTCCCGCAAATGACGAGCTCTCTCGCAGTGAGTTTTTTTTTCTCTTCACCAAAGCTGGCACACACAGTGCGGCTTATAATCATTGTGATTCGTTGCTTTTCAGACTATGATCCTGATGTCACACTGTGGGAACTCCGCTGCATTAATGTCAGACTGTATGATAATCAAACGCACAAGAATTTGTCTGGAGGTTACATCAACCCACTCACATTTGTTTAATTTACTTCAAGTTACAATTTTATCATGGCTGTTGGTGAGTATGTCAAACATGCTATCAAAGACAAAAGATTTTAGCCTAGGGTCAAAAGAATTTAGGATTACGATATTTGTCTCAGACTGCCAAACGTGGCCAAAAAATCATACAGTATGAACTTGGCTTAAGTTCTCAAACGATGACTTTCACATTGATTATTGTTTTTCATTGGTTCGGTTGCTTTGCAGGGTTCTATAGCCAGCTATGTTTTATTAGCTAGTAAAGCGTCTTCTAAAACATTCTTATCCTTCCGCAAGGGCATTGTTTGAGGTTTTCAATTGTCGGTTATGTTTTTGTCATGCTGTTCTGGTTTATTTTCTTCTGGGGGTTCTCTCAACAGGTTCTGATGGTTAGATGGTGTTCTATCTAGCTGTGAGCTGGAGTCACGCCCAATGGTTTCGAATCCTCCAACTACAGATGCTAAGCACTGCGGTTCCCCAACTCATCTATGCCTAGGTCATTCTTCGGATTGGGGCTGCTACGAACGCAGCTCAATGTGTGGAGTCTGCATACTCTATCAAGGTGCTGTGTACATGGTCATCCTCAGCATTATTGTACAAGCAAGATCTGACTCAAACACTCAGCAACTTCAAGTAATAATTTTCATGCAAATACTGGCGGTGGCATGTTTTCTCCTTTATTACTACTCATCAATCCTGTTTTCGTCAGTCTCTATAAGCCTTTCATGAATTTCTCTGTGGCCTAACGTGATCTCTGTCCAGGTGGCCTATTGTAGCCTTCATCTCTGTGGCCTACTGCGGCTTCATCAGTGTGGCCTTCGTCTCTGTAAAAGAGGATATCTCTAAGCACATCCCTGCACCCCTAATCATTCTGCAATTTTAATATTCCCCAACGGGTCTCCCATATCAAGAAAGTGGTTAACTCACCTAGAGACAGACCTACAGAACTGCAGACCATCTCATCAGTATACCGGACATTCATTCAGGGTTATGTGCTGCTACAACAGCAACTGAATGCAGGATTGTATGATAGTCAAGATGGTTGTTAGCATTCTAATATTATAGAATGCTCAAACCTTCAGGTAATCCTAAGATTACTCAAGCATCAGGTAAGTTACAGTTTATCATTTAACTCCTAATACTTTTTCATGGGGTCTATCGAGACCAACTCATGCACCTACGCTGTCTTCTCCTCACTATGGGCTATCGCAGCCTTCTCTGCACACTGGCTTATCCATTCTCAGTCGCTGCGTCTTTCTTGTACCCTTTCCTATCAAGGCTGTATACACGGCCTAACCTGGCAGTCATACAGCCTATGTGGGGTTTTTTTCGCACCCCGGCCTATTGAGGCAGTATACACGGCCTAACGTGGCAGTCCATACAGCCTATGCGGCTTTTCGTACCCCGGCTTCTTGTGGCAGTATATACGACCTAACGTGGCAGTCATACAGCCTACGCGGCTTTTCGTACCCCGGCCTATTGAGGCAGTATATACGACCTAATGTGGCAGGTCATACAGCCTACGCGGCTTTTGCAGTAGCGTAACAATTCCCTCTGTTTATTGGTTTAACACCTATGTCAATATCCATATCTATTGCATGTTCAATGTCCATATTCTAAGTAATCCTCATGCAAATACTGGTGGTGGTGTCACATTCTCAGATTATTACTCAATACGTTCGTCAGTCTCTATAGCTCTTATTCTTTGTCAATTGCCTAACGTGGCCTTCGTCTCCTGGTGGCTTAACGTGGCCTTCGTCTCCAGGTGGCCTAACGTGGCCTTCGTCTCCAGATGGCCTTCATCTTCAGGTGGCCTAACGTGGCCTTCGTCTCCAGGTGGCCTTCGTCTCCAGATGGCCTAACGTGGCCTTCGTCTTCAGGTGGCCTAACGTGGCATTCGTCTCCAGGTGGCCTTCGTCTCCAGGTGGCCTAATGTGGCCTTAGTCTCCAGGTGGCCTAACGTGGCCTTCGTCTCCAAGTGGCCTAAGGTGGCCTTCGTCTCCAGGTGGCCTAACGTGGCCTTTGTCTACATGCGGCCTAATGTGGCCTTCGTCTCCAGGTGGCCTAACGTGGCCTTCATTTCCATGTGGCCGATCAAGGCTCTGTCTTGTGGCCTTTCAAGGCTTTCGTCTCTACCTGGCTGATCAAGGCCCGTCTGCGGCAGTTCAAGGCTTTCGTCTCTACCTGGCTGATCAAGGCCCGTCTGCTGCCGTTCAAGGCTTTTGTCTCTACCTAGCTGATCAAGACCCGTCTCGGCCGTTCAAGGCTTTCGTCTCTACCTGGCGATCAAGACCCGTCTGTGGCTGTTCAAGGCTTTCGTCTCTACCTGGCTGATCAAGACCCATCTGCGGCCGTTCAAGGCTTTCGTCTCTACCTGGCTGATCAAGGCCCGTCTGCGGCCGTTCAAGGCTTTCGTCTCTACCTGACTGATCAAGGCCCATCTGCGGCTGTTCAAGGCTAGTCAGTGGCCGTTCAAGGCTAGTCAGTGGCCAATCAACTCCTTTCACGGTTTCATTTTATCATGCTCAATTTATGGCTAAATAACATCTGGCAAAAACTTTCTGACTTCTGAGTAATACTGAAGATATTATTATAAATTACAGCAACCCCTCCTCCTTTACCTTTCAGACGCGGCTCGTGTTTCTAACTCATTTAAAGTAATGTAGTCGTCAGGTTTTAGCCAGGTTTCTGTCAAACACAGCACATCTAGATTATTATCTGTAATGATATCATTAACAATAAGCACTTTTGGGGAAAGGGATCGAATATTCAGCAACCCGAGCTTTATCAATTGATCATCTGTATTATATCTGTTGTTTATGATTTGGACATCAATTACATTTTT
Organism: Romanogobio albipinnatus; assembly: GCA_023566225.1. Taxonomy (NCBI): domain Eukaryota; kingdom Metazoa; phylum Chordata; class Actinopteri; order Cypriniformes; family Gobionidae; genus Romanogobio; species Romanogobio albipinnatus. The sequence goes on from CM042244.1 coordinate 30,900,314, forward strand.
ACTGTTGAATGGTTTTGATGTTTTTTTGTATTTACTAATTTGGGGAACAGACACAGTCTCTATATGATAATATCTAGGTGAAAGAGTCTCTATGTGCTGGGATTTATCTGACTCCGGTGACGTGAGACAGTTAGCAGCCAATTGGTTTAGCCAGTTTGTCTGCTTCCTGACCTGGGCCCTAGTGAGTCAAAGTTTAACTCTAAGACTAATTACTAGAGAGAAGAGCGGAACCACCCCAGGAGGGATGGATGCCATCCTTCCTCAACAGGTCAGGTCTGCCCCAAAAACTTTTCCAGTTGTCTATGAACCCTATGTTATTTTGCGGACATCACTTAGACAACCAGCCATTGAGTGATGATAGTCTGCTAACTATCTCATCACTTCTTTTAACAGGGAGCAGTCCAGAACAAAAAACTGGGACTCACTTTATATTAGGTGTCCTTAACTACTATGTACTAACATTTTAATTAATCATTTGATACATTGCACTTATTGTGTACATACATGTTTTACATTGCACTTACATTTTGAAAAATATTACATCTGTAATTAATTTCTGTAGTTACATTTGTAATTACACTTTTGACAATTCCCTTACACCTAACCCTACCCTTAAACTTACCCATACCCCACCTCAATATCAGCAAAAGTGCTTTGCAATACAAGTTGAACACAGTAAGTACATTGTACTTATTTTTTGATGTAAGTACATTGTAGTTATGGCCACCCAATATAAAGTGGGGCCAAAAACTGCATTTGACATCGTACTAACGAGTTCACAAACATCTAAAATTGTACTAATTACTTACAGTAAGCTCAGCTGCACTAAATGGTTTAACTCCACAGTACTTGAGCTATAATGCTTAACACATTATAGTCCTTCATGTCTATTGCATTCTCAAAATTCTGGCCACTTGATAATACCTAGAATATCAAAATCAACTGCAGGCGGTAGATCCTTTTCCTATTTAGCACCTAAACTTTGGAACAGTCTTCCTAGCATTGTTTGGGAAGTAGATGCACTCTGCCAGTTTAAATTTAGACTAAAAACACATCTCTTTACTATGGCATACACATAGAACATTATCAATTTATTTTATTCAAATCAGTTAAATGATTGTTAGGCTGCATTAGTTCAGCCGGAAATGGAAACACTTCCTATAACACCAAATGTACTCATTACATCATAAGAAGAATCGCATCTACGCTATTAGTCTATCTGTTTATCCCAAGGTTTACTGTAGTCAGCCGGATCTGGACTGAATCCAGATCAGATGGTGGACCTGCACCTAGACACAACCACAACACATCCCTGAAGTGTCAGAAGAGATTGTGTCAACTAGACTCTCTCCTGTGAAGGCCTCATTAACACAACAGCCAGTAGCACTGATTCCCAACAAACCTGTCTCTGGCATGTTGGCTCTGATCTTAAACCAGATGGAATGTATTCTGAATGTTCCGATTCCAATCTGACTTCTGACCTGTAATGCTGCCTGAATCACAATCATAAGCAGAGTTTCCACCGCAGGAACTTTCCCCAGGAACTAGGGACGTCTGGGTGGTACTCAGTGTGTTTCAGCCGCAGGAACCAGGGTCTAAATGAAGTTCTGCCAGAAAGATTCGGGAGAATAAATACTGTGACAATTATCCATTTATTAACAGCCCAGCAAGCAATAAAGTACATTGGCATAGGCCCCGTCCGTAGCTCGCAATCTGAGGGTCCGGACTCTGCATATCCTGCCTGAAGACGAAGGCAGAGGCGCAGCCGACCCCCCTGTGAGGTATGGAAGGGACCATCCTGGTGGTGGTGGGGTGGATGTAGGGAAGGATTTGACTTGGAGGTGGTGGGGAGGATGGCGGTGAATTGGAGCGTCATCATCTGCGAACTCAGACATGCGTAAGTACCAATCTTTTATACCCAGGTATTGGAATGTGATTGGATAGATAAAGTTAAAGTGACATGACAATTAAGTCTTCCCGGCAGAACTTATGCTAAAGCTTCCATTTCCGGGTAAATACATTCACCTAAAGGATTATTAGGAACACCATACTAATATTGTGTTTGACCCCCTTTCGCCTTCAGAACTGCCTTAATTCTATGTGGCATTGATTCAACAAGGTGCTGAAAGCATTCTTTAGAAATGTTGGCCCATATTGATAGGATAGCATCTTGCAGTTGATGGAGATTTGTGGGATGCACATCCAGGGCACGAAGCTCCCATTCCACCACATCCCAAAGATGCTCTATTGGGTTGAGATCTGGTGACTGTGGGGGCCATTTTAGTACAGTGAACTCATTGCCATGTTCAAGAAACCAATTTGAAATGATTCAAGTTTTGTGACATGGTGCATTATCCTGCTGGAAGTAGCCATCAGAGGATGGGTACATGGTGGTCATAAAGGGATGGACATGGTCAGAAACAATGCTCAGGTAGGCCATGGCATTTAAACGATGCCCAATTGGCACTAAGGGGCCTAAAGTGTGCCAAGAAAATATCCCCCACACCATTACACCACCACCACCAGCCTGCACAGTGGTAACAAGGCATGATGGATCCATGTTCTAATTCTGTTTACGCCAAATTCTGACTCTACCATCTGAATGTCTCAACAGAAATCGAGACTCATCAGACCAGGCAACATTTTTCCAGTCTTCAACTGTCCAATTTTGGTGAGCTTGTGCAAATTGTAGCCTCTTTTTCCTATTTTTAGTGGAGATAAGTGGTACCCGGTGGGGTCTTCTGCTGTTGTAGCCCATCCTCCTCAAAGTTTTGTGTGTGCTTCACAAATGCTTTGCTGCATACCCCGGTTGTAACGAGTGGTTATTTCAGTCATAGTGTCAGGGTTCTGTCACTTCGGTCTAGTTTACTCTTGGTTTGTCACAGAGCCCTGACACTCCTGTATTGTTTGTCTTGTGTGAGCGCACAGCTTTGAGCATGCTCAAGCTGCGTGCTCTTCTGTCCTTGTGTTTTGTGTGCGGGGCGTGGTGTTCGGATCCCAGCACTTCGGTCTAGTTTGGGTTTCAGTTTTGTGTTGGGATTCGGACATTCATGCTCCGTGTGTTTGTTTTGTCATGTGAGCGTGTGCTCTTCTGTCTGTGTGTTCTGTGTAGCACACGGTTCATGTTTACATCGGCTGTGTGCTTTCATGTTTTGTCTTATGTTGTGTAGCACGTGGTTGGTGTTTTTTCACTGGCTACGTGCTACGTCATGTTGTCATGTTTTGTGTGAACATGCAGCTGATGAGTTCTCATTAGTTGCATGTTCATGTCATGTTTGGTGTGAGCACATGTCTTGTTAAGTGTTTCTTTGTGCCATGTGCTCGTGTCCATTGTCTAACCCCGCCCACCTTGTTTCCTGATTATTGGTTCATTTGCCCCACCTGTCTTCCCTCGTTACCCTCCTTTGTTTGTTCCCTATTTAATATCCTTGTGTTTGCAGTCCAGTGCTGAATCGTCGTCGAATGTACCTCATGTTTCCCTGCTCCCGTCAAGTCAAGTCAAGTCAAGTCAAGCCAAGCTCAAGTCAAGTCTTGTTTTTCCCCCTCGGGGTAGTTTTGTTTTGTCTTGTTTTTTGTTTTATTATTACCATTAAAGAGCCCATTCCTCTGCATCTCTGAGTCCTCGCTCCTTTCCCTTCACCGACCCTGACAGAACGATTCAGCCAAAAAGAGGACTCAGCAGACAATGGGCATCTTCCTTTTTCCTTCTCCCACCACTGTACCTTCCAACCGCCAGCTGTTGGTCCAGCATGTAAATGCCCATTACATCCGTCAGCAGGGGACTGACGTGAGAGACTTTGCGTGTGACTTCCTCATAGAAGTGGACCACCTGGCGTACAGTGAGGCTGAGATTAAGGAGGTATTTAACATCTGTCTTGATCAACCTCTCAGCCTGTGGGAGATGGAGAAGCTGGGGAGTCTTTGTTTTTGGGACTTCGTTTACCATGTTTTCCATCTTGGGGAGCCTGAACCTCCACCTCAAGCGGAGTCCCATCCCACTGACTGTTCCCCTCTTCCATCGGCAGTCAGTGGAAGCCCCAGCCCTCCGATGATCCGGAAACGGAGTAGGAGGAGGAAGAACCGGCCCGCCTCATCTGTCTCCTATCCAGTCGGGGAAACACACCCTGAAGATTTGCCCTGGTCAGGTGTGACTGCTGCAGCTCCCCCAGAGGCGGTCGAAGAGGCTGCAGCACCCCCAGAGGCGGCCATCAGCGCTGCAGCTCCCCCAGAGGCGGCCGAAGAGGCTGCAGCACCCCCAGAGGCGCCCATCCACACTGCAGCTCCCCCAGAGACAGCCGTAGAGGCTGCAGCACCCCCAGAGGCGCCCATCCACAATGCAGCTCCCCCAGAGACGGCCGTAGAGGCTGCAGCACCCCCAGAGGCGCCCATCCACACTGCAGCACCCCCAGAGGCGCCCGTAGAGGCTGCTCACCCCCAGAAGCGCCCGTAGAGGCTGCAGCTCCCCCAGAGACGGCCGAAGAGGCTGCAGATTCCCCGGAGGCGGTAAGCACCCGACCACCGCCTCGTTCTCGGAGCAGGAGGAGAAAGAAGGCTTCCTCCACCCTACATGGCCTGGAGGCCATCCCAGAGCCTGCTTCTGGCCCAGAGACGCCCCCCAGATGTCTTGCCCTGCCCGAGCCACCCAGGCGTCTTGCCCTGCCCGAGCCACCCAGGCGTCTTGCCCTGCCCGAGCCACCCAGGCGTCTTGCCCTGCCCGAGCCACCCAGGCGTCTTGCCCTGCCCGCGCCACCCAGGCGTCTTGCCCTGCCCGCGCCACCCAGGCGTCTTGCGCTGCCCGCGCCACCCATTCGCTTTGCCCTGCCAGCCACAGCCCCTGACCCGAGGCCGGTGAGGTCTCCGGCCCCTGATCAATGTCTGGTAATGACTCTGTCTCCTGTCCTGTGTCCTGTCCTGCCTCCGGCTCCTGTCCTGATTTCTGTGAGGGTCCCAGTCAGCCATCCAGACCCGCCAGAGCCCGCCTGGCCTGTCCGTCTGGCACCACCCTGGCCTTCAGCCAGGACTCCTGACCTGCCGGAGCCTGCCTGGTCCATCCCTCCAGCACCACCCTGGCCTTCAGCCAGGACTCCTGACCCGCTGGAGCCCGCCTGGTCCATCCCTCCGGCACCGCCTTGGTCCTCTGCCAGGACTCCAGATCTGCAGGAGCCACCCTGCCCTGTCCCTCCGGTCCTGCCCTGTCCCTCTGCCAGGACTCCAGATGCACTGGAGCCCGCCTGGACTGTCCCTCCGGCACCACCCTGGTCTGTCCCTCCAGCTCTGCCCTGGTCTTCTGCTGGGGTTCCAGGCCCGCCTGAGCCTCCCTGGCTCAACCCTCCCGTCCCTCCCTGGTCCACGCTGGAGACTTCCTGGACTGTCCTGCTGGCTCTGACTTGGCTCCCCTCCCTCCCTCCATCCCCTCTTTGTCTCTGTGTTTTGATTTTCCTGTCTTGTGTTTGGTCTGTGTATCTGTCTTGTTATCTTGTTCCTTGTTGCCAGGTGGCGTCCCTTTTGATGGGGGGTAGTGTCAGGGTTCTGTCACTTCGGTCTAGTTTACTCTTGGTTTGTGACAGAGCCCTGACACTCCTGTATTGTTTGTCTTGTGTGAGCGCACAGCTTTGAGCATGCTCAAGCTGTGTGCTCTTCTGTCCTTGTGTTTTGTGTGCGGGGCGTGGTGTTCGGATCCCAGCACTTCGGTCTAGTTTGGGTTTCAGTTTTGTGTTGGGATTCGGACATTCATGCTCCGTGTGTTTGTTTTGTCATGTGAGCGTGTGCTCTTCTGTCTGTGTGTTCTGTGTAGCACACGGTTCATGTTTACATCGGCCGTGTGCTTTCATGTTTTGTCTTATGTTGTGTAGCACGTGGTTGGTGTTTTTTCACTGGCTACGTGCTACGTCATGTTGTCATGTTTTGTGTGAACATGCAGCTGATGAGTTCTCATTAGTTGCATGTTCATGTCATGTTTGGTGTGAGCACATGTCTTGTTAAGTGTTTCTTTGTGCCATGTGCTCGTGTCCATTGTCTAACCCCGCCCACCTTGTTTCCTGATTATTGGTTCATTTGCCCCACCTGTCTTCCCTCGTTACCCTCCTTTGTTTGTTCCCTATTTAATATCCTTGTGTTTGCAGTCCAGTGCTGAATCGTCGTCGAATGTACCTCATGTTTCCCTGCTCCCGTCAAGTCAAGTCAAGTCAAGTCAAGCCAAGCTCAAGTCAAGTCTTGTTTTTCCCCCTCGGGGTAGTTTTGTTTTGTCTTGTTTTTTGTTTTATTATTACCATTAAAGAGCCCATTCCTCTGCATCTCTGAGTCCTCGCTCCTTTCCCTTCACCGACCCTGACACATAGTTGCTCTTCTATCAGCTTGAATCAGTCGGCCCATTCTCCTCTGACCCCTAGCATCAACAAGGCATTTCCGTCCCCAGGACTGCTGCATACTGGATGTTTTTCCCTTTTCACTCCATTCTTTGTAAACCCTGGAAATGGTTGTGCATGAAAATCCCAGTAACTGAGCAGATTGTGAAATACTCAGACCAGCCCGTCTGGTACCAACAACCAGACGACGCTCAAAATTGCTTAAATCACATTTCTTTCCCATCCTGACATTCAGTTTGGAGTTCAGGAGATTGTCTTGACCAGGACCACACCCCTAAATGCATTGATGTGATTGGTTGATTAGATAATTGCATTAATGAGAAATTGAACAGGTGTTCCTAATAATCCTTTAGGTGAGTGTATTTCCCCCTCCGAAAGTCCCTGCTCGTGAGGTAGTACTTTTTCAAAGTTCATGAACTTTTGGGGGTGGGACTGGGCGCTGAACATGCTGATTGGTTGAGCTCACGCAGCATTTTATTTCCACCGCCTAGTCTTTTGCGAGGTGCTTTCTGTATATTGTTTTTTTACAAAAATGTTATCTTGAGGGGTACAACAGTGACAAGCTGCTGTACCCCTAAAGGTACAATTATTTAGCTTTTTTTCTGAACGTGCAGGGTGTGGTAATGCAGTTACTAAGGTGTTCTGAGTGGTTGTTAACTTGATTGCAGGGTTCCTGACTTGCCCAAGTCAAAATAGCCCACTCCAAGTCTCTATGATATTCTGGTCCAATATAACTTGGGTTATATTAATTTTATAATTTTATGTTATTTAGTAAGACACTAGTCCTCAACAAACCACATGATTTGAAGTATCATTCATGACCTACACACAAATAAGGATAGAAGTGAAGAACAAAATGAAGAAATAAGATTTTTTTTAATAACTTCAGCTATGGGAAAACTTCACAGGAAAGTAAATTCTGTAATCAATTACTAATTTATTTATATGATGAACAGATTAAATTTAAGCTCATACATGAGAACAAACCTCATTGGAGAAGCTCAAATGTGCTGCGTGACAATCGAGAATTAACCTCATTGCTCTTTGTGCGTCAAGCAAGCATGCTTGAGTACGGATCCCCTAAGGGGACATGGATGATGGAAAAAAATAAATGATGGAAAAAAAATAAAAGATGGAAAGAATAATAATGAGTCAATGGTTTTGTGTTCTCTCGCAAAATGTTTGCATTCCCCTGAGAAACTTTACATTAGCTAGCAAAACCTTTGCGTTCCCTCACAAAAACGTTTGTGTTTGCTTGCAAAATGTTTGTGTTCTTTGCAAGTGAATGCAAAACATTTACAAGAGAACGCAAAAGCATTGCCAAATAATTTTTCCTCCCATTTCAAATTTTTGTTTTCTTCACCATGTCCTTTTAGGGGCTCCGTACTTGAGCTTCTGTTGTGGCTGCCTGTTTTAGCAGTCTTGTTGGTCATTTTATAGGCTTTGTCCGAAATCGCTCCCTTTACCCTTAAATAGGGCACTATTTGAGGGGACAGTCATTTGTAGTTGTGTCCAAAACCATAGTGGATATTATCGAGTGCACTCATTCAATCCCACAATGCACCGCAATAACGAATGTACAACCGATGTACACTCAATGGCTAGAGAATACCCATAATGAGCTGTGAGAGTCGCACAATGAATACATTCTGCATCAGAAGATGTCACCCACAGCTGGATCATCCATCCATTCATTTTACAAACCACTGGTCCAATATGGGTACATACAGTTATAAATTCCTTTTTAATTGATAAATTGTTTAATTAAGGTTTATACATACTGTAGTTCCCTATGTGTGTGCATCCGTGCCCCTGCTATATTTCTGGCTCGGATGCACACCTGCTTTGTGTGCATTGTTTGGGTGTGGAGCATGCTTGGGCGGCTCTCGAGGGAGCCGCCTGTCAATACTGCGAGCTGCTCCCACTCAGACTGCTCCGCTCTCGGCTGGCCGTTTTTGATGAGGGTGGCCAGCCTCGTGAGCCTCATGGTTCTGGACCCGCGGTCGCTGAGGCCAGCTCCTCGCACCGACAGCTGCAGAGGGAGAGCATCGCCTCTAGAGCCACTCCTCCGGGACCTTGGCAACAGAGACGGCCCTCTCTTCAGCAGACTCACCAGCAGCCTTCCGCTCCTAGAGGCGATCCAAGGAGCGTACTCCAGGCGCGGAAGGCTGCTGGGAAGAAGCCCTAGCTGCGGCAGGGCTTCTAAGGGTGGTTCCCCCAGCAGAGGGGCAACCGAGGTTGCTTCTTCTGCGGCGCCATGGGGAAATCGATGTGGAATCCCGCCATCTATGACGCTTCGGGCCACATCTATTTCCCGCGAACGCATGCTGCTCCAGCCGCCTCTGGAAAGACCTGCGGCTGGGCAGCTAACGCGTCCGCACACAGAGAATCGTTCCTAACCACTTCCTGCCGGTCATCCGCTTCAGGGGGTTGGGGACGAGGCTCGTGTAGCACCCGACACCAGCCTCGAGAGGTTCCCTTAGTAGATTATCTCGGCGCATGGAAATGCCTTCCGAATATTTCTACATGGGTCCTGCGTACTGTAGAGAAGGGTTACAGACTGCAGTTCGGTCAACTTCCACCAAGTTTCAGGGGGTTGAACTGGACCGCAGTGGTACCAGAGCGGGTTCGGGTAATGGAACTAGAAGTAAAATCCTTGCTGGCGAAGGAAGCCATAGGAGCCATTCCTCCGCCGAAGAGGGAGTCTGGGTTCTACAGCGGTACTTTATAGTTCCCAAAAAGGATGGAAGTTGCGTCCGATTATAGACCTGAGGTATTTGAATCGGTCTCTGAGGAGGTTCAGATTCAAAATGCTCACGGTTCCCATCATCGTGAGTCAGATCCAGTCTGAGGACTGGTTCGTCACGATAGATCTAAAGGACGCATATTTCCATATCTCCATCCTTCCATGTCACAGGAAGTTCTTGAGGTTCGCTTTTGGGGGCAAGGCGTACCAATATCGAGTGCTTCCCTTCGGTCTAGCTCTTTCCCCACGCACATTCACAAAGTGCATGGATGCAGCTATGGCTCCATTGAGACTTCAGGCCATCCGTGTGCTGAATTATATCGACGACTGGCTCATATTGGCCCAGTCGTACGAGATGGCAGTTCGGCATCGAGATGTCGTTCTGGCCCATATAAGGTGCTTGGGGCTGAGACTCAACACAACAAAGAGTGTGTTGACGCCGTCCCAGAGGACTAAGTTCCTAGGGATTGTATGGGACTCGACGACGATGCGGGCACAATTGTCTCCCGCGCGAGTCGAGACCATACTGGCGATGGTCTCAGGAATAAGGCTAGGCCACAGCATCACTGTGAAGCACTTTCAGAGAGTGCTGGGGCACATGGCAGCAGCGTCCAACGTGATACCTTTTGGCCTGCTGCACATGAGACCCCTACAGTGGTGGCTGAAAACCAAGGGGTTTTCCCCCAGAGGGAATCCTTTCCGTAGAAAAACCACCTCCGGAGGAGTATCTCCCTAAGGCGCCTGGCGCTAGGGTACTCCAGTCCTAGTTGTGCCCGGTCTCCGGCTTCACACTAGGGCAGGCGCTACCCTCGGTGTGGGCTAGTGGGTACTCGTTCCCCAAAGTGTCGTTCCGACGCAGTGAGAGTTCCCTCGAAAGGGAATGGCTTGGGTTATGTATATAACCCTTGTTCCCTGAGAAGGGAACGAGCACTGCATCGCGTCACCACACCTCGGCACGCCTGGCAGCGCATGCTTCAGAGCAATAGCTGCCGTTTCAATGCGTCGGCTCCCCTTTTATACTTCCGGGTATGCCGTCACAGTGACGTCATCACGCACGCCAATCAGATTGGTTTAGTTTCTATACGGACTTCAGATTCGCTAATGCTTAGGGAGTATCCCCAAAGTGTCGTTCCGACGGAGTGCTCGTTCCCTTCTCAGGGAACAAGGGTTATATACATAACCCGAGCCGTTTCTATGACAGAGTTCAAAATAAATATTTCCATTACTACTGGATCTGCCAGTTTGCTAAGTTTCAAATGATTATTAATGAATGAACAGCAAGCACAAGCTATGAAAAAGAGGCAGCACTTCCGGCGCACTCTGTGTCCAAATTTGCTCACTTGTTTTCATTCACTCCTTCAAGTGTGTACTGAGTACTGAATAGTGACTGTGTCACTGTTATGTTCTGTTTTGTTCCTAGGACTTCCTGTTTTCATTTGTCACATGTTTCTTTGTTCAATTTCCCGTCACTCATCTGTCCCCATGGTTACCCTCGTTAGCTTAGTTCTGTTCAGCTGTGACCTATTAATTAACTTGTTTCTGTTTGTATTTAGTTATCTCGTTTCTTTCAGTCTGTGTTCGGTCTCATCCTTGTAGAGTGTATTATGTTCCCATCTGTATTGACTCACCTGAGGATCCTGATTCATTAAACCTTTGTTGTAGATTTTCATTTACCTGTCTTTGCCTTCCTGCCTGAGCACAACATCAAGTCAAGTCAACTTTATTTATATAGCGCTTTTAACAATACAGTTTCAAAGCAGCTTTACAGTGTTAAACAGCAAAATAATGCAACAGAATTTTATTTTGCCGTATAGCCATTCCGGAGAAAAAAGGTGATGTCATCAGTTCATTTCAATTATCATACAGTGACAGTGTGGGCTTTAGATCAGTAATTTAGTTTATATGTTTAATAATTAGATTTATTTGGATATTTAGTTGAAAAAATTAAGAAAAATGTAGTGAAATTTTGTGTCCCCGACTGAGCAAGCCAAGCCAGAGGCAACAGTGGCAAGGAAACCAAAACCCCATCAGGTGACCTAATGGAGAAAAATAAAACTTGGGAGAAACCAGGCTCAGTCAGGGTGCCAGTTCTCCTCTGGCCAATTAACAAACAGCGTATGATTATTATTCTGGCAACTTTACAGGTCAGAGGTCATAATAGATCAGAATATTTGAAAGATCAGAGGTAATACGCCGGAGACGGGTTTATTGAGGATGATGTGTTGATTAAATAATTATTAAAGTGCAATATTCTAAGGATCGGAGGCAACATGCCGGAGACGGGTTTATTGAGGATGACATATCGATTTAATAATTATTAAATTGTAATATTCGAACAATCGGAGTCATCACGCCGGAGACGGGTTTACTGAGGATGCCGTGTCGACGAGTCAATTTCAGGGGGAATCTAATTGACACGGTCTCTGCAGACACTTCAGGGTCATGCGTTTGTCATGTCTAGGCGCAGGTCCACCATCTGATCTGGATACGGCCCGGATCCGGCTGACTGCAGTAAACCTCGGGATAAAACAGAGAGAGACTAACATTAGCGTAGATGCCATTCTTCTGATGATGTCGCAAGTACATCAGGTGTTATGGGAAGTGTTCCCGGTTCCGGCTGACCTAGTTAATGCAGCCTAACAATCATTTAATTGAAAAGGTGTTTTATGTGTATGCCATAGTAAAGATATGTGTTTTTAGTCTAGATTTAAACTGACAGAGTGTGTCTGCTTTCAGTGTTAGGAAGTCTGTTCCAGAGTTTAGGTGCTAAATAGGAAAAGGATCGATCGCCTGCAGTTGATTTCGATATTCTCGTATTATCAACTGGCCAGAATTTTGAGACCTCAGTAGACGTGATAGAGTATAATGTGTTAAGAGCTCGCTCAAGTACTGGGGAGCTAAACCATTTAGTGCTTTGTAAGTAATAAGCAAGATTTTTAAATGTATGCAATGTTTAATAGGCAGCCAGTGCAGTGTTGACAGAACTGGGCTAATATAGTCATACTTCCTGGTTCTAGTAAGAAGCTGCTGCGTTTTGGACCAGCTGGAGTTTGTTTATTAAGCGAGCAGGGCAACCACCCAGTAGAGCATTATAATAATCTAGCCTTGAGGTCATGAACACATTAATTAACTGTTCTGCATTTTGCATTGAGAGCATGTGCCGTAATTTAGATATATTTTTAAGATGGTAGAATGCAATTTTACAGATGCTAGAAACGTGGCTTTCAAACGAAAGATTTGTATCAAAGAGCACACCCAGGTTCCTCACTGACGACGAGGACTTGACAGAGCAGCCATCAAGTGTTAGACAGTATTCTAGGTTCCCTTTCGTTCAGTCACTCCGAGTAACGTCAGTGACTGACGAATGGGGGTTTCGCTTAGAAGCCAATCGCCTTTGAGCTCTAACAAAATGAGCCAATGGCATGAAAATGCCATGGGTCTGCAGAATTTGCATAATGCAAGCCCGCCCTACCACGTGGGTATAAAGGGCGTTGCATAGCAATCTCGCATTATGTTTCTGCTTCAGAGCCGACATTACAGCCTGAGCGTGTTTACCTCTTTCAAGACGAGCAGCTCCCCAGAGTGTTGGTGTGACGGTGCGTTCCAGCGAGACTCATATTCCTGTCTGATCTGTGCAGTGATTAGCACAGCGTGCATTTCTCCCTGGGCGCTTCAGCATCTCTGCGCCGCAAAACCTCCACACAAAAAGAGCGCAAATGGCACGTCTTTTTTAAGATGGCTCGCCCTTGCAACGTTTCTGGGTGCGGTCGCATGGTTTCTCTGCTTGACGGGCACGGACGCTGTTTAGCATGCTTGGGCCTCGTGCATGCTGAGCGTGCGTTCGTGGATGACTCATGTTCTCACTGCGCGAACATGGCCATCTCAGTGTTGCGTTCGAGACTCAGTGATCTCAGTTAAGAAGGGAGGGTCCCCTCTACCACAGCCCAATCTGTTCCCACCCCGTGTGGGACCACTTTGGCTGGTGGTCAAGGTGACTTGAGGGTGACGGTGTGAAACAACCCGACGAATATTCCTCGGGCCACACCCCCTTCTAGCACACTGTTACCCGTGATGCTGCCGGACGATGGTGCTGGTGTTTCCCGTGCTGGGCCCAGCATGTCATTTGGCGTGCCGGCAGATGATGCCATGTCGATCGCCGCATCACAGGGCGGGCTTGATACCTCCGAAGACGAGGATTTAGCTGTGTTGCCTCCCTCGGGAGTGCCAGCATTGCCCGAGTCGGATCCGGAGCTGACGGCCATGTGCTCCCGGGCAGCTGAGAGTCTCGGGCTTGCGTGGAACCCTCCGCCATGTCCCGAGCTCTCAAGGCTGGACGATTGGTATCTGGGGGCGGCCCACGCTGAAGGCCGCGTCCGCCTTGCATTCCATGGCTGTACTGCAGGTCTACCAGGCCAAGGTACTCCGTGACATGCACAAGGGTGGTACTGACCCTGCTTTAATGCAAGAGCTGCATGAGGCCACCGACCTCGCTCTACGAGCGACGAAGGTGACCGCGCACTCTCTAGGTCAGGTGATGTCCACTTCGGTGTCCAGGAGCGCCATCTATGGCTCAACCTGGCCGATATGCGGGAAGCTGAGCGGATCTGGTTCCTCAATTCCCCCATATCCCAGGCTGGGCTATTCGGTGGGGCGGTTGAGGATTTCGCCCAACAATTCTCAACCGCTCAGAAGCAGACTGAGGCTATTAAACATATTGTGATGAGGTTTGCTGTATGTGGGTGAGGAAAGGAAGAAGGCGGGTTCGGCGTGACTGGGACTCGCGATTTTATTACTCAGTACTTTAAATGTCAACAGAGCACGCGCTCGTGGGCGCAACAACACAACAACACTCTCAAGATAGCTTCAGGTTAATCACTCGGTTTTCACTGTGTCTCTCAGGCAGGCAGATGCACGCCAAGTCCCAGTCCAAACTCTCTCTCTCCTCTCTCCCCGCTGCGGCTTATATGCAGTCTCTCCATGCCAATTACTCCAATCAGACACAGATGTTATTCATCTGCACTTGACCTACTTACTCACCGCTCTGCTCCGCTCTCTCCTGCTACAGACCTCGCAAAACCACTCCTCCTCCGCCACATACCCCCACTGCCCAACTCAGGCCGGGGAGCCATTTTGGTCTTGGGACTTGGACAGGTTGCAACACCTGTGGTCTTGTCAATTTGGGGACGCACCTGACCATGACCCAAGTGGAAGCCCAAATACTTTACTTCCACCCACCCAATTGCCCCGCCCTTCTTAGCGATTTCAGGATAGCTCGCAAATGCTGCATATGACGCTGCCAGTCTGCACTGTAGATGCTGATATCATCTAGATAGGCAGCGGCATATGCAGCATGCGGCCAGAGAATTCTGTCCATCAGACTCTGGAAGGTCGCAGGAGCCCCGAACAAGCCGAAAGGAAGGGTAATCCAAACGGCGTGGTGAAAGCGGTCTTTTCTTTGGACATAGGCGACAAGGGGATCTTCCAATATCCCTTTGTTAAGTCCAGTGTCGAGTAAAAACGAGCGGTCCCTGGCCGATCAAGCAACTCGTCAGCATCAAACTTCGACACCGCGTTTACTTTATGATAGTCCACACAGAACAGGACCGAGCCGTCAGGTTTAGGAACTAAAACTATTGGGCTCGCCCATTCACTGTTGGACTCTTCTATTACCCCCATGTCTAACATAGCCTCTAATTCGGTCTGAACTACCTTTTTCTTGTGTTCAGGCAAACGATAAGGCCGGCTGTGAACCACGACTCCCGGCTCGGTCTCAACGTGGTGCTGAATGAGGTCGGTCCGGCCAGGTAGGGGCGAGAATACGTCAGCAAGCTCTGCTTGTAACTGTTGTACGTCAGTGAGCTGCGAGGGTGAGAGGTGGTCTCCCCCAGAGGCCAGAGCGAGAGATTGAGGTTTTTGGACCGCCTCTGGCCTGAGATCCTCCTCTCCACTACCGTCGCAAGCATCACTGACTCAGCCTCAGACCATTTCTTTAACAGGTTGAGGTGGTAAATTTGACGTGCCCCATCCCTATCTGACTGTATCACCTCATAGTTGAGATCTCCCACTCGCTGTGTGACCTCAAAGGGCCCTTGCCACTTTGCGAGTCTAGCGCCTCTGTTGTACTGCTGTCTCTGTTTGTCCTGAACCTGTAACAAATTCTCCATAGACAGCCGCCCCAAAGTGTGGAGTTTTGTTCTCAGGTCCAGGACATACTGAATTTCGTTCTTAATCGCGGAAGGTTTGTCCTCCCAAACCTCTCTAAGGACATCTAGCACCCACGTCCATAGAGCAGTCCAAAGGGGGAAAACCCCGTGGAGTCTTGGGGGACCTCGTGGACAGCGAACAACAGAGGCTCTAGCCATTTATCCCAATTTTTGGCGTCCACATGGACGAATTTACGAATCATGGCTTTTAATGTGCGATTAAAACGCTCGACCAGACTGTCCGTTTGTAGGTGATAGATGCTGGTGCGAATCGATTTAATGCCCAACAATTCGTAAAGCGGATTGTCCGTTACATAAACGCCGTGCCCTGATCGGTGAGAATCTCTTTCGGGATTCCTACCCAGGAGATTAAAGAGAACAGTGCGCTCTCAACCGCTCAGAAGCAGACTTCCTCTCTGACATGCGACACTTTTCGCTGAAATAGTGCGGAGCGGAACTGCCTCAGGATATCGCGTTGCTTAGTCGACGAGGACTAACGCAAAGCAATGCCCTCGTGCTGACCATTCTAATGGCCCGATGAGGTCCATACCAATTCATTCGAAGGGGACCTGCATCAACGGAAGGGCGCCAATGGGCCAAAGGGCGCCAATTGTGCCAATGGTGCTTTTGGGGTGGCCGGTGGATTCACCAACTGACATTCACGACAAGACGCACACCACTTGCTTACATTCTCATGAATGCCCGACCAGAAAAACCGGGCCATGAGACGGTTTAGTGTAGCCGTTTGTCCTAAATGCCCGGACATTGGATTAGAATGAGCCGCCTGGAAAAGCATTTCCTGGTGGCTTTTAGGTACCAACAACTGTGTTGTATCTTGTTTTGACTGGGCGTCTTGGCTCACCTGATACAACCTATCTTTTAAAATTGAAAAATAGGGATAGGAGAGCGGCTGGTCAGAGTGGAGGAGGTGGCCGTCGATGGAACGGACCTGACAAAACGCATGTTTGAGCGTCTCATCCTGGGACTGTTCCAGGGGAAAGTTATCGCGGTCTGTGAGAATGGGAGTCTCCAGAGTGCTCTGTTCCCCCGGAACCAACCCCAGAGGTCCCGAATCCACCTCCCCCAATTGTGCAACCGTCACCTTCCTTTTTACTCTTTTCCCCCAAAAGGCATCTGCACACAAGTGCCGCAATAATTTATTAAAGGCCGGCCAATTGGTTCCCAAAATTATCGGATGCCGGAGGTGCGGGTTAACTGCAACCTCAACACTATGCGTTTGTCCCCAAAATTGAATATCCACAGGCAACAATGGATAGCTCACCACTTCCCTGTGCACACACCTCACCTTAACCATGCGGCTATTACCCAATGCCTTAGGCTGAATCAGGCTTTGATAGATGGAGGTCTGGTTACAACCTGAATCCACCAAAGCTTGATAAGTACCCCCCTTGATACTCACGGGTATCTGGTACAGACCGGCTTGATCGAGGGCAGCTTGTGGCGCGTCGGGGATAAGTGTCCCCACCTTCATCACTGGACACCGATCAATAAAGTGTCCCGGGTCCCCACAGCGCCAGCAAGCCGGCCCAGACTTCCCCGCTGCCCTAGTGGCTGGAAGTAGGTCAGAGAATTGGCGTGGAGAGAGTGCCGTTGAGGATGAGGAGGGGAACGGGTCGGTGGTCACTCCCCCTCCCCTGGGCACTGGTCTGGGAGCTGCCCACCTCGGGCGGAGCACCCGTCCTCCATCTCGGCGCTGGTCTGGGCAGCACCCCACCGTGAGACCTTGGAAGGGGGACAGGTTTGGAGAGAGGAGGGGAAGGGGAAGGAGAAGAGAAAGAGAGAGATGATGATGGCAGGGGCTCGCCAACCCCGTGGCACGCCACCATTTGATCCTCCACCAGGTGGATGGCCTGGTTCAGCGACGTCGGGCGGTGGCACTGGACCCAAGGAAGACCGCGTGACGAACTGCTCCAGCACCACCTGCGACATGAGTCCCGGAGCTGGTGCGCAAAAGCAAAGGGCCGACCGGACTCTTTGAGGGCCAGGGTCCGGAACCGCTGGCGATGTTGTTTCTGGGGTCTGGCCGACCCGCTGTAGGATGGTGCGCTTCAGGTCATCGTAGACCAGTCCGCACCATTCAGTACTTTGAATGCCAACAGAGCACGCGCTCGTGGGCGCAACAACACAACAAAACTCTCAAGATAGCTTCAGGTTAATCACACGGTTTTCACTGTGTCTCTCAGGCAGGCAGATGCACGCAAAGTCCCAGTCCAAACTCTCTCTCTCCTCTCTCTCCCCACTGCGGCTTATATGCAGTCTCTCCATGCCAATCACTGCAATCAGACACAGGTTTTATTCATCTGCACTTGACCTACTTACTCACCGCTCGGCTCCGCTCTCTCCAGCTACAGACCTCGCAAAACCACGCCCCCTCCGCCACACATATCCTGCCCCAGCAGTCCGCTGCTGCCTCCACCCAGCCACCAGCTCAGGTGCCTCAGCCTGCTCCCCACCGAGGCTGCCCTCCATCAACTCCCGCCCCTCCTGCCCGGCCCCAGCAACAGCCTTCACCCACGCCAAAGTGCGGAGGACGTCACAGGAAGGCAGCCCCACCTGTCCCAGCACCACAGCCCGCTAAACGGCGGTCAAAGCGGCGGTCAGGCGGCTCGGAGGTGATGTCGGTTCTTCCTCAGGAGATGGTAGCAGGATCACTCCTTCCCCCGGTGGAGGGCCGGGGGAGAATCTTTTGTTTTCCCCATTCCCTGCCGCTGGCCTCATGGTCGGCGGTAGCTTTATTTGGTTAAAGAAAGAACCGAACACACCTCCGAGCCCCAAGAGGGCGCGGCTAGCAGTGCGCGATGCCCACGATCCTCGCCACTCTCAGCCCCCTCTGTCGCCAGCCCCCAGGCAGACGAGACCACTGCTGGACGCTCGTCCTCCCCAGGTCTCGTCCGCCAGGGAGTGGAATTTGACCACGCCCACACCTCGGGATGCTCCCACGCCTCTCACGTCTGGGCCGGTCATTCCGCCTCGCTGCCCCATCGGGGGTACGCCTGTGGTTCACATGACCCCGCTGGTTCAGTTTTTGGACACGTGGCTAGCGCTTCCTAATCTGTGCAGCTGGTTCACTCGCACCATCAGGTTCGGCTATGCGATTCAGTTTGCGTGGTCTCCCCCCCGTTTCCGGGGAGTCTGCTATACCATGGTGGGTGGCAATGCCCCTGTCATGCGTGCGGAGATCGACACCCTACTGGCGAAGGGTGCGGTCGAGATCGTCCCTCCAGCTGAGATGGAGTCCGGGTTCTACAGCCCCTACTTCATCGTACCCAAGAAAACTTGTGGGTTACGGCCAATCCTGGACCTGTGCATCCTCACAGCCAAGCCGTTCCTACAGTTTGCCTTCTCTGAAGTACTTTCAGAGGCTCCTGGGGCATATGGCATCCGCAGCGGCTTCATATGAGACCGCTTCAGCACTGGCTCTGCGATTGAGTCCCGAGATGGGCATGGCAACACTGCGGGTCCCAGTCACTCGCGCCTGCCATCAGACCTTCACCCCGTGGTCGAACCTCAGTTTCTACGGGCAGGTGTTCCCTTAGAACGAGTTTCCAGGCATGTTGTTGTCTCAATAGATGCCTCTGCCACGGGCTGGGGTGCCATGTGCAATCCTGGAGAGGACCCCAGCGCATGTCAATTGCCTCGAGTTGCTGGTCGTACGTCTTGTCCTGCACCACTTTCGAGCCCTGCTGAAGGACAAGCACGTACTTGTCCGTACAGACAACACGGCGACAGTAACGTACATAAACCGACATGGTGGTCTATGCTCCCGCCGGATGTCACAACCCGCCATCTCATCCTATGGAGTCAGAAGCATCAGAGGTCGCTTCGTGCCGTTCACATCCCGGGAGAACTGAATCGTGCAGCCGACGAGCTGTCACATGTTCAAACGCTGCCAGGGGAATGGCGTCTCCATCCCCAGTCGGTTCAGCTGATTTGGGGACAGTTTGGGGACGCGCAGATAGATCTGTTTGCCTCCCACGACCCTTTCCATTGCCGCTGGTATTACTCCCTGACCGAGGGGACTCTCTGCACGGTTGCACTAGCGCACAGCTGGCCGCGGGGCCTGTAAGCAAGTATGCGTTCCCCCCTGTGAGCCTTCTCGCACAGGTCTTGTTCAAAATCAGGGAGGACAAGGAGCAGGTCCTCATGGTCGCCCCGTATTGGCCCGGCCGGACCTGGTTCTCGGAACTGGTACTCCTTGCGACAGCCCCTCCCTGGCCTATTCCTCTGAGACAGGATCTTCTGACTCAGAGACGGGGCAACCTATGGACCACTTCCGGTGGTGGCTACCATCACTTCCACTAGTGCCTCGTCTATGAGACAGGCCTATGCGTTGAAGTGGAACCTCTTCGTCACCTGGTGCTCTTCTCGCCGAGAAGACCCCAGGAAATGTGCGATCGGGTCCGTGCTCTCCTTCCTCCAAGATGGGTTGGAGCGAAAGCTGTCTCCCTCCACCCTGAAGGTTTATGTGGCCGCTATATCGGCCCATCATGACCTAGTGGATTCCAAAATGGTTGGACAGCACGACCTGGTCAGCAGGTTCTTGAGGAGGTCCTCAGATGCCCTCTTGGGACCTCGCAGTGGTCTTATCAGCCCTGCAGTTGAGCTTAAAATCCTGTCAATGAAGACAGCGCTCCTGGTTGCATTGGCCTCCATCAAGAGGGTCGGGGACCTGCAGGCATTTTCGGTTGACGAAGCATGTCTGGAATTCAGGCCGGCCGATTCTCACATGATCCTGAGACCCCGGCCCGTATACGTGCCCAAGGTTCCCACCACTCCCTTCAGGGACCAGGTGGTGAACCTGCAAGCGCTGCCATTGGAGGAGGCAGACCCAGCCTTGGCACTGCTCGGTCCAGTATGCGCCCTTTACACTTACGTAGACCGGACGCAGTGTTTCAGGACCTCAGACCAGCTCTTTGTCTGTTACGGTGGGCGGCAGAAAGGGAAGGCCCTCTCCAAGCAGAGGTTGTCCCACTGGATAGTGAACGCCATTGTCCTGGCTTACCAGGTTCAAGGCATGCCATGCCATGCCCCCTTGGGGTGAGAGCACACTCCACTAGGAGTGTTGCCTCCTCTTGGGCTTTAGCGCGTGACGCCTCGCTGACAGACATTTGTAGGGCTGCTGGCTGGGCGACACCTAACACATTCACCAGGTTTTATAACCTCAGAGTGGAGCCTGTGTCCGCTCGTCTACTCTCCCTAAGTGGCCAGTAACTGGACAGGCTCAGGTGTCATCGCTTGATGCGCCATTCCACTCCACGGACTGGATACGTGCACTATTCTACTCAGGTGAGCTTCTCAGCAGGCCCTGAGCTCCTCCAGCACTTATGATGTCGACGCCAGAGTGTTTGCCAAAGTGGTCAGCTTTCGCGTTCGGCTAGGTGGCGCCGTGTGCATGGTTCCCCCGTTGGGTAACCCCCACATGTGTATCTCCACGGTAAGTCTCTCTGAGCACGTGTCTTCCCTTGGCAAGACACCTTGTCACGCCTGGGGTTTAAAATGTTTTCCACCTGCAGCTGGATACCCCGGTATACTCCATATGCAGTTCCTTGTAAAGGTCATATGTGTATTCCGGGCACAACTAGGACTAGGGAAACCCAAGCGCCTTCGGCGCCCCAGCCAATGAGGGAGGCGTCTGTTGAAACGGTTTCCCGGCAACAGGACGCTCCCAACACTGACCCTTGGGACCTTACCGAGGGTAGTGCCTGCCCTAGTGTGAAGCCGGAGACCGGGCACAACTAGGACTGGAGAACCCAAGCGCCTTCTGCGTCCCAGCCAATGAGGGAGACGTCTGTTGAAACGGTTTCCCAGCAACAGGGCGCTCCCAACACTGACCCCTGGGACAGAAACCAAGGTTTCTTCCATATAACTAGGGAACGAAGGCATCTGCGCTTTACCACTACGAAAGAGATTCCCTCTGGGGGAAACCCCTTGGTTTCCAACCACCACTGTCAAGGTCTCACGTGCAGCAGGTCAAAAGGTCTCACCTTGGACGCTGCTGCACTGAGCCCCAGCACCGAAAAGTGCTTCACAGTGAAGGTCTCTTACTCCGCCGTCACGTGAGGCGGGGGATGTAATGCCTGAAGAACCAAGGAACTGACCAATCCTAAGTTCCCTGGTTCATCCGACTCCAATGGTCCGAAGGGGGCCTCAGCCAGCCTTCGAAAACCACTGCCAGATCCCAGTTTGGGAATTCTGGAACGAGCCACAGGCCGCATCTTCCCAGCCCCACAGGGTAACTGTACAACAGATGGTGTCTACCCGAGCCCATCACCCAAAAGGAGTGTGGAAAGCCTTATGGCAGCCACGGACACCCTGAGTGTGGACGGGGTTGGACCCGCAGAGAAGCGATCTTGGAGGAACTCCAGCACTGAAGCCACCGGCCAGTTAACTGGGTCCACCTCACGCTCCCTGCACCAAGTGGCTCACCACTTGGGGCTGTACAGTCTCCTCAAAGATGGAGCCCTGGAACTGAGTGTTGCCTCTGGCTTGGCGTGCTCAGTTGGGGACACTAAAATTTTTCAACTAAACATCGAAATAAATCTAATTAATAAACTAAATGAACCATATAATAATGAACCATATATTACTGATCTAATTATTGATCTAAAGCCCACACTGTCACCGTATGGAAATTTAAACTGATGACATCAAATGACTATACAGCTTCATAAAATTATGCTGCATTATTTTCCTGTTTAACACTGTAAAGCTGCTTTGGAACAATCTGCATTGTTAAAAGCACTATATAAATAAAGTTGAAATGAAAGAAAGAAAGTGTAAGGTCTCTATCACCTCTGCCAACAGGCCAGTCTCTAGGTACCTGACCCCCTCAAGGGCCAGACCCAAAGACTCCAAATCACAGGCCGGGGGTGAAATATTGAGCCCCCTGCCTGAGATAAGAGATCCCTCATCAGAGGGATCTGCCATGGAGGACCTGCCAGCAGCGCTATGATGTCCGAGAACCAAACTCGCATCGGCCAACGGGGTGCTACTAAAAGTAGGCTGACCCCCTGTTGGCGGACCCTCTCCAGAACTCACGGGAGCAGAGCAATCGGGGGGAATGCGTACAGACGCAGCCTCGGCCACGTCTGAACCATGGCATCCAGCCCCAGCGGGTCGCCACTCCCCGGGCCTCAGCCACTGCCTCGACAGGATGTCTGCTCCCTGATTTTGGACCCCTGGGACATACATTGCCCTGATGGACAACAGTTTCCCTTGGGACCACAGGAGAATTTGATGCGCCAGTCTACAAAGAGGGCACGACCTCAAACCCCCCTGATGATTCAGGTACGCTACAACAGACGTATTGTCTGTTCGTACCAGGACATGTTGGCCGCAGAGGTCCGGGAGAAAGCTTCTCAAAGCTTTATAGACCACCATCATCTCCAGGCAATTTATGTGCCAGGAGAAATGACGGCCCTCCCATGGGCCCCTCGCAAAGCGGCCCTCCATGACCGCGCCCCAACCCGTGAGGGAGGCGTCTGTTGAAACGGATCTCCGGCAACAGGATGCTCCCAACACTGGCCCCTGGGACAGAAACCAAGGTTTCTTCCATATAACTAGGGAACGAAGGCATCTGCGCGTTACCCTGATCATACAGAAAGGATTCCCTCTGGGGGAAAACCCCTTGGTTTCCAACCACCACTGTAGAGGTCTCATGTGCAGCAGGCCAAAAAGTATCACGTTGGACACTGCTGCCATGTGCCCCAGCACTCTCTGAAAGTGCTTCACAGTGATGCTGTGGCCTAGCCTTATTCGTGAGACCATCGCCAGTATGGTCTCGACTCGCGCGGGAGACAATTGTGCCCGCATCGTAGTCGAATCCCATACTATCCCTAGGAACGTAGTCCTCCGGGACGGCGTCAACACACTTTTTGCTGTGTTGAGTCTCAGCCCAAGCACTTTATATGGGCCAGAACGACATCTCGATGCCGAACTGCCATATCGTACGACTGGGTTAATATGAGCCAGTCGTCGATATAATTCAGTACACGGATGCCCTGGAGTCTCAATGGAGCCAGAGCTGCATCCATGCACTTTGTGAATGTGCGTGGGGAAAGAGCTAGACCGAAGGGAAGCACTCGATATTGGTACGCCTCGCCCCCGAAAGCGAACCTCAAGAACTTCCTATGACATGGAAGAATGGAGATATGGAAGTATGCGTCCTTTAAATCTATCGTGACGAACCAGTCCTCGAACTGGATCTGACTCACGATGGTATGAATCGTGAGCATTTTGAATCTGAACCTCCTCAGAGACCGATTCAAATACCTCAGGTCAATAATCGGACGCAACCCTCCATCCTTTTTAGGAACAATAAAGTACCGGCTGTAGAACCCGGACTCCCTCTCCGGCGGAGGAACACGCTCTATGGCTTCCTTCGCCAGCAAGGATTTTACTTCTAGTTCCATTACCCGAACCCGCTCTGGTACCACTGCGGTCCAGTTCAAACCCCTGAAACTTGGAGGAGGATGACCGAACTGCAGTCTGTAACCATTCTCTACAGTACGCAGGAACCATGTAGAAATATTCGGAAGGCATTTCCATGGGCCGAGATAATCTACTAAGGGAACCAGCCTCTCCAGGCTGGCGTCGGGTGTTACACAAGCCTCGTTCCCAACCCCCTGAAGCGGATGACCGGCAGGAAGTAGTTGGGAACGATTCTCTGTGTGCGGACGCGTGAGCTGCCCAGCCGCAGGTCTTTCTAGAGGCGGCTGGAGCAGCGTGCATTCGCGGGAAATCGATGTGGCCCGAAGCGTCATAGACGGCGGGATTCCACATCGATTTCCCCAGAGCGCCCCAGAAGAAGCAACCTCGATTGCCCTTCTGCGGGGGGGACCGCTCTTAGAAACCCTGCCGCAGCTAGGGCTTCTTCCCAGCAGCCTTCCGCGCCCTGAGTACGTTTCTTAAATCGCCTCTGGGAGCGGAAGACTGCTGGTGAGTCTGCTGGAGCGAGCGCCGCCTCTGTTGCCAGGCTCCAGGAGGAGGGGCTCTAGAGGTGACGCTCTCCCTCTGCAGCTGACGGTGCGAGGAGCTGGTTGACGGCTGGGGCTGCCCGCTATGGGCCGCCCTCCCTGGCTCCGAGCGACGAGGGACGAACTGTCGGAAGGCCGCTGACTGACTTCTCGCCTCCCGGTGTTTGGTGACAACGGCCTCAACCGCGTCCCCAAACAACCCGGAAGGCGAAATCGGGGAGTCCAAGAGAAAGGACTTGTCCTTCTCTTTCATCCCCGATAAGTTCAGCCACAGGTGCCTCTCCACAGTCACCAAGGAGGCCATTGACCGGCCGACAGCACAAGCTGTCTCCTTGGTGACGCAGAGAGACAAATCCGCAGCCTTCCGGAGTTCTAAAATATCCTCCGGAGAGGGTCCCTCGCCCTCGTCGAGCTCCTTAAGGAGATCGGCCTGGTAGGCCTGCAAGATAGACAAAGTGTGCAGGGTACTACCAGCCCGACCAGCCGCCATATAGGCCTTGCCCACCAAGGATGAAGTGTCCCTACAGGGCTTGGTGGGCAATACCGGGGCTTTGAGGGACGATGCGGCCTCGGGTGAAAGATAGCTCGCTAAAGCCTCCTCCACCCGAGGCATCGTCCCATACCCTGCCTCGTGAGCCCCCAGGACATTAGCATAGTCCAAAACACGGGGGTTGGAAACTCGCGAGGAGAAGGGTTTCGTCCATGATCTACACACCTCGGTGTGCAGATCCGGGAAGAACGGCAAGCCCCGGCGAGGCGTTTGCACCCGGCGAGGAAGGAACCGGTCATCCAGCCTACTGGTTGGCTGGACCTCCGGCGCCTCCTGTGGCCAACTGATGTTTAGTTTGGCCACCGCACGGGTCAACACCTCGACCAGCTCCTCTTGGGTGGGTGGATGAAGCACTAATAAACTTTCTGCTTCTCCACCCGCCGCGATGCCACCCTCATCCAGCTCCTCGGAACCAGAGAGGATGAGCATCGGACCCTCCACCCCGGGGGAAGAAGCCGCAGTGCGGGCTTCCACACGGGGAGGAAGGTCATCGGAACTGTCAGAGGAGGATTGGAAAAGTGCCGCAGCAGTCCCCAAACCCTCTGACAAGTCCCGCTGTGAACCCCATGATCTGCGACGCCGCGCTGCCTCAACAGCCGCGGGTCCAGAACCACGAGGTTCACGAGGCTGGCCGCCCTCATCAAAAACAGCCAGCCGAGAACAAAGCAGTCTGAGCGGGAGCAGCTCGCAATGTTGACAGGCGGCTCCCTCGAGAGCCGCCCGAGCATGCTCCACACCCAAACACTGCACACAAAGCAGGTGTGCATCCGAGCCAGAGATGTAACGTGGGCACGGATGCACACACTGCCTATAGTTCACTCATTTCTTTCTTTCTTTCTTTTTAGATTATTTACTAAAAAACTCTCTCACACACACACTTCTTGGACATACAACAGTAAATAGACAGACTTGTCACACAGAGCGCTATGCTGAAGAGCAATAACTGCCGTTTCAATGCGCCGGCTCGCCCTTTATACTTCCGGGTACGCCGTCACGATGACGTCATCACGCACGACCAATCAGATTGGGCTAGTTTCTATACGGACTTCAGAGTTGTTTTTTTAAATTCGCGGACGGTTAGAGAGTGTGGGGGGGGGGGGGATTTTCTGTCAGGAATATTCAGTCTGAAAGGTAAGAACCACATTTATCAATGTATAAAGGCAGTAATTTGTTATCTAAACCATGTTTTAACGTTAAGTGGGGTGTGACAGTCGATCATCGTTTTTTTCATAATTTTTTCTCCTGCATATGATAAGCAATCTTCACTGTTTGTTTGCACTTAAACATAAGCTAACATCTCCTTGCAGTTAAGATTGAACCCACTTATTGCTTTTTCCCCTACTAGGTGCAGTTTCAGGATGTTACCATGTTGCTGAAGGTGAAATACCTTAGTACCAAGAAGTACATCAAATTGCACTCAGGCTTCACCTACTCAGAATTCATCAGGGAAGGTAAATTGCCATCCTTGAAGGCCAAACAAAATATGTAGCCACTTTAGCAACAAATCACAGCACAATATTATCTGTGGCTGAACTATTTAAACACTTTTGCCTGTATTTAACAATTTATTAAAATATTGTCTCATAATATTTTATTTTAATTGCAGGGCTTTACTTTTAATGACAGTTAGTGGGATCATTAATGTTTGTTAGCATGTAGTAGTGTTGTAGTCAAGACCACCTAAACCGAGACCAAGTCGAGACCAAGACCAGCGTGTGCCGAGACCAAGACAAGACCAAGACTTTGTGGTGTTGAGACCAAGACAAGACCAAGACCAAGACAGGGCGAGACCGAGTCAAGACCAAGACCAGACCAGCACTCCTTAAATTCATCTAAAAGATCCATATCTAGTGTCTGAGAAATTACTTATATTGAATACGGTAATTAAATACAATTAGAATAGTAAGACACTATAGCGCTGTTACCAATCAAATCACTACCAATAAAATTCATGGCACAGAAGTTGCATCTGAATTGATACGATTACACCTGCATAAATAATGTTCAGATTAATTTAACATTAAAACATTAACATTATTTAACTGTCACAGAATCCTTTATTCAACCGATTTGTTCAAAGCAACCGATTCTTTTAATAACCAAACGCTGCCGAATTAGCAAAGACACAGTTTAAAATGTAATTTAATATTAACTTCTTGTTTATAGAATGTTTGTATAAATCAATATCATTTGCAATCACGCTAATATATTCATGAAAACAGCTCTCTTGCTATTGCGATATTGCTTAATTCTATTCTATGTTATATAAAAAAACAATCTCAGAATTTTGTGGGCATTTATATAAATTTTTGCACATTTCTGAGACAATTCTGCATTGATTTTGAACCCGGCAGCATAGTGACATTAATGATATTAAATCAGACAATGCACTGGAAATTTAGTGATATCCTTGCAGTTGTGGTCTTGACTGGTCTTGAGATAAAATCCCGAGTCCTTTAAGTCCGAGACCAAGACAAGACCGAGGAGAAATGCAGTCGAGACCGAGACAAGACCAAGACCATCAAAAAATGGTCTTAAGACCGGTCTCGAGACCAAGACCGGTCTCGAGTACTACAACACTAGCATGTAGTATACTTTTGCTGCAGATTATTTTAGTTTAACATCCATCCATCTTCTTCCGCTTATCCGGGGCTGGGTCGCGGGGGCAGCAGTCTAAGCAGAGATGCCCAGACTTCCCTCTCCCTAGACACTTCCTCCAGCTCTTCCGGGGGGACACGGAGGCGTTCCAAGGCCAGCCGGGAGACATAGTCCCTCCAGCAACGTCATCCGCAAAGAGCAGAGACGAAACCGTGTGGTCCCCAAACCTGACACCCTCCGGCCCTTGGCTGCGCCTAGAAATTCTGTCCATAAAAATTATGAACAGAACCGGCGACAAAGGGCAGCCCTGCCGGAGTCCAACATGCACCGGGAACAAGTCTGACTTATTGCCGGCAATGCGGACCAAACTCCTGCTTCGGTCATACAGGGACCGGACAGCCCTCAGCAAAGGACCCCGGACCCCATATTCCCCCAGCACCCTCCACAGGACGCCGCGAGGGACACAGTCGAATGCCTTCTCCAAATCCACAAAACAAATGTGGACTGGTTGGGCAAACTCCCATGAACCCTCCAGCACCCTGTAGAGGGTATAGAGCTGGTCCAGTGTTCCACGACCAGGACGAAAACCACACTGTTCCTCCTGAATCCGAGGTTCCACTATCGGCCGAATTCTCCTCTCCAGTACCCTGGCATAGACTTTCCCGGGGAGGCTGAGAAGTGTGATCCCCCTATTGTTGGAACACACCCTCCGGTCCCCCTTTTTAAAAAGAGGAACCACCACCTCGGTCTGCCATCCCAGAGGCACTGTCCCCGACCGCCACGCGATGCTGCAGAGGCGTGTCAGCCAAGACAGCCCCACAACATCCAGAGATTTGAGGTACTCAGGGCGGATCTCATCCACCCCCGGTGCCTTGCCACCGAGGAGTTTCTTGACCACCTCGGTGACTTCAGCTTGGGTGATGGACGAGTCCTCCTCTGAGCCCCCAGCCTCTGCTTCCTCTAGGAAGACGTGACGGCGGGATTGAGGAGATCCTCGAAGTATTCCTTCCACCGTCCGACAACATCCCCAGTTGAGGTCAACAGCCGCCCATCGCCACTGTAAACAGCGTTGGTAGGGCACTGCTTCCCTCTCCTGAGGCGCCGGACGGTTTGCCAGAATCTCTTCGAGGCCAGCCGATAGTCCTTTTCCATGGCCTCACCGAACTCCTCCCAGGCCCGAGTTTTTGTCTCCACAACCACCCGGGCTGCAGTCCGTTTAGCCTGCCGATACCTGTCAGCTGCCTCAGGAGTCCCACAAGCCAGCCAGGCCTGATAGGACTCCTTCTTCAGCTTGACGGCATCCCTTACTTCCGGTGTCCACCACCGGGTTCGGGGATTGCCGCCTCGACAGGCACCGGAGACCTTGTGTCCACAGCTCCGAGCAGCCACTTTGACAATGGAGGTGGAGAACATGGTCCACTCGGACTCAATATCTCCAGCCTCCCTCGGGATCCGGTCGAAGCTCTGCCGGAGGCAGGAGTTGAAGATCTCTCTGACAGGAGACTCGGCCAAACATTCCCAGCAGACCCTCACAGTACGTTTGGGTCTACCGAGTCTATCCAGCTTCCTCCCCCGCCATCGGATCCAACTCACCACCAGGTGGTGATCAGTTGACAGCTCCGCCCCTCTCTTCACCCGAGTGTCCAAGACATACGGCCGCAGGTCAGATGAAACGACCACGAAGTCGATCATTGACCTACGACCTAGGGTGTCCTGGTGCCATGTGCACTGATGGACACCCTTATGCTTGAACATGGTGTTCGTTATGGACAAACTGTAACTAGCACAGAAGTCCAATAACTGAACACCACTCGGGTTCAGATCAGGGGGGCCGTTCCTCCCAATCACGCCCCTCCAGGTTTCACTGTCATTGCCCACGGAGGCATTGAAGTCCCCCAGTAGAACGACGGAGTCCCCAGTCGGAGCACTCTCCAGCACCCCTCCCAGGGACACCAAGAAGGTCGGGTACTCTGCACTGCTGTTTGGCCCGTAGGCACACACAACAGTGAGAGACCTATCCCAGAGCCGAAGCCGCAGGGAAACGACCCTCTCGTTCACCGGGGTAAACTCCAACACATGGCGGCAGAGCTGGGGAGCTATAAGCAAACCCACACCAGCCCGCCGCCTCTCACCATGGGCAACTCCAGAGTGGTGAAGAGTCCATCCCCTCTCGAGAAGTGTGGTTCCAGAGCCCAAGCCGTGCGTGGAGGTGATTCCGACTATCTCTAGTCGGAACCTCTCAACCTCACGCACAAGCTCAGGCTCTTTCCCCGCCAGCGAGGTGACATTCCATGTCCCAAGAGCTATTTTCCGTGTCCAGGGATTGGGTCGTCTAGGCCCCCGCCTTTGACTGCCGCCCAATTCGCTTTGCACCGGCCCCTTACGGTCCCTCCCGTGAGTGGTGGGCCCACGGGAAGGTGTCCCCACGTCGCTCCTTTGGGCTGAGCCCGGCCGGACCCCATGGGGGAAGGCCCGGCCACCAGGCGCTCACATACGAGCCTCAACCCCAGGCCTGGCTCCAGGGTGGGGCCCCGGCTGCGCCATACCGGGCGACGTCACGGTCCTCCTTTTCTTTGGCATCATAAGGGTTTTTGAACTGCTCTTAGTCTGACCCGTCACCTAGGACCTGTTTGCCTTGGGAGACCCTACCAGGGGCATATAGCCCCGGACAACGTAGCTCCTAGGGTCATTCGGGTACTCAAACCCCTCCACCACGTTAAGGTGGCAGTTCATGGAGGAGTTTTAGTTTAACAAAGACAAGGAAATAGAGTTAAGCAGGATGATTTAAAAGTTCTCCAGATGACTTTATCTGGTTAAATTACCTCTTTTTATAGTCAAAAACAAGCTTGGGCTTCCTGATGCAGTTCAACTTGACCTTTTTGATGACACTGACACAGCAGTGTCATTCTTCTGGCCTCCAACATTCTTCTAGAGCTGTTGGAGGCCAATCCAGACATGTGCCTGACAGTACATGACAGCAATTCAGATGAAGGTAGGTGTCATTAAGAAAACCTATGTTAATGGATAGGGCTCTTTGATGTAATTTTGACCTTTCTATATGGAACGAACATGGCAGTGTGCAAGGTTGGGTCAAGTTTGTTACTGATTACTAAAAATATAATCTGAATACTTTAAGGGTTACTTAAAATTTGTATACTAAAATGGATAAAGCTACAACAAGTTAAGTTAATCAAATTCTCTCTTTTTAAAGAGTTTTCTCCTTTAGATAATTCAACACCATCTTCCCTCACGGATACCATATCACTTTCTTCAAGTGACAGTGACCTTAGAGAAGCACTGCGTCGGAACGACATTTTGGGGATACTCCCTAAGCATTAGCGAATCTGAAGTCCGTATAGAAACTAAACCAATCTGATTGGCGTGCATGATGACGTCACTGTGACGGCGTACCCGGAAGTATAAAAGGGGAGCCGGCGCATTGAAACGGCAGCTATTGCTCTGAAGCATGCGCTCCAGGCGTGCCGATGTGTGGTGACGCGACGCAGTGCTCGTTCCCTTCTCAGGGAACAAGGGTTACAGACGTAACCCGAGCCGTTCCCTTTCGAGGGAACTCTCACTGCGTCGGAACGACATTTTGGGTAACGAGTACCGACTAGCCAACACTGAGGGTAGCGCCTGCCCTAGTGTGAAGCCGGAGACCAGGCACAACTAGGACTTGAGTACCCTAGCGCCAGGCGCCGTAGGGAGATACTTCTCCACCCCTTCCTTTTCCGCGCCCCAACCGGTGAGGGAGGCGTCTGTTGAAACGGTTTCCCGGCAACAAGACGCTCCCAACACTTCCCAGTGAAGGTTCCTTCTTCCGCTGTCACGTGAGGCGGAGGATGAAAAACCCTCAGAACCAAAGACCTGACCACCCCTGATGACACCTCGGGCACCCAGCTCTGCCTAGGGTGAAGGATAGCCTTAACTCCCACGGGGGAAAACTCCAGGCAAGTCGTGCCAGCAGAGCTATGACATCCGAGAACCAAACTCGCGTCGGCCAATGGGGTGCTACCAAAAGTAGGCTGACCCCCTGTTGGCGGACCCTCTCCAGGACTCCCGGGAGCAGAGCAATCGGGGAAAATGCGTACAGACGCAGCCTCGGCCATGTTTGAACCATGGCATCTAACCCCAGCGGGGCTGGATGCGTGAGGGAAAACCACAATGGACAGTGGGACGTTTCGCAAGACGCAAACAGGTCCACTTCTACTGGGCCGAACCTTTCACACATGGCCTCCACCACCTCCGGGTGGAGTCGCCACTCCCCGGGCCTCAGCCCCTGCCTCGACAGGATG
The DNA here is from genome assembly GCA_023566225.1 of Romanogobio albipinnatus. NCBI lineage: Eukaryota > Metazoa > Chordata > Actinopteri > Cypriniformes > Gobionidae > Romanogobio > Romanogobio albipinnatus. The sequence continues at coordinate 30,932,067 of CM042244.1, forward strand.
TCTGCTCCCTGATTTTGGACCCCCGGGACATACATTGCCCTAATGGACAACAGTTTCCCTTGGGACCACAGGAGAATTTGATGCGCCAGTCTGCATAGAGGGTGCGACCTCAAACCCCCCTGATGATTAAGGTACGCTACAACAGACGTATTGTCTGTTCGTACCAGGACATGTTGGCTGCGGAGGTCCAGGAAAAAGCTCCTGAGAGCTTTATAGACCGCCATCATCTCCAGGCAATTTATGTGCCAGGAGGAATGACGGTCCTCCCACGGGCCCCTCGCAAAGCGGCCATCCATGACCGCGCCCCAACCAGTGAGGGAGGCGTCTGTTGAAACGGATTTCCGGCAACAGGATGCTCCCAACACTGGCCCCTGGGACAGAAACCAAGGTTTCTTCCATATGACTAGGGAACGAAGGCATTTGCGCGTTACCCTGATCATATGGAAAGGATTCCCTCTGGGGGAAAACCCCTTGGTTTTCAGCCACCACTGTAGGGGTCTCATGTGCAGCAGGCCAAAAGGTATCACGTTGGACAATGCTGCCATATGCCCCAGCACTCTCTGAAAGTGCTTCACAGTGATGCTGTGGCCTAGCCTTATTCCTGAGACCATCGCCAGTATGGTCTCGACTCGCGCGGGAGACAGTTGTGCCCGCATCATCGTCGAGTCCCATACGATCCCTAGGAACGTAGTCCTCTGGGACGTGGTCAACACACTCTTTATTGTGTTGAGTCTCAGCCCCAAGCACCTTATATGGGCCAGAACGACATCTCGATGCCGAACTGCCATATCGTACGACTGGGCCAATATGAGCCAGTCGTCGATATAATTCAGCACACGGATGCCCTGGAGTCTCAATGGAGCTGCATCCATGCACTTCGTGAATGTGCGTGGGGAAAGAGCTAGACCGAAGGGAAGCACTCGATATTGGTACACCTCGCCCCCGAAAGTGAACCTCAAGAACTTCCTGTGACATGGAAGGATGGAGATATGGAAGTATGCGTCCTTTAGATCTATCGTGACGAACCAGTCCTCGAACTGGATCTGACTCACGATGATGGGAACCGTGAGCATTTTGAATCTGAACCTCCTCAGAGACCGATTCAAATACCTCAGGTCTATAATCGGACGCAACCCTCCATCCTTTTTGGGAACTATAAAGTACCGGCTGTAGAACCCGGACTCCCTCTCCGGCGGAGGAACACACTCTATGGCTTCCTTCGCCAGCAAGGATTTTACTTCTAGTTCCATTACCAGAACCCGCTCTGGTACCATTACAGTCCAGTTCAACCCCCTGAAACTTGGAGGAGGGTGACCGAACTGCAGTCTGTAACCCTTTTCTACAGTACGCAGGACCCATGTAGAAATATTCGGAAGGCATTTCCATGCGCCGAGATAATCTCTCGAGGCTGGCGTCGGGTGTTACACGAGCCTCGTCCCCAACCCCCTGAAGCGGATGACCGGCAGGAAGTGGTTGGGAACGATTCTCTGTGTGCGAACAATCGCGCTGCCCAGCGCAGGTCTTTACAGAGGCGGCTGGAGCAGCATGCGTTCGCGGGAAATCGATGTGGCCCGAGGCGTCATAGACGGCGGGATTCCACATCGATTTCCCCAGTGCGCCGCAGAAGAAGCAACTTCGGTTGCCCTTCTGCGGGGGGGACCGCCCTTAGAAACCCTGCCGCAGCTAGGGCTTCTTCCCAGCAGCCTTCCGTGCCCAGAGTACGTTCCTTAGATCGCCTCTGGGAGCGGAAGGCTGCTGGTGAGTCTGCTGGAGAGAGCGCCGTCTCTGTTGCCAAGCTCCCGGAGGAGGGGCTCTAGAGGCGACGCTCTCCCTCTGCAGCTGACGGTGCGAGGAGCTGGTGGACGGCTGAGGCTACCCCCTAGAGGCAGCCTTCCCCGGCTCTGAGCAGCGAGGGACGAATTGGCGGAAGGCTGCTGACTGACTTTTCGCCTCCTGGTATTTGGCGACGACGGCCTCAACCGTGTCGGCAAATAGACCCGAAGGCGAAATCGGGGAGTCTAGGAGAAAGGACTTGTCCTCCTCCTTCATCCCCGACAAGTTCAGCCAAAGATGTCTCTCCACAGTCACCATGGATGCCATGGAGCGGCCGATGGCACGGGCCGTCTCCTTGGTGATGCGGAGAGACAAATCCGCAGCCTTCCTCAATTCTAAAACGTCCTCCTGAGAGGGACCCTCACCCTCATCGAGCTCTTTGAGGAGGTCGGCCTGGTAGGCCTGCAAGATTGAAAGCGTATGCAGGGAACTACCAGCCCGTCCAGCCGCCATATAGGCCTTGCCCACCAAGGATGAGGTATCCCGACAGGGCTTGGTGGGCAATACCGGGGCTTTGAGGGACGATGCAGAGTCGGGTGAAAGATAACTCGCGAGAGCCTCTTCCACCCGAGGCATCGTCCCATACCCCGCCTCGTGTGCCCCCAGCACGTTGGAATAGTCCAACACTGGATGGTTAGAAACACGCGAGGAGAAGGGTTTCCTCCAAGATCTACACAAAGTGTGTAGATCCGGGAAGAATGGCAAGCCCCGGTGAGGTGTTTGAACCCGGCAAGAAAGGAACTGGTGGTCCAGCCTACTGGGTGGCTGAACTTCCGGCACTTCCTGTGGCCAATCGATCTTTAATTTGGCCACCGCACGAGTCAACACCTCGACCAGCTCCTCTTGGGCGGGTGGATGAAGCGATGACATACTTCCTGCTTCTCCACCCGCCCCGATGCCACCCTCATCCTGCTCCTCAGAACCAGAGAGGATGAGCATCGGATCCTCCTCCCCGGGGGAAGAAGCCGCAGCCCGGGCTTCCACACGTGGAGGAAGATCCTCGGAACTGTCAGAAGAGGATTGGGAAAGTGCCGCAGCAGTCCCAAAACCTTCTGACAAGTCCCGCTGTGAACCCCATGATCTGCGACGCCGAGCCGCCTCAGTGACCGCGGGTCCAGAACCATGAGGTTCACGAGGCTGGCCGCCCTCATCAAATACGGCCAGCCGAGACCGGAGCAGTCTGAGCGGGAGCAGCTCACAATATTTTGACAGGCGGCTCCATCGAGAGCCACCCGAGCATGCTCCACGCCCAAACAATGCACACAAAGCAGGTGTGCATCCGAGCCAGAGATATAATGTGGGCACGGATGCACACACTGCTTGTACTCTCTCTCATTCATCATTTTCTTTTTCACACTTTCACACACACTCTTTAGACAGACAACAATAAATAGACAGACTTGAACACAGAGCGCAATGCTGAAGAGCAATAACTGCCGTTTCAATGCGCCGGCTCCCCTTTTATACTTCCGGGTACGCCGTCACAGTGACGTCATCACGCACGCCAATCAGATTGGTTTAGTTTCTATACGGACTTCAGATTCGCTAATGCTTAGGGAGTATCCCCAAAATGTCGTTCCGACGCAGTGAGAGTTCCCTCGAAAGGGAACTGGGTATTCCCACAGGCAGAAATAGATCCAGCAAAGAAGACACAGGCAGTTCTGCAACAAAGGCTTCCATGTCAGAGGCGGCAAAGGAGGTGAGTGAGAGCTGAAAACTCTCATTATTATAACCACTTAAATTCAAATGTGCTTTTGAGCTTTGACTGGTGCCGAGCCAGAGACTGACGCTCTCGTCACATATCACAACTATTCAGTGTTTTCAAACACACAAAGTTTATTTTAGGTTTCAGACATTTAAATACACATAAGTACCAGCAAAAAATACACAGTGTCTATGGAAGTGGCAATAACAATCCTTTCAGTTATAATTTGACTACATGTCTTATTCATATCAGATACTCATTATACAGTTAAAGGGTCACTTCAGTGATTTAGCATTAAGCTTTGTATCAGTAGAAACCCCGTAGTATATTTGAATTATGGTACTTTCCCCCCTCATATCCCCCTGAGACGAGAGAATTATGCATTTTATTTCTGGAAAAAATCCTCCGATGACGCAAATATCGTCATTTTGCGTCATCTGAGGATTTTTTTGCCAGAGGTTAAAAACTACAGCCAGTAGAAGGTGCTGTTGTGCATGTTATCAACCCACCCATAGGGGAGAGATCTCACGCACAGAATGTATATGCGCTCGCAGCTCAACCTCATAGCGGAGCGATGCGTAGCAAAGTGAGTGTTTCAACTTTTCAATGAATTCCTATGAGAGTTTAGCTTCCATATGCGTTCAGAAAACACTCCAGACTGGACACACGCTGAGAAGGACAGCAGCGCTTACCTCAGCTAACGTTACTACTTCCCTCTCATGCTGAATGAGATCTGACTCCTCCTGCTGTGTTTGTCCCGTGACTTTCGTTCGGCTCACTCACACACATTCAGTTTTTAATTGTAGTGTTTATTCTTTAACTGAACGAAATTATTGTATTATTATGAAGACACAGATGACGCTGGGGGTGGTGTAGGTAGTGGCCTCATAGGGCAGCGAAGCAAGTGCATTCTGGGAGTTGTTGTCTTTCATCCACATGAGACAAATACATTTTATGTCTTTTCTCAGTCTAGAAGGCACCAAATTCAAAAATAATTTCACATTTCTACTACATAAATGACCCAGTTTAAATACAAAGCTTAATGATAAATCACTGAAGTTACCCTTTAACTAAATAGTTTACTCTATTCATCTCCCAGTTCACCGGTGACTTTCACATATTTCGTGATACGTGGGTGAATTTACATGATGTAAATCCGACAGATCCGATTCTCTGAATTGCGGTGCAAACTAACATGGTGGCATCCATCGCCCATTATAGATCAACTAACATGAGGGTTTTAAATGACACAACACATTAAAAATTTGCACATAAAAGAATTAGCAGATCATGAAATAGTTAACAAGTTTGTGGATATTTTGAATAGAGTAAACTGAATAAAAAAGCACTATTGTGGCTGCTGTCATGTGAGAAGCATGACACGTCACCATGGACGCAATAAGGCAATGCATTGCATTCTAAAATATTTAGCCATAGCTGCTGAAACTTGGAGCTGTTTTTTAGCATAGCAAGAATACAGACGACTTTGCTGTTATTAGTACTGTAACTGTTATTTAGTGTTAAATTAGGCCTATTGTAGTTTGGTTAGGTGGCTTAGGATATATTGTGAATTTGTTAAGTAAGTTTTACAATAAAAAGCCATTCTTTAATGTCATCCATGTCATTTTGTGGCTAATTTTTTTTTTTTTTTTTTTTTTTTTTTAAGTATCGGTTTAGGCACCGCCGGTATAATTATAAAAGTATCGGTTTAGACACCGGCATCGTAATAAAAACAAAAACAATACCCAACCCTAATTATAAATCACGGTAAATTGAGATTAACACCGTTGAGATTATCGAAGCATTTGGTTCCAAACTCACTTTTTATCAAAGAAAATGTTATTAATTTACCCCTTCCTAGATTTTTCCTTTCACAACACTGCTGTTTTTTGACATTAATCAGAAATGTCATCCTTGGTCTGTACAAACATGTAGTGGTATGTTTTTTTCTAATAATTTTATCTAATAGAAAGAATTTAACACTAAAACTTGTTTTTCCTTTTCCTTATGTGAGTAGATAGTAGAAAATTCCTTGCTTAAGAAGCCTGGGGGAGAGGATATTCTTGAGTAGAAGTCAGAAAATTCACTAATGCACCGCACTCGGCGACAGCTTGTCAACATATTGGCGAGTGATATGAGAGACATGGGTAAGATTTAAAAAGGTTTTTATTATAAAGGAATGTAAAAAAAAAAAAAAAAAAAGGCTGTAACCTTGTGATTATATAATTAATAATTATTGTACTATATAAAGAAAAAAATATTAAAGGTTGACTTTATTCACTCTATAGCAGGATTCCTTCCCGTCAGCAGAAGGAGAAGTATGCCCTGGGAATCATTATGCTCTTTCCCTCACTGAAGGATCCTTTTTGTCCAAAGGGCTATGTAAGTTTTACAACCTTATTAAGAAAACACAGAACGAGATTTACAGAAAAGGGCTTTGTAGTTTTCATTATAAAATAACTACAGTTGCTTATAAAAGTGAAAAGATTTAAAAATTCAACAATAATATCGATGATAATGCCTGTATTTTTAAAATGACTTGGGTTATAAGGATATTGAAAATTACTTTGAAAAAAGAAAATCTTTTAAATAAGTAATTGTTCTTTTGTTTCACAATGCTGCACCTGCACTTTCTGTAAGATAATTTTGTGATTATTTGTGTTAGGGCTACTCAATTGATCAAATTTCAATTTCGATTTTGGCTTCCAACGATTATGAAAATAATATAATCGAGGTAAAACGATTACTGTACCGCTTCCCGCGTTCAGTCAGCACACTCTCCTTTCCTTCACAGCAGACAGCAGTGCGCTTGCATTCCTCTCTAACACAAAACTTAACATCCAAATCAGCTAAATAAGAGAGTGATGTAAAATGCAGTCTACTGTTGATAAACTGCGGGATGTGGTTGATACCAAACAGTGCTATTAAAAGCGAATTAAGCTGCGAAAGAAATGCTGTTCCATAGGCGACCACCAGCGCGTGCGCTCCGAGACGGGGCGGAATGGGCTTAAATAAAGTATACTATGGGCTTCAGATACACACCTAAACGGTCAAATAGTCTAGTACACACAAATATATCGAAATGCCTTTTTGGTAAGTATCCTCGTAAATTAATTAATTAATTTAAATTAATTTCACTGACGTTTAAAATTACTCATATCATGAAACAAGATTTTGATCATATGACCCACCAATAATCGTGTTAAATAATCGTGATTTCAATATTGACCAATAAAATCGTGATTATGATTTTTGCCATAATCGAGCAGCCCTAATTTGTGTATATTCATTTAAATGTAACAGGAGCATTTCTATGATGCGGAAAAAGGCACTGGATATTTAGCATGGCGCCTCAAAACCATTTCCAGGACTGCAGGAAAACGGCCAGTAAAGGAAGCCTCAGTGCATCAAGCACAAGGACCAAAGCGCCGAAGATCAGCAACCACACTGCCTCAGCAGCTTGATGGAGATGCCTGCAGGGAGGCCATTTCATTTCTTGTTCACTCTCCTGATGAAGAAAGTATCTTTCCGAAGATGAAGATGACGTTTCAACATCGTCAGGACCTAGTGCATGACCCACAAAGAAGCACAGATGTCTTCAAAACATTTCCACGCTTTTTGGATGTCAAAGGACTGGTGAGTTGTGTGTTTTTATTTTATTTAAATTAAGTCTTTAATATCCAGTGTTTTGCTGGATGTTAGCCATGAAAACACCTAATAATTTATCTTCCTGGCATATTGACTGTATTATTTTTTTTTACAAAATATTTATTTGATTTACACTGGTTTAATATACCACACACTGTTACAAAAAATCACTAAGTGCACCATTAACAATGCACTGAGCCCTGCCTTCATATACATGCTTGTGTGTAAAATCAACAGGTGAATCAAGACTTCCTGCTGCTGTTTGGTACTGAAACAGCCTCCAAGATGCTTGAGAAGTGGGACACCTCATTCAAGCCCAAGGTCATCAAAGAGGCCAAACAACTGACTCAGACAACTGAGCTGTGCCGACTTCTAAAAGCTGCTGAGAAACTCACAGAGAACGGTGAAATGGGTAAGCTACACAGCATGCACGGTTCACAGTGTTGCCTCTAGGATTTTTTCCAGTTGTGGTGGCAGGCCCATTTCCCCAGGTGGAGGGGGCTTCGCCCTTGAGTGATATTCCCATGGGGCACACCCCTTTGCCTCAGGTGTTTAAACCTCACCTAAGTATTATAATATGAAAGGCTCCAATTTAGAGCGGCAAAGCAATTATGTGCATCCTGTGCGCAGAATAATGCACTTGAAGCAAAGCAAAGTCACAGCGTGCGGTGCTTCACATTGAAAAGTTCAAAGTACAAAGCGAAGAGATATTTGGTGCTTAGTGTATTATATCTATGCAACAGTTTGAGCCTTTTCTTTTAACATTTGTTAAATTTCAGTTACAGTGCGCATGAAGTCATAGTGTTCTCTACTCCAGTGCTGTAGTCAGACACCTGGGAGAAAGGAATATGATTTATAAAGCGCAATTAACTCCAGCAAGATAAAGTAATTTTATGCAAACCATAGACCTTTATCTACAAATAAAGTATAATAATAGGAACATTGATCTTGAAGATAGTGTCATTGTGTTACTGTCGTAACCAAACGCGACAGGCTGTTTGAATGCTGAATGGAGAAAGAGGAGAGATGAGTGTCCATTAACTTTAACTTAACGACTTAAATTCATAGGTTGATATTACAAATTAGTTAGCTAGTTTTGTCTTTCCTATTAGAAATTAATGCCTTGTTTTTCCTCTTGATAGACTGGGAAAGTGGCATTGCTTCTATGCTGCTGCTTCTCCATCTCTTGCCACCCACAGCTGGACGGAAGAGGACCAAAATAAGTCCAAGTGATGCAGTGGACAAAATGTTGCACTTTCACAAGGTACATTATATGCCTCATTTGTTAATTCCACAAGACAATTTTTTTGGGTAATATGCACTTGTTAGCTTTTCCTGTCTATATGTTGCTTTTAAGTGCGTTCGTTCTAGGGATGTGACGGTGAAATGAAAGTGTATATCAATAGCACAATTTATGTTTTTATGTGGCATTATATTTATACGCAGAAATTACTTTTTGCGTGCATATGATCCGCACTTCTGGTGTATGTTATATGTCCCTACCCATTGTGTATCATATGCATGCAAAAAGTAATTTCTGCGTATAAATATAATGCCACATAGAAACAGAAATTGTGCTATTGATACGCATTAGTAGGAGATCGTGTTGGAGCGAACTGAAAATGCTCGCTCTGCGCCAGTGGTTATAAATGGCCGTGAACATTTTACTTTTAAATTAGCGCGAATTCGGGCATGGCAATTGCTTCAATGTTGGGTTAATTATTAAGTATAAAGACAAACTTGGCGCATTAACGTTTCGCTTTGAAACCAAATCTTCCACCATCGTCTTGTCAGACCGTGAGGTGAAATCTGACTCCTGCTGCTGATCTGTGCTGCGTCTCTCGTCCGACTTACACTGCATGGAGCAGACACATTCGGTATTTAATTTTAGTGTAAGTTCTAACTGAACTAATTTATTTCTATACAAAATCAAAACAACGGTGGGGACGGTGCCGCAGTGAGCCATTGCACGTAACGTCTCGGTTACGGATGTAACCCTCGTTCCCTGAGGAGGGAACGGAGACGTACGTTAGTGACTAACGAATGGGGGTTTCGCCTAGAAGCCTATCATCTTCGAGCATATAGAAAACGCCCAATGGCGTGCCAATGCCATGGGGCATGCGGAATTTGCATACGTAACTCCGCCTCACCGCGTGAGTATATAAGGAAGTACGTGGCAATATCGCATTATGTTACCTGCTTGAGGAGCCAAGACTGAACTCCCGCGTTACAGGTAGCACAGCTGATGTGGCAACGGAACGTACGTCTCCGTTCCCTCCTCAGGGAACGAGGGTTACATCTGTAACTGAGACGTTCCCTTTCGTTCAGTCACTACGACGTACGTTAGTGACTAACGAATGGGGGTTCAATAAAATCCCGCCACTCAGCTATCTTCCAGTGCCCTGCGTAAGTGTGAGTTCCCTGTCGTAAGACTAATACGGACAAAGGACTCACGCTTAAAGGGTTAGTTCACCCAAAAGTGAAAATTATGTCATTAATTACTCACCCTCATGTCGTTCGACACCCGTAAGACATTCGTTCATCTTCGGAACACAAATGAAGATATTTTTGTTGAAAGCTGATGGCTGAGAAAGGCCTCCATTGACATTCAGTACATTCACACTCACAAGACCCATAAAAGGCACTAAAAACGTTGTTACAAAGTCCATCTCACTACAGTGGCTCTACAATAATTTTACGAAGTGACGGCAATAGTTTTTGTGCGGAAAAAAAATCAAAATAACGACTTTATTCCACAAGTTCTTGTCTTCCTTGTCTGTCTCTGCCGTGAACTCACGAAGCACCACGGCGCATGCGCGAGAATATCACGCAGAACCGGCGTTCGGACACGTGACCCAGAAGCGAGGAGATATATTTACAACGAGCAGAGGAAGACGTGCCGTATCTAAGCTGTTGAATTCTACATTGATCGTGCTTTAGGTCTCGGTGCAGAGCTCAAAATGGGACTAAAGTGTGCATTTCATGGATTCCCGAACACCGGTTCTACGTCATATTCTCGTGAATGCGCCGTGGTGCTTTGTGAATTCACATCAGAGACAGACAAGGAAGACAAGAACTTGTGGAATAAAGTCATTATTTTGATTTTTTTTTCGCTCAAAAACTATTGCCGTCGCTTCGTAAAATTATTGTAGAGCCACTGTAGTGAGATGGACTTTGTAACGACGTTTGTAGTGCCTTTTATGGGTCTTGTGAGTGTAAATGTACTGAATCCCTATGGAGGCCTTTCTCAGCATCAGCTTTCAACAAAAATATCTTCATTTGTGTTCCGAAAATGAACGAATGTCTTACGGGTGTCGAACGACAGGAGGGTGAGTAATTAATGACATAATTTTCATTTTTGGGTGAACTAACCCTTTAACACAGGATTACCAAGGTACACTGGGAAGCATATCCCAGTGAAGGAATGCCAAGATGCCTGCGAGTGGAGTGTGCCCTGACCCCAAGGGGACATGGTCGACCTTGCTGCTGGTAAGCCAAAACAATGGTGTCCACTATCCAGTGAGACAGCCTTTGCTTTGAGAGAGCTCTTCCCTTCCGCTCTCCACCATAACAGACAAAGGGCTGGTCTGAGGTCCTGAAACACTGCGTGCTGTCTACATAGGCGCGGAGGGCGCGTACTGGACAGAGCAATGCCAAGGCTGGGTCTGCCTCCTCCAAAGGCAGCGCCTGCAGGTTCACCACCTGGTCTTTGAACGGAGTGGTGGGAACCTTGGGCACATATCCAGGCCGGAGTCTCAGGATCACGTGAGAGTTAGCCGGCCCGAACTCCAGGCACGCTTTGTCAACTGAAAAAGCCTGCAGGTCCCTGACCCTCTTGATCGAGGCCAATGCGGTCAGCAGAGCCGTCTTCATTGACAGAAATGTAATATCAACCGACCGCAAAGGCTCAAAGGGAGGTCTCTGCAGAGCACTTAGAACTACTGCGAGGTCCCAAGAGGGTACGAGAGGAGAGCGAGGAGGATTCAGTCTCCTCGCCCCCCTCAGGAACCTGATGATCAGGTCGTGCTGACTTACCTGCTAGTCCCCCAAGAGATCGTGGTAGGCAGATATTGCGGTCACATAAACTTTAAGGGTGGAGGGAGACAGCCTACGCTCCAAAAAGGAACTGCTCCTTGTCCTCCCTGATCCTGCACAGGAGCTGTGCGAGTAGGCTCACTGGGGGGAATGCATATTTGCGTAGGCCCCGTGGCCAGCTGTGCGCCAGTGCATCAGTGCCGAGCGTGCCCTCGGTCAAGGAATAGAACAGGCTGCAGTGGGAAGAGTCGTGGGAGGCAAACAGATCTACCTGCGCGTCCCAGAACTATTCCCAAATCAGCTGGACCGACTGGGGATGGAGTCTCCATTCTCCCGGGAGTGGCTGAAGCCGTGAGAGCTCGTCGGCTGCACAGTTCAGGGCTCCCGGAATATGGACAGCACGAAGGGACCTCAGGCGCTTCTGACTCCATAAAACGAGGTGGCGGGCGAGTTGAGACATACGGCGGGAGCGTAGACCGTCCTGGTGGTTGATGTACGCTACTACGGCCATGTTGTCTGTCCTGACAAGCACATGTTGACCCCTCAGCAACGCCCGGAAGCGGTGCAGGGCGAACCGTACTGCCAGTAACTCGAGGCAATTGACATGCAGAAGGCGCTGGGGTCCTGTCCAGGAGCCCGCGGCTGCTTGTCCATTGCACATGGCACCCCAACCCGTGGCAGAGACATCCGTCGATACGACAACATGCCTGGAAACTCGTTCTAAGGGCACACCGGCCCGTAGAAAACTGAGGTTTGACCACGGGGTGAGTGTCTGTAGGCAGGCCCGAGTCACTTGTACCCGGAGCGTGCCAGACTGCCATGCCCACCTCGGGACTCGATCACGAAGCCAGTGCTGAAGCGGTCTCATATGTAGCAATCCGAGCGGCGTCACCGCGGCTGCAGATGCCATATGCCCCAGGAGCCTCTGAAACAGTTTCAGTGGAACCGCACTCTTGCTCTCGATTTGACGGAGGCAAGTCAGCAGAGACTGCGCGCGCTCGCTCGAAAGCTGCGCACACATGGCGACCGAGTCGATGTCCATACCGAGAAAAGAGATCCTCTGCGCTGGGCAGAGTTTGCTCTTTTCCCAGTTGACCCGAAGGCCCAGACGGGCTAGGTCATGGAGCACCCGATCTCTGTGTCCGCAAACCTGCTCCCGAGAGTGGTCCAGTATGAGCCAGTCATCGAGGTAATTCAGGATGCGGACCCTGTGCTGCCGAAGGGGCGCAAGGGCTGCCTCGGCAATCTTCGTAAAGACGCGAGGGGACAGAGATAGCCCGAATGGGAGGACCGCGTACTGATATGCCCGCCCCTCGAAAGCAAACCGTAGGAACGGTCTGTGTCGAGGAAGGATGGAGACATGGAAGTAGGCGTCCTTCAGGTCGATTGCTGCAAACCAATCGTCCGGACGAACGCATTCGAAAAGGCGTTTCGCAGTCAACATCTTGAACGGAAGCCTGTGTAGGGTTCGGTTCAAGATGCGAAGGTCCAGGATTGGCCGTAACCCACTGGTTTTCTTGGGTACAATGAAGTAGGGGCTGTAGTACCCTGACTTCATTGCGACTGGAGGGACAGGCTCGATCGCACCCTTCGCCAGCAGGGTGGCAATCTCCGCACGCATGACGGGGGCGTTGGCCCCGATCTCGGTATAGCGGACTCCCCTGAAACGGGGAGGAGCCTGCGCGAACTGAATCGCGTAGCCGAGCCTGATGGTCTGCGCGACCCAGCGGGACAGCCCCGGAAGCTGAAGCCAGGCTTCCAGAGACTGCACCAACGGGGTCATGCGGAGCACAGACGTACCCAGGGTGGGGCAGCGAGGCAGCGTTACCGGCCCGGACAAGGGAGGCTGTTGGGCGTCCCGGTGTGGGGGCACGGTTAACTGCTGCGTCCCGACAGAGGAGACCAGGGAAGGACGCACTTTCCACTGGGGTCTGCTCTGAGGGGAGGCTGGCGACAGAGAGGGATGCGAGTGGCGGGACCCGAGGGTGGCGCGCACCGTCATCTCCGATCTCTGGGTGCTCAGGGATGGGATTGTCAGTTCTTTCTTTAACCACATTAGGGTGCTACCCGTGGGCCAGCAGCTGAACAAAAGATTCTCCCCCGGCCCTCCACCGGGGGAAGGAGCGGCCCTGCTGCCGTCTCCCGGAAAGAACCGCCCATACCTGAGCTGTCCATATCAGGAGCGCCGCTTAGCCTGGCGTTTCTTCGCGGGCTGCTTGGCTGGAACGGACGGGGATGCCTTCCTGCGGTTACCTCTGCGCGGCCCGGGTGGAGGCTGCTGCTTGGGTGGCAGAGGTTGAGGGAACCGCAGGAGGGCGTCTGCGGTGGCGAGCAGGCTGAGCGGGCGGCTGGGAAACGTGTTCGCTCGGCGTCCCGCATATCGGCCAGGGTGAGCCATAAGTGTCGCTCCTGGACCACGTTAGTGGACATCACCTGACCCAGGGAGCGTGCGGTCACCTTCGTCGCCCGGAGAGCGAGGTCGCTGGCGGCACGCAACTCATTGCTGAGTCCTGGGTCAGCTCCTCCCTCGTGCATGTCGCACAGCAACTTGGCCTGGTAGGCCTGAAGAGTTGCCATGGCATGCAGCGAAGCTGCGGCCTGCCCCACGGCTCTATAGGTCTTCGCCACCAGGGATGACGAAAACCTACAGGCTTTGGAGGGGTGCTTAGGATCGCCGAGCCAGGACGAGGCACTCTGCGGACACAGTTGCATCGCAACAGAGCGCTCGACCAGGGGGACCCCAGTGTACCCTTTAGCCACAGCCCCATCGAGGGTGGAGAAGGTGGAAGAGCTCGCCAAACGGTCACGGGAAGACCACGGATTCTTCCAGGACCGCGCGACCTCTTCATGTACCTCGGGGAAGAAAGGAATTGGAGGAGTGGCCAAACGGGTGTCCGGACGCTCTCCCAAAAACCAATCATCCAACCGCGAACGCTCAGGTCGGGGTGGAGGGTTCCACTCCAACCCAAGCGCAGCGGCAGCCCGAGATAGCATGGCTGTCAATTCTGGGTGAGACTCGGACAATGTTGGGATGCCCAAAGGCGGCAGCACAGCCGAATCTTCATCCTCGGATGACTCCAGCCCACCTTGTGATGCGGCGATGGACATTTCCTCGTCCTCCGCTGCGCCAAACGCCACAGTCGGGACATTATGAGCCGGCCCCGATGTAGATGCCTGAACATGGAGCGGGTCAGGTGCTTGAGAGGGGAGTGTGGGCCGAGGCATGAGCGTCGGCGCATCATTCCACACCATCACCCTCAGATCACCCTGGCCACCAGCCAAAGTGCAGCCTCGCTTGGAGACCACAGATTGGGGTGTGGCAGAGGGGACTCTCGCTCCGGCATCAGCACGAAGCTCACGGAGTCTCGATCGTAACACCGAGATTACCATGTTCCCGCAGTGGGAACATGAGTCATCCACAAGCGCTGCCTGAGCATGCTGAAAGCCCAAACACGTCACGCAGCGCTCGTGCCCATCAGAAGACGGAAGAAATGCACCGCACCCAGATGTGCACGGACGAGACATCCTGAAAAGGACGCGTCACGTGCAAGCTCTTTTATGAGAGGAAGCTTCACTGCCGATGCCGAAGCGCCAAGGGAAGCACACACCAGCTGTCAGACGGACCACTGCGCAGATCAGCAGGCAGGAAGTATGTGATCACTGGAACGCGCCGTAACACCAACACCGTCTGGAAAGCTGCTCGTCTCGAAGAAGCTGACGAATCTCAGAAGGCTGTAGGAGTGAAGAGAGGTACTCTTGGCTCCAAAAGCAGAAACATAATGCATATCGCATATCGCGGTGCCACGTACTTCCTTATATACTCACGCGGTGAGGCGGAGTTACGTATGCAAATTCCGCATGCCCCATGGCATTGGCACGCCATTGAGCGTTTTCTATATGCTCGAAGATGATAGGCCCATTTGTTAGTCACTAACGTACGTCGTAGTGACTGAACGAAAGGGAACCGGTGTTGCGGCTGAACACCGGTAACACAGACTATCACAGCAAGCCTAGTTCCTTCCAAATGAATGGGTATTACTGGCCAGAATGTCCCAATTATTTGAGAGGAACATTTTCCAGTGAAGCAAATAATCTCAAATCACAGGGGCAGTTTACAAAGTATATAACATTAACATGGACCAGCAAGTAACAGATTCACTTGAAGGTGTACACATTTATACTAATTTCTTTCTTATTTTAGTCATGCTGCAGCATCAATGAATATATGCAGGAAAGAGAGGGTAAACAACCATACATCCTTGCAGTTGGCCGAACCCAGAAGACGATTGATACCTTCTACATCGCCATTGACAAACAGCTCATCCTCTGCCAAGCCACCAGCTCATTGGGTGCTTTTGATGAACTGTTTAAATCCTTTTGAATGACATATGATTATGTTTAAATGTTTCATTTGTCAAGCAGTGCATGCTACCAGCCAGTGCCTAATTACTCATTTGCAAATTGGCCACAGTTTCTATCCAAGCACCAGGTTTAAGTTAGTTTGTGCACAAGATGATTGTAGGTGTCAGTTTTCAACATTTTCAGGTTTAAAAAAAACATCTAGTTGTTGTGCATGAAAAGGGTTCTTGTCAAAGTGGTGATGCAGAAACCTCAGAGTCATTTCAGGCAGATTTTCACAGTTTACAAAATGGTACAGAAGTTGCAGGACCAAGTGTCATGCAGAGCCCTGATGCTGAGTATTTTGACAACAATGGATCAGGTCAAAGAATGACAGAAAACACAAAAGATATCTGTGCTTCAATTATTGCCAAACTCCATAGTAGTGGTATGGCAAATAGTGCAGTTTCATCAATTGTTAGTGATTTGGAAGAACTTGCTAGTGGACTGCACTCCCAAGTTAAGCAGGAAATACTGTCCGCTGTGCCAAAAGATAACCCTGTAAGATCTACATTGTAAAAGAGTAGAATTTTGAAAACCCATTTGTGAGTTTTAATACTGAAACTAAAAGAATGAAATATTTCAACAAGAAATGGGGGATTGTGGAGCCAGTGGAAAAACATTTAGGAATTCGATTCGATACAAGGCAAAACAAAAATACAGGTACTTATGATCAAGTCCCAGTGAAAGACACTTTTGTTTACATTCCAATTTTGGAAACTATTCAATTTATTTGTCGCAATTCTTATATTTATGAACTACTTGCAAAACCATGTGTTTCAAAAGACAGATATGAAGACTTTTGTGATGGAAGTTATTTCAAGTCACATCCTTTGTTCTCAAAAACACAGACGACTTTACAAATTCAGCTTTACTATGATGACTTTGAGACTGCTAACCCACTGGGTTCAAAACGTGGTGTTCACAAAGTCGGTGCTCTCTATTTTGTCCACCGAAATCTGCCTCCCAAGTTAAACTCTGTATTGATGAACATTCATTTGGTTGCATTGTTCCACGCGGAAGATGTGAAAAAATATGGCTTTGATCCTATTTTACAGCCTCTGATTGATGACATAAAAATTTTGGAGAGTCATGGCATTGATTTGCCTTTCTCATCTGAAAAGGTCTATGGCACTATATGTCAGATAACTGGGGACAACTTTGGGATGCATGGAATAATGGGTTTTGCAGAGTCTTTCAGTGGACGTCACTTCTGTCGTTTGTGTTTGATTGAAAAAGATGATTCTCAGAATGTTTACAAAGAAGATGACCCAAAGATAGTCTTGCGAGGAAAAGAGCTTTTTGAAATGCACTGCAGTGAGTTACAATCAGATCCACAAAAGCTGTGTGTGTTTGGTCTAAAGAAGAATTCAACTCTTAACAGCCTACAGTACTTTCATGTTTGCAATAACTTTTCTTTGGACATAATGCATGACATACTTGAAGGGGTGGCTCAGTATGAGATAAAGTTACTGTTTGAATATCTCTCTGAAAATGTTTTGTCAAAACCTGCTCTTTTGTCACGCATCTATGCTTTTGACTATGGCTACTTGGAGTGCAAAAATCGTCCAACAAGGGTCAACTTGGACAGTACAGGCAATAATATAGGACTCAACTCTATACAGACTCTTTGTCTGGTAAGAAACATTCCTTTGATTTTTGGTGACATTGTGCCAGAAGGAAACCAGAACTGGACTTTGCTGTTGCTCTTACTGCATATTCTCTCCATCAGTTACACTAGGAATGACTGTGCATTTGAAGCATTTAATAATGGAACATCATGACTTGTTAAAACACTTATATCCACGTAGAAACCTGATTCCTAAACATAATTTTATGTTACATTACCCGTCTTGTATTCGAAAAGTTGGAACGTTAATACCTGTGGCTATTTTTTTAAGACTGCAAGGGAAGCTCGGCTTCCCTTATAATGTCACAAAATTAATGGTCAAATATGTACTATTGTATTAACATTTTATTGACTAAAAATGCGTTAGAAAACGTTCATCTCAAAGACGAGTTCGTTCAGAATCAGTTACATATAGCAGGTCGGCTGACTCGATTTCCTTCTCATACATTCCCGCAGCGTCACAGTGCATTTCCCTATTGAAGCCCAGCGTTCATTGACTTCAATGGGGCTGCTTTGAACGTTTTTTTTCAGCGCTTCGAAACTAGACGGTCATTGGATAAACGCTGCGATTATGTCCCGCCCACCGACGCTCAGCGTCTCTGGGGGTGAATGGGGAGTGGGCTGGCCCGGACTCCGAGCTTCTGCGTGATGATTGGAGGGTCTGTCGAAAGACTGCATCTCCCTTTGACTGACAGCGATTCTGTACTATAAGGAATCACTGAAGCTATTCGCGCTCAGTCCCATCGCGGATTTCTCAAGTTCAGTCGAAATAAAAACTGCTGCAACCTATTTCTTTGATATTTGCTTGGCGAAATTGCTTGATTTTCATCATACATTTCACACAATTATACACCACATTCCTTGTTTCAGTTTTACAGAGTTTAATATTTTTTTTTTTAGATCGTTCATTCATTCATTCATTCATATAACGTTAGTAGGCTAGGCTAGCGTCGTGGGTGAAACTGCGCACGATGGCAGACGGTGCTAATATTGTCGACCTGATTTTGGGGAAGCCATTTGAAAGTGTTCCTTACGAGGAAAAACTTAGAATTAAACAGCAGGGCAGATCAACACCTAAGATTGATTTAGTGCAAAAGATAGGGAAAAATAACAGGTCTTTTCAGCTCTCCTGGTATGACAAAGTTAGCTGGCTGACTGGAAGTGATGTGACAAATAAAATGTACTGCTGGCCATGCCTCTTGATGAAACCATCTCACGGATGTGTTGTTTGGTCAAAGGTGGGGTTTGGAGATCTGTCTAACTTTGACAGGGCATATAAAAGACATGAAAAGAGCAATGAACATGTGAGTGCATGTGCAAGATTAAGTTGCATGGGCAGGATCAGGGTTGAGCATGCAATAAATGAAGGTGCTCGCATTCAAGTGGCTAAACATAATGAAATAGTCAAACAAAACAGGGCCTTCCTAAACCGCCTTATTGATGTGACATCCTTGCTTGACCGGCAGGAGCTGTCATTTAGGGGACATGATGAAAGTAGTGAATCATCCAACAAGGGGAATTATAGGGAGTTCACAGAAACATTAGCTAAATATGACTCTGTCCTGTCCACACAATTCGAGTCCTCAACTGTGTTTTCTGGTATGTCCCATACTATTCAAAATGATTTGATCTCTGCTCTTGCAGCCACCGTTTCTGATCAGATCAGAGATGAAATTCAGGATGCTCCCTTTTTTGGATGGCAGGTGGATGAAACAACTGATATATCCTGCCGTGCCCAACTCTCTGTCATTGTTCGCTATGTGGATAGTGCAGGTAAAATTCAGGAGTGCTTTATTGGATTTTTTGATGTTTCGGGGGGGCGAGATGCCCAGTCCGTTTTTGAAATATTAAATGAGAACATGCAGGGCTACAATTTTAAGGACAAGCTTGTGGCACAGACCTATGATGGGGCTGCTGTCATGGCTTCAGATCTCAATGGTCTGCAGGCCAAAGTGAAAGCAATAGCCCCCAGTGCAATGTTTGTGCATTGCTATGCACACCGACTGAATCTGGTGCTGTCACAGGGGGCTAAATGCTTGCCTGAGTGCAGAATTTTTTTTGCGTCACTCTCTGGATTCGCCACATTTTTTTCAAAATCCACAAAGAGGACATCTTTTCTGGAGTATGCAGGCTGTTCAAGGTTGTCCAGAAACGCTCCTGCTCGATGGAATTTCACATCACGGATAGTGAGCACTGTGGCAAACAATTATGATGGCCTCCTGCAGACATTTTAGAACATCATTGCAGATACAACAATGGATGATGATACACTGGATTGTGCCAAAGGCTTTGTGAGGAAACTGGAGGATTTTGAGTTTGTGTTCATGTTGTACACATATGAACAAATCTTCTCTGAGACTGATGTGGTCTTTGATATTGTCCAGCAGAGGGCGATGGATGTTCTTTACTGCAAGAACAGAATTGAATCTCTTCTTGCATTTGTCAAAGAGAAGAGGTCAGAGGGGGCTTTCCAAGCCATTTATGCCAAAACATCAGATCTCACATCAGACCCACGAGATGAGCCCATGAGAAAGCGCCGTCTGACCCAATTGCAGGATCCCCAAGTGCGATACAGAAATCTGTACATGGCCATCCTTGATAACATCTTGGAGCAGATTCCTCGACGTTTTTCAAATTTGGAAAGCATGCTCTTCTTAGAATTAGTCAATCCAGGGAAATTTTATGACATGAGACAGGTATTTCCAGAGGAGGCCTTCCAAAGTGTCCTGAAAAGTTATGGCCATCACTTTGATTCAGGAAGACTGAGGTCAGAACTTCAAGTCCTGTATTCAGATCAGGACTTGCAGGGTAACAGGGGAAAGCTGTGTGATTACTTGGTGTTCCTTAAAGACATGGAGTTGGACAGTGCAATGCCTCAGCTTTACAAACTGTTCTCATTAGTGGCAACAATTGGAGCTACATCTGCAGGTGTAGAAAGGAGCTTCTCCTGTTTAAAGCGACTCAAGTCCTACACCCGAAACACAATGGGCCAAGGCCGTTTAAGCAGCCTAGCTCTGCTGGCCATTGAGAGGACACTGGTCAAGTCACTTGAAAAGACTCCTAGTTGGTACGACAGGGTCATAGACCATTTTCTTGAAAAGGAACGTAGGGCAGAATTTACTTTTAAATAAATAGACAATTTTATGATGTAGGCCGAAAATGAGCTTCCCCTCTCTGACAGACCAGTAGCCGCCACTGGTTAAAACATATGTGGAGTATTCTTAATTTTTTTAATTTATTTATTTAAATAGGGACAGTGCATATTAATGAACATCAGTACAAGTACACAATGTAAATATGCTAGAGTTAGCACCACAGCTAATTTTCATCTATTGTCCCTAGGCAGATAAAAAACAAAAACAAGGATAAACATGCATACACACCCTCAACAGTTTGAGGGACACAATACACACTAACAGAAATACACTAACAACAATAATAACAAAAGAATATACGAACAAGTAATTAAGTAATCATCACACATAAGAAGTTCATGAGGCAGTTTAAAAATGCGTGCAACTTTGGTTCCCTTTCGAGGGAACTCGCACTGCATCGGAACGACGCTTTGGGGATGCTCCCTTAGCATCAGCGAATCTGAAACCAGAATGCCAACTAGGCCAATCCGATTGGCGTGCGTGATGACGTCATCGTGACGGCATACCCGGAAGTATAAAAGGGGGGCTGGAACGTAATGGCGGTAGTTATTGCTCTTCAGCATAGCGCTATCTGTCAAACTGTCTGTCTATTTACTGTTGTTTTGTCAGTGAAAGTGTGTGATTGAAAAGAGAAAAAGAAAAAGAATGAATGAGAGTGTGAGACACTTCAAGCAGTGTGTGCATCCGTGTCCCTATTACATTTCGGGCTCAGATACACACCTGCTTTGTGTGCAGTGTCTGGGTGTTGAACAACATTGTGAGCTGTTCACACTCAGACTGCGCCGCTCTCGGCTGGCCGTGTTCGATGAGGCCGGCCAGCTTTGTGAGCCCCAGGGTTCTGAACCCGCGATCGCTGAGGCGTCTCGGTGTCACAGACCATGGGGTTTATATAAGGATTTGTCAGCGGGATCTGGGACTGCTGCGGCACTTTCCCAATCCTTGTCTGACAGTTCTAAAGATCTTCCTCCCCGTGTGGAAGCCCGCGCTGCGGCTTCTTCCCCCGGGGTTGAGGATCTGATGCTTATTCTCTCCGGTTCCGAGGAGCCGGATGAGTGTTGCATCAGGGCAGGTGGAGAAGCAGGAAGTGTTTCATCGCTTCATCCACTCGCCCAAGAGGAGTTAATTGAGGTTTTCACTCGTGCGGTGACCAAATTGAAGATCAATTGGTCACAGGAAGTGCCGGAAATTCAGCCACCTAGTAGGCTGGACGACCGGTTTCTTTCTCGCCGGGTCCAAACACCTCGCCGGGGTTTTCCTTTCTTCCCGGACCTACACACCGAGGTGTGTAGGTCGTGGAGGAAGCCCTATTCCTCGCGCATTCCTCCAGTATTGGATTATTCCAATGTTCTGGGGGCGCGTGAGGCGGGCTATGGGACGATGCCTCGGGTGGAAGAGGCTCTCACGAGTTATCTTTTCCCCGATTCTGTGTCGTCCCTTAGAACCCCGGAGCTGCCCACCAAACCCCTTCGGGACACCTCATCGTTGGTGGGCGAAGCTTATATGGCGGCTGGGCGGGCTGGTAGTTCCCTGCACACATTAGCTGTCTTGCAGGCCTACCAGGCTGACCTCCTGAAAGAGCTCAATGAGGGCGACGGTCCCTCTTCGGAGGACGTGCTAAAGAGAAAGCCTCCCTCGCCACTCAGAGCCTGGCAAGGTGGCCCCTAAGGGGCAGCCTCAGCCGTCTGCCAGCTCCTCGCACCGGCAGGTGCAGAAAGAGAGCGTCGCCTCTAGAGCCCCTCCTCCAGGAGCCTGGCAACAGAGGCGGCGTTCTCATCAACAGTCCCAGCAGCGGTCTTTCGCTCCTGGAGGCGATCTGAGGAACGTACTCCAGGGCGGAAGGCTGCTGGGAAGAAGTCCTGGCTTCGGCTGGACTTCCAAGAGCGGTCCCCCGCGCGGGGGAGCGACCAAGGTTGCTTCCTCTGCGGCGCTCCGGGGAAATCGAGGTAATCCCGCCGTCTATGACGCTTCGGGCCCCATCGATTTCCCGCGAACGCATGCTGCTCCAGCCGCCTCCGAAGGGACTTGCGGCTGGGCAGCTAACGCGTCCGCACATAGAGAATCGTTCCCAACTACTTCCTGCCGGTCATCCGCTTCAGGGGGTTGGGAACGAGGCTCGTGTAACACCCGAAGCCAGCCTCGAGAGGCTGGTTCCCTTAGTAGAGTATCTCGGCGCATGAAATGCCTTCCGAATATTTCTACATGGGTCCTGCGTACTGTAGACAAGGAGCAGGGTCGGGCAAGGGAACTGGTAATATCCTTGCTGGCGAAGGAGGCCTTAGGGTACTTTCCTCCGCCAGAGAGGGAGTCCGGGTTCTACAGCCGGTACTTTATAGTTCTCGGAAGGGAAGGAGAGTGGCGTCCGGTAGACCTGAGGTATTTGAATCGGTCTCTGAGGAGGCTCGGTTTCAAAATGCTCATGGTCTCCATCATCGTGAGTTAGATCCAGTTCGAGGACTGGTTCGTCACGATAGATCTGAGGGACGCATACTTCCATATCTTCATCCTTCCATGTCACAGGAAGTTCTTGAGGTTCGCTTTCGGGGGCGAGGCGTACCAATATCGAGTGCTTCCCTTCGGTCTAGCTCTTCACCCACGCACATTCACAAGGTGCATGGATGCAGCTCTGGCTCTATTAAGACTCCAGGGCATCCGTGTGCTGAATTTTCTCGACGACTGGCTCATATTGGCCCAGTCGTACGGGATGGTAGTTCGGCATTGAGGTGTCGCTCTGGCCCGTATGAAGTGCTTGGGGCTGAGACTCAACACAGCAGGAGTGTTGACGCCGTCCCGGAGGACTACGGTTCTAGGGATCGTATGGGACTCGACGACGATACGGGCACAATTGTCTCCCGCGCGAGTCGAGACCATACTGGCGATGGTCTCAGGAATAAGGCTAGGCCACTGCATCACTGTGAAGCACTTTCAGGAAGTGCTGGGGCTCAGGGCAGCAGCGTCCAACGGGATACCCTTTGGCCTGCTGTACATGAGACCTCTACAGTGGTGGCTGGAATCCAAGGGGTTTCCCCCAGAGGGAATCTTTTCCGTATGATCAGGGTAACGCGCAGATGCCTTCGTTCCCTAGTCACATGGAAGAAACCTTGGTTTCTGTCCCAGGGGTCAGTGTTGGGAGCGTCCTGTTGCCGGGAAACCGTTTCAACAGACGTCTCCTTCATTGGCTGGGGCGCCGAAGGCGCTTGGGTTTCCCTAGTCCTAGTTGTGCCCGGGCTCCGGCTTCACACTAGGGCAGGCACTACCCTCGGTAAGGTCCCAAGGGCCAGTGTTGGGAGCGTCTTGTTGCCGGGAATCCGCTTCAACAGACGCCTTCCTCACTGGCTG
Organism: Romanogobio albipinnatus; assembly: GCA_023566225.1. Lineage (NCBI taxonomy): Eukaryota > Metazoa > Chordata > Actinopteri > Cypriniformes > Gobionidae > Romanogobio > Romanogobio albipinnatus. The sequence continues at coordinate 30,955,807 of CM042244.1, forward strand.
GGGCGCGGTCATGGACGGCCGCTTTGGGGGGAAGTCCTAGCTTTGGCTGGACTTCCGAGAGCGGTTCCCCCCGTAGAGGGGCAACCGAGGTTGCTTCCTCCGCGACGCTCCGGGGAAATCGAGGTAATCCCGCCGTCTATGAAGCTTCGGGCCCCATCGATTTCCCGCGAACGCATGCTGCTCCAGCCGCCTCCGGAGGGACTTGCGGCTGGGTGGCTAACGCGTCCGCACATAGAGAATCGTTCCCAACCACTCCTGCCGGTCATCCGCTTCAGGGGGTTGGGGAGGAGGCTCGTGTAACACCCGAGGCCAGCCTTGAGAGGCTGGTTCCCTCAGTAGATTATCTCGGCGCATGGAATGCCTTCCGAATATTTCTACATGGGTCCTGCGTACTGTAGAAGAGCAGACATCCTGTTGAGGCAGGGGCTGAGGCCCGGGGAGTGGCGACTCCACCCAGAGGTGGTGGAGGCCATATGCAGGAGGTTCGGCCCAGTGGAAGTGGATCTGTTTGCGTCTCGAGAGACGTCCCACTGTCCTCTGTGGTTTTCCCTCACGCATCCAGCCTCGCTGGGGCTGGATGCCATGGTTCAGACGTGGCCGAGGCTGCGTCTGTACGCATTTCCCCCGATTGCTCTGCTCCCGGGAGTTCTGGAGAGGGTCCGGCAACAGGGGGACAGTCTACTTCTGGTAGCACCCCGTTGGCCGACTCGAGTTTGGTTCTCGGATATCACAGCTCTGCTAGCAGGTCAGCCGTGGGAGATTCCTCTGAGGAGGGATCTCCTATCTCAGGCGGCGGGTACGATATTTTACCCCCGCCCGGAGATTTGGAACCTATGGGTCTGGCCCCTGAGGGGGCCAGGTACATAGAGGCTGGCCTATCGGCGGAGGTGATAGAGACCTTACTCAGTTCCAGGACTCCGTCTACGAGGAGACTGTACAGCCTCAAGTGGAATGTATTTTCCACTTGGTGCAGGGAGCGTGAGGTGGACCCAGTTAACTGCCCGGTGGCTTCAGTGCTGGAGTTCCTCCAAGATCGCTTCTCTGCAGGGCTTACCCCGTCCACACTCAAGGTGTACGTGGCTGCCATTGCGGCTTTCCACGCTCCTATGGGTGATGGGCCTCTGGGTAGGCACCATCTGGTTGTACAATTCCTCCGTGGGGCTCGGAGGATGAGGCCTGCGGCTCATTCCAGGGTTCCAACCTGGGGCTTGGCAGTGGTTCTCGAAGGTTGGCTGAGGCCCCCTTCGAGCCATTGGAGTCGGCTGAACCTAAGAACCTGACCCGTAGGGTGGCTTTTCTCCTCGCCATGACCTCTCTGAGGAGAGTGGGAGATCTCCAGGCCTTGGCGGTAACGCCAACCTGCCTGGGGTTTGCCCCGGGAGGAGTAAAAGCCATCCTACACCCTAGGCCGGGCTACGTGCCTAAGGTGCCTTCAAGGGTGGTCAGGTCTTTGGTTCTGCAGGCATTTCATCCTCCGCCTCATGTGACGGCGGAAGAAGGGAGACTTCACCTACTCTGCCCGATATGGGCGCTCAGAGTTTATTTGGTGAAGTCTGCACAGTGGAGGAGATCACAACTGTTGGTGTGTTTTGGTTCACTTAGGAAGGGATTGCCTGCGTCTAATCAGACAATCAGTAACTGGATTGTCCAGGCGATTACCATGGCCTATCAGGTGCGCAGTCTGCCTTCACCTGTGGCTGTGAGGGCTCATTCCACCAGAGGCATGGCCTCTTCGGTGGCCCTTCTTTCTAGGGTCCCCTTGCAGGATATCTGCGAGGCGGCCGGGTGGGCTACCCCACACACTTTCATCAGGTTCTATAGCCTGGATCTCCCTACGACGCCTGGTGCGAGGGTGCTCCAGTCCTAGCTGTGCCCGGTCTCCGGCTTCACACTAGGGCAGGTGCTACCCTTCGGTGTGGCCTAGTGGGTACTCGTTCCCCAAAGCGTCGTTCCGATGCAGTGCGAGTTCCCTCGAAAGGGAACTGCTCGGGTTATGTATATAACCCTTGTTCCCTGAGAAGGGGAACGAGCACTGCATCCCGACGCCACACCTCGGCGCGCCTGGAGCGCATGCTTCAGAGCAATTACTACCGCCATTACGTTCCAGCCCCCCTTTTATACTTCCGGGTATGCCGTCACGATGACGTCATCACGCACGCCAATCGGATTGGCCTAGTTGGCATTCTGGTTTCAGATTCGCTGATGCTAAGGGAGCATCCCCAAAGCGTCGTTCCGATGCAGTGCTCGTTCCCCTTCTCAGGGAACAAGGGTTATATACATAACCCGAGCAGTTTTCTAAAAGCCATATTTTTAAATGAGTTTTAAAAGTAGTGTATGAGGAACAATCCCTTATTGTATGGGGTAGGCTATTCCAATATTTACTTCCCTTTACTGACAAGACAGTTTGTCCAAATGTAGTGCGCCTAAAAGGTATTACACAGTCTCCTTTTTAGAGGCCCTTGTTCTACCAACACTCTCAGTTCTCTTAAAAAAATAATTCAGTGAGGGAGGGGCAAGATGATGTGTAGTCTTATAAACAAAGCAGGCGTACTTAAAATTTATAAAATTTTCAAAACTCAATAATTTATGTTTTTCCAGTATGGTACAATGATGAACTGATAGCGTTTTTTTATCAAAAATTTTAATTGCTCTCTTGAAGAGTATTTCAATAGGCTTAAGTGTTGTTATATTAGTTAGTGACCAATTTGTAAAACAGTACTCAAAATGTGAGAATATCATTGTGTGTAAGTACATTCTGGCAGCACTTAAGTTGAGAAAGGGCCTTATTTGTTTGAAATTCTGTAAATTGAATTTAGCTTTATTTGCCACCCTTTTTATGTGGCTTTTGAATGTTAAATTACTGTCCATTGTCACCCCCAAATATTTAAATTCCTTTACAATTTTTAACTCCTCTCCTCTAAGAAACACGTTAGACTGTATCACCTTTGTGTTTTGTTTTGAAAATACCATGCAAACGGTCTTGTCGGTGTTCAAATGAAGACAAGACCTAGTAAGCCAATCTTCAATACGGAACATTGCAGATGTAAGAATAGATGAAACCTCCTGATAATTTTTGCCATACGTGTAAATTACAGCATCATCTGCATACATCTGGATGTTAACATTTTGACATACATCAGGCAAGTCATTAATATAGAGTGAGAATAAAATTTGACCAAGTATGGAGCCTTGAGGGACCCCTACTGGACAATCAAGAAGGGGGGATTTGATGTTACTAACACAGACACACTGCTTTCTACTGGATAAGTATGATTTCATCCAGCAGAGAGCTTGCTCAGAAAAATTAAAATATGTTAATTTTGACAAAAGCACTTGATGGTTTACAGTGTCGAACGCCCTCTTTAGATCCATATCTAAAGAGATGAGGTTTGAGGCAAAACACAGGAGTATGAGGTTTGAGGCAAAACACAGGGTTTTCAAAAACACACTTAAAAACTTCACAATAGACAAGAACATCACAATATCACTTGCCAAAAAACATCAAATGTCCATAGCATCCAATTGGGAAACATCTCCTTTGAACCATGTTGAGTATGGACCTTTGAAAACCTTTAATGTAGACAATGAGGAAAATGGTGAAATGTTTGCCCAAGCCCTGCCCACTGTAGAAAAATACATATTCTCTACTAACTGGGTAAAGATCAGTGATGTAGAGTACAGAGCCGGGTTAGTCATTTGCAGTGGCACAGAACAGGAAATGCCTGTGTTTTGCAGAATTAAAAAAATGCTTTTAGTCAATAGTGTGATCTACTTAATAGTGAACAAGCTTATGGTTGACCATTTCAGCGAGCACTTTCATGCCTACAACGTGTTTGAAAGTGATGAAAAAGATGTGATGAAAGCAGACTGTCTTCAAATGTATAAGCCTTTTGACTTACAAAGTGCTTATGGTGGAGATGATAGCCTTTATATTGTACCATTATTTTCTCTGTAAATGTGCATAGAGTTCAGTTGTATGGTGCTTGGATATTTTTGTCTTTATTACGTTGCATGTAAATTCTTTGTATGTTTTTTTTTTTTTTTTTTTCCTGTAGTGAAAAAGCATTCAGAACATTGAATGCAACACAACTGCCATGAATACACCTTTAAAGTGTTAATAACACTGAATGATTTAAATGAACACTTTAAGAGTAAGGGAGTAACACAAGTCAGAGTTAAAAATGCTATTTAAAGTGTCATAAAATAACATTTAAAGTGTTAATTTAAATCATTCAGAGTAAGGGAGTAACACGAATCCGAGTTAAAAATACTATTTGAAGTGTCATAAAATAACACTGAATGATTTAAATGAACACTTTAAGAGTAAGGGAGTAACACATGTTTAGTGTAAAAAATACTCTTAAATGTGTTAAGAAACAACACTCTGGGTGTTACATTTTTAACACTATTATGGAGTTAAAATATTAACAATATCCAAAGTGTTAATTTAACTCTAAACTGGTGAGAATTATATAAACTCTGGGAAAGTGTTAAATTTAACACTATGGGAGTTAAAATAACACTGCCGTTTTTGCTGTGTACCTTGGCATTCCTGTGTTAGTGCAGTCCTTCGTCCGTTTACGACAAGGAGCTCGCACTACACAGGGCACAGGAAGACAGCCAAGTGGCGTGATTGAATTGGGACCCCCATTCATCAGTCACTGACGTTACTCGGAGTGACTGAACGAAAGGGAGCGTCTCGGTTACGTATGTAACCCTCGTTCCCTGAGAGAGGGAACGGAGACATCCCTCAGCCACTTCAGCTGTACCGCTGGAATGGCCGGCCGCTCAGGCTTCGGCTCTTCAGAAGGTAACATAATGCGAGATTGCTATGCGACGCCCTTTATACCCACGCGGTTGGGCGGGCTTGCATTATGCAAATTCCGCAGACCCATGGCATTTTCATGCCATTGGCTCATTTTCTTAGAGCTCAAAGGCGATTGGCTTCTAAGCGAAACCCCCATTCATCAGTCACTGACATTACGTCTCTGTTCCCTCTCTCAGGGAACGAGGGTTACATATGTAACCGAGACATTACTACTTGTGGAGCTTTTTTGTCCAATAATTAAATATTCTTTTTTTTTTTATTGAATTGCAGGAAATGACTGGCCCTCCAATGTTTTATATCAGCTATGCATTCCGTTAATCTTGTGAATTGGTAAGTTTTGTCAGGACGTGAAGAAATATATAGAGAGCATGTACAGGCTGAAGAGCAAAGGTCCTAGCACTGAGCCCTGCGTTACTCCATACTGAACTTGTGATCAGTGTGACATCTATTCATTTACTGCTACAAACTGATAACGGTCACATAGGTATGATTTAAACCATGACAAAGCAATTCCACTAATGCCTACATCATTTTCGAGTCTATTCAAAAGAATGTTGTGGTCGATAGTATCGAATGCAGCGCTAAGATCGAGTAACACTAATAGAGAGATACAGCCATGATTGAATGATAAGAGTAAATTATTTGTAACTCTGATGAGAGCAGTCTCAGTACTATGATACGGTCTGAATCCTGACTGAAAATCCTCACAGATACCATTTCTTTCTAAAAAGGAACATAATTGTGAAGACACTGCCATATCAAGTATTTTTGACAGAAAGGGTAGATTTGAGATTGACTTATAATTGACTAATTCTGTAGGATCAAGTTGCATTTTTTTAATAAGCGGTTTAATAATAGCCAACTTAAAAGACAAAGATGAATTAATGTTATTAAGAAGAGGATCTATGACCTCTGGTAGCATCTCTTTTAATAGCCTAGTTGGTACAGGGTCAAGCATACATGTTGTTAATTTTGATTATTTAACGAGTTTAGCCAATTCTTCTTCTCCTATAGCAGTGAATGAGTGTAATTTTTCCTCAGTGACACTACAATGCTCTGTCTGATGTGATACTGTAGTAGACGGCTGCATGGTTAAAATTTTCTTCCTAATATTATCAATCTTATATGTAGTGAAGTTCATAAAGTCATTACTGCTGTGCTGTTTACAAACATCAGAAGTTGAAGCTTTATTTTTGGTTAATTTAGCCACTGTATCAAATAAATACCTAGGGTTGTGTTTGTTTTCATCCAAGAGAGTCGAGAAATAAGCCGATCTAGCAGTTTTTACGGCCTTTATGTATGCTATCATGCACTCTTTCCACAAATTACAAAAGACCTCTAGTTTTGTTTTCTTTCAGCTGCGCTCCATTTTTCTGGCTGCTGTTTTAAGGGCCCGAGTGTGCTCGTTGTACCACGGCGTTGGACTATTTTCTTTAATCTTCTTTAAGCGCAGGGGAGCAACTGTGTCTAAAGTACTGGAAAAGAGAGAGTCAATAGTTTCTGTTGCAACATCGAGTTCTTCTAAGCTATCTGGGATGCTGAGGAGATGATACTGATGAGGAAAATTATTTAAAAAGCAATCTTTAGTGGCGGCAGTGATTGTCCTGCCAGTTTTGAAGCGATGGGGCGGCTTTGCAACCTTAGCTAAATTAAGTATACATGATGCTAGGTAATGATCTGAGATGTCATCGCTCTGCTGCAGAATTTTAGGTTTTTCAGAATTTTAGGAGGTTAAGATGGCGCCAGTGTCTGTGGCTTGCATTCTGTCTCTCCAAACATTGTTTTTATTTTGTTGATTATAGTGACTGTCATTGTAGAAGTCAACTCTTTACTGGTGTATGATCGCCAAACGCTACTAAATCTTAAGCCATCTCCTCAAAATGTGGTGACATTTAAGCACAATGGACAAAAATCTTTTTGCCCCCCGTTTCTATCTGAAATACCGGCCTACCTCCGGTGCTGGCAGGCTGCACCCTCACGCAGAAAACGCTCCAGACGCCGAGGGAGACGTAGTGGAAGGCTGGTGAAGTTGAAGGCCTGTTCTCTGCTCTCTCAATCGGCTTGCACGACGTTTAATGCCCCAGCTCTTCGCCGCTTTACTTCATGGCACGTTCCGGATACTATCAGCTGCTGTCTGGTCCCTGTGGTCGGCTCAGATGAGGAGCGCCGGTCGCGAAACTCTCTCTCGCCATACCCTCGCCAACAGCGTGGGGTGTGTTTCGACTACTTGCGGCTGCTCGCCTGGATTTCTCGGATGGATGTTCCTTCTCCACCTGTTCCTGTCAGGATAGCCTTAGTGAATGCTAGATCGCTAGCCAACAAGACCTTCATCCTGAAGGAATTCTTCACGGCTCGCAAATTGGATTTTCTCTGTGTGACTGAAAACTGGTTGAGTGTCGGTGAATCCAGTGCTTTCTCCGAACTTTTACCAGCGACTGTACTTATTTTAACTCTGAGAGGACATCTGGGTGCGGAGGAGGAGTAGCTACTGTCTACAAGAGTAAGTACTCCTGTTCACAGCGTGCTCTGTCAAATCTTTGTTCTAGTTTTGAATTTAATTTATTTGAATTGGGATCTTCTTCCCCGGTACTGTGTGCGGTCATTTACAGACCACCAAAGTACAACAAAAACTTTATTTGTGACTTTTCAGATTTCCTGACAGAAATAATGCCGAAGTCGGGTTCTAATTGTAGGGGATTTTAATATACATGTATGTTAATTTTGTACAGTCTGTGTTTGCCCCCACGCAGGAGCGGGGACACACACTTGATCTGGTATTAACTTATGGTTTTGCAGTTTTGAATATGGTTGTTTGTGAGGCTTTATTTTCTGATCATATGCCTGTTATTTTTGACCTTCCTCTTGCTTGTCAGTTGGTAAAACCATGCATCCCTGCACATCGCTGCCGTGTTTTTAAACCATCCACTGCTGCTCAGTTCTCTGCTGCTTTTAATGAATACTTAGAGGCTAGCCCAAATGCGCTGTATTCGGAAACAGATTTAGAGGAGTTCTCCTCTCGTTTTGACTCTACCTGCCCATCACTATTAGATTCTGTGGCTCCGCTAATAAACAGACTCTCCAAACCTAGATCTGAGCCTTGGTTGAATGACGCTACGCGTACAGTTAGACGCGAATGCAGGAGAGCTGAGCGAAAGTGGAAGAAGGATAAGTTGCAGGTGTCATTTAAACTGCTGAGAGACAGCTGGCGTGCGTATCAGAGAACTGTTAGATCTGCTAAAACGAAGCACTTATCTGATATTATTGTGTTGAACTGTCATAAGCCTCATGTCCTGTTTAAAACTGTAAACTCTGTGCTTAATGTCCCACCATTAGTTGGGCTGGAAGCCTCAAGTGAAGTGTGTGAGAACTTATTGAGCTTTTTTACAAATAGGGTTGAGAATATTAGTGCCTGTATTAGATTAGATTCAACTTTATTGTCATTACACAAGTACAAGTACAAGGCAACGAAATGCAGTTTAGGTCTAACCAGAAGTGCAATAGCAGCAAGTGCAGGATATATACAATGGTTGTGTAAGTGCTGGGCATAAAAATGTACTGAATATATATAAATATGTATAAGTAGAGAGATGGTTATTACTATAAACAGAACTGAATTTACAGATGAATATATACAGTGAATAAATATAAATATACAGATGGCTATTACTATAAACAGAATGTAAACAGAATGTACAGGTGAATATGTACTATGAATATAATATACAGATGGCTATTACTTTGAACAGAATTTTACAGATAGAGGTATACAATAATATGTTAGGCTAATATGAGGAATATAGCAGTGGATTAAGGTAGTGCAATAAATTATGGACAGAGCTATCCGAAAGAAAGTGTAAAAGTGCAGTGGAAAGTGGTTGCATATTACAGTTAGAAGTACGGTGCAAAATGCAAATGTAAACATGGTTACTATAAATACAGTCGGCAGTGCAAATGAGCATATTCCAGTTAAGATATGGTGGTGCAAAATGCATAAGTAAACAGTTGTTACTGTAATAAACAGTCGGTAGTGCAAATAACAAAGTGAATGTAGGTGTGAGGTAGGAGAGTTTGCAGTTTATGAGGGAAGTGGATCAACGGGGGTTTGAGTTCAGTAAAGAGACAGCTCTGGGGAAAAAACTGTTCTTTAGTCTGCTGGTCCTGGTCCGGAGGATCCTGAAACGCCTGCCGGAGGGCAGGAGAGAAAACAGTCTGTGGGCTGGGTGAGAGGAGTCCTTGAGGATGCTGCGAGCTCGGTGCAGACAGCGTTTCCTCTGGATGTGCTCGATGGCAGGTAGTGGAGTCCCTGTGATGCGCTGGGCAGTTTTCACCACCCGCTGCAGTGCCTTGCGCTCCGCAACAGAGCAGCTCCCATACCATACTGCGACACAGTTGGTCAGGATGCTTTCTATTGCGCAGCGATAGAAGTTCACCAGGATAGCCGAGGAGAGCTGATTCTTCCTCAGTGTCCTCAGGAAGAAGAGGCGCTGGTGAGCCTTCTTGACCAGGCTGGAGGTGTTGGTCGTCCATGACATGTCCGCCGAGATGTGGATCCCCAGGAACTTGAAACTGGAGACACGCTCAACAGCCATTGCATTGATGTGGATGGTGTCGTGTGTGCCTCTTGACTCCTTCCTGAAGTCCACGATGAGCTCCTTCGTTTTGGTGGTGTTGAGGAGCAGGTTATTATCAGTGCACCATGTGGCCAGGTGCTGGATCTCCTCCCTGTAGGCAGTCTCATCGTTGTTGCTGATGAGACCAATCACCGTAGTGTCGTCCGCAAACTTGACGATGGAATTAGTTCCATACACAGGCTTGCAGTCGGAGGTGAAGAGGGAGTAGAGAAACGAACTTAGCACACAGCCCTGTGGTACACCAGTGTTGAGTGTGATGGACGTGGAGCAGGTGGATCCTGATCGAACATTCTGTGGTCTGTCAGTTAGGAAGTCCAAAATCCAGTTACACATTGAAGTGTTGATGCCCAGGTCTCCAAGTTTGGCAATTAACTTGGATGGGATGACAGTGTTGAATGCTGAGCTGAAGTCAACAAACAGCATGCGTGCATAGGTGTTTTTACTGTCCAGATGGGTGAGCACAGAGTGCAGTGCCATGGAAACTGCATCCTCTGTGCTCCTATTGCTGCGATAGGCAAACTGGTGTGAGTCCAATGTGGATGGTATAGAGTCTTTTAGGTGTTCCAGGACCAGCCGCTCAAAGCACTTCATAATGATGGGTGTGAGTGCTACAGGGCGGAAGTCATTAGGGCACCTCGGGCTGGAGTGTTTCGGCACTGGCACAATGGAAGTGCGTTTAAAGCATGATGGTACAGCTGCTTGGGCGAGAGACAGGTTGAAAATGTCTGTAAAAACCCCAGCGAGCTGCTCCGCACATGCCCTGAGAACACGACCAGGGATGTTGTCTGGTCCAGCAGCCTTGTGCGCGCTGATCCGGCTCAGTGCCTTGCAGACATCTGTGGAGGAGAGTGTGATTGGTGGGTGGTCAGCTGAGGGTTTGAGCTTGGTGGCAGTTTCTCTGTTGTCTCTTTCAAAACGAGCATAAAAGTAATTTAGCTCGTTCAGGAAGTTGACATCAGTGGCTGCGGGGGTGGATGGGTGGGTTTATAATCACTGATGGCCTGAATGCCATGCCACATGCGTCGAGGGTCAGAGTTGGAAAAGTGTCCCTCTATCTTTAGCTTGTAGCAGTGCTTGGCCTTTTTGATGCCCCTCTTCAGGTTTGCTCTGGATGCGCTGTAGGCTTGTGCATCTCCTGATCTGAAGGCAGTATTGCGTGACTTCAGCAGGAGTCGCACTTCCCTGTTCATCCAAGGCTTCTGATTTGGGTATGTGGTGATCTGTTTCTGGGTTGTAACACTGTCAATGGTGGTATTGATATGATCCAATACTGAGGAGGTGTAGGAGTTAATGTCCGTGTGAGCGCCACTGGTGGCTTGAGAAGCAAACATACTCCAGTCTGTGTATTAGTCCCCCATCAAGAGACCCTTCCATATCTGTCACACGCTCAGCTGTTTTTAAGTGGTTTGAGCCTCCCTTTTTTAAAAGAAATCATCGGTCATATAAAACCAGTTGGCTAAATAATCCCATCCCTCCGTGTCTTTTTAAAGAGGTGTTTCCTACTCTGGGACCTTATGTGCTTGACATTATAAATGGCAGCATCTCACATGGTATTGTACCTTCTATTTTTAAACATGCAGTGGTGCAACCATTAATTAAGAAACCTGACCTGGACCCTACTAAGCTCTCAAACTTTCATCCAATTTCTAAGCTTCCTTTTTTGTCCAAAGTTTTAGAAAATATTATTGTAGTAAAGTTTGTTTGTACGGGAAGAAGGAGGCGGGAACCGGCGAACGTTGAAAAACTTTAATCAAAAATAAACACAAAATAAAATGGCGACGGCAGCCCCTCGCGGTCGACTGCCGCCTACACACAAACACAAATAAACACAAAGTGAAAATAAAGGCTGCAGCCCCTCACGGACGACTGCAGCTGATAACAAAACTAAAATGAAACACAACACAAAATCCAGGCCTGGTCCTCTCTCGTCCCTCACTGTCGTCGCTCCTCCTTTATACTCCCTCACTCCTCCGCAAGGGCCGAGATCGCTGCGACTCGCAGCTGGCGCTCATCCCCACTGATGAGCGCCGCCTCGTCCCACCCTCACGGTCCCTCTGCCTCGCTGCTCGCCACAATTATTTTTACCCAGGTGAAATCATTTCTTGATGAACATGATATTTTAGAGTTATTTCACTCAGGGTTTAAGAGCCTTCACACTACTGAGTCGGCACTGTTGAGGGTTTTTAATGACATTTTGATTGCGGCAGACACTGGCCACTGTGTCGTTTTGGTGCTGTTGGACCTGTCAGCTGCCTTTGACACAGTGGACCATGGTATTCTCCTCTCTCACTTAGAAAACTGGGTAGGCATCTGAGGTTTAGCCTTACAGTGGTTCAAATCATATTTAGCCAACAGAAGTTTGTGTCAATATTGGTGACTCTGTGTCCTCTATGGCTCCTTTCACATGTGGGGTTCCTCAGGGGCCTCTTCTTTTTTCTTTATATATGCTGCCGCTTGGGTCAATTCTTCGTAATTATGGCATTTCATTCAATTTATATGCTGACGACAGTCAAATTTACGTCCCTTTGCACCGTGAATATGCCTTTTGTGCTCATCAACTATTAGAGTGCATTGATGAAATTAAAAATTGGACGTCCTTGAACTTTTTGCATTTTAATGCAAAGAAAACTGAAGTCATGATAGTTGGGCCAAGTGACAAATGTAAAATTTCGCCGGTGGAACTTGGTTCTTTGACAGCGTCCGTAAAACCTATAGTTACGAATCTAGTTAAAATGGATCAAGATTTAAATATGGACACACAAATTAAAGCAGTTGTCAAATCCAGCTTCTTTCAGTTGAGGCAGTTAGCTATGGTAAAGTCTGTCCTTTCTAAACAAAATTTTGAGATATTGATTCATGCCTTTGTTACGTCACGACTGAATTACTGTAATGCACTTTATGCAGGGATTAGTCAGTCTTCGCTGTCTTGCCTGCAGTTGGTGCAAAATGCTGCAGCTCGTCTGTTAACGGGGTCCCAAAAATACGAACACATTACCCCCATTTTGGCTTCTCTGCATTGGCTACCTGTGCGTTTCTGTGTTGATTTTAAAATTATTTTATTTGTTTTTAAGAGCCTGAATGGTCTGGCTCCGCGGTATCTGTCTGACCTTCTTCAGCCTCATGTCCCGTCCCGCTCCCTTAGGTCGGCAAATCAGTCCATGCTCATTGTCCCTAAGACAAAGAGAAAGCTAAGGGGTGACCGTGCTTTTTCAGTCGCTGGCCCCAAATTATGGAATAAGCTGCCACTTCACATCAAGTGGGCTGACTCACATCTAGTTTTTAAATCTCTTCTTAAAACAAATTTTTTCTCTTTGGCTTTTAACACAGTTTGAGATTACTTTTATTGTGACTGCCCTTTTATTGCGTTAACTTCTGGTTATTAAGTTCAAGTTTTGATGTGGTTACCTTAAATAGTTTTTATGTGTTATGTAAATTATTTTGTGCATTGTCAATGTACAGCACTTTGGCTAACGTTGTTATTTTTTTAAAGTGCTTTATAAATTAATGAGATTGAGATTGAGATTGAGAATTTCAACAGTATCAACATTTATTCCATGTGACAATATTAGGTCTAATGTATGATTATGGCTATGAGTGGGTCCTAACACGTGTTGCCTAACTCCAATAGAGTTTAGAATGTCTTTAAATGCTAATCCCAATGTGTCTTTTTCGTTGTCTACATGGATATTAAAATCACCAACAATTAGTACTTTATCTACGGCCAGTACTAACTCTGATAGAAAATCAGAACAGGTTACAGGTTAAACAGGTTTTATCATGTACACTACATAACGTTACATAAAACACCAAAACTTCGAAGGAGTTATATTTGAAACTAGACTTCTGAGTAATACTGAAGATATTATTATAAATTACAGCAACCCCTCCCCCTTTACCTTTCAGACGCGGCTCGTGTTTATAACAATAATCTTGGGGGGTGGACTCATTTAAAGTAATGTAGTCGTCAGGTTTTAGCCAGGTTTCTGTCAAACACAAAACATCTAGATTATTATCTGTAATGATATCATTAACAATAAGCGCTTTTGGGGAAAGGGATCAAATATTCAGCAACCCAAGCTTTATCAATTGTTCATCTGTATTATATGTTGTTTATTTGTTGGACATCAATCAAATTTTTACTGTTGAATGGTTTTGATGTTTTTTTTGTATTTACTAATTCGGGGAACAGACACAGTCTCTATATGATAATATCTAGGTGAAAGAGTCTCTATGTGCTGGGATTTATCTGACTCCAGTGACGTGAGACAGCTAGCAGACGGTCGGTTTAAGATAAGATAAACCTTTATTCGTCCCACAGTGGGGAAATTTCTTTGTTACAGCAGCATAAAAAATAAAAATAAAATAAAAATAATACAAATAAATACAAATATATAAAAAATAGACGAATAAGACATAATATAATTTACAAATATCTACACAACGCAATGTATAAATACAGATGAGAGATGAGAGTACGTATTGCTGGTTGAATTTCACACAGGTGGTATTGCAGGTAATATTTGCACATATTTCAGGTGATATTGCACACATTGCCAGTTTGTCTGCTTCCTGACCTGGGCCCTAGTGAGTCAAGGTTTAGCTCTAAGACTAAGTGCCAAATTACTAGAGAGAAGGGCGGAACCACCCCAGGAGGGATGGATGCCATCCTTCTTCAACAGGTCAGGTCTGCCCCAAAAACTTTTCCAATTGTCTATGAACCCTATGTTATTTTGCGGACACCACTTAGACAGTCAGCCATTGAGTGATGATAGTCTGCTAACTATCTCATCACTCCTTTTAACAGGGAGCGGTTCAGAACAATAAACAGCCTCTGACATCGTACTAGCAAGTTCACACACTTCTTTAATGTTATTTTTGGTGATCTCCGACTGGCGAAGTCGAACATCATTAGTGCCGACGTGAATAATAATCTTAGAGAATTAACAATTAGCTTTAGCCAGCACTTTTAAATTTGCTTTAATGTCCGGCGCTCTGGCTCCCGGTAAACATGTGACTATGGTGGCTGGTGTCTCTATTTCCAAGTTCCGTGTAATAGAATCGACAATGACTAGGGCACTTTCAACAGGATACTCAGTGGGTGCTTCACTGAGAGGGGAGAACCTGTTTGATGTTCTAACCGGAACGTAAAAGCGTTTTTTAGATCCGCGGCTATGCCGTCTCACTGTCACCCAGTTTCCCTGCTGCGGGGGCCCTGCGGAACCGAAGAATGTACAGAGTTCACTAAGCTATTCGCATCCAAATCAGTATCTAAAGCTGTTACAACCTCACTACTCTCAGATAAAGTATGGATGCGTGTTTCTAATTCTGAAATCTTCTCCGTCAGCCTAACTATCTCCTTACATTTATCACATGTGAAGCCCTGTTCGCCAATGGAGAAGCCTATACTAAACATGCAGCATGCAGTGCAAGTGACAATGACAGGAGAAGATGACATGGCTTACCGTGTTTGTTGATTAATCCAACTTACCACAATCGTTTGCTGGACACTATTTACTAATCCAACTCACCACGGTTGTTTAATGAACTCAGAAAACAGGAGACCCGGGTGCAGAAATGACAAGCTAACAGGCTAGCGAAATGCTAACGTGTGATGGTGATTTAGATTAGCTAGCGATGTCAAATTTAACGTGATAGGCAATACTTAAACAATGTATGGTGATGAGTAAGTTATATTTAGTAGTAGAACAAAGAAAATACTTATCAAAATAGAGATACAAAAGCAAGCAAGGCTGTACAGAGCTACAAACAAGGCAGGAGGCAGACAGGAGACAGGAGACAGGAGCAATCGATCAGGAGCAATCGATGATTTCTTTGTTGATTCTGTACATGAGAGCATCTCCAAGCATCATCCAGTCCATACCCGCAAGCTGGCGGACTTTCCAGCTCACCCTATACTAGAGCCCTCCACATGCCATTCTACTGGGAATGTCCTTGCCATCGAAGAGCCAGCAAGTGACTGCTGGCTCATTGACTTCTGGGCATCGTGCCTGAGCCCTCGACCCCTGCTAAGATGGCTGCCACGCCTGCATCTCCCTTCTCCAGTCCAGAGTGGACTCCGCCTCCCGTCTTCAGTCCAGAGTGGACTCCGCCTCTCGTCTCCAGTCCAGTGATGAATCCGGCTCCTGTCTCCAGTCCAGAGAGGACTTGGCCTCCTGTCCCTACAGTCCTTGCTCCTGGGTACGTAGTGCCTCCCAAAACATTTTTTGGGGGGGCTATCCCTCCACGGAGGCAGGCCATGAGGGGCTCCCTGAACTGCCCGAGCCACCAGGGCTCCTTGAACTCGCTGAGCCACCATGGCCTCTTGAACTCCCTATGCCGCCATGGCAACCTGAACTCCCGGCGCCTCCGTGGTTCCCTGGGATTCCGGAGCCGTCCTGGAGGCTTCCTAGTCGGCCTGCATGCTCCCTGACCCTCCAGGATGCCCACCCTCCCTCCCCGATTTGTCCATTTATGGCACGAGGCTGCGCCTTCTAGGGAGGGGTGTAATGTCACTGTTATGTTCTGTTTTGTTCCTAGGACTTCCTGTTTTAATTTGTCACATGTTTCTTTGTTCAGTTTCCCGTCACTCATCTGTCCCCATGAGTACTCCCGTTAGCTTGGTTCTGTTCAGCTGTGTCCTGTTAATTAACTTGTTTCTGTTTGTATTTAGTTTTCTAAAGTCTTGTTTCTTTCAGTCTGTGTTCGGTCTCGTGCTCGTGCGATCGACTGGTCGATCTTTATCACTGTCCCGGTAGCTCCCGATAAATAACCGAAAATTAATTAATAACATGTAACAAGTAGAATTTGGTACTGCTCCTTTAAGCCAGAACGCACTCACTCGCTGATAAGTGGGCAGTTTGTGGATGGAGCGCGAGCTGTGAACATCGCATGTATGCATGTATTTATGTTGCTCTTTGCACTGTTTATTTTCTGTTCAGTAATGCGATTGTTAGTGGAGTGTTTTGCAAACTGCCTCATGTGTGCGTGGGATCGACAACGCTGATTATAAACCCCTGTGATGCCCAGATGGCGCGACCGCCTTTCTCCAAAGCGTAGGTGGCGTGACCGCAGTGTGAAATATCATATACGTGACTTTTGTTTACACTTGGCTACAACCATTCAGACCAGCTATCCGGCCTCTCTGTGTAAAGTGTTACAAACACATTATCAAGGCTCGAAATCGCTCCATATGCTCCCAAAATGTATTCTCTGCAACCTCAAAATTCACACAGCACAAATCGACCGATGTTATAGTTAGATATGACAGCGCTACTGCAGCACGCATCGCCGCAGACGATCAGCTGAATATCTCTTCATCAAACCGCCACAAAGGAAAGTAAAAGTCGCAGACGCTCAATACACAATCATCATAATTAAAAATAAAGAAACTAGCCTAAATGATC
Source organism: Romanogobio albipinnatus (assembly GCA_023566225.1). NCBI lineage: Eukaryota > Metazoa > Chordata > Actinopteri > Cypriniformes > Gobionidae > Romanogobio > Romanogobio albipinnatus. The sequence continues at coordinate 30,972,669 of CM042244.1, forward strand.
AGTGCTTATGCCACTCTCTCCTATTGCGGTCCTTGATTTTGTAATTAGCTGTTGATTAATAAAATAAAATGCAGCTCATATTTGTTGATTTCGGTGATGTGAACTCCATTAAAAATGCACATAGCGTGGGAATTGAAGATCGGATTTATTTCCGTTTTGTGGAGACACATTTATGTGTAAATGGAATCGTTCTGATAAATCAGACAGATATCTGATCTGTAAAAACACATGAAGTGGACCAGGTATAAGTAGTCCCAGCAAGATCACTCTTCGGGATGATGAAATATAAATATTGAATTGGGGAGGGGGGTTACATGAATGTATCTCTGAACAAAACTCACTGTCTTCAGAATAGTTTCAATGCATTTTTACAGCGGAAACGCTTCTCTTCCATAAACACCTCCTACTGTGAGAGAGTGAATTTGCATTTTTATTCAGTCCATCTGTTTTTGTTTTGTTCAGGTGTGTTTTATGTAACAATTTCACAAAGCTAAAGTCAGACCATTCTGTATTTGCTCTAAGTCTTGAAATTATGCAATCTAATTTGAATCAAAAACAAGTGCTCATGCTACATGTGTGTATCTTTGTTTGGATTGTGATTAAAATGCAGCGGTTGCCTCATTTCAAATGGCAATTTTTTAAGCCCAGTTTGGCCTGTTATAGAGCAAATACACAACAAATACATTTGCTTAAACAAAGAAAAAAAATCGACAGATGGTCTCAGAAATAAAAAATAAAAAAACTCTGAATCGGCCATGAAAAATCTATAGGTAGATCTTGCCTTTCATCAAGGCTGAGGTCAGGGATCTTTGGCTTGAAAAGGTTGGTGACCACTGTTGGAGAGTTTGTTATGTTCCCATCTGTATTGATTCACCTGAGTATCCTGATTCATTAAACCTTTGTTGGAGATTTGCATTTACCTGTCTTTGCCTTCTGCCTGAGCACACCATGACAGTCTGAGGGTATAGGGGGGTGATTCCGAACAGCCATATTCTACTGCTTAAATTTATATTATTACGTTTGCGGGATTAAGTTCTGAAGAGCAGCGTGCACAGCGCATGGCAGTGTATGTGCTGCCGTGTCATTACATTGCATTGACAGCACTTAACAAGGCACTGCCTGTAAGTAAAGTTTGATTATAATTTATGTATACTCTTTTATATGTTTATGAAGGATTACAAGTATAAATAATGATCAATGTTAATAAAAGCCTAAATTAAATATGTTCATCATATAAAGTGATTGCATCTCTTCAGAACTCTTTGCTTAAACTGCTAGATTCATGTGGATTTCTTTTACAATATCTTTATGAATGTTTTGAAACATCAAAAACTCTTGATGTTTCAAAATCTTTCTCGGTGCCGGTCAGTGGCAGCACCGCATGGAGCTCCTGCTACTCGCCTCTTTACCATAAAAGGTGCCTGCCACTTATCCATCACCACTATATTCGCTTACTTGGTGATTAATTACCTTTAAATGCATCATCCTCAGGACCTGTCACTGTTATATATGCCTGCCTGGCGATCCTTTGCCATTATATACAACAGTCTTTTGACCCGTCACCGTTATATGCAACAGCTTTGCAACCCGTCACTGTTATATGCACCCATCACTTATGGCCCATCACCATTTTACTCCCTCTGATAGACTTTCAATGGAGGGATAAAAATGTTTCAGATTTCATTCAAATATCTTCATTTGTGTTCCAAAAATGAACGAAAACCTTCTGGATGTGGATCAACATGAGAGTGAATAAATGATGACAGAATTTAAATTTTTGGTGAACTGACCCTTTAAGACCGATCTGCATATGACAGAAAGACAAGTTAAAACTGATGATTAACACTGGGTTATCGTGTGCAAAGTCCCAATTTCAAATCAGTTACAGCATGCATAAAAATTCCTGTGAAGCTTCAAATGTTTTTACTGCACCCAAACATCACGGATGGTGCATTTCATACAAATGTGTTTGTAGATCTTTCAAATACTGCTTGGACTGACATTCCACCCCACAGATCAAATGCACACACACATATAGATAAAGTCTCTCAAGAGGCCTTTCATGGTGAAAGCATCCCTTGTAATTATGAAGCTCAGTTGCTCTGCTCTGCTCTCCTCAGCTATAATTTGTAAAGTAATCAGTATAACTCACATCTCACTCACAGTGGCCTGACACCTTTGACCCCACACACAGTGTCAAACAGCCCGTCAGTGGGGCTTAATAAAGCAAAATGACAAGTCTCCAGAGACGTTACCACACCGCCATGTCAGACGGCAATGAGTGGTTGTTGCTGCCTGCCAGGTACTGAGGTATTTTATTTAGCCCTGAGGAGGACAGGTGTGCTCTGCAACAGCATGAGAGAGGGACTGCCAAAGGTCTTCTAGTTGGAAGCCGCTACAGGTGTTGGCACACAGACAAGACACTGCATTAATGTAAAAATGAATCGTTCCATTATCAAGGAGTATTTTCTTGCGTCCTCATTTATTTGTACTGTCTTGTGATTCAAATAAAAACAACAGGAGGCTCTAAGTCTCTTTGTGACATGGGTGAAATGCTGACAACTACATTACAGCGTTCTTAAGTGTCAAAAGTGATTCATACTTGACAATCAATAGACTGACTCTGCCACAAGTGGAGGATTAAATATAATTAAAGAAATTATGCCCATCAAGGAGAAAAGCCTGTCTATGGGGATTTGATCATATCAAAAGAGACACTGGTGTGATGTGAAATGCACTGAGGAGACACGCCTGGACCACCTTAGAGCGATTAGATCTCTGGCACTTTGAGAGGTTCTTTACATGGATAAACTCCCTTTAACCCCATTAGGGGAATTCGACTGCCATCTCTTAGCCTTCATCCTGAGAGGACAAACACCTGTAAGGCAAGGGTGGCTTATAGATCAAAATTACAATGTGGCACACTGTGCCAAGTAGAACTGTCTTTGGTCTCAGGTTTGTTTCAACAAGCTAAGTGTTTCAAAAAGCATGCCAAGCAAGGTGACACTAAAGGCCATGTCGATTTGGTTTTAGTCAAGTACCTACACTGCTTTTAAAATGTAAATACTAAACATGCACATGAAAAGGGAGTGTTCACTCCAAAATGAAAATGATGGCAACATGTTAACACCCTCATATCACTCCAAACCTTTATGACATTATTGGACACCCATGGAACACAAAAGTTGGTAACCATTGGCTTTGGTTACAACTAAGACATTTCTCATCTTCTTTTATCCTGAACAAAAGAAAAAAAACGTTTTACAGGTTTAAATCTACATGAGGGAGAGTTGGAGTGAACAATCCCTTTAAAACATTGAAGAGAAGTTTTTTTGTCTTCAATCTACAAAGTAAACCAGACACCATGACAATTTCCAAAAGACTGTTCAAGGACACTGGTATAAAATAAAACATGGGTTTCATTTGTTCAAGTGCTACCACTTATCCAAGAAATACATTCAATAAACTTCCCTCACATGCCTTACTTCCTCCTTATTACCTCACCATGACTGCACATGCCAAGTGGCTGAACACCAAATAGGTGTCATGCAAATGTAAGCAGTGTTCATGTATTAATGGTTGTGATGTCACGGTTGCAGCAAACCATTTTTTTTAGGTTAGTTTCCAAGAAAGATCTTCCCAGCTAACAGGGAACGTTTCCATAACTTTCACTAACGTTATGTAAAAGTTATGTAAATGTTAGAAAAAAACATTCCTAAAATAATGTTTCAAGAACATTCTTATAATGTTTTCATAGTTCAAAAACATTCTTGTAACGTTGAGAGGAAACATTCTTAGAACAACATTGTTGGAACGTTTTTATGATGTTATTTGTGCTTGACTGATGTTCTCATAATGTTGAGCGAAAACGTTCTCATAACAACGTTCTTGCAACGTCTTTATCATGTTATTTGTGCTTGACTGATGTTCTCATAATGTTGAGCGAAAACGTTCTCATAACAACGTTCTTGCAACATCTTTATCATGTTATTTGTGCTTGACTGATGTTCTCATAATGTTCGGTGAAAACGTTCTCACAACAACGTTCTTGCAACGTCTTTATCATGTTATTTGTGCTTGACTGATGTTCTCATAATGTTCGGTGAAAACGTTCTCACAACAACGTTCTTGCAACGTCTTTATCATGTTATTTGTGCTTGACTGATGTTCTCATAATGTTGAGCGAAAACGTTCTCATAACAACGTTCTTGCAACGTCTTTATCAGGTTTTTTGTGCTTGACTGATGTTCTCATAATGTTGAGCGAAAACGTTCTCATAACAACGTTCTTGCAACGTCTTTATCATGTTATTTGTGCTTGACTGATGTTCTCATAATGTTGAGCGAAAACGTTCTCATAACAACGTTCTTGCAACGTCTTTATCATGTTATTTGTGCTTGACTGATGTTCTCATAATGTTCGGTGAAAACGTTCTCACAACAACGTTCTTGCAACGTCTTTATCATGTTATTTGTGCTTGACTGATGTTCTCATAATGTTCGGTGAAAACGTTCTCACAACAACGTTCTTGCAACGTCTTTATCATGTTATTTGTGCTTGACTGATGTTCTCATAATGTTGAGCGAAAACGTTCTCATAACAACGTTCATGCAACGTCTTTATCATGTTATTTGTGCTTGACTGATGTTCTCGTAATGTTGCGCAAAAACGTTCTCATAACAACGTTCTTGCAACGTCTTTATCAGGTTTTTTGTGCTTGACTGATGTTCTCATAATGTTGAGCGAAAACGTTCTCAAAACAACGTTCTTGCAACGTCTTTATCAGGTTTTTTGTGCTTGACTGATGTTCTCATAATGTTGAGCGAAAACGTTCTCAAAACAACGTTCTTGCAACGTCTTTATCATGTTATTTGTGCTTGACTGATGTTCTCATAATGTTGAGCGAAAACGTTCTCAAAACAACGTTCTTGCAACGTCTTTATCATGTTATTTGTGCTTGACTGATGTTCTCATAATGTTGAGCGAAAACGTTCTCATAACAACGTTCTTGCAACGTCTTTATCAGGTTTTTTGTGCTTGACTGATGTTCTCATAATGTTGAGCGAAAACGTTCTCAAAACAACGTTCTTGCAACGTCTTTATCATGTTATTTGTGCTTGACTGATGTTCTCATAATGTTGAGCGAAAACGTTCTCAAAACAACGTTCTTGCAACGTCTTTATCATGTTATTTGTGCTTGACTGATGTTCTCGTAATGTTGCGCAAAAACGTTCTCATAACAACGTTCTTGCAACGTCTTTATCAGGTTTTTTGTGCTTGACTGATGTTCTCATAATGTTGAGCGAAAACGTTCTCAAAACAACGTTCTTGCAACGTCTTTATCATGTTATTTGTGCTTGACTGATGTTCTCATAATGTTGCGCAAAAACGTTCTCATAACAACGTTCTTGCAACGTCTTTATCAGGTTTTTTGTGCTTGACTGATGTTCTCATAATGTTGAGCGAAAACGTTCTCAAAACAACGTTCTTGCAACGTCTTTATCATGTTATTTGTGCTTGACTGATGTTCTCATAATGTTGAGCGAAAACGTTCTCAAAACAACGTTCTTGCAACGTCTTTATCATGTTATTTGTGCTTGACTGATGTTCTCATAATGTTCGGTGAAAACGTTCTCACAACAACGTTCTTGCAACGTCTTTATCATGTTATTTGTGCTTGACTGATGTTCTCATAATGTTGAGCGAAAACGTTCTCACAACAACGTTCTTGCAACGTCTTTATCATGTTATTTGTGCTTGACTGATGTTCTCATAATGTTGAGCGAAAACGTTCTCACAACAACGTTCTTGCAACGTCTTTATCATGTTATTTGTGCTTGACTGATGTTCTCATAATGTTCAGCGAAAACATTCTCATAACGTTCTTGGAATGCCATAATTTTAGAAGTAATGGGAACAGAAATTATTATATTATAATATTAACAATTTTACTGATCTTTCTTTAATTAACATGGCTGCAGCTTTTATTTTTTCTTACCTCTTAAGTTTAACTTAAGAAATAAAATACACCCCTGAACAAGAACCAATAACTTTTATTCTATTTGTTTCCCTATATTGTCCTAATGACAAATTTATGATTGGTTTATAAACTACCCACACTCTGTAATAACTCATCATGTATTTTATGAACAAAATGTAATTTCTTAGCACAGAATAAGCCAGAACATATAGGCTATATCTTATTTTATATTTTCTGTATTTTAAAGGTTATGTCAATAACCACTGCATTACTGTAAAAAAGGTCGTTTTTCAAGCACCTTATTAAGACCTATATTTACACGCGCCCTCTAGCCGGCGTAAAAATAATGACAGTCTGTTGTCATTAAAAATGTTACCAATCAAAATGCGTGTTCATTTAAACGCAATGTGTGGACTTTACGTGAACATTTAGAATTTTTATGTATTTATTTTATTAACGACTACACTTTCCCCATCCCTAAACCTACCCTTAATGATCTATAGTGCATAGAATCTTTATGAGCACATGCGTTCCGTTCCCTGGGATCGAACCCACGATCACATGATCACATGATTGTATATTGATATTGCAATGCTCTGCCAACTGAGCTACAAGAAACTGTAGATAGGTTTAAATTTAGGTTCCTATAGGTCCTATTTCAGGGGCGTGACAAACGACTTATATAGGCATATTGGTTGGAGAAAATGTTGCATTGTGAATGGATCGTCAGATTTTGTTTCCCAAAGACTTTTTTTTATTCTTGAACACGGGTCGGCAGAATACACATGTCTGTTCGCTAACCACTTTGCATTGATCTCGCGGCAGTGTTAATTTTGACAGCATATTTTGATTTAGTTTTAGTCATAGTCTTTTGACTAAAATGCCATTTAGTTTTAGTCATATTTTTAGTTTTAGTCGACTAAATATCATAAGATTTTTGTCAACTAAATCTACAGTAGATTTAGTCTCCTAAAATCTAACGAGTTTAGTTAAATTGTAATACATTAAGCATTTAAGTATTACATAACCGACTGCAATTGAACTGACATTTTGACATAATTTTGTTTTTGACATTAAAAATACACGAAAGAGACCTCAATTCACTTTTTTGTTTGTTTTTAAAAACATCTATATAGTTTTTATAACTTTGTATTTCTGTTTTAGTTAGTATATCATGTTAAGCTAAAGCTTCAAATAAGTTTGTTTGTTTATTTTTTTAATTTAAGTTAACATTTATTTAATTTCAAGTAACAAAGATTTTTTTTTAATGGTTTTAGTTAACTATTATAACCCTGACACTTTATTTAATATGTGTCAAATACTGGTCTTTCCTCCTGACTATTAATTAAATGGGAATTAAATTAAATAAAGTTTATTGTGTAAGCAAAAACTAATTTATAATGCGGGACTTTTAATTATAAACCAGCTGGAAATACACTGGGACTCTTATTTTGAAATCTCGGCTTACTATTGAAGTTGCAGGAGTTCATTCAAGTTCAGATGAGGAGATAAAATATGCGTTGTTACAACCGTCTAAAACATATTACTATATAAACATCGTAAAGTAAACATTGTCATTATTCATCAGCATTAGTTCATAAACAATAGTCTGGCATAAATGTGTGTTATTGATTGAGCCACTCTGGAGCGCTGGATTGGGGATGAGCCTGTAGGCCGTGTGTTTTCCAGCGGTTAGATCAGCTCAGATCAAATGTGTGCATCTCTTCCCTAATCCACCCTCACTAACATTTTCGTCTCGTTTTTATTTGTTGACGAAAATGGCAGTTGATTTTCGTTATAGTTTTTGTCATCCAAGTTCCAACACTAGTTTTTATTTAGTTATCGTCTCGTTTGTCTTGCGGTCATACACCGATTGGTCTGTGCTGTGCTTTACTATCTGTGGTGCTGTGCTTTACTGTTTGTGGTGCTGTGCTTTACTGTCGGTGGTGCTGTGCTGTGCTTTACTGTCTGTGGTGCTGTGCTGTGCTTTACTGTCTGTGGTGCTGTGCTGTGCTTTACTGTCTGTGGTGCTGTGCTGTGCTTTACTGTCTGTGGTGCTGTGCTTTACTGTCTGTGGTGCACTTCAAATCAAACATGCCATCTTCCACGTTCTGACGTCACCTCGCTGTATACGCTCCGTGCAGCGCCATTTTCAAATCAATGGTATCCAAAGTCTGCAGTTCACCTTTATATATGTCGACTTCTGAGGCCAGATCGCAGACCTTCTAAAAGGTGAGTCGATTAGACGTTAGTGTTTTTTGTTGTTGTTTTGTTATATATGCAAAATTTGTATGACTGGGTAGTACTGCTGCAGTCATTTCTGGGGGAGACAAATATAGGCTAACAGTTATTTGTTGTGATGTGTGATTTATTTTTAAATGGTTGGCGTGTGTTAAATTGAACTACTATTTGAGTGCAGATGGGCTTTGCCGCTTTATATTTTATGAATTAGTGACTCTTACATGTTTCATAACATCAATTTTAACTTAAAATACTTATTAATTAACATTAGCCGTTTTCCCCCTGTTGGACCAAAAGCAAGTGTGCCAGGGCGTGCTCTCTCTGTTGCTCTGGCAACATTACTATTATCATTATTACCATTAGAAATAATTGTATGTTTAGTCTTAACCTGTGAATTTAATGCCATCAAAGTTCCATTCAGTTTGTAAAAAATTGTCAACAATTTTTTCCCCTTGTTTGTTCTTTTGAAATATAAAGGCCATTAATGTCTTTGTCTGTAAAACAAACAAACATTTATTTATCTGTAAATGTCATCACTAATTTTAATAAAATCAGGTTATTTAATTAATTCATATTTTATAATAGTTATTATTATTAAATTATTATTAAAGTTAATTTAATTTTTAATTGCTATACATTTCTGTAACTGTTAGTTGCAAGTTTAATTAGAAAATGAATCATCTGTATGTCAGTACTTACACACACTCTCTCTCTTTCTCACACACACAGTGATTTTTCAACAGTTTCTCAAACCTATCCAAATGGAGTTCGACATGAACAGGGTATGATCCTTTTTTGCCCCATAGCTTATATTTTTGGACCCCATTTTATTTTTTAATAAAGCAACTCAAATATATGTACAAATACAATTATGCAAAGAAAAAAATCAGGCCTATAACAAATGCTGGAAAAGGGCAAAAATATTCCAACAAAGCACTGAGTCAACAGATACAGTATATTTCAGAGCAAGCTAGTCCAAAGACTGCATATGAGGTATTGAGAAAATGAGCAGTATATTGTACGTACTGTATGCTTAGTCTTAATTTATTGTAAGTAACAGTAACATGTGTGGATTTTGTGTATCTTTACTGGATTTTAAGATGCCTGTCGTCGAACACACACCAAGGTGCTGGAAAAAGTAATTGAGGACTTCATATCAGAAACACTGAAGTTTGCTCCACACAGAGATAAGGTAAGGCTTTTGTAATTTTTGTAGTTTGTAAAAAAATAATAAAGAAAACAATGCAAATGATATACTAATACTATGTTTTGTTTCTACAGATGTCTCAATTTAAGGTGTCACTTCAGCCCGAAGCAGAGACTTCTGGAAAAGAGGACACACAACACACTTAATTAGTTGTTTTACACACAAAGTATCTCGTTATACGATTTGGAATGTTTCAGTTTGTGGAATGTTTGAGGATATAAAATGTGAAAGCAACATAAGATATCAGTTATGATACTGTTTTCATTTAGATGTACTGTATGTTACAATGCACTTATCCTTGGCAAAAGGTTGACAAATAAAATGTGAAAATATATTAAAATATGAAAAATGTTTGTGTAGTGTCTTACAGTTTTTGGTGTTGACAAATATAAGTAGTAATGTTTTATCAAATGTTATTGTTTGAATTGATATTTCTTTTAAAAAAAAATTCCCAGGGCAGTGTTTGGAGGAAAGTTTATACGTTTTTCCTTGCATTCTCAAGATGACAGAATTGAATGTTCTTTTAACGTTCACATTAACCTAGAAAAACACATTAATACATGGAAAAAACGCACATTTTAAACATTTAAAGAACATTAGCAAAGGACCCCGGACCCCATATTCCCCTAGCACCCTCCACAGGACGCCGCGAGGGACACGGTCGAATGCCTTCTCCAAATCCACAAAACAAATGTGGACTGGTTGGGCAAACTCCCATGAACCCTCCAGCACCCTGTAGAGGGTATAGAGCTGGTCCAGTGTTCCACGACCAGGACGAAAACCACACTGTTCCTCCTGAATCCGAGGTTCCACTATCGGCCGAATTCTCCTCTCCAGTACCCTGGCATAGACTTTCCCGGGGAGGCTGAGAAGTGTGATCCCCCTATAGTTGGAACACACCCTCCGGTCCCCCTTCTTCATTAGAGGGCTGTCCGGTCCCTGTATGACCGAAGCAGGAGTTTGGTCCGCATTGCCGGCAGTAAGTCAGACTTGTTCCCGGTGCATGTTGGACTCCGGCAGGGCTGCCCTTTGTCGCCGGTTCTGTTCATAATTTTTATGGACAGAATTTCTAGGCGCAGCCAAGGGCCGGAGGGTGTCAGGTTTGGGGACCACACGGTTTCGTCTCTGCTCTTTGCGGATGACGTTGTCGTGTTGGCCCCTTCTAACCAGGACCTCCAGCATGCACTGGGACGGTTTGCAGCCGAGTGTGAAGCGGCTGGGATGGGAATCAGCACCTCCAAATCCGAGGCCATGGTCCTCAGTCGGAAAAGGGTGGCTTGCCCACTTCAGGTTGGTGGAGAGTTCCTGCCCCAAGTGGAGGAGTTCAAGTATCTAGGGGTCTTGTTCACGAGTGAGGGGAGGATGGAACGGGAGATTGACAGACGGATCGGTGCAGCTTCTGCAGTAATGCGGTCGATGTACCGGTCTGTCGTGGTGAAGAAAGAGCTAAGCCGTAAGGCGAAGCTCTCGATTTACCGGTCAATCTACGTTCCTACTCTCACCTATGGTCATGAGCTTTGGGTCATGACCGAAAGGACAAGATCCCGGATACAGGCGGCCGAAATGAGCTTTCTCCGCAGGGTGGCTGGGCGCTCCCTTAGAGATAGGGTGAGAAGCTCAGTCACTCGGGAGGAACTCGGAGTAGAGCCGCTGCTCCTCCACATCGAGAGGGGACAGCTGAGGTGGCTTGGGCATCTGTTCCGGATGCCTCCTGAACGCCTTCCCGGGAAGGTGTTTCGGGCATGTCCAACCGGGAGGAGGCCCCGGGGAAGACCAAGGACACGCTGGAGGGACTATGTCTCCGGCTGACCTTGGAACGCCTCGGTGTCCCCCCGGAAGAGCTAGAGGAAGTGTCTAGGGAGAGGGAAGTCTGGGCATCTCTGCTTAGACTGCTGCCCCCGCGACCCGGCCCCGGATAAAGCGGAAGAAGATGGATGGATGGATGGATAAAGAACATTAACTAATAACATTTTCATAACGTTTTCAAGATGATAGAATGGAATGTTTCTGTAACGTTCACATAAACCAAGAGAAAACGTTCTTAATACATGAAGAAAACGCACATTTTAAACATTTAAAGAACGTTAACCAATAACATTTGCATAACGTTTTCAAGATGATAGAATGGAATGTTTCTGTAACGTTCACATAAACCAAGAGAAAACGTTCTTAATACATGAAGAAAACGCACATTTTAAACATTTAAAGAACATTAACCAATAACATTTGCATAACGTTTTCAAGATGATAGAATGGAATGTTTCTGTAACGTTCACATAAACCAAGAGAAAACGTTCTTAATACATTAAAAAAACGCACATTTTAAACATTTAAAGAACATTAACTAATAACATTTGCATAACGTTTTCAAGATGATAGAATGGAATGTTTCTGTAACGTTCACATAAACCAAGAGAAAACGTTCTTAATACATTAAAAAAACCGGACATTTTAAACATTTAAAGAACATTAACTAATAACGTTTTCATAACGTTTTCAAGATGATAGAATGGAATGTTTCCGCAACGTTCACATAAACCAAGAAAAAACGTTCTTAATACATTAAGAAAACGCACATTTTAAACATTTAAAGAACATTCCGTAATAACGTTTTCATAACGTTTTCAAGATGATAGAATGGAATGTTTCTGTAACGTTCACATAAACCAAGAAAAAACGTTCTTAATACATTAAAAAAACCGGACATTTTAAACATTTAAAGAACATTCCGTAATAACGTTTTCATAACGTTTTCAAGATGATAGAATGGAATGTTTCCGCAACGTTCACATAAACCAAGAAAAAACGTTCTTAATACATTAAGAAAACGCACATTTTAAACATTTAAAGAACATTCCGTAATAACGTTTTCATAACATTTTCAAGATGATAGAATGGAATGTTCCTGTAACGTTCGCAGAGACCCCACAAAAAACGTTCTTAATACATTAAAAAAACTGGACGTTTTGAACGTGTACAAAACATTCCCAAATAACGTTTTGATAACTTAAAGGGAATGTTAACAAAACGTTCTGACAACAAATTTTTGTTAGCTGGGTTGGAGTTGAGGGGACGTTTGGAGTTCTGAAAGTTGATGCTGATGTTTTTTAAATTCCAAAATATCAATGAAATCAAGATTTTTCCGAATGCTGCTCTTTAAGGGAGAATTTTATGCTCACAGTACTTCTTTAAGCCTTGTGCTCTAACCGCAATTCGTTATGCAGTCCAAAAGAGTAGGTTTCGAGCTGTGGGTGAAACTCAACTCGATGACAGTGAAATATTGCGAAGGCTGCACACGTTTCTTGCCGGGACTGCGGAAGTGGTGCAAAATGCGATGTAAATCCCCTTAACGACCTTTCAGGCTATCAGTAATCAGCACACAAAGGTGATTGGCAGCCGACACTGAGAGGCGCATTTATTCGCTCTGTACCCAGCCCCTCTCAACGTTGACCCCTACTGTGCGAGGCGTGGGGTAGAGTGCCCAACGACTCCTGCTGCCAACACTGGGAGCCAGCGAGGGAAGGGGAGGTGTGGTCATAATGTTGTTTGTTTCCTAACCTGGTTTTTTTGTAGCACAATCTCTGGGGCGTCTGAGAACAGAGGGGTGCTTCCACGTCTGTCAGTCTTTAGTCAAAAAGCTATGCGCTAGCTCGCTTCCCATTGAGCGATTAAGCAAGCCTCGTTGTTCCTGTCCCTGGTCAGTTCTTTACAATGAGAACAAATAGTGATGCACTTTTGCTATTGTCGTTATTCACATTATTATTATGACAGACACGCCTAGCACACCAGGCGCGAATTGCTGGACCAATTTCTCAATTGACAAAGCCTCAATTGACGTATCTGACGCCCCAAACTCATCTCATTGCACACACATTCTCCCACAATCCCCTTGGAGAACACACTGTTCTCACACTGTGCAATATTCTGCTCTCCAGGCCCCGTCTCAGAAGGGAACGTGGTTGTACCCTACTGAGATGCAAGCCCCATTTCCTACTGAGAGGCCCGTTTTGTCCCTTGGCGGTCTTCCTCCATTGAAGCAGCGCTCCATGCTACCGATACACAAATCTAAGGGGATTATCTTCTTTTTGTGGTGAGTGACCCTATAAATAAAACTGGCAGCACAGATTGATGAGCCTGAACAGAACTATTTGCTGTTCTACATATTTACCCTTTATCTTAAGTTATTGTTGCTCCCTAATACTAATAAATCTGTTAAAGGGATAGTTCACCCAAAAATGTAAATTCTGTCATTTACTCAGCCTTATGTTCTACCAAACCTGTATGAGTTTCTTTAGTCTGTTGAACACAAAAGAAGATATTTTGAAGACTGTTGGTAACCAGACAGTTGATGGTAGAGTCAACTGTCTTGTTACCAACATTCTTCAAAATATCTTATTTTGTGAACTATCCCTTGAAGATGAGTGTTAAATACAATATGTGTTGGAGAATGTGCTTAGTAAGGAATAATTGATGATGGACAAATAAATTATTGAAAATTGCATTCATTGCATTCAAAGTCAACTAATCCACTTTTCCATTTTTGTAACACTTCGTTTTAGCGTCCTTGTTACGTATAAATTATGCATAATTACATGTAACTAACCCTAAACCAAGCCTAATCCTAACCCTATAAGTATATGTAGTTAATTAATATTACTGAGCACTTAAATGTATAATTACACTGTAACAATCTGTAACAACCCCATTTTTCAGGACAGTTATTAGTTTAAGTACAAATATTAATGACGTGGTTGTAACATCAATATTATTGAAGTAATGAGTAATGTAATAGCAAAATGTCTCAGGTTACGTATGTAACCTATGTTCCCTGAGAACCGGGAACAAGACACTGCGTCCTAGAATGCTTTGGGGAACTTCTCAGCGTGACAGGTGTCTGAAACTACTTTTGAATCACGGCAATCCTATTGACCGGCGACAGCCCATGATGTCATCAATGTGTGCCTTGTAAACATGACATTCACCTTCTCGTCTGAAGGGACTGTTTGGTAAGCACTCCCCTCAGCATGGCAAAGAGACACAGTGTCTCGTTCCCTGTTCTCAGGGAACATAGGTTACATATGTAACCTGAAACGTTCCCTTTCGGAAGGGATCTCGCACTGCGTCCTAGAACGCTTTGGGGAATGATATAACCATGCCGCTATGCTGAGTGGAGTGCATGCCGGTGGCAGTGTCCACTGTCAAAACCAGCAAATTCAACTGAAATGCCAGAACGACTCTCCCACAAGTCACACTGCGCTGTCAGTGACAGCAATCCCTACGGTCATAGCCCAAGCTATAAACCTCAAGAGGAAACCTTCATACACTACATGAAGTCTTACCAAGGCCGCTCAAAGGCCTGGAACCAACCACTTCAACAGAAGGGGCCCCTTTAAGGGAATGTGGCTAGGGAAGCTGAAGGAGCCCCAGCCAATCACTACTCGGGAACATATTCACCGAATGCCACCAGGGAGGCCTGACTTGCTATCAGGTAGTAGGCCCCACAAGGCTTTCTGTAGGGAACCAGTAGCAGAAAAGTGACCACTTTTGTCATGCTAGGGTGCGAACTCGCCTTCAGGTGCTGCCTGCTAAGGCCAGATCAACTGATAGCAAGCACCCACTAGCTGTCAGAGTCATGCTAGCTGTTTGCTGTATGCTGTATGCTAAACAGCATGCTGTTTAGTGCCCAATCTTGGGAACTCACCTCCAGGGAGGCCTGGTGAGGCCTAATATCTGATCGCACTTTATGCTAGCTGCTAGAGCATCCAGACTCGGGAACTCACCTTCAGGGAGGCCTGGTGAGGCCTCCTACCTGATAGCAAGTCATGCTAACTGTCAAAGTAACCGAACTCAGAGAACCCGCCTCCAGGGAGGCCTGGTGAGGCCTACTACCTGATAGCAATTCATGCTAGCTGACAGCTTCGTTTTAACCATCAGAGTAACCAAACTCAGGGATCTTGCCTTCAGTGAGGCCTGGTGAGGCCTACCTGATAGCAATTCATGCTAGCTGCCAGCTTCATGCTGACCATCAAAGTATCCAAGCTCAGGGACCTCGCCTTCAGGGAGGCCTGGTGGGGCCTACTGCCTGATAGCAAGTTGTGCTAGCTGCCAGAGTATCCAAACCCAGGAACTCACCTTCAGGGAGGCCTTGTGGGGCCTACTACCTGATAGCAAGTTAACAACTGGCTGCTATGGACCCAGACTTTCTGAGGCTCAGTCTCAGGATGGCCTGATAAGGACAACTGCCTGGCAGTACTTCTGCTGGCTGACAAATTTCAATACCCACACTGCTGGGGTCCCATCCTGGTAGGGCCTACTAGCACATACAGGTGCTGGTCATATAATTAGAATATCATCAAAAAGTTGATTTATTTCACTAATTCCATTCAAAAAGTGAAACTTGTATATTATATTCATTCATTACACACAGATTGATATATTACAAAAAATAATAATAATAATTTTGATGATTATTACAGACAAGGAAAATCCCAAATTCAGTATCTCATAAAATTAGAATATTACTTAAGACCAATACAAAGAAAGGATTTTTAGAAATCTTGGCCAACTGAAAAGTATGAACATGAAAAGTATGAGCATGTCCAGCACTCAATACTTAGTTGGGGCTCCTTTTGCCTGAATTATTGCAGCAATGCGGCGTGGCATGGAGTCGATCAGTCTGTGGCACTGCTCAGGTGTTATGAGAGCCCAAGTTGCTCTGATAGTGCCCTTCAGCTCTTCTGCATTGTTGGGTCTGGCATATCGCATCTTCCTCTTCACAATACCCCATAAATTGTTACATTGTTTTATTTATCATATTTATGTTTTATTTTTGTAATGTGTTTTTGTTAAGTCATGTTATAATATTTTTTTGAACTGCTTGTTATTTACAATGGCAACTATTAACTGTTTTTATTTTTTTTGCGGGTGCGTTGAATTGTATTAAAACCACATAAAAATCCTAATAATCAAACTAAATCAGAATAATTATTAATGTTAATAATAATATAGAGAGCCCACAACAACAAATAAACAAACAAAAACATTTAAAAATATATTGTCCCGATTTTTATTTAAAGATAATAACAAATTATATTTTAGTGATTTTTGACCACTCAAAGAGGAAATGTCCCCGGTTTCCATTTCAGAAATCTGCTCACCCTAAACCACATATTAGGCTAATGTTTAATATAGGCCTATTGTTTTTTTAAATCTTAACGAAAAGAGGCAGGGTTGTGTTTTATACTTCGTTTTGTTATAAATATATAAGATAATCAATGTAGCTGCCTGAACGACATTTGTGTGGCTAATATGTTTAAGATTTTTTTGTTAAAAATAATGAAAAGAGGCAGTGGTGTTTTATGACACATTTCATTTTATTGTAGCCAAAATATTCGTTTCTCTATACCAAGTTAAACCGTGGAGTTAATTCAGACTCGCCAACTTCAACTCCGGAGAACTAACTCCCGAGGACGGGAGGACAATAGTCCGGTGCTCTGCTAATGGAACAGCAGCGTTCTTAATAGGGTTATTCAGTGTTTATATGTATATTTTAGGCTACAATAAAACGAAATATATGATAAAACACCACTCTGCCTCTTTTCATTTTCATTAAAAAAAATATTAAACAAATGTAGTGCAGGCAATGTTAGGCTATTGCATGTATATTTTTAACAAAACGAAATATTAAAAACCCTGCCTGTTTTCGTTTAAATTATAATAAAAAAAAACATTAATATGTGGTTCAGACAAGTGTGATTATCACTGTAATAAAATTAATTATGACATAAAACACAATCCAGTCTATTTTTGTTAAATGTCAGTTAATGTATTTAATAGCCTAAAATTATAAAGTTATGAAACTTCACTTTGCCCTCAGTCAAAACGATTTACCAGGGACCAAATGATAGATTCATGAGACCAAAGATCGGCCGTTAGAAGACGAATTATATCTGAAGACATCAGAGCCAGCGGCCGGCGTCAGAAGGGCTAGCCGTGTTAAGTCTGCTCTGGGCGGGGAGAGCACTCGCTGAGCGCCGCTGATCGACTGGAGCTCACAACTCCGAAAACGCCAGATCAAATTTTCAAAAAGGCGCTATCTTTATAAATAAACCACAGATTTGAGCTTTAAACAAGTACATTCTCGCCTGAAAAAGTCTTAAAACTACATTTTGTGAAACATTAACAGTAGTATTTTTAAATGACGAGGGGTTTCTCATCTGCTATGGACGTTTGCTTGTTGGTGCGAGATGCATTCTGGGATACCGGTCTGCCTGAAGTCCACAAGTCTCCTCTCGATGCATCCTCGATGAAAGGGGCGGATCAAGGACACATCCGGGGATTTGAACTGTACTTGGCTACTTGTGAACTTTGAATTGGAACAGGACTTGGCAGCAACCGATGACGCTTCACAATTGACGACTGATGGCGATTCCTCCCGTCCTCTGGAGTTCGTTCTCCCGAGTCGAACTTGCAAGTCTGAACTACCAAGGACGCAAGTAAGAAGTTCGCGTACTTGGTATTGAGAAACGGCCAGTGACTGAGTGTGAGCGTGGGGCTTATGTGCAGGTGGTGATTGCAGTGCAGATGACGTGCAGGTGTGTGTGTTAGTACTCAGGTGATTGGGAACGTTGTGTCTGGGAGAGGGTGGAGCCTGGCGTGCTTGTAACACCCACATACTATGTGTAATTTATCATCTATGTGTATACATTTAAAAATGTACCCGTCATCTGAGAAAGGAAAAATTAATGAATCTTCACCAGTACCTGGACTCATTCGGTTCCTGAACTCCTCCAGTTCCTGGGTAAAATAACAAACTAACACAAACTATATTAAATAATCCTATCCCTTGGGGTTGTGAATCAGTAAGCAGGTGTTGATTGTTTGTGAGTTGTGTAGTATGTATAAAATCCTCTATTTTCTCTGTATTTCCCATTCTCGGTTTTATTCATATTTTATATTGAGAATATCTTCCTCTCTTATCAAAGCATGTCTTGAAACATGTTTGTTCATTATTCATTTGTTTAGAAAAGTCAACTCAGTTGTTTTGTATTAGAATGATTCCAACAATATAAAATAAGTTATGCTAAGATCTTGCTATGGTTTTCTTTAGTTTCAATGTTGAATTCACTTAACATTTGTTTTCCAGAACTTCTCTTAAATCAGCAAAAGCAGTCTTCATCTTTAACCACCACCATGTCTTGGAATTATCCTGTCATGTCTAATGATCTACAGGAGTGAAAACTAAGATAGAGACATGTTAGTTCAATATCACATTTTCAGAGATCCCCCATTATGCTGAATATGAAACTTCTATACAATATTTGCACATAAGGCAACCAACTTCATGTTCCTGATATAAATTAAGAAGTTTTTTTTTTGTTATGGTCTCCACAGGAATGAATTACAATCCCTCATGGTCTCAGCTGGTTATTGAAAGCCCATTCCCCTTAGCTCTTTATTAATGATCTCCATACACTGTTAAAACAAATGTGTTGAAAACAACACGTTCTGAGTGTGCTCAGGGACAACACATGTTGTGTTAAATACAACACAGAATATGTGTTGTGAAAATACACACACAAATGGGTTACTTTAGTAAACACATTAATGTGTACTTTTTGTACACATCTAACACAACTGTGTGTTATAGATGTATTTATTTTTTACTATAAAATATTGAAAAAGCTAGATTAGAATACAATATGTACACTTATGAAATCACACTGAAGCATTGAATACTGTTCACATACTGTTTATTTAGCATTTTTACTGGTTTTAACATTTAATTAACTGTAAAAAAAAATACTGTTAATAGAAAAATAAGCATTTCAAAACAATCATCAGAAACCAGCTGCGGCTGAGTTGACTTTGGAGAGTTGTATGCCTTCTATAAGCAAAGACGTCACACTGGTACCAGCCTACAGAAATGAAAAAATTAAAAGCATCAGAAAATGTTGTTGCATGCAACATTGCAACTTTATTAAAAGCTAACACAATGCATACTGTTAAATGTATTCATCCCGTAATCAATAAAAGTTTAAATAACATAGTGACAAGCCAGGTGGCAAAAAGTGGTGCGTTTTTTTTTTACTAAGTTACACAACACTCGTCGCCACAACATCGTTTAAACTACCGCATAGTATTTGGTAAAATGACTACGAGTTCAAACTTAAGGTGCCATGCATATTAACTGTTAAGTTTTTTTTTTTAAACAATAAATACCTATGTTAAACACCTTTGCAAAATGTGAGAACTCGCTGGCTTATTGACGTTTAACACACTAAACATCCGGCTACGGAACATCAAAACGGCATAACAACGGTCAAAACAAACAAACTATGTTTCCTGGACAATTGACAAAAATCTTTCTCATGTTACGCAGAGAAATATTTACTATTTTACACATTTATTTAAATTCACTCACCTGAGGCAGACCGACGCACGGTCTGCTTCGGTTGGAAAAGAACGCCACTGCACAGGCGCAGAAAGGATATTCCCATAGTCCCAACAGTTGTTTCTCCCCAGCGAGTTAAAATGCTTTATTCACATTTACAACATGACAAATGAATCCAATTGTAAAAGTTGTCACAGCCTGTTGAGTCACAGCCTGAGAGTTTTCTGCAACAGAAAATATGCCTTTTATATAAACATGTACTACTAAATGTTTTACACAGTAATTGTGTAAACAGTTGAACACAATATTTACACATCATGTGTCTGTAGTAACACAACATGTGTTACGAATCCTTTTACACATATTTTGTGTTAATTTTTTTACACATCATTTTTAAGAGTGTAGTTACATCAAGTTATGGTCACTTGTCACATTTCTATCCGAAATCCGAAAAAAAGTGTAAAAGTGCAGTGGAAAGTGGTTGCATACACTGTAAAAAACACAACTTGAAAAAAGTTGAAATGACTGACTTAGTTGTGTTGGCTCAGCAAAAATTCACACGCTGTAAAAAACACAAATTGAAAAAAGTTGAAAAGGCTGATTTTGTTTTGTTGGTTCAGCAAAAATCCACACTGTAAAAATATCGTACAACAAAAAAAATCTTAGTACTAATTTCCACTAGCTTTTTCTTGTTGACTCAACTTTTGTAAATAACAGTTATATGAACTGAAAATAAGTTGTCTGTGACACAAAATAATTTTTTAGTTGACACAACTTGACATTATTTGTTTTCTGGAGAGATGCAACTATTCTGTAACAAATCTTTTGTAGTTGAGCCAATTCAACAATTTGTGTCTGTTGGAAACAGAAGTTCTTATTAAGAATTAACAGGTGCAGATGTAGATTTTTTTATTGAACATTTTTGGTCACCATTTTGGTGATGAGTGTTTCCTTTAGTTGGGCAGTTTGACTCATAGTGTTTTATGTGAGTTTGTGGTTTTTGTAACAGTGTTTAACAAAACACTTAATTTGTTGCAAAGAAAGCTATAACCAATGATCAGGTGATCTAGATAACAGCATTATAAAGTGGAGTAATTTACTACTTTATTCCTGATCAAAAGTGATTATTTATGAATAATATATTACATTTACCAACAAAAGTTTTATGCAGCAGATCAGTCATTCTGAATTTCAATTCTGATTTTTAAATACGTTGCGGAAACTGTTTTTTTGACAAAAACACAGACATCAAGAATCAGCATATGAATTTCAACAATGGTGACATGTTTCATGCCACAATGCATGCTGGGAGCCATAATTTTAATACTTTGTTGGCTCCCAACATGCATTGCGGCATGAAGCATGTCACCATCATTGAGATTCATATGCTGATTCTTGATGTCTGTGTGGCAAAACACTTCTTTGTTTCTTCCCGTAATGTATTTTAAATTCAGAATGTCTGATCTGCTGCAACAAAGATTTGCTGGTAAAATAATGTTGTGAAATATTTGTCAGAATTAAGATTATTGATTTATTAGAGTTTATGAGGCTGAAAACTTAATCATTTTAGTTTATTTCTTAACAACAAATTATGTGTTTTGCTAAACACTGTTGCAAAGGCCACACACTCACACAAAGAGGCTAACTGCCCAACCAAAGGAAACATTCATCACCAAAATGGTAATGATTTTCAATAAAAAATTCAACTTCTGTTTCCAATGGACAACATTTCTTGAATTGGCTCAACTACAAAAGATTTGTTACAGAATAGTTGCATTTCTCCAGAAAACAAATAATGTCAAGTTGACTCAACTAAAAAAAAATTATGTCACAGACAACTTATTTTCAGTTCATATAACTGTTATTTACAAAAGTTGAGTCAACAAAAAAAAGCTAGGGGAAATTGGTACTAAGATTTTTTTTGTTGTACAACCTTCAAATTTTTTACAGTGTATTACAGTTAGAAGTACGGTGCAAAATGCAAATGTAAACAGTTGGTACTGTGAATACAGTTGGCAGTGCAAATGACCATTATCCAGTTAAAATATGGTAGTGCAGAATGCATATGTAAACAGTTGTTACTGTAATAAACAGTCGGTAGTGCAAAAAACAAAGTGAAGGCATATGTGAGGTAGGAGAGTTAGCAGTTTATGAGGGAAGTGGATCAACGGGGGTTTGAGTTCAGCAAGCTCTGGGGAAAAAACTGTTCTTAAGTCTGCTGGTCCTGGTCCGGAGGATCCTGAAACGCCTGCCGGAGGGCAGGAGAGAAAACAGTCTGTGGGCTGGGTGGGAGGAGTCCTTGAGGATGCTGCGAGCTCGATGCAGGCAGCGTTTCCTCTGGATGTGCTCGATGGCAGGTAGTGGAGTCCCTGTGATGCGCTGGGCAGTTTTCACCACCCGCTGCAGTGCCTTGCGGTCTGCAACAGAGCAGCTCCCATACCATACTGCGACACAGTTGGTCAGGATGCTTTCTATTGCGCAGCGGTAGAAGTTCACCAGGATAGCCGAGGAGAGCTGATTCTTCCTCAGTGTCCTCAGGAAGAAGAGGCGCTGGTGAGCCTTCTTGACCAGGCTGGAGGTGTTGGTCGTCCTTGACATGTCCGCCGAGATGTGGATCCCCAGGAACTTGAAACTGGAGACACGCTCAACAGCCATTCCATTGATGTGGATGGTGTCGTGTGTGCCTCTTGACTCTTTCCTGAAGTCCACGATGAGCTCCTTCGTTTTGGTGGTGTTGAGGAGCAGGTTATTATCAGTGCACCATGTGGCCAGGTGCTGGATCTCCTCCCTGTAGGCAGACTCACCGTTGTTGCTGATGAGACCAATCACCGTAGTGTCGTCCGCAAACTTGACAATGGAATTAGATCCATACACAGGCTTGCAGTCGGAGGTGAAGAGGGAGTAGAGAAACGGACTTAGCACACAGCCCTGTGGTACACCAGTGTTAAGTGTGATGGACGTGGAGCAGGTGGATCCTGATCGAACATTCTGTGGTCTGTCAGTTAGGAAGTCCAAAATCCAGTTAAACATTGAAGTGTTTATGCCCAGGTCTCCAAGTTTGGCTATTAACTTTGATGGGATGACAGTGTTGAATGCTGAGCTGAAGTCAACAAACAGCATGTGTGCATAAGTGTTCTTATGGTCCAGATGGGTGAGCACAGAGTGCAGTGCCATGGAAACTGCATCCTCTGTGCTCCTATTGCTGCGATAGGCAAACTGGTGTGAGTCCAATGTGGATGGTAGAGAGTCTTTTAGGTGTTCCAGCTGCTTGGGCAAGAGACAGGTTGAAAATGTCTGTAAAAACCCCAGCGAGCTGCTCCGTACATGCCCTGAGAACACGTCCAGGGATGCTGTCTGGTCCAGCAGCCTTGTGCGCACAGATCCGGCTCAGTGCCTTGCAGACATCTGTGGAGGAGAGTGTGATTGGTGGGTTGTCAGCTGAGGGTTTGAGCTTGGTGGCAGTTTCTCTGTTGTCTCTTTCAAAACGAGCATAAAAGTAATTTAGCTCGTTTAGTAAGTTGACATCAGTGGCTGCGGGGGTGGACCGAGTGGGTTTGTAATCACTGATGGCCTGAATGCCCTGCCACATGCGTCGAGGGTCAAAGTTGGAAAAGTGTCCCTCTATCTTTTGCTTGTAGCAGTGCTTGGCCTTTTTGATGCCCCTCTTCAGGTTTGCTCTGGATGTGCTGTAGGCTTGTGCATCACCTGATCTGAAGGCAGTATTGCGTGACTTCAGCAGGAGTCGCACTTCCCTGTTCATCCAAGGCTTCTGATTTGGCTATGTGGTGATCTGTTTCTGGGTTGTAACACTGTCGATGGTGGTATTGATATGATCCAATACAGAGGAGGTGTAGGAGTCAATGTCCGTGTGAGCGCCACTGGTGGCCTGAGAAGCAAACATACTCCAGTCTGTGTGTAGAAACCTTTCCTGGAGTGTGGAATCTGCCCCCGCAGGCCACACCTTGATGGTCTTCACTGATGGCTTCACACGGTTGATGAGGGGTGCATATTTTGGGGTGAGAAACAAAGAGAGGTGATCTGACTGTCCCAGGTGGGGGAGGGGTGTTGCAACGTAAGCTCCCGCCATGTTTTTGTAAACATGATCTAAGGTTTTGTTTCCTCTGGTGTGGCAGGAAACATGCTGGTGAAACTTGGGTAGCACTGACTTTAGGTTTGTGTGATTAAAGTCACCTGCAACAATAAACACAGCTTCCGGGTGATCAGTCTGTTGTTTACTGATGGCTGCGTGAAGTTCTTTCATAGCAAGCTTGGCATCAGCATCCGGGGGAATATAGGCTGCAGTGATAATGGTGGAAGTGAACTCCCGCGGTAGATAAAACGGTCTACATTTAACCATGAGAAACTCCAGGTTAGCTGAACAATGACTCACAACAATAGCAGAGTTTGTGCACCAAGCTTTGTTAATGTAAATGCACAGTCCACCCCCTCTACTCTTCCCGGAGCCATCTAATGTTCTATCTGCCCGGAGTGTGTGGCGTCCCGCTAGCTCAATAACGGTGTCCGGTATTTCGCTGTTTAACCAGGTTTCCGTGAAGATTAGGACGTTACAGTTCAAAAGTTTCTTACTGTGTGTGATGCTGAGTCGAATCTCCTCCATTTTGTTCACTAGTGGAAAATGCTGGGTAAAGAGAGCCTATGAGGAGTAAGCATTAGCTTAGCTCTTAGTCCTCCACGCTTCCCTCGCCTTTGTTTACGATCACGCCGCCGCCTGCTAGCACTTCCGCCCGGCCGGGTAGAGTGCATAGCCTCGGGCATCCTAGCGATCTCAGGAAGTTGAAGATTGTCCATAAAACTGTCGGAAATTCGCAAACCAATATCCAAAAGCTCACAACGGGTGTACGATGTAAAGGCACAACTGTTCTGTACGAACAGACCCGAGATGAGCAAGAAAAATACCTCAAAATTGCAGAATCTGGAGAGACGCTGAGCCTCGCAATCTACTCGCGCCGCCATCTTGGTCAAAAAAGGTCAAAAACAACGTATCACTTATAGCACAGGCTCAAATAGCATTCAGATGACATGGAATGAGAGAGGCAAAGTTCAGAATGCCGTCAGTGTGTCGGTCTGCTTCGGTTGGAAAAAAACGCCACTGCACAGGTGCAGAAAGGATATTCCCGTAGTCCCAACAGTTGTTTCTCCCCAGCGAGTTAAAATGCTTTATTCACATTTGCAACATGACAAATGAATCCAATTGTAAAAGTTGTCACAGCCTGTTGAGTATTTGCTACAGAAAATATGCCTTTTTTATAAACATGTACTACTAAATGTTTTACACAGTAATTGTGTAAACAGTTGAACACAATATTTACACATCATGTGTCTGTAGTAACACAACATGTGTTATGAATCCTTTTACATATATTTTGTGTTAATTTTTTACACATCATTTTTAAGAGTGTAGTTACATCAAGTTATGGTCACTTGTCACATTTCTAGGGCAGACTACTGTAACTTCTCACAGCTCTCCCTTCAATGATGCTGTTGGCCTTACAAGCATCTTCTCACTCTCATACACATCTCACAATCACACCTCCCTTCAGGAGATGCCCAGTGGCGGCGGTAAAATCTCTGCCTTAGATTGTCCCCTGTTTGGCCAAAAGAAGATCTTATCCGTCATTGAGAAATCACCTCATGCCCACTGGTAACCACTCTTTCCATTACGAAACCTTTGACAGGCATTTTCTTCAACAGAATCAAAGAATGATTAATAACAGCACTATTAATCACTTAAATCAATTGGTTATTACAACCATCTGTTCAGAGTAAAGTTCTGCTTCATCTGTAACTGGAGCCATCGGCCCTGTACATGGTGAAGACAAAGATGAAACAAAAAAGTTACTGGTCTTAGAGTAACTAATCCAAAATGGTCACTTATATCATTTAAGGTCTGTATTTATTTAAAAGATTAAGTGAATGAGTTTTGCTTGAAACATTTAATTACCAATTGCCTAGTATAATTTCTTTAACATCTCTGTGTCTATGATTTCCAACTGAAACACTGTGCTTTACTATAAATAACATATCACTCATAGCACAGGCTCAAATAGCATTCAGCTGACATTGAATGAGAGAGAAACCACTGAGGCAAAGTTCAGAATGCCCCAGGACTGCATTTTCATAAACATTTAACATAGTTTCATTTTACTATTTTTTTTTTGTGTGTAATTTTTCTCTCTGGCTTAACCAGAAATGGCATGTTTTTGATTGCATCTTTGTTTATATTTGTGTTTTCTCTTTTTCCTTTTTTTCTTTTTTTTTTCTTTGTGTATATATATATATATATATGTATATATTAACACCAGACATTTCTGTCATTTGATCGCATCTAGAAATGTATCTTGCAGCTGCTTGCTTTGTTTGCAGCCATTTTGCAAATAATTTGTATATGTTTCTCTATGTGAACTAGAGAAACAGCAGGCTATCTATTTATAAGTGTGTATGTGTGTGTAGAGAGGAGGGTATAGGGTGAATTCCAAAGGGAGGGGCTGCTCTCCCTTCTGATCACTTGAGAAACTCGAGGAAAGGAAAAAGAAACAGTTAAAAGTTAACTTGTACATTTTCAATTGTATTAAAATTCAGTTTAACTACATTTTTCTTTTCAGTCTCCTCCCCAAACATTGAACAGCTTCACTGTCAAAATCAGAAGGCCCACAATTCTAGCACTATAATTCATAAAGGCGCCTTTATACTTTAGCATGTTTAAACGTTTTAGGGTTTTCTAAAGCTGCACTTCCTTTAGCGCAGACCCGCCACTTTAAACCTCTTTAATCTCACAGTTCGTTGCACTTCCCCGCATTTCTTCTAAGTGCGGCTCTTCGGTGTGTGGACATGTTTTAGAGTTTTTTCCTGCCACCAATTACTGCAGACTCGCCACATTCCACCACCTCAGAGTCACAACGAGTAATTTCTAAATCGCATTACGGCTTACTCTCCCGAAAATTTGACTAAATGGTTTTTGCACAAAAGATCCACTTTTACCCCAGCTTCATTCAATATTTTGGAGGTCCATCGATCAGAACAACTTAAATAAGTTGCATCAAATTAAATTAAATGTCTGACACACATTTATTGTCAACACAACTCGTATTTCAAAATAACACAGTTCTTTTTAGCAGTTCTTTTATATATATATATATATATATATATATATATATATATATATATATATATATATATATATATATATATATATATATATATATATATATATATATATATATATAAAATCAGGCAGACTTAGAATCTTTAAGAAAAAGAAAATGTCTTACCTGATGAATTGATTGAGACAAATGTCTGAAATGCAGATCCTGTTCGTGACGCCAATTGTTGATCTGAAAATTCAGCTTTGTCCCCTGATGTCCGCTGATGAGGGGGCGTGTGAAATTTTGAGAGGGGGCTATGATTACATTCATTGCTGCCACATACATATTATTTTTTCCACTCAATTATGTTGCAATAACGAGATGTTATGTCGTTAAAACAACATATTTTTCTCGTTAAAACGATATATTTTCTCCTAATAAGGACATGTGATGTGTACAAAATATGCATTTAACCACATGAATTTATATAGCCATGTGCCTTTGTCACACTTCCATGTTTGAAAAGCAGAAGCAAGCTCAGCGTAAAATAGGCTCTTCCGCTGCCTGTATCAGAGGCAGTGCCCATAGCACAAAATTGTTATAATTTATTGATGTAGCCTAGCCTACAGTTTTTAACAGATAGCCATGGTTAACAGGTGCTATGGACCGCTCATGATTAGCCTCAGTGGCGTAACTTGGACCCTGGTGCACCCACAAATATCATAACTAGCCTATCTATAATAGGCCTATACTGTAATTAAGACATATATTCAAAACATTTATTAAAAACAGAAAGACGGGCTTAGATTACTCAAAGGCTGCGGAAACAGGCCAGGTTCGTTATGCACGTCAATACATTCCCGACGATCTTGGTTAGCGTCTTATTTATTACATATACAGCCATTTAGTGGATGAAACCTTGATCAAAATTAAAATACAATTGATAGAAAACGAAATTCACTTTAAAGAAAGACTTTCAAATTCAGAATATAATTTTGTCAGTGTGTTAATGTCAACCAGAGAAGCGATTGCTACTTTAGAAAGTTAACTAGTCGCCAGTTTGAGGTAAAATGCTGGGTTGTCGATGTCAAAACACTATATAAGCTATGATTCAAATATTAAATAATGTCATGTCATGTGTTTACTCTTACACTGAATGTTTGCTGCTTCGATCCAGATGAGTATGCTTGTATAGGGCACATTTAGTATAGGGTGTGAAAATTGTACAGCTGTGGTATTTGTATAGCTTTAGCTGTATATTTGTATTTTAGCTCAAAAATGGGTTGAATACATGTGATTCTGTGTAATTAAATAGCATTTTGTGGACAACTTATCTTATATAGAGAGGATTTGCATGAGCAGACAGATAGCATTTAAGTCGAGAAGATATTTTGAAGAGCGTTTGTAACCAAGCAAATAGAGCAACCATTGACTACTATAGTATTTTTTTCCCTACTATGGTAGTCAATGGTTGCTTTCTCTGCTTGGTTACAAACATTCTTCAAAATATCTTCTTTTGTGTTCAGCAGAACAAAGAAACTCATACAGGTTTGGAACAACTTGAGGGTGAGTAAATGATGACAGAAGTTTCCTTTTTGAGTGAACTATCCCTTTAACATCTTGGTTTATTGACTGGTTGTTGACATAAGTGTAGCTCTAGATGTGAGTGCAAAGATTTTGCAAACGCAAGTTACAAATACCCTGGTGGCTAATTTTTCATTTTTCATTCTTGCTATCAATTTCGTTACATTTAAAGGATTTGTTATGAAAACAGCCTAAAATACATGTTTATAATGTTTGTAAACATTTAGTTTTTACCAGTATTTTTTAATAAAATGCGACTGACACCAGTGCGATTTATTAGAAAAAAAATATATGTTGTTTTAACAAGAAAAATATGTCATAGGGGTGGGGGAGACCGCGACCAAATTCGACTTTGCCTAACAGACTTTCCTTTATTAAAATATTGCTATTTAAGATTAATATTCACTCTAGGAAGAGGAGCATAGAAGAGGACAGGGGGAAACTGGACAGAAGTAGGGCAATCAAAAGGTGGTGAGAGTTTGAGAAGAGATACTATTTTGTTTTCTGTCATGGGTGTGAATATGGCAATTAAAGTTTGAGCATATTGTTTGCAAACTGCAATTGATTAATTAATTAAAAACAAAGTAGCCTAGTTGGTATGCTGTGTTGTTTTTGTTGTTTAGTAGCAGTAATATGCAGTTATTATCTGTGTCCACTGTATTTTTTGTTGGTTTTCATGAGACCCCCCTTGAAATGACCAGGACCCACCATTGCCCCCCCAATCAAAATTGTCTGGAGCCGCAAATGGTTATGATTGAATCACAGGACCGGATACCAGTCATTTGCCAAGAGATCTCGTATTTATTATTTTTATATTTCAGACAGTAGAGACATTGAAAAGTTGTCTCATGCCAGCTGTATGTTTCTCCATTCCTCCATTTCTCTACCCTCTCCCTTCTCCATCCCCCCTTGTCCCTGTCATCTCATTGTCATCGTCGTTGTCTTGGTCTTCGTCTCTGCCATCTCCTGTCTCTGTCTCCCGTCTCTCTCTCCCATCTGAGACAGGACACTCAATTTGGATGTTATATACTACTAACAGATGATCTCACTAGGAAGAGACTTCCTTAGAAGGAAGAGAAACATGCGTCCTATGTTTAAAATAGAGCGTTTACTTCATGCTTACATATGTTGCACAATCCACTTTCCTTATAAAGAATCAGTTGACAATACATCATGGAACAGATGCATGCTACTGTATGCATCAGTAAGAATAATTAAGTTCTATAAGTATGCACATTCCTGTAACAAATATAGCTCATCTATGTCTCTCCTTGGGACACATGTACAGACACAGCCTGACTTTACATTGTACATTATACAAATAATAATGAAAAATAATAAAACATAATAATACTAAATAAAAATAACATTAAACAATACAATTTCAATCTTCAGTGGTGCTATTAGATTGCATATGGTGTTGGCCTCTTTCAGGGCTTAAGTTATTGCCTTTTAATATCAAACACGTCAAGCTCGTGATTTTCTTATTCGTCCATTCATTCGTCTCATCCACATTAACACTGAAAAAAGTCTAACATTGCTGTTGTTCGTTTAATGTGTATTTTCTCGTTGAAATAGCTTACAGTTATTAGTTCCCTTTCAGGGGAACTCGAGCTGCGTCACCACTTTGGGAATGCCTCTGCGTGATTGCGTCGTGAAGCACGTATGTCATCAGTCCAATAGAGAGACGGAACGTCATAGGCGGGTGACGTAATAGACCCGGAAGCTATAAAGCACACCGGCAAACACACACCGTTAGCTTCTGTTGCCTTCAACAAGCGCTCTGTGTTACTGTCCAAAGTGTCTTTGTGTTGTGTCTGAGTTCAGACTGTTTTGTTTTGTTTGCACTTTCACCATTAAGCACACTGATAGAGAAAAATGACGAGCGAACAGCGTTTCAGACAGTGTGTTCCTCCCTGCTCTCGCTACATCACGAGCGGGGATACACACTTGATGTGCGTTGTTTGTTTGGGTGAGCAGCACGCGCAGTCGGCACTCTTCCTCCGAGGAGGTTAATGTCTGTAGCATCGATGCAGGGGGTGGAGACTCGTCACTTCAATCCCCTGCAAGTGAGGAACTCATGGAGGTGCTGAGCAGAGCGGTGGCCAGATTACACATTGACTGGCCACATGAACATCATGAGCGAGCTGCCGTAAAAAGCAGACTCGACGAGCGCTTTCTCCCCGCGCGCTCTGTTCAGCCTCCTCGACGGAGTCTGCCATTTTTCCCGAACCTCCACACCGAGGTGTCGAGGTCTTGGAAGCGGCCCGTGTCTGCACGCATTTTCACCCCGCAAACGTCAGTTTATAGTAATATCGCGGGGTGTAGGAGACACGGTTATGGTCAGCTGCCTCGTGTTGAACAGACGCTTACGAGCCATCTGTCACCCGAGTCTGCGTTGACCGTAAAGGCTCCGACTTTGCCCACAAAACCTCTTAAAGTGACATCCTCTTTTGTGGGCAAAGCATACTCGGCAGCAGGTCAAGCCGCCGCGTGTCTGCACACGATGTCTATTGTGCAGGCATACCAGGCTGATCTGCTAAGGGACCTGGGGGAAAGCCACGAGATTGGAGTCGATACTATATATGAACTTCGATCGACTGCCGATCTCGCTCTCCGTGCCACCAAGGAGACGGCCCGATGCGTCGGCCGTTCTATGGCAGCCCTGATGGCCACGGAGAGGCATTTATGGCTGAATCTTACGGATATCAAGGAAAGGGACAAGAGCTTTTTGCTTGATGTGCCGCTGTCTCCGGAGGGCCTGTTCGGTGACGCTGTCACCACGGTTACCGACAGGTTCCTGGAGGCGAAAAAAAGCCCCCGTAAGCCCCAGGTCTCGTCTGCTGCTGGGCGGGAGCAGCAGACGCCGAGTACGAGCTCCTCACACAGGGCGCAGCAGAGAGTGAGTGTCGCCACTCGTACACCCCCGCAGAAAAGAGAAAAAAAGGGGTCATCGGGTACGCGGCGCTCACAGGCGCAGCCTTCTAACCCCAGGGCTGATCTGAGGACAGTCATTGTGGCGAGGAAGGCTGCGTCAAAGAAGTCCTGACGCCTCTGGGCCCAGGACAGTGAGGGTGATCTCCTCGGCGGGCGCACGGTGCTTACCGCTGTACACGGTACCCGTGCGTCCGCGGTACCCTCACGGGGTCAGTCCGCCAACCCCGCCCGAGTGCCGGGGCGCAGAGGGGCCCCGCGGGTCACCCTCTTCAGAGGGAAATTATGCCGTCGAGTCAGTCGTTCCCTGCCGGTTTGCCGCTTCAGGGCGCTGCACTCGCGGTGCAGAGTACATCAGAGACCAGCCTCGAGAGGCTGGTTCCCTTAGTAGATTTTGTGTCAGAGTGGGAAAATCTGCCTCACATATCTCATTGGGTCCTGCGATGCGTAAATTTGGGGTACGCGATTCAGTTCAGATGCCGTCCCCCCAGCTTCAACGGGGTCCTCTCCACTGTGGTGGACCCGGTGCAGGCTCTGATGATGACTCAAGAAGTACAGACTCTGCTGCAAAAGGGGGCTATAGAGAGGGTCCCCCCCCCCCGGACAGGGAGTCAGGCTTTTACAGCCGGTACTTCATAGTGCCAAAGAAGGATGGTGGGCTGCGCCCCATCTTGGATCTTCGCGTCCTGAACCGAGCCGTGGCAAAGCTCAAGTTCAGGATGCTGACACTCAAACAGATCGTGTCTCAGATCAGGGATCAGATCAGGGAGGACTGGTTTGTCACGTTAGGTCTCAAAGATGCATATATTCATATCTCCATCCTTCCGCAGCACAGGAAGTTCCTGAGGTTCACTTTCAGGAGAGAAGCATACCAATATCGAGTGCTTCCTTTCGGTTTAGCCCTTTCACCCCGCACGTTCACGAAGTGTGTGGACGCTGCTCTGGTCCCCTTGCGTTTGCAGGGGATCCGCATTCTCAATTACATCGACGACTGGCTGATACTAGCACAGTCAGCGCGTCTTGCGGTTCAGCATCGAGATGTTGTTCTCGCACATATGAGGTTGTTTTTTAAATTTTTTTTTTTTTTTTTTTTTTTTTTTGCGGTGATGGCGGTGACAATCTCAGACCCGCGGTAGGCGTCACGTGACCGCGGTATTGCGGTAATGCGGTAACCGGCCCAGCCCTACTCCCTGCAGGAAGTGTGTGATGCGGCGGGGTGGTCCATACTTTTGTCAGGTTCTATGAACTAGATGTTTCTGCTACTCCAGTTGTTGGGGTAATCAAATAACATGCAGATTTAAAAAAATTAAAAATAGTGCAAAAAAGGTTTTAATTGAAGCTTTACACAGACATCAAGAATCAGTGTATGAATCACAACAATGGTGACAATCAAAAAAAAAGGAAAATTTGTTTTGTTCCAACCTAAAATAATTAGTTTGATCAACCTTTACAAAGTGGTTGCATGGATTTAAACTTTTCAGGTGTAACTAATTTAAATGATTTATTTTGAGTCAATGTCAAATATTTTGTGTGATTGATTACTTCAATTTTTTTAAGTTGATCCAAGGTTTTTATTTTTTCAGTGTATAATGAAGTAACTTCTGTTCTGTCACTTGCCAGATGTGATGCAGGGGAATTTAGATGTGATCAGTCTCTAGAAAATTTTGAATTGGAGAGGCTTGACATTTTTTACAGTGTGTAGTTGTTATTTAAGTGTAAATGTTTAATGAGTTTACACTGGCAGAGAAGAATGTGTTCCAATCGCCAGTTTTGGGCACATTACTTTAAAAAAGTAATTAGTTATAGTTACTAATTACTTCTTACAAATAGTAACTGAGTTAGTAACTGAGTTACATCATTATAAAAGTAACTAATTACCAGGGAAAGTAACTACTGTTACTTTTTTTTCTCCTTCAAATGTTCAAATATGTCAAATAACTTGGATGCCCCCAATATTAAATATGTTAAATGAATGAATTGGACACTAAATAGAATAAATTATTATTATTATAAAACATTGTACATTAATGTACACTATTATAATGCTGCTGTGGGACAATGTGAGAGACACCTACCAAATTCAATACATTATTGTAAATATTATCAGTAGGCCTACTATAGTTTAAATATTGTTTAAATATTATTAATAGACTTGCTATAGTGTAAATATTGTTTAAATATTATCAGTAGGCCTACTATAGTGTTAATATTGTGTAAATATGATCAGTAGACCTACTATAGTGTAAATATTGTGTAAATATTTTCAATAGACCTACTAAAGTGTAAATATTGTGTACATTTTATCAGTAGGCCTACTATAGTGTTAATATTGTGTAAATATGATCAGTACTATACTACTCCTTTGGTAGTGGAGATCCCGTTATCACCTGGGTTTTTAGCCACTAATTTTGTGGTGGCATGTGATGATGTGAGGCGCTTCATTAGATTAGAATTACTTGCCACCGTCGTGGAGAAACTCTTTCTTCCTGGGCATAAGTTGCACGTTAAGATAAAAATTATTACCTTTCACCTCACCTCACCTTTCAACGAGGGACAAGTAGCGCTTATACTTCCAGTTTGCGAAAGCTACCTTTGAAGTTATTGGACTTGCCATCGCTGACTCCTCCTGGTCGTTGATGTGTGTGACCGTGCATATGCGTGTGCGTGTGTGTGTGTGTGTGTGTGTGTGTGTGTGTGTGTGTGTGTGTGTGTGTGTGTGTGTGTGTGTATGTGTGTGTGTGTGTGTGTGTGTGAACTCAACCTATCAACCTCAACCTTGTCTCCCACCCACCAATCATCATCAGTTATGTGTAATCACCCCACCCACCCCCCAACATGCATGGCATGCACGCACGCCCGCACACACACACACACACACACACACACACACACACACACCAACCAACCAGAGAAAAAAAAAGTGTTGCAGGTCTGACTGACAGAGAGCCTGTTTGGATGAAAATCGCTTCAGTGAGCTCAATTATAGTAACGCCACATTTTATTCTCAGTAATGCTAACACCTCGTTACTGAAAAAAATAATTCTGTTAGTAACGCCGTTTATCTATTACGCCGTTATTCCCATCACTGCCAATAGCACACTAAAATACAACGCAAGAAAATATGAGTTGAGTATTATCGGAATTCAAATGTCTCTTCAACAGTGTTGTTCACTGCCTGCAGCCAATCAGAGGCAGAGCTGTTCACGTTATCACACAGAGTTTGAGCTCCCTCCAAAGATTCTCTATTGGGTTTAGGTCTGGAGACTGGCTAGGCCACGCCAGAACCTTGATATGATTCTTACAGAGCAGCTCCTTGGTTATTCTGGCTGTGTGCTTCGGGTCATTGTCATGTTGGAAGACCCAGCCTTGACCCATCTTCAATGCTCTAACTGAGGGAAGGAGGTTGTTCCCCAAAATCTCGCAATACATGGCCCCGGTCATCCTCTCCTTAATACTGTGCCCTGTCCCATGTGCAGAAAAACACCCCCAAAGCATGATGCTACCACCACCATGCTTCACAGTAGGGAGGGTGTTCTTGGGATGGTACTCATCATTCTTGTTCCTCCAAACACGTTTAGTGGAATTATGACCAAAAAGTATATTTAGTAAAATTAAGTATATACCAAAATCTATTTTGGTCTCATCTGACCGCATGACTTTCTCCCATGACTCCTCTGGATCATCCAAATGGTCATTGGCAAACTTAAGACGGGCCTTGACATGTGCTGGTTTAAGCAGGGGAACCTTCCGTGCCATGCATGATTTCATACCATGACGTCTTAGTGTATTACCAACAGTAACCTTGGAAACAGTGGTCCCAGCTCTTTTCAGGTCATTGACCAGCTCCTCCTCTGTAGTTCTGGGCTGATTTCTCACCTTTCTTAGGATCATTGAGACCCCACAAGGTGAGATCTTGCATGGAGCCCCAGTCCGAGGGAGATTGACAGTCATGTTTAGCTTCTTCCATTTTCTAATGATTGCTGCAACAGTGGACCTTTTTTCACCAAGCTGCTTGGCAATTTCCCCGTAGCCCTTTCCAGCCTTGTGGAGGTGTACAATTGTGTCTTTGGACAGCTCTTTGGTCTTGGCCATGTTAGTAGTTGGATTATTACTGATTGTATGGGGTGGACAGGTGTCTTTATGCAGCTAACGACCAGTGTTGGGAGTAACGGCGTTTAAGTATAACAGCGTTACTAACGGCGTTAATTTTTCAGTAACGGAGTAATCTAATTAATTACTTTTCCCAATGTTGCAACGCCGTTAGCGTTACTGAGAAAAAAAAAGCGGCGTTACTATAATTGAGCTCACTGAAGCGGTTTTCATCCGAACAGGCTCTCTGTCAGTCGGACCTGCAACGTGCGCGTGTGTGTGTGTGTGTGTGCGCGCGCGTGGTACACATAACTGATGATGATTGGTGGGTGGGAGACAAGGTTGAGGTTGATAGGTTGAGTCCCCACACACACACACACCTATGACGCACAGTCGCACACGCATATGCACAGTCAGCGATGGCAAGTCCAACGACTTCAAAGGTAGCTTTCGCAAACTGGAAGTATAAGCGCTACTCTTCCCTCGTTGAGGTGAAAGGTAAGAATGTTTATGTGACGTGCAACTTATGCCCAGGAAGAAAGAGTCTCTCCACGTCAGTGGCCAGTAATTCTAATCTAATGAAGCCTCACATCATCACAGCCACAAAATGAGCGGCTAAAAACCCAGGCGATAACGTGAGCTCCACTACCAAAGGAGTAGTAAAGTACTGATAATATTTACACTATAGTAGGTCTACTGATAATATTTACAATATATTGAATTTGATAGGTGTCTCTCACATTGTCCCACAGCAACATTACAATAGTGTACATTAATGTACAATGTTTAGTGTCTAATTCATTCATTTAACATATTTAAATTGGGGGCATCCAAGTTATTTGACATATTTGAACTTTTGACAAAAAAAAAGTAACGCAGTAATTACTTTCCCTGGTAATTAGTTACTTTTATAATGCTGTAACTCAGTTACTAACTCAGTTACTATTTGTAAGAAGTAACTAGTAACTATAACTAATTACTTTTTTAAAGTAACGTGCCCAACACTGCTAACGACCTCAAACAGGTGCATCTAATTTAGGATAATAAATGGAGTGGAGGTGAACATTTTAAAGGCAGACTAACAGGTCTTTGAGGGTCAGAATTAAAGCTGATAGACAGGTGTTCAAATACTTATTGGCAGCTGTATCAAACAAATAAATAGTTAAAAAATCATATATTGTGATTTCTGGATTTTTTTTTTTAGATTATGTCTCTTACAGTGGACATTCACCTACGATGACAATTTCAGACCCCTCCATGATTTCCAAGTGGGAGAACTTGCAAAATAGCAAGGTGTTCAAATACTTATTTTCCTCACTATATATATATACGCGCGCGCGTCCGTCCGTCCGTCCGGAGTTTCCCCTGGTCATTGACTCTCCTGGCCTGGCTACCAGTCTAGTTCTGCAGCAAGCCACGTCACCAACTGTCAAGCCTGGTTCCCTGACCCGCTTCCTTGTCTCTATCATTGGCCATCACATCCTTGCTGTCTCTACCCTGACCAGCCAGTTCTCCCATTGTGCCCTACCCCTATTGTTTGGACTTTGTACCTGTTTCACTATTCTTGTCCCGTGTCCTATATTGTTAATAAATTTCACCCCCTGCTCATTCTGCATCTGGGTCCTCACTCTCAGTATCCTGACAGAACGAACAGCCCAGCAGAATGAGCTTTAAGATTGTTCCACCCACCAATGCTCAAGAGCGACTGTCCCATCAGCAGAGGCTGGCAGCACTTCGCCAGGGGGGTCTAGATGTGAGGGCCTTTGCCCAGAAGCTCTGGACTGTGGCTAGGGGCCAAGAATATCAGGATGCAGCCCTCAAAGACATCTTCGACCTCTGCTTGGACGACCCTTTACCACAGTGGGAGATGGAGGGGCTGAGATACTTGGGGTATTGGGAATTCTCCAACTACATACACATTTGCAGACAGTGGGCAGCACTGACACAACCTGAATCCTCTTGTGGCGTACAGCCTACCCTCTCACCCTCATCAAGTCAAGTTTTAGATCCTCTTCTGTCTCCCAAGAAGAGACGGGGGTCGAGACGAAGGAGAGCGAGTCGGATTGCTGCATCTGTCTCCGAGTCCGTCCCAGTCGTTTCTAAGCAGTCCGCTCCTGCCAGTCCAGAGTCCGCTCCTGCCAGTCCAGAGTCCGCCGAGTACAAATTGTCATGCCCTCAGAAGCGGAGGAAAAGGAAGGCCAATGTTGGCAAGTCAGATGTCCTTCTAGAGGCCCCTAACCTGTTGGTCCAGGAGGGCCTGAATCAAGAGGCTCCAGCCCCTGTGCCAAGTCCAGTGTCGGCTCCAGCCCCTGTGCCCAGTCCAGTGTCGGCTCCAGCCATTTCTGAGCACGCTCCTGCAGTCATCCCTGAGCACGCCCCTGCAGTCATCGCAGAGCACGCCCCTGCAGTCATCGCAGAGCACGCCCGTGCCGCCCAGGAGGGCGCACACGAGCCTGTCCCCGAGCACGCCCGTGCCGCCCAAGAGGGCGCACACGAGCCTGTCCCCGAGCACGCCCGTGCCGCCCAGGAGGGCGCACACGAGCCTGTCCCCGAGCACGCCCGTGCCGCCCAGGAGGGCGCACACGAGCCTGTCCCCGAGCACGCCAGTGCCGCCCAGGAGGGCGCACACGAGCCTGTCCCCGAGCACACCAGTGCCGTCCAGGAGGGCGCACACGAGCCTTTCCCGGAGCTCGCCAGTGCCGCCCAGGAGGGCACTCCTGGGTCAGGTCCAGTGTCTGTCCCTGAAGTCTTGAGGAATGTTAAGTTGTTTCCTGAGTCTGTTCCCCAAGGATCCACCTGCCTTGCCAATGCAGTCATGGCCCCTGAGTTCTTCCCTAAATCTTTTCCCAATCAAGAACTTTTCCCTAAGACTGTTTCTGACACCAAGGTCATCTTCAAACCCCACCCATTAGACCAAACCCATGTTCCCAGGAGGACCCGTAGTTTTGTCCCTACCCCTCCCATCCCGCCCTCCCTTTTACCTGGTCCTTATGGGTTCCCAAAGTCAGCACCTCCCTGGTCAGTCCCTAACTACTCTCCTGGATTATTCTCTTCCCCAGTTCTGCCCCCCGGGTTTCCTGTCTGCCCTGGTACTCACAGTTTTGTTCCCCGCCGACCCTCCCAATTGTTGCCACCTCTTTTTCCTTTGCCCAGTGTGGACGCCAGGAGGCGTCCGTTGGGGGGAGGGTACTGTCAGGATCCTGCCCTGACAGTCTTGTCTGTTTTGTCCTTGTTTAGTGTTTCTTTGTTTGTCTTGTGCTTGAGCACATGGCTATGTCTTTGTTTGTGTGTTCCTCTTGTCCTGCTTCCTTGTTTCCCTTTACCACGCCCCCTTGTTTAGTCGTTGTCTAGTCCTTGTTTCACTAATTGTGCTCACCTGACCCTCATATGTTATGGTCCCTTTATATTGTGCTTCTTTCCCTCATGTCCTTGCTGGTTTGTTGCGTTTGTGTGCATTTATTTTATGCCGTGTGTCTAGCTAAGCTATTCCTAGTGATTCGTTTTTGATCTTGCCTAGTTATAGACCTTTGCATTATTTTCCCTAGCCTTATTTTTTGGATTTCTCTAGTTTTGATTTTGTTCCTGAGATTTTACTCTAGTCTAGTTCTTGTCTTTATTTTTGGTCGTCTCCCTAGACTTATTTTTTGTCTTGCTTTTTCTAGCTTATCTTTATTTATTTTTGTTTCTCTCTAGTTTCCTGTTAGAGTGCAGTCTTGTTTTATTTCTTAGTTTCACTATTTTATAGAGCTCGGTTTTATATTTTTTTTTTTCTCTTTTGCTAGCTTCAATTATTATTTAGGTTACTTTGTATTCTTTATTCTTACGTGCTAGTTTGTCTGTTCTCTATCGTTGTTTGTGTCTCTGTGTTAGTGTGTGTGTGTGTGTGTGTATGTGGCTTGTGTTGGTTCCTGTCCTGTGTCCGGAGTTTCCCCTGGTCATTGACTCTCCTGGCCTGGCTACCAGTCTAGTTCTGCAGCAAGCCACGTCACCAACTGTCAAGCCTGGTTCCCTGAGCCGCTTCCTTGTCTCCATCATTGGCCATCACATCCTTGCTGTCTCTACCCTGACCAGCCAGTTCTCCCATTGTGCCCTACCCCTATTGTTTGGACTTTGTACCCGTTTCACCATTCTTGTCCCGTGTCCTATATTGTTAATAAATTTCACCCCCTGCTCATTGTGCATCTGGGTCCTCACTCTCAGTATCCTGACTGAGACCATGTGATGTTTTTGGGCTTGTTAATGGAATGTCTCTTCACAGCCTTGGTAGCATATTTAAAATATTGTTATTGACTACAAAGTGTTTTTTTTTATTTATTTATTATTTATGGAAGTAAATCAATAAACCTGAAAAAAATAATATATTCATAGTATATTTCTTTTGTGTTCTGAAGACACTGGTAATTAATTTGTAATGCACTTAAAACACAAATAAACTATACTTATAACACAAAATAAGTATACTTATAAAACAAATAAAGCATACTTATAATAAAAATAAGGTATACTTCTAACACAAAGTATACTTATAATACAAATAAACCACATTCAATATCACTAATCAAGCATGTAATTAGTCCTTATACTTAAAGCATACTAAGTATACTTAAAGTTGTTCCAATTTAACACATAAAAGTACACTAAATACACTTAAAGCTATGCTTTTGCACAACTTATTTACAACTAAAATATACTTAGTGAAGCGACAAAGGACCATCTTGTCACTTAGGCTAGAGGTGTTGTAGGGTTATCTGACGCGTGGGATCCAAAACATGACGTTCTAGTCCAGTACTGCAATTATCACCTTTATTTGTCACAGTTACGATGCTCAAACACATAGTACTCCTCATACCCACTCCTGACACGGACAAAAATTGTTTGCTTCCCTCATTACACCTGACCTCACTTCCTCTCTGGCTACCAATATCCATTAAACCCACACTCCACCCGGTGTCTAACAGTGGAACTACAACAGACATATAAATAAAGCATAATGGCTCTTACACTTAGTACAAAATGAGTTGTTTCAAAATAGCACACTTCAAGTTAACTAATCATTAACACACTTCAAGTATTATGATAATTCTTCTTGCTGCAAGTATACTTAGCATACGTTTTTTTCACTGGGGTGACCACTGTAGTCATACTTACTGCCTCTAATGTCTCTATTACAGTCCATGCCCTCCTCGATTCTGGGTCAGCTGGGAATTTCGTCTTTGGAAATCTCTGGTGCCAGCTTTGCCGCCGCTCGATGATCAATATCAAAGTCCTCCTACAAGGTCCAATCGGTAACAGAAAAACCTTTAAGCAAGAAGAATGTATGTGGCATTGTATGTGGCGACGGTGGCAAGGAACCCAAACTCCATCAGGTGACAGAATAGAGAAAAAAAACCTTGGGAGAAACCAGGCTCAGTCGGGGTGCCAGTTCTGCCCTTGCCAACGAACAAACAGTGTATGATTATGATTCAGGCAACATTACAAGTCAGAAGTCATATTCGATCGGAATATTCAGAATATTTGTCCAGTTCCATTTGATTGAAGATCGGAGTCATCACACTGGAGACGGGTTTGTTGAGGATGTCGTGGTGATGAGGCCTTCACAGGGGAGAGTCTAGTTGGTCATGTCTAGGCACAGGTCCTCCATCTGATCTGGATATGGCCCGGATCCGGCTGAATGCAGTAAACCTCAGGATAAAAAGAGACTAACATTAGCATAGATGCCATTCATTTTATGATGTAACCAGTATATCAGGTATTGTGGGAAGTGTTCCCGGTTCCGGCAGACCTAGTTAATGCAGCCAAAAACAATAATTTAACGTCTTCTTGGAATTGAAGAAAGCCTTTGATTCTGTAAACCATCAGAGCTTGCTGTCCAGGTTGACTCAGTTCAACATTTCCAATCAAGCACTCCAATGGTTTACATCATATCTTTCCCACAGAAAACAGTACATGGTAGTTGACGGTGCACAATCTTTGTGCTTAGATTGTGATGTTGGTGTGCCTCAGGGGTCTATTCTTGGGCCGATTTTATTTTCCCTCTTTATTAATAAACTACCAAACGCTTGTTTAAATGTCTTCTCACAGATGTATGCAGATGACGCAGTCATCTACACTCAAGCTAAAAACTTTCAGCAAGCTTCTGACAATCTCACAATTGCATTGTCGTCTGTGCACAGCTGGCTCAAGGATTCATGCCTCTTGTTAAACACCACTAAAACGGTCTGTATGTACTTCTCAAAACGTAATCATGAACTAAACCGATCAAATGTCTTTATAAATGGAGTAGAACTTGATCTTGTTCCAGAATTTAAGTACCTTGGGGTTACCCTGGATCCAACAATGTCATTTAAAAGTCATGTAAAAATAAATTGGCACAAGTAATTATATTCAATAATCATAATTTTCAACATATTCGAAATAATCTAACCATGAGTGCAACTTACTTTTACTCTATGATAATTTCTCATATGGACTATTGTTTAACCAGTTGGTCACTGGCTTGTCCCACAACACTTAAAACCATCGAAAATCTTTACAAAAAAAGTTTTAAAATAATTGATAAAAAAACCTATCACTGTAATATCTTAAACAAGCATAGATTATTGGATCTTAACAACATGATTAACCTTAAAAGAGCTTGTCTGATTTACAAGGTCCTACATTCCCTCTCACCACCACCGCTGAATGATTTTATTAAATATAAAGATAGTTCAGAAAGGATCACACAAGCTACTACTAGAGGTGACCTGGCAATACCCCACAGACGCACCACCTTTGGACAGACTGTGCTGTCTGTTCACGGTGGGAATCTGTGGAATAGTCTTCCATTAGCACCGAGAGAAAGCTCTACGTATGATTATTTTAAATCTCAGATGAAGAATCGACTCTGGTCAAACCAAACTTGCACTCATTTTTAGTAGCAATTTACATTTCTATTTAAACCTTTTATTGAGACATAACTGCATGTATGGGCTGTGTGTGTGTGTGTGTGTGTGTGCGTGCGTGTATGTGTAGAAACTGTACATTATTTGAATTGTGGTTGATCTGACTTTGCATTATTGTGGCTGCGCAATAATTACTTTGGCTACAATCCGGTGTGTTTACATTCATGTACAATCGTGTCGGTTCATTAACACACACTGTCCCTATTAAATAAATAAATAAACTGATATGAATAATATAAAATTGATAATTTTCTATGTGTATGCCATAGTAAAGAGATGTGTTTTTAGTCTAGATTTAAACTGACAGTGTGTCTGCTTCCCAAACAATGCTAGGAAGACTGTTCCAGAGTTTATGTGCTAAATAGAAAAAGGATCTACCGCCTGCAGTTGATTTTGATATTCTAGGTATTATCAACTGGCCAGAATTTTGAGACCGCAATAGACGTGATGGAGTATAATGCGTTAAGAGCTCGCTCAAGTACTGGGGAGCTAAACCATTTAGTGCTTTGTAAGTAATTAACAAGATTGATAGTGCAGCAGGCCCGGTTCTAAGCACCTATAGAAGGTTGGGCTGGCGGATATCCCGGGTGGGCTTTTTTTTTTTTTTTTCGCGACCCATAAACTATAGGCCTACAGCCATTTACATTCAAACAAGTCAAGCCAAGCATAAGAAAAGCCTACTTGTATACAATTTGTAATTTGACTCTATTCTCTAGATGGCACAAATTCATCTCAGCACTTTTCCACACAAACGCTTTTGATTATTGATGCGTAGTCGCAACATTCTGCACTAATTTGATAGCTATACCTATATATGGGAGGCTAATTAACTGGTTAACCAACCAACAAGAATTTTAACCAAATAATCGTTTGGTTGAAGAAAAAAAACACACAAAAAAACCCAGGTAAGTCATGTATAAGTCACATTTGATTGCATTCAGAAATAATACCGGTAAAAGTACCAGACACCACCGCGAGGAGCCGACACCACAGGCACGCAACAGACGGACAAATGAGGAGGCTAGTAATTGAGTTCAAAAATAACAATCTTTATTGAATAATGATCGGCTTGAGGAAAGAATGAGCAACTCCTGTCTTCTCGGGCTATTGGACCGGAGTAGCCGCTGGAACGATTCTCCAC
Source organism: Romanogobio albipinnatus (assembly GCA_023566225.1). Taxonomy (NCBI): domain Eukaryota; kingdom Metazoa; phylum Chordata; class Actinopteri; order Cypriniformes; family Gobionidae; genus Romanogobio; species Romanogobio albipinnatus. Next base: position 31,016,282 of record CM042244.1, read on the forward strand.
AACGTTGCGGCACATCTGCAGGACTCAAACAGTAAGTAACAGGGTATGTTCACTTCCTCAACAGCAGATTCTCGTATCAGGACGTGAGAGGGGGAATTATAACTTTAAAACTCACTTCACAGCGTTGCTGCACGTCTGCAGGACTCAGACGGTAGGTGACAGGTAAGGTTTCTTCTCTTAACAGATTCTCTTGTCAGGACGTGAGCGGGGAATTATAACTTCAAACTCACGTCTCAGCGTTGCTACACATCTGCAGGACTCAAACAGTAAGTAACAGGTAATGTTCACTTTCTCAACAGCAGATTCTCTTATCAAGACATGAGAGGAGAATTATAACTTTAAACTCACTTCGCAGCGTTGCTACACATTTCACAGCGTTACTGCACATCTGCAGGACTCAGGTGGTAGGTAACAGGTAAGGTTTCTTCTCTCAACAGCAGATTCTTTCATCAGAACATAAAAAGGGAAATCGTGACTTTAAAACTCACTCCACAGCGTTGCTGCACATCTGCAGGACTCAGACGGTAGGTAACAGGTAAGGTTTCTTCTCTTAGCAGCCGATTCTCTTAACAAATCAAAATCAAATCACTTTATTTGTCACTCTACATATGCACAAGTGCAACAGTAGGTGAAATTCTTAGGTGCAGTTCCGAGCAACATAGCAGTCATGACATGTACAACATTTAAGCAGCATCAGATTACACATCTGATGCGCACACAATTACTCACAGCACAGTAAACTCTACAATAAATAATTTGCACAATGTGAGTTTAGTTCTCACAGCTTTAAACAATATACACATACTTACAATATACATATACTTTAAACAATATACACTAAACAATATACATTACGCTATAATAGTAATAATAATATACAATGTATAGTATAAAATATTATTCACAGATTGAAAAATTGAAATCCAAAGTGCAATAGGTGCTATATGATAAATAAATGTGTATATAATGTGTGTGTATCTACAGTGGGTTGTGCGGAGTGATATTCTGTCCAGTGTGTGTTATGATCCTGATGGATCAGGAGTTAAGTAGTCTGATTGCTTGTGGGAAGAAGCTGTTCTGGAGTCGGCTGGTGCGTGTTCTGATGCTGCGGTACCGTCTGCCTGATGGCAGCAGTGAGAGCAGCCCATGGTTCGGGTGGCTAGAGTCTCTGATGATCCTCTGAGCTCTCTTCACACACCGCCTGGCGTAAATGTCCAGGAGGGAGGGAAGCTCACCTCCGATGATGCAGCTGGCCGTGCGCACTACCCTTTGCAGGGCCTTGCGGCTGCGGGCGGTACTGTTGCCGTACCAGGTGGTGATGCAGCCAGTCAGCAGGCTCTCGATGGTGCAGGTGTAGAAGCGTGTGAGGATGTGGCGGTTCATTCCAAACCTCCTCAGCCGTCGCAGGAAGAAAAGGCGCTGATGAGCCTTCTTCACAACGGCCTCGGAGTGGACGGACCATGAGAGTTCCTCTGTGATGTGGACACCGAGGAACTTGAAGCTGCTGACTCTCTCCACCGGTGCTCCATCGATGGTGATGGGGCGGTGTTCTCTCTCATTCCTCCTGAAGTCGACCACCAGCTCCTTGGTCTTGCTGACGTTGAGGGAGAGTTACAGTTGTAACAGAACGTGAGAGGGAAATTGTGACTTTAAAACTCACTTCACAGCGTTGCTGCACGTCTGCAGGACTCAGACAGTAAGGAACAGGTAATGTTTCTTCTCTCAACGGCAGATTCTTTCATCAGAGCATAAAAGGGAAATCGTGACTTTAAAACTCACTTCACAGCATTGCTGCACATCTGCAGGACTCAGACGGTAGGTGACAGGTAAGGTTTCTTCTCTTAACAGCCGATTCTCTTAACAGAACGTGAGAGGGAAATTGTGACTTTAAAACTTACTTCACAGCATTGTTGCAGTCTTCAGGATTCTTTCCTCGACATCAAACACTTTCATCAGACATTAGCGAGAGACTCAATAGGCAGCTTTACCAGCAATGTTGTACATCTTCAGAGCTCCATCAGCACGTATCACGGTTCAGACTTTTCCACAGCTATACAGTTCTTCCCGAGACTTGTAATTTCAGAGGGAGAGAGAGAGGATTAACAGGAGCCTTCAATGAGGGATTACTTCACGACAACACTCAGTGGAAGAGAGGATAATACAAAGCATTACTTCACCAGTTCAGTTGTATCGTTCTGGAATTTAGATGGAGACAAGTAGATCATTTCACAAGAATGAAAGCAGGCGTTGGGAGACTCTTCTCAGCATAGCACACAGCACTCGTGTTCACTTCAAATCCACAGCATTAATTCGGCGTGCATCAGGTAAGGCAAACAACTGCAAATCACTCACACAGTAAGGCTGATCAGAAGCCTCGCTTCATTCATGCAATTCAATGGGAATATTCAACTCTAAATTCCTCCCCAGCGTATCTGAAACAGATGTCCTCCTCAATAGTAAATTTCACATGCACAGTCTTTTCTTCAAGCTTTATATTTGATTCAACGATGTAATTAATTCACTTATCTTTCTCTCTTCCTCTTCCAGTGCAGATCCAAGCAGCCGTTCAGTCCAGTAATATTCCACAAGCAGCTTTAAACGACAGACTCCAATGGCAGTTCTTCACTCACACGAATTTCCAGGATTACAGCGTCCAATGTGAGCGCTCAAACAGGAGATCTTCTACCCCAAGACACAATGACAGAGACCCAGCCAAACGACTGATTACCTGGACACTGACTGGCTTTCACCAGCTCGACCTCAACTCTCAACCCTCCACTTTCCAACCTCCGAACCTGCTTCGCCCAACTTCTCTTCTGAATGGCTCTTTTATCCTCCTCTTGTGAAGCGGAAAGCCTGTGCAACCACCGCTCCTCTCTCTCTCACACCTGCCGTGCATCAGCAGTAATTCGGGTGGGACAATATCCCCGCTAGACCCGGAACCGGAGTGAGGTGTTACACCAACACAGTTCCCCTCGGGGAACATGGAAAGAACGAAAGGTTCCGCTTTGCCCAGCATTTTGTCACCCGTGACAATTGTTTGGGGCATTCTACAGCCCTTCATCAAAACTTTCAACACCGAGCCCATCTCAGATTGTTTTAATCAATGCACAAATATTAAAAACAAATGAACACTATCAGTTCCTAAATTCTGATTGGGTGGGCAAGGCAGACGTTTGGGTGGGCTCAGCCCACCCCTGCCCATGCCTAGAGCCGGCCCCGTAGTGCAGTGTTGACAGAACCGGGCTAATATGGTCATATTTCCTGGTTCTAGTAAGAACTCGAGCTGCTGTGTTTTGGACCAGTTGGAGTTTATTTATTAAGCGAGCAGGGCAACCACCTAGAAGAGCATTGCAATAATCTAGCCTTGAGGTCATGAACGCATTAATTAATTGTTCAGCATTTTGCATTGAAAGCATGTGCCGTAATTTAGATATATTTTTAAGATGGTAGAATGCAGTTTTAAAGATGCTAGAAGCGTGGCTTTCAAATGAAAGATTTGTATCAAAGAGCACACCCAGGTTCCTAACTGACGACGAGGACGTGTGTTAGACAGAATTCTAGGTTACTGCTTGTGGAGGTTTTTTATCCAATAATTAAAAATGTAGTTTTATTTTATTTATTTAAGTTGCAGGAAATTACTAGTCATCCAATTTTTTATATCAGCTATGCATTACGTTAATCTTGTGAATTAGTAAATTTTGTCAGGGCGTGAAGAAAAATAGAGCTGAGCTTCATCAGCATAACAATGAAAACTAACACCATGCTTCCTAATGATATCTCCTAGGGGTAGCATGTACAGTGTGAAATGCAACGGTCCTAGCACTGAGCCTTGCGGTCCTAAACTTGTGATCGGTGTGACATCTCTTAATTTACTGCTACAAACTGATTACGGTCAGATAAGTATGATTTAAACCATGCCAATGCAATTCCACTAATGTAACATATATAAACATAATTTCAGAGTCTATTCAAAAGAATGTTGTGGTCAATAAATACCATTTCTTTCTAAAAAGGAGCGTAGTTATGAGGACACTGCCTTTTCTAGTATTTTTGACAGAAAGGGTAGATTTGAGATTGGCATGTAATTGACTAATTCTGTAGGATCAAGTTGCGTTTTTTTAATAAGTGGTTTAATAATCGCTTTTCGGTACATATCCTAATGACAAGGATGAATTGATGATATTAAGAAGAGGATCTATGACATCTGGAATAGAGCCCTGCATTTCTGCCCAAGCCCCGTCGGGCCCCGACTTTTTTACACCCCTAGGGCCGGGCTTCGGGCTAATTTTCACGTCATACCTCAAACGCTGGCCGGGCTTAGGGCCTTTTTTAGGCTTCTCCTTCGTTTTATATATTTTAGACATTCATTAATTAAAAGAAACAATGAAATGTGCTACACTGGTAGAAACAACATGAGACAATGATACCGTGACTGTCAAGACTGGCTTGCACAGTGCTTCGAGTCCGTGGCCGCGCCAGCAGCAGTGAGAATTCCTTCAGCACAGCTGCAAGAGTTATGGCCTTTTTACAACTGGTCACTTAATTCGATTTATCTTATTATATATCTATCCAATTGTGAAAAGACCAGGAGTAAATGCCTTCCAAAATTATTTTGAGACAGATTATCCGATCACTCAAGCAAACCAATTCAGAACATGGTCTGGGACACATTTCAGATGAAACTGGACTAATGAAAATGCATCTGGTTGTTTAAACCACAAATGTCAATTTTATTCCTGGCAAATTGTTAAAAAATATAGGTGTGAGAGCGTGTTATAGGCTATATGACATGTTGTAGTCAGATTTAACGGCGCTACTGCAACACGCATTGCCGTAAATGAGTAGCCTAAAGCAAGCCAACACGCAAACTGCCGCAAGTAAAATTGAAAGTAAGTCTCAAAAATGTAATACTCAAAAACACAATCATCTTCATTAAAACTAATGACACTAAATGATCTTACCAGTACTTAGCTCGCTCTTTCTCATATTGAAGAAAATATGGTCTTTGATCTTGAAATGAGCCGATGATAAATAAAATGCAGCTCATATCGGTTGCTTTCGTTGGTGTGAACTTCGTTAAATGTGCATATAGCTTGGGAATTGAAGATCGGATTTATATTCATTTTGCAGAGAAGTGTAAGTTAAGATAACCTGCATGTTTTTTTTTTATTTGTTTAGATTAGCCCATTTCGTTTGTAAGCGCCATTGCGAGCAGCATCAGCCTGCCTCAACTTGTCAAAAATGCCTTTTTACTGTGGTGGCGGTGGTGATAGTAGACTAAACGTTTAAACCAGGGGTCTCAAACTTGCGGGCCACTTGCGATGATATTTTGTTGCCCCCTTCTTGACATCAAAGTTTAGTGTTAGTGTGGCCCGCGCGTTGCTCTGAAAAGCACCTTTTTTCTGAGTCGTTACGGGTGCAGCGCTTGCCACGCTTGCTGCCTCCTTTGTGTGTGTGTGTGTGTGTGTGTGTGTGTGTGTGTGTGTGTGTGTGTGTGTGTGTGTGTGTGTGTGTGTGTGTGTGTGTGTGTGTGTGTGTGTGTGTGTGTGTGTGTGAGAGAGAGAGAGAGAGAGTTGGCTCGCCCCTCCCTTGTGCAGTATAATTGGTTGACACCGCGTGATTGACAGGAACAGACGAACAAAGCTGATCAGACAGTTGAAACGAATATGGTCTAACAGCGCTTGTCAATGTCAAAATGATTGAGATGGACAATCAAATCAAAGTAGGCGGTGTGTGTGTGTGTGTGTGTGTGTGTGTGTGTGTGTGTGTGTGTGTGTGTGTGTGTGTGTGTGTGTGTGTGTGTGTGTGTGTCGCGGTTATATTCATTGATGATCGGGTGAAATGATACAGAAATAACATCCCAATCAATCGTAGGTGGATGAGAGTCCTGTGAGCATTTCTCCAGACACTTTCAAAAAAATCCCCACTTGTACTGAGGGGAGCTGAAGCTCATTAAATATGCAAATCTTATCCAATCATAGCCGTGGGCGTTTACTTCCAAGTCTTCAGTGCGGCATGATCGTTTTTCAGAGAGCCTTAAAACCAGTGCAGAAAATAGCCTATTACTTATTCATTATGATGTTTCTGAATGTAAAAACCACGCAAAAAAAATAAAAAAGTCCAGTTCATGACACCTTTAACAAAAAAAATGCTCCAAACATTACAGCCTAGATTTGAGGCCTGTTCAGGGCTCTACTCTGGAAGCGTCTCTTTTAGTATCTTAGTCGGTATAGGGTCAAGCATACATGTTGATGATTTAGATGATTTAACGAGTTTAGCTAATTCTTCCTCACCTATAGCAGTGAATGAGTGGAATTTTTCCTCACTGACACTACAATGCATTGTCTGATGCGATACTGTATTAGATGGTTGCATAGTTATATATATATATATATTTTAAGTTTAATATTATCAATCTTGCACGTAAAGAAGTTCATAAAGTCATTACAGCTGTGCTGTTTGCAAACGTCAGAAGTTGAAGCTTTATTTCTTTTTAATTTAGCCGCTGTAACAAATAAATACCTAGGGTTGTGTTTATTTTCTTCTAAGAGAGTCGAGAAATAAGCAGATCTAGCAGTTTTTACGGCCTTTCTGTATGCAATCATGCTCTTTTTTTATGAAATGCGAAAAACCTCCAACTTTGTTTTCTTCCACCCGAGTGTGCTCATTGTACCACAGCATTTAACTATTTCCTTTAATCTTCTTTAAACACAGAGAAGGAACTGTGTCTAAAGTTCTAGAAAAGAGAGTCAATAGTTTCTGCTGCAACATCGAGTTCCTCTAGACTATCTGGGATGCTGATGATATGAAACTGATGAGCCAGTGCTGGAAGATTTATCCTCTGTCACTTTCCGAACAGAAGGCTGGGAGAAGTATATAGAAGAGGCATTACAACAAGGCTACATACACTCTTCTACGCCCCCTACTGCTTCGAGTTTCTTCTTTGTGGCCAAGAAGAATGGAGGCTTGCGGCCTTGTATGGATTATCCGGCTCTCAACAAGATGACAGTAAAGTTCTGTTACCGACTTCCCCTCGTCCTAGCGGGGCTTGAACACCTCTGCGGAGTCACAGTGTTCACCAAGTTTTACCTCCGCAGCGCATATAACCTCATCCGGATACGTGAGGGGGATGAGTGGAAGACTTTCGTGACACCTACTGGCTACTATGAATACCTCATGAAGCCGTATTGGTTGATCAGTGCTCGCCCTCCATATTCCAGGATTTCAAGCATGAGGTGCTGTGGAATTTCCTCCATCGTTTTGTGCTGGTCTATATTTATGGCATCCTCGTCTATTCCCGGACATGGCCGAAAATCGTCAACACGTTGCTGACATCCTCAAACTCCTAAGAGAATACCAGCTCTTCCTCAAACCTGAAAATGCTTGATCCACAATATGGCTGCCCACTGCTCTGGGTGTGTGTTCATTACTGTGTGTGCACTTGGATGGGTTAAATGCAGAGCACAAATTCCAAGTATGGGTCACCATACTTGGCCACTCGTCACTTCACTTCAAACCCTTCACTTCTCAGCTCATTGTCCGGTCTCGTTCATAGGAAGTGGAATATGACCTTTACCACATCGATTTCTCCAGCGATTACTTATCTACAGATTCCTTCTAGTGTTCATCCTACACCTTCTTCTCCTTTGTGTCTTCCTGCCATCCTACCTACCGGTACACTCAACCATCCAGATGAGGTGGGTGGTCTGTGACCTCTAACAAAATTTAGTTTTGGTCGCAGTCTGGAGCCCTGGTTCCCTGCCATTGTTAGTTGCCTTGGTTACATAGTTCAGTTCTACACCTGTTCACTGTTATGTTGATTATTCACCCCTCACCCACTAACTGGATCGCTCACTGTGCGTCTTTTACTGCACAAGCCTCAATGAGCAATTTTGTTCTTGTAAGGATATGTGTGTACACAGAGGAAAGCCTTACTGTTTTTATTAGTGTAGCATAGGGCTTGCATAGACTAGTTGAGTAGTCGAGAGATCGACTTCAACCACTAGTCGGCACTGTCGGCAATTACTCGAGCGAACATTAACCATAAATTAATTAAATTCAAAATAGCGAACGTTACCAACAGACACCAAGTAATTCATCAAGGATGACAAAAATATTGTAATTTTCCAAATCTGTAAGAATACTTTAAAATACAACTGCAGTATGACAGCTCAGCACAACCACCTACGATTGAAACATCCAAAAACAAAGGCAAATGTTAGTGGTGAATTCTGTAAACGCCGGATTACAGAGAGGAGAAGACAGGTAAAAACAGATTTACTTGTGAATTTTATAGTGAAGCCCTGCACGGGCCCGAGACGCTCAGGCCCTACCCCGACCCGTGTCTGACAGCTTATCAAAATTTTCGTCCCGAGTCCGACTGGAGCCCATGTTTTTTATTTTCTTTTTTTTATCCTCCTTATTACACACTGCTGTTGCAGTAATTAAAATACTTCAGTTTTGTTTTTAAAGTCAGTTGTTCAATTTCGTTTAGTTTCTTTATTAAGTTAATTTAGAAAAATGTTTGGAGCATGTTTTGTTTGTTAAATTGAAGTTTTTGTTTTTTAAAGTGAGGACCAAGCGGCCGCTGGCCGACAGTGAGTTAACCCAACGCTTTAGCCTCTCAAATCAACACTTGACTTGACTTGCCTATAATAAAATAGATATAAAAAACAGCATATCACAATGTTAATTTAACATTTACTATCACCACCAGTAAAAAGGCATTTTTGACAAGCTGAAGCATGCTGATGCTGCTCGCAACGACACGCTCGCAATCGAAACGGGCTATAATCTAAACTAATAAACAAAATAAAATAAAAAAACTGCAGGTTGTCTTACCTTCAAGGGTAACTTCAGTGATTTAGCATTAAGCTTTGTATCAGTAGAAACTCTGTAGTATATTTGAATTATGGTACTTTCCCCCCTCATATCCCCTAGAGATGAGAGAATTATGCATTTTATTTCTGAAAATAAATCCTCTGATGACGCAAATATTGTCATTTTGCATCATCGGAGGATTTTTGGCCAGAGGCTAGAGACTACAGGAGCTAGTTCTGCATGTTTTCAACCTGCCCACAGTGGAGGTATCTCACTCACAGAATGTAAATGCTCACGCCCACTGCCGCTCGGCTCGGGCATTCATAACGGAGCAGTACGCAGCAAAGTGAGTGTTTCAATTTTTCAATTAATTCCTACGAAAGTTTAGCTTACATATGCCATCTGATAACGCGCCAGGCTGGACACGCGCCGAGAATGACAGCCGCGCTTATCTCAGCTCTGCTCACCTCTTCTCTCGTGATGAATGAAATCTGACTCCTGCTGCGTCTGTGACGTGACTTTCGTTCGGCTCACTCACACTTCATTGAAAAGACACATTCAGATTGTAATTGTAGTGTCTAGTCTCTAACTGAACGAAATTATTTTATTACTATGAATATCAAAACGACATTGGGGGCGGTGCCGCGGTGGGCAAGTGATAACCAATAGCCGTGGCTTTTGGAGTGGCCTCGTAGGCCAGCGAAGCAAGTGCATTCTGGGAGTTGTTGCCTTTCATCCACATGAAACAAAAATACATTTTCTGTCTTTTCTCAGTCAGGAAGGCACCAAATTCAAAAATAATTTCACATTTCTACTACATAAAGGACACAGTTTAAATACACATTCATCTTCCCAGCTCTGAAGTGCCCGTTTAATTCTCCGCAAAACAAATTTAAATCTTCAATTCATGCGCAAGATGCACATATTAGTTCACGTCAACAAAAGCAACATGAGCTGCATTTTATTTATCATCAGCTAATTTCAAAATCAATGACCGCAATAGGAGAAGGAAGGCATTTACATTTTTTTTTAACAATAGGATAGATATCTGATCAGAGAAAACGTCTCAGGTTACAAATGTAACCTTTGTTCCCTGAGAACAGGGAACGAGACACTGCGTCAGCTTCTGCTTACGCTACGGGGAACGCCTCCAGCGTGACTGGTGCCTGAAATCACAATCAAATCGCGTCAATCCTATTGACCGACGACAGCCTATGATGTCATCAAGGTGCGACCAGGAAGTATATAAGGGAGCCTTGCCAACATGACAGTATCTAATCGTCTGAAGGGACTGTTTTCGGCAGGCAGGCCCTGCGGCATGGCAAAGCGCCGCAGTGTCTCGTTCCCTGTTCTCAGGGAACAAAGGTTACATTTGTAACCTGAGACGTTCCCTTTCGAAAGGGAACTCGCACTGCGTCAGCTTCTGCTTACACTACGGGGAACGATATACCCACTACGCCATGCCGACGGGAGTGCATGCCCATAGGCAGTGACAACTGTCAAGACAAGCAAATTCTACTGAAATGCCTGAATCACTCCCTTTCTGGTCACATTAGGCTGTCAGTGACAGCGCTCCCTACGGTCATAGCCCAAGCTATCGCCCAAGAAGGAACCTTCACACACATGAGGTCCTTCCCAGGCCCTGCTCGAAGGCCTGGAACCACCCATTCGACTTAGAAGGGGTTCCTTTAAGGGAACGTGGCAAGGGAACTACGAGGGAACCCTATGCCAGTCACTATTCGGGAGGTTCTCACCGAATGCCACCAGGGAGACCTGACCAGGTGACCCAGTCTGTTATGGGACACGTAATACGGTCAACCCTGTCTGTATAGAACAGAGCCTCTGGTACTCGCCTCCGAAGAGGCATCCCGCTAGGGTGCTGCAAGAAAGGCAGTGACATCCACTAGCCGGACCTCAGAGACAGGTTATCCCGGAGAGCAGCTCTCAGCGAAGTGCTTTATAACCCTTGCTAGCGAGGGGAGTTTAGCCGCTCGATCCTCGGATCTACCAAGCACTTACTTTAAAACGTGCTTAGGAGGCCAGAGGCCTTACAGGCCGATCATACCAGGGAGGCCCCGCGGGCCTACAACCAATGGATCGGCGCCAGGCGGCCGCAAGCTCATAACAGACCCTTGCTTTGAGAGGAGCTCATCAGCCTGCCCGGTAGGTAACCATGTCGTAGGCAGACTATGAAGGTCCCCTCCTGTGGGGACCGCATAGCAGCAGCGACATCTCGTCATGCTAGGGTAAGGACACCGCCTTCAGGTCTCGCGAACGGCCAGAGACCGGCGCCTGATAGCGGGTGACCACTAGCTGTCAGCGTAAAGCCAGTTGTGCGTTCCCGCCCAGGGAACTCGTTCCCCAGGGAGGCCGAGAGGGGCCTCCACCTGATAACAGAACATGCCGCCCATAGCCAGAATGTGCTACTCATAGCACTTCATGGTCACCGCCTCAGCGGCTGCACTCAGGGAGGCCAGTTGTGGCCTACTACCTACTAGCACTCGTGCTAGCCATCCAGTGCCTACTAGCAGCTTGTACCAGCCGTCGAGGGACTCAATGCCCATGAAGCCCCCTCAGGGGAGACCAGGCAGCGCCCGCTGACCACAGCAGGCCCTCAGGGAGGCCAGTTGCGGCCTACTACCTACTAGCACTCGTGCTAGCCATCCAGTGCCTACTAGCAGCTTGTACCAGCCGTCGAGGGACTTAATGCCAGTGGTGCCCCCTTGGGGGAGACCAGGCAGCGCCTGCTGACCATAGCAGGCCCTCAGGGAGGCCACTCGGGCCTACCACCTGAGCGAAGGTAACCCAAACCGGGAGCCTACCCCTCAGGGCGGCCTTAAAGAAGGCTGGCTGCTGCACCTGGGCTGACGGCAGCTGTCTGCTTGCTGACGAAGCCTGGAAATCCAGTTCACACCTGGGAACTCATCCCCAAGGAGACTAGATGACGAGGTTACTGCTGACGTCGACACCAGTGGAGAAGACCCTCCAAGGCCCACTCGTGGGCCATGGCGTCGAGACTTCCTTGCAGGGAGGCCGTTTGACGCCTACTACCTGTCCTGATGTCCAGCTGCTCAGACTGCCCAAGCTGGCTACTTAACAACCAGCTGGCTCCTACACCCGCACCTGGGGCTGGCTCCATACCAGGACGGCGCAGTCTCTCGGGCAGCGCCTACAAACATGGACCTAATCACATTGCCAACAGCAGTGTTCTCAGCGAAAGTGCTTAAACAAAGACCCTCTAAAGCGAGGGGAGTACAACTTACGTCACCTGCCTCGGGGCGGCTGTCTTACTTTCCATGCAGCGGCCAACCCTAAGTGCGAGGGCGTCAGCCATTGGCAATGCTCGGGCCTCAGGGGAGCATTCGACCAGAACCTCCACAGAGGTTCGATGTTCAGTTCAACCCGAGCCCTAAAGGAGGTGGAGCAGAGACATAGAGCAAGGGTGAAACAATACCTTTTCTTCAGAAACTATAGAACCCACCGGCCAAACATCCTCCAGGAAGAGGCCGAGGGCCGCCAAAAGATGGCGGCCACCAAGCTCTGAAAGGCGGAAACGCAGATAAAGTCTGATCTCAAACCAGCGAAAGACGCTTCACTCCGCCCCACGACCACTGGCAAAGTCGCTGTCTGCTGCAACACCCCGACTGCGTTACTCGTAACCCCAGAACGCAGAGAAGGGGGCGGGCCTTGGCCGGACGACTCTGTAACAAGAGGAGGCTGAAACAAGGATGCATAAACCACGCCATGTTCTTATATCAAAAGACAGGCCAGGGGCGATCAACCTTCCTTAAAAGGGAACGCCCCTATCCTTGACAAAGCCTAGGCCAAGTAGTGCGACATACGATCGCACTAGATCTACTCAGGGCTCGGGAAAGACATATTATCACCTCTAATATTACACATTGAGGCCCCGAACCCCTTTCCCCAAGCCCCGCAGAGCTGGGCGCAGATCTTACTACAGCTCGCGGACTAGCGCGTACCCGGTCTTCAGCTACTTCCCACTTTTATGCTAGGAAAACACAGCTCGCCCCCTACACTACAAGTCCTCGGGCAAGAGTGCGAATCAATCACCCACATAGTGGGGAAACATAACACGGAGAGGCAGCAAGTCTCTACTAGCAAAAGTGAGGCATTCACACACAACCACATAATGTTGAAAAGAAGATCGTTCTTAGCTTACTCACGGGGAGCTGCAGGCCCTGCGAAATCCCGCGATGATCCAAAATTTCCCCAAGCAACCCCTCAGGGGAGCGACGGTCCAAAAGTCCTGAAAAACATAGTTTTGAAAATGTTTCGCCCTCATAGAGGGGGACTCACCAATCGCTCCTCGCGGTGCTTCAACCCAGCCATCGAACTAGTATCCGCCCGCCATCCTGAGGGGGGGCGCTTTCAACAAACAAACCAGGCGGGCCGGCAGAATCTTACATTTCTGTTCATCATAGGCCCACCGGCCTGATGTAAAGCGCCCTGGGGAAAGCCAGAGGAAGGGAAAAAAGGCAGCGTTCATCTCCGCGTCCTCGAGGGCGGAGTTCGCTGCCTATGCTGGTTCCGGTTACCAGCCCCGGCTTCCTTCCTCTTCCTGTTGCGGGTGTCCCGCCTCCCCTGCGCCCAAGTCCTCCGCGGCGGGGGCGCTCGAGAGGCGACGCTGGCTTCCTGTTCCCGTCTCCAGCCCTCAGACTGGAACGGGCCGGGGACACCCGACTGCCTGGGCGCGGTCCCGGACCTCAGCGGGATGCATGTTCTAAATGCTCTAAATGTTCTAAAAGTTCGGATTGCGAAACCGGGGCATCCAGGAGAAAGGACTTCTTTCTCCCCGATGTCCAGACGGTTTAACCACAGATGTCTCTCCGTGGCCACCGTCGCCATCTGTGCGGTGGCCCGGAGAGCGAAAACCGCGGTCCGGCGCGACTCAACTACCGCCTCAGGGGGTCCCTCCCCCTGATCGAGGTCCCTCAGCAGGTCTGCCTGGTACGCCTACAACACTGCTGTGGTGTGCAAAGCCGCCACTGCTGCACTGGTGCATTAGACCGGCAGGGTGGGAGCCACAGTGTCGCCGGCCGCCCAGAGGCGAGATAAACATAACATCTCGTCCACGGGCAGCCCCGACACATACCCAGCCAGGCAGTCCCTCGACATCAGCGAAATTTAGCTCGCTGATGTCGACAGATGCGGGGCTGAGTATGGTCTCTTCCATCCCCTCGAGATCTGCTGATGGAGATCCGAAAGGAATGGAAGACTCCCAGGAGTTGGGAGGTCATGGGCGGAGAGAAATCGATCGTCCGAACTGTTTGGACGCTCAGCCTTTCTCCTCACGCGCCGCAAAGGCAGCTGCAGTCTACCCGCAGCGCGTTCCATGACTTCCAGCAACTCCCCGTACATGGGACAGGATGGTTTGAAAAGCTTCAGCATCTTTAACTGACTCACCCATCCTCTGCTCGAGCCTCTCGTGATCTGGATCGTCCTCAAGAACCATAACTGTCTCCAAGCGACGAGCCAGATCAATCTGGGAAGCGCATTTCAGACGCCGCTCAGCCTCAGCTTGAGCGTGGTCTTTCCCAGATGCTGAAACCTCTCCCCTCGAGAAGAGGTCCAGCCGAGTTGCATGCTCTTCTCCCAGACTGGAGTGCTAGCCATCCAGTGCCTACTAGCAGCTTGTACCAGCCGTCGAGGGACTCAATGCCCATGAAGCCCCCTCAGGGGAGACCAGGCAGCGCCCGCTGACCACAGCAGGCCCTCAGGGAGGCCAGTTGCGGCCTACTACCTACTAGCACTCGTGCTAGCCATCCAGTGCCTACTAGCAGCTTGTACCAGCCGTCGAGGGACTTAATGCCAGTGGTGCCCCCTTGGGGGAGACCAGGCAGCGCCTGCTGACCATAGCAGGCCCTCAGGGAGGCCACTCGGGCCTACCACCTGAGCGAAGGTAACCCAAACCGGGAGCCTACCCCTCAGGGCGGCCTTAAAGAAGGCTGGCTGCTGCACCTGGGCTGACGGCAGCTGTCTGCTTGCTGACGAAGCCTGGAAATCCAGTTCACACCTGGGAACTCATCCCCAAGGAGACTAGATGACGAGGTTACTGCTGACGTCGACACCAGTGGAGAAGACCCTCCAAGGCCCACTCGTGGGCCATGGCGTCGAGACTTCCTTGCAGGGAGGCCGTTTGACGCCTACTACCTGTCCTGATGTCCAGCTGCTCAGACTGCCCAAGCTGGCTACTTAACAACCAGCTGGCTCCTACACCCGCACCTGGGGCTGGCTCCATACCAGGACGGCGCAGTCTCTCGGGCAGCGCCTACAAACATGGACCTAATCACATTGCCAACAGCAGTGTTCTCAGCGAAAGTGCTTAAACAAAGACCCTCTAAAGCGAGGGGAGTACAACTTACGTCACCTGCCTCGGGGCGGCTGTCTTACTTTCCATGCAGCGGCCAACCCTAAGTGCGAGGGCGTCAGCCATTGGCAATGCTCGGGCCTCAGGGGAGCATTCGACCAGAACCTCCACAGAGGTTCGATGTTCAGTTCAACCCGAGCCCTAAAGGAGGTGGAGCAGAGACATAGAGCAAGGGTGAAACAATACCTTTTCTTCAGAAACTATAGAACCCACCGGCCAAACATCCTCCAGGAAGAGGCCGAGGGCCGCCAAAAGATGGCGGCCACCAAGCTCTGAAAGGCGGAAACGCAGATAAAGTCTGATCTCAAACCAGCGAAAGACGCTTCACTCCGCCCCACGACCACTGGCAAAGTCGCTGTCTGCTGCAACACCCCGACTGCGTTACTCGTAACCCCAGAACGCAGAGAAGGGGGCGGGCCTTGGCCGGACGACTCTGTAACAAGAGGAGGCTGAAACAAGGATGCATAAACCACGCCATGTTCTTATATCAAAAGACAGGCCAGGGGCGATCAACCTTCCTTAAAAGGGAACGCCCCTATCCTTGACAAAGCCTAGGCCAAGTAGTGCGACATACGATCGCACTAGATCTACTCAGGGCTCGGGAAAGACATATTATCACCTCTAATATTACACATTGAGGCCCCGAACCCCTTTCCCCAAGCCCCGCAGAGCTGGGCGCAGATCTTACTACAGCTCGCGGACTAGCGCGTACCCGGTCTTCAGCTACTTCCCACTTTTATGCTAGGAAAACACAGCTCGCCCCCTACACTACAAGTCCTCGGGCAAGAGTGCGAATCAATCACCCACATAGTGGGGAAACATAACACGGAGAGGCAGCAAGTCTCTACTAGCAAAAGTGAGGCATTCACACACAACCACATAATGTTGAAAAGAAGATCGTTCTTAGCTTACTCACGGGGAGCTGCAGGCCCTGCGAAATCCCGCGATGATCCAAAATTTCCCCAAGCAACCCCTCAGGGGAGCGACGGTCCAAAAGTCCTGAAAAACATAGTTTTGAAAATGTTTCGCCCTCATAGAGGGGGACTCACCAATCGCTCCTCGCGGTGCTTCAACCCAGCCATCGAACTAGTATCCGCCCGCCATCCTGAGGGGGGGCGCTTTCAACAAACAAACCAGGCGGGCCGGCAGAATCTTACATTTCTGTTCATCATAGGCCCACCGGCCTGATGTAAAGCGCCCTGGGGAAAGCCAGAGGAAGGGAAAAAAGGCAGCGTTCATCTCCGCGTCCTCGAGGGCGGAGTTCGCTGCCTATGCTGGTTCCGGTTACCAGCCCCGGCTTCCTTCCTCTTCCTGTTGCGGGTGTCCCGCCTCCCCTGCGCCCAAGTCCTCCGCGGCGGGGGCGCTCGAGAGGCGACGCTGGCTTCCTGTTCCCGTCTCCAGCCCTCAGACTGGAACGGGCCGGGGACACCCGACTGCCTGGGCGCGGTCCCGGACCTCAGCGGGATGCATGTTCTAAATGCTCTAAATGTTCTAAAAGTTCGGATTGCGAAACCGGGGCATCCAGGAGAAAGGACTTCTTTCTCCCCGATGTCCAGACGGTTTAACCACAGATGTCTCTCCGTGGCCACCGTCGCCATCTGTGCGGTGGCCCGGAGAGCGAAAACCGCGGTCCGGCGCGACTCAACTACCGCCTCAGGGGGTCCCTCCCCCTGATCGAGGTCCCTCAGCAGGTCTGCCTGGTACGCCTACAACACTGCTGTGGTGTGCAAAGCCGCCACTGCTGCACTGGTGCATTAGACCGGCAGGGTGGGAGCCACAGTGTCGCCGGCCGCCCAGAGGCGAGATAAACATAACATCTCGTCCACGGGCAGCCCCGACACATACCCAGCCAGGCAGTCCCTCGACATCAGCGAAATTTAGCTCGCTGATGTCGACAGATGCGGGGCTGAGTATGGTCTCTTCCATCCCCTCGAGATCTGCTGATGGAGATCCGAAAGGAATGGAAGACTCCCAGGAGTTGGGAGGTCATGGGCGGAGAGAAATCGATCGTCCGAACTGTTTGGACGCTCAGCCTTTCTCCTCACGCGCCGCAAAGGCAGCTGCAGTCTACCCGCAGCGCGTTCCATGACTTCCAGCAACTCCCCGTACATGGGACAGGATGGTTTGAAAAGCTTCAGCATCTTTAACTGACTCACCCATCCTCTGCTCGAGCCTCTCGTGATCTGGATCGTCCTCAAGAACCATAACTGTCTCCAAGCGACGAGCCAGATCAATCTGGGAAGCGCATTTCAGACGCCGCTCAGCCTCAGCTTGAGCGTGGTCTTTCCCAGATGCTGAAACCTCTCCCCTCGAGAAGAGGTCCAGCCGAGTTGCATGCTCTTCTCCCAGACTGGAGTGCTAGCCATCCAGTGCCTACTAGCAGCTTGTACCAGCCGTCGAGGGACTCAATGCCCATGAAGCCCCCTCAGGGGAGACCAGGCAGCGCCCGCTGACCACAGCAGGCCCTCAGGGAGGCCAGTTGCGGCCTACTACCTACTAGCACTCGTGCTAGCCATCCAGTGCCTACTAGCAGCTTGTACCAGCCGTCGAGGGACTTAATGCCAGTGGTGCCCCCTTGGGGGAGACCAGGCAGCGCCTGCTGACCATAGCAGGCCCTCAGGGAGGCCACTCGGGCCTACCACCTGAGCGAAGGTAACCCAAACCGGGAGCCTACCCCTCAGGGCGGCCTTAAAGAAGGCTGGCTGCTGCACCTGGGCTGACGGCAGCTGTCTGCTTGCTGACGAAGCCTGGAAATCCAGTTCACACCTGGGAACTCATCCCCAAGGAGACTAGATGACGAGGTTACTGCTGACGTCGACACCAGTGGAGAAGACCCTCCAAGGCCCACTCGTGGGCCATGGCGTCGAGACTTCCTTGCAGGGAGGCCGTTTGACGCCTACTACCTGTCCTGATGTCCAGCTGCTCAGACTGCCCAAGCTGGCTACTTAACAACCAGCTGGCTCCTACACCCGCACCTGGGGCTGGCTCCATACCAGGACGGCGCAGTCTCTCGGGCAGCGCCTACAAACATGGACCTAATCACATTGCCAACAGCAGTGTTCTCAGCGAAAGTGCTTAAACAAAGACCCTCTAAAGCGAGGGGAGTACAACTTACGTCACCTGCCTCGGGGCGGCTGTCTTACTTTCCATGCAGCGGCCAACCCTAAGTGCGAGGGCGTCAGCCATTGGCAATGCTCGGGCCTCAGGGGAGCATTCGACCAGAACCTCCACAGAGGTTCGATGTTCAGTTCAACCCGAGCCCTAAAGGAGGTGGAGCAGAGACATAGAGCAAGGGTGAAACAATACCTTTTCTTCAGAAACTATAGAACCCACCGGCCAAACATCCTCCAGGAAGAGGCCGAGGGCCGCCAAAAGATGGCGGCCACCAAGCTCTGAAAGGCGGAAACGCAGATAAAGTCTGATCTCAAACCAGCGAAAGACGCTTCACTCCGCCCCACGACCACTGGCAAAGTCGCTGTCTGCTGCAACACCCCGACTGCGTTACTCGTAACCCCAGAACGCAGAGAAGGGGGCGGGCCTTGGCCGGACGACTCTGTAACAAGAGGAGGCTGAAACAAGGATGCATAAACCACGCCATGTTCTTATATCAAAAGACAGGCCAGGGGCGATCAACCTTCCTTAAAAGGGAACGCCCCTATCCTTGACAAAGCCTAGGCCAAGTAGTGCGACATACGATCGCACTAGATCTACTCAGGGCTCGGGAAAGACATATTATCACCTCTAATATTACACATTGAGGCCCCGAACCCCTTTCCCCAAGCCCCGCAGAGCTGGGCGCAGATCTTACTACAGCTCGCGGACTAGCGCGTACCCGGTCTTCAGCTACTTCCCACTTTTATGCTAGGAAAACACAGCTCGCCCCCTACACTACAAGTCCTCGGGCAAGAGTGCGAATCAATCACCCACATAGTGGGGAAACATAACACGGAGAGGCAGCAAGTCTCTACTAGCAAAAGTGAGGCATTCACACACAACCACATAATGTTGAAAAGAAGATCGTTCTTAGCTTACTCACGGGGAGCTGCAGGCCCTGCGAAATCCCGCGATGATCCAAAATTTCCCCAAGCAACCCCTCAGGGGAGCGACGGTCCAAAAGTCCTGAAAAACATAGTTTTGAAAATGTTTCGCCCTCATAGAGGGGGACTCACCAATCGCTCCTCGCGGTGCTTCAACCCAGCCATCGAACTAGTATCCGCCCGCCATCCTGAGGGGGGGCGCTTTCAACAAACAAACCAGGCGGGCCGGCAGAATCTTACATTTCTGTTCATCATAGGCCCACCGGCCTGATGTAAAGCGCCCTGGGGAAAGCCAGAGGAAGGGAAAAAAGGCAGCGTTCATCTCCGCGTCCTCGAGGGCGGAGTTCGCTGCCTATGCTGGTTCCGGTTACCAGCCCCGGCTTCCTTCCTCTTCCTGTTGCGGGTGTCCCGCCTCCCCTGCGCCCAAGTCCTCCGCGGCGGGGGCGCTCGAGAGGCGACGCTGGCTTCCTGTTCCCGTCTCCAGCCCTCAGACTGGAACGGGCCGGGGACACCCGACTGCCTGGGCGCGGTCCCGGACCTCAGCGGGATGCATGTTCTAAATGCTCTAAATGTTCTAAAAGTTCGGATTGCGAAACCGGGGCATCCAGGAGAAAGGACTTCTTTCTCCCCGATGTCCAGACGGTTTAACCACAGATGTCTCTCCGTGGCCACCGTCGCCATCTGTGCGGTGGCCCGGAGAGCGAAAACCGCGGTCCGGCGCGACTCAACTACCGCCTCAGGGGGTCCCTCCCCCTGATCGAGGTCCCTCAGCAGGTCTGCCTGGTACGCCTACAACACTGCTGTGGTGTGCAAAGCCGCCACTGCTGCACTGGTGCATTAGACCGGCAGGGTGGGAGCCACAGTGTCGCCGGCCGCCCAGAGGCGAGATAAACATAACATCTCGTCCACGGGCAGCCCCGACACATACCCAGCCAGGCAGTCCCTCGACATCAGCGAAATTTAGCTCGCTGATGTCGACAGATGCGGGGCTGAGTATGGTCTCTTCCATCCCCTCGAGATCTGCTGATGGAGATCCGAAAGGAATGGAAGACTCCCAGGAGTTGGGAGGTCATGGGCGGAGAGAAATCGATCGTCCGAACTGTTTGGACGCTCAGCCTTTCTCCTCACGCGCCGCAAAGGCAGCTGCAGTCTACCCGCAGCGCGTTCCATGACTTCCAGCAACTCCCCGTACATGGGACAGGATGGTTTGAAAAGCTTCAGCATCTTTAACTGACTCACCCATCCTCTGCTCGAGCCTCTCGTGATCTGGATCGTCCTCAAGAACCATAACTGTCTCCAAGCGACGAGCCAGATCAATCTGGGAAGCGCATTTCAGACGCCGCTCAGCCTCAGCTTGAGCGTGGTCTTTCCCAGATGCTGAAACCTCTCCCCTCGAGAAGAGGTCCAGCCGAGTTGCATGCTCTTCTCCCAGACAGTAAACACAAAGTGTGTGTGTATCCAAAGCGCAAGCTACACATTCAAAACACACTTCTGCAGAAGTGGCCTCAGCACACTTCATTGTTATCCTTCTTGTAGACGTTTCACGTGAAGACAGGCAAAACAGTCCCTGAAGACGAAGAGATGCTGTCATGTTGGCAAGGCTCCCTTATATACTTCCTGGTCGCACCTTGATGACATCATAGGCTGTAGGATTGACGTGATTTGATTGTGAATTCAGGGACCAGTCACGCTGGAGGCGTTCCCCGTAGCGTAAGCAGAAGCTGACGCAGTGCGAGTTCCCTTTCGAAAGGGAATGAATGAAGTGACCAGTTGTAAAAAGGCCATAAGTCTTGCAGCTGCGCTGAAGGAACGCGCTGCTGCTGGCACAACACTGTGCGAGTCGCAGGAGCATGGTATCGTTTTGTTTCCACCAGTGCAGCACATCTCATAGTTTATTTTAATTAATGGATGTCTAAAATATAAAATGAAGGAGAAGCCTAAAAACGGACCAAAGCCCGGCCCGCGTATGAGGTATGACATGAAAATTGCCCTGAAGCACAGCCCTAGGGGCATGAAAATGTAGGGCTCTATTTTATAGTGAAGGATATAAGACCACTCTCTGCAGTTTTAGGAGAGGGATTCAGGGGAATTATCAACTTCTTTGAACCCAGTTAAGCCATGCACATATAGGGGAGAGCGGGGCACAACCTCAACCCCAGCTTTTTGACTGTCTCAGTTTGTGTAAATCCACTTGGGGTTCAGAGTATTTATTTTTTCCCACATTAATTTCACACGTCTAGTACAATTATGTGCATTTTGTTTCATTAATACAGCGTATACTTTTTCCTTGATTTAGCCTGAAAGAATGGAAGTGAAATGTGACAACATACCCCATAGTTCGGGTACATTGTAACATGTGACGGGCACATTGTAACATGATCAAATGACAGCTTAAAATGTTACCTGATATAATCAAAAAAATATCCAAGACAAACAAAAATATTTTGTCAATAAAATACAATGATTACCTTTTTAAATTAAATAATGGCATTTTTTAAACATTAAAAATATACTAATTTTTGAGTTTGACAACAAACACATCGCTAAATGCAGCTATAGCATAGTTAAAAACATAATAATAATAATGAATAATTTCTGAACATTGACTCTCAGTCATTATTCACCCTTTTCTCATGGTTTCTCAAAAGAATTAATAAAAGTATAGAATATAATAGCATAGTTCTAATAGGGGTACATTTTAACGCAGTGTTACAACGCACCCCATCTGCGCAACTAGGATTTAAACCGTGGATTGTGTGTTCTGCTGGTTAGATCAGCATTAAAGAATGATCTCAACTGTTAAATAACATATAATTGATTTAAATAATATCAAATTTGTCAGATTTTAAATAAACTTTTTTATAAAAAATTTTAAATGAAAAATGTACTTAAGTAAGAAATGTACTTTTGCTATGGTTAAATAAATGTTCAGTGATATCTTCCAATGATTTTTTAAATTTTGGCGCAATTGTTTCTCTAAATAATGTTGACATGGCAACTAGTAAATACACTAAGTTTCGTCATCCTGGCATGCGTGGAAAGTTTTAAACCATGTTTGTTACAACTAACCCCACGCTCCCCTAGTTTGCATATGCGACGCAAATGTTAGGATTGCAATGTCGCATGCAGCTATTTATTTGGCTTTACTCTGTTACATGAAAATTTAAATAACATTTCTTAATTATAATGTATTGAGAGTTATGAATTAGCTATGAATTAATAAACATTTAATGTATTTTTCATGTATTTCTGTTGTTTAACTATTTCATGTCTTTTCATTTACAGTAGCATGAACCATGAGTAGTCGAGTAACTCGAGTATTGTTTTGATAAGAAATCGACTACCAGAAATCAGTAGTCGTGCAACCCCAAGTGTAGCATGGAGACCATGCCATATCATAGGTTCCCCGCGTGGTCATATTATAATTATTAAATTAGTCTGCATTCTCCACATAGCATTTTAGGTTTCGTCTGGATATAGGACGTCTCTTGTTGTCGGGTTATTGTTACATGTCATGCTGTATGACGTCTGCTTCCTTCATGTCTGATTAGTTTAGGAAGTACTCGCCTTGTCTTGTTTGTCCAGTACAGCCTTGCGCCTACGTTTTGTCAGTGTCTTGCATTTGCTGCAAGAGAACCTTCGCTGTCCTCTTTTCCTGGCTGTGTTACCCTCTTAAGTACTGCCTCCACCTCAACGGGTGTCCAGATCTCTCACCTCTTCAAGACAGGATCTTCTCTGCTTACTACTGAGTTTGCTTCTCCAGTTCTGTGTGCCTTAATGACAGACTGCCTTGTTTATATTCTCATTAAAGACTGTTGTATCCTGTCAACCGCTGCTGTTGGATCCATTCTTTATATGCATGTCAGAGGAGCATCACTCATTTGAGTGGCAGGATCTAAACTTAGGCAGCGAGACGGCAGCCAGTAGGGCTTCCTTGGAGTCAATTGTTGTGGCAAAACGAGTTTTAATTGCTCGAACAACTATTTCAGGCAACCCAGTGATCATTTGTGAAAGGCCATTTTGAATTGCTAAAGTTTTGGCCATTAGAACTTTGGTTGAAGTGTCCCATAAAAACACATTTCCTCACCCTGTAGGATGTCCAGTGCAACACTGAAAGGCTTCATAATGGAACCGTATTCCTTCAGAAACTGGTATTCCTTGTCATTCATACATTTAATCTGAATCTGTGTGCATAGATTGTTAATATCAGTTAGTGGCATTTCTATGATCCGAACATAGGCGTCATAAAATGAGTTCCACCGGGTTACTGAGGGCACAATCAACTTCTTTTCACTGATCTCTTCTAGGCCCTCAGATGCAACTGTGGACTGGCTAGCTTTGGTCCATAGTGCTGAACACTTAGCTGTGGAACTGCACTAAACAGCCCTGGATTTTGGGTTTGATGCCAACCATTTATGAATCTCATTGTTGGCAATGAAGTTGCGCGTGTGAGCTGCACATCTGTGATGTGCAGGCAGCACACACAGCCCTTGCTGTGCATCCTCATCTTTTGCTCCATTGAGAACGATGGGGAGGTTGGTGAAGGCCAATTTCCCATCATCCTCCTCTACCTCCTCCTCTTCGTCCTCCTCAGATTCGACTTGTTGGTATTCCTTAAAAGCTTTAACAAAGTTGCTGCCATTGTCTGTCACACATGCAATCACTTTTTCAGTAGTTAATCCATACTGGGAAAAAATATCCTCAAGCTCAGATGCAATTGCGTCATAAGTGTGTCTACCTCTGAACCTACGACAAGCGATCGTAGCCTTCTTCCGTTGCAACGTCTCCGAATCGATCCAATGGACCGTTACCCCCAAAAAACTCCTGTTGTAGGCAGTCCATATGTTTGCAGTTGTTGACACGTACTGCTGCTCATCAATTGTTCCCTTTCAGTCGGTCATGTTTGACGTATTGGGGATCATTTTCAGAGACAAATCTACTTCGAGTGTATAAAAACGAGCCAAAAAACTTTGGCATGCGGTCCACGCAGTGCGGGTATAAATACGGAAGTGGAATACCGCATCCTCGCTTTCAACTTTGGAGTCGAACGGTTTGCTGTATCAAGCTGTTTCTGCGAAGAGTGTTTAGACGAGTCTCGAGGAGGATCGCTCTCTTACCTGGGTGCTGGTGTGACGGCGCAAATCAGCGAGTGGCCGCTGCAACATACACTTGTTCCTGTGTTGGTTGGCTGGGCGTTTCCGTTTGTTTTTTTTTGGAGTGCTCACATGCAGGCTTGCAATCAGACTGCTGTGAGCCGCGGCTATCTCCCTGAGTGCTTCAGCACTTCTAAAAGAGCATTTCCTTCTAAAAGAGCAACACGGGTTGACCCTGCGTCTTTTTCAAGATGTCATTCAAACAGTGTGTTTCTGGATGCGGTTGTTTCCTGTCCTCATTTGACGGCCACGATCTCTCTCACATATAAAGCATGTGAGATTGCTTTCGTGGGTGATCCATGCTCTCTCAGGAGAGTGGCATGTTGTTCATCTCACCTTTCTCGTAAGGGCTTGAGCGTTCAGCACGCCATGTGCCGTCGAGCCCGGCTGACAGCCAGGGTTGTCATGGCAACCCAGCGCATCACTCGGCACTCTAGATGCGTGATCGAGACTATGAAACCTAAAACGGGGTGGAGTCCCTTTGCTTATTCCCCGATTTAGTTTATTTTCTGGTGCACCAGAAAAGGGCTACTTTGGCTAATAAGCCTTGGTGACCTGAGGATTACAGTTGGGCTTCCCCGCCGGGTACATCTGTCCTGCATGCACGAGGGTAGTCCCGACCTATGGGTTATGCACGCTCCCTGGATCAGGCGATGTCAACATTAGTGGTCCAGGAACGTCATCTGGGGCTAACCTGGCAGATATGTGCATTGGAAAAATTTGCAGTATGGAACTATTTGGTGACACAATATGGAACACCAAAAGGGCCATAATCTGTATAAGTTTTTCCCTATCTCACTACCCTCTGTCCTGCATGCACGAGGGTAGTCCCGACCTATGGGTTATGCACGCTCCCTGGATCAGGCGATGTCAACATTAGTGTTCCAGGAACGTCATCTGGGGCTAACCTGGCAGATATGCGTGAGCCTGACAAGTTTGGTTCCTCAACACCCCTGTCTGCCAGGCTGGCCTCTTCGGCGACGCTGACGAGAACTTCGTGCCCAAGGTTCCCACCACTCCCTTCCAGGACCAGGTGGTGAATCTGCAAGCGCTGCCCTCGGAGGAGGCAGACCCAGCCCTGGTTTTGTTATGTCCCGTCCACACACTTCGCATTTACATTGACCGGACTCAAAGCTTAGAACCTCAGAGCAGCTCTTCATCTGTTACGGAGGCCAGCAGAAGGGAAAGGCTATCTCCAAGCAGAAGTTAGCCCACTGTATAGTGGATGCTATCGTCTTAGCGTACCAATCGCAAGATGTGCCTTGCCCATTCATTATTATTTGTGAGAAAACGCTTCCCTGCCAAACACGACATTTTCTGGGTTTCCGTGTTTTCACTGTTAGATGCTAGGGGGCGCTATTATGCATCTTCTGAATGAGTTCAGAATATCCAGATCAAAACAGATGAATACGACGCCAAAAAACAAGTGATCATATGTAAGCAGATGCATATGTAAAATAACGTGATCATCAACATTAAACATCATATAAATCAAAACTGCCTAATGTTACTGAATGAAATGTGGACAACACAACGAGCTCTAGGACTATGTAGCTTTAGGGGTGTTGATAGTGTTGATGTCAATCTACTCCATCTCTGTGTTTGATCATCGCTTTGAATCTGATCTGGATGTAACGTCTTTGACAAAAACGTGATTTTCTCATTTTTTCAAAATGTTTCTTTTTTATGAAACTTACCCATATTCAAACTTACCCATATTGTTGATAAAAAAGGAATGCATGAAGCTAAAATAAAACTTTTTAAAGCAGAGGGTCTGCTCTTTCTTGATATATTGCATACTCTCAAAATATTCTCAAAATATTTTATGGGCCATAACATTTTTGTGAAAATTATCAATTATTATCCTGGCAACTTTTCTTTTTAAACTACTTACCTTAAAACAAATAGTACATTCAATTAAAAAAAAAAATTCAGTTTAGGTCTGTGGATGGCTATAACATTTTGACTACATTTTGACCCAGTGATCTAGAATCTATATGAACTAGATTATATAAAATTCTAGATAGTGTAATGTCTATCAGAGGGTGAAGTCTGCCCAGATGATAAACAGAAGAAAGCAGGAGGCGAGAAGAAAGACACGGGTCAAATGAACTGGTAGTCCCACAAGTCTTTATAAGGGGTTCGCACAAAAGAGCACACTCTTCCCATATATGTAAAAGAGTGAGGGGGAAAAGGGAAAGAAAACACTCTGAAAAACGTTTCAAATCAAAGGGGTAAAGTAACATTAATAAGCTGAAGCATCAGTCGGCCATAGAGCAGTCATCTCTCGTCATGCTCACACTCAAATGCGTGCGCGCTCACATAAGAACCGCGTGCACCATAGAAGAGTTTATCTTAACCCTCTAGGCGCCACGGTCGAGTTTACTCGACAAGATGCGGCACTGAATAAAATGGCCGATTTTGTCAAATAGGGTGTCAAATTTCGTTTGACCTCCTCTCCACTAGATGTCAGACATGTCATACTTCATCCCCGACTTAAAAAAAACGTCATGCTTCTATACAAAATCTTCGAGCAAGAGCACATTGAATCAGTGCGAACAAACGCGAAGCTAGTGTGCGAGTGAGTCATTTTATCAGAGCAATATTGTCAATGTCAGTGAGTATTTGCATTAGATTATTATTTTCTAATGGCATCAATAAAGCTTACCCGCAATGAAGTGTTGGGCTTTCTATTCGCGGGTCCTGATTTTGAAGGGGAAATCTGCCGTGATTCTGAAAGTGAAAGAATAGCCCTACACCAAGCACAAACGGTGAATCATTTGCCAAATGTAGATGGTCCTTTGCCCAAAGTCAGTGGTGGGAACACAGTGGATTTTCGTGGGGTCAGAGTGTTCATCGCGAAGTTAGCAGGCGTGTTACGCTGGCTTCACACCGCACGCGCAAGCAGTGCGTTGGCAGGGCAGGAGTGGTGCGTATGGAGACTGGAGAGCGGGAGCCGCGCGTCTGTTTTGCATTCACACTGGCAGCGTTTGTCTCACGCAGCTGAACCGCTGCTCGTGTATTGCAAATACAGTTAGTGGGCAACGTGGAGGCAGGGTGTGGAGTCACAATGACAATGACAGTAGTCTGAACTGTGCACACTCGGCGGGCACGCGCACGTCTGTCTCTCGTCTTGTCTCGTCATCTCACTCATGATCTCTGCCTTACTGTGGCGAGTGAGCTTTTGAACTAAACAGGTCTTGTCTACTTGTGTTTGTGTGTCATATCAGAGTGCCTACTGTATGTAGTAAATGGAAAGTTTCTACAGCAAAAGGCAAACCGTTACATGCATTCGGTTTGTTTTTACCATTTATAAGTAACGATTTACACAGTTTGTTTACTATTTACTATTTACCTGAGCATTCAGTGTTGTGCAATATAGCATACAGAAGGTGAGAGACATTTTTTGGGGAAAGAAGTGCTGCATTTATCATTTAAACATGTGACTTTTCATGAAAATTCTATAATCCAAGGTGACCACCACCATATGGCGTAATAATATGCAAATTAGATGAGAAAATGTAATCCCTACATAAACTTTGGGTCATCTTTAATATTTCTCTAATTTACAGAAAGTCTCTATCTTTTATCACTTTTAAGATATAGCCTTTTGAAATTAAGATGTCAAAATCGAACATTTTAGGAAAAAACCTCTGGCGCCTAAAGGGTTAAAGGCACATCAACATTAACATCATGAACAGTATTCAAGGTGGCCGTTACACAAGTCACTGTGGAAACGTTAGCTTACCTTGTCATTGTTGGTCACAGGGATCTTGCTAACTAGCTTCTTGAAAGATTCCACTGTTGACAATGGTAACATTTCTTCGACGACATACTCTGCCACAAGTCTTCTAACTTCTCGAGGTTCAAGTGGCATGATGGCAGACTGAGAGAAATTTAATTTCTGCTGCTTTGACTTATCACTCTCGTCCTGTTTTTTTCTCTTCTCAGTAAGTGGAGTGGTCGCATGGCACTGTTCGAGATGTTTTTTTTTTTATTACTAGTGCTGTTTAACGATGTCGATAGTTATTTCGGTTTAAGACAAAGGTTGCATTTAACAATTAAGTTTTTCTTGTCCTTATCTCTGACAAACTCGAAGTAATGCGCATACGACCATCTCGCAAATGTGCAGTCTGATTCAGCTGCCATCTTCACCCATTAGCCGCTTTTCCACTGCGGGTCGCAGTGAACACCTGCCCTAAACACGCCTTCATGGACTATGTCACACAATACAAAAGGTTCACCCGCAGGAGAGAGATCAATGAAATAAATCGCTAATATACAAATATATCAGAAGCTGTCATTAGACAAAATAACTTCCTAGACTAAAGTCTAAACACCCATTTAGTGTTGTAACGCATGCGTCACTGTACAGAGTAAAATATTACTGAAAATCGATTAGTAATGCCTTACACTACTGTGTTACAGCAAAATGTAATATGTGACTGTAATGCATTACTTTTGTAACGTGTTACTCCCAACACTGCATAGTCATGCCGCCTTGTTCTGTACTAGCTGAAGTTTGCTTAAATCTTTTTTGGTGGAATTAACCCAAATTATCTTGCAATAGTCTAGATGTTGTAGCGAATTAGCTCTGAGGGGAAATATTAATAATTATTCATAACTCATTATGATTATTAATTATGATTAATTATGAATATTTGAATCAGTTAAATAGATTAACTTGATGTAGCTACATTAACATTACAATCAATCAGTTCCTTCAATGAACGTTCAGTTTGAATTATTAATTCATTCTAAGAAAAGGATATTTTTCATGGCTACAGAAAAATAATTATTTTTTTTTATTTACGTAAGCACTTAGAGCGCATAGCAAGATCGATCACTTACGGGACAATTTGTTTGCAGGCAGGAAGTCAAGACCAAACATATATTGCGCACAAACTTTAATAACTAAATCACAGAACACGACTAAAACTAACATTAAACATACGGACACAATACATACATGACAAGAGGTAAGGTTAAAGTGGTTGGAGGGAAAAGGGTCAGAACAGATGGATGAAGTTATGCAACGAGTCGAAACCTTGGGAAGAACCGTCTTTGATAAACTTTACAGTTTACAGTTTTGCTAAATACACAGCGACTTGTATTTCTTAGTACATTACTTGCATTTGCCCGGGAAGGCGTCCATATATCCGGCTGCAGGAGAAAGTCTTGATGGTCCCGTCCGATGGTTTTGCAGTTGCTGTCATTTCCTTCCGTGTTGACCGAAGGAATGACGGTGAACTTGCATAGACTCAGATGGTCGAAGAAGGTTGCACAAGCTATGAGTTGGGCCTGCTGGCCCAAATGGCTGAGTAGTGGCATCTGGTTTTCTGTCCCCCACACACAAGTCAAGTCAAGTCAACTTGATTTATATAGCGCTTTTAACAATGTAGATTGTTTCAAAGCAGCTTTACAATGTTAGACAGGAAAATAATGCAGCATAATTTGATTAACCAGCTGCAAGAGGACGTGCACGGGTTGAAGCGCTATTTTTAGCACGAGTGTAATGTTTGTTAATAGATTTAACGTAAAAAAACATAATTAATCTTGACAAACTATATATCATTCTAAAGGTCTAAACCTCAAGCATCGAGGACAGACCACTGTTTTTCAGTGAAAAGCTTATAACGGCTGTATTTTTGCATCAATGTAAGCAATACACATCAAAGATTGTATAAATAAAAACAGAGCACATACCAGTAGTGTCCTAATTAAGAGCCACACACGCATCCACTGCTAAAAGTTCCAGAATGAATGGAAAGGTGAGGGTCCACTGAATAACATCCCATAGAGCATTTTTAATCCAACGAAACAATAATGGTGTAATATTGATGGTTAATCCTTTGTTTACATAGCATTTCTTCGGAGCGAAGTATCATACTAGACTGTTATGCAATAAAATAATGCACCAAAAACAGTCTCCCGGTAGCATAAAGTGGCATGGGTTTATAGCTTAGAATGTTACGAACATAATAAATCCACTGAACTCAAAAACATGCAAAGATAGCCGGGATATAGTCAAAAATATCCAACCATAGCATTCGGTTTAGCTGATGTCATGATGTGCTCATCCAATGATATTGTCTGTTTATCTGGAGCCAATAAAAGCATTGAATCGTCATGACTGACAGAAAATGTAGCCAATGAGCACACGATTCCAACGATGCCTGACATGTATATATTCGTCACACGGGCGTGATTATTTATTCATTGGAATCTGCCGATCTCTCACGGTCTCTCCCTCGAGTAGCTGCGACTGACACACCTCCTCCTGTCATCTGACAGACAGCTAACAGCTAACGGGCTAGTAAACAGACGGTCTCTATGCAGTAACTGTTTACTTACTGGACGGAATTTATTATCAAATGGATCGTCAAAAGAAGTTTTTTTTCTGCTGAGGATGTTTTATTTGAGCTCACTCGAAGCAGCGATGTGGAAAACATTGAGGAGAGTGAAGACAGCGATGACGGTGATATGACGGTTGACGAGGCTGATCCAATAATATACCCTTGAGTTGCTATGTAGTTGTTTATGTATATTGAGAATGTGTGTGAGAATGTATTTATTTAATTTTTTTAGTGTGCTAGAAAAAATGCACTATACCAGTATGCATTATCCATATGCTGATATTTTGCATTTTTCCTAGCACACATGGGGAAAGATTATATATAATATTTCCCCATGTGTGCTAGAAAAAATGCTAAATATCAGCATATGGATAAGAATAAATAGAAAAAATAAAATAAATACAGTCTCAATATATATATATTACATGTGTTATATACATATATATGTTTTATTGAATGCTCTATGAATATATATATATATATATATATATATATATATATATGTTTTATATGAATGCTCACTGTATCACCAGCCATTAGATTGATGTTTGGGCTGTGAGCGAATGTATGGGTGGCCATCAATATGAATGCTCACTGTATCACCGGCCATTAGATTGATTGTAGGACTGTGTGCGAATGTATGGGCCGCCGTCAATATGAATGCTCACTGCAAAGCCGGCCGTTAGATTGATGCTCGGGCTGTGTGAGAATGTATAGGTGCCCATCAATATGAATGCTGTCTAATCGACTGCCCATCAGTTTCATTGTTCATGGGATGGCCTGCAATTAGAGTGAATGATGACAGTGTGATTGTTGATTGAATGGGCAAACTATACAGAGGTATTACATGCAGTGCTAATTCTCTTTCCTTTCCTTCCCATTCTACAGGCATCAGGTTGAGTCTTCGGATGAGGAATGGCAGTTTAGTACTTTTTTATTAATATTTCATTTTTTTTATTATATTTTTAATAATAAGTTATAAGTTCTGTTGTACAAATAAATCACTTATACAAAGTCTTATGGTTCTGCCTATTATTTTATAGTTGAAAAAGCATTCAAGCATCATATATGATGGCTAAAATCAAGTCTCCAAGTAGGTTTCTTGGCACCTGGACATATTCTTAGAAAAAAGCATGCAGGAACCCCATTTTTCATGATATCTTCGTCAAATTTTAAATATAAACTGATGAGACTTGTGCCTTTCAATTTATTAACTAACTGGATTCCTCCAGGCTTATTTTCATATATTTTTACATCAAATAATAAAGTGTTCATTGTAGCACAAATCATCTTCAAGACACTTCAACTCCTATAACTGTTTGTCTTTCTAAGTTTTTTTCTACTTTAATGTTTGGGTAATAAACTCTAAAGTGTCTTCTTTTTAAAGATGTCTAAATTGTGCATGTAGTGCAAATTGTTCAGCAACTGCAATTGTTTTAGTTGGGAGATGTCATTTCTGGGGATGTGCCTCAAGCAGGGGGAGGGAGAAATGGAACAGACATAGTCTTGGAAAAAAGCTTGCAGGAACCACATTTTTCATTATATCTTCCTCAAACTTGAACTATAAACTGATAAGTCGTGTGGCTTTCAATCCGTAACTGAACTGGATTCCTCCAGGTCTATTTTCATATATTTTTACATGAAATAATAAAGCATTCTATGTAGTGCAAATCATTTTTGAGGCATTTCAACTATTATAATTTTTTATCTGTTTGAAAATTATCAACTCTGATTGCCTTTTAGTAGAGTCCCAGGTGTCTTCTTTCCAAAGATACCTTAATTGTGCCTGTAGCACACTGTTCTCAGGAGCTATAATTATTTTAATTCAGGTAGGTCGTTTTCAGCTGTGAGCCCCAAAATGGGGGTGCAGCTTAACAGGTTAAGCTGTATAGCCATTTGATGTCATCAGTTCATTTCAATTTCCATACGGTGACAGTGTGGGCTTTAGATCAATAATTAGATCAGTAATTTAGTTTATATGGTTAATTTAGTTTATTAATTAGATTTATTTCGATGTTTAGTTGAAAAATTTAGTGTCCCCAACTGAGCACGCCAAGCCAGAGGCAACAGTGGCAAGGAAACCAAAACCCCATTAGGAATATTCTGGAATATATTGGAATATTCGAAGGACCGGAGGCAGCACGCTGGAGACAGGTTTATTGAGGATGATATTGATTAAATAATTATTAAATTGCAATATTCTAATGATCGGAGGCAACACGCTGGAGAAGGGTTTATTGTGGATGACATATCGATTTAAGTATTATTTAATTGTAATATTCGAACAATCGGAGTCATCACGCTGGAGACGGGTTTATTGAGATGCCGTGTCGATGAGGTAGTTGTAGGGGGAGGCTAATTGACACGGTCTCTGCAGACACTTCGGGGTCCTGTGTTGGTCTTCTCTGGGCGCAGGTCCACAATCTAATCTGGATACGGCCCGGATCCGGCTGACTGCAGTAAACCTCAGGATAAAACAGAGAGACTATCATTAGCGTAGATGCCATTCTTCTGATGATGTAACGAGTACATCAGGTGTTATGGGAAGCTTTCCCGGTTCCGGCTGACCTAGTTAATGCAGCCTAACAATCATTTAATTGAAAAAGTGTTTGATGTGTATGCCACAGTAAAGAGATGTGTTTTTAGTCTAGATTTAAACTGACAGAGTGTGTCTGCTCCCCGAACAATGTTAGGAAGACTGTTCCAGAGTTTAGGAGCTAAATAGGAAAAGGATCGACCGCCTGCAGTTGATTTGGATATTCTCGGTATTATCAACTGGCCAGAATTTTGAGACCGCAGTAGACGTGATGGAGTAAAATATGTTAAGAGCTCGCTCAAGTATTGGGGAGCTAAACCATTTAGTGCTTTGTAAGTAATAAGCAAGATTTTAAAATGTATGCGATGTTTAATAGGCAGCCAGTGCAATGTTGACAGAACTGGGCTAATATGGTCATACTTCCTGGTTCTAGTAAGTACTCGAGCTGCTGCGTTTTGGACCAGCTGGAGTTTATTTATTAAGCGAGCAGGGCAACCACCCAGTAGAGCATTACAATAATCTAGCCTTGAGGTCATGAACGCATGAACTAACTGTTCAGCATTTTGCATTGAGAGCATGTGCCGTAATTTAGATATATTTTTAAGATGGTAGAATGCAGTTCCCTTTCGAGGGAACTCTCACTGCGTCGGAACGACACTTCGGGGATACTCCCTAAGCATTAGCGAATCTGAAGTCCGTATAGAAACTAGCCCAATCCGATTGGCGTGCGTGATGACGTCATTGTGACGGCGTACCCGGAAGTATAAAAGGGGAGCCGGCGCACTGAAACGGCAGTTATCCCCTTAAGCCCTGAAGGCATTTTTAGAGATTTTTTGTCTGAATGACATACACAGATTTAAAGACTCATAACTTCAAAACTACAACAAGGAGAGTCAAAAAGTATATATCATGTGTTAGCAAACTTTCTATATTTTTAGAAAATATAAATTTTATTACATTTGGACAATCTATTGCTGAGAAACTGCTGATAAAAGACAAAAAATCTTTTTTTTTTTTTAAATAAATTTTCTTATTTTTCTTATTTTACATGCAATAACTCAGGAAGACAATACGGTAGCAGGTTAATTCTTTTTTTAAATATTAAATATTTTTTGGTGATATTCCCCTATATGTGGTCTACATCTGGATCAAATTTTGTGGTGATAGCATAAAGTAGTCCAAAGTTACAGCATTTGGAACAAAGGTAGCCTTTTTGTTCAGACCGTGACTCCCGAAAGCATTTTTAAAACTGTTGTTTTCTGAGTGACATACACCAATTTAAGATCTAAAAGATGGAGTATGGTATCATTGATCTCTTTTTAATCGTGAGAGTCTGCTGTAAATAGGGGTGTATCATTTTTAACGATCGGATCATGTTTCATGAAGTTATGAGTGAAAACGCCAAGTGTTAGCAACTGCTATTTCTTTTACTCCGCTCATTGGCTTGGTGCTGTTTTGTTTGTGTTCTACTTTAACGAGGGATATTTTAAGATCTAAGAGATGGATTATGGTGTCATTTGTCTCTTTTTAATCGTGAGAGTCTGCTGTAAATAACGATGTGCCATTTTCCACGTTTCATGAAGAGACGAGTGAAAAATGCCACGTGAATGCCGCATCAGTATATTATTTACATATGGGTCTTGCAGGACTTAACTGACAAAAACTCGCTGGAAATTCAGTCAAAGCCCAAAACAATTAGGCTTGTTGTGTTCTACTCAGTGAGACCTTTCAAATGACATATGACACATGACTATCTGAGCTGTATGATGTTTTTGACACATTGAAGTACATAATAATTCATAATAATAATTTTTTTTTTTTTCATTTTATCAGCAAATAACTCAACACTACTTTGGAGATAATCATAATGGCTACATTCATTTTAAAGTTTAGACTCTCAGCTTTCAGATGACACCTATTTTGTGTTGATCAATGCAGTAGTTTTGAAATATATGACAATAATTTTTTTCACAGCTAGGTGGCGCCCGCGGGCGGTACACTCCGATTTAGATGAATAACTCAGCGCTCGTTTAGAGTATCCCAAAATGGATAGATGCATTGAAAAGCTGAGATTCTAAGCTTTAAAATGATACCTATTTTATGTTATTACATTCAGTAGTTGCTTAGTAACCCCCCCCCCGCAAATTTTTTTCGCGGGGGGGGGTGTCCCGGGGCTGGGACACTTCGGGTTTAAGGGGTTATTGCTCTTCAGCATTGCGCTCTATGTACAAGTCTGTCTATTTATTGTTGTCTGTCCCAGAGTGTGTGTGAAAAAGAGAAAGTATGAGTGGAAAGAGAGAGCGTTACAGGCAGTGTGTATCCTTGACCACGCTTTATATCTGGCTCGGATGCACACCTGCTTTGTGTGCATTGTTTGGGCGTGGAGCATGCTCGGCTGTCAGTATTGTGAGATGCTCCCGCTCAGACTGCTTCACTCTCGGCTGGCCGTGTTTGATGAGGGCGGCCAGCCTCGTGAACCTCATGGTTCTGGACCCGCGATTGCTGAGGCAGCGCGGCGTCGCAGATCATGGGGTTCACAACGGGACTTGTCAGAGGGTTTTGGGACTGCTGCGGCACTTTCCCAATCCTCCTCTGACAGTGCCGATGATCTTCCTCCCCGTGTGGAAGCCCGCGCTGCGGCTTCTTCCCCCGGGGTGGTGAGTTATCTTTCGCCCGAGTCTGCATCGTCCCTCAAAGCCCCGGTATTGCCCACCAAGCCCTGTCGGGATACCTCATCCTTGGTGGGCAAGGCCTATATGGCGGCTGGTCGGGCTGGTAGTTCCCTGCATACCCTGTCCATCTTGCAGGCCTACCAGGCCGATCTCCTTAAAGAGCTCGACGAGGGCGAGGGACCCTCCCCGGAGGATGTTCTGGAACTTAGGAAGGCTGCGGATTTGTCTCTCCGCATCACCAAGGAGACGGCCCGTGCTGTCAGCCGTTCTATGGCTTCCTTGGTGACTGTGGAGAGGCATTTATGGCTGAACTTGTCGGGGATGAAAGAGAAGGACAAGTCCTTTCTCTTAGACTCCCCGATTTCGCCTTCCGGTTTGTTTGGGGACGTGGTTGAGGCCGTTGTCACCAAGCACCGGGAGGCGAAAAGTCAGTCAGCGGCCTTCTGACAGTTCGTCCCTCGCCGCTCGGAGCCGGAGAGGCCGGCCCCTAGGGGGCAGCCTCAGCCGTCCACAAGCTCCTCACACCGTCAGCTGCAGAGGGAGAGCGTCGCCTCTAGAGCCCCTCCTCCGGGAGCCTGGCAACAGAGGCGGCGCTCGCTCCAGCAGACTCACCAGTCAAGTCAAGTCAAGTCAACTTTATTTATATAGCGCTTTTAACAATGTAGATTGTTTCAAAGCAGCTTTACAGTGTTAAACAGCAAAATAATGCAGCCTAATTTTATTCAGCTGTATAGCCATTTGATGTCATCAGTTCATTTCAATTTCCATACGGTGACAGTCTGGGCTTTAGATCAATAATTAGATCAGTAATTTAGTTTACATGGTTAAATTAGTTTATTAATTAGATTTATTTCGATGTTTAGTTGAAAAATATAGTGCAGTCCAGCAGTCCAAACCAGCAGTCTTCCGCTCCCAGAGGCGATTTAAGAAACGTACTCAGGGCGCGGAAGGCTGCTGGGAAGAAACCCTAGCTGCGGCAGGGTTTCTAAGGGCAGTCCCCCCCGCAGAAGGGCAACCGAGGTTGCTTCTTCTGGGGCGCTCTGGGGAAATCGATGTGGAATCCCGCCGTCTATGACGCTTCGGGCCACATCGATTTCCCGCGAACGCATGCTGCTCCAGCTGCCTCTAGAAAGACCTGCGGCTGGGCAGCGCGTGCGTTCGCACACAGAGAATCGTTCCCAACTACTTCCTGCCGGTTATCCGCTTCAGGGGGTTGGGGACGAGGCTCGTGTAACACCCGAAGCCAGCCTCGAGAATATTTCTACATGGGTCCTGCGTACTGTAGAGAAAGGTTACAGACTGCAGTTCGGTCACCCTCCTCCAAGTTTTAGGGGGTTGAACTGGACTGCAGTGGTACCAGAGCGGGTTCGGGTAATCGGTAATTCTCATTGTTGGCAATGAAGTTGCGCGTGTGAGCTGCACATCTGTGATGTGCAGGCAGCACACACAGCCCTTGCTGTGCATCCTCATCTTTTGCTCCATTGAGAACGATGGGGAGGTTGGTGAAGGCCAATTTCCCATCATCCTCCTCTACCTCCTCCTCTTCGTCCTCCTCAGATTCGACTTGTTGGTATTCCTTAAAAGCTTTAACAAAGTTGCTGCCATTGTCTGTCACACATGCAATCACTTTTTCAGTAGTTAATCCATACTGGGAAAAAATATCCTCAAGCTCAGATGCAATTGCGTCATAAGTGTGTCTACCTCTGAACCTACGACAAGCGATCGTAGCCTTCTTCCGTTGCAACGTCTCCGAATCGATCCAATGGACCGTTACCCCCAAAAAACTCCTGTTGTAGGCAGTCCATATGTTTGCAGTTGTTGACACGTACTGCTGCTCATCAATTGTTCCCTTTCAGTCGGTCATGTTTGACGTATTGGGGATCATTTTCAGAGACAAATCTACTTCGAGTGTATAAAAACGAGCCAAAAAACTTTGGCATGCGGTCCACGCAGTGCGGGTATAAATACGGAAGTGGAATACCGCATCCTCGCTTTCAACTTTGGAGTCGAACGGTTTGCTGTATCAAGCTGTTTCTGCGAAGAGTGTTTAGACGAGTCTCGAGGAGGATCGCTCTCTTACCTGGGTGCTGGTGTGACGGCGCAAATCAGCGAGTGGCCGCTGCAACATACACTTGTTCCTGTGTTGGTTGGCTGGGCGTTTCCGTTTGTTTTTTTTTGGAGTGCTCACATGCAGGCTTGCAATCAGACTGCTGTGAGCCGCGGCTATCTCCCTGAGTGCTTCAGCACTTCTAAAAGAGCATTTCCTTCTAAAAGAGCAACACGGGTTGACCCTGCGTCTTTTTCAAGATGTCATTCAAACAGTGTGTTTCTGGATGCGGTTGTTTCCTGTCCTCATTTGACGGCCACGATCTCTCTCACATATAAAGCATGTGAGATTGCTTTCGTGGGTGATCCATGCTCTCTCAGGAGAGTGGCATGTTGTTCATCTCACCTTTCTCGTAAGGGCTTGAGCGTTCAGCACGCCATGTGCCGTCGAGCCCGGCTGACAGCCAGGGTTGTCATGGCAACCCAGCGCATCACTCGGCACTCTAGATGCGTGATCGAGACTATGAAACCTAAAACGGGGTGGAGTCCCTTTGCTTATTCCCCGATTTAGTTTATTTTCTGGTGCACCAGAAAAGGGCTACTTTGGCTAATAAGCCTTGGTGACCTGAGGATTACAGTTGGGCTTCCCCGCCGGGTACATCTGTCCTGCATGCACGAGGGTAGTCCCGACCTATGGGTTATGCACGCTCCCTGGATCAGGCGATGTCAACATTAGTGGTCCAGGAACGTCATCTGGGGCTAACCTGGCAGATATGTGCATTGGAAAAATTTGCAGTATGGAACTATTTGGTGACACAATATGGAACACCAAAAGGGCCATAATCTGTATAAGTTTTTCCCTATCTCACTACCCTCTGTCCTGCATGCACGAGGGTAGTCCCGACCTATGGGTTATGCACGCTCCCTGGATCAGGCGATGTCAACATTAGTGTTCCAGGAACGTCATCTGGGGCTAACCTGGCAGATATGCGTGAGCCTGACAAGTTTGGTTCCTCAACACCCCTGTCTGCCAGGCTGGCCTCTTCGGCGACGCTGACGAGAACTTCGTGCCCAAGGTTCCCACCACTCCCTTCCAGGACCAGGTGGTGAATCTGCAAGCGCTGCCCTCGGAGGAGGCAGACCCAGCCCTGGTTTTGTTATGTCCCGTCCACACACTTCGCATTTACATTGACCGGACTCAAAGCTTAGAACCTCAGAGCAGCTCTTCATCTGTTACGGAGGCCAGCAGAAGGGAAAGGCTATCTCCAAGCAGAAGTTAGCCCACTGTATAGTGGATGCTATCGTCTTAGCGTACCAATCGCAAGATGTGCCTTGCCCATTCATTATTATTTGTGAGAAAACGCTTCCCTGCCAAACACGACATTTTCTGGGTTTCCGTGTTTTCACTGTTAGATGCTAGGGGGCGCTATTATGCATCTTCTGAATGAGTTCAGAATATCCAGATCAAAACAGATGAATACGACGCCAAAAAACAAGTGATCATATGTAAGCAGATGCATATGTAAAATAACGTGATCATCAACATTAAACATCATATAAATCAAAACTGCCTAATGTTACTGAATGAAATGTGGACAACACAACGAGCTCTAGGACTATGTAGCTTTAGGGGTGTTGATAGTGTTGATGTCAATCTACTCCATCTCTGTGTTTGATCATCGCTTTGAATCTGATCTGGATGTAACGTCTTTGACAAAAACGTGATTTTCTCATTTTTTCAAAATGTTTCTTTTTTATGAAACTTACCCATATTCAAACTTACCCATATTGTTGATAAAAAAGGAATGCATGAAGCTAAAATAAAACTTTTTAAAGCAGAGGGTCTGCTCTTTCTTGATATATTGCATACTCTCAAAATATTCTCAAAATATTTTATGGGCCATAACATTTTTGTGAAAATTATCAATTATTATCCTGGCAACTTTTCTTTTTAAACTACTTACCTTAAAACAAATAGTACATTCAATTAAAAAAAAAAATTCAGTTTAGGTCTGTGGATGGCTATAACATTTTGACTACATTTTGACCCAGTGATCTAGAATCTATATGAACTAGATTATATAAAATTCTAGATAGTGTAATGTCTATCAGAGGGTGAAGTCTGCCCAGATGATAAACAGAAGAAAGCAGGAGGCGAGAAGAAAGACACGGGTCAAATGAACTGGTAGTCCCACAAGTCTTTATAAGGGGTTCGCACAAAAGAGCACACTCTTCCCATATATGTAAAAGAGTGAGGGGGAAAAGGGAAAGAAAACACTCTGAAAAACGTTTCAAATCAAAGGGGTAAAGTAACATTAATAAGCTGAAGCATCAGTCGGCCATAGAGCAGTCATCTCTCGTCATGCTCACACTCAAATGCGTGCGCGCTCACATAAGAACCGCGTGCACCATAGAAGAGTTTATCTTAACCCTCTAGGCGCCACGGTCGAGTTTACTCGACAAGATGCGGCACTGAATAAAATGGCCGATTTTGTCAAATAGGGTGTCAAATTTCGTTTGACCTCCTCTCCACTAGATGTCAGACATGTCATACTTCATCCCCGACTTAAAAAAAACGTCATGCTTCTATACAAAATCTTCGAGCAAGAGCACATTGAATCAGTGCGAACAAACGCGAAGCTAGTGTGCGAGTGAGTCATTTTATCAGAGCAATATTGTCAATGTCAGTGAGTATTTGCATTAGATTATTATTTTCTAATGGCATCAATAAAGCTTACCCGCAATGAAGTGTTGGGCTTTCTATTCGCGGGTCCTGATTTTGAAGGGGAAATCTGCCGTGATTCTGAAAGTGAAAGAATAGCCCTACACCAAGCACAAACGGTGAATCATTTGCCAAATGTAGATGGTCCTTTGCCCAAAGTCAGTGGTGGGAACACAGTGGATTTTCGTGGGGTCAGAGTGTTCATCGCGAAGTTAGCAGGCGTGTTACGCTGGCTTCACACCGCACGCGCAAGCAGTGCGTTGGCAGGGCAGGAGTGGTGCGTATGGAGACTGGAGAGCGGGAGCCGCGCGTCTGTTTTGCATTCACACTGGCAGCGTTTGTCTCACGCAGCTGAACCGCTGCTCGTGTATTGCAAATACAGTTAGTGGGCAACGTGGAGGCAGGGTGTGGAGTCACAATGACAATGACAGTAGTCTGAACTGTGCACACTCGGCGGGCACGCGCACGTCTGTCTCTCGTCTTGTCTCGTCATCTCACTCATGATCTCTGCCTTACTGTGGCGAGTGAGCTTTTGAACTAAACAGGTCTTGTCTACTTGTGTTTGTGTGTCATATCAGAGTGCCTACTGTATGTAGTAAATGGAAAGTTTCTACAGCAAAAGGCAAACCGTTACATGCATTCGGTTTGTTTTTACCATTTATAAGTAACGATTTACACAGTTTGTTTACTATTTACTATTTACCTGAGCATTCAGTGTTGTGCAATATAGCATACAGAAGGTGAGAGACATTTTTTGGGGAAAGAAGTGCTGCATTTATCATTTAAACATGTGACTTTTCATGAAAATTCTATAATCCAAGGTGACCACCACCATATGGCGTAATAATATGCAAATTAGATGAGAAAATGTAATCCCTACATAAACTTTGGGTCATCTTTAATATTTCTCTAATTTACAGAAAGTCTCTATCTTTTATCACTTTTAAGATATAGCCTTTTGAAATTAAGATGTCAAAATCGAACATTTTAGGAAAAAACCTCTGGCGCCTAAAGGGTTAAAGGCACATCAACATTAACATCATGAACAGTATTCAAGGTGGCCGTTACACAAGTCACTGTGGAAACGTTAGCTTACCTTGTCATTGTTGGTCACAGGGATCTTGCTAACTAGCTTCTTGAAAGATTCCACTGTTGACAATGGTAACATTTCTTCGACGACATACTCTGCCACAAGTCTTCTAACTTCTCGAGGTTCAAGTGGCATGATGGCAGACTGAGAGAAATTTAATTTCTGCTGCTTTGACTTATCACTCTCGTCCTGTTTTTTTCTCTTCTCAGTAAGTGGAGTGGTCGCATGGCACTGTTCGAGATGTTTTTTTTTTTATTACTAGTGCTGTTTAACGATGTCGATAGTTATTTCGGTTTAAGACAAAGGTTGCATTTAACAATTAAGTTTTTCTTGTCCTTATCTCTGACAAACTCGAAGTAATGCGCATACGACCATCTCGCAAATGTGCAGTCTGATTCAGCTGCCATCTTCACCCATTAGCCGCTTTTCCACTGCGGGTCGCAGTGAACACCTGCCCTAAACACGCCTTCATGGACTATGTCACACAATACAAAAGGTTCACCCGCAGGAGAGAGATCAATGAAATAAATCGCTAATATACAAATATATCAGAAGCTGTCATTAGACAAAATAACTTCCTAGACTAAAGTCTAAACACCCATTTAGTGTTGTAACGCATGCGTCACTGTACAGAGTAAAATATTACTGAAAATCGATTAGTAATGCCTTACACTACTGTGTTACAGCAAAATGTAATATGTGACTGTAATGCATTACTTTTGTAACGTGTTACTCCCAACACTGCATAGTCATGCCGCCTTGTTCTGTACTAGCTGAAGTTTGCTTAAATCTTTTTTGGTGGAATTAACCCAAATTATCTTGCAATAGTCTAGATGTTGTAGCGAATTAGCTCTGAGGGGAAATATTAATAATTATTCATAACTCATTATGATTATTAATTATGATTAATTATGAATATTTGAATCAGTTAAATAGATTAACTTGATGTAGCTACATTAACATTACAATCAATCAGTTCCTTCAATGAACGTTCAGTTTGAATTATTAATTCATTCTAAGAAAAGGATATTTTTCATGGCTACAGAAAAATAATTATTTTTTTTTATTTACGTAAGCACTTAGAGCGCATAGCAAGATCGATCACTTACGGGACAATTTGTTTGCAGGCAGGAAGTCAAGACCAAACATATATTGCGCACAAACTTTAATAACTAAATCACAGAACACGACTAAAACTAACATTAAACATACGGACACAATACATACATGACAAGAGGTAAGGTTAAAGTGGTTGGAGGGAAAAGGGTCAGAACAGATGGATGAAGTTATGCAACGAGTCGAAACCTTGGGAAGAACCGTCTTTGATAAACTTTACAGTTTACAGTTTTGCTAAATACACAGCGACTTGTATTTCTTAGTACATTACTTGCATTTGCCCGGGAAGGCGTCCATATATCCGGCTGCAGGAGAAAGTCTTGATGGTCCCGTCCGATGGTTTTGCAGTTGCTGTCATTTCCTTCCGTGTTGACCGAAGGAATGACGGTGAACTTGCATAGACTCAGATGGTCGAAGAAGGTTGCACAAGCTATGAGTTGGGCCTGCTGGCCCAAATGGCTGAGTAGTGGCATCTGGTTTTCTGTCCCCCACA
Organism: Romanogobio albipinnatus; assembly: GCA_023566225.1. Classification (NCBI taxonomy): domain Eukaryota; kingdom Metazoa; phylum Chordata; class Actinopteri; order Cypriniformes; family Gobionidae; genus Romanogobio; species Romanogobio albipinnatus. The sequence continues at coordinate 31,059,714 of CM042244.1, forward strand.
CACAAGTCAAGTCAAGTCAACTTGATTTATATAGCGCTTTTAACAATGTAGATTGTTTCAAAGCAGCTTTACAATGTTAGACAGGAAAATAATGCAGCATAATTTGATTAACCAGCTGCAAGAGGACGTGCACGGGTTGAAGCGCTATTTTTAGCACGAGTGTAATGTTTGTTAATAGATTTAACGTAAAAAAACATAATTAATCTTGACAAACTATATATCATTCTAAAGGTCTAAACCTCAAGCATCGAGGACAGACCACTGTTTTTCAGTGAAAAGCTTATAACGGCTGTATTTTTGCATCAATGTAAGCAATACACATCAAAGATTGTATAAATAAAAACAGAGCACATACCAGTAGTGTCCTAATTAAGAGCCACACACGCATCCACTGCTAAAAGTTCCAGAATGAATGGAAAGGTGAGGGTCCACTGAATAACATCCCATAGAGCATTTTTAATCCAACGAAACAATAATGGTGTAATATTGATGGTTAATCCTTTGTTTACATAGCATTTCTTCGGAGCGAAGTATCATACTAGACTGTTATGCAATAAAATAATGCACCAAAAACAGTCTCCCGGTAGCATAAAGTGGCATGGGTTTATAGCTTAGAATGTTACGAACATAATAAATCCACTGAACTCAAAAACATGCAAAGATAGCCGGGATATAGTCAAAAATATCCAACCATAGCATTCGGTTTAGCTGATGTCATGATGTGCTCATCCAATGATATTGTCTGTTTATCTGGAGCCAATAAAAGCATTGAATCGTCATGACTGACAGAAAATGTAGCCAATGAGCACACGATTCCAACGATGCCTGACATGTATATATTCGTCACACGGGCGTGATTATTTATTCATTGGAATCTGCCGATCTCTCACGGTCTCTCCCTCGAGTAGCTGCGACTGACACACCTCCTCCTGTCATCTGACAGACAGCTAACAGCTAACGGGCTAGTAAACAGACGGTCTCTATGCAGTAACTGTTTACTTACTGGACGGAATTTATTATCAAATGGATCGTCAAAAGAAGTTTTTTTTCTGCTGAGGATGTTTTATTTGAGCTCACTCGAAGCAGCGATGTGGAAAACATTGAGGAGAGTGAAGACAGCGATGACGGTGATATGACGGTTGACGAGGCTGATCCAATAATATACCCTTGAGTTGCTATGTAGTTGTTTATGTATATTGAGAATGTGTGTGAGAATGTATTTATTTAATTTTTTTAGTGTGCTAGAAAAAATGCACTATACCAGTATGCATTATCCATATGCTGATATTTTGCATTTTTCCTAGCACACATGGGGAAAGATTATATATAATATTTCCCCATGTGTGCTAGAAAAAATGCTAAATATCAGCATATGGATAAGAATAAATAGAAAAAATAAAATAAATACAGTCTCAATATATATATATTACATGTGTTATATACATATATATGTTTTATTGAATGCTCTATGAATATATATATATATATATATATATATATATATATATATATATATATATGTTTTATATGAATGCTCACTGTATCACCAGCCATTAGATTGATGTTTGGGCTGTGAGCGAATGTATGGGTGGCCATCAATATGAATGCTCACTGTATCACCGGCCATTAGATTGATTGTAGGACTGTGTGCGAATGTATGGGCCGCCGTCAATATGAATGCTCACTGCAAAGCCGGCCGTTAGATTGATGCTCGGGCTGTGTGAGAATGTATAGGTGCCCATCAATATGAATGCTGTCTAATCGACTGCCCATCAGTTTCATTGTTCATGGGATGGCCTGCAATTAGAGTGAATGATGACAGTGTGATTGTTGATTGAATGGGCAAACTATACAGAGGTATTACATGCAGTGCTAATTCTCTTTCCTTTCCTTCCCATTCTACAGGCATCAGGTTGAGTCTTCGGATGAGGAATGGCAGTTTAGTACTTTTTTATTAATATTTCATTTTTTTTATTATATTTTTAATAATAAGTTATAAGTTCTGTTGTACAAATAAATCACTTATACAAAGTCTTATGGTTCTGCCTATTATTTTATAGTTGAAAAAGCATTCAAGCATCATATATGATGGCTAAAATCAAGTCTCCAAGTAGGTTTCTTGGCACCTGGACATATTCTTAGAAAAAAGCATGCAGGAACCCCATTTTTCATGATATCTTCGTCAAATTTTAAATATAAACTGATGAGACTTGTGCCTTTCAATTTATTAACTAACTGGATTCCTCCAGGCTTATTTTCATATATTTTTACATCAAATAATAAAGTGTTCATTGTAGCACAAATCATCTTCAAGACACTTCAACTCCTATAACTGTTTGTCTTTCTAAGTTTTTTTCTACTTTAATGTTTGGGTAATAAACTCTAAAGTGTCTTCTTTTTAAAGATGTCTAAATTGTGCATGTAGTGCAAATTGTTCAGCAACTGCAATTGTTTTAGTTGGGAGATGTCATTTCTGGGGATGTGCCTCAAGCAGGGGGAGGGAGAAATGGAACAGACATAGTCTTGGAAAAAAGCTTGCAGGAACCACATTTTTCATTATATCTTCCTCAAACTTGAACTATAAACTGATAAGTCGTGTGGCTTTCAATCCGTAACTGAACTGGATTCCTCCAGGTCTATTTTCATATATTTTTACATGAAATAATAAAGCATTCTATGTAGTGCAAATCATTTTTGAGGCATTTCAACTATTATAATTTTTTATCTGTTTGAAAATTATCAACTCTGATTGCCTTTTAGTAGAGTCCCAGGTGTCTTCTTTCCAAAGATACCTTAATTGTGCCTGTAGCACACTGTTCTCAGGAGCTATAATTATTTTAATTCAGGTAGGTCGTTTTCAGCTGTGAGCCCCAAAATGGGGGTGCAGCTTAACAGGTTAAGCTGTATAGCCATTTGATGTCATCAGTTCATTTCAATTTCCATACGGTGACAGTGTGGGCTTTAGATCAATAATTAGATCAGTAATTTAGTTTATATGGTTAATTTAGTTTATTAATTAGATTTATTTCGATGTTTAGTTGAAAAATTTAGTGTCCCCAACTGAGCACGCCAAGCCAGAGGCAACAGTGGCAAGGAAACCAAAACCCCATTAGGAATATTCTGGAATATATTGGAATATTCGAAGGACCGGAGGCAGCACGCTGGAGACAGGTTTATTGAGGATGATATTGATTAAATAATTATTAAATTGCAATATTCTAATGATCGGAGGCAACACGCTGGAGAAGGGTTTATTGTGGATGACATATCGATTTAAGTATTATTTAATTGTAATATTCGAACAATCGGAGTCATCACGCTGGAGACGGGTTTATTGAGATGCCGTGTCGATGAGGTAGTTGTAGGGGGAGGCTAATTGACACGGTCTCTGCAGACACTTCGGGGTCCTGTGTTGGTCTTCTCTGGGCGCAGGTCCACAATCTAATCTGGATACGGCCCGGATCCGGCTGACTGCAGTAAACCTCAGGATAAAACAGAGAGACTATCATTAGCGTAGATGCCATTCTTCTGATGATGTAACGAGTACATCAGGTGTTATGGGAAGCTTTCCCGGTTCCGGCTGACCTAGTTAATGCAGCCTAACAATCATTTAATTGAAAAAGTGTTTGATGTGTATGCCACAGTAAAGAGATGTGTTTTTAGTCTAGATTTAAACTGACAGAGTGTGTCTGCTCCCCGAACAATGTTAGGAAGACTGTTCCAGAGTTTAGGAGCTAAATAGGAAAAGGATCGACCGCCTGCAGTTGATTTGGATATTCTCGGTATTATCAACTGGCCAGAATTTTGAGACCGCAGTAGACGTGATGGAGTAAAATATGTTAAGAGCTCGCTCAAGTATTGGGGAGCTAAACCATTTAGTGCTTTGTAAGTAATAAGCAAGATTTTAAAATGTATGCGATGTTTAATAGGCAGCCAGTGCAATGTTGACAGAACTGGGCTAATATGGTCATACTTCCTGGTTCTAGTAAGTACTCGAGCTGCTGCGTTTTGGACCAGCTGGAGTTTATTTATTAAGCGAGCAGGGCAACCACCCAGTAGAGCATTACAATAATCTAGCCTTGAGGTCATGAACGCATGAACTAACTGTTCAGCATTTTGCATTGAGAGCATGTGCCGTAATTTAGATATATTTTTAAGATGGTAGAATGCAGTTCCCTTTCGAGGGAACTCTCACTGCGTCGGAACGACACTTCGGGGATACTCCCTAAGCATTAGCGAATCTGAAGTCCGTATAGAAACTAGCCCAATCCGATTGGCGTGCGTGATGACGTCATTGTGACGGCGTACCCGGAAGTATAAAAGGGGAGCCGGCGCACTGAAACGGCAGTTATCCCCTTAAGCCCTGAAGGCATTTTTAGAGATTTTTTGTCTGAATGACATACACAGATTTAAAGACTCATAACTTCAAAACTACAACAAGGAGAGTCAAAAAGTATATATCATGTGTTAGCAAACTTTCTATATTTTTAGAAAATATAAATTTTATTACATTTGGACAATCTATTGCTGAGAAACTGCTGATAAAAGACAAAAAATCTTTTTTTTTTTTAAATAAATTTTCTTATTTTTCTTATTTTACATGCAATAACTCAGGAAGACAATACGGTAGCAGGTTAATTCTTTTTTTAAATATTAAATATTTTTTGGTGATATTCCCCTATATGTGGTCTACATCTGGATCAAATTTTGTGGTGATAGCATAAAGTAGTCCAAAGTTACAGCATTTGGAACAAAGGTAGCCTTTTTGTTCAGACCGTGACTCCCGAAAGCATTTTTAAAACTGTTGTTTTCTGAGTGACATACACCAATTTAAGATCTAAAAGATGGAGTATGGTATCATTGATCTCTTTTTAATCGTGAGAGTCTGCTGTAAATAGGGGTGTATCATTTTTAACGATCGGATCATGTTTCATGAAGTTATGAGTGAAAACGCCAAGTGTTAGCAACTGCTATTTCTTTTACTCCGCTCATTGGCTTGGTGCTGTTTTGTTTGTGTTCTACTTTAACGAGGGATATTTTAAGATCTAAGAGATGGATTATGGTGTCATTTGTCTCTTTTTAATCGTGAGAGTCTGCTGTAAATAACGATGTGCCATTTTCCACGTTTCATGAAGAGACGAGTGAAAAATGCCACGTGAATGCCGCATCAGTATATTATTTACATATGGGTCTTGCAGGACTTAACTGACAAAAACTCGCTGGAAATTCAGTCAAAGCCCAAAACAATTAGGCTTGTTGTGTTCTACTCAGTGAGACCTTTCAAATGACATATGACACATGACTATCTGAGCTGTATGATGTTTTTGACACATTGAAGTACATAATAATTCATAATAATAATTTTTTTTTTTTCATTTTATCAGCAAATAACTCAACACTACTTTGGAGATAATCATAATGGCTACATTCATTTTAAAGTTTAGACTCTCAGCTTTCAAATGACACCTATTTTGTGTTGATCAATGCAGTAGTTTTGAAATATATGACAATAATTTTTTTCACAGCTAGGTGGCGCCCGCGGGCGGTACACTCCGATTTAGATGAATAACTCAGCGCTCGTTTAGAGTATCCCAAAATGGATAGATGCATTGAAAAGCTGAGATTCTAAGCTTTAAAATGATACCTATTTTATGTTATTACATTCAGTAGTTGCTTAGTAACCCCCCCCCCGCAAATTTTTTTCGCGGGGGGGGGTGTCCCGGGGCTGGGACACTTCGGGTTTAAGGGGTTATTGCTCTTCAGCATTGCGCTCTATGTACAAGTCTGTCTATTTATTGTTGTCTGTCCCAGAGTGTGTGTGAAAAAGAGAAAGTATGAGTGGAAAGAGAGAGCGTTACAGGCAGTGTGTATCCTTGACCACGCTTTATATCTGGCTCGGATGCACACCTGCTTTGTGTGCATTGTTTGGGCGTGGAGCATGCTCGGCTGTCAGTATTGTGAGATGCTCCCGCTCAGACTGCTTCACTCTCGGCTGGCCGTGTTTGATGAGGGCGGCCAGCCTCGTGAACCTCATGGTTCTGGACCCGCGATTGCTGAGGCAGCGCGGCGTCGCAGATCATGGGGTTCACAACGGGACTTGTCAGAGGGTTTTGGGACTGCTGCGGCACTTTCCCAATCCTCCTCTGACAGTGCCGATGATCTTCCTCCCCGTGTGGAAGCCCGCGCTGCGGCTTCTTCCCCCGGGGTGGTGAGTTATCTTTCGCCCGAGTCTGCATCGTCCCTCAAAGCCCCGGTATTGCCCACCAAGCCCTGTCGGGATACCTCATCCTTGGTGGGCAAGGCCTATATGGCGGCTGGTCGGGCTGGTAGTTCCCTGCATACCCTGTCCATCTTGCAGGCCTACCAGGCCGATCTCCTTAAAGAGCTCGACGAGGGCGAGGGACCCTCCCCGGAGGATGTTCTGGAACTTAGGAAGGCTGCGGATTTGTCTCTCCGCATCACCAAGGAGACGGCCCGTGCTGTCAGCCGTTCTATGGCTTCCTTGGTGACTGTGGAGAGGCATTTATGGCTGAACTTGTCGGGGATGAAAGAGAAGGACAAGTCCTTTCTCTTAGACTCCCCGATTTCGCCTTCCGGTTTGTTTGGGGACGTGGTTGAGGCCGTTGTCACCAAGCACCGGGAGGCGAAAAGTCAGTCAGCGGCCTTCTGACAGTTCGTCCCTCGCCGCTCGGAGCCGGAGAGGCCGGCCCCTAGGGGGCAGCCTCAGCCGTCCACAAGCTCCTCACACCGTCAGCTGCAGAGGGAGAGCGTCGCCTCTAGAGCCCCTCCTCCGGGAGCCTGGCAACAGAGGCGGCGCTCGCTCCAGCAGACTCACCAGTCAAGTCAAGTCAAGTCAACTTTATTTATATAGCGCTTTTAACAATGTAGATTGTTTCAAAGCAGCTTTACAGTGTTAAACAGCAAAATAATGCAGCCTAATTTTATTCAGCTGTATAGCCATTTGATGTCATCAGTTCATTTCAATTTCCATACGGTGACAGTCTGGGCTTTAGATCAATAATTAGATCAGTAATTTAGTTTACATGGTTAAATTAGTTTATTAATTAGATTTATTTCGATGTTTAGTTGAAAAATATAGTGCAGTCCAGCAGTCCAAACCAGCAGTCTTCCGCTCCCAGAGGCGATTTAAGAAACGTACTCAGGGCGCGGAAGGCTGCTGGGAAGAAACCCTAGCTGCGGCAGGGTTTCTAAGGGCAGTCCCCCCCGCAGAAGGGCAACCGAGGTTGCTTCTTCTGGGGCGCTCTGGGGAAATCGATGTGGAATCCCGCCGTCTATGACGCTTCGGGCCACATCGATTTCCCGCGAACGCATGCTGCTCCAGCTGCCTCTAGAAAGACCTGCGGCTGGGCAGCGCGTGCGTTCGCACACAGAGAATCGTTCCCAACTACTTCCTGCCGGTTATCCGCTTCAGGGGGTTGGGGACGAGGCTCGTGTAACACCCGAAGCCAGCCTCGAGAATATTTCTACATGGGTCCTGCGTACTGTAGAGAAAGGTTACAGACTGCAGTTCGGTCACCCTCCTCCAAGTTTTAGGGGGTTGAACTGGACTGCAGTGGTACCAGAGCGGGTTCGGGTAATGGAACTAGAAGTAAAATCCTTGCTGGCGAAGGAAGCCATAGAGCGTGTTCCTCCGCCAGAGAGGGAGTCCGGGTTCTACAGCCGGTACTTTATAGTTCCCAAAAAGGATGGAGGGTTGCGTCCGATTATAGACCTGAGGTATTTGAATCGGTCTCTGAGGAGGTTCAGATTCAAAATGCTCACGGTTCCTATCATCGTGAATCAGATCCAGTTCGAGGACTGGTTCGTCACGATAGACTTAAAGGACGCATACTTCCATATCTCCATTCTTCCATGTCACAGGAAGTTCTTGAGGTTCGCTTTCGGGGTACCAATATCGAGTGCTTCCCTTTGGTCTAGCTCTTTCCCCACGCACATTCACAAAGTGCATGGATGCAGCTCTGGCTCCATTGAGACTCCAGGGCATCCGTGTGGCCTGCTGCACATGAGACCTTTACAGTGGTGGTTGGAAACCAAGGGGTTTTCCCCCAGAGGGAATCCTTTCCGTATGATCAGGGTAACGCGCAGATGCCTTCGTTCTCTAGTTATATGGAAGAAACCTTGGTTTCTGTCCCAGGGGCCGGTGTTGGGAGCATCCTGTTGCCGGGGAACCGTTTCAACAGACGCCTCCCTCACCGGTTGGGGCACGGAAAGGAAAGGGTGGAGAAGTTCTTCTCAGGGAACAAGGGTTACAGACGTAACCCGAGCCGTTTTACAGATGCTAGAAACGTGGCTTTCAAACGAAAGATTGGTATCAAAGAGCACACCCAGGTTCCTCACTGACGACGAAGACTTGACAGAGCAGCCATCAAGTGTTAGACAGTATTCTAGGTTACTACTTGTTGAGCTTTTTTGTCCAATAATTAAAAATTCTGTTTTTTCTGAATTGAGTTGCAGGAAATTACCGGTCATCCAATGTTTTATATCAGCTATGCATTCCGTTAATCTTGTGAATTGGTAAGTTTCTTCAGGGTGTGAAGAAATATAGAGCTGAGTATCGTCAGCATAACAATGAAAACTAACGCCATGCTTCCTAATAATATCTCCCAGTGGTAGCATGTACAGCGTGAAGAGTAGCGGTCCTAGCACTGAGCCTTGTGGTACTCCATACTGAACTTGCGATCGGTGTGACATCTCTTCATTTACTGCTACAAACTGATAACGGTCGCATGGGTATGATTTAAACCATGATAAAGCAATTCCACTAATACCTACATAATTTTCGAGTCTATGGTATCAAATGCAGCGCTAAGATCTAGTAACACTTATAGAGAGATACAGCCACGATCGGATGATAAGAGTAAATCATTTGTAACTCTGATGAGAGCAGTCTCAGTGCTATGATACAGTCTAAATCCTGACTGGAAATCCTCACAGATACCATTTCTTTCTAAAAAGGAACATAATTGTGAAGACACTGCCTTTTCAAGTATTTTTGACAGAAAGGGTAGATTTGAGATTGGTATATAATTGACTAATTCTGTAGGATCAAGTTGCGTTTTTTTAATAAGTGGTTTAATAATAGCCAACTTAAAAGTTTTCGGTACATATCCTAATGACAAAGATGAATTAATGTTATTAAGAAGAGGATCTATGACCTCTGGTAGCATCTCTTTTAATAGCCTAGTCGGTACAGGGTCAAGCATACATGTTGCTGATTTTGATGATTTAACGAGTTTAGTCAATTCTTCTTCTCCTATAGCAGTGAATGAGTGTAATTTTTCCTCAGTGACACTACAATGCTCTGTCTGATGTGATACTGTAGTAGACGGCTGCATGGTTAAAATTTTCATCCTAATATTATCAGTCTTACATGTGAAGAAGTTCATTCAATTCAATTCAATTCAAATTTATTTGTATAGCGCTTTTCACAATACACATTGTTTCAAAGCAGCTTTACAGAAAGTGCATTTCATAGATGAACAGTATAAAAAATGTTAGAAAGACAATGTTAAAGGATAATGTTCGAAAAAGTGAATCAGTCGTGTATTAATTTAGGCCATAACAACGCTGGCGTTGAGTCGTCTCTTCACAGGCGTGGAGTCGTCTCATCACAGGTGTTGGGGCATCCGAAGTCTTCATGAGAGGCTGGATATAAACTGGAGCTGACGAACTATTTACCTCGCAACTAGTGTCCCGAGATAACAACAGAAAAGCAGATGGGAAATAATTAGCGTAGCTGCTGTTCAGAATATTATATTAATGCTGTTGTTCCGATTTAACTGTAGTATAAAAGGTAATTATAATGTGAATGCTTGGCTAAAGAGATGTGTCTTTAATCTAGTTTTAAACTGGGACAGCGAGTCTGAACCTCGGACAATATCAGGAAGACTATTCCAGAGTTTAGGAGCCAAATGTGAAAAAGCCCTCCCTCCTTTAGTGGACTTAGATATCCTAGGAATGACCAGAAGCCTAGAGTTTAGTGACCTTAAAGAGCGCGATGGGTTGTAGGGCGATAGAAGATCCGTTAGATACACTGGAGCTAAACCATTTAGGGCTTTATAGGTTATTACAATACTTTGTAATTGATACGGAACTTAATAGGTAACCAGTGTAGAGATGATAAGATTGGTGTTATATGATCATATTTTCTTGACCTAGTAAGAACTCTAGCCCTTGTGCAACCTTATGGACATTTTTGTCCATTTCAGTTTTGTTTTTTGTTAAAAGTGTGCCTTTGTTAATGCCAACTACATTAATTTTAGCTCAGGTGTTTATTTTTATTGGAATTTTAATATTCTATCCTCATTTCCTTCAAAAAAAAATCTTTACCCTCCATACAAAAAATACTCACACTCAGCACCTTATGGACAAAAATGTCCACATTGAAACCCATTAAAACTGGATTTTTTTAACCCAGGGCCATTTGACTATAAAATGATACAATATTTGCAAATAGGCATTTATTCTATTGACAAGGCTTCAAATTTAAATTTTAAAAATTTTTTACTAGATTGTGCCATATTTTCAAATTTGGCATATAAAAGAAATACTTGCTTTATTTGTATTTTCTACTTATGCATATTATAGTCTATTATAGAGTCAATTGGAAAAATAATGCAGCTATAATTGTGTGGGTATATTGGTAAGGATGTCAGAGGGTAGTTTGCATGTGTTTACTGAAAATGTAATGTGTGTAATTAGTTTGAAAGACATTTTATTGTACTGGCAATCAAAAATCCCACTCCATGTATGTGTCACACCCACGACAGGGTCATAGGGCCATGTGAAAACTATGAAAAAGGTCAAAGAAGGTTAATGAGCTTTGAGGTTTTTCTTTTTCACCCAAACACGCATCTTAACCCTTGATTGCACGTTTTTCAATTGTTATTGTTTTTGTACGGAGATAAAAGGTGCGCTTGAATTTGAAGTAGAAGTTCAGATGCCTCTAAACACATTGTTTTAGTTTTCACCACAACACAATGCTGATTGTTTAGTCTGGTAGGTTGTATACACAGTTTGAGTTCACACAGGTTTTCTCACTTACAAACCTATAAACATGTGGTGCTTGGGGGGGTTGATCATTTCATCGTTTGCAAGATGAAGAGAAGGTGCTCAGCAGAGGAAGCTTCAAAGTGATCTTGTATTTGTTTTATTTCTGGAGCAAAGATGGCTACTATTCTATTATTATATTTATTATCTTATTTATTATATTTTTATTGAAAAGAACAGCAGCATTATGTAAAGAAATAATAATTTTAATGATTTTAAAGCATTACAATTTTGAAAATGAATGAATGTTTGGTAATTATGAATAGAAGAGATGCTGATAAAAAACAGTCAGTGGAAGTGGAAAGAAATATTAATACATTTTTTAATATATATTAAAATGCCTCAAAATTATTGTTGTTGTTCTTCACTGACATACCCAAGAATCTACTAATCAAAGAAAAAAAAATTGTTTAGCATTTAGTATATGGAAAATTATTGTAATAATTATTTTTATAGAAAACAACAGTGGCGTTATGTAAAGAAACCAATTTTTAAAGCTTTAAAATTCTGAAAATGAATGAATGTTTGGTAATTATGAATAGAAGAGGTGCTGATAAAAAAAAGAGTCAGTAAAAGTGGAAAAAAATATTAATATATAATACTTCTATGACAGTTTTTGGGCATGGACATTTTTTTCCATTATGGACCTAAGTGTTAGTTTTTTAAAAAAATCTGACACTACATAAAAAATAAAAATGCCTCAAAATTAATGTTGTTGTTCTTCATTGACCCACCCAAGAATCTAATAAGCAAAGAAAAAAAATTATGCTTAGCTTTTAGTTTATGAAAATAAACTACTATTTTTAATTTTTTCATAAAAAACACCTATGGCATTATGTAAACAAACTAGCATTTAAAGGGTTTAAGTTCTTAAAATTAATGAATGTTTGGTATCTATGGATAGAACAGATGCTGGTTAAAAAAATGACATCAGTGAAAGTGGACATTTTTTTTAATAAATCATATTTCTATGACAGTTTTTGGGCATGGACATTTTTGTCCATTATGGACCTAAGTGTTAGTTTTTTTTTAAATCTGACACTACATAAAAAATAAAAATGCCTCAAAATTAATGTTGTTGTTCTTCATTGACCCACCCAAGAATCTAATAAGCAAAGAAAAAAAATTCTGCTTAGCTTTTAGTTTATGAAAATAAACTACTATTTTTAATTTTTTCATAAAAAACACATATGGCATTATGTAAACAAACCAGCATTTAAAGGGTTCAAGTTCTTAAAATTAATGAATGTTTGGTATCTATGGATAGAACAGATGCTGGTTAAAAAAATGACATCAGTGAAAGTGGAAAAAAAGGTTTTTGGGCATGGACATTTTTGTCCATTTTGCGTCTATGTGTAACTTTTTTTTTGCATGCACAAGGGCTAGCAGCTGCGTTTTGGACTAACTGTAGTTTGTTTATTGAGGATGCAGAACAACCAGCTAATAAAGCATTACAGTAATCTAATATCGAGGTCATGAATGCATGAACTAACTTTTCTGCATCAGGAATAGATAGTATGTTACGTAGCTTAGCAATGTTTCTAAGGTGGAAAAATGCCGTTCTTGTAACATATGAAATATGATTTTTGAATGTCAGGTTGCGGTCTAGTATAACACCTAGGTCTTTTACTGTAGTGGATAAAGTGACAGGACATCCTTCCAAGGTAAAGTTGTATTGTGCGAGGTTTTGTGGGCAGTTTTTTGGACCAATAAGTAATACCTCCGTTTTATCTGAATTTAATAGCAGAAAATTAAACGTCATCCAGTATTTAATATCTTCAACCCACGCTGTCAGTTTAGATAATTTAGCGTTTTCGTCCGGTCGTGATGAAATATATAATTGAGTGTCATCAGCATAACAGTGGAAATTAATTCCATGTTTTCTTATAATATTACCAAGCGGTAGCATATATATTGAGAATAGCAGAGGGCCTAATACGGATCCTTGCGGCACCCCATAGTCTACTGACATCATCCTGGATTTATCCCCATTTAGACAGACAAAATGGTAGCGGTCTGATAAGTACGATCTAAACCAGTTTAATGCCTGTCCCTGAACACCAGTATAATTTTGAAGTCGATCTATGAGTATTTTATGATCTATAGTATCGAACGCAGCACTAAGATCGAGTAGAACTAGTATTGAGATACAGCCTTGGTCAGAAGCTAGAAGTAAATCATTTTAACGAGCGCAGTTTCTGTGCTATGATGCGGCCTGAATCCTGATTGAAATTTTTCATAGATATCATTTTCTTGCAAGAAAGAGCACAATTGAGCGGACACAACTTTTTCTAGTATTTTAGACATAAATGGAAGATTTGAAATTGGTCTATAATTTGCTAGGTTATTATGATCTAATTGTGGCTTCTTAATGAGAGGTTTTATGACTGCCAGCTTGAATATTCTTGGAACATGACCTAAAGATAAAGACGAGTTAATAATATTGAGAAGAGGCTCTTCAACTACAGGTAACAACTCTTTCAGTAGTTTAGTGGGTATTGGATCTAATAAACATGTTGTTGGTTTAGATGCAATGATAAGTTTATTTAGCTCTTCCTGTCCTATAGTTGTAAAGCGGTGTAGTAGTTCTTGAGGGGCGATAGTAGCGGTTGAATCATAAGACATCATTAAAGATTGTACATTTACAATTTTATTTCTGATGTTTTCTATTTTCTCAGTGAAGAAATTCATAAAATCATTACTACTAAACTGTAACGGAATATTTTGCTCAGGCGATGCTTGTTTATTTGTTAGTCTAGCCACGGTGTTAAATAAAAACCTTTGGTTATTTTGATTATTTTCTATTAGTTTGCGGAGATGCTCAGCCCTGGCTGCTTTTAGGGCCTTTTTATAACGTGACATACTATCTCTCCACGCGATTCTAAAGACCTCTAAATTAGTTTGTTTCCATTTACGCTCTAATTTACTAGTTTCTCTCTTGATAACATGTGTAGCACTGTGTACCATGGTGCTTTAGTTTTCTCTCTAACCTTTTTTAATCTTTCTAATGTGCTAGATAAAATGTTGCTCATACTGCTAGTCATTTCCTCTGTTTGTTTGGGTTCACTGAGCAGCTGAGACAGATCAGGTAAGCTATTTGAGAATCTATCTTTAGTGGTTGGAATGATTGTTCTGCCTGGTCGATAACGTGGCGCAACATGACAGATTTCAGCAGTACGCAGTATGCAAGTTACCATGTAATGGTCAGTGACATCATCACTTTGCGGTATAATATCTATATCGGTTGGGTTGGTTCCATGTGATATAATTAAATCTAGTGTGTGATTAAGACGATGAGTGGGACCAGTGACGTTTTGCTTGATCCCAAAGGAGTTTAATAGATCTGTAAATGCAGCCCCTAATGCATCATTTGTGTTATCTACGTGTATGTTAAAATCTCCAACAATTAATGCTTTATCGACGTTGACCAACAGATCTGAGAGAAAGTCTGCAAACTCTTTTAAGAAATCAGCATAGGGCCCTGGAGGTCTATACACAGTAGCCAAGGCTAGAGATAATACGGATTTCTTTCTTGCATCTAAGAGCGTAACATTTAGCACTAGTACTTCAAACGAATTAAACCTGTGACCTGTTTTCTGAGTAACATTAAGAATATCTCTATAGATTGTTGCAACACCGCCGCCACGACCAATCAGACGGGGCTCATGCTTATAACAGTATCCTGGCGGAGTAGACTCATTTAGACCGAAATAATCATTTGGCTTAAGCCAGGTTTCAGTAAGGCAAAGTACATCGAAACTATTATCTGTGACCATTTCATTTACAATAACCGCCTTAGGTGTGAGCGATCTAATGTTTAGAAGACCTAGTTTTAGAGATTGTTTTTGTTCACTAATATTTAGCTTTTTAATCACAATTAGATTTTTTCTAGATCCTACAGTAGATTTAATGTTTGACCTCACTAAACGAGGAATAGACACGGTTTCTATATAATGTTCTACATTGGTACTTATGTCAATTAAGTTAGGACACAATTGTTTTTGTTCACTAATATTGAGATTTTCTGGTTTAATCACAATTAGATTTTTCCTAGATCTTACAGTAGATTTAACGTTTGATCTCATTAAACGAGGAATAGACACAGTTTCTATATAATGTTCTACATTGGTACTTATGTCAATTAAGTTAGTACAGGAAAGACTGTGATCTGTACTTACTAGTCATATGGTGGTGTGTAACGCCCTGGAGATGTTGTCCGACAGAAGAGCCGCTCCGATTCTGCTGGGGTGAAGGCCATCAGGACGGAAGAGCCTAGGTCGCTCCCAGAAAAGATTCCAATTATTTACAAAGAGCAGCTTCTGTTCATTACACCATGACATTAACCATTCATTTAGAGCAAATAATCTACTGAACTTTTCGTGTCCTAGTCGGTACGTGGGAAGGGGTCCAGACACGATGATCGTTGCTTCAGGCGATGTTCTGCGCACCGTCTCTACCAGACTCTTGTAGTCCTTCTTCAGAACCTCCGTCTGCCGCAGCCTGGTGTCGTTCGTTCCCACGTGCAACACGACAGCTCCGATGCGCTCGTCACCGTTCAGGATCTCGGGAACCTGCGCAGCGACATCGAGAACACGAGCACCAGGAAAGCAGTGAGTGATTACTTTGCCTTTACCTGAGGTAGCGTGGACATGCCGGGCGATGGAAGTACCGATCACCACAGCGTCGCGTTCCGTCTCGCGAAGAGGAGAGAAGCGGTTCCGAGTGGATATCTCGAAGACCGGGAGGGGCGGAAAGGTCCTAGCTCTGGTCCTGGCTTGCGTCTTCCGCTGTGTAAAAACCCACGTTCCCCGGTGCTGTGTCGGTGCCGGAGTGAACGAAACCAGGGATGATCGTGTCCTGTGCAAAGAAACACACGGAGTAGACGAGCTCGGAGTCAACAGGTTATTAACCACTGACTTGTGTGCATCGGCGCGTGATGTTTCAAGCGCTGATCGTCGCTCTCTCAGCACGGCTTGTCTGTCTAGAAGGTCGCAAATCTGCTTCTCCACCGAGTCCAACTCCAACAGCACCGAATGCAGCTCGAACGTGTCCTCGCCTGCACTCAAAGGTAACATTAGACACACATCCGAGTTATCCGCCATTGTAGCAGATGTGCTATGATGACGAATTGTCGGTACAGTGACGGGTGTAAATAAGTTTACCACGTGTGCAATGCTAGCGGGCTACGGCTACCGGTGTAAATAAGTTTACCACGCGTGCAATGCTAGCGGGCTACGGCTAGTAGCGGAAGTTCGGATATAAGTAGTGATATCAAAGCAATCCGATTGTTTTTTATAGAGAATCGTATCGGAGATATATTCACGATTAAGACGATGAGTGGGACCAGTGACGTTTTGCTTGATCCCAAAGGAGTTTAATAGATCTGTAAATGCAGCCCCTAATGCATCATTTGTGTTATCTACGTGTATGTTAAAATCTCCAACAATTAATGCTTTATCGACGTTGACCAACAGATCTGAGAGAAAGTCTGCAAACTCTTTTAAGAAATCAGCATAGGGCCCTGGAGGTCTATACACAGTAGCCAAGGCTAGAGATAATACGGATTTCTTTCTTGCATCTAAGAGCGTAACATTTAGCACTAGTACTTCAAACGAATTAAACCTGTGACCTGTTTTCTGAGTAACATTAAGAATATCTCTATAGATTGTTGAAAATATAAAAAAAATGAAAATATGAAAATATAAAAAAAGTAAATAGTAGAAAATATTTGTTTGTAAGCGAGTGTTAAGGAGAAAATCAAGGATTATGAATCAAATCGACGGAGCTCTAACACCAACAGCGTGCTCACGTTCATAAAGTCATTACAGCTGTGCTGTTTACAATCATCAGAAGTTGAAGTTGGTTAATTTAGCCACTGTATCGAATAAATACCTTGGGTTGTGTTTTTTTTCTTCCAAGAGAGTTGAGAAATAAGCAGATCTAGCATTTTTTATGGCCTTTCTGTATGCGATCATGTGCTCTTTCCATGATTTACGAAAGACCTCTAGCTTTGTTTTCTTCCAGCCTCGCTCCATTTTTCTGGCTGCTGTTTTAAGGGCCCGGGTGTGCTCATTGTACCATGGCGTTGGACTATTTTCTTTAATCTTCTTTAAGCACAGAGGAGCAACTGTGTCTAAAGTACTGGAAAAGAGAGAGTCAATAGTTTCTGTTGCAACATCGAGTTCTTCTATGCTATCTGGGATGCTGAGGAGATGATACTGATGAGGAAGATTATTTTAAAAGCATTCTTTAGTAGCGGCAGTGATTGTCCTACAATTTTTGAAGCGAGGGGGCAGCTTTGTAACCTTAGCTAAATTAAGTATACATGATACTAGGTAATGATCTGAGATGTCATCGCTCTGCTGCTGAATTTCAACGGTATCAACATTTATTCCATCTGACAATATTAGGTCTAAAGTATGATTATGGCGATGAGTGGGTCCTGACACGTGTTGCCTAACTCCAATAGAGTTTAGTATGTCTTTAAATGCTAATCCCAATGCGTTGTTTCAGGTTGTCCGTCCGTGTCTAGTTCTGTCTTGCAGGAAGAGTTGGTGAATTTGTCTAACGTGCCCGCTGAGTACTTCGACCTGAAGGAAGTGTTCAGTAAGTCCTGTGCTGCTTCTCTGCCTCTGCACCGTCCCTACGACTCTGCTATAGAGTTATAAACGGGTACGTCTACGCCTAAGGGCAAGTTATACTCACTCTCAGTTCCAGAGAGGGAGGCCATGGAGAAATACATTTCTGATTCACTAGCAGCCGGGATAATTCGCCACTCTTCTTCTCCAGCAGGGGCAGGGTTCTTTTTTGTGGGTAAGAAGGATGGTTCTCTGAGATCTTGTTTTGATTACCGAGGGTTGAAAAACAATACGGTAAAGAATACCTATCCTTTGCCATTAATGTCCTCCGCCTTCGAGAGGTTGCAGGGAGCATCTTTCTTCACTAAATTGGACTTATGTAATGCATATCATTTGGTTTGCATAAGAGAGGGGGATGAGTGGAAGACGGCGTTCAATACCACTAGGGGCCATTTTGAATACTTGGTCATGCCCTTCGGGCTATCCAACTCCCCTGTGGTTTTCCAAGCACTCGTCAATGACGTGCTGAGAGACATGTTAGATCAGTTCATTTATGTCTACCTGGATGACATACTGATATTTTCGTCTTCTCTCCAGGAACACGTTCAGCACGTCAGTCGAGTGCTCCAGAGGTTGCTAGTGAATGGGCTTTTTGTCAAGGCGGAGAAATGCGCTTTTCATGCACAGAATATTCCTTTCTTAGGTTACATCATCTCATCCGAGGGAATGCGCATGGATCCAGAGAATGTTAAGGCTGTGGTAGAGTGGCCAAGCCCAGATTCCTGGATTCATCATCTGGACCGATCATAAGATCCTGGAATATATTAGATCCGCCAAAAGACTTAACACCAGGCAGGCTCGGTGGGCTCTGTTTTTCCGTCACTTCGATTTTTCGCTCTCTTACCGCCCGGGTTCCAAGAACATCCAACCCGATGCGTTGTCTCGTTTTGACTGTTCCGAACGCCCGTCTACTCCCGAGTGCATTTTACTGGAGAACATCATTGTCTCCACACTCACATGGGAGATCGAATCGAAGGTCAAATCAGCCTTAGAAGGGGTAACGCCTCCGCCCGGTGGTCCACCGAGTGGATTGTTTGTGCCGGAGGGATTACGGTCCGACGTTATCCGATGGGGTCATTGATCTAACGCGGCATGTCATCCAGGAGTTAACCGGACTAGTTTTTTGGTCAAGCAACAATTCCGGTGGCCAGCTATGGCTCGTGACATCTAAAGTTTTGTTTTGGCTTGCTCAATCTGTGCCACTGGTAAGACCACCAATCGTCCTCCAGATGGGTTACTCCAACCACTGTCTGTTCCTTTGAGACCCTGGTCCCACATAGTGCAAGATTTTGTTACCGCCCTCCCAGAGCAAGACAGTCGTTTTAACTATCGCGGACCGGTTCTCGAAGGCAACTCACTTTATTCCCTTGCCCAAATTATCTTCTGCCAAGGAGACAGCGGTGGCTGTCGTAGATCACGTCTTTTGCTTACATGGCCACCTGATGAACGTGGTCTCCGACAGGGGGCCCCAATTTGTGTCCAAATTCTGGCGAGAATTTTGTAGATTGCTGGGGGCGAATTTGGAAGAGGATAATCCCCATAGTCTACTGTCCCCTTTATTCTGCCCAGCCCCAAGTCTCCTGCATCTCTGCTGGTCCCAACCAGCTCCAAGTCTCTTGTTTCTCCAATGATCCCACCTAGCCTCCCTCTCCCACCTCCTCTACCAAATCTAGCCAGTTTTCTGGCCCTGCCTCCGCTGGTTCCCTTCAGTCCTTTGGCTCTCCCTCTGACTCCACTCTACAGTGTGGATCTACCTCAAGGTCTCCATCTCTGCCTTGGCAAGGGGATCAACTGGCTCTGCCTCCAGCCGCCGAGCTCATCACTCTGCCTTCACCACGGACTTCACCACGGACTTTCACCCCTTCAGCTCCATCTTCCCTCCAACTCTGCCTTGGTTCTCAGTCCCACCGGTTCTGCCTCAGTCTTCTGGCACCCTGGCTCCGCCTCAGTCTCAAGATCCATTGGTGTCACTTGGGCTCATCAACTCTTCGGCTCTGTCTCAGTTTGTCATCCCCCTGGATCTGGTTTCCTAGTCTCCACCATGTCTACTCCCTCCCTCGACTCCATCGTGATCATTCACCCTGGCTGTGCTCTGGGTTCCAAACTAGCCCCTTTTGCTCTTGTGTCCTCTCTGGTTCCTCCCACCATCATCACCGCCCTGGTGTCTCCTGCCATCATCTCCTCCAGTTTCCAGCCTGTGACGGCCCGAGTGGTGGCCGCACAAGAGTGGTGTAGTCTTGTACACACACCACATACATCTACATAACACATACATCGGTTTACTCATTTAAGGATAATCTTTATTTTAACTTTACTCTTTTGTCATTCACATTCATTTTTGTTTCAGTATAATAGTTTATAATAACCACACAAAACAAACAATATTAATTTAATTCTTTAATGTTAGGTTTTCATTTGTTTACATTTACAACACATCTTTAGTGCACACAAATTAGTTACTTTGTATCTGTTACTTACATTTGTTTCTATTTTGAGTTTAAGTTTACCCGTGAGTGTGGCAATGATCTTCAGACATAAGCTGTGTGCCAAACTGAAGGGCGCGCACTTCGAAGGCCACATTTGAAGTGTGATTGCGTCATAGCGGCACTAAGAAGGCTGTCCCAATGTGAAGGCTGCACCCTCTGAAGGCCGCATTTGAAGTGCAATTGCGTCACAGCGGCACTACGAAGGGTGTCCCCATTTGAAAGTTGCACCTCTGAAGGCCACATTTGAAGTGCGATTGTGTCACAGCGGCACTACGAAGGCTGTCCCAATGTGAAGGCTGCACCCTCTGAAGGCCGCATTTGAAGTGCAATTGCATCACAGCGGCACTACGAAGGGTGTCCCAATGTGAAAGCTGCACCTCTGAAGGCCACATTTGAAGTGCGATTGCATCACAGCGGCGCGACGAAGGCTACCACAATTCGAAAGCGACTTCAAAATGCACCCTCCGTTTCTCAGGCAAATGAAGGGTACAGCAGATGGAACCTTCACACACCTTCGCAGCCTACCTCCCAGAATTCATAGCACACTGGTGACTACAGGATTTGACTGGTCCGCATTCCCGTGGCACTCGATCAGATTTCTTGCGGCGCGGGTTAAAATTTCCCAGTGAAAGACGGTAGCGGTCGGTAGCTCATATAGCTCAATTTTATATGAATGAATGAATGAATGAATGAATGAATGAATGTCGCTCACTGATGATGGTCCATTACCGAAAGTCTCCTCCAAAGTCTGAATGTAAAGTCGTGGCCGGGATGCACAGAACAATTTCTCTATATTATTATTATTAATTTTTTTATGCCAGTAATTTGTAAATGAAACAAAGTAATTGCTGTCTATTGTTCATTTTCGTTAACTTGAAATGTGTAGGCTAAATAAAAGAGAAGTGGTTGTTCTGTACATGGTTTATTTTTGTAATGCAAGTTATAATTTGTACATTAAACAAATTCATATATGTTCATATGTTCATGCATATATTTTCTTGTCATGTAAATTAAAATGTGTAAATGAAAATAAATTGGTCTATAAATTACTTAAAGTACTTTTTACAACTATTCATAAGACTACAATAAACATCAGAAACAACAGAAATTTAAATTAACAGCTAAAACAGAAGAAAACATTTCTACACTTTCATTGAGCTGAGCGGGAGACGCTGGTGGAGCTGGACCGGGATGGTAATGCACAATAGAGACCTGGTAAGACCTGTGCCAGCGGGACATCATCTTCATCTGGGATGAGTGCATATTTCCACTGTCCGCAGGTTTGCGGGGCTGAATCGGTCGACGGCTGGCATGTCATAAAAAGTAGCTACAATTGCATCTGAGATGATGTGAGTTGAATAAAAGTAGCCTTCTTAAATAAAGACTTGGACATAAATATATAAATATTTAAAAAATATATTGTAACAGTTACATTTAACATAATAAATAAACAATATTTGCAACTTAACGATTAAATATTTAAGCATAAGCTACAGATTTACGTGTCCAAGAAAATCCAAGAAAACTCATAAAAAGCAAAAAAATAATAATAATAATTCTGCTCCATTTCTCTTTTTAATATCTCCTCGCGAACGTCCGCTGTCAGTTGTCACACACCTGCTATAGCCCATTCAACGACGCTCGGTTCAGTGTTGCCAAGTCTGGAATTGGGAAGCATTTACTGTTGATGTGGGTTGTTTTGTTTGTAGCCTATAGTCCACAGGTTTAAGTTCTCTTTACTTTAGCAATATTTCTACCGGGCTCCCCCCGCGTTTTGGCATATGCTGGTCCATTTTGGCCTTGATTTCGCTACTTTTGATTAGCAATTGGAGGTGTATTGTTGTGCAGACCTGGCAACCCTGTCCCTCGGTTCGCCCTTTATGCACTTTGTGCACTTCGAAGGCGTGGCCTGGTCTGGCCTTCGAAGTGCACGGCCTTCGAGGTGCGCACCCTTCACTTTGGGACACAGCTAAGTGTCTGCTGCAGCCACAACCTGGTGTGACGAAAATTAGAGTCCGGGCAGGAATAAAGAATTTAAGCGTTATTGGTTCCACCCGGACATACCATTTGGTGAGGTTGCCCGGGGGAAGGGGAAATGTATTTATTAATTGATTTATTTAGTTGTACATTTATGTTATGTAATTGCATTTTGCTTTTCTTTGTCTTGATTTAACATATCTATTTGTTTGGTAAAAGTTGTATTTACCTGATTTGTTATGTTCAATGTACAGTTTCACTTTCCTTTATAAGCTGTTGCTTTTGATCATTTAAGAAGGTCAGTCGTAGCTTGTTGGTTTGTTTGTTTCAGTCTGAATTGTTTTGACCTTATTTTCTAGTTTGTTTATTCGTTTTTTGTAAAGTTTAATTTTGGTATCAAATCAAGACCCATTTTTCGGTGGAAAGCTTGCGTCCCTTGTTCCTGACTTTTCGGTCCCTCACATACGGTGGCAGCGGTGGGATGTTTTCAGTCAGTCAAGGACAATAAGCTGGTTTGTTTACCTTTCTTCCCCTCGTGGCTGTGTTTTCCCCCCCCCCTGTTATTATGAGTCGTACCTCAAAGAAAAGTGTGGCTAAAGCTCCACCCTTTCAGCAAGAGAAAGACAGGGGTGAAGAGGACCAGGATGTGGCAGAAGGAGTTGAAGGAGGCAAGGCAACAGGAGACAAAGAAGTTTCAGTGACTGAGTTAGCGAATCTCCTTCGAGCCTATATGGCCAGGATGGATGGCCGATAGGTTGTAAGGCAGCAAGAGCATGCAGATCAGGAAAGAAGATTTAAGGCTCTCCAGCACCAGTTCAGTCAAGCACGCACCTCTCCTAATATTCACTTACCTGATGATGACCGGGAGGCCCGGGAAAGGGCCGATATGGATCAGAATCAGAAAGAGCTTTATTGCCAAGTGTGCTTGCACACACAAGGAATTGTTCTTGGTGCTGAAGCTTTCAGTGCACATATACAATACAAACACAACAAGAACATTGTAATACAAATTCTAAGAATAAAAATATGAAAATAGCATTAAAAAATATTAGGTCACAGTTATGTTTAGTCAGAATAAACATTTACAGATTATAAACATATTTACAGTATGTGAGTAGTATAAATAAATATAAA
Source organism: Romanogobio albipinnatus (assembly GCA_023566225.1). NCBI lineage: Eukaryota > Metazoa > Chordata > Actinopteri > Cypriniformes > Gobionidae > Romanogobio > Romanogobio albipinnatus. Next base: position 31,083,019 of record CM042244.1, read on the forward strand.
TATAAATATCTCCTGAGATTAGAAGATATTGCACTAAACAGTGGGAGTATTGCACTTACAGGCATATGCCTTGAGGGGGGGTTGTATTTAACTGTTCAAGAGTGAAATGGCCTGTGGGAAGAAACTGTTCCTGTGCCTAGATGTTCTTGTGGCCAGTGATCGGAGTTGCCAAAACTCAATGACAGTCGAGTTGAACTGAATCAGCTGCTCCTGTGGGAGGTTGAACTTCCTCAGCTGACGAAGGAAGTACAGTCTCTGCTGTGCCTTTTTCACAATGGAGTCAATGTGATTGTTCCACTTCAGGTCCTGAGAGATGGTAGTGCCCAGGAACCTGAATGACTCCACTGCTTCCACAGTGCTGTTCATGATGGTGAGTGGGGGGAGTGCTGGGCTGTTCCTCCTGAAGTCTACTATCATCTCCACCGTTTTGAGCGTGTTGAGCTCAAGGTTGTTATAACTGCACCAGACAGCCAGCTGTTCAACCTCCAGTCTGTAAGCAGACTCATCACCGTTTTGGATGAGGCCGATGACAGTGGTGTCGTCTGAAAATTTCAGGAGCTTCACAGAGGGGTCTTTAGAAGTGCAATCATTGGTGTACAGCACATATGTCAGAGTCAAGGCCACATCCGGCCCGCGAGAAGGTTTTTTACGGCCCCTGGGATGATCTTGATTTATTATTAGAACCGGCCCGCAGACCGCAGCAAGCCGGCAGCCCGCAGATCTTTTACACGCACCAATACATTGACATTGCCCAGTTGTCAATTTTCATCCGCGGAGTGGACTCCAGCCTAAGCGTGACAGAGGAGTTTTTGGCTTTACGTCCTATGCATGGCACAACTACGGGGCATGATTTGTATGAAGAGGTGTCAAGATGTGTAAATGAGATGGAGCTGCCTTGGGAAAAACTTGTGGGTTTGACAACCGACGGAGCACCTGCGATGTGTGGACACAGGAGCGGACTGGTGGCGAAGATACGGGAAAAGATGCAAGAGGAAAACGCGACAGGTGAGCTGACAGTTTATCATTGTATCATACACCAGGAAGCGTTGTGCGGTAAAGCCTTGAAAATGGAGCATGTAATGAGCATCATCACGCGCACAGTTAACTTTATCAGAGCCAAAGGTTTGAATCACCGCCAGTTCAAGGCATTTCTGACGGAGTTAGAAACGGAGCATGGTGATTTGCCTTATCACACAGAGGTGCGATGGCTAAGCCAGGGAAAGGTGCTTCAAAGATGTTTCGAGCTTCGTGAGGAGATTTGTCTGTTCTTGGACAGCAAAGGGAAAGACACAACACAACTCCGAGACGAAATGTTTCTGTGTGAAATGGCTTTTCTGTGTGACATTACGAGTCATCTGAATGCAATGAACTTGCAGCTGCAGGGTCGGGATCATGTCATCTCTGATATGTACAGTACAGTGAAGGCATTTAAAACCAAACTGACTCTGTGGGAGACGCAGATGCGGAAAGAAAATTTGAGCCACTTTCCCAGCTGCCAGACCATGAAAGAGAAGCACTCTACCAGTGCGTTCCCGAGCGCACAGTTGGCTGATAAAATAGGTATGCTTGCCGCTGACTTTCGACGCCGATTTGCTGACTTTGAAGCACAAAAAAGCAGGTTGGAACTGCTCGGTAACCCATTTGCTGTTGACGTGGAAAGCTCACCACCAAACCTCCAAATGGAGTTGATTGACCTCCAATGCAATGATGCACTGATCGCAAAATATGCGGCAGTGGGTGCTGCGGAGTTCGCCCGTTTCCTCCCCGACACAATGCCCCAGCTGCGCATCCAGGCTGCTCAAACGTTGTCTATGTTTGGCAGCACATACCTGTGTGAACAACTGTTTTCTTTGATGAACCTGAACAAAACATCACACAGAAGTCGACTTACTGCTGAACACCTCCACTCAATTCTGAGGATTTCCTCAGCTCAGAGCCTTACCCCGAACATTGATGAACTTGTGGAAAAGATGGGACACCACCAAGTATCAACCTCAAACAAGTGAACATTACTGTGCAATCACATATTTAGAGTTTTTACTCAGTTCAAGTTTAAAAGTTAAAGTTTAATATTTGTTTTCACTGCATGTTACTTCTCCTTAAACAAAGTGTTGTTTTTGATTAATAGATTTTTGCACTTTATTTTATTGTATTTCAATCCAATTATATTTTAAAAATATTTCAGTTGAGTGGATGATAGAAAATTGCTATTATTTGTAGTCTAAATCACCATCACACGTTAGCATTTCGCTAGCCTGTTAGCTTATCATCTCTGCACCCGGGTCTCCTGCTCTCTGAGTTCATTAGTTGGATTAGTAAATAGTGTCCAGCATACGATTGTGGTAAGTGGTAAATTGGATTAATCAACAAATACGGTAAGTCATGTCTTCTCCTGTCATTATCACTTGCACTTCATGCTGCATGTTTAGTATAGGCTTCTCCGCTGGCGAACAGGGCTTCACATGTGATAAATGTAAGGAGATAGTTAGGCTGACGGAGAAGATTTCAGAATTAGAAACACGCATCCATACTTTATCTGAGAGTAGTGAGGATGTAACAGCTTTAGACACTGATTTGGATGTGAATAGCTTAGTGAACTCTGTACATTCTTCGGTTCCGGCTGCAGGGCCCTCGCAGCAGGGCAACTGGGTGACAGTGAGGCAGCATAGTCGCAGACCAAAAAAACGCTTTTCCGTTCCGGTTAGAACATCAAACAGGTTCTCCCCTCTCAGTGAAGCACCCACTGAGTATCCTGTTGAAAGTGCCCTAGTCATTGGCGATTCTATTACACGGAATGTGAAGATACCAGCCACCATAGTCACTTGTTTACCGGGAGCCAGAGCGCCTGACATCAAAGCAAATTTAAAAGTGCTGGCTAAAGCTAATCGTAAATTCTCTAAGATTATTATTCACGTCGGCACTAATGATGTTCGACTTCGCCAGTCGGAGATCACCAAAATTAACATTAAAGAGGTGTGTGAACTCGCTAGTACGATGTCAGAGGCTGTTTATTGTTCTGGTCCGCTCCCCGTTAGAAGGAGTGATGAGATAGTTAGCAGGCTATCATCACTCAATGGCTGGTTGTCTAAGTGGTGTCTGCAAAATAACATAGGGTTCATAGACAATTGGAAAAGTTTTTGGGGCAGACCTGACCTGTTGAAGAAGGATGGCATCCATCCCTCCTGGGGTGGTGCCGCTCTTCTCTCTAGTAATTTGGCACATAGTCTTAGAGCTAAACCTTGACTCACTAGGGCCCAGGTCAGGAAGCAGACAAACTGGCTAAACCGACCGTCTGCTAGCTGTCTCACGTCACCGGAGTCAGATAAATCCCAGCACATAGAGACTCTTTCACCGAGATATTATCATATAGAGACTGTGTCTGTTCCCCGAATTAGTAAATACAAAAAAACATCAAAACCATTCAACAGTAAAAATTTAATTGATGTCCAACAAATAAACAAAAGAAATAATACAGATGAACAATTGATAAAGCTTGGGTTGCTGAATATTAGATCCCTTTCCCCAAAAGCGCTTATTGTTAATTATATTATTAAAGATAATAATCTTGATGTGCTGTGTTTGACAGAAACCTGGCTAAAACCTGACGACTACATTACCTTAAATGAGTCCACCCCCCAAGATTATTGTTATAAACATGAGCCGCGTCTGAAAGGTAAAGGGGGAGGGGTTGCTGTAATTTATAATGATATCTTCAGTATTACTCAGAAGTCTAGTTTCAAATATAATTCCTTCGAAGTTTTGGTGCTTTATGTAACGCTATGTAGTGTACATGACAAAACCCGTTCAACATTGGTGTTAGCTACTGTATACAGGCCACCAGGGCATAATACAGACTTTATCAAAGAATTTGCTGACTTTCTATCAGAATTAGTACTGGCCGTAGATAAAGTACTAATTGTTGGTGATTTTAATATCCATGTAGACAACGAAAAAGACGTATTAGGATTAGCATTTAAAGATACACTAAACTCTATTGGAGTTAGGCAACACGTGTCAGGACCCACTCATCGCCATAATCATACTTTAGACCTAATATTGTCACATGGAATTAATGTTGATACCGTTGAAATTCTGCAGCAGAGCGATGACATCTCAGATCATTACTTAGTATCTTGTATACTTAATTTAGCTAAAGTTGCAAAGCCGCCCCCTCGTTTCAAAAATGGCAGGACAATCACTGCCGCTACTAAAGATTGCTTTTTAAATACTCTTCCTCATCAGTATCATCTCCTCAGCAACCCAGATAGCATAGAAGAACTCGATGTTGCAACAGAAACTATTGACTCTCTCTTTTCCAGTACTTTAGACACAGTTGCTCCTCTGCGCTTAAAGAAGATTAAAGAAAATAGTCCAACGCCGTGGTACAACGAGCACACCCGGGCCCTTAAAACAGCAGCCAGAAAAATGGAGCGCAGCTGGAAGAAAACAAAACTAGAGGTCTTTCGAAATTCGTGGAAAGAGCACATGATCGCATACAGAAAGGCCGTAAAAACTGCTAGATCCGCTTATTTATTCGATACAGTGGCTAAATTAACCAAAAATAAAGCTTCAACTTCTGATGTTTGTAAACAGCACAGCAGTAATGACTTTATGAACTTCTTCACATGTAAAATTGATAATATTAGGAAGAAAATTTTAACCATGCAGCCGTCTACTACAGTATCACATCAGACAGAGCATTGTAGTGTCACTGAGGAAAAATTACAATCATTCACTGCTATAGGAGAAGAAGAATTGGCTACCATACTCGTTAAATCATCAAAATCAACAACATGTATGCTTGACCCTGTACCGACTAGGCTATTAAAAGAGATGCTACCAGAGGTCATAGATCCTCTTCTTAATATCATTAATTCATCTTTGTCATTAGGATATGTACCGAAAACTTTTAAGTTGGCTATTATTAAACCACTTATTAAAAAACCGCAACTTGATCCTACAGAATTAGTCAATTATAGACCAATCTCAAATCTACCCTTTCTGTCAAAAATACTTGAAAAGGCAGTGTCTTCACAATTATGTTCCTTTTTAGAAAGAAATGGTATCTGTGAGGATTTCCAGTCAGGATTTAGACCGTATCATAGTACTGAGACTGCTCTCATCAGAGTTACAAATGATTTACTCTTATCATCCGATCGTGGCTGTATCTCTCTATTAGTGTTACTCGATCTTAGCGCTGCATTTGATACCATCGACCACAACATTCTTTTGAATAGACTCGAAAATTATGTAGGTATTAGTGGAATTGCTTTATCATGGTTTAAATCATACCTATGCGACCGTTATCAGTTTGTAGCAGTAAATGAAGAGATGTCACACCGATCGCAAGTTCAGTATGGAGTACCACAAGGCTCAGTGCTAGGACCGCTACTCTTCACCCTGTACATGCTACCACTGGGAGATATTATTAGGAAGCATGGCATTAGTTTTCATTGTTATGCTGACGATACTCAGCTCTATATTTCTTCACGCCCTGAAGAAATTTACCAATTCACAAGATTAACGGAATGCATAGCCGCCATAAAACATTGGATGACTGGTAATTTCCTGCAACTCAATTCAGAAAAAACTGAATTTTTAATTATTGGACAAAAAAGCTCCACAAGTAGTAACCTAGAATACTGTCTAACACTTGATGGCTGCTCTGTCAAGTCTTCGTCGTCAGTGAGGAACCTGGGTGTGCTCTTTGATACCAATCTTTCGTTTGAAAGCCACGTTTCTAGCATCTGTAAAACTGCTTTCTACCATCTTAAAAATATATCAAAATTACGGCACATGCTCTCAATGCAAAATGCTGAACAGTTAGTTCATGCGTTCATGACCTCAAGGCTAGATTATTGTAATGCTCTATTGGGTGGTTGCCCTGCTCGCTTAATAAATAAACTCCAGCTGGTCCAAAACGCAGCAGCTCGAGTACTTACTAGAACCAGGAAGTATGACCATATTAGCCCAGTTCTGTCAACATTGCACTGGCTACCTATTAAACATCGCATACATTTTAAAATCTTGCTTATTACTTACAAAGCACTAAATGGTTTAGCTCCCCAATACTTGAGCGAGCTCTTAACATATTATACTCCATCACGTCTACTGCGATCTCTAAATTCTGGCCAGTTGTTAATACCGAGAATATCCAAATCAACTGCAGGCGGTCGATCCTTTTCCTATTTAGCTCCTAAACTCTGGAACAGTCTTCCTAGCACTGTTCGGGAAGCAGACACACTCTGTCAGTTTAAATCTAGACTAAAAACACATCTCTTTACTGTGGCATACACATAAAACACTTTATCAATTAATTGATTGTTAGGCTGCATTAACTAGGTCAGCCGGAACCGGGAACACTTCCCATAACACCTGATGTACTCGTTACATCATCAGAAGAATGGCATCTACGCTAATGATATTCTCTCTGTTTTATCCCGAGGTTTACTGCAGTCAGCCAGATCTGGGCCGTATCCTAATCAGATGGTGGACCAGAGAAGACCAACACAGGACCCCGAAGTGTCTGCAGAGACCGTGTCAATTATCCTCCCCCTGCAACTGCCTCATCGACACGGCATCTAAATAAACCCGTCACCAGTGTGATGACTCCGATTGTTCGAATATTATCATTAAATAATACTTATATCGATATGTCATCCGCAATAAACCCGTCTCCAGCGTGTTGCCTCCGATCATTCGAATATTGCACTTTAATAATTATTTAATCAACATCATCCTCAATAAACCCGTCTCCAGCGTGTTGCCTCCGGTCCTTTGAATATTCCGATCTATTATGACCTCTGACCTGTAAAGCAGCCAGAATAATAATAATAATACGTTGTTTGTAAATTGGCCAGAGGAGAACTGGCACCCCGACTGAGCCTGGTTTCTCCCAAGGTTTATTTTTCTCCATTAGGTCACCTAATGGGGTTTTGGTTTCCTTGCCACTGTTGCCTCTGGCTTGGCGTGCTCAGTTGGGGACACTATATTTTTCAACTAAACATCAAAATAAATCTAATTAATAAACTAATTTAACCATGTAAACTAAATTACTGATCTAATTATTGATCTAAAGCCCACACTGTCACCGCATGGAAATTGAAATGAACTGATGACATCAAATGGCTATACAGCTGAATAAAATTAGGCTGCATTATTTTGCTGTTTAACACTGTAAAGCTGCTTTGAAACAATCTACATTGTTAAAAGCGCTATATAAATAAAGTTGACTTGACTTGACTTGACTATTATTGTTTTTTTTCTTTGAAGTAAATTTAGCCCACTTTTGCTAAAATAGAAAATATAGGCTACTGATGGTGCCTTGAATACCGGTTTCTTTCATTTAATGTTCATGTTATGGGGATTTTTATATAAAGGAAATTTGTCTTTTGTGTCTGTTGAAAATTAAAGATTACTGACAGAGCCATAAGAAAATATTGCTTTATTTATCTGATCATATTGGAATATATTTGTTAGGTTTTCAGTAGGTTCAATTAGGTTCACTAGACTATATGCGTCATTTAAAAATTTTTCAATGAACATTCGAACAGTCCGGCCCTCGGCTTGTAGCTAAATTTTTTATTTGGCCCTCCGTCCATTTGACTTTGACACCCCTGGTGTACAGGGAGAAGAGCAGTGGGGAGAGAACACACCCCTGGGGGGTGCCAGAGCTGATAGTGAGAGTCCTGGATGTGAGTTTCCCCAGTCTCACTCGCTGCTTCCTGTCTGTCAGAATGAGGATGGCATGGAGAGCTGGGTCAGTTTAGCTGAGAGAAGATCAGTCATGATGGTATTGAAGGCCCGAACTGAAGTCCACAAATAAGATCCTTGCGTAAGTCCCAGGTCTGTCGAGATTTGCAGGTCCCATGTTGACTGCATCCTCCACAGACCTGTTTGCTCTGTAGGCAAATTAAAGAGGATCCAGCAAGGGTCCAGTGATGTCCTTCAGGAGGATGTGCAGGAGGTGATGGGGGATGTGTGAAGTGCAGATCAGAGCGGGTGTATGGTCTAAGACTGGGATTTTCAAACCTGCAGTAGAATGCATTCAGATCCTCAGCCAGTTGTTGATTCTCTACAGAACGGGGAGATGGTGACTTGTAGTTGGTGATGTTCCTCAGGCCTGTCCAGACTGATGCCGGGTCGTTGGCAGAAAACTGGTTTCTCAGCTTTTCAGAGTAGCTTCTTTTAGCAACTCTAATCTCCTTTGTCACTCTGTTTCTGGCCTGGTTATACAAGACTTTATACCCACTTCTGTAAGCATCCTCTTTGGCATGACGGAGCTGTTTGAGTTTCCCAGTAAACCATGGTTTATCATTAGTGAATAATAAGAATGTCCTGGTAGGAATGCATGTATCCTCACAGAAACTGATGTATGATGTTACAGTATCTGTGAGCTCATCCAGATCAGTTGTAGCAGCTTCAAAAACAGTGCAATGAGTGCCATCGAAGCAGGCTTGTATGTTTTGGCTCTGCTTCATTAGTACATCTTTTTAGAGTCCTTATTACAGGTTTAGCTGATTTCAGTTTCTGCCTGTAGGTCGTTATAAGATGAACCACACAGAGATCAGAGAGCCCCAAAGCTGCCCGTGGGACGGAGTGATATGCATTCTTTATTGTTGTGTAACAGTGGTCCAGTTTATTACTGTCTCTGGTGGGACATGTAAAGTGCTGTCTGTATTTTGGCAGTTCACGGGAGAGATTTGCTTTGTTAAAATTCCAAAGAATGATTAAAAGAGAGTCTGGATACCTTTGTTCAGTTTCAGCTATTTGTTCAGCCAGCTGTTGTAGCGCCACGCTGACACACGCGTCTGGAGGAATGTAAACGTTAGCGAGAATGAACGAGGAAAACTCCCACGGCGAGTAGAAAGGTTTACAGTTTATGAAGTGTGCCTCTAGATTAGGAGAGCTCTTCAGCGTTGTTACATCTGAACACCAACTTTCGTTAATGTAGAAACACAATCCACTACCTCTCGTTTTCCCTGTTTGTTCCGCAATGCGATCCGCTCGGAACAGCTGGAAGCCCGGCAGATATAGTGCGTTGTCCGGTATGGCTTCACTCAGCCAGGTTTCAGTGAAGCACAGTGCAGCAGAGTTTGAAAAATCCTTGTTAACGCGGGTGAGGAGAAGAAGTTTGTCTGTTTTGTTAGGAAGGGATCGGAGGTTCGCAAGATGAATACTAGGGAGTGCATTGCGGCGGCCGCACACGCAGAGTTTAATCAGTGTGTCAGCTCACTTCCCACGCTTCCCCACAGCTGTGGCTCTGACGAGAAAATCAAACAAAACGTCTGAATAGTCAAAAACTGTAGAAATGTTCAGTAATTCGTCTTTGGTGTAGTGAAGGGAAGTGAAGTGACGTGTGGCCAAGTATGGTGACCCATACTTGGAATTTGTGCTCTGCATTTAACCCATCCAAGTGCAAACACACAGTAGTGAACACACACCCAGAGTAGTGGGCAGCCATATTGCTGCTGCGCCCAGGGAGCAGTTGGGGGTTCGGTGCCTTGCTCAAGGGTCTCACTTCAGTCGCGGTATTGAGGGTGGAGGAGAGTGCTGGTTATTCACTCCCCCCACCGACAATTCCTGCCGGACCTGAAAATCGAACCCCCAACCTTCGGGTTACAAGTCGGACTCTCTAACCATTAGGCCACGACTGCCCAAAAGTGCCTGGACTAAATCATGATGAGTCGACTCGGCTCTGAGCTTCAGAATGCTTTTAGCCTTTAGAAGCTTCGAATACAAATGAATGCCTGGCTCCAATAAATCTGAGTTAAATGGCCTCACTGTCGCCTTTTTATGAGATTCAGATGGTGGGTCCATGTGGGTTAATCCACTGAACTGATACGCAGAAGGTGGCTGGTTCTATCCCAGCTATCACCACCAGTGTGTCCTTGAGCAAGGCACTTTACTCCACGTTGCTCCAGGGGGATTGTCCCTGTAATAAGTGCACTGTAAGTCGCTTTGGATAAAAGCGTCTGCCAAATGCATAAATGTAAATGTAAATGTTTATGACCGGCAGAGGTAACGCAGGCCGCACCGTTATCGCCCTTTTGGAATTTCAAACAGATTCCAATCTATCCAGGCCCAACTCTCTCCCCCCTCCCCATGAAGAGACTGTGACCTGATTCATTGCAATTCACACACACACATACACACACACACACACACTCCTATTTATGTAACTTGTAATTAAATCATACCGGAAATATATATGATGATCCCTTTTTACATGAATGTTGACCACAAATTATGTATGTGTTTGTGTGATGTTAAAGTCATCTTGAATGCTGAAATTGCTCTGTGAAGAATATTCCTGCTTGTATGCCTGCGAACCGAAGCATGTTTGATATGTAAATGTTTATCTTTCTTTGTCTTAATCAGCGGTGCCCAGTATATGATTATGAAATGTATGATTAATACAGTTAGCAAACTTGGAAGTAAATCTGCATTAACTCTGACACATTATAAAACATGCAAAGTGGGTCGTTAAACAGAGACAAAGAAAACCTTGTCCCGCCTAAAGTCCACACCTATGATTGGCCAGTTCAGGAAACATGGGCGTATGTTAATGAGCCTTAAAACCACAGGACAGGACTTTGGGCTCTTCTCTCTTATCTTTGCATTGCTCTTGTCTTCACATCTTCCTCCCATCACATCAGCGCGGCTCGCGGGGCTTTGGCTCCGGGCTCGGGCAGCCCAGCCAAGCTGGTTGCTTCCTTTGAAGATCGACTCGACATGGCCAGCAGTGCACTCCATCAGCGCTCCATCCAGGCAGCGCTTGAGGAACCTTCCCAGCTTGGACGAGACAAACTTTCCCTTCCTCCCTCTTTGGCAAAGACACTCGCTCCTAAACACATTTAAATCTCCCGTGGACCGACCAAGCACCAGAAGGACCAAACGGAGAGAGAGCTTCAAACGCCAATGCACCCATCTTGCTTTACACCACACAAAGAAACCATGCAAGTATCAATTCTATCGAAATTTAGATGCGCATTAAGATTTGAACCCCTGTTTAAGGTGATAATTATTCCTCATATTCGTTTTGTAAAGGCCTTATTTATCGCTAGATTTGAATCATTGCGTGTTCCAATGTTATTCAACAAGAAGTGATCCCACTCCCGCTAGGTTGAACTTTGGCGTAGCTAACCAGAGGCCAGAGGAGAACTGGCACCCCGATTGAGCCTGGTTTCTCCCAAGGTTTATTTTTCTCCATTAGGTCACCTAATGGGGTTTTGGTTTCCTTGCCACTGTTGCCTCTGGCTTGGCGTGCTCAGTTGGGGACACTACATTTTTCAACTAAACATCGAAATAAATCTAATTAATAAACTAAATTAACCATATAAACTAAATTACTGATCTAATTATTGATCTAAAGCCCACACTGTCACTGTATGGAAATTGAAATGAACTGATGACATCAAATGACTATACAGCTTAATAAAATTATGCTGCATTATTTTCCTGTTTAACACTGTAAAGCTGCTTTGAAACAATCTACATTGTTAAAAGCGCTATATAAATAAAGTTGACTTGACTTGACTAACCAAAACGTATATACCTTGCACAAATCAATCAGAAAAAAACTGCTGGCCAGTATCTGATTGATGTGTGAATGGGAGTATTTTATTTATTACCCTGATCCAGTTAAAAATTTGCAACAGAAAATATTCTGTTTTACATTTGTGTGTATATTCGGTAAAATAAATCCGGCCACACACTCTGGTTGCTTCAAATTGGCACAAAGGAAATTTGAAAACAAATTCCCTTTACATTTGTGATTGATTGCAGTTAAATCGCCGCGTTATGAAGCGGAAAGCCCTTTCACCTGTTCTGACGCTCAAATTTAAATCACCCTCCTTGGGTGTCGTAATACCTCTGACTAACACAAGAGGGCAGCCTACTAGGTGTTCTGCACCTCTCAGATTACTCACACCTGACCCCACTCCTTGGAGTGGACTCCACTACGCCATCTTGTGGGCATCTTTCCCTACTCCCCGCTCTTTAGTATGTCAAGTGAACTGTCTTTTCGTTGTTATTTGCTTACTATTATAATTATCTTCATTTATTTCCTGTTATTGCTATTATTTGACATTATTCAATCTTTCTGTTTCACTGACTTATCACACTTATTTAAATTTGGTTTAAACTAAGTTTGAATTTGAATTTAAACTAAGTTCTCCCTTCAGCCAGTGATGCTACCTAAGGGGAACAAGCCCCTCTGTGACATATTCTGCCAAGTAATTTTCCCTTCCTTTCTCATGTTGTTTCAATTTGAGTTATTTTTGCATATCTTTTCTTTTTAATTGTATTTCTTTATCAATTGTTTTCTTCCATTTCATACCATTCTGATAATCAAGTTTGATTAAACAAGTTTGAACCTAAATTTAAATTAAGCCTTCTCTTTTCAGCCTGTGATAGCCACTTATCAGTAGCACGCCCCCTGTTAGGAACTCTCATAGGTTGGCTTTCCTCTCTCTTCTCCTTTGGCTCCATTTCTGAATAGATTCATTTGATTAATTCTATTTCTCCTTTTTTTTTTTAAGGTTATCCTGATAATTACCAACATCATAATCATTATTTTATGTGTTAGCTCTATTTAGTAAATAGTCTTTTACCTCACTTACTTTACTTAATTATTTAAATTTGGTTTAAACAAGTTTAAGCTTAAGTTAACGTTACGTTTTCCTTTAGCCATTTGTATATCTAGAGGTAGTACTTCCCCTAGTGCTTGTGGTGAATTTACGGTTGTCTTCTGGCTGGGTTCCGGTAAGTGGAGTCACCTGGCCGGTGTAACTGACACCGGTCGTGTTTGAATCGCAGACACCTCTGTCTCCGTACCATTGGCGGCGGCACGCAGCAGACTAAGCATTTCGGGCACTCCAGGGAGAAGTCAACGAGTCCAACTGAACTACAAGGCCAATTTTGGTTAATTATTCTGATCCTCCGTTTGGACTCTAAAGGGATTTCAGAGGAAACCCAATTTTGACCCTTCAGTCTGGCCGTTGACCAAACTCAACTGAGTGCTGCCCAGTTGCGCTAATAGTCACACGCTGTTTGAGTGGGTGCACCGTGGTACCAGTGCATGAGGATCTGGGAACACCGCAGTCGAGTGTCCAGGGACCACCGGTGAGATTGACCTCACCATTGGTTCTCACCTGAAGTGACCCCGATTCAACCCAGGCATAGTAAGTAAAGTAAGCCCATTCACTTATTGCAAGCCCTAGAATATACATATTCCTGGTCATTTAAGTGTTTGGCCACACCTTTCTCCCTTTTTAAGCCATACCATCCCCCTAGGCTTTATAGCTCAACAGCGCCCCCTCACTCCTTTGGCCCCATCATAAACCCTAGCATTGGTATTAAGCTTAGAGCCTTTCCCTTTCTATCTCTTCTTATGCTCTCATTTTGTTTCATTTTAGTTTTATTTCATGCCTTCTCTTTAATTTTTTCTTTTTGGTTATTTTGCTCTGTTCTACGCGCTTCTCTGTTGTTTTGTTTTCTTCCAGTACACCTAAAGACAGAACCCATGAAAGCCATCAAGAAAAGCTGAATAATAGATTGATGACCAGCAGCCAGTGTCAGTAAATGACCCACTAGGTTACCGCACTGTCAAAATTGTCATTTAAATCCGGCACTCACCCACACAAATCGGCCCCACCTGGCCACTCACGCCCAAGACAGTAGGTGTCCAGCCTAGATTTCACTAACTGTCTGCACCAGTTAGAAAAAATTACTCACACAAATTAAATATACATATTGCTATAGCGTTAACCCCTATACGGACTTGCATTGGCCTCTTTTGTGTTGTCTTTCTCTTGCCCACAGTAAGCCTGTGTGTCCCGTTCATCCAGCTCCACTGCCCACTGGGATCACATTGAGACCACTGCGTTCCTGCCTAAAGTCATGGTGACCTGCAGCCCCTGATCCAAGAACGGCAGCGTTGAAGCTCCAGGCTGAGGAGGCCCGGAAGTACCAGGACCACACGCAGAGTCATCTAGATCAGCTACTCCTCGAGGCACACCGACGCGAAAGGGAGGATGAAACGGCCCTACAGCTTCGGGAGGAAATTGAGAGACTCCAAAATGCCCTGGCAGAACTTTGTGTAGAGACAAAGTGCAGAGAGCCATTGGAGAAAGAATCCAAAGAGGAACTAAAGGAAAACTCCAATGAGGTGAAGCTCTCCTAGCAAGAGCAGAGATTGAACTGAAAGAAAGGAACAAAGCCAAAGCCTGTGTCACCCACCTGCATACAGCCCATGCTAAGATCCAAGATTTGGTTCAACAAAGAGACTATTTAAACAGATTCTGTTCACAGAGAACTGAAATATGCTTATGAGCAGCCAGGGGAAACGCACACCACAGAGTTTCCCCTGACAAGTGGGCACAGGCCTCCCCGTCAAGAGTTCCAAGCTCAAAAGGGGGGGTGAAAGCCCACTGCTCAAGTTGTCACTAGCGAGCAGCCAAGAACCCCCACCAGCAGCAAAGTGGATTGGAGCCAATCCAGAGAATCGTGCCCAGGCACACCATGGCTCCCCAAGAACTCTACAAGCTGGCCAGAAACATCCCAACTTTCACCCCAAACCCTGAAGGAAGCCACGACGCGCACACCTACCTGCAGGATATGAACTTTCAATTGCAACCTGTGGCTAACGTGACCACATGGAACCAATTATGTATACTCCAAGGTACGTCCAGTACGTACGCGTGGCACTTCCTCGACCGACAACATGAGACTGTAAAGTTGGACTACCAACAGCTACGGGACTGCCGAGCAAAAAGACTGTTTCTGAAAAGACTGTGAGAAATCCAATGATTTGCCCTGTCTCTGAGCACCGTTCAGAGCTGGCTCCAGGGGGTGCCCTGCAACAACACAGTGACAGACTTCCAAGCCAGCAGAGAGCAGCGCAACCGGCATGGTGACCGTCCTAAGCACCTGTCCAAGCACTCTGAAAGACTCTGGGACAAGCCACATCTATCTAACCACCCAAAGGTGGAGCCACGTGGGATGCCAGCCAACAACCCAGAAATGGACGATCCGCCCCAAACAAACCCAAGTCTGAGCACTCACCAGAGCCAAACGGTGCAGCTTCATCTGAGTCAGCAGAGAACCTGAGGATTCTGAAAGAACTCATGTGGAAGAAACGTCCTTCCTGGGAATTTTAACTTAATTTCTGTGTAAAGCACTTTGAATTGCCACTGTGTATGAAATGTAGCCTATAAATCTAGACGCACCCTAGCGGCATAAAATTATTTTGCCGCGAGTGTAGTCTAGCAACTCTTGGTAGACCTGAGAGCTGGAAAAACCAAACTCTGTTCAGGCCAATCACAGCGTGTGTAGAGTCGGTGGGCGGGCTTAACATAATGACGGCACGTCACGGCAGAGTTGCGGAGGTTCTGTGTGCTATTCGTAAACACAGAAGCTGGCGAACAGCGGTCTTTTTAATCGGCTTTGGCCGCGACTCTGGAAGACTTGGTGTTAAGCTTTTATTTTAGAAAAGAACAAAGAACTGCACTGAAGTCCTTCTTAAGAAAATAAGATATGTTCGAAGTTTTGCCGACCGGATACGGCGAAAGTCTATCAACTAACGTTAGCTCGGCTACACCTTCTTCTTTGCTCTGGTTGGTTGTGGCGGTCATGGCGCTATCCAATTGCATGCAGAAGGAATTTGAAAGACAACCGTTTATCCCGCCCCTCGGATTGAGCCCTGTCAATGGTGAGTTTCCAGACCCAACATCTTGATGTGGGTCCGGCTTGTCAGGCTATATGAAATGTGCTATACAAATAAACTTGCCTTGCCTTGCCTTGACTGCCCTCCGACTGAACCAAGCACTGTGCATCAACTACAGTCCACAGAACCAGACTTCATCACCAAGTGACAGCGTCGCCCAACCACCTCAGCTGATAGCTGCACTTCCTGAACAATCGAACTCTGAAATCCCAAAAATGTGAGTTAAATGTGCAGTCATACAGCTAAAATGAGATTCAACTTGAACAGATAGCTCCAATCTAGCTAACGATTGGCCTAATGAGTATGGTACACCCAGTGTACATCTAACCAATGGACACCTACCCCCTTTCTCGTCGGCAAAGATCTGCTAGATTGTTTTGAGCCCCTACTAGACTTCAAACAGCTAAAGATTTGGGCTCAAGTGCGAGAACCTCTGCCTCTCCAGCCACCCAGATCACCTGACCCAGACTATCAAGTCACAGAGGTCACGAGAAATCTCGCAACCAGCCGCGAGAACACGGTCTCAGCACCAGAGCAAAGTTCAAGTTCGCTACTCTGCACTTTTCAACTCACCATAGACTCTGACTTTCACTGCCCCAAGGTCATGACCGACCTTCAGCTGAATGATGTAGAGACATCAGATTCGCACTATGGGCAGACAACTCAGCCATCAGTCTAGCACTGTTCAAAGCCCTCATGGAAGATACATCCAACCTTCCATCTGCAAGCAAGCGTACCCGCTGCCCTTTGGACTCCTGCCTAACAACCATGGTAACTGTCAAGGGCATCTGCGCTTTGAACTTGAAATGGAACGATCAGTGCCTCACACACTACTTCCTTTTCCTCCAGATCCACTGCATAACGTCTACATAGAAGCAGACTTGATTCACCTCAAGGCTCATGTGGACTTTATCAATGAGGTGATGTGAGCCCCACCGACATCACAGCCCCTGTGGTTCCTGTCAACCCTGCAAACCTCCTGTCAGGCCAGACCATTCCAGAAGTCTGTACCTTAATCAATGAACAGGACACTGCAGTACCAGCTTACACCAAAGGGCTCGCTGTTCGGTTCAACATGCAATGTGGTCACACACTAAACCACACGCTGGGCTTCTTCCAACCTTCACCTGAATGTGTGGAACTTGGACTCAGTCTGGAAGCCACACCACTCACTGAACTGTCATCCCGTGTAGTCTACATCCTGTTCAACAACTGCACAGCAATGGACTTCAGGATTCCCAAGGTCTACCGCCTGGGATGGGTAGTGAGTCACGACTTCCATGACTTGGAACTCACCTTACAAGTCATTGGTCCAATCCCATCTTCGATGATCCCAGAAGGGAACACAGACAACACAGTGTTCACAGCCCCCTTCAAAATCATCTCCAGCGCTTCTGTCATGCCGATGGCCAAAGATCAAGTGTGCAGAACAGAGCTGACAGAGGACCATCAACCTACAGTATGCACAGTCACTAGCCAGCCTAACTGTGAGACTGACGACAGTGCTGAACCTCTGACTGCCAACGCGAAAGATGACACCACAACAGAGGAGCCATATCCAGGATTTGAGACGCAAGTCCAGCAAATTCTGAGAGACACAGACGTTATAAAGAATGATGCACAACATCAAGAACTCAGACAAGTCCTTTACAAATACAAAGCGTCATTTGCCAAAGACTCTTTAGACTGTGGTCTCACTAACCTCGTCACTCTCGTCAAGCAGTACAAGATCTCCATCGCCTCACACGAAGCGGCGCAGGAGATCGCTGACTCTATACTCAAGAAGGTGTCAGCCATCCCTGCAACAGCGCCTACTCTGCTCCTATCGGGCCATCCTCAAACCAAACTGTCATGATGGCCCATGACCCAGCTGGAGCAGGAAATACCCAGAGTCAAAGAAGCCACAATCATCTCTACACTTGATGTGGCCTCAGGATTCTGGACCATTCCAGTGCATCTAGAAGATCAGCACCCGCTGTCTTTCACCTCCTGCAACGGACAGCATACCTTCACAGGGTGCCCACTCGGCTATGCCAACTCACCAGCCGAGTTCAACATCTTCCGGAACAAAGGATGCCTAGACACCAAAATGAGAGGCAACCTCATCTGTGAAGATGATGTTCTCATGAAGAGCACAACACTCTTCTGAAGAAGGACTGCCCATTTGTCTGGACAGAAGCTCAAGCAAATGCCATGAATGAACTGAAACAACATCTGTGCATAGCTCCATGTCTTGCTCACCCTGACACACAACAGGAGTTCCACTTGAAAGCTGGATTCTCCAAACACTGCCTTAGTGCTGGTCTATACCTAAACATGACCAAGACAAAAATAATAGTTTCACAGGCAAGCAAGACATCTCTTCCACCAGAAAGCCGATTCTCCTACTACATCGGAGCACAAAAGGTTATTATAAAGACATTCCAACAGCCTGTAATGTCCTCAACAGCCAACGCATTCGAGAAGACAATGGTTGATGACCCTTCAGGGCCGCAATGTTGAGGCACGTTATGCCCAGAATGGACTGGGAAACGGCCTGGCTGCCTGCCAAAACTGTTATGATGACACCAGCGGCAACGCTGGACAAAGAGGAACCCCAACAACAACAACAGACCTGTCACAGGTACTTTGAAGAGAATGCATGTCAAAGACCGCCCACCACCAATGCCGGGGGATGCTCTTACAACCAAGAAGGCATCCTAAAAGCAGGTGAGGGCGTACTATGGCTGAAACCAGCCTTGCCCTCCACAGCATTTAAAGTTGGGCCCAACTTTAAAGTCATCACAATATGATGAGGTGGCAGCCAGTCTAATAACCCTCCAAATCGCATCGGCCCACAACAACAGGGAACTCCTTATTTGCACTCCAACTATGCCAGACACCGTTTCACATGCCACCTTCCAAGTTGGAAACAAAATGGCTTCAAGACAGCAAACAAGTCAGTCAAACACCAACACCTGTTTCAAGCATGTGATGACATCACAAGAACACACAACATGACCATCCACTGGAAAAAGGTGACAGGACACTCAAGGCAACGCGGACTTGACAAAGACTTGAAAGACCGAATTGATGCCCTGGCCAAGACTGGCACACTTCACGGCAATCTATGGTCACCTCCAACCCACCCAACCACCCTAATGTGGCAGCGATAACCCGCAGCAATCAAACTATTCCTGCGATGATTCCAACATCACAGCCACTGACGCTGACTCCACAAATGTCCATCAATGACACAGCTGACATGCAAGTCTCTGACACTGCCATATAAGCTATGAGTAACCACCACTCAGACCCCTCCAACCACCCTGTCACGACATCTGACTTCACTGCTACCACAGGCCTCAGATGTCCGCATGACGTCAAAAACATGCTGTGCGAAAGTCAACAGTCTTTGGTATTCCTCTGATGACCTCACAGCACTAAGGCTTGTGATGCCACAGTGTCAAAAGGGGGGTAATGCTAAATGTATGCTCACGACGCACCATGTGCCGGACACCACGGTACCAGAGCCACAAGACACAGAAACAAGTGACATATTGGCCTGGCATGCAGCAAGTCGTGTCAGAGAGTGTCAGAGAGTGCCTGGTTTGCTGACAATTCCAACCGGCAAACCCAAACCCCAGAGCAAATGCCACGCATTGAGTCACAGTCCCGGGGTCAAACCTCCAAACAGACTGAACAGGACCCCTACCCAGATCGACGAGGGACAACAAGTACTTCCTCACAGTTGTATGCCAGTTCTCCAAGTGGGTAGAATGTATTCCAGCGCCCAACGACACCAAGTTGAGCGAACCAATCGAACTGGGGTCAGCATGCCGACAAAGTATGTGTCTGCCAACCAGGAAGACTGAGATGTGAAACCTCTGTTGGTGCTCATGGCCATCAGAGCCACCCCGCATGAATCATCTTATGTGTCTACCTTTGAACTAATGACTGAGTGGCAGATGACACTGCTGCTGTCTCTGCTGTATCAAAGAGGAGACTCCAGCTTTGTCACAACCCACACCACTCATCAGTAAATTGACAAACTACACCGACAACTGAAAACAAAATCTACAGACTCAAGGTCACTGTTAATGTTGGGCATTGGCGAGGTAACACCCAGATCAAGATACACACCCCAGATGTGGTGGCCTACCACGACAGCAACACACAGCTGTACCTGGCCCCAAGCCTGTGCATGTGTACTTTGACCAAGGACATTCACTACTTCTGCCGTAGCAAGCCACTCCTCCGGTGCAACACTGAAGGAACCCAACACCCTGCCGAGGCCACGCCTCACATCCAAGTCATCGAAACCCAAGTGGAGATGGTGGTCTAGTGGGTTAAACCGTCGACAACAACGTCCTCCGCCAAACCCTTCACACAGGTGTCAAGCGGAGGCTGCACAAGGAAAGCTGGACACGAATATCTCAGGGTCACAGGAGCTGCTGACACCAGCAAAATAGCCCCTGAACAGGACTCACCAGAGGAGTACTGCAAAGGACAAGCTTCCAACTCCTTGCCCCACACAGCTCAGGCAAGCTCACAACAGTACTGCCACAAGAGCAGAGCAGAACTCCAATCCTTCAGACTTCTCGTGACTGAGAGGCTAATAACTACCCGCTGCCCTCCTGTCACCAGCACTAGGTCAGTCTGAAACCCTCATCAGGCCACACAAACCCCTACCCACTTCCTGAGACTACAAGCAGAAACCTGCGCCACACAAATGGACTTCAGGATGACAGGTGACGCACCGTCAGTGCACCTGCTGCCTAGACACCTGCTGCACAAGGTCAGAGACCTGAATTTGGCTACTGTCTGCCTTATCTGCTGGGGAGCGACCATCCCTCCAGGGGACACAAACAACCAGAGTATGTGGATTCAAGTACCAAAGGGTGCCATCCTCCACCTCGATGATCTGGCATTGTGCCACCTTCCAAGTGAAGAGTACTGGTCAGAGCTGGAAACCCCATCCTTCTTCAAGAATCACAACTTCACTCTAGATCCAGAACTTGAACTGGAGATTGAGGAAGGGGGGTCCTAGCTAATTGCCATCACTCCCATCAACACGGCCCTCCAAGAACTGTCTCAGCTGCCCATCCTGACCAACTCCCCTGTTGGCCAAGCGTGGACCACCGCCGACACAGCGCTTTACCTTGCTGCAGCATTAGGCTACACTCTGACACTGGGCCTGGCCTTCATCCTGTTCAAGAGGGTCCACGAGATGCAAGGGTCCATGACCCAGAACACAGTAACTCTCTTCCCCCCACCAGGTTTCAAAAGAAACCAACAGAAAAGAGGTACCAAGACAGAGACCATGCCAAACCTCATCAAGATGGACTCTCAACCTGAGGAACCAAAGGCTCAAAACAATTAGATACCACCTGCCACTCAACCATCGTGATTCACCTGCCATCAGACCAAACTGACTGTCATCCGACGATGTCACACGGACTTCATCATATGACAAGGAGGGACTGTAGTACCTGGATCATGATGAGTTGACTCGGCTCTGAGCTTCAGAATGCTTTTAGCCTTTTGAAGCTTCAAATAGAAATTAATGCCTGGCTCCAATAAGTCTGAGTTACGTCACTGTCACCTTTTTATGACCAGCAGAGGTAACGCAGGCCGCACCGTTATCTCCATTTTGGAACTTCACACAGATTCCAATCTGTCCAGGTCCAACTCTCTTCCCCCTCCCCATGAAGAGACTGTGACCTGATTCATTGCAATTCACACACACACACACACACATACACACACACACACACACACACACACACACACTCTCACACACACACACACACACACACATTCCTCTTTATGTAACTTGTAATTAAAGGTCCCGTTCTTCATGATCCCACTGTTCAAACTTTAGTTAGTGTGTAATGTTGCTGTTAGAGCATAAATAATACCTGTAAAATTATAAAGCTCAAAGTTCAATGCCAAGCGAGATATTTTATTTAACAGAAGTTCCCTTTCAAAGCCTACAGCGACTACATCCTGGTACTTCCTTCATAAATGACATCAGTAGAACAGTAGAACAGACTAACCTCCGCCCACAAGAATACGCGAAAAAAGGGGGCGTGGTCTTGTTGCTGTCCCACTTGGAGAAGAGGACCTGTCGTGTGGAGAAAAGGAATTGTTGCGTTTGAGTGTGTTTGTCGCCATGTTGTCGAGATGCTGTTATTTTCATCCCGGAGTCAAATCACCTTTGTTTGGCTTTCCCAGGGACGCTGTAGAGATCATTGAGCTCATACATCACCCCGTTAAGAGGTGTGACCTTTCCACGTGCGCTAAGCTGCTGACGAATCACAACACAGGAACCGTGACACGTTCGCTAAGCTGAGGTCAAATCCCAACACGGGATCCGCTGGCACAATCAGAACTCGTTACGTATTTCTGAAGGAGGGACTTCATAGAACAAGGAACTCATCGACCCGTTTTTAGGACAGTGAAAACAGCGGTAAACAGATAAGTAAATTGTGTTAAAAATATAGTTTTTTTTACACGCGAAACATGAACACATGTTATATTGCACACTGTAAACACAATCAAAGCTTCAAAAAAAACACGAAGAACGGGACCTTTAAACCATACCAGAAATATATGTGATGATCCTTTTTTACATGAATGTTGACCACAAATTATGTATGCGTTTGTGTGATGTTAAAGTCATCTTGAATACTGAAATTGCTCTGTAAAGAACATTCCTGCTTGTATGCCTGCGAACCGAAGCATGTTTGATATGTAAATGTTTCTCTTGCATTTAGGGGTGTGGTCCTGGTCAAGACAATCTCCTGAACTCCAAACTGAATGTCAGAATGGGACAGAAAGGTGATTTAAGCAATTTTGAGCGTGGCAGGGTTGTCGGTGCCAGACGGGCCGGTCTGAGTATTTCACAATCTGCTCAGTTACTGGGATTTTCACGCACAACCATTTCTAGGGTTTACAAAGAATGGTGTGAAAAGGGAAAAACATCCAGTATGCGGCAGTCCTGTGGGCGAAAATGCCTTGTTGATGCTAGAGGTCAGAGGAGAATGGGCCGACTGATTCAAGCTGATAGAAGAGCAACTTTGACTGAAATAACCACTCGTTACAACTGAGGTATGCAGCAAAGCATTTGTGAAGCCACAACACACACAACCTTGAGGCGGATGGGCTACAACAGCAGAAGACCCCACCGGGTACCACTCATCTCCACTACAAATAAGAAAAAGAGGCTACAATTTGCACGAGCTCACCAAAATTGGACAGTTGAAGACTGGAAAAATGTTGCCTGGTCTGATGAGAACATAGATCCATCAAGCCTTGTTACCACTGTGCACGCTGGTGGTGGTGGTGTAATGGTGTGGGGTATGTTTTCTTGGCACACTCTAGGCCCCTTAGTGCCAATTGGGCATCGTTTAAATGCCACGGCCTACCTGAGCATTGTTTCTGACCATGTCCATCCCTTTATGACCACCATGTACCCATCCTCTGATGGCTACTTCCAGCAGGATAATGCACCATGTCACAAAGCTCGAATCATTTCAAATTGGTTTCTTGAACATGACAATGAGTTCACTGTACTAAAATGGCCCCCACATTCACCAGATCTCAACCCAATAGAGCATCTTTGGGATGTGGTGGAACGGGAGCTTCATGCCCTGGATGTGCATCCCACAAATCTCCATCAACTGCAAGATGCTATCCTATCAATATGGGCCAACATTTCTAAAGAATGCTTTCAGCACCTTGTTGAATCAATGCCACGTAGAATTAAGGCAGTTCTGAAGGCGAAAGGGGATCAAACACAGTATTAGTATGGTGTTCCTAATAATCCTTTAGGTGAGTGTATATCTGTAGTTACCCATAATTCCTTATTGAGCTAAATTTAATTGAATAATATACAGGTGCTGATCATATAATTAGAATATCATCAAAAAGTTGATTTATTTCACTAATTCCGTTCAAAAAGTGAAACTTGTATATTATATTAATTAATTACACACAGACTGATATATTTTAAATGTTTATTTATTTTAATTTTGATGATTATAACAGACAACTAAGGAAAATCCCAAATTCAGTATCTCAGAAAATTAGAATATTACTTAAGACCAATACAAAGAAAGGATTTTTAGAAATCTTGGCCAACTGAAAAGTATGAACATGAAAAGTATGAGCATGTACAGCACTCAATACTTAGTTGGGGCTCCTTTTGCCTGAATTACTGCAGTAATGCGGCGTGGCATGGAGTTGATCCTTCTGTGGCACTGCTCAGGTGTTATGAGAGCCCAGGTTGCTCTGATAATGGCCTTCAGCTCTTGGGTCTGGCATATCGCATCTTCCTCTTCACAATACCCCATAGATTATCTATGGAGTTAAGGTCAGGTGAGTTTGCTGGCCAATTAAGAACAGGGATACCTGGTTGCTTTGGCACTGTGTGCAGGTGCCAAGTCCTGTTGGAAAATAAAATCTGCATCTCCATAAAGTTGGTCAGCAGTAGGAAGCATGAAGTGCTCTAAAACTTCCTGGTATACGGCTGCGTTGACCTTGGACCTCAGAAAACGGCTCGGGTTACGTCTGTAACCCTTGTTCCCTGAGAAGGGAACGAGCACTGCGTCGGAATACGACACTTTGGGGATACTCCCTAAGCACTAGCGAATCTGAAGTCCGTATAGAAACTAGCCCAATCTGATTGGTCGTGCGTGATGACGTCATCGTGACGGTGTACCCGGAAGTATAAAGGGCGAGCCGGCGCATTGAAACGGCAGCTATTGCTCTGAAGCATGCACTCCAGGCGTGCCGAGGTGTGGTGACGCGATGCAGTGCTCATTCCCTTCTCAGTGAACAAGGGTTACAGACGTAACCCGAGCCGTTCCCTTTCGAGGGAACTCTCACTGCGTCGGAATACAGCACTTTGGGGAACGAGTACCCACTAGCCCACACCGAGGGTAGCGCCTGCCCTAGTGTGAAAC
Organism: Romanogobio albipinnatus; assembly: GCA_023566225.1. Taxonomy (NCBI): domain Eukaryota; kingdom Metazoa; phylum Chordata; class Actinopteri; order Cypriniformes; family Gobionidae; genus Romanogobio; species Romanogobio albipinnatus. Next base: position 31,107,694 of record CM042244.1, read on the forward strand.
CGGAGACCGGGCACAACTAGGACTTGAGTACCCTAGCGCCAGCACCGTAGGGAGATACTTCTCCACTCCTTTTCCTTCTGCGCCCCAGCCGATGAAGGGAGGCGTCTGTTGAAACGGTTTTCCCGGCAACAGGACACTCCCAACACTGGCCCTTGGGACCTTTACCGAGGGTAGTGCCTGCCCTAGTGTGAAGCCGGAGACCGGGCACAACTAGGACTTGGAGTACCCTAGCGCCTTCCACACCCCAGCCAATGAGGGAGACGTCTGTTGAAATGGTTTCCCGGCAACAGGACACTCCCAACACTGGCCCTTGGGACCTTTACCGAGGGTAGTGCCTGCCCTAGTGTGAAGCCGGAGACCGGGCACAACTAGGACTTGGAGTACCCTAGCGCCTTCCACACCCCAGCCAATGAGGGAGGCGTCTGTTGAAACGGTTTTCCCGGCAACAGGACACTCCCAACACTGGCCCTTGGGACCTTTACCGAGGGTAGTGCCTGCCCTAGTGTGAAGCCGGAGACCGGGCACAACTAGGACTTGGAGTACCCTAGCGCCTTCCACACCCCAGCCAATGAGGGAGACGTCTGTTGAAATGGTTTCCCGGCAACAGGACACTCCCAACACTGGCCCTTGGGACCTTTACCGAGGGTAGTGCCTGCCCTAGTGTGAAGCCGGAGACCGGGCACAACTAGGACTGGAGTACCCTAGCGCCTTCTGCGCCCCCGCCAATGAGGGAGACGTCTGTTGAAACGGTTTCCCGGCAACAGGACGCTCCCAACACTGACCCCTGGGACAGAAACCAAGGTTTCTTCCATATAACTAGGGAACAAAGGCATCTGCGCGTTACCCTGATCATACGAAAAAGATTCCCTATGGGCGAAACCCCTTGGTTTCCAACCACCACTGTCAAGGTCTCACGTGCAGCAGGTCAAAAGGTCTCACCTTGGACGCTGCTGCACTGAGCACCAGCACTCAAAAGTGCTTCACAGTGAAGGTCTCTTACTCCGCCGTCACGTGAGGCGGGGGATGTAATGCCTGAAGAACCAAGGAACTGACCAATCCTAAGTTCCCTGGTTCATCCGACTCCAATGGTCCGAAGGGGGCCTCAGCCAGCCTTCGAGAACCACTGCCAGATCCCAGGTTGGGAGTTCTGGAACGAGCCACAGGCTGCATCCTCCGAGCCCCACAGGGGAACTGTACAACAGATGGTGTCTACCCAAGCCCATCACCCAAAGGAGTGTGGAAAGCCTTATGGCAGCCACGGACACCCTGAGTGTGGATGGGGTTAGACCCGCAGAGAAGCGATCTTGGAGGAACTCCAGCACTGAAGCCACCGGCCAGTTAACTGGGTCCACCTCACGCTCCCTGCACCAAGTGGCTCACCACTTGGGGCTGTACAGTCTCCTCGAAGATGGAGCCCTGGAACTGAGTAAGGTCTCTATCACCTCTGCCGACAGGCCAGTCTCTAGGTACCTGACCCCCTCAAGGGCCAGACCCAAAGGTTCCAAACCTCCGGCCAGGGGTGAAATATAGTGCCCCCTGCCTGAGATAGGAGATCCCTCCTCAGAGGAATCTGTCATGGAGGACCTGCCAGCAAAGCTATGATATCCGAGAACCAAACTCGCGTCGGCCAACGGGGTGCTACTAAAAGTAGGCTGACCCCCTGTTGGCGGACTCTCTCCAGGACTCCCGGGAGCAGAGCAATCGGGGGAAAAGCGTACAGACGCAGCCTCGGCCACGTCTGAACCATGGCATCCAACCCCAGCGGGGCTGGATGTGTGAGGGAACACCACAGTGGACAGTGGGACGTCTCTCGAGACGCGAATAAGTCCACTTCCACTGGGCCGAACATCTCACACATGGCCTCCACCACCTCTGGGTGGAGACGCCACTCCCCGGGCCTCAGCCCCTGCCTCGACAGGATGTCTGCTCCTTGATTTTGAACCCCAGGGACATACATCACCCTAATGGACAACAGTTTCCCCTGGGACCACAGGAGAATTTGATGCGCCAGTCTACATAGAGGGCGCGACCTCAAACCCCCCTGATGATTGAGGTACGCTACAACAGACGTATTGTCTGTTCGCACCAGGACATGTTGACCGCGGAGGTCCGGGAAAAAGCTCCTGAGAGCTTTGAAGACCGCCATCATCTCTAGGCAATTTATATGCCAGGAAGAATGACGCCCCTCCCACGGGCCTCTTGCAAAACGGCCATCCATGACCGCGCCCCAACCAGTGAGGGAGGCGTCTGTTGAAACGAATTTCCGGCAACAGGACGCTCCCAACACTGGCCCCTGGGACAGAAACCAAGGTTTCTTCCATATGACTAGGGAACAAAGGCATCTGCGCGTTACCCTGATCATACGGAAAGGATTCCCTCTGGGGGAAAACCCCTTGGTTTTCAGCCACCACTGTAGGGGTCTCATGTGCAGCAGGCCAAAAGGTATCACGTTGGACGCTGCTGCCATGTGCCCCAGCACTCTCTGAAAGTGCTTCACAGTGATGCTCTGGCCTAGCCTTATTCCTGAGACCATCGCCAGTATGGTCTCGACTCGCGCGGGAGACAGTTGTGCCCGCATCGTAGTCGAATCCCATACTATCCCTAGGAACGTAGTCCTCCGGGACGGCGTCAACACACTCTTTTGTGCGTTGAGTCTCAGCCCCAAGCACTTTATATGGGCCAGAACGACATCTTGATGCCGAACTGCCATATCGTACGACTGGGCCAAAATGAGCCAATCGTCGATATAATTCAGTACACGGATGCCCTAGAGTCTTAATGGAGCCAGAGCTGCATCCATGCACTTCGTGAATGTGCGTGGGGAAAGAGCTAGACCAAAGGGAAGCACTCGATATTGGTACGCCTCGCCCCCGAAAGCGAACCTCAAGAACTTCCTGTGACATGGAAGGAAGGAGATATGAAAATATGCGTCCTTCAGGTCTATCGTGACGAACCAGTCCTCAGACTGGATCTGACTCACGATAATAGGAACCGTGAGCATTTTGAATCTGAATCTCCTCAGAGACCGATTCAAATACCTCAGGTCTATAATTGGACGCAACCCTCCATCCTTTTTAGGAACTATAAAGTACCGGCTGTAGAACCTGGACTCCCTCTCCGGCGGAGGAACACGCTCTATGGCTTCCTTCGCCAGCAAGGATTTTACTTCTAGTTCCATTACCCGAACCCGCTCTGGTACCACTGCGGTCCAGTTCAAACCCCTGAAACTGGGAGGAGGATGACCGAACTGCAGTCTGTAACCATTCTCTACAGTACGCAGGACCCATGTAGAAATATTCGGAAGGCATTTCCATGCGCCGAGATAATCTACTAAGGGAACCAGCCTCTCAAGGCTGGCGTCGGGTGTTACACGAGCCTCGTTCCCAACCCCCTGAAGCGGATGTCCGGCAGGAAGTAGTTGGGAACGATTCTCTGTGTGCGGACGCGTGAGCTGCCCAGCCGCAGGTCTTTCTAGAGGCGGCTGGAGCAGCGTGTGTTCGCAGGAAATCGATGTGGCCCGAAGCGTCATAGACGGTGGGATTCCACATCGATTTCCCCAGGGTGCGGCAGAAGAAACAACCTCGGTTGCTCTTCTGCTGGGGGGACCGCCCTTAGAAGCCCAGCCACAGCTAGGGCTTCTTCCCAGCAGCCTTCCGTGCCTGGAGCACGCTCCTTAGATCACCTCTAGGAGCTGGCGAGTCTGCTGGAGAGAGCGCCGTCTCTGTTGCCAAGCTCCCGGAGGAGGGGCTCTAGAGGCGACGCTCTCCCTCTGCAGCTGACGGTGCGAGGAGCTGGCTGATGGCTGGGGCTGCCCGCTAGGGGTCACCCTCCCTGGCTCCGAGTGGCGAGGGACAAACTGTCGGAAGGCTGCTGACTGACTTTTCGCCTCCCGGTGCTTGGCGACAACGGCCTCAACCGCGTCCCCAAACAACCCGGAAGGCGAAATCGGGGAGTCTAAGAGAAAGGACTTGTCCTTCTCTTTCATCCCCGACAAGTTCAGCCACAGGTGCCTCTCCACAGTCACCAAGGAAGCCATTGACCGGCCGACAGCACGAGCCGTCTCCTTGGTGACGCGGAGAGACAAATCCGCAGCCTTCCGGAGTTCTAAAATATCCTCCGGAGAGGGTCCCTCGCCCTCGTCGAGCTCCTTAAGGAGATCGGCCTGGTAGGCCTGCAAGATGGAAAGAGTGTGCAGGGTACTACCACCCCGACCAGCCGCCATATAGGCCTTGCCCACCAAGGATGAGGTGTCCCTGCAGGGCTTGGTGGGCAATACCGGGGCTTTGAGGGACGATGCGGCCTCGGGCGAAAGATAGCTCGCGAGATCCTCCTCTACCCGAGGCATCGTCCCATACCCTGCGAGGAAGGAACCGGTCATCCAGCCAATTGATATTTAATTTGGCCACCGCACGGGTCAAAACCTCGACCAGCTCCTCTTGGGCGGGTGGATGAAGCACTAATAGACTTCCTGCTTCTCCACCTGCCGCGATGCCACCCTCATCCGGCTCCTCGGAACCAGAGAGGATGAGCATCGGACCCTCCACCCCGGGGGAAGATGCCGCAGCGTGGGCTTCCACACAGGGAGGAAGGTCATCGGAACTGTCAGAGGAGGATTGGGAAAGCCCAAGTTGACTGCTTTGATTGACACTGGCAATGATCAGACTCTGGTAAGAAGGGAGTTTATATCACCCTCTTTGATCAGCAAAGTGAACCAATTTGCTGTGTTCATGGAGATGAGAGATTGGTACCTACCGCCAATGTTTATGTCAAAATAGAAGATCAGACTTACCTGGTGGAAGTGGGGGTGGTTGATAACTTGTCTTTCTGGGTCGAGATATACCAGTGCTGCTGGAGTTGTTGCACCCGACCAGCAGTGCCACAAGGTGGTGACTAGAGCAAAGGCAAACCATCCAGAGGATATTGAACACACATCAAGTACTTTACCTTTCTTCAATGCAGAGATTGAAACCGGGGTGCCGAAGAGGAGAAAGACTAGAGGAGAAAAGAGACGAGGTAAAACATGCTGTTCATACAGTGTCTGAAAATATGGCCTGTGACTTACCTGTGAATTTCCAGATGCCCACCGATCATCATTCAGATGCAGCAGGAAGATGCTAGCCTCATGGAGTGCTTTGCTAGAGCTGCAGAGGTAAGTGAAAAGCCTCTAAATCGGGGCACAGAAACAACTAGTGGTTCTACAGTGTGTTTGAGATTCCTTGGGCTGGCCACCTGGGGACAAATAAGACCACTGCAAGAATCAGAAAGTATTTTTTCTGACCTGGTTTGAAGGTGGATGTGGCCCAATTTTGTAAAAGCTGTCCTATTTGTCAGAAGGTTTCCCTCAGACGTCCATCAAGAACACCACTACAGCCACTGCCTATTATTGAGTGGCTTGGAATGGTCCAGTGGAGAGGAGTCGCTCAGGGAACCGTTTCATGCTGGTGATAACAGACTATGCCACCAGATACCCAGAGGTATTTCCATTAAGATTTGTGAAAGCGAAACCTGTAGCTACTTCCTTAGTCCAATTATATTCCAGGGTCAGATTTCCTGCAGAAATTCGAACCGACCAGGGCACTAATTTTATGTCTACCTTGTTGAAGCAGATTTACCAGCTCTTAGAAATTAAGAGTCTGCGTACTACCTCCTATCATCCCCAAACAGATAGGCTGACTGAGCGATTTAACCAGACTTTGAAGCAGATGCTACAAAAGTTTGTGAGTGAGACTGGTCAAGACTGGGATCAATGGTTGCCCTATCTTCTATTTGCTTATCAGGAAGTCACTCAGGCTTCCACAGGCTTTTCCCCTTCCGAGCTGTTGTATGGCCATGATGTCAGGGGCCCATTGCCTGGTCAAGATCATTTCAGCCTGGTGTTGCATGTTATCCGGTTGAAGGAGTGGGTTCCCCGTCTGGAGAAGTCAAAGTCACTGATGATTCGCTGTGTTGAAGATGAGGAATTGGATGAGCAGTATCTGCTGCAGCCAGTTCCTGGTGACATCGGGCTAGATCATCTAACAGATTCCCAGCGATCTCAAATACAAGTTCTCACTTCGAAGGTATTTTCTGAATATCCTGGATTTACCAACTTGATTGAACATGATGTGGTACTGATGCTGATGCTGATGCTGTTGTGAAACGCCAGAGTTATAGGATACCTGAGTGACTCCAGGGGACATTGAAGGAGGAGGTAGATCTAATGCTTCGCCTGGGGATTATTGAGCCTTTGAATAGTGAGTGGTATCATCCAATAGTCCTTGTGCCAAAGAAGGATGGGAGTATTAGATTCTGTAGAGATTTCCAATATTTGAATTTGGTATCCAAATTTGATCCCTACCCTACACCTCGCATAAGCGACCTAATTGATCGATTGGGCCAGTCCAAATATTTGACAACAATGTACCTCTCTAAAGGTTATTGGCAGATTCCACTGACTCAATCTTCCCGGCCATTGACTGTATTCCGGACACCAGGGGGCCTCTTCCATTTTAAGGTGTTACTTTTCGGCCTTCACAGGGCTGTGGCAACTTTCCAGAGGTTAATGGATCAGATATTGCATGGTTTACCATTTGCTGCTGCATATCTTGACGATATTGTTGTTTACAGTTACACCTGGGAAGAACATGTGCAGCATCTCCAAGAAGTCTTGCAGCGTCTTCAGAGTGCCGGCCTCACCGTCAACCCCACTAAGTGTGCTGTAGCTAAACAAGAGACAGAAAACCTGGGCTATGTCACAGACTGATGCCCCTGAGAGGGGAGTAGGAGCTGTCCTATAGCAAGGACCACCAAAGAGCCGACAGCCAGTGGCTTACATCAGTCGTAAATTGTTTCTGAGAGAGGTACGCTGTTTGACTGCAGAAAAAGAGTGTTTAGTCGTAAAGTGGGCGTTACTATCTACTAGGTCGCGAGTTTACCTTGGAGACTGATCATAAAGCATTGCAGTGGTTGGAGAGAATTAAGGATTCTAATGGAAGAGAGGCATGGCAAGATGGTATCTCGCCATGCAGCCCTTCAGATTCAAGATTGAATCTTGAATCTTGTACATATTGTTCTTGTGGGAAAAATAAAATATATTTTTACCGTGTATTTGTGTGTTCTTAGTATAAAAACAATATTCTCAAATATTTTACAACACACTTATGTATGTACTGTCTCTAGTAAGTGTAACACTGAACCTCCTCAGTTTCAATGGCCCATGCAAACCCCTAACATTCCAAGAATATTCTTAGTTTACCCAGCATCTGCTCCTCCCTTTAGATCAATAGAGTAATAAATGAAGTACTCAAAAGGAAAATAGCCTGCCCAAGCTTTAACGGTGAACATTATAACAAACATTATACAAAAAACATTTACAAAGGGTATAGAACATTTACAAAGGGTATTTCCCCCATAACAAGGGGAACAATGTGCAATGCCAAAGCACTGTTCAGCGCAACACTAGGCTTTTGCTGCAGAGCAGTGCAAACCTCAAGGAGAGTGTGGCTACTTGATAAACACTGAACAACTCAAGTAACCACTTAAACGCAATCTGCCTCTGCCCCTTAGAGTACGAAATAGAACCAACAGGCCAAATATTATTTTTGCAACCTAACTAAATGTAGGCGGAACGCAAAATGATACATTGAGCTATTTAAGCCTACCTAAGACCATCAGGTATAGTCCACCTCCATTTAAGAGAAAATGTTCAATTTGTCGAGTCAATAAAGGCCAGAACCTCCTCAGGGGGCTCGCAAACTTTAGTTGCTTTACCGATGGTAACTCACAGCTTGCCAGGGTAAAGCATGACATTGTAACGATCACCAGCTGGAGTGCCCTTGAGAGCCACCAGAGGGCACTCCACATAAGACTATGATCACTCACAAACTACATTTCCCATAACTAACTGCCCAGACTCATCATCACTTATCACTGATCACATTCACCTGTACCTCATTCACTGATTGCATTCACCTGTGTCTCACCATCCTGTTAGTCTCTGTCTATTTATACCATGGTCATTCATTCACTCACCGCGAAGTCTTGTTTAAGTGTTAAACTGCAATTCTGAGCATTCTCCTGGTTTTCTTGTCTTCTGGTTTTTGGATATCTTGCCCTGTTCCTTGGATTACTCTCTTGCCTCTGGTCCCTGCCTGTTTTGTTTGTTTGTTTGTTTGTTTGTTTTAACTGCCTGCCTGTGTATGACTCTTGCCTGTACTTTGGATTACGCCTCTGGAATGCCCTCAAATAAAGCTGCATTTGGATTCTCAACCCTTCTGTCTCAGAGCAGTTCGTAACAGAAGACTTCGCCACTATGAATCCAGCAGCACAGTTAATGCGTCTCCGTCAGGGAGATCGCCCCATCGAGGACTATGTAGAGGACTTCATTGAGCTGGCAAATTTGACTTCAATGGACGAGGTATGCCTCATGATATTTTTCAGAGGAGGACTATCTGAGCCGCTCAGATCTATCCTGCCTTTGCATTATCCTAATTGCTCTCTAAAAAAGTATATTGACATTGCATTGCAACTGAGCGGCTCTGCTTTTACAGTGGGTATAATGGAGGAGGATAGTGACATACCCACTGCATCTGCTATGCATGTGTCTTCGGACGACATGGCCGCCAGTCCAGTCGAGCCTGCAATTCACGCCAGTCCAGTCGAGCCTGCACTTCACGCTAAATCTGCCGAAGCCAAGGCAGTATGCGTCATGAGACTGACTGCCCTTAAGACTGAGAACGTCATGCCCGCTGCGCCTGAGACAGCAAGCAATATGCCTGCCAAGCTAGAGCCTTCACCGCTGGTCCTGTCCAGTTCAGAGCCCTCTTCATCGCTGGTCCTACACAGCTCAAAGCCCTCGCCGCCGCTGGTCCCGTCAAGTTCAGAGACGCTTCACTTCCTGCCTGCCGAGCCAGAGCTTCACGTCACGTCAGCCGATCCAGAGACTGAGCTTCACGTCACTTCTGCCGATCCAGAGACTGAGCTTCACGTCACTTCTGCCGATCCAGAGACTGAGCTTCATGTCACGTCAGCCGAACCAGAGACTGAGCTTCACGTCACGTCAGCCGAACCAGAGACTGAGCTTCATGTCACTTCTGCCGATCCAGAGACTGAGCTTCACGTCACTTCTGCCGATCCAGAGACTGAGCTTTACGTCACTTCTGCCGATCCAGAGACTGAGCTTCACGTCACTTCTGCCGATCCAGAGACTGAGCTTCACGTCACTTCTGCCGATCCAGAGACTGAGCTTCACATCACTTCTGCCGATCCAGAGACAGAGCTTCACGTCACTTCTGCCGATCCAGAGACTGAGCTTCACGTCACGTCGGCCCGTCAAGAGTCTCGTCTCGCCGAGCCTGAATCTGTTCCTCTTCCGATTCCAGTGTCTGTGTCTTCGGACAAGATGGCCGACTACACGCCTGTGTCTCTTGACAAGATGGCCACCGGCGAGCCAGTGTCTCCGTACAAGATGGCCGCCGCCGAGCCAGTGTCTTCGGACAAGATGGCCGACTCCACGCCTGTGTCTCCATACAAGATGGCCGACTCCACGCCTGTGTCTCTGTACAAGATGACCGCCGCCGAGCCAGTGTCTTCGTACAAGATGGCCGCCGCCGAGCCAGTGTCTCCATACAAGATGGCCGCCGCCGAACCAGTGTCTCAGGACAAGATGGTCTCCGCCGAACCAGTGTCTCAGGACAAGATGGTCTCTGCGGAGCCTGTGTCTGTTCCTGTTCCTGAGCCAGTGTCTGTTCCTGTTCCTGAGCCTGTGCCATGGTCGCTTCCCTGGCCGCTTGAAGGGTCGTCTCTGCCCTGGCTGCCTGAAGGGTTGTCTCCTTCCTGGACGCCTGCACAGCCTGATTCGCCCTGGTCGCCTGAAGGGTCGTCTCCTCCCTGGTCGCCTGAAGGGTCGTCTCCTCCCTGGTCACCTGAAGGGTCGTCTCCGTCCTGGCCGCCTGAAGGGTCGTCTCCGTCCGGGGGGGCTATGTAACGATCACCAGCTGGAGTGCCCTTGAGAGCCACCAGAGGGCACTCCACATAAGACTATGATCACTCACAAACTACATTTCCCATAACTCACTGCCCGGACTCATCATCACTTATCACTGATCACATTCACCTGTACCTCATTCACTGATTGCATTCACCTGTGTCTCACCATCCTGTTAGTCTCTGTCTATTTATACCATGGTCATTCATTCACTCACCGCGAAGTCTTGTTTAAGTGTTAAACTGCAATTCTGAGCATTCTCCTGGTTTTCTTGTCTTCTGGTTTTTGGATATCTTGCCCTGTTCCTTGGATTACTCTCTTGCCTCTGGTCCCTGCCTGTTTTGTTTGTTTGTTTGTTTGTTTGTTTTAACTGCCTGCCTGTGTATGACTCTTGCCTGTACTTTGGATTACGCCTCTGGATTGCCCTCAAATAAACTGCATTTGGATTCTCAACCCTTCTGTCTCAGAGCAGTTCGTAACAGGCATACTGGGCTCCCATCTGCTGTAGCTTTTGCCGCGCCGCATAGAACTCCTTCTGTTTGCATTGAACAGCTGCGGAAAAGTCCTGTTGTACATCAGATCTCCTTTTTGAGCCACACGTCTGCTGGCGTCCACAACCTGTTGCTTATCCTGAAAGTTGTGGAAGCGAACTATAAGCGAACGAGGCCTACCCCTGGCGTCGGCGCTCGGCATAGAGATGCGATGAGCTCTCTCCAGCTTAAGCATCCCCGCCTTAGTTTCAATGCAGAGGAACTCTGGGATCCAAGTCTGAAGAAACGCGGTCGGGTTAATACCTTCAGTATTTTCAGGCAGCCCAATGATGCATAGATTTTTCCTCCGACCATGATATTCTAGATCATCCAGGTGTTCCGTGAGTGAAGAAAGAGTCTGAAGCTGAGCATTTGCTATATCAGCTGACGACTCGACCTCAGCAATTCTGTTCTCGGCTTCATTAAGACATTTACATTTATGCATTTAGCAGACGCTTTTATCCAAAGCAACTTACAACTTGGGGGAACATGAAGCGATAGATCATGAAGAGTCGAGAAGCGCAATAAGAGCCTGAAATCCTGAGACCGTGTACATTGCTCAGTGTAGCACAGGCTAGAGTGGGGCGGGAAGAAGAAAGAGAAAGAGGAGAGGAAAAGGTTTTTTTTTTAATGAGGTTAAGTGCTCACGGAAGAGCTGAGTTTTAAGTTGACTTTTGAATGATGTCAATGATTCTGTGTTTCGGATGGTGTTGGGAAGATCGTTCCACCAGCTGGGAATGTTGAATGAAAATGTTCTGGAAAGGGATTTTTTCCCCCTCTGTGATGGTACCACAAGCCGTCGTTCCTTTGCTGAGCGAAGGCTTCTGGTGGGGGTGTGGATTTGTAGAATGGGGTCAAAGTAAGCAGGAGCTGAGCGCGTGGTGGCTCTGTATGCAAGCGTCAGCGCCTTAAACTTGATGCGAGCAGCGAGTGGTAGCCAGTGCAGGGAGATGAAGAGAGGTGTGACGTGGGTCCTTTTGGGCTCGTTAAAGACAAGACGTGCTGCTGCATTCTGGATCATTCGAAGTGATTGGATCGCACAAGAGGGGAGTCCAGCCAGAAGCGCATTGCAGTAGTCAAGTCTAGAGATAACCAGGGTCTGGACAAGAAGCTGTGTTGCGTGCTCTGTTAGGAACGGTCTAATCTTCCTGATGTTGTGGAGTGCAAACCGGCATGAGCGAGCTGTCTTAGAAATGTGTTCTCTGAAGGACAGCTGGTCATCAAATGTTACTCCAAGATTTCTGACTGACTTTGATGGGGAAATCAAGGATGTACCTAACTGGATGCTGAAGTCATGTTGTATGGTGGGACTGGCGGGGAAGATGAGAAACTCAGAAACCAGGGAAACTGAGAAACCAGGTTAAGCTGCAGGTGATGTTTTCTCATCCATGCAGAGATGTCAGCCAGACAGCTGGAGATTCGTGTAGCTACTGTGGGGTCGTCTGGGTGAAATGAAAGGTAGAGCTGAGTGTCATCAGCATAGCAGTGGTATGAGAAGCCATGTGCCTGAATGATGGGTCCCATCTGCCTGTCGTTTGCTCGAGTTGTTGCGAGTGTGCTTGAACAGTTTGCGCAAGCGACCTCAGTTTATCGTCAATCACCTTTGTGATTTTCTCAGACTTCTCCTGTAACGCCATGGATAATGCTGGATCAAGCTGTCCAACATCGTCACTAGCATGTGAATCCTCGCTAGCCGCGTCCGCAGGTAGATCTTTTTTCTCAAGTTTCTTCGCTGGTTTCGGCATTTTCACAAAAAAATCTGGCCAAAAAGTTTCTAATGACATAGTACCTCAGGTTGCATTGCCAAAATTGATTACATTGCACACTCAACTGAACGAATAAAGAATTCTATATTGAATGAGGCAGGAGCATCAGCAAACGTGTCCACCTCTCATGCCGCCACCTTGCACCCCCAGCGTGTTGTTTCTGGGTTATGTCTATTCTTATTAAGGAAAGGGTGGATATTGCTCTACTACAGGAAACACATCTGGATGATGATTCACATTTAAAGTTAAAACACAACTGGATTGGGCAAATTATTTTTTTCATCATTCACAACCAATAGTAGAGGGGTTGCTATACTTATTAATAAGAACATCCCTTTTAATGTTTTAAAGTATGACAAAGACCGTTTAGGTAGATATTAGTGGGGTCCTTTATAGGGAAAAGATTTCGCTGCTAAATGTGCATTTTCCTCCAAACTTTTCCCCTGAATTTCTCATGTGAACCCTTGCTAAATTTTCTGTATATCCCTCTTAAACACTTATAATTGGAGGGTATTTTAATTGCTTGATGGACCCTTTGATGGATAAATTGCCTTTTAGAAATCCATCGCATACCAAGCAGTCAAAGGCATTAATAGCTATCTGTGAGGAATTGGATTATTTGGATGCTTGGTGAACTTTAAACCCCACGCAAAGGGACTTTACCTTCTACTCTGCCCCACAGAAATGTCACACAAGAATTGACTATTTTTATTATTAATAAGCTGTTTCTGCAGTCAGTGTCTTGCTGTAAGATGGGTAACATCTTAGTATCAGATCATGCCGCTGTATATATAGATATATTAGTTCAAGGAGTCCCACAACAAACAAAAAGATGGCGATTTAACACTAGCTTACTTAAAGATACGTTTTCTCTCATTTTTTCTTACAGAACTTAATATATTTTTTTCAATTAACTCTACTGACTCAGCCAGCCCATCTTTAGTATGGGACACTTGCAAATCTTATATTAGAGGGCTGATTATTTCATACTCCTCTAACAAGGAACGCAAACAATTGGCAAGACAGAAACTTCTTGAAACTGAACTGGATAGCACTAAAAAGGAATTTAATGCAACGTCAGACTCTAAAATAAGAAAAAAAATATCTAACATAACGACTTCTCTGGATTTGTTGCCTACACAAAAAGCGAATACAAATTTCTTATTTTCTAAGTGTGACCGGGACCCGATCAACTTACACTAATAAAGCCCATATTAGTGAACTTCCCAATTCCGAGCCTCCCCAAAAACAAGCTTTCAACTAAATGAAAAGGGACAAGCAGAGACGTAAATACCACAAACCACAAGTTTATTTTTGTCCAATAATTACTAAAACATTGAGCTCAACATCAAAAATGGTAAAACACTTCATGTATAAAAATTACCCAGTAGGCATGAGCCCAAGCCAACGGTCTTTGGCATTTATGGCCAAAACACTTATGTGGATAGTGCAGGTCCTTAACTCACAGTACGTACATCAGTCCAATGGACTTCGTTTAGTAGGACCACATGGATCGGTCACCCATATGCCGGCCAAACAAAATGGTAACAATGAAGATGAAAACAAAATAACAATCAATGAAAACAACAAAACAATCACAAAACAAGGGAATACAAAATAAAGGGTGGTTCCTTTCCTTGATGTTATGTCTGTTGTACAACACAGACCACTCAAATTATGAACCAAAATATGTAGAAAAGAATCAAACAATCAATAATTATTTAAACCACTCCACACAATACACCAATCAAAAGGAAAAGAAAAAAAAGAAAACAAAACACCCAAATAAACCACAAATTCTCTGCTCCTTAATTGAGTATCAATGTAAAACCAGACAAGGAAATTGTATACAACCAACCCAAATAACAAAATAGAAACAAAACATGAAACAATAACTTAACAAAACCTAATCAGGATATTACAATAAACAAAGAAAATAAAACTTAAATCGAACTCAAATGCACACACACACACACACACACACACACACACACACACACACACACACACACACACACACTTAAACAACGTACACCAACAATTGCACGACTGCAAATTCACAATGAAATTGCACTAATAAGCACTAGGTGGCGCCAGAACCAAAGGTCTTGCTTTCCCAGCGCATCCGAGGTAACGATGCCCAGGCACTAACGCACTGAAGATATTCAATGATATCGCGTGCAAGGCAAAACATCCAGCGTCCCGGCAATGGAACCGCTATTTAAGGCACAGCAAAGCAGCAGCTGGTAACTTCTGCAAAACAACAAATACACATTTTCGTTTGCTCTCTTCTCCCTCCCCACTCCTCTTCTGTCAAACATTTTATCACACAATATGGCAGGGCAAAAATAAATTCAATTACCTTTTGTGTACCCAACACTTACATACTCCCTAACAATGCCTGGACGTACCAGACTAATCTAAAATTAGACAAACAACCACATTAATCAAGAGTGAATTAAATTAAAGTCCCACAAACACCCACATTACAAATTTATAATTCCCTCCCATCCATGAGCCCAAAAGTTAACAAAACATACCTTTCCAGAGGAGTGAAGGAGATACAAGACCTACACAAACAGGTCACATCAGTGCAATGCCATGACACAAACAGGTCACATCAGTGAACTGCCATGAGAAGACTAATCACACCTGTGTCTATATAGGTGCGTGATTGCCTGACGTAACAACCCGCCGCGCAATCCACACACCGTTCTTAAAGGGGCCATCCTATTACTAGCGCAAACCCCACTCTTAAAAGGGCAATCCCACTACAATCTACCCCTGGATTTTCAATCATTGTCCCAATGATTCAAATTTCTACAGCCAAGGGCGAAAATGACCATTCACCCCGTGTTCCGAGAGGGAGTTCTCGGCCTGAATAGATATACTAGCGGATACATTACCAATAAGGGTCCTGGGCAAATGATAACGATTTGAACGTTTCCCTGCAGTTGTCCTAGTTGATCTGCGCAAGTCCTCTGCCCCCACAACAGAGGGCTCTCTAGCCTCCAAATCTGAAACCGAGGCCAAGGGAAGAGTACAACTAGAGGTCACATTCGGGACAATTTCCACAACAGCATCATCCATAAGGGTAGGCGGTAAAGGCTCAGTAACCACCATCACAGGGTCCCCATCGCACAAATGTTCCCCAAAATCTTGTCCCTGTAGCCCCAGATCCATATGATAAGCCTGTTGTACTGGTTCAGGAGCCAGCTTCAACAGAGACCGATGTATCTGTTTAACCCGAGATGGCTCATCCAATGGTGATATACTATACACCTGCCCACCTTCCAGGGGAGCTCGCACTATTTTATACAGGACAGTAGACCAATGATTCTGAATCTTATTCCGGCCTCGAACTCCATAATCCCGCAAATGTACTAACTGGCCCTCAATTAAGGGTTGACCCCTTACCATCTGATCATACAAGGTCTTCCTATGTTCTGCAGCTGCTTCAAGACGGGCTTTTACCCTTCCATAGGTTACTCTTAGCCCATTCTGATGCCTAGCCACCCAATCTTCCACACTACCCCTAACCGGATCTTCCACCCCTGCCAGAAGAAAATCTACAGGCAACCGGGGAGTCTGTCCAAACATTAGAAAATGGGGAGACTCACCCGTATGGTGGCAAGTGGTGTTATATGAAAAAACCACGTGTGCCAAGTGTAGAGTCCAGGAACGTTTCTGTTCAGGAGGAAGGGAACGGAGAAGATCATGCAGCGTACGATTGAAGCGTTCACACTGTCCGTTGCCCTGAGGGTGGTATGGGGTCGTGTGGGTCTTCTGAATCCCATAAAGTTGACACAATTGGGCAATCACTGCACTCTCAAAAGTTCCGACCCTGATCGGAATGAAGCCTGGCCGGCACACCCAACTTATAGAACCATTCCTGCACCAGAACATTGGCTACGGTGGTTGCCCTCTGGTCCCTAGTTGGAACTGCCAAAGTGTATTTGGAAAATACATCTGTCATAGTTAGGACGTGTTCCCGTCCATCACTAGATGGTTCTAAGGAGGTGAAATCAACGGCCAATATTTGGTTAGGCTTAGATGCCATCAGGTGGCCCATGGGAGCACGCGCCACTGGATAACTGGACTTTGAGATAGTACACTGCCTGCAGTTCTGACAATGCTCTTGAACGTAGGCACTCATGCTTGGCCAATAGCATCTTCTACGAATTAACTCATAGGTTCGTTCTCGGCCTTGATGGCCATGCCCATCGTGTAACTGCCTAAAAACCTCATTCCACAAAACCTCTGGTAATACCAGTTGATCTACGTCCTCCCCACCATCAGGAAGTTGGAGGTGGCGGTACAACAATCCCTCCTTAACGAACAATCTGCCCCATTGTCGCAAGAGCTCCAGCACCGACTTAGACATTGACTGTCGCTCCACCTTAGATGGGTACCTATTTCTGGAAAAAAAAGCAAGAAATACCCCCAAGGTAGGATCCTCCAATTGCATCTGCTTGAGCTCTTCCTTAGAACGGGATGGAAAGGCGGTAATAGCATGCTGCTCTGCCCCTACCAACTCACTTTCCACCCCCTGGCGGATATCAACTGTGCGGAGTGTCTTAGGCAATGGTGTACCAGAGGACTGTGTCAAATTACCAGCGGAATACTGCCTTGACAATGAGTCGGCATTACCATTAACACGACCAGGGCGATACTTGATTTCAAAATCAAAAATTGCCAACTGAGACACCCAGCGCTGCTCAGTTGCACCCAGCTTAGCTGAATTCAGGTAGCTCAATGGGTTGTTATCTGTATAGACGGTGCAGTGATGGCCCAGAAGATAATCCTTAAACTTTTCTGTCATCGCCCATTTAAGAGCGAGAAGTTCCAGTTTCATGGAGCTATAATTCTCCATATTCTTTTCTGTAGGCCTAAGCCCTCGACTGGCATAAGCCACTGGCCGTAACCTCCCACCCTGATCCTGGCTAAGCACCGCCCCTAGTCCCAAATGGCTAGCATCAATGTCCAGGACAAAGGCCTTAGCAAAATCAGCATATGTCAACACAGGAGCTGCTACCAATTTCTCCTTGAGACACTGGAACCCTTGTTCACACTCCGGGGTCCAGCAGCTCTCTATGGGTCTGCCTGAACCCCTCTTTTTCTTTGTGCCAATCAACTCTGCTACCAGGCGATGTAGAGGGGCAGCCAGCTTGGCAAACCCCTCTACGAAGCGCCGATAATAACTCACAAAGCCTAAAAAGGATCTTAACTCTGCCGCCTCAGAGTTCAATCTTAAAAAGGCCGCCTCCACTCTGCTACTGTACTAATTTTGTCTGGATCGGTAGAAACCCCTTCTTTTGAGACCACATGCCCCAAGTAGTGGACCTTTTGACGGAAAAAGCAGCATTTCTCTAGTTTGGCCTTTAAACCCTCCTGCTGCAAACGGCTGAACACCAACTCCAATCGCTCAAGATGTTGGGCTACTGATGTCGAAAAGACAATAATATCGTCCAAATACAGCAGCAATGTTTGGAATCGTTGATCCCCGAACATGCGTTCCATCAACCGCTGGAAGGTACTTGGGGCATTGCACAACCCAAAGGGCATCCGATTAAACTCGAATAGCCCAAAGGGTGTGCAGAAAGCGGTCTTACTCTTGTCTTGCTCCGCCACAGGGACGTGGTTATATCCACTCACTAAGTCTATGGTTGAGAACCACTGAGCCCCAGAAAGGGCATCCAAGGTCTCTTCGATGCGGGGTAACGGGAAGGCATCCTTCCTGGTCCTCTGATTTAACTGCCTGTAATCAACACACAGCCGTATACTGCCATTTTTTTTCTTAACAACAACTGTGGGGGAAGCAAAAGGACTGCTACTTTCCCTAATCACCTGACTTGCGAGCAATTGCTGCACATGTTCTTTGACCGCAGCATAATCAGTAGGAGGGATGCGACGATATCTCTGTCGTATAGGGGCAGAATCCATTAATGGGATCTCGTGTGTAATCAAGTTGGTACACCCCAAATCAGAATCGTTTGCCGAAAACACAGATCTATATTTACCCAACAGACCCTTCACTTGACTCTGCTCCCCTAGAGAGAGGTACGACAGATCAGTTTTCTGTCAGGTACGACAGATCCATATTCTGGATCAACTCCTCTACCCCATTGATGCATCCCACATGGGAAGATACTATGGCCTGCTGGTCATCAGCCGCACCAGGACGAGTAGCAATGACCTCTCCTGGCCAACTAATCGGCTGGACCTGGCACAATGTTCCCACCACTAGCCGTGGTTGCAGAAAGATATCAAATTCACTTATGTTAACCATAGGGACTTTAGCGATACCACCTCTCACAGGAACCAGGGATATGGATGCCAATAAGCCAGATGGAAGTGGATTCCCTTCATCCAAAGGCTCATAAAGAGCCATGGACTGGGACCCACACTGTGCAGCACAAGTCACTGAGACAAATTGCAAAGAATTGGCCGGAATGCGGACTACTTGTCTACCCCTAACACGAACAGGTCCCTCCGTAAATTCCTGTTGCCGGGAGCAATCAATCTGACAGTACTGCATTGCCAACGTCCACGCTGGAACTTCTTTAACTATAGGGAGATCAAACAACTCTGGGCCATGTTGATTAAACAGCTCCTGAAAACACTCACCGATCACGTTCATCCCCAATAGACCTGGCAACCCTGATGTTGAAAGGACCTGAGGAGGGTCCTTTACAATAAGGACACCCTTATTGTGAATGTGTCTACCTAATATGACAAAATCCAACTCCAAGTATCCCACGAAAGGAATTGACAGACCGTTAGCAGCCCGAAGCTGCAACCATCCACAGTCATTCAACCTTTCCTTACCCCAGGGTTCAAAATGTGCCAGAAAGAAGTTCTCTGTGACAGTGGTTACCATAGAGCCTGTGTCCAATAAGCATGGAACATTAACCCCACCCATATTAACTACAACGGAGGGGCATTTACCCAACAAAGTGGAAAGTCTAGTATTAAGGGGGGCATAAGCCCCTGAGCCAGGCCCTATCCCTTCCAAACTGTGGCTCATCAGTTCAGAGTGGCGCCTGAACAGGGACCTGAACTGTGAAACTGGAATTGAAAATCATGAATTCTGAATGTGAAACATGAACTATGAACCTTGAACTGAATCATGATTTAAACTTGGTCTGAAAAAAGGGGAAAAAAAAAAGTGTTTTTCCTTTTAAATACAAATAATACAACCCTGAGATTGTGTTTGAACTGAAATACTGCTCTTTGTTGGGATTTATGTCTTTTTGATTTCATTGTTTAAATTGGAAAAAAAAAATCTGTTTATTGTGATTTGGGATTTTTGTCATTTAATTTTCATTTGTGGGGAAATTGTATATGACACACGTCCCCAAATGCCTGGAGTATATTTTGACTGAACTGTGAGGAGTTATCCTTGTTATATCAAGTTAAATTACTGAAGTTTTTTTTCTTTTGGGGAAACAATTGTGTGAGCAAATTGGCAAGTGTGTAACTTCTGAAGAAATTACATAAGGGTTATTTCAAAAAAGTTGTTGGAACTGTTTATTTAACCTTGTAGTTTATTATTTTGCCCCGGTTTGTTATTTTGCCCCAGTTTATTTTCCCCTTAAAAAAAAAACAAAAAAAAAACAGACCCATTTACTGATTTTATTTTACACACAGTTCACACTTCCATCAACATGACTTCCACACCTTCCCCATCTCCATCCATTTGTGTGGATATTGATGTCCCTGAAGTGGAAACTCCCATGTGGATAGCAACAGCCCCCATCACCCCTTTCCCTTACACCCCTATTATGCCCCAAACTGACCCCACCGGAACCAGTGTGCGGTTTGCCACTTCCCCCTTGACTGTTAGCACTCCAGTACAAACCCTCACTTGGGAACCTCCCAGCGCAGACCATGTGCAGCTTTGCTCATCACCTGAATCTTCTCCACCATCTTCTGTGGGACAACCGGATT
Organism: Romanogobio albipinnatus; assembly: GCA_023566225.1. NCBI lineage: Eukaryota > Metazoa > Chordata > Actinopteri > Cypriniformes > Gobionidae > Romanogobio > Romanogobio albipinnatus. Next base: position 31,127,904 of record CM042244.1, read on the forward strand.
TGCAGGATTTGCCTCATGAACTTCCCACACCTGGCAGAGGGATACAACACCTTACCCAACAGGTAAAAGGAGATTTGGACTTCTTAAAGGGGTCTAGCCAAAAACAGGGGAGTGCAATTATTCAACTTACCCAGGAGGTAAAGGACAAGGCTGCTCAACATACAACAGATCTTTCCAATGTGGTAACTAAGATGGCGGACAACCAGCAACAGTTACTCGAGTGCATCTCTAAAAACAAACAATATGTGGAAAGCGAGATGGATCAGTGGACCAAAGCTACCAAACGTATGATTGCTGATGAACTAACAAATGTGAAGACTGCCCTTGTATCTGAGGTACGTTTCTTGGTTGAACAGCTTCAGGTAGAAATTCAAAAGGATCTGAAAGTCATGCGCAAGAACCTGCAGACTAGTCAAGATGAACTCTACCAAGAACTTCATCAATGTAAAAAGGAAGTGGCAGAGCTTAGCACTAACACTCAAAAGTTCCAATCAGACCTGACAAAACAATTTGAAACTGAAAGAAAAGAGATGACGGATCAACCAAAAGAGGTATCCTTATCCACACCAGTTTCCCTTTCCTCACCACCCAGCCCAGAAGTGCACACCACCACATCTTCCATTGCTACGGCAGCAAAAAGTGATCATCTTCGACTAACATTCCCCACATTTGGAAGGCCATCCGATGATGCAGATCCTTTAAGTTATTTAACTAGATGTCAGGATTTTTTGGCATTACACCCTTTGTCGGATGTGGATCTTCTGGCTACTTTTCGCACCGTCTTACACGGGACTGCACGTGACTGGTGGGAAGTTGCTCGCTCGTCCATTTTCTCCTGGCCTGAATTCGAAGCAGCTTTCCTCTCCGCTTTCTTGTCAGAGGACTATGAAGATGAGTTGGCAGAGCGAGTCAGGACTAGGACTCAAGGAGAACGAGAACCTATCAGAGATTTTGCCTTCTCCTACCGAGCATTGTGCAAAAGATGGAAGAGCACATTAACAGAATGTGAAATTGTAAAAATGATTTTAAAAAATATCAAACCTCACCTCGCCAGTCAACTCCGCAGTCGTGTGTCTACAGTGGAAGAATTGGTGAAGTTGGGTCATCAATTTGAAAAGGACTTCGAGCAGCAACTCAGGTATGATGGAGGCATACACCCTAAACAACTGTCTATGGCACCACGACCTCCTGTTAATCGCTCTGTGGACAAGTCCCAAGTTCAGTGCTGGCGGTGTAAAGGACACCATTCCCCAGGGAACTGTCCTTATTTTACATCTCTTTCAAGTCAGCCATCCCAGCAGCCTCAAACCTATCACAACAAACGACCTCCTCAAAATCCAAAACAGGGTGGGTTACCCTCCAACAACACTGTCTCAGCCACAACTGCATCGCCTATCACGTCCAGTCTGAAAACGAACCAGGTTATTGACCACAAACAGGTCACAGTACCCCAACAGCTAGTAGTCCCTATCACCATTGGGCTCTGGAAAGGTAAAGCTATTGTGGACACTGGAGCTAGCTATACTCTTATACATGAGAGTTTATGGAAGGATCTTAACCCTCAAGAGAGTCTCCATCCCTGGACCTTAGGGCCTCTATACCTAGCAAACGGCGAGGCTGAAGTTCCACTTGGGTGGATAAATGTGCAGATTACCCTTCATGACTCAAATACTTCTATGCGAGCTGTAGTCCTTACGTCCACATCCCTGACTTATGTAGCAGTGTTGGGATTAGATTTCATTTTCCTGAGTGGCCTCCAACTTAATGTCGCAGATAGGAAGTACTCATTCAAATGTGCTCGGGAGGAGGAATACTACTTCCAACTGGGACAAGCGAGTGTACCTACAAGTAGAGTTCCATGCCAAAGAAAGCCAAGGAAATACAAGGGGTACCAACAGAATCTTTCCTTACTAAGTGCTCTTCCGTCACAACCTCTACGGGCATCTCGAGATGTAGACACTACCACCACTGAGGATCAAGTTTTAATTGCAAATGCAGTGAGAGCAGCAACTTTACTTCACAATGATGAAGTTCAGCTACGCCACCTGTTGGAGTCCCATCAAACAGTGTGTACCCGCCGACCCGGACGTACGACAGTTCTTCAGCACTGCCTGTACACTCGTCATCCGGTACCCATTAAACAACGGCCCTATCGGCTCACACCTGCCAAGCAAGCCATAGTAAAGGAACAGATGGAAGACATGTTGAAAGCTGGCATCATAGAACCCTCTTATTCAGCATGGGCCTCACCAGTTGTCTTGGTCCCCAAGAAAGACGGAAGTCTCAGGTTCTGTGTGACTATAGAAAGGTCAATGTCCTCACCGAGAGTGATGCATATCCAATTCCTAATATCACGGAGATCCTGGAGTCGCTTTCTGGTGCAGCCATTTTTTCAACTCTTGACCTTAACAGCGGATATTGGCAGGTACCCATGGAACCTGAGAGCAAGCCGAAGACCGCCTTCATCACATCGGGGGGGCTGTACCATTTCAATGTGATGCCTTTTGGTCTGAAAAATGCCCCAGCAACCTTTCAAAGGCTGATGGAGATAGTCCTAAGAGAATTGCTTAGAACCATATGTTTCGTCTATATTGACGATATCATTGGTTACTCCCCATCTATGACCCAGTATTTCCTTCACATCCAGACCATCCTCCAACGGTTGCAATCAGCTGGGTTGACATTAAACCTAAAAAAATGCAAGTTTTGTCTTCAGGAGATCAACTTCCTTGGTCACGTAGTGAACAGACAGGGGATTACCGCTGACCCAAGCAAGGTGGAAGCAATCCGCACCTATCCAGTTCCACGTAATCTTAAAGAAGTCCAGCGCTTCCTAGGGTTGGCTGGATGGTACCATCGATTTGTGCCAGAGTTCTCTAGGATTGCTGAGCCTCTCAACACCCTAAAAAAGAAAGGACAATCATTTCAGTGGACATCAAAATGCCAACAAGCTTTTGAGTATCTAAAAGCATGCCTTACCTCACCACCTATCCTTGGACACCCTAATCTCCAACTCCCCTTTACAGTGTACACTGATGCAAGCGACACCGGCTTGGGTGCTGTGTTAACTCAGCGGAAAGAACAAGGTGGTGAGGAAGTGATCGCTTACGCCAGTAGGACTCTAAATAAAGCTGAGAAAAACTATGCTACCACCGAAAAGGAATGTCTTGCAGTGGTATGGGCTCTGGATAAATGGCAGCATTACCTAGAACCTCGACTGTTCACAGTAATTACCGACCATTCCTCGTTGCAATGGGTGATGAGTTCCACAAAAACAACCAGTCGACTCATCAGATGGGCTCTTCGGCTACAAAGATATGACTTTGTGATGGAGTACAGGAAAGGGAAGTTGAATGTAGCACCTGATGCTCTCTCACGAATGAACTACCTACCTGGGTGTAGTGTGTACACCAATCAGAAAGAGGAGTCAGAGTTTCCTATCACCCCTGAAAGCATCTGGGAAGAACAACATCAGGATCCTGAAATTGGAAAAATATTTCAGGCATTAGCAAAGAATGAACTCACTGAGAAGGAACAATATGCAGTATTGGAAGACAAATTGTATCACACCACTCACCTGAGCGATGGCCGAGTCCATTACCGTGTTGTCATTCCCAGCAGCCTTGTACCCAACATTCTCCAGTACTACCATTCCAATCCCATGAGTGGACATCTTGGAATTTTCAAGACGTATAAAAGAGTACAAGACGTTGCCTACTGGTCTGGCATGTGGACGGATGTCAAAAAACATGTTAAGAGGTGTGTAAAGTGTCAAACTCTCAAGAGTGATAACAAAAAAATGGCAGGAAAACTTCAACCAATCACTACATCACGACCCAATGAAATGCTGGGAGTAGATATAATGGGCCCACTGCCAAAAAGCACCAAACAACAGGAGTACTTACTCGTCTTTGTTGACTATTTTTCTCGATGGGTCGAGCTATTTCCTATGCGGCAAGCCACTGCTAAGACGATTGCTGAAATCTGGCGAAGAGAAGTGCTGACTCGTTGGGGTGTGCCTGATTACATCCTGTCTGACAGAGGAACCCAATTTGTCTCTGCAGTATTCACGGAATTGTGTGCGAAGTGGAATGTCACACACAAATTAACCACTGCTTACCATCCACAAACGAATATGACCGAAAGAGTCAACCGTACTCTGAAGTGTATGATAGCTTCCTTCATAGAAGAGAATCACAAAGGTTGGGACCTCTACCTTCCCGAGTTTCGTTTTGCACTCAATACTGCAGTTCAGGAAACAAATGGAATGACGCCTGCTGAGCTCCATCTGGGCAGAAAACTTCAGAGTCCGGTGGACAAGTTGTTGCATGGACACAACCTTTCACCCTCTGGTCCTTCATATGATGTTGTTCATCAGTTGTCCCAGCTACAGAGAAAGGCAGCAGAAAACTGCAAAAGAGCTCAAACGAGACAGTTGAGAAGTTATAACAAAAACAGAAGAGATGTCTCCTTCCAGGAGAAAGATCGCATATGGGTAAGAAACTTCCCTCAATCGAGTTCACAACGTAATTTTAGTGCTAAGGTGGCACCAAAATGGAAGGGACCATATCGGATAATTCAACAGTTGGGGCCTCTCAACTATCAAGTTGCGCTGGAAACCACAGGAGAAGACGTGCGCACGGTGCATGTATGCAATATGAAACCGTGTTTCCCTACTGCAAAAGAAATTGAAGAACGTACTCTGGAGAACCTCCGGGAACTCTTCCATGAGACCTCGGATGAGGATGAAGATTTCCTGGGATTTTAAAATTCACAACTAGGCGTTGTCTTCTCAAGGAGGGGAGAGTGTGGCAGAACGGAAAAATCTGGATGCCACTTCTTTACTTTCACTTTCATTGCACGAACGGTAAAAGGGAGGTGTGCATATCAATTAAGGAGGGAAGTGAATATAAGGGTGGAGCGCACACACCGGAGGGGGAAGAGACGTCACAAGTGAACAGTTGAGTTGAGAGTGGGGGGAGAGAAGTCGAGTCCGGTACCGTGGGGAGTGTGGCTCGTGTTCCTGTCGGCCTGACGTTTCCGGATCTGCTACACGAGCTTGTGAACTGGCGCAAAGTTACCTTCACTAATCATCGCTAATCCATCCAAATGGGAACGCTGGTCGTAACCAGGATCATCGTTGAGTCCACTACGGTCCCTAGACACTCTTCAATAGCCCTGTGATCAGCTGCACTTGGGTCAGTGACAAATCTTTTCATTTCCCCAAACAATTGAGCACTGACGCGCTCTCTCTCCGACACACCCACACGCACACGCACATACATACACGCCCACATACACAAACATATACAGATTGAGTCTATTGGTGGTTTATTTTTATTTTTTTGGTTGTGGTGATTCTATTACCCTTCTACGAAACTACTTATTCATTAGTGTTTTTTTTTATGGACAAATTTGGGTTTAAAACGGACATGTGAATACTATTGCATGTGAATGAACTGTGACGTCTAAATGCAAACCACTAACCAAGAGAATAAATAGTGGGGTCTGAAATTGTTCATCTGGTCTTTGTTTTGTTTGTTCCTTATGAGTTATATATATTTTGTTGTTGTTGTTTTTTGTTTTGTTTAGGACTGTATTGTTCATATTTTTCAAACTAAGTTTAATGGTTTTTCTTATTTGTGGTGGGTGTTTTATGTAAACCCATTTGAGTAAAAACTTGGAAAAACAAAAGACTGAATATTTTGAGTTTATTGAATGTAACGGGTGGTTATTTAAAACTATCCTGTGTTTTTTGGTGGCAGGCCTATACCTGCCTGGCGCCCGAACAAGTTTGATTAAAAAACCAAAAACAATGTATTGAACACTGAGTTGTGAATTGTTGTTTTGGGGGTCACCACCGTTACAGAGTGGCAGAGTGACAGAGTGGCAGAGTGCAGTTTTCCGTCTGCCCACTAGGAGGTAATACCCTACCATGTGACAAACGAGCTTGCTGATCTCTAAACTGAGTATGTCCTACTGTACAATTCCGTGCAATATGCCCAGGTTGATTGCATCGCCTACAAATGATAGGGCCTAGCTGCCTAGGGTGGCTTTTTACATTCTGAGACTGCAGTTGCCGTAAACCTTGAGTGAGTTCATTAAGTTGTTCCTGCTGGGCCCTCATCATTCTCTTCAGTTCAGTCAGCTCTGAGACAGTAATGTCCGATGGGCCAGAGGAATCTATTTGCCCCTGTACTCTATACTGGAGAGCAGAGGAAGCTGGAACTGAATGACTCCTCTCCCTCATCTCATAATGGAACCCCTCATCCACCCATCTAATGGCTTCTTTACGAACATCCAAGAGAGTGAATCCAGGGTTCAATCTAACAAAACGTTTGAGCTCCCGTCGCAAGCCACCATCAAGCACATGCTCGACAAACTGGTCCCTAAGTAACACCACTGAATTAGTCATACCTCCTGGAGTCTGCTGTATCACTTTATCCATTAATGCAAAAAGGGCATGGGAATACTCTTGCAAGGACTCTCCCTCCAGCTGCTTACGGGAAAAGAAGTTTTGCTGCAGGGCAATATAAGACTGTGGACACCCATAAAGTTCCTTCAAAATTGAAAAGACCTGGTCTGGTGTTTCCCTATCCTCCCTTGCCCTATACTTAATCTCATTCTTGGCAGGACCCTCTAGATCAGGGATGGGCAACTCCAGTCCTCGAGGGCCACTGTCCTGCAAAGTTTAGCTCCAACCCTGATAAAACTCACCTGCCTGTAGCCTTCTAGTAATCCTGAAGACATTGATTAGCTGGTTCAGGTGTGTTTGATTAGGGTTGGAGCTAAACTCTGCAGGACAGTGGCCCTCGAGGACTGGAGTTGCCCATCCCTGCTCTAGATGGTCAAAAACAAATAAGGTCTGTTCGACCAGAGGCAGATGTCTAACCCGCAAGAAAGCCTGTATCTCCTCCACCCACTCAAACACATTATCTTCCCCTCTCCCACTAAACATGCGACCCCTCCGCTCTCTAGGGACGTAGACCACCCGTTCAACTATAGGGCTAGGGGCTGGTGGGACATTCACAGTTGAAGGGACAGCAGCTCCCACCGCCTGGCCTGCCTGCTCCTGGTGCAACCGCTCATTTTCTCCCCTCAGTAACTGCACCGGTTTTCGCAACTCCTCCAACTCAGCCTCCATGTCTACGAGTCCCCACGGGACAGTGGGAAGGGGGGGGGGATAAAAGGAGAAGACCTTACCACTTAACGTAACTTGACCACTTGACGCAAGTTTCATCCACTAACACACTCCAATCTGCATCTTACCAGCTACTGCTTTGCTGTAAAGAATTCCACAAACAAAAACATTAGAACACACAATTTTTTTATTTATTTTTTTGTGGAAGTCTCTGCCTGTCACCTACACACCCTGCCAACTACGCCAATTGTGACCGGGACCCGATCAACTTACACTAATAAAGCCCATATTAGTGAACTTCCCAATTTCGAGCCTCCCCAAAAACAAGCTTTCAACTAAATGAAAAGGGACAAGCAGAGACGTAAATACCACAAACCACAAGTTTATTTTTGTCCAATAATTACTAAAACATTGAGCTCAACATCAAAAATGGTAAAACACTTCATGTATAAAAATTACCCAGTAGGCATGAGCCCAAGCCAACGGTCTTTAGCATTTATGGCCAAAACACGTATGTGGATAATGCAGGTCCTTAACTCACAGTACGTACATCAGTCCAATGGACTTCGTTTAGTAGGACCACATGGATCGGTCACCCATATGCCGGCCAAACAAAATGGTAACAATGCAGATGAAAACAAAATAACAATCAATGAAAACAACAAAACAATCACAAAACAAGGGAATACCAAATAAAGGGTGGTTCCTTTCCTTGATGTTATGTCTGTTGTACAACACAGACCACTCAAATTATGAACCAAAATATGTAGAAAAGAATCAAACAATCAATAATTATTTAAACCACTCCACACAATACACCAATCAAAAGGAAAAGAAAAAAAACAAAACAAAACACCCAAATAAACCACAAATTCTCTGCTCCTTAATTGAGTATCAATGTAAAACCAGACAAGGAAATTGTATACAACCAACCCAAATAACAAAATAGAAACAAAACATGAAACAATAACTTAACAAAACCTAATCAGGATATTACAATAAACAAAGAAAATAAAACTTAAATCGAACTCAAATGCACACACACACACACACACACACACTTAAACAACGTACACCAACAATTGCACGACTGCAAATTCACAATGAAATTGCACTAATAAGCACTAGGTGGCGCCAGAACCAAAGGTCTTGCTTTCACAGCGCATCCGAGGTAACGATGCCCAGGCACTAACGCACTGAAGATATTCAATGATATCGCGTGCAAGGCAAAACATCCAGCGTCCCGGCAATGGAACCGCTATTTAAGGCACAGCAAAGCAGCAGCTGGTAACTTCTGCAAAACAACAAATACACATTTTCGTTTGCTCTCTTCTCCCTCCCCACTCCTCTTCTGTCAAACATTTTATCACACAATATGGTAGGGCAAAAATAAATTCAATTACCTTTTGTGTACCCAACACTTACATACTCACTAACAATGCCTGGACGTACCAGACTAATCTAAAATTAGACAAACAACCACATTAATCAAGAGTGAATTAAATTAAAGTCCCACAAACACCCACATTACAAATTTATGATTCCCTCCCATCCATGAGCCCAAAAGTTAACAAAACATACCTTTCCAGAGGAGTGAAGGAGATACAAGACCTACACAAACAGGTCACATCAGTGCAATGCCATGACACAAACAGGTCACATCAGTGAACTGCCATGAGAAGACTAATCACACCTGTTTCTATATAGGTGCGTGATTGCCTGACGTAACAACCCGCCGCGCAATCCACACACCGTTCTTAAAGGGGCCATCCTATTACTAGCGCAAACCCCACTCTTAAAAGGGCAATCCCACTACATAAGCAAAAACTACATGAACATGGTAACAAACCCAGTAGATATCTGGCTCAGTTGACTAAGGTTAGGGCAAAACAACAAATAATTACCTAAATAAATATTTAGCAAAAGACATTTTGATAACCCCTCAATCAATGATGTGTTCAGGAAATTTTATTGAGATTTATATAAATCTGAGCAATGTGTTGACGGTGCAGAACGAATGCATTCATTTTTTAACAATTTTACCTTGAAAACAAATTTACCTTGAAAACCACAAAATTATAGGGAACTTCTTGATGCCCCAGTTAGTAGAGAAGAGACTATGTGCGCACTTCAGAGTCTCCATGCCGGTAAAGCACCTGGCCCGGATGGCATAAGTTCTGAATTATATAAGGAATTCCATTATGTCCTACTAGATCCTCTTCTTGAGATGTTAAACCACTCATTTGAAATAGGATTATTACCCGATTCACTTAGAGAGGCCGATAAATCATTGATTTTAAAAAAGGGGAAGGATCCAGAGGACTGTGGTTCTTACAGGCCAATAGCACTGCTCAATTCTGACTTGAAATTGTTATCCAAAATACTTGCACTTAGATTAGAGCAAGTATTGCCAATCTTGGTCTGTGAGGACCAGACTGGTTTCATTAAAGGAAGGAGTTCTAGCCACAATGTCAGAAGGCTATTAAATATAATTAATATCTCACAGAAGAAAAATCTTGACACTTTAGTTATTTCATTAGATGCCGAAAAGGCATTTGATCGTGTTGAGTGGCCCTATTTATTTTATACTTTACAGAAATTTGGGTTTGGGAATACGTTTTTGAGGTGGGTGCAGCTGCTCTTTAATAAATCTTCATCCACCATCATCACTAATAGATCTAAGAAATTTCTTCTGGGTAGGGGTACCAGGCAGGGCTGTCCACTCTCGCCATTGTTGTTTGCCCTCGCAGATGAACCCCTGGCAGAAGCAATAAGTCATGACTCATTAATTAGAGGGGTTACAATAAGTGACAACACAAGATTTCACTTTATGCAGATGATATTCTGTGGATACATCAGTTCCACGATTGGTTAATGTTATAAACTCCTTTGGAGAATTTTCTGGTTATAAGATAAATTTCACAAAATCTGTTGCTTTACCATTGGGCAGTATAACTTCAAAAACACAAATGTTCTCCTCTTCCCCTTTTAAATATTCTATGTCAGGTTTTATCTATCTAGGGCTTCATATAACCCCAACATTCCAACTTTTATTCAAAAGTAACTTTGCACCTCTTTTGGAGAACATTCATAGCAATTTGCAGAGGTGGAATGCTCTTCCTGTATCATGGTTGGGAAGAATTGCTATAATCAAAATGAACATTTTACCTCATTTAATGTATCCTTTGATGATGCTGCCTATTCTACTGTCTAGCAAGGTTATTAAGGAGCTTAATGGATGGCTTTCTTGTTTTATATGGAGTAAAAGGAAACCAAAATTGAAAATGAGCAAATTGCAGCTCCCTAGTCATAAGGGTGGTCTAGATGTCCCGAATATCAGATTGTATCAGCTGGCGTGTCAGCTCCGATTTGTAGCGGACTGGCTGAAGAACGATCCAGGTTCCATTTGGCTTGAAATTGAAGCCTTGCAATCTCTGTGCCCCCTCCAGAATCTTTTGTTTGTTAGCAATCCTAAAAAGTTAAAGGGTCTATATGATAGCCCAATCATACAGAATACTCTCAAAGCCTGAGCGCAGTCACGCAAACTAGAGGGCAGGTTTCATCTTACTTCAGCTCTAACACCAATTCATAATAATCCAGATTTTCCTCCTGGTACTGATAACTCTGGCTTTAACTTCTGGAATTCTCTTGGTATTGTGAGGCTCAAAGATGTGTTTCAAGGGTCCTTGCTTCTGTCTTTTGAACAGTTGTCTGCAAAATTGAATCTGTCAAGACATAATTTCTTCAGGTATTTGCAGCTAAGGGACTTTATTGGCAAAAAGACCACTTTGTATGATGATAATTCTATGACTGAATGTCGCTGCGCAGGTTCCCGAGATCCTGAACGGTGACGAGCGCATCGGAGCTGTCGTGTTGCACGCGGGAACGAACAACACCAGGCTGCGGCAGACGGAGGTTCTGAAGAAGGACTACAAGAGTCTGGTAGAGACGATGCGCAGAACATCGCCTGAAGCAACGATCATCGTGTCTGGACCCCTTCCCACGTACCGACTAGGACATGAAAAGTTCAGTAGATTATTTGCTCTAAATGAATGGTTAATGTCATGGTGTAATGAACAGAAGCTGCTCTTTGTAAATAATTGGAATCTGTTCTGGGAGCGACCTAGGCTCTTCCGTCCTGATGGCCTTCACCCCAGCAGAATCGGAGCGGCTCTTCTGTCGGACAACATCTCCAGGGCGTTACACACCACCATATGACTAGTAAGTCAAAGTCCAGATCACAGTCTTTGCTGTCCTAATCTAATTGACATAAGTACCAATGTAGAACATCATATAGAAACTGTGTCTATTCCTCGTTTAGTGAGGTCAAACATTAAATCTACTGTAGGATCTAGGAAAAATCTAACTGTGATTAAACCAGAAAATCTCAATATTAGTGAACAAAAACAATTTCTAAAACTAGGTCTTCTAAACATTAGATCGCTCACACCTAAGGCGGTTATTGTAAATGAAATGGTCACAGATAATAGTTTCGATGTACTTTGCCTTACTGAAACCTGGCTTAAGCCAAATTATTATTTCGGTCTAAATGAGTCTACTCCACCAGGTGTCACGGTTCATGGGTTCACTGACTCGCCCTCGTGTGTTTGAGGCTTGATTGAGTGGAGTGCTGATTATTATCAGCAGCTGCGGTTCCTCGTTAGCGCTCTATTTAATGTGTGTGTTTGCGTGTCCTGTTTGTCAGTTCGTTACAGACGCTGTTCCGGGGTGTTCCTCTGTTCCCTGTTTCCCGTCTTCCAGGACGGGTATTTGCCGTGGACGTTCTGGTTCAGTCCTGACCCGTTCTGCCCATTGTGGTACCTGCTTCACCAGCCTGGCCACGTTTACAGACTCTGAGTTTACCTGCACCTGCACTAGCCTGGCCGTGTTTACAGACTCTGAGTTTACCTGCACCTGCACTAGCCTGGCCGCGTTTACAGACTCTGAGTTTACCTGCACCTGCACTAGCCTGGCCGCGTTTACAGACACTGAGATCTTCTGCACCTGAGCGGTGTCTGCCCGCTGCTTACGTTCACTGAGTTCATTCTGCCTTCCACCTTCTTCAGCCCGTGGGCTATATGTGGTTCTGAGTATTGTCAAATAACGTTACTTTGCACTCGCTATTGGATCTTCTGTCTTTTTCTACAGTGCGTCGTGACACCAGGATACTGTTATAAGCATGAGCCCCGTCTGATTGGTCGTGGCGGCGGTGTTGCAACAATCTATAGAGATATTCTTAATGTTACTCAAAAAACAGGTCACAGGTTTAATTCGTTTGAAGTACTAGTGCTAAATGTTACGCTCTTAGATGTAAGAAAGAAATCCGTATTATCTCTAGCCTTGGCTACTGTGTATAGACCTCCAGGGCCCTATGCTGATTTCTTAAAAGAGTTTGCAGACTTTCTCTCAGATCTATTGGTCAACGTCGATAAAGCATTAATTGTTGGAGATTTTAACATACACGTAGATAACACAAATAATGCATTAGGGGCTGCGTTTACAGATCTATTAAACTCCTTTGGGATCAAGCAAAACGTCACTGGTCCCACTCATCGTCTTAATCACACACTAGATTTAATTATATCACATGGAACCAACCCAACCGATATAGATATTATACCGCAAAGTGATGATGTCACTGACCATTACATGGTAACTTGCATACTGCTGAAATCTGTCATGTTGCGTCACGTTATCGACCAGGCAGAACAATCATTCCAACCACTATAGATAGATTCTCAAATAGCTTACCTGATCTGTCTCAGCTGCTCAGTGAACCCAAACAAACAGATGAGCTAGAGGAAATGACTAGCAGTATGAGCAACATTTTCTCTAGCACATTAGAAATTGTTGCACCAATTAGATTAAAAAAGGTTAGAGAGAAAACTAAAGCACCATGGTACAACAGTGCTACACATGTTATCAAGAGAGAAACTCGTAACTTAGAGCGTAAATGGAAACAAACTAATTTAGAGGTCTTTAGAATCGAGTGGAAAGATAGTATGTCACGTTATAAAAAGGCCCTAAAAGCAGCCAGGGCTGAGAATCTCCGCAAACTAATAGAAAATAATCAAAATACCCAAGGTTTTTATTTAACACCGTGGCTAGACTAACAAATAAACAAGCATCGCCTGAGCAAAATATTCCGTTACAATTTAGTAGTAATGATTATATGAATTTCTTCTCTGAGAAAATAGAAAGCATCAGAAACAAAATTGTAAATGTACAATCTTTAATGATGTCTTATGATTCAACCGCAACTATCGCCCATCAAGAACTACTGCACCGCTTTACAACTATTGGACAGGAAGAGCTAAATAAACTATCATCTAAAATAATCATTGCATCTAAACCAACAACATGTTTATTAGATCCAATACCCACTAAACTACTGAAAGAGTTGTTACCTGTAGTGGAAGAGCCTCTTCTCAATATTATTAACTCGTCTTTATCTTTAGGTCATGTTCCAAGAATATTCAAGCTGGCAGTCATAAAACCTCTCATTAAGAAGCCACAATTAGATCATAATAACCTAGCAAATTACAGACCAATTTCAAATCTTCCATTTATGTCTAAAATACTAGAAAAAGTTGTGTCTGCTCAATTGTGCTCTTTCTTGCAAGAAAATTATATCTATGAAAATTTTCAATCAGGATTCAGGCCGCATCATAGCACAGAAACTGCGCTCGTTAAAATCACAAATGATTTACTTCTAGCTTCTGACCAAGGCTGTATCTAAATACTAGTTCTACTCGATCTTAGTGCTGCGTTCGATGCTATAGATCATAAAATACTCATAGATCGACTTCAGAATTATACTGGTGTTCAGGGACAGGCATTAAACTGGTTTAGATCGTACTTATCAGGCCGCTACTATTTTGTTTGTCTAAATGGGGAAAAATCAAAGATGACGTCAGTAGACTATGGGGTGCCGCAAGGATCCGTGTTAGGCCCTCTGCTATTCTCAATATATATGCTGCCACTTGGTAATATTATAAGAAAACATGGAATTAATTTCCACTGTTATGCTGATGACACTCAATTATATATTTCATCACGACCGGATGAAAACGCTAAATTATCTAAACTGACAGCGTGTGTTGAAGATATTAAATACTGGATGACGTGTAATTTTCTGCTATTAAATTCAGATAAAACGGAGGTATTACTTATTGGTCCAAAAAACTGCCCACAAAACCTCTCACAATACAATTTTACCTTGGAAGGATGTCCTGTCACTTTATCCACTACAGTAAAAGACCTGGGTGTTATATTAGACCGCAACTTGTCATTCGAAAATCATATTTCATATGTTACAAGAACGGCATTTTTCCACCTTAGAAACATTGCTAAGCTACGTAACATGCTATCTATTTATGATGCAGAAAAGTTAGTTCATGCATTCATGACCTCGAGATTAGATTACTGTAATGCTTTATTAGCTGGTTGTCCTGCATCCTAAATAAACAAACTACAGTTAGTCCAAAACACAGCTGCTAGAGTTCTTACTAGGTCAAGAAAATATGATCATATAACACCAATTTTATCATCTCTACACTGGTTACCTATTAAGTTCCGTATCAATTACAAAGTACTGCGACTGACCTATAAAGCCCTAAATGGTTTAGCTCCAGTGTATCTAACGGATCTTCTATCACCCTACAATCCATCGCGCTCTTTAAGGTCACTAAACTCTAGGCTTCTGGTCATTCCTAGGATATCTAAGTCCACTAAAGGAGGGAGGGCTTTTTCACATTTAGCTCCTAAACTCTGGAATAGTCTTCCTGATATTGTTCGCGGTTCAGACTCGCTGTCCCAGTTTAAAACTAGATTAAAGACGCATCTCTTCAGCCAAGCATTCACATTATAATTACCCTTTATACTACAGTTAAATCGGAACAAAAGCATTCATATAATATTCTGAACAGCAGCTACGCTAATTATTTCCCATCTGCTTTTCTGTTGTTATCTCGGGACACTAGTCCCGAGGTAAATAGTTCGTCAGCTCCAGTTTGTATCCAGCCTCTCATGAAGACTTCGGATGCCCCAAAACCTGTGATGAGACGACTCCACGCCTGTGAAGAGATGACTCAACGCCAGCCTTGTTATGGCCTAAATTAATACACGCTTGATTAACTTTTTCGAACATTATTCTTTAACATTGTCTTTCTAACATTTTTACATCTATGAAAAGCTGCTTTGAAACAATGTGTATTGTGAAAAGCGCTATACAAATAAATTTGAATTGAATTGAATTGAATTTTACCATATCGGCCATTTTGACTGTCAGCCATTTTGAATTATGTGCTAAAATGCTGTATTTTATGAACGCATGAACGGATTGTTATGAAACTCGGTTTGGGTCATCAGCACGATGCCCTGAAGAAGCCTGAGAAGTTTCGTAACAGCGCCACCTAGTGGAGAATTTTTTTCAAAAAATGGCATAACCTGGTGAAAGAGATTATCTCAATGGAATTGTTGACATGTATATTACATTCTTCTACAGAAGTATTTAATTGGATATGGACACCGTATTTGGAATATGTTTCCCTCACCTTGGACGACTGTTTACATTTTTCCCGAAAGCTGTTGCGATGGCTCAAGAAAAGAAGCCTATTCCTGTGACTATTTATGTATCTTCTCCTGTAACCTTTTATTTTATTAAGAATTTATGTGAGAATTGTACATTTAAGGTCTGCCTGAGCTGTTGTTCTTTTTCTTTTTTTTTTTTCATGTATTATTATGATTTTCTCTTTTCTCTGTTTTGTTGGTTCTGTTAGAACTTCATAATAACAAAATCTCAATAAAATATTCAAGATAAAGAAACAATGCTGTGTGTTGCTTGGCGACAATATTGTGTCTAAAATGTTTATTAGTCAATATTAACTTATATATTATTTAACCATTGTACAAAAGCAATATCACACAAACAATCATGCTATTATTCAGCCTGCAGCCTAATACATATAGCTGAAATCATACTATCAATCATATAGCACAACACCACTGTGATATTGCTAAAATCATTAACAACTTAAAATTAGAATAAAACATTCAGCAGTTTTTTCATAGATGAAAAATCACATGCAAAATCACTTTAATGAATGAAACATATAGGATGACTAAAAATCTAATCTCCTGAGCTTTCTAGAGAAATCTTGGAGAATTTTTTTTAACTGTGATTATGTATTGTTGACGATATATTATAGTACTAAATATATTCAACAGCTAACTACCATCTACTTTTTTGTTGTTTTTGCTGCAATTAGTCCAATAAGTGACACTGAGTTGTGATTATTTTTAACCTTTTCCTACCCTTTTTAGAACTATTTTTTAATTTTATTTTTTATTTTCAAAATATCTCATATTTACTTTAATAACTAAGTACAGGCTTCTTTGTGGTTAGTACATGAGCTTACAACATGCAAATATGTTACGTTTCCGTAACAGTGAACTGAGTGAATTCAGTGGCTTTTGTTTTCTTTGTTGTTGAAGATGCAGAACTGGACACAAAGCCATTCAGGTGTTTTGCTGAAAATGAACCTTTCAAAATCGCTCTCTTCATCTGCTGCTGTTGAACTCTGGGAGAAGGATACACTGCCTGTTGTCACTGATTCTAGTTATTTCCATTTCCTTTTCTCCCTGAACAGGACTTTGTTGCTGTTGAATCTGTTGTTTATTTGATCTTGTCAAGTGCATTTAAAAATACTGTATAACTTCAGGAAATTGACTTATTGGCGAAACTGCACTGTGTGCTTTCAAGACATTACAGAACTATATGCTGCCTTTTACAAATGTTTTTAATGTCAAATTAATTGTTTTGCCACTGAAGTCCTGACATTTTTGTTTACTTATTTCATGCCTAACTAACCAAGTTAGCCCTTGCTATTGATTTTTACAGGACAAAATATATATCAAAACTCTTTCAGGTATAGTAAAGTTTAGATGTTATTGTTTGGTTAATTGTTTTATTTCAAACCATATAGTTCCTGCAGTGAACTCACTATGCTGCCCCCTCTGGTGGACTGATTAATTTACTATAACTCCTGCAAATACATAGCAAATCAACATAAATGGATATGGGTATTTGCCTACCGGTAATCTAAGTTTGACTCCAACAATAGACATGTTCAAGAATGTGAGGAAAATGTTGCAGATCCACAACAGTGTTTAGCTTATTTAGGGTGAAAAACCCAGTGCTAGTCTTTAGTGTTAGGCAATGTTGAATTTAAGGCTCATTCCTGGTATTCAGTGCCTTATCATAAAATGTAGAACATCAGACTGTCGAAATGTTTGTGTAGTCATGATTGAGTCATGTAAAACATTTGAAAAATATTCTGGTCAAGCTCGGGTAAATAAATTTAACCATTTATTAAACAAAATAAATGAAATGGAAGGTCAAAAATGTCCACTCTGTTAGGGACAGATACAAATGTACAAATGCCTAAAATACATTTTTGATACCTTTTTAAAGGACTACATTATTGATACTCTAGAAAATGTTCATTGTCACTGAATTATTAGTATGTTTTAGTTTTTTTGCAGATTTTATGAAATTATAGTAAAAACTGCTTAACAGGGTGGGGGGAAATAATAACAGGGTGGACAAGTGGTATACAGAATGGATGGATGATTTCCTATTGTTCAAGTACAACCACTTAGAATTTTACTTTATTTTGAACTGGATTTAGATGGGGAAACAATATGTAAAACATTGCCAACAAACTTTAAATGCACCACTTCTTCAACTATAAACATAAATGACTTATACAATCATGTACACTCTCAGTGTCCACTCAATTAGCTCTTCAGATATAACAGGGTGGACACAAACATGATAGACATTCTGATCTAAAATCAGCCAGTGCACCGTGTCTGAGCAAATACAAGCTAACATATAAAGAATTGCATGATCTTTAAAACAGCAGTTTTAAAAATATGAGTTTTAAAACTATATATGAGCTATTACCTTTTTTCATATTTCCCTTAACATCAAATTTGAAACATAAAAAAAAAAAGTTGTCTTCCCACCAAAGAAGTGATGACTGCTTTATGATATGATGTCATTTAATTTGTCCAACTTTAATTTAAAGGGAAAGTAATTAAAAATAACAGGGTGGACAATAAATTGAGGGACAAGCTAAAAACGTAATTATAATTGTTCAAATAAATGTAATAATTTAATTGAAAAAAAGATAAACATTACTGATACACCCAACAATGTTTTAAAAAATTGCAAAAACAATCCTCTTATAAATGGGCTACACAGGGCTGGGACAGAAAAAAATTCTGTAAAATGTTTTGTGGAGGTTCAAAATTCTGTAAAATGTTTCAAATTATTTATTTTTTAAGCAACTTCAATATGCTTAGAGTTCATATGGTGTTATTTATGACTAAGACAGGTTTAAAATTGATATCGTTCAACATTTTAAGGCAGTAAGATCATGACCTTTACTGGGGACACAATTAGCATCGAATCCCAGGAATGAGTCGAAATGACCCTTAAAATATTTTTTTATGAATATTATTAACGTTTTAATCGTTTAAAGGGTTAGTTCACCCAAAATTGAAAATAAAGTCAGTAATTACTCACCCTCATGTTGTTCCAACCATGTAAGACCTTCGTTCATCTTCGGAACATAATTTAGTATATTTTTGATGAAATCTGAGAGCTGTCTCACTCCTCCATAGGCTTTCAGAGGGACTGAAACTTGATGGCCCAGAATAGTAAGTAAAAACGTCATTTAAGGAGTCCAAATGACTACAGTGGCTCTGTATTAAGTCTATCATGCGACGAAAATACTTTTTGAGCAGAAAAACAACAAAAATAACGACTTTATCCCACTATTATTGTTGTTCAATTTGAGCCTCTGACGCCACGACGCATGCGCGAAAACGGCGTTCTTCTTCTACTACTACTAATCTCAGTTTTCGCGCATGCGTCGTGGCGTCAGAGGCTCAAATTGAACAACAATAATAGTCGTTATTTTTGTTGTTTTTCCGCTCAAAAAGTATTTTCGTCGCATGATAGACTTAATACAGAGCCACTGTAGTCATTTGGACTCCGTAAATGACGTTTTTACTTACTATTCTGGGCCATCAAGTTTCAGTCCCTCTGAAAGCCTATGGAGGAGTGAGTCAGCTCTCAGATTTCATCAAAAATATACTAAATTATGTTCCGAAGATGAACGAAGGTCTTACATGGTTGGAACAACATGAGGGTGAGTAATTACTGACTTTATTTTCAATTTTGGGTGAACTAACCCTTTAAATGTGTTTTTTTTTGTGTGTGTGTGTGTGTGTGTGTGTGTGTGAATTGTGTGTATAATAAATGTTCATTTAAGGGACGTAACCACCATAGACATTGAGGGGGACAAATCCTCCTGCCCCCATTTTTTTTTTTTTAAATTACCAAATTGTGAAATCCAACGTGGCGATAGTTTAGCAGTGACATGTTGCATGGAAAGATGCAAATAGCTAAACATTTAGCCAGTGATGCAAACTCTCAAACTCTTTTTAATGAACTTTTAACCTTTTGAACTGAAAATATGCTATTATTCACGATTTATTAACTCATAACTGAATGTGACAAGACAAGAAACATTTAGCATTTTTTTACATTTTAGACATACGAATAAGAGTGAATGTGGGCAATGTGCATATTTTAAAATAAAATATTATTTGCAAATAACCTAAATAACACCTCTCACAATAAATAAATAATAATAATTAAAAAAACAACAACATGGATGTCTTAACTGTATAAATGCGCATCTTATTCCATTCAATTGTAATATGTAGGCCTATATATCCCTGCTTTCTACATAATGGTACTGGCATTGGCCATTGATCAAACCATATTTCTTGACCACTAGTTACTATGATACAAGTAGTACAAATAGACAAATTACATTTGCAATGGCAATGTAGTAGTTGATGTGGGTTATGTCACTTTTTTATTAATGTAAACATCCCATTATGAGAAATAAATATATGTATTTGTAGGTTGCATTTTCAACACCAACGTAAATCTACTGGATGATGATTTAGCAAAAGTTGGTTGCTTGTCACACTGTAGTTCTTATAGCAACCATTAGTATCCACATGCACCTGCTGACATCACCTCATACACAGGGCGCATTGTGCTTCTCCAACACTGTATTCAAATGTCTGTGCCAGCGTGGAGGAGACATGGAGCTGAGGTCCCAAACTTCCACCCCCAGAGGTGTAGCAGCTGTTAGCCTGGCCTTGAGAAATGCCTCATGAAAAGACAGCTTTCTGGGGGAAAGTGAGCTTTCTGCTTTCAACATACTTTGATGCGACACAGATGAATAAGTGCCTTTGTATGCATAAGATGCAATGGTTTGCTTAAAATGGCTGCAAAGCAAGAATAATATTTGGAGCAATTAGCTTGGTTTAATATCTCATTTCCAAGTTGATTATATATATATATATATATATATATATATATATATATATATATATATATATATATATATATATATATATATATATATATATATATATATATATATATATATATATATATATAAAGCTGCACTATAGGACACTTAGCCTACAAATAAATAAAATAATCAATTCAATTTTCAAAATGACCTCATTTATTTGTACAATTTTTGTCTATCTGTATTGGTAGTATAATATAGGCTAAATGCTGACACAGTATAATAGATATGGTCATGTTGGAATGGGAAAAAATATGGGAAATAATTGAATTAGTCAAAAACCAATGACAAATATTACTTTTTACGTGGGTGTGTGCGTGTTGGACCTAAAGCGGCCAACTGTGAAAAACCAAGAAAATGCACACGTGCAGTACTGAACTTGACCTACAGAGTTCTCTGCGATTTGGGCGATTTATCACCTTCTCGACGGAAGTGATGCGAGACGCACTGACGTGGCCGGAAACCCGCCATCTTGATGGAGGAAACGCCTCGAAGTTGAGGAAACTTGAACTGTGAGTTTTTGAAATAAAATAATATATTTAAATATTTAATTTAAACTTGAATTATTGTATTCGATTTTTTTACCACCATGAAAACAAACGCTAAATAATCTTATGTGATCCGTTAACTTACTCGTGAAAAAATTGTTTAATGGGAGATGTTCGGAGTTAAACTGAATTAAAGCCGGTCAGATGCGAGTGTCTGTGACAAAGGAAACAACAATCTGTTGACTCGAGTCGAATTTACTTCTTTAATAACTAATATTGTATCGATGATTTAATACATCAACTCGCTCTAACTCAACATTATTATTAAAATTATGTAATGTTATGAGTATTACAGAGGCTTTAGTCAACCACAAAAACTAGTTTAATCGACTTATTTTAAATTATTATAGAGACTTGTGGCCATATTACTAAAACGTCAGTTAAACTGAAATCGGTATGCTTATATTACTGCGTTGGCATGGTTCTGTAAAACCGAACACCTTTAGCCTTTATTATTAAATATTTAAAAAATGGGTCACCAAGCTTTTGAGTTATATCAGCTTCATTATTTAAATATTTGATTATATATTCAGTCGTGATACCTTCTTACAGCATGTCCTGGCTCATTTAAAGAGTCAGTTGGCATGCATATGTTATCCACTTTGAGAATCGGGTACTCTTTGTTCATATCTGTGACATGTAAAGGTGCATAAGTTAAGATTTTAACTATTTTTAATGAGCTTTTTTTCCGGTTCAGTTTCAGTAGAGTGAAAAAGGCATCTCTCAAACATGGGCAACATATTTGCAAACCTCTTTAAAGTCTTCGGCAAGAAAGAGATGAGGATTCTTATGGTGGGTCTCGATGCTGCTGGAAAGACAACGATTCTGTACAAGCTGAAGCTGGGAGAAATTGTTACCACCATCCCAACAATCGGTAGATGACCAAGATCTGTTTCCCCTTATCAGTGTCTGATAAAGAGAATATATAAATACATGCATACGTATGTATGTGTATAACTTTTATATAGATTTGATTTATCTTTTGTGCTCAAGGCTTTAACGTTGAGACTGTGGAGTACAAGAATATAAGTTTCACAGTTTGGGACGTCGGTGGTCAAGATAAGATTCGACCATTGTGGCGTCATTATTTCCAGAACACACAAGGTAAGACCGTAATACCGGTGTATTGTGTAAGAGTTGGTCCAGTTTAAAGAATAGTTCACCCAAAAATTAGAATTCTGTCATTTTCTCACCCTTGAGTTTTTCCAAACCTGTATGAATTTCTTAGTTCTGCTGAAGACAAAAGAAGATATTTTAAAGAATGTCAGTAACCAAACTGTTGATGGACCCCATTGACTTCCATAGTATTTTTTCCCTACTATGGAAGTCAGTGGGGTCCATCAACTGTTTAGTTCCCCATATTCTTCAAAATATCATCTTTTGTGTTCAGCAGAACAAAGAATATAGGTTTGGAAAAACTTTTGGGTGAGTAAATGATGACAGAATTTTCATTTTTCGGTTATCTATTCCTTTAATTTGAATGTGCACAGTGTTGCCAGACATTTCTGTGCAACATTGTGTAATTTTGTAATGTAAGAGAGTTTTAATTGGGCTGCTTTAATCACTTTATATTTGAGTAATATCAATTGTTGTTTTTTGTTGTGCTGTCACTTGATGACCCTCACGATTCTTTTGCCAAATCCATGTTTACTTCCTACCAACTTTACTCCTAACAAACTTGACTTGAAGTCAAGTGAATAATTTTTCAAGGGAAAGCTATTTGTTCATTATGTTACTATGCTATTAATAATCTGGCCAAATATTTAATTGAATGGTGTACAGTGATCTGATTTTTATCTAAAAAATAACCCCAGACAGAAGTATGGTTAATTTAAATGAGTTTGCAGTATTGTCTTATATTTTGTGGTAATGACTGACTTATTTTGCAGCAACTTGCCAAATAATTAAATGTAATAATTGAAATATAATGTAAATAATTAAAAAGTAGTTTGAGTTTAAAAACAATGATCATATTATGAGAGAATAAAGCATGTGATACAAGAGAAATGAGCATGTCTTTAGCAAATGATCATGGCTGTCAGTATTGCATGCTATTGGTAAAATGTGCTGGAAATGTTCAAAAAGTACTGTCAAAAACCAACAAATAAAATTAGCTGGACTTTGTTTGCATAAACATTACAATAATAAGATTAATAATGGACTATTGGTTGGGTGACTTGCATGTTTTCTACAAACATGTACTACACGTCAAATAAAGTTTTGACAGAAAAAGGTTTTATAAAGTGATAAACCTCACATTTCAGCCTTTAAATCGGTTTTTATGAAAACCATGAGTCAAAATTATAAAAAGAGGTATTTATCTTCTCCATAAACAATTGTACACAGCCTATTTTATCATCCAAAGTCTTAATTTTAGATTGTATTTAGTTTTTAGCTTAATAACACAAAATATGGTCTGCTTTTCACATTGTTCTGAACAAAAGTGGCAGACAGGATGAATGATAATGTAAATCCACCATCTAACAGTAGATGGTGCTTATGGTACAGCAGAAATGGAGCTGTACTACTTTATATAATAAATACTACTTTATTAGGCAATACTATGGAATGATAATCCGGACAATATTCAAAAGGAATTGTAAAAAAAAGTGCCTGTTTTTATTGAAAAAATAGCCAAATTCCCCATTTTCCACCATTTGAGGATGTGGCCTTCTTTCCAACTATATCAATAAACCCGCCCTCAAGACTGATTAACAGTTGACTCTGTTAGGCATCGGAAATGCAAGTGCTAAAAGAGGATTGCGATTCTGTTTGAATTTTGTGAGGGTTGTTGTGGCAGGACGTGGAGGAAGTGAAATAGCAAATGGGTGCTTTTTCTATTGCTATTCCAAAATGGCTGGGCCATAACTCATAAGACATTGGAAATACAATTGCATACTTTGTTTCCATTTGAAATTTGGCAGACATGTTACATACACGGAAAAGAAAATCCAAACGCAATTGCAAATCACGCATTTGTGTTTCCATTGTCACAACGTGTGCGTGCACAATTTGAAAATGCAATTGCAAATACTTGCAATTCCTTTTGAATATTGTCCAGATTATCATTCCATACATTACACACAGATAAGGTGAAAAGCTAATGCCGTGAACTTTTCTGAATACAGTCAGTTCATTCATGCATTATTTAATATAATTTCTCTCAGTACTCTTCCTTGTGTAATTTTTACTGGAATGGTCTCTATCTGTCTCACACCGGTCCATTATTCTGATCTTTTTTTTTTTTCAGGTCTGATCTTTGTGGTTGACAGCAACGACAGAGAGCGTGTGAATGAAGCACGAGAGGAGCTGATGAGAATGCTGGCTGAGGATGAGCTCAGGGAAGCAGTCCTGCTAGTGTTTGCCAACAAACAGGTGCTAACAGCTCTCAAGTGATTACGTGCAGTTCTTTCCAATTGCACGTTTTTACATATTTAACAATTTCTTTGTCTGACAGGATCTACCGAACGCCATGAACGCTGCGGAAATCACAGACAAGTTGGGGCTGCATTCGCTTCGGCACAGGAACTGGTACATTCAGGCCACGTGCGCCACAAGCGGCGATGGCCTCTATGAAGGACTCGATTGGTTGTCCAACCAACTGAAAAACCACAAATAATGACTTCACTGTACTGCTCTTCCTTAGTTTCATATTCTCAACACTCGCTTTACTCTTTTGTTTTTAAACCAACGGTGGTGGAAGCTGCGCTCATTTCAAAGCTAATGGGGAAGAATACGGCGGGAAAAAGTGTTACTCACTTTAATGTAAATAGTTTTTTGTTGTGAGGCAGCTTTTTGAGCACCATTATGCAAAATAGATTTAGCCCTTCATTATTTTTTTCCATTCTTTCTGTTTGAGTCATTGAAAAGAGTTTTAAGAACGTTAGTCCTGTGAACTCTGTCAGGTCTCATTTGAATCTTGCACATGTATTATTTTATTGTGCTTATAAGAGACTCTTTTAGATGTACTGTAAACAAAGCTGTTTTGTTTGTCTTGAACTGAGTACAGAAAATCAAACATTACGGACACTACCTGCACATATTACGGTTAAATTTTGAGGAAGAGAAACCAAAAAGCCAAGGCTGACGTGACTTCTAGCTTTACTGTCATCATTAGGAGTGATACCTTTAAATAGCAAGTCGGCTACACAAAGATTATCATATGAACTTTTTTCTTTTTTTTTAATCAGGTTCCCAATACACAACATGTTTTTTTTTATGGGTTTGTGGGAGAAAAGTTGTTACGGCTTAGGTGAACAAAGGTTTGAAAATGTACAGGCTCGCAACAGGCATGATCATATTTATGGGGATTGGAGGTTGTTCCATGGAAGTAATACGGCAATATAAAAAATGAATTGTTCTTAAAAAATAAGCTTCATTTTATTTATTTTTTGGGGGTGAAATGTCACTTGGTCATATTTTTTTAGATTCATCGGGTAACAAACTGAAACATTAATTTAATTCAACTTCATGTTGTTTGGACTCTTACTTTAAACTTCATGTTCTGAATTTAAGGGCGTTATAATCTCAATATCTAACCAGCACAAGGAATAAACACCACAACCTCATCTAAGCACATGAAAACTTAATATCTAACAAATCAGTAGTGCATTTTTATAGATGTAAGACATAAAACAGCTATAAGAATGTTAATATCTGTGATAATTTTTTGAGCTTTCAGCTTTGCATGTAGAAGCAATTTTCCCCCAGATTTGCCCTGGTGCCTTTTCATTCCGGAGAGACACCTGTTTGAGATTAACAACCTTCATGTCCACTCACGGCGTCACTGTTAATGCGATGTTAGAACTGATGGGTTAAAAGCCAGTTTATTTATCTTTTATTCTCTCTCTCTTCCCAATTAACCTCTGATTTGGTAGACACTGATTACTTGGGATGGAAATTATGTGAATCTCTTAGCAAAATGTTGTATAGTGTGTCTTAACCTATGTCTTTTTTTTATTGTTTTTCATTTTGACAGAAATGCACTGTAATTAAAGATGTTAGTATAACTGGACTTTTACTGGTGTGCTCTTGTTATTCTACTGCTCTGAAATAATTCTTATTGCCATGGTATCAGTAATTCATTGAACAAGGTAGCTCATAACTAAACAAATAAATGTACACAAATTTTGCTGATCCACATGGCATTTAAACATCAGAATATACGTCAGTTTAAAAAAAAAAAATTATAAATGAGGCATTAATCCACAACCCTAACACTTTATATTAGAGTTTACATTTCTGTTCTTTGGGTTTACAAAAGCAAAGTTGAAAGAGCCTCTTAAAACTGAAAAACATATTTTAAAAAACGAATTGGGGTATGTATAATCGCTCATTCTTGTCAATAAGTTGGTTTACAATTAATATATTACACACTCTCAGAAAAAAGGTACAAACACTTACAAACGTCCCTGGGGTGGTACCTTTTAAGGGTATAAAATTGTACCTTAATATGAAGGAACAAATTTGTACCATTCCAGTTTGTACCTTAAAGGGCATGATTTGTACCATGGGCAACCAAAATGTACCTTTTGTTTTTTAAAACACGCTGATACAATTTGTACCTTCATCAAAGGTACAAATCTTGTCCCTTAAAGGGATAGTTAACCCAAAAATGAAAATTAGCCCATAGTTTACTCACCCTCAAGTCATCCTAGGTGTATATGGCATTCTTCTTTCAGACAAATAAAATTGGAGTTATATTACAAAAGTCCAGGCTTATCCAAGCATTAGAATTGCAGTAATAGTTGCTCTGTTTTTGAAGTCCATAAAAAGTGCATCTGTCCGTCAAATAACGTTCTCCACGTGGCTCCGGGTTGTTAATAAAGGCCTTCTGAAGCGAATTGACGCGTTTGGGTAAGAAAAATATCCATATTTAAAACTTTATCAAGTAAACTTTCGGCTGACCACCTTCCGTGGAAAAGTGTTGAATGTTGAAAGTGGAACTCAAGATGCGTACGTGACGTCATGACGAGCCTACCTGGTCGTGTTAAACTTTCGATCGGCAGGGGAACTTTCAACAATTTTTCCATAAATTGAACAGGGAAGGCGATCTGCCGAAAGTTTACTTTATAAAGTTACGTAACCCTCGGCGACGCGCAGGTAGAGCAGTGGTGAGCCTGCAAGCGCTGCCTTGGAGGAGGCAGACCCAGCCTTGGCACTGGGAACTCTCACTTATGCAGGGCACTGGATGACAGCCGAGTGACGTGATTAAATCAGTCACTGACGTTACTCGGAATGACGGAATGAAAGGGAACGTCTCGTTATGTATGTGGTCTGCTAGACAGCTGCAGTGTGTTTCCCTGGGCACTTCGGCATCGACTGCGAGGCTTCCTCTCACAAAAAGAGCTTGCGCGTGGCACGTCCTTTTCAGGATGTCTCGCCCGTGCACTTCTAGGTGCGGTAGATTTCTCTCGCCTTCTGATGGGCACGAGCGCTGTTTGGTGTGTTTGGGCTTTCAGCACGCTCAGGCAGCGCTCGTGGATGATTCATGTTCTCACTGCAGGAACATGGTCATCTCAGTGTTACGGTCGAGACTCCGTGAACTCCGTGCTGATGCCGGAGCGAGAGTCCCCTCTGCCACACCCCAATCTGTGGTCTCTACGGGAGGCTGCACTTTGGCTGGTGGAATAAAACTCCGACGCTCATCCTCGACCCACATCCCCCTCTCATGCACCTGACCCGCCCCGTGTTCAGGCGTCTACATCGGGGCCGGCGGAAAGACGAGGAAATGTCTATCACCGCATCACAAGGTGGGCTGGAGTCATCTGAGGATGATGATTCGGCTGCGTTGCCGCCTTAGGGCGTTCCAGCGTTGGCAGAATCGGACCCAGAATTGACAGCCATGCTCTCTCGGGCCACCGCAGCGCTTGGGTTGGAGTGGAACCCTCCGCCCCGACCTGAGCGTTCGCGGTTGGATGATTGGTTTTTGGGGGCGGCGCGCCCGGACACCCGTCCAGCCGCCCCTCCAATTCCTTTCTTCCCCGAGGTGCATGAGGAGATTGCACGGTCCTGGAAGAACCCGTTGTCTTCCCGCGACCATTCGGCGAACTCCTCCTCCTTCACCGCCCTTGATGAGCCGTGGCTAAAGGGTACACTGGGGTCCCCCCGGTTGAGCGCTCTGTTGCGATGCAACTGTGTCCGCAGAGCGCTTCAACCCAAAGCACCCCTCCAAGGCCTGTAGGTTTTCGTCATCCCTGTTAGCGAAGTCCTATAGAGCTGCGGGGCAGGCCACCGCTTCTTTGCATGCCATGGCAACTCTTCAGGCCTACCAGGCCAAGTTGCTGTGCGACATGCACGAGGGCGGGGCTGATCCAGGACTCATGGACGAGCTGCGTGTCGCCACCGACCTCGCTCTCCGGGCAACGAAGGTGACCGCACGCTCCCCGGGTCAGGTGATGTCCACAAACGTGGTCCAGGAGAGACATCTATGGCTCACCCTGGCTGATATGCGTGACGGCGAGCGAACACGTTTCCTCGATGCTCCCATATCCCACGATGGGCTATTCGGCGGCGTGGTTGAGAACTTCGCCCAACAGTTCTCAGCCGCCCAGAAGCAGACTGAGGCTATAAACCACATACTGCCCCGGCGTTCCCTCCACCCAGCCGCCCGCGTAGGCCGGGGGAGAATCTTTTGTTCAGCTGCTGGCCCCCGGGTCAGAAGCACCCCATTGTGGTTAAAGAAAGAACTGACAAGCCCATCCCTGAGCAGCCAGAGACCGGCGATGACAGTCCACGCCACCCCTGGGTCCCGCCACTCCCTATCTGTCGCCAGCCTGTCGCCAGCCTCCTCTCAGAGCAGACCCTAGTTGAACGAGCGTCCTTCCCTGGTCTCCTCTTCCCTGGCCGTTAACCCTGCCCACACACTGGGACGCCCAAAAGCCTCCCATGTCCGGGCCGGTAACGCTGCCTCGCTGCCCCACCCTGGGTACGTCTGTGCTCCGTATGACCCCGCTGGTGCAGTTCCTGGGAGCCTGGCTTCAGCTTCCGAGGCTGTCCCGCTGGGTCGCGCGGACCATCAGGCTTGGCTACACGATTCAGTTCGTGCAGGCTCCTCCCCGCTACAGGGGAGTCCACCATACCATGGTCGGGGCCAACGCCCCCGTCATGTGTGCGGAGGTTGCCACCCTGCTGGCTAAGGGTGCGATCGAGCCTGTCCTTCCAGCCGAAATGAAGTCGGGGTTCTACAGCCCTTACCCAAGAAAACCGGTGGGTTACGGCCAATCCTGGACCTTCGCATCTTGAACCGAACCCTTCACAGGCTTCCATTCAAGATGTTGACTGCGAAACACCTTTTCGAATGCGTTCGTCCGGGCGATTGGTTTGCAGCGATCGACCTGAAGGACGCCTACTTCCATGTCTCCATCGTTCCTCGAAACAGACCGTTCCTACTGTAACAACAATGAGTTTCGGGGAATAATTAATTCAAATGGTGTAAATATTCATGAGTTTATGAATATGATTTGCTTGTTGTACAGATCAATTTTAATTTATAACGGAACCTTTAATCATGTAAAAGTAACCCTTATCCAAATTGATTTCTTCATCAATTATCAATTTTGCAAACTTTAAGAAACATTAATCTGCTTGATCAGGACAAATAATATTTCCTATGTTTGCACAATTTGTATTACTGAAATAGTAACAAGGAAACCAAGCTTAGTTGGTAGCTAAGATCTTAAATCTCATTGACTTCGAGCTTTGTGAGCAAAACAATACAGAATCAATTCAATGAAATTATTGGGTTTTAATAAAACAACTAAAGTATACAAAGCTACGATTCACATGGGGTAAATATGCATATACATGTAGGAGAAAACAAACACTATGGTACCAACAAGGAAAAATTAAACTTAACGAATGATATAAAGGGGAAGAGAATGATGGAAAGAAAGACTTAACAAGAGAGAGAGAGAGAGAGAGAGAGAGAGAGAGAGAGAGCGGCAGTCCTTTCGCAAGAGACCTCAAGAAATTAACACTCCCGTGAACAGGAATAATTCAGACAACCTTTTACACGCAGTTTGATTGTGAAATAAGAATACTTGCATTAATATGGCTTCTCGTGTGTAAGTATCTGAGTTCAACTGTCAGGGAAGTTCGGTACGGATCTTTGCGGTTCCAGGAGGATTTCTCTGAAGCTTTCTCTGAAGCTCCGTGGCGGGGAGGCCAAGGGTCTCTCTCGTGGTGGGGGAATGCCCAGGGCTTCTTCTCTCAATGGCAAAATGCCATGAGGTCCTTCTCTTAGTGGCAGAATGCAAAGAGTTAACGGTCAGTCTCTGTTCTTATGGATGTCATGGCTAACGCCCTTATTCTGGAGTGATCCAATCACGTCCGGGAGGCTGACGGTGCATACAGATTTACACTGATTTACATTGATTTACATACAGTAAACATCCTAGCTATTTTAATACATCATATAAAGACATCAAATCAACACAATATATATATTTAAACATTATGGAGGTTGTTTTGGTCCACATGGTTCCTATAAGGCAGATGTGTGAGATGAAGTCACGCAAAACAGTCCCGTGTCTATGTATTGTGTGCCCATTGCACAAAGAGTGTGTGTGTAAGAAGTCACAAGAATGCCTTGAGGCTATGAAGTCTGGTTGTTAATTAACTTTAGATAGCCAGTCAACATAAAGACCCTTTGTTTAGCATGATCTGATTAGAAACGTCACGAGATGCTAATGCGGGGTTCAAGATTTGGACATCCTGCCAGATGCCAGTACTGCTACACTACGGTTTGCTTTCGAGGGGCGGGAATATCAGTACGCGGTCCTCCCATTCGGGCTATCCCTGTCCCCTCGCGTCTTTACGAAGATTGTTGAGGCAGCCCTTGTGCCCCTTCGGCAGCACGGGGTTCGCATCCTGAACTACCTCAACGACTGGCTCATACTGGGCCACTCTCAAGCGCAGGTTTGCGAACACAGAGATCTGGTGCTCCAACACCTAGCCCGTCTGGGCCTTCGGGTCAACTGGGAAAAGAGCAAACTTTGCCCAGCGCAGAGGACCTCTTTTCTCGGTATGGACATCGACTCGGTCGCCATGTACGCGCAGCTTTTGAGCGAGCATGCGCAGTCTCTGCTGACTTGCCTCCGTCAAATCGAGAGCAAGAGGGCGGTTCCACTGAAACTATTTCAGAGGCTCCTGGGGCACATGGCATCTGCAGCCGCGGTGACGCCGCTCGGATTGCTTCATATGAGACCGCTTCAGCATTGGCTTCATGACCGAGTCCCGAGATGGGCATGGCGGTCTGGCACGCTCCGGGTACAAGTGACTCGGGCCTGCTTACAGACTCTCACCCCGTGGTAGAACCTCAGTTTTCTACGGGCCGGTGTGCCCTTAGAATGAGTTTCCAGGCATGTTGTCGTATTGAGGGATGCCTCTGCCATGGGCTGGGGTGCCATGTGCAATGGACAAGCAGCCGCGGGCTCCTGGACAGGACTCCAGCGTCTCCTGCATGTCAATTGCCTCGAGTTGCTGGCAGTACAGTTCGCCCTGCACCGCTTCCGGGCGTTGCTGAAGGGTCAACATGTGCTAGTCAGGACAGACAACACGGCCGTTGTAGCATACATCAACCACCAGGGCGGTCTACGTTCCCGCCGTATGTCTCAACTCGCCCGCCATCTCGTTCTATGGAGTCAGAAGCGCCTGAGGTCCCTTCGTGCTGTCCATATTCCGGGAGTCCTGAACCGTGCAGCCGACGAGCTCTCACGGTCTCAGCCTCTGCCGGGAAAATGGAGACTCCATCCCCAGACGGTCCAGCTGATTTGGGAACAGTTCGGGGACACGCAGATAGATCTGTTTGCCTCCCGCTACTCTTCTCACTGCAGCCTGTTCTATTCCCTGACCGAGGGCACGCTCGGCACGGATGCACTGGCGCACAGCTGGCCGCAGGGCCTACGCAAATATGCGTTCGCCCCAGTGAGCCTACTCGCACAGCTTTTGTGCAAGATCAGATAGTAACTTGTGGCCTCAAGATAGTACCTTGTGGCCTCAAGATAGTAACTTGTGGCCTCAAGATAGTATCTCGTGGCCTCAAGATACTAACTTGTGGCCTCAAGATTGTAACTCGTGGCCTCAAGATAGTATCTTGTGGCCTCAAGATAGTAACTTGTGGCCTCAAGATAGTATCTCGTGGCCTCAAGATACTAACTTGTGGCCTTAAGATTGTAACTCGTGGCCTCAAGATGGTATCTTGTGGCCTCAAGATAGTAACTTGTGGCCTCAAGATAGTATCTCGTGGCCTCAAGATAGTAACTCGTGGCCTCAAGATAGTATCTCGTGGCCTCAAGATAGTAACTCATGGCCTCAAGATAGTAACTCGTGGCCTCAAGATAGTAACTTGTGGCCTCAAGATAGTATCTTGTGGCCTCAAGATAGTAACTTGTGGCCTCAAGATAGTATCTCGTGGCCTCAAGATACTAACTTGTGGCCTCAAGATTGTAACTCGTGGCCTCAAGATGGTATCTTGTGGCCTCAAGATAGTAACTTGTGGCCTCAAGATAGTATCTCGTGGCCTCAAGATAGTAACTCGTGGCCTCAAGATAGTATCTCGTGGCCTCAAGATAGTATCTCGTGGCCTCAAGATAGTAACTCGTGGCCTCAAGATAGTAACTCGTGGCCTCAATATAGTAACTTGTGGCCTCAAGATAGTATCTCGTGGCCTCAAGATAGTATCTCGCGGCCTCAAGATAGTAACTCGTGGCCTCAAGATACCATCTCGTGGCCTCAAGATAGTAACTCATGGCCTCAAGATAGTATCTTGTGGCCTCAAGATAGTAACTTGTGGCCTCAAAATACTATCTCGTGGCCTCAAAATAGTAACTCGTGGCCTCAAGATAGTAACTCGTGGCCTCAAGATAGTAACTTGTGGCCTCAAGATACTATCTCGTGGCCTCAAGATAGTAACTCGTGGCCTCAAGATAGTATCTCGTGGCCTCAAGATAGTAACTCGTGGCCTCAAGGTAGTAATTCGTGGCCTCAAGATACTAACTCGTGGCCTCAAGGTAGTAATTCGTGGCCTCAAGATACTAACTTGTGGCCTCAAGATAGTAACTTGTGGCCTCAAGATACTATCTCGTGGCCTCAAGATAGTAATTTGTGGGCTCAAGATAGTAACTTGTGGCCTCAAGATACTATCTTGTGGCCTCAAGATAGTATCTTGTGGCCTCAAGATAGTAAAGTGTCTGACACATGGACCCTTTGTTATTAAACTGGACCCTGTAGTGCAATACTTCACATTCTGTGCAATATTCTCTGTTTTAATATTCAGTGTGCAATATAGTTTGCTGCAGTTCTGCTTCTATTTATTTACTAGTACTGTTCATCACAATTATGTTAATACAGTAATGTAAATCTTGTAGGCTGCATATCCATAGTTCTTTATAATTCTTCATATTTTATAGCCTATATTTATACTTTTTACATGTATATACTTGTTGATTTACTAACTTCTATTATTAATAAAGATCAATTAAGTATTTCTGATTCTGATTTTAAGTTAGCCTATAGTGGAGTGTGCAGACTGGTTCATTAATTATTGAAATGTTTCACATTGTGTTAGTTTTGAATTTAAGAAAAGCATGTGTCCGTGTAGCCTATGAAAAAACGCCAGCAGAGGGCGTTCTAGGCTTAGGTCACACTACCTCCGTCTGTTATTACAGTTTTTTACAATCGCTATGACAATTTATTCCATTAATTTTAACAAATTTCCTAAACTCTTAAGACAGTTAGCACAACATCTGTCTCTGTAGGCTATACAATTAACACATTTATTGTTGCTTTTACACAAAATGCATACAGTTAACACAAATTTAAAATGCTTTAACTTCTTATACACACAAGCTCAACCAAGACCAAAACAATGAATTTGTACTGCCAAATTTACCAATGCTTTAACACTGTATGGTCAGAACAGATAACATCATGTTCTAAACCTAACCTTATAGGCTAAAGTAAAAGTGAACAGCTGTCTATACTGTGAATTGAAACACAACTATATCCCCTGTATTTTATTCCATTGATACTGAGAAACAGCCGATTGAAGTTATGCAAATATATAAATCACAGCTGATTCCCATCTAGGAATTGTTCAGGTGTTGATATTCTTTCAATCACATGGCCATATGGTATAAAAGAGGACATCTTTGGTATTATCTTGTGGAAAAGGAACAATATAGAGCAACAAAAAGAAAGTAAGAAAAATGCCTTCATGAGGGAGAGGAATATGAGTACCAGGACAAGGGAGAGGAATGCCTGGAAAAGGACAAGGTAGAGATTGAGGAGTTAGAATGCATGGCGGCACTAAAAGAAGGGCCAGAATTAGGGTAACTGATGAAATAAGAGCTAATATCATAGACCATGTCATAAACCACATGCTATCATACAGAGAGGCTGGTGAACGAGTACAGCCAAATCTCAGCCGGGACACAGTGGCATTCATTGTCCAGATTTTTTCTAGAAACCAACAGGTATGATATTGTACAGGGAGTGCAGAATTATTAGGCAAGTTGTATTTTTGAGGATTCATTTTACAACATTAATAATTAAACAACAACCATGTTCTCAATGAACACAAAAAACTCATTAATATCAAAGCTGAATATTTTTGGAAGTAGTTTTTAGTTTTAGCTATTTTAGGGGGATATCTGTGTGTGCAGGTGACTATTACTGTGCATAATTATTAGGCAACTTAACAAAAAACAAATTTATACCCATTTCAATTATTTATTTTTACCAGTGAAACCAATATAACATCTCAACATTCACAAATATACATTTCTGACATTCAAAAACCAAACAAAAACAAATCAGTGACCAATATAGCCACTTTTCTTTGCAAGGACACTCAAAGGCCTGCCATCCATGGATTCTGTCAGTGTTTTGATCTGTTCACCATCAACATTGCGTGCAACAGCAACCACAGCCTCCCAGACACTGTTCAGAGAGGTGTACTGTTTTCCCTCCTTGTAAATCGCACATTTGATGATGGACCACAGGTTCTCAATGCGGTTCAGATCAGGTGAACAAGGAGGCCATATCATTAGATTTTCTTCTTTTATACCCTTTCTTGCCAGCCACGCTGTGGAGTACTTGGACGCGTGTGATGGAGCATTGTCCTGCATGAAAATCATGTTTTTCTTGAAGGATGCAGACTTCTTCCTGTACCACTGCTTGAAGAAGGTGTCTTCCAGAAACTGGCAGTAGGACTGGGAGTTGAGCTTGACTCCATCCTCAACCCGAAAAGGCCCCACAAGCTCATCTTTGATGATACCAGCCCAAACCAGTACTCCACCTCCACCTTGCTGGCGTCTGAGTCGGACTGGAGCTCTCTGCCCTTTACCAATCCAGCCACGGGCCCATCCATCTGGCCCATCAAGACTCATATATACTCACGAGATACTATTTTGAGGCCACGAGTTACTATCTTGAGGCCACAAGTTACTATCTTGAGGCCACGAGTTACAATCTTGAGGCCACGAGATACTATTTTAAGGCCACGAGTTACTATCTTGAGGCCACGAGATACTATCTTGAGGCCACGAGATACTATCTTGAGGCCACGAGATACTATCTTGAGGCCACAAGATACTATCTTGAGGCCACATGTTAGTATCTTGAGGCCACGAGATGCTATCTTGAGGCCACGAGATACTATCTTGAGGCCACGAGATACTATCTTGAGGCCACGAGTTACTATCTTGAGGCCACAAGATACTATCTTGAGGCCACAAGATAGTTATAATACATTTTTTTGACAAAGTGGGACTAGGGGGGCTCCGTACATTTCTCCTTTGGGGCACTAAGTGATAAGAAAAAAATATGATTCTCTCAAGAGAGACATTTTGCCTAGTCAGATGCGTTGAGTACCTGATTAGTACCCCTGTTGTCTCCACCTTATATTTAACATTAGAGCATTTTAAATTGAATGTGTCGAGGCTTCTGGTCTCATCCAATTCCAGTTTTACAAAAACAGCTGTACAAAAAACTGTCCGTTATTCTGCTTGATATTACAAAATGTTATTTGTTATTTATTATTGTAATCATAAACACACTGGTTAATTGCAGAAATTCTTGGTGCAGTTCCGAGCAACATAGTAGTCACGACATGACATGTACAACATTTAAAGCATCACATCTGATGCGCCCACAATTACTCACAGCACAGTATGCACTACAATAAACAATAAATAATTTACACAATGTGAGTGTAGTTCTCACAGCTTTAACCAATATACACATACTTACAATATACATATACTTTAAACAATATACACTAAACATACATTAAACAGTATACATTAAGCTATAGTAATAATAATATACAATGTACAGTATACATTATTATTCACAGTAGAGATCCAATGTACAATAGGTGCTATGTGATAAATAATAAATGATAAATAAATGTGTATATAATGTGTGTGTATCTACAGTGGGTTGTGCTGAGTGATATTCTGTCCAGTGTGTGTTATGATCCTGATGGATCAGGAGTTAAATAGTCTGATTGCTTGTGGGAAGAAGCTGTTCTGGAGTCGGCTGGTGCGTGTTCTAATGCTGCGGTACCGTCTGCCTGATGGCAGCAGTGAGAGCAGCCCATGGTTCGGGTGGCTAGAGTCTCTGATGATCCTCTGAGCTCTCTTCACACACCGCCTGGCGTAAATGTCCTGGAGGGAGGGAAGCTCACCTCCGATGATGCAGCTGGCCGTGCGCACTACCCTTTGCAGGGCTTTGCGGCTGCGGGCGGTACTGTTGCCGTACCAGGTGGTGATGCAGCCAGTCAGCAGGCTCTCTATAGTGCTGGTGTAGAAGCGTGTGAGGATGTGGCGGTTCATTCCAAACCTCCTCAGCCGTCGCAGAAAGAAAAGGCGCTGATGAGCCTTCTTCACAACGGCCTCGGAGTGGACGGATCATGAGAGTTCCTCTGTGATGTGGACACCAAGGAACTTGAAGCTGCTGACTCTCTCCACCGGTGCTCCATCGATGGTGATGGGGCGGTGTTCTCTCTCATTCCTCCTGAAGTCGACCACCAGCTCCTTGGTCTTGCTGACGTTGAGGGAGAGGTTGTGCTCCTGACACCACCGTGTCAGAGTGTGCACCTCCTCTCTGTAGGCAGTTTCATCATTGTCAGTGATAAGACCTACCACCGTCGTATCGTCAGCAAACTTGATGATGGTGTTGGAGCTGTGGGTTGCCACACAGTCATGTGTGTACAGGGAGTACAGGAGTGGGCTGAGAACACAGCCCTGAGGGGCTCCAGTGTTGAGAGTCAGTGGTGAGGAGATGTTACTGCCCATTCTGACCACCTGGCGTCTGTTTGACAGGAAATCCAGGATCCAGCTGCATAACAAGCTGTTTAAGCCTAGAGCCCGGAGTTTAATGTCAAGTATGGAGGGCACAATGGTGTTGAATGCTGAGCTGTAGTCTACAAAAAGCATTCTCACATACGTGTTCCTCTTTTCCAGGTGGGAGAGAGCAGTGTGAATTGTAGATGAAATGGCATCATCAGTGGAGCGGTTTGTGCGGTATGCAAACTGCAGTGGGTCCAGTGAGGGGGGGAGAACAGAGCAGATGTGGTTTCTGACTAGTCTCTCAAAGCATTTGCTGATGATGGGGGTCAGAGCAACAGGACGCCAGTCGTTTAAGCAGAGTGTTTTTGATTGCTTAGGTACAGGAACAATGGTGGACGTTTTGAAGCATGTGGGGACCACAGACAGGGAGAGGGACAGGTTAAAGATGTCCGTGAAAACTCCAGCCAGTTGGTGCGCGCACGCTCTGATGACGCGGCCCGTAATGCCGTCTGGAACCCCTGGCTTTACGGACGTTCACCCGCCGGAAGGATCGTGTTACATCCGCTACAGATACGGAGAGTGCACTAACCTCTGTATCTTCAGCCGCGAGCTCTCTCTCCGCGAGGGCGGTGTTAGTTCCCTCAAAGTGGAGTTCACGGTGGAGTTTGTGTTCCCTTTATAGTCCGTGATGGTGTTAAATGCATGAACGTTCTGCTTCTGCAAAGAGCGCACTGACACGTTCTATAAATAATATGTTCAACGCAATTTTCATGTAATGTTATTCATGAATATGCATGTTTCATGTGGCTATTTGAAATAATTTAAATGTTAAAGTGGGTTATTTTGTATGTCCATATATCCACTCAATGTTTTCATGTTAGGCTAATGCTTTTGTTCCAAGCGACTTTTATTGACAATAAACAGACTCATTGATCGCCTATGTTGATCGCATTATTTCCGTAACATACCTTATAGTTTAATACATGGGCGTCGGAACCATTGTATGTGGGTGGGACAAGACCCACCCACTTTTTACGATCAATGATATTGGACCCACTCACTTTTATCGTCTCTAACATTCAGCACATGCCTGTTTACCTACCCCTAATCGATAAACACTTATTATTAAACACGTTAGACGCTTTATTTCCACTTTTCTCATATTTTCTTCATTTTTATTGAAAATAAATGCCTTTCCGATCTGATATGTGATGGGAAAAGAGAGAAGATTGAACTCGGCGAAAGCCGGACTCGAACCGAGGTCTATTTGTGTCAAAACTAGATGCCGTGCGTCTTCCCCTACACTACTGCCAATCTCACTTATTTGGCAATTTCCGTAATTTTGTCTTTCCAAACCCTACATTTAGCAAGCAAAGCAGTATATTTGTACTTTATGAGGACCCACCCACATTTTTTTTGCTTCCGACGCCCATGGTTTAATAGTATAATAGTCAGACTGAGGACGCTTTTGCGTCCATTCCGTTTTCCTTTTTTAAACCAGAAATGAAATATGGAAACGCGGTTTCTTCTTTTTTTTATTTTAACACTGATTAAATAGAATTAGCAGATACAAGGTGTGGCAGGGAGGGTGTGGTTTAGCGAGGTCTGTAACGGGAGAGGGAATCGGGAGACAAGTTCGCCGTAAGTGGGTCAAGTGCAAATCACGTACACCTGTGTCTTGTTCCAGTGATGGGCGGGGAGAGACGGTTATAAGCCAACGGAGAGGAAGAGCAAGGGAGAGAGACTGAGGACTCGTGGGTGAACGGTCGCAAGGACGAGAGAGAACCAGAGGAAACGAGGAAAAGGAGCCTGCGAGAAAGCCCAGAGAGCGCACCTGCTAGAGTGACGAGGGCTGAGCGTGCTTTGAAGCGCAGAGTGCGCTGATGTTGTTTTGAGTTCAAGTATAAAAGAATAATAAAACCCACGAGTCTCAGTAAGCCGACCCTGTCTTCTTCAGTGCAAAGAATCTGACCTTTTCTACAGTGGTGCCGAAATCCGGGAAGGAAGAAGTGGCCGCGGCCATGCAAACTCCGTCATCCTCCACACCGCTTGCGCAGATCATTTCATCCCTCGCGGTCCTTCACCAGGAACAACACCAGGCCCTGCTCGACCTGCGGAGCGACCAGGAGCGCCGCTTCGAGGCGATCGTGCAGGGACAGCAAGAGGACCGCGAGAGGTTCCGGAGAGAGATTCGGACAGAGGTCCCAGCGATCCCGGGCCAAAACACCCACCTGCCGCTGAACAAGATGGGCCCGCAGGACGATCCAGAGGTGTTCCTCGATCTATTCGAGAAGTCAGCGGAGATCATTGACCTGGTGGCGCTGGAGCAGTTCATCGCTCGGCTTCCCAGAGGAACGGCCGAGTGGGTCCAGGGCCACCGGCCGACGTCGCTGGACTCGGCCATTGGGCTGGCGGAGGATCACATGGTGGCGTGTCCGGGGGTTGGCGGACCCATAACATCTCTTTCTCTCCCACCTCTCTCTCTAGACCTGTCCCTATGCCTAGGTCCCGACCTCCAATCCCGCCTCGAGCTCCTCCCCGAGGGAGGGGCGGGAACAACGCCGAATATGCCGGGCCAGCGCAAGTTCCGTCCAGGGGGGCGGGGCCCGGCTCTGGCGAAGCTCCGGGTCCGCTCTCTCCTCGCCCATCGCTGGGCCCACTTACCACCACCGGGGTGGCGGGTAGGTCTGGGCCAGTCTGTTGGCGTTGTGGGGACCCGGACCATTTCATCGACCGATGTCCAATGATGGAAGTCGGGACAATGATCCGGGTCCCGGATGTCCCGCAGACTGCCCCCGGTCGGGCTGGATGGTACCAGATACCTGTGAGTATTAAGGGGGGTACCTATCCGGCTCTGGTGGATTCAGGATGTAACCAGACCTCAATCCACCAAAGCCTGATTCAGCCCGAGGCATTGGATACAAGCCGTGTGGTTCAAATATGGTGTGTGCACGGGGATGTGGTGAAATATCCGGTAGTGTCAGTTGTGATTCAATTTCGGGGGCAAAAGCATAGCGTAGAGGTGGCGGTTAATCCGGACCTCAGGCATCCACTGATTTTGGGAACCAATTGGCCGGCTTTTAGAGATTTATTGGGGCACTTGTGTGTGGATGTCTCTTGTAAAGGGAAACGGGAGTCGGCAGCGGCCGTGCAGGTGAGCGAGACTGAACCGGGACCGCTGAGGGCTGACTCAGGATGAAATGAGCGGGTTTCAGAGACTGGTTCTCTCGGACCGCGATGACTTTCCCTTGGAACAGTCTCAGGATGAAACACTGAAACACACCTTTGAACAGGTCCGCACCATCGACGGCCAGTCTCTCCAGCCCGACCGCCCGCTGTCATTCCCGTTTTTCGCTATTATAAAAGACGGTTGTATAGAGTGACACAAGACGCTCAGACAAAAGAAACTACAACCCAGTTATTAGTACCAAAAAGCCGCCGAGAAATGCTTTTCCAGGCGGCTCATTGTAATCCCATGGCGGGACACTTGGGACAGGGGACAACACTGAATCGGTTAATGGCCCATTTTTTTTGGCCGGGCATTCACGAGAATGTGCGCAGGTGGTGCGCGGCTTGTCGTGAATGTCAGCTGGTTAACCCACCGGCCTCTCCAAAAGCGCCATTGCGCCTGCTTCCTCCACTAATGCAGGTCCCCTTCGAAAGGATTGGAATGGACC
The DNA here is from genome assembly GCA_023566225.1 of Romanogobio albipinnatus. Lineage (NCBI taxonomy): Eukaryota > Metazoa > Chordata > Actinopteri > Cypriniformes > Gobionidae > Romanogobio > Romanogobio albipinnatus. Next base: position 31,169,031 of record CM042244.1, read on the forward strand.
TCATCGGGCCATTAGAGCGATCAGCACGGGGGCATCGTTTTGCATTAGTGATAGTAGACTATGCAACACGATACCCGGAGGCAGTGGCGCTCCGTAACATTTCGGCGAAGAGTGTTGCGGACGCTCTATTTCGTTTAATCTCCCGCGTGGGGATCCCGAAGGAGATCCTCACGGATCAGGGCACAGCGTTTATGTCACGCACGTTAAGGGAACTGTATGAATTATTGGGCATTAAATCTCTGTTATTCGCTGTACGTGAGGTCCCGCAAGCCTCCACTGGGTTTTCCCCCTTCGAGCTTCTTTATGGACGTCAGCCTCGCGGGGTGTTAGACGTCCTAAAGGAAACTTGGGAGGAAGGTTCTTCTGATGGTCGAAACGAAATTCAGTTTGTCATGGACCTGAGAACAAAACTCCACACTTTGGGGCGGCTGTCAATGGAGAATTTGTTGCAGGCTCAGGACAGGCAGGCCCGGCTGTATAACAGAGGTACTAGACTGCGAGAATTTGCACCGGGAGATAAAGTCCTTGTATTGCTGCCCACATCCAGCTCAAAATTACTCGCGAAGTGGCAAGGACCCTTTGAGGTTACACAGCTGGTTGGGGATCTTAATCATGAGGTAGTGCGCACGGACAGGGGCGGGACACGTCAAATTTATCACCTTAACCTCCTTAAAAAATGGAGTGAGGTGGAGTCAGTGATGCTGATGACGGTAATTGGGGCGGAGGAAGATCTCGGGCCAGAAGTGAGTTCTAGCTTAAACCCTGTCACTCTGGCCCCAGGGGGAGATCACCTTTTGCCGTCGCAGCTCACTGACCTGGCCAAGTTGCAGGCAGATTTTGCGGACGTGTTCTCTCCCCTTCCCGGGCGGACGAATCTCATTCAGCACCATATTGAGACCGAGCCGGGCGTGGTCGTTCGCAGCCAGCCGTATCGTCTTCTGGAGCATAAAAAAAGGTGGTTAGAGGCGAGGTAAATTAGAGGCGATGCTTGATATGGGCGTAATAGAAGAATTGCATAGCGATTGGGCCAGCCCGATAGTTTTGGTACCTAAAACGGATGGCTCGGTGTGTTTCTGTGTTGATTACCGCAGGGTGAATGCGGTGTCGAAATTCGACGCGTATCCAATGCCAAGGATTGACGAATTGCTTGATCGGCTCGGCACCGCTCGATTTTATTCGACACTGGATTTAACAAAAGGATACTGGCAGATCCCCTTATCACCTTTATCCAAAGAAAAGACAGCCTTCACCACGCCGTTCGGGTTGCACCAATTCGTCACGCTTCCTTTCGGGTTGTTCGGGGCTCCCACCACTTTTCAGCATCTCATGGACCGGGTGTTGCGGCCGCATGCTGCGTATGCCGCCGCCTACTTGGATGACATAGTCATTTATAGTAATGATTGGTCGCGGCATATGGAGCATGTGAGGGCTGTCTTGAGGGCGCTGAGAGTGGCTGGCTTGACGGCCAACCCGAAGAAGTGTGCGATTGGGCGTGTGGTCAGGTATCTGGGCTTCCACTTAGGTCATGGGCAGGTGCGTCCCCAAATTGATAAGACTGCAGCAGTTGCAACCTGTCCCCGACCAAAGACCAAAAAGGAGGTGAGACACTTGACGGCTCCCCGGCCTGAGTCGGGCGGTGGGGGTATGTGGCAGGGAGGGTGTGGTTTAGCGAGGTCTGTAACGGGAGAGGGAATCGGGAGACAAGTTCGCCGTAAGTGGGTCAAGTGCAAATCACGTACACCTGTGTCTTGTTCCAGTGATGGGCGGGGAGAGACGGTTATAAGCCAACGGAGAGGAAGAGCAAGGGAGAGAGACTGAGGACTCGTGGGTGAACGGTCGCAAGGACGAGAGAGAACCAGAGGAAAGCCCAGAGAGCGCACCTGCTAGAGTGACGAGGGCTGAGCGTGCTTTGAAGCGCAGAGTGCGCTGATGTTGTTTTGAGTTCAAGTATAAAAGAATAATAAAACCCACGAGTCTCAGTAAGCCGACCCTGTCTTCTTCCTTCAGTGCAGAGAATCTGACCTTTTCTACACAAGGTAACTAATACCTTATTATTAATTTATTAAAAATAATATAAATGATTTATAACTTTTTTTTTTTTTTATGTGTAAATATGCTCAATTTAATTTCTAGGGTTTTTGTGTCAATACACAGATTCTAAAAGTGCCCATAGCAGTGCCTTTTCTTCTGGAATCAATAGAATGACTACGGACAGAGGCATAGAAGGTTTGTGTACTTTTTTGTTCATTCATTATTCTATTTCGGAAATGAAAGATGAAATTTAAAAAAGGGTGCAGCTTGGTTTTTTGTTTAAAAGAAAAAAAGCATGGCTGTATTTTGTTTTCCAAATGTATTGTTGTCATCAAATAATAGTATTAGAAAATTGGACGACATTTCCAATCGTTTTTTAATTTGTAATCATTATTTGTAAGTTTATTGTGTTTCATTTGACTGATCCTATCTTTACCTGGAAATAATTTTACAAAAGAACATTTGTAAATTGACATTTTTTTATATGAATCTGTTCGTTTTTAGTTTATAAAAATGCAAAACATAATTTAAAAAATCCAAAAATAAGTTATTTTATTTTGTGCGAATGGAATTTGTGTATAGCCTACGTTTTGATTTAAATGTTGTTATTCAACATAGTATTTAAAAATACAACAACCATTCCATTTTTGTTTTTGTTTCCATGGTTAAAAACGAAAAAGGAATGGACGCAAAAGTACAAGGACCGTTGCGTTCATTTCATTGAATGTTGTTTCTGAAATCAGATAGTGGATAAATGGGTAATTTTAAAGCTTGTTAATGATTTCAATGTATTTAAACAAGAAACAAGCCAAAAAAAATTGGGCAGTTTTTGGGCTGGAAAACTTTGCTGCCATCTGGCAACCCTGACCGCAGCAGCGCACACACATAGTCGAGACCAGAGCCATTGACTACAGACACGAGAGCGCAGCGCGAGTCGGCGCAGACAACAAAACATATCGGACCCATTTAAATTCTGCACAGAATGCTGTATTTCAAAGAGATATGAAAGAGATTATGATGATAAATGGTTAGATTTGGAGGAAACTGGCTTTAACAAATAGAAAGGCTAGTCAAACTGTGGTAATTGATGTAATTTCCCCTGAAACGGCTGTAGCTGTTAGCAGCTCCTCCCCTTTTTTGAAACAGCCAATAGCGTTCCGTTTCCTCAGAATCTAACCGTTTGATCTCCTCAAAATACACAAGGGGGTAATCCAGCCCCCGGGAAGCGTACCTTCTATAGGGGCAGCCATTGCTAACCAAGCCATCACCTGCTGTTAGCATCCCATTGACTCCCATTCATTTTGGCCTCACTTTGACAGCGAATATCTTTACATCTGAGGCGTTTAAAGACTCCATTTGTCCATTGTTTATTTCTAAACAAACACGACAATGTATAAAATGCTCCATTACCTTGTATCTTACACTATTGCCCCGTAGAAGCCGTTTTTGTAAAAAGTAGGCTAAAGATTGCGTCATAACCACGCGACTCCGTCGCGCTGTACCGTATAGACCAGAGGAGAAGCTCGTAGGCAATCTTTTACTGTCTATGAGGCAATTGGGGGGGCGTGGAGGCATAAATGCCGATAGAGATGTCGCAAATCCTGCTTCATTCATCAAAAGTTGCTCCAGCTCACTCTCTCTGTCTCTACAAGATTCTGTGATTCAGATTTTACGTTGCACAACTACTAGAAGACTTGCCACTGTCAGACAGGTTGCTTATGTCACATCTACGTCGTCAAGCTCAGTCCGAGGCTGCGCAGTACGCTCAGCCATCAGGAAATGAGTGCTTCTACCCAAGGGGGTAATCCAGCCCCCGGAAACCGTACCTTCTATAGGCCCATTGCTAACCAAGCCATCACCTGCTGTTAGCATCCCATTGACTCCCATTCATTTTGGCCTCACTTTGACAGTGAATATCTTTACATCTGAGGCGTTTAAAGACTCCATTCGTCCATTGTTTATTTCTAAACAAACACGACAATGTATAAAAGGCTCCATTACCTTGTAACTTACACTATCGCCCCGTTGAAGCTGTTTTTGTAAAATATAGGCTAACGATTGCGTCATAACCACGCGACTGTGTCGCACTGTTGAGCAAATTACCGTATAGACCCGAGGAGAAGCTCGTAGGCAATCTTTTACTGTCTATGAGGCAATCGGTGGGACATGGAGGCATAAATGCAGATAGAGATGTTGCAGATCCTGCTTCATTCATCAAAAGTTGCTCCTGCTCACCCTCTCTGTCTCTGCAAGATTCGGTGATTCAGATTTCACTTTGCACAACTACTACTCGATCAGAGCTACTGCAAAATAAAGTATTTTCTTCTACCCAAGGGGGTAATCCAGCCCCCGGAAACCGTACCTTCTATAGGCCCATTGCTAACCAAGCCATCACCTGCTGTTAGCATCCCATTGACTCCCATTCATTTTGGCCTCACTTTGACAGTGAATATCTTTACATCTGAGGCGTTTAAAGACTCCATTCGTCCATTGTTTATTTCTAAACAAACACGACAATGTATAAAAGGCTCCATTACCTTGTATCTTACACTATCGCCCCGTTGAAGCTGTTTTTGTAAAATATAGGCTAACGATTGCGTCATAACCACGCGACTGTGTCGCACTGTTGAGCAAATTACCGTATAGACCCGAGGAGAAGCTCGTAGGCAATCTTTTACTGTCTATGAGGCAATCGGTGGGACATGGAGGCATAAATGCAGATAGAGATGTTGCAGATCCTGCTTCATTCATCAAAAGTTGCTCCTGCTCACCCTCTCTGTCTCTGCAAGATTCGGTGATTCAGATTTCATTTTGCACAACTACTAGAAGACTTGCCACTGTCGGACAGGTTGCTCACGTCACATCTACATCGTCAAGCTCAGTCCGAGGCTGGGCAGTACGCTCAGCCATCAGGAAGTGAGTGCTTCTATCTGACTTCAATTATCTCAGTTGAAGTGTATGGGGTCGCTCTGTCCATTTCTTTTACTGTCTATGCTTCTACCTGACTTCATATTTCCCCGTCGAAGCCTATGGGGTTGCTGTGTCCATTTCTTTTACTGTCTATGGAAATACAGCATTCTGTGCAGCATTTAAATGGGTCCGATATGTTTTTTTGTCTGCGCCGACTCGCGCATATGATCCGTGCTGTGCTTTCGTGTATGTAGTCAACGGCTCTGGTCTAGACTATCATAGATATCCATAATAAAGGCTAGATGTCTTATGACAGAGTCTCTAACGTCATCACCGGCGGCCAGCTTGTCACAGGCAGGGCTCTGTGGTACCTGATGTAAGGCGAGTGATCTGCATGAACAAAAATACTCTTATCTCACTGAAATCTTTACGGATTTACAAATGGTTTGGTTTCTTACAAACGTTATTAACGTGGCTATAATTATGGATGCTTGAACAAATTATGAATAATTATTCATAAGTATGCAGTGTCATAACTACATCTCTGATGTTTATAACAAACCAAACCGCTTGAAAATCTGTATAAAATTTAGCAAGTTATGGTTATTTAAAAAGTGCAAGCACCCATGAAAACAATGTTACGAGTGAGCGAGCTGCCTGTGACAAGATGGCCGCCAGGTGTGGACGTCAACCTCCATTGGCCAGCAGCACTGATGAGACATCTAGCCTTTATTATGGATATCTATGTAGACTATAGCTGTGTCCCAAAGTGAACATAGACAGTAAAAGAAATGGACACAGCGACTTCATAGGCTTCGACGGGGAGAATTGAAGTCAGATAGAAGCACTCACTTCCTGATGGCTGAGCGTACTGTGCAGCCTCGGACTGAGCTTGGCGACGTAGATGTGATGTGAGCAACCTGTCCGACAGTGGCAAGTCTTCTAGTAGTTGTGCAAAGTGAAATCTGAATCACCGAATCTTGCAGAGACAGAGAGAGTGAGCAGGAGCAACTTTTGATGAATGAAGCAGGATCTGCAACATCTCTATTTGCGTTTATGCCTCCACGTCCCCCCGATTGCCTCATAGACAGTAAAAGATTGCCAACGAGCTTCTCCTCGGGTCTATACGGTAATTTGCTCAACAGTGCGACACAGTCACGTGGTTATGATGCAATCGTTAGCCTATATTTTACAAAAACAGCTTCAATGGGGCGATAGTGTAAGATACAAGGTAATGGAACCTTTTATTTACATTTACATTTACATTTATGCATTTGGCAGACGCTTTTATCCAAAGCGACTTACTGGGAGTGAATGGGAGTGAATGGATACTAACAGCAGGTGATGGCTTGGTTAGCAATAGCCGCGCCTATGGAAGGTACGGTTTCCGGGGGCTGGATTACCCCCTTGAAAGGGAAGGGTGCTCACTTTGAAGGCCGCATTTGAAGTGTGATTGCGTCATAGTGGCACTAAGAAGGCTGTCCCAATGTGAAGGCTACACCTCTGACGGCCGCATTTGAAGTGCGATTGCGTCACAGCGGCACTATGAAGGGTGTCCCAATGTGAAAGCTGCACCTCTGAAGGCCACATTTGAAGTGCGATTGCGTCACAGCGGCACGATGAAGGCTGCCGCAATTCGAAAGCGACTTCAAAATGCGCCCTCCGTTTCTCAGGCAAAGGAAGGGTACAACAGATGGACCCTTCACACAACTTCGAGGCCTACCCTACCCCAGAATTCATAACACACTGGTGACTACAGGATTTGACTGGTCCGCATTCCCGTGGCACTCGATCAGATTTCTTGCGGCACTGGATTAAATTTCCCAGTGAAAGACGATAGCGGTCAGCCTGGATACTATTGAACACAACAGCGGAACTGCTTGAACTTAAAGTAAACAAAACGTTTAGTGCATTCGCACAGTCCCCAGTTCCCTGCCCTGAGCAACCTGGCAAGATAAACTTTAATTTCCCAATTATAATTTGCATAAATGTAATTTTTTTCTCAACCATTCTCAAGAGGAATTAGTCCATTCTCTCCTTTTTCGCTCTTTCTTTATTTTTTCTTTTATCTTTCTTTTTCTGCACTTTATTTAAATACAAATTAGATCTGCGTGGGGCTATTTTTTTGTCCCGCAATAGAATTCCACACCGCACCCTCCCACTCGTGCTTAAAATTCACTCCGTGCTCACCCGCTATAAATTATTTTATTCCCGACCCGACCAATCCCACTAAATTTAGATTTAGTTTCCAGAATCTCTCCCTACAGAAAGAGAGAGACTGGGGGTAACAAAAGTAATAGGCTATGTGGCCATGCAATCATTTATTTATTTTTCTTATCATAGCCTACACAACACCGTAGCTAAAAAATGTCACAGAGAAAAATAGGCTAAATCAAATGCAAATCTGTCACTTAAAACTATAGGCTAAGTCAAAATGCAAATAAACGAAAACTGCTGACTTTACTAGCTGTAGCTACTACAAAATAAAGTATTTTATATGAATGAATGAATGAATGAATGAATGAATGAATGAATGAATGAATGTCGCTCACTGACGACGCTCCATTAGGCTACCGAGAGTCTCCTCCAAAGGCTGAATGTAAAGTCATGGCCGGGATGCACAGAACAATTTCTCTATATTATTATTATTAAAAAAAATTATGCAAGTTATTTGTGAATGCAACAAAGTAATTGCTGTCTTGTTCATTTTCGTTAACTTGAAATGTGTAGGCTAAATAAAAGAGAAGTTGTTCTGTACCTTGTTTATTTTTGTAATGCAAGTTATAATTTGTACATTAAACAAATTCATATATGTTCATATGTTCATACATATATTTTCTTGTCATGTAAATTAAAATAAATTGGTATTTGCATTTGTGGCGAAGGGGGCGTGGTTCTGCGAAGTCTGTAGCAGGAGAGAGAGACTGCGGAGACGAGCGGTGAGTAAGTAGGTCAAGTGCAGATCACTTACACCTGTCTCTTGTTCCAGTAATTGGTGTGGAGAGACCATAAAACCCGCGGTTGGGAGAGAGAGAGGAGAGAGAGTTGGACTGGGACGCTGTGCACACTGCCTGCCTGAGCAAACTATATGGAACCTGAGTGATCGTCTGGACAAAGTTTAGAGTACACGTTGATGTGTCTTTGCGCCCACGTGCGCTGTTTATGTTTATACCGCAACAAGTTTTGAGTATTAAAGAGCACAGTCCCAGTCAAGCCGACCCCGTCTTCCTCCTTCCTTCACCCAGACAAAGCTTCATTACACTGGTGCCGAAACCCGGGAAGGAAGAAGAGTGCCGCTGCTATGCAGACCCCGCCAAAAACGCCGCTTGCGGACATAGTCCAATCGCTCGCCGGTATTCACCAGCAGATTCACGAGGACCTGCTGGCCGTCCGGGTGGAACAGGATAAACGGTTCGAGGCCCTCATTCGGGCTCAACACGAAGACCGCGAGCTGTTCCGGAGCTGGATGGTCCGGGAGGTTCCGGCCACTCCCCCGTCTAACACCGACTCGGCAGCTACCATCAGCCTCTCGAAGATGGGTCCGGAGGATGATCCGGAGGCATTCCTCGACCTCTTCGAGAGGTCCGCCGAGTCCCGGGGGTGGCCCAGGTCCGACTGGCCAATACGGCTACTGCCGCTCTTGTCAGGGGAAGCGCAGGTAGCCGCCCACCAACTGCCAGTCCAGAACCTCCTGGACTACGAAGACCTGCAGCGCGCCATCTTGCAGCGGGTCGGCCGGAGTCCGGAACAACAGCGACAACGCTTCCGGACCCTGACCCTCAGCGACTCTGGCCGGCCCTTCGTCTTCGCTCACCAGCTCCGGGACTCATGCCGCAGGTGGCTGATGGCCGGCGGAAGCGACGTCGAGGGAGTCATCGACCGGGTGGTACTGGAGCAGTTCCCCAGAAGACCGCGCAGTGGGTCCAGTGCCACCGCCCGACGTCGCTGACCCAGGCCATCCAGTTGGCGGAGGACTACATGGTGGCGTGCACCGGGGTCGGCGAGCCCTTACCATCGGCTTCTCTCTCTCTCTCTCTCTCTCTCTCTCGCCCTGCTGCTGTCTCTGCCCCTTCTCTCCCCAAACCTGTTCCCCTTCCCAGGTCGCGGGGGGTGTGGCCACCTAGGCCAGCCCCACGATGGAGAACGAGCGGGGCCGCTGAACCGCCAGCCCCTCCCCGTCCGGTCCAGAGGGGAGCGGCGGCCGGCCAGGATCCCTATCCCTCCACCTCCTTTCCAGTGCTCTCTCCACGCCAATCGCCAGACCTACTTCCGGCCACTAGGGCGGCGGGGAAGTCTGGGCCGGCTTGTTGGCGCTGCGGGGATCCGGGGCATTTCATTGACCGCTGTCCCGTCATGGAGGTCGGGATGCTGGTCCGGGTCCCCGACGCTCCACAAGCCGCCCCCGATCAAGCCGGATTGTACCTGATTCCTGTGAGTATCAAGGGGGGTACTTATCAGGCCTTGGTGGATTCGGGTTGTAACCAGACCTCTATCTACCAAAGCCTGATTCACCCTGTGGCATTGGGTACTGGCCGCACGGTTACGGTGAGGTGTGTGCACGGGGAAGTGGTGAACTATCCGTTGTTGCCCGTGGATATTCTATTTCGGGGACAAAAGCATAATGTTGAGGTAGCAGTTAACCCGCACCTCAGGCATCCGCTAATTTTAGGGACCGATTGGCCAGCGTTTCGTGTGTTATTGGGGCATTTATGTGCGGATGCTTCCTGGGAAAAACAGGCAAGCCGGAAGGCGATGGTTGCTCAGTTGGGGGAGGTGGATTCCGGGTCCCTGGGAGCTCTTCCGGGGGAATAGAGCGGTCTGTTTGTGCCTCGCTTCACAGACCGCAATGATTTTCCCCTGGAACAGTCCCAGGATGAGTCGCTGAAAAACGCGTTTGGCCAGGTCCGTTCCATCGACGGCCACCTCCTCCACCCTGACCAGCCACTCTCTTATCCCTATTTTTGTATTTTAAAAGATAGGTTGTATCGGGTGACCCAGGACGCCCAGTCAAAGCAAGATACAACCCAGTTGTTAGTACCTAAAAGCCGCCGGGAAATGCTTTTTAGGACAAACGGCTACACTCAACCGTCTAATGGCCCGGTTCTTCTGGCCGGGCATTCACGAGAATGTACGCAGGTGGTGTGCGTCTTGTCGCGAATGTCAGTTGGTGAATCCACCGGCCACCCCAAAAGCACCATTGTGCCCAGTCCCATTAGTGCAGGTCCCCTTCGAGAGAATTGGTATGGACCTCATCGGGCCATTAGAGCGGTCAGCACGCGGGCATCGCTTTGCATTAGTTATGGTAGACTATGCAACGCGATACACGGAAGCAGTCCCGCTCCGCACAATTTCGGCGAAAAGTGTTGCGAGCGCACTGTTTTCATTAATCTCCCGGGTGGGAATCCCGAAAGAGATTCTCACCGATCAAGGCAGGGCGTTCATGTCACGAACTATTCGCGAACTGTACGAATTGTTGGGCGTTAAATCGGTTCGCACAAGCGTCTATCACCCACAAACGGATGGCTTGGTCGAACGGTTTAACCGCACGTTAAAATCCATGATTCGTAAGTTCGTTCACGAGGACGCCAGAAATTGGGATAAATGGCTAGAGCCTCTGATGTTTGCTGTCCGCGAGGTCCCGCAAGCCTCCACGGGGTTTTCCCCCTTCGAGCTTCTCTATGGGCGCCAGCCTCGGGGGGTGCTGTATGTCCTTAGGGAGACTCGGGAGGAGGGGCCTTCCGCGAGTAAAAATGAAATTCAGTATGTCCTCGACCTGAGAACAAAACTCCACACTCTGGGGCGGCTGTCAATGGAGAATTTGTTACAGGCCCAGGACAGACAAAGACAGCTATACAACAGAGGGGCTAGACTCCGTCAATTTGCACCGGGTGATAAAGTACTTGTATTGCTCCCTACTTCCAATTCTAAATTACTTGCAAAGTGGCAAGGACCCTTTGTAGTCACACAGCGAGTCGGGGATCTCAACTATGAGGTGGTGCGCTCAGATAGGGAGGGAGCACGTCAAATTTACCACCTCAACCTCCTTAAAAAGTGGTTAGAGGCAGAGTCAGTGTTGCTCGCGACGGTCGTGACGGCGGAAGATGATCTCGGGCCAGAGGCGATACAAAAACCGCAATCGCTCGCTCTGGCCCCGGGGGGGGATCATCTCTCGCCGTCGTGAACGTGGTGTCGAAGTTTGATGTGTACCCAATGCCAAGGGTGGACGAGTTGCTTGATCGGCTTGGGACAGCTCGCTTTTATTCGACGCTGGACTTAACTAAGGGATATTGGCAGATCCCCTTGTCGCCAATGTCCAAAGAAAAGTCAGCTTTCACCACGCCGTTTGGGTTGTTCGGGGCTCCCGCGACCTTCAAGCTTCTAATGGACAGGATTCTCCGGCCGCATGCTGCATATGCTGCTGCGTACTTGGATGATATCATCATCTACAGTGCGGACTGGCAGCGGCATATGCAGCATCTGCGCGCTGTCCTAAAGTCGCTGAGGAGAGCGGGGCTCACGGCCAACCCAAAGAAGTGTGCGATTGGGCGGGTGGAAGTAAGATATCTGGGCTTCCACTTGGGTCATGGACAGGTGCGGCCCCAAATTGACAAAACTGCAGCTATTGCGACCTGCCCAAGGCCCAAGTCCAAAAAGGAGGTTAGACAGTTCCTGGGGCTAGCGGGATATTATAGAAGGTTTGTACCCAATTATTCGGACCTCGCTAGCCCGCTAACTGATCTGACTAAAAAGGAGGTGCCGGATACAGTTCAGTGGACGGAGCGGTGCCAGCAGGCTTTTACCCAAATAAAGGCTGCTCTGTGTGGTGGGCCGCTCTTACAAGCTCCTAATTTCTCTCTCCCTTTTTCCCTACAGACGGATGCCTCGGACAGGGGGCTGGGCGCAGTCCTCTCCCAGGAGGTGGAGGGGGAGGAACGGCCGGTGCTGTACATCAGTCGCAAGCTCTCTAAGAGAGAGACGATGTACAGCACCATAGAAAAAGAATGCCTGGCTATCAGGTGGGCCGTCCTCACCCTCCGCTACTACCTCCTGGGCCGGGAGTTCACCCTCTGTTCGGACCACGCCCCTTTGCAGTGGCTCCACCGCATGAAGGATACCAACGCCCGGATCACCCATTGGTATCTAGCTTTGCAGCCTTTTAAGTTCAAGGTGATCCACAGGCCGGGTGCACAGATGGCTGTGGCTGACTTCCTCTCCGGTCTGGTGCGGGCGGTGGGGGTATGTGGCGAAGGGGGCGTGGTTCTGCGAAGTCTGTAGCGGGAGAGAGAGACTGCGGAGACGAGCGGTGAGTAAGTAGGTCAAGTGCAAATCACTTACACCTGTCTCTTGTTCCAGTAATTGACGTGGAGAGACCATAAAACCCGCGGTTGGGAGAGAGAGAGAGGAGAGAGAGTTGGACTGGGATGCTGTGCACACTGCCTGCCTGAGCAAACTATATGGAACCTGAGTGATCGTCTGGACAAAGTTTAGAGTACACATTGATGTGACTTTGCGCCCACGTGCGCTGTTTATGTTTATACCGCAACAAGTTTTGAGTATTAAAGAGCACAGTCCCAGTCAAGCCGACCCCGTCTTCTTCCTTCCTTCACCCAGACAAAGCTTCATTACAGCATTACTTAAAGTACTTTTTACAACTATTTATAGGCCTACAATATGACTTAAGTTTAACATCAGAAACAACTGAAATTTGAATGAAAAGCAGAAGAAAACATTTCTACACTTTAATTGAGCTGAGCGGGAGATGCTGGTGGAGCTGGACCGGGATGGTAATGCACAATAGAGACCTTGTAAGGCCTGTGCCAGCGGGGCATCATCTTCATCTGGGATGAGTGCATATTTCCACTGTCCGCAGGTTTGCGGGGCTGAATCGGTCGACAGCCTCCATGTCATAAAAAGTACAATGCATCTGAGATGATGTGAGTTGAATAAAAATAAGTACTTAAATAAAGACTTGGACGTAAATATATAAATGTTTAAAATATATTGTAGTTACATTTAACATAATAAATAAACAATAGTCGCAACTTAATGATTAAATATTTAACCAGGCTACAGATTTATGTGCTTATGGTCCGGTCTCCCATCGTCGCAGGCTTTGAAGCATGTCAAAATCCAATAAAACAAAAACAAAAAACTTTTCTGCTCCATTTCTGTTTTTAAAATCTGCTTGCGAACGCTGTCATTTATCACACACCTGCTATAGCCCATTCAACGACGCTGGATTCAGTGTTGCCAAGTCTGGAATTGGGATGCATTTACTGTTGCTGGGTTGTTTGTAGCCTATAGTCCACAGGTTTAAGTTGTCTTTACTTTAGTAATATTTCTAAATATTTAGCATTATATATGTAGAATATATAATCCCCCCCCCCCCCCCCCCCATATTTGTTGGCATATTTTTTGGCATATTTTGGCCGTGATTCCGCTATTTTTGATTAGCAATTGGAGGGGTGGCTGCAGCCTGCAGATCGAGGCGGTGTTGCAGCTGGGGCGGGAATGCACAACTCCTCCCGCCCGCGATTCTTCTCATTGGTTAGTGCCGTCAAGTCATGACGTCGATTCTAGCAGGTTTTCATTTCCGCTGTTTATCACTGCATGGTGAGAAGGGACCAGGTTTTTTTTTTTAATTGTTTTTTATTCATAAACATATTAAACATCAACAGAAAGGCAATCACAATTAAAAATATAGCTGCAAGCAGCCATACCGGGGCCAAGCACAAGGAAGAAGTCAAGACATGCCAAAATGGCTGGCAATGTCAGATCAACTGCAGCAATGAGCAATTAAAGACCTATTAAAGGTGATTTTAGGCAAAATAGCTGTAAAATGATAAATACAGTCAGTAACAAGCGCAAAGAAGAAGACAAGATGTGCCAAAATGGCTGGCAGTGTCAGATCAACCGCAGCAATGAGCAATTAAAGACCTATTAACCCCTTAAGCCCTGAAGGCATTTTTAGAGATTTTTTGTCTGAATGACATACACAGATTTAAAGACTCATAACTTCAAAACTACAACAAGGAGAGTCAAAAAGTATATATCATGTGTTATATTTGGACAATTTTATTACATTTGGACAATCTATTGCTGAGAAACTGCTGATAAAAGACAAAACATTTTTTTATTTTTTTTAATAATTTTTCATATTTTTCTTATTTTACATGCAATAACTCAGGAAGACAATACGGTAGCAGGTTAATTCTTTTTTGGTGATGTTCCCCTATATGTGGTCTACATCTGGATCAAATTTTGTGGTGATAGCATAAAGTAGTCCAAAGTTACAGCATTTGGAACAAAGGTAGCCTTTTTGTTCAGACCTTGACTCCCGAAAGCATTTTAAAACTGTTGTTTTCTGAGTGACATACACCAATTTAAGATCTAAAAGACGGATTATGGTATCATTGGTCTCTTTTTAATCGTGAGAGTCTGCTGTAAATAGGGATGTGTCATTTTTAACGATCGGGTCATGTTTCATGAAGTTATGAGTGAAAACGCCAAGTGTTAGCAACTGCTTTCTTTTACTCCGCTCATTTGCTTGGTGCTGTTTTGTTTGTGTTCTACTTTAAAGAGGGATATTTTAAGATCTAAGAGATGGATTATGGTGTCATTGGTCTCTTTTTAATCGTGAGAGTCTGCTGTAAATAACGATGTGCCATTTTCCACGTTTCATGAAGAGACGAGTGAAAAACGCCACGTGAATGCCGCATCAGTATATTATTTACATATGGGTCTTGCAGGACTTAACTGACAAAAACTCGCTGAAAATTCAGTCAAAGCCCAAAACAATTAGGCTTGTTGTGTTCTACTCAGTGAGACCTTTCAAATGAGATATGACACATGACTATCTGAGCTGTATGATGTTTTTGACACATTGAAGTACATAATAATTCCCCCCCCCCCCCATAAATTATGATTTTTTTTTTTTCATTTTATCAGCAAATAACTCAACACTACTTTGGAGATAATCATAATGGCTACATTCATTTTAAAGTTTAGACTCTCAGCTTTCAAATGACACCTATTTTGTGTTGATCAATGCAGTAGTTTTGAAATATATGACAATTAATTTTTTCACAGCTAGGTGGCGCCCGCGGGCGGTACACTCCGATTTAGATGAATAACTCAGCGCTCGTTTAGAGTATCCCAAAATGGATAGATGCATTGAAAAGTTGAGATTCTAAGCTTTAAAATGACACCTATTTTATGTTATTACATTCAGTAAGTTGCTTAGTAACCCCCCCGCGAATTTTTTTTCGCGGGGGGGTGTCCCGGGGGCGGGACACTTCGGGTTTAAGGGGTTAAGGTGATTTTAGGCAAAATAGCTGTAAAATTATAAATACAGTCAATAATAATGATTTAATAATTTATCACTTTCAACCAATAGGTGGCACAGTTACGAAATTGATATGGTGTGGTCAGAATAAGGGAACAATGACAAATGCAAAGATTGGTGTCAATATATCAAAGCAGGGTGTCAATATAGTGTCAATATGTCATTGCAGAGATATAGCCTCAAGAGGCCTTTTCATTATAAGTATGGACCACATGGCGGTGCTGTTTTGAAACCTTTTAAGTACCTTAAAGCAGGGCTCTGAACCGGTTCAAGGAACGAAAACGAAAACCGGAAACGAACGAAATTTTAAGAGGAACAAAAACGGAAACGAAATCAAAATCAATTTGAATCGTTCTGAACAGAAACGTTAATTTGAAATGACCATTAACCGGTTAATAACGTTATTTTATCGTTCTCTTTAATATTTTAATTTGGCAGTGACCAATCATGAAATGAGTAGTACAGCATGTGACGTTGACGGATCAAGCGTGAGTGAAAGGCCCGCGCACCATCATCTATGAATCTACCGGTAACGCAAGTCAGTGTGAGCGCGCATTTTCATGCCTCAAGTACATTTCTTTCCCCGCTGAGGTCTACAATGAATGTGCAGGTATTGGAGGACATTCTTTTCGAACGTTTAAAAAAGCAGTACGGACTTTAAGCTCAAATAGACTGATTTAGGATAGTTTATGGATTCCGTTTAAGCCTATCCAAGTAGGCTATAGCATCTATCAAACATTTTTCCTATAGTCTTTCAGATTGCCAATACAGGACAGGTCAATGTTTTCTATATAGACGGTTGATGCTTCCTATTAAATGGTATGTTATATTGCATTAAATGCAAGCTTTATTAGCTGACTGAATTTGATTATGTGATGCAAGAACGTGTTGCGCAGTGTTTGCTTTGAAATTAGCAGTTGACGGTGCATTAAAAGAGCAATGGTTATCCAGTTTATTTATTCTTTATTCATGCATTTTTTAAAACAAGTCGTGTTGAAAAAAAGTTATGTACAAAGAATGTTATCACTCTTCTGAAAATAATTCGGCATTAGAGGCCACTTTCGATTGTCTAACGCTCCATTAAAACAGGTCCGCTGTTTATGCCTTGTAATTAATGCATGTATTTCTGGTTTTAAAAATGTTATTAAATAAATATTCAAGTTGAATTACCATGTGTTATATTATTATTGAGTGAAAATAAGTCTATTTATACATATTTGTTTAAAATTTATACATATTTGTTTAAAGTATAGGCTTAATTAAAATAACGTTATTAACCGGTATTTTTTCATATCAAACCGTTTTCGGAACAGTAATGTTTATTGAGGAACGCAAAAACCGAAACGCTATAATATCGATTCTGCTCGGAGTGAACCGATTGATATTTTTTTCCGTTTTTAAGCCCTGCCTTAAAGGCATGGTGCTGATGGCACATACCAAGTTTCGTAATGATACAATAATTAATTTGTAAAGTATAGCATTTTATATCATAATACTGCATTTAGTCAATGGGAATTTCATGTTTTTTTATATGAAAAAACACATGATAAATGACTGACACCTGACTTTGATTGGACTTTACACCCCCTTACTATCAATATTTGTGCATTAACATTAGAGCTGCAACTAACGATTATTTTTTCTGTCGACTAATCTAACGATTATTTTTCGATTAGTCGACTAATCTAACGATTATTTTTCCAGATTAATCTTATTATTCTTTTTTACTGATTATTGTATTTCAAAGAGGGTAGTGAATTTGTATATTATTTTAACATGAAATCAATGAATGATGACAATATTAATTGTATTTCAGGAAGGGTAGTGTACATAGTATGCCATTTTATAATGAAATATATGAACACAAGAAGCTTTTTAAACATAATATATAATGATACTATTCATCATAAAATGTATACAGAGTAGGCCTAATTAGGAAAAGTTGTTTACTATAGTAGTTGAGTATGATTTACTTATTGATTTGTGTCAGTAGTAAACGAAAATGCACTTGTATTTATCTGCAAAAGGTTCACATACAGGAGCTTTCAGCATAGTGTTAATGTATAACTAGTCGTCTATTTTGAAGATACATGTGCATAAACAACGACTAAAGCTGCCAGAAGTTTTTGCCCAAACTTCAAAGACACATTTAAATGATTAAAGCTAGAGGCATATCTTAACTGTAATGTTACTTTAATCATGTAAACTACCTATATAAAGCATGTTACAGCAAGTTATTATGCATATGTGTTTGGGACAGAGCGGAACCAGGTCGCATATACAGGAGATATATGCAGCCCATAATAAATAAAAGCACGAGACGTACTGGGGTCGGAGAAGAACCCAGGAAAATGTGACCGTCTGTTGCAATACACGCGTGGCGCGTTCAGCTGCGCGAGAGAACACTGGCAGCAGGGTTGCCAGGTTTACACAACAAAACCCACCCATTCGTTACTCAAAACTAGCCCAAAACAAGCCCAATCGCGTTTCGGGGAGGTTCTCTGGTAAACATCGCGTTCGGGGGGTTAAATATGTGTGTTTTTTTTTTTTCTTCAACCCGCGGACATGAGACACAGCCCGCGGCAACAGTGTAGAAGTAGCCCAATTCCGCGGAAAAAAGCGGACTTGGCAACACTGACTGCAGTGTGAAAGCTCCCGCTCTCCACGCGCACAGCTCCTGCTCTGCCACCGCGTGCAGTGTGAAACCGGCGTTACAGAGCGAACAAAGCACAGTTTTATTCGGCTTCTGTTTAAAGTACTCCCATACTTTTGAATGTCGTGGTCTGGCTTTATATGATAAATGATCATTTTCACTATGCCCGGGAGCAGAAGCTGCCATTATTCTAGATCTTCTGTTCCATTCTAGAACGTAAATAATGTGACGCCGACGCGTCGTTGCAGCCCTAATTAACATACAGCTATCGACCTATGTTTCCGAACTTCTGACGCTGGTTTCATCTCGATCGGACTAGCGGTTTCGAAGGTATCAGCTAATGTTTTTAAAGCGCTAAATTACAACGCTGCACAAACCATATGCCGAAACCTAGCAAGTCTGGTATTGTTGGACTTAGCGAGGATTCAGGAGACAAAAAAAGTTACTAGAATAACTTAATAACTTAATAAAAGTTACTAGAATAACTTAATAACTTAAAATAAGTAAAGTTCACTCAACGTTATAAGCATTTGAAAAAAAAAATCTCCACTAGGTAGCGCTGTTTCGAAACTTCTTGGGCTCATTCAGGGCATTGTGTTGATGACCCAAACCGAGTTTCGTAACAATCCGTTCATGTGTTCAAAAGTTATAAGCAAAAACAGCTATTTTGTGTATCTCCGGACCAGTAGGTGGTGCTGTGCCGAAACGCTGCATGTTACCTTAGGTCATGCTTGTGATGACATGTACCAAGTTTGGTTTGAATAAGATAAAGTGTTGCAGAGATATTGCCTTAAGTGTGTTTTTGCAACCGCTACATAAAATTTGTTTGCGCATTTATCGAAAACGATTTGACGAATCAACTTGATTTGTAAAAAATTTTGTCAGCATGGTCTGAAGATGATCTGGTTCAATTTTTGTGCAAATCGGATGAACCGTCTAGGACGAAATCGCAAAAGTAGGTTTTTCGGAAAATTCTAAATGGCAAGAAAATTTTAATGACGGAAAATGACGTCATAGGGTGCAATCGAATCGGCTTCAGCCAAGGAATCATAAAAAGTTACTCCCATGAAAATAAGTCAAGCTCACCCAAAGTTATAAGCATTTGGGAAAAAAAATTATCCACTAGGTGGCGCTGTTTCAAAACTTCTTGGGCTCATTCAGGGCATTGTGTTGATGACCCAAACCGAGTTTCGTAACAATCCGTTCATGTGTTCATAAAATACAGCATTTTAGCACATAATTCAAAATGGCCGACAGCCAAAATGGCCGATATGGTACAATTGAATATTAGACGACTCGGCATGCCGTCCTGAATCTAATGAGACCACTTTTATGGTTTTTGGACAAACGGTTCAAAAAATATAAGCAAAAACAGGCATTTTTTGTATTTCCGGACCAGTAGGTGGTGTTGCGCCGAAACACTGCAGGTTGCCTCAGGTCATGCTTGTGATGATGTGTACCACGTTTTGTTTGAATACGATAAAGCGTTGCAGAGATTTTGCCTTAAGTGTGTTATTGCAACCGCTACATAAAATTTGTTTGCGCGTTTATCGAAAACGATTTGACGAATCAACTTGATTTACAAGATTTTTTGTCAGCATGGTCTGAAGATGATCTGGTTCAATTTCCGTGCAAATCGAACGAACCGTCTAGGACGAGTTCGCAAAAGTAGGTTTTTCGGAAAATTCAAAATGGCAGGAAAATTTTTATGACGGAAAATGACGTCATAGGGTGCAATCGAATCGGCTTGAGCCAAGGAATCATAAAAAGTTACTCCCATGAAAATAAGTCAAGCTCGCCCAAAGTTATAAGCATTTGGAAAAAAAATTCTCCACTTGGTGGCGCTGTTACGAAACTTCTCAGGCTTCTTCAGGGCATCGTGCTGATGACCCAAACCGAGTTTCGTAACAATCCGTTCATGCGTTCATAAAATACAGCATTTTAGCACATAATTCAAAATGGCTGACAGTCAAAATGGCCGATATGGTAAAATTCAATTTGTTTGTATAGCGCTTTTCACAATACACATTGTTTCAAAGCAGCTTTTCATAGATGTAAAAATGTTAGAAAGACAATGTTAAAGAATAATGTTCGAAAAAGTTAATCAAGCGTGTATTAATTTAGGCCATAACAACGCTGGCGTTGAGTCGTCTCTTCACAGGCGTGGAGTCGTCTCATCACAGGTTTTGGGGCATCCGAAGTCTTCATGAGAGGCTGGATACAAACTGGAGCTGACGAACTATTTACTATGACTAGTGTCCCGAGATAACAACAGAAAAGCAGATGGGAAATAATTAGCGTAGCTGCTGTTCAGAATATTATATTAATGCTTTTGTTCCGATTTAACTGTAGTATAAAGGGTAATTATAATGTGAATGCTTGGCTGAAGAGATGCGTCTTTAATCTAGTTTTAAACTGGGACAGCGAGTCTGAACCTCGAACAATATCAGGAAGACTATTCCAGAGTTTAGGAGCTAAATGTGAAAAAGCCCTCCCTCCTTTAGTGGACTTAGATATCCTAGGAATGACCAGAAGCCTAGAGTTTAGTGACCTTAAAGAGCACGATGGATTGTAGGGCGATAGAAGATCCGTTAGATACACTGGAGCTAAACCATTTAGGGCTTTATAGGTCAGTCACAGTACTTTGTAATTGATACGGAACTTAATAGGTAACCAGTGTAGAGATGATAAAATTGGTGTTATATGATCATATTTTCTTGACCTAGTAAGAACTCTAGCAGCTGCGTTTTGGACTAACTGTAGTTTGTTTATTGAGCATGCAGGACAACCAGCTAATAAAGCATTACAGTAATCTAATCTCGATGTCATGAATGCATGAACTAACTTTTCTGCATCAGGAATAGATAGCATGTTACGTAGCTTAGCAATGTTTCTAAGGTGGAAAAATGCCGTTCTTGTAACATATGAAATATGATTTTCGAATGTCAGGTTGCGGTCTAATATAACACCCAGGTCTTTTACTGTAGTGGATAAAGTGACAGGACATCCTTCCAAGGTAAAATTGTATTGTGAGAGGTTTTGTGGGCAGTTTTTTGGACCAATAAGTAATACCTCCATTTTATCTGAATTTAATAGCAGAAAATTATACGTCATCCAGTATTTAATATCTTCAACACACGCTGTCAGTTTAGATAATTTAGCGTTTTCATCCGGTCGTGATGAAATATATAATTGAGTGTCATCAGCATAACAGTGGAAATGAATTCCATGTTTTCTTATAATATTACCAAGTGGCAGCATATATATTGAGAATAGCAGAGGGCCTAACACGGATCCTTGCGGCACCCCATAGTCTACTGGCATCGTCTTGGATTTTTCCCCATTTAGACAGACAAAATGGTAGCGGTCTGATAAGTACGATCTAAACCAGTTTAATGCCTGTCCCTGAACACCAGTATAATTTTGAAGTCGATCTATGAGTATTTTATGATCTATAGTATCGAACGCAGCACTAAGATCGAGTAGAACTAGTATTGAGACACAGCCTTGGTCAGAAGCTAGAAGTAAATCATTTGTGATTTTAACGAGCACAGTTTCTGTGCTATGATGCGGCCTGAATCCTGATTGAAATTTTTCATAGATATTATTTTCTTGCAAGAAAGAGCACAATTGAGCGGACACAACTTTTTCTAGATTTGAAATTGGTCTGTAATTTGCTAGGTTATTATGATCTAATTGTGGCTTGTTAATGAGCGGTTTTATGACTGCCAACTTGAATATTCTTGGAACATGACCTAAAGATAAAGACGAGTTAATAATATTGAGAAGAGGCTCTTCCACTACAGGTAACAACTCTTTGAGTAGTTTAGTGGGTATTGGATCTAATAAACATGTTGTTGGTTTAGATGCAATGTTAAGTTTATTTAGCTCTTCCTGTCCTATAGTTGTAAAGCGGTGTAGTAGTTCTTGAGGGGCGATAGTTGCGGTTGAATCATAAGACATCATTAAAGATTGTACATTTACAATTTTGTTTCTGATGCTTTCTATTTTCTCAGTGAAGAAATGCATAAAATCATTACTACTAAACTGTAACGGAATATTTTGCTCAGGCGATTCTTGTTTATTTGTTAGTCTAGCCACGGTGTTAAATAAAAACCTTGGGTTATTTTGATTATTTTCTATTAGTTTGCGGAGATGCTCAGCCCTGGCTGCTTTTAGGGCCTTTTTATAACGTGACATACTATCTCTCCACGCGATTCTAAAGACCTCTAAATTAGTTTGTTTCCATTTACGCTCTAAGTTACGAGTTTCTCTCTTGATAACATGTGTAGCACTGTTGTACCATGGTGCTTTAGTTTTCTCTCTAACCTTTTTTTAATCTAATTGGTGCAACAATTTCTAATGTGCTAGATAAAATGGTGCTCATACTGCTAGTCATTTCCTCTAGTTCATCTGTTTGTTTGGGTTCACTGAGCTATTTGAGAATCTATCTATAGTGGTTGGAATGATTGTTCTGCCTGGTCGATAACGTGGCGCAACATGACAGATTTCAGCAGTACGCAGTATGCAAGTTACCATGTAATGGTCAGTGACATCATCACTTTGCGGTATAATATCTATATCGGTTGGGTTGGTTCCATGTGATATAATTAAATCTAGTGTGTGATTAAGACGATGAGTGGGACCAATGACGTTTTGCTTGATCCCAAAGGAGTTTAATAGATCTGTAAACACAGCCCCTAATGCATCATTTGTGTTATCTACGTGTATGTTAAAATCTCCAACAATTAATGCTTTATCGACGTTGACCAATAGATCTGAGAGAAAGTCTGCAAACTCTTTTAAGAAATCAGCATAGGGCCCTGGAGGTCTATACACAGTAGCCAAGGCTAGAGATAATATGGATTTCTTTCTTACATCTAACAGCGTAACATTTAGCACTAGTACTTCAAACTAATTAAACCTGTGACCTGTTTTCTGAGTAACATTAAGAATATCTCTATAGATTGTTGCAACACCGCCGCCACGACCAATCAGACGGGGCTCATGCTTATAACAGTATCCTGGCGGAGTAGACTCATTTAGACCGAAATAATCATTTGGCTTAAGCCAGGTTTCAGTAAGGCAAAGTACATCAAAACTATTATCTGTGACCATTTCATTTACAATAACCGCCTTAGGTGTGAGCGATCTAATGTTTAGAAGACCTAGTTTTAGAGATTGTTTTTGTTCACTAATATTGAGATTTTCTGGCTTAATCACAATTAGATTTTTCCTAGATCCTACAGTAGATTTAATGTTTGACCTCACTAAACGAGGAATAGACACAGTTTCTATATAATGTTCTACATTGGTACTTATGTCAATTAAGTTAGGACAGAATTGTTTTTGTTCACTAATATTGAGATTTTCTGGTTTAATCACAATTAGATTTTTCCTAGATCCTACAGTAGATTTAATGTTTGATCTCACTAAACGAGGAATAGACACAGTTTCTATATAATGTTCTACATTGGTACTCATGTCAATTAAGTTAGAACAGGAAAGATTGTGATCTGGACTTTGACTTACTAGTCATATGGTGGTGTGTAACGCCCTGGAGATGTTGTCCGACAGAAGAGCCGCTCCGATTCTGCTGGGGTGAAGGCCATCAGGACGGAAGAGCCTAGGTCGCTCCCAGAAAAGATTCCAATTATTTACAAAGAGCAGCTTCTGTTCATTGCACCATGACATTAACCATTCATTTAGAGCAAATAATCTACTGAACTTTTCATGTCCTAGTCGGTACGTGGGAAGGGGTCCAGACACGATGACCGTTGCTTCAGGCGATGTTCTGTGCACCGTCTCTACCAGGCTCTTGTAGTCCTTCTTCAGAACCTCTGTCTGCTGCAGCCTGGTGTCGTTCGTTCCCGTGTGCAACACGACAGCTCCGATGCGCTCGTCACCGTTCAGGATCTCGGGAACCTGCGCAGCGACATCGAGAACACCAGCACCAGGAAAGCAGTGAGTGATTACCTTGCCTTTACCTGAGGTAGCGTGGACATGCCGGACGATGGAAGTACTGATCACCACAGCGTCGCGTTCCGTCTCGCGAAGAGGGGAGAAGCGGTTCCGGGTGGAGATCTTGAAGACCGGGAGGGGCGGAGAGGTCCTAGCTCTGGTCCTGGCTCGCGTCTTCCGCTGTGGAAAAACCCAGGGTCCCCGGTGCTGTGTCGGTGCCGGAGTGAACGAAACCAGGGATGATCGCGTCCTGTGCAAAGAAACACACGGAGTAGACGAGCTCGGAGTCAACAGGTTATTAACCACTGACTTGTGTGCATCGGCGCGTGATGTTTCAAGCGCTGATCGTCGCTCTCTCAGCACGGCTTGTCTGTCTAGAAGGTCGCTAATCTTCTTCTCCACCGACTCCAACTCCAACAGCACCGAATGCACCTCGAACGTGTCCTCGCCTGCACTCAAAAGTAACATTAGACACACATCCAAGTTATTCGTCATTGTAGCAGATGTGCTACGATGACAAATTGTCGGTACAGTGACGGGTGTAAATAAGTTTACCACGCGTGCAATACAGAAGTGGCCGAATTGAAGAAACAAATCGCTAAACTTCAGAGCCAGCTTGCTAAGCAAACCAACAAGACAAAGTGAGTTGCCGTCAAATGACGCTGTTCTTGAGCTAAAGCAGCAAGTCACAGAGCTCCAGAGTCAGATGACAAAGCTCAGAATACAAAAGAACCCAGAGTCAAAGAGCAGTTCAAGTAGATCGAAGCAGTCAAACACACAAGTTCGCAAAGACTCTCCTACAGCTGACCATAGGCAACCTCACCGGCCTAAGCCAGGCTATTGCTTTCGATGTGGTGAGGATGGACATGTTGCTTCAATTTGTGAAAATGATCCAAGCCCATCCCTTGTAGCTGATAAGAGAAAGCAGTTGAAAGAACGTCAAGTCCTATGGGATAGTCAGTATGGTTCAAATGCCTTAAAATTTTTAAACGCTGCCCAGCCCTGGTAGTGAGACGTACGAGGGCTGTCACTTGTCAGAATAGTCTCAAGACACCAGTGAACATGAGCAACTTGAAGTCCCATGGTAAAAAACGTCCAGTTGGTCTACCCAAAGGATTGATTGGTACGAAACTTGAAAAATGAACATTGAAGGGAAACCTTGTTCTTGTCTACTTGACACAGGGTCTCAAGTGACCACCATTTCCCATTCGTTTTACAAGCAAAATTTGCCTGGACTGAGCATAACATCTCTAGACAACCTGCTGGAAATAGAAGCAGCTAATGGTGAAGCAGTACCCTACCTGGAGTTTGTTGAAGTGAAAATTGCATTCCCCAGAGACTTTCTTGGATCCGACGTTGAAGTGTCTACTCTTGCCCTGGTTATTCCAGAAACAGGTGGCACTGCCCAACCAAAGGTGCTAATAGGCACGAACACCTTGGATCTTGCATATGACCAGCACCTTGAAACAAATGATTCAGTCTGTCAAGCCGTTCCATCTGGTTACAAAGCTGTGATCCAGACCATCGAACACAGACACCAGCAGAAAGTAAACAGCAGCATAGGAATCATTAGGCTTCCTGATGTTACCCCTACTGTTGTTCCTGCAGGTCAAAATGTTGTTCTTGAAGGAGTGGTCAGTTTAAAGGGACACGTAGCTGAAAGATGGGCTGTGATGGAACCTCCTTCGTATTCTCCTTTTCCAGGGGGATTGCTAGTTGCCAGTTGTTTACTCAACCTACCTCAGCATCCATCACGTAAAGTCCCAGTGGTGTTGAAGAACGAGACGGAGCATGATATCATCATCCCTGGAAAAAGTGTGATTGCAGACATTCATGCACTGCAGAAAGTCATGTCGCACAATGTTGTGCAGTCTGATTGTTCAGTATCAAATGTCCGTGCAAAACCCACCAAAGAACTTTGCTTTGACTTCGGTGATTCCAGTTTGCCAGGAGAATGGAAGAAGAGAATCACTCAGAAACTGTGCGCCATGCCCTAAGTCTTTGCATTGCACAACATGGATGTTGGACAAACGAGCAAAGTGAAACACACCATCAAGTTACATGACGAAACCCCCTTCAAGCATAAAGCAAGACCGATCCATCCCAACGATCTTGAAGCTGTCCGCAGACATCTAGAGGAATTTCTTGATGCTGGTATCATCCGCGAATCTGAATCATCCTTCTCTTCCCCTATCGTCGTAGTAAGGAAGAAGAACGGCAATATAAGACTTTGCATCGACTACCGCAAGTTGAACATGCAGACCATCAAGGATGCATATGCCTTACCCAACTTGGGGGAAACCTTTTCAGCACTTCGAGGTTCAAAGTGGTTCTCAGTGCTCGATCTCAAATCTGGGTATTATCCGATCGAACTAGAAGAGAAAGACAAACCCAAGACCGCTTTCGTATGCCCATTAGGGTTTTGGGAGTTTAATAGGATGCCCCAAGGTATCACAAACGCTCCCAGCACATTCCAAAGGCTGATGGAGAAATGTATGGGTGACATCAACCTCTCAGAAGTCCTAGTGTTCTTGGACGATTTGATTGTCTTCTCAGATACCCTAGAAGAGCATGAAAGACGTCTTCTTCATGTCTTAGGACGTTTGAAAGATTATGGATTAAAGCTTTCATTGGAGAAGTGCAAGTTTTTCCAGACATCAGTGAAGTATCTCGGTCACATTGTCTCAGAAAACGGTTTGGAAACCGATTGGTTTCCAAACCGTTTTCTGAGACAATGTGACCGCAAGTAATTTTCCCCAGAAAATAGAAGCCTGGCCAAGACCAAAAAACTTGAAAGAGTTGCGTTCCTTCTTGGGTTTCTCAGGTTATTACCGGCGTTTTATCAAGGACCATGCAAAAGTAGTGAAGCCACTGAATGGACAAACTGTAGGATAGCCTCCGCTTCAGAAAAGTTGCAGGACAAAAAGTAATGAAAAGACTTACCTTGATCCCAAAGTACCTTTTGGAGGACGCTGGACTACTGACTGTCAGCAAGCATTCGAAACACTCATCTCAAAACTTATCCAAGCACCAGTGTTAGGATTCGCAGATCCTGGGTTACCGTATGTGCTACATACAGATGCGAGCACCACTGGACTAGGTGCAGCGCTCTATCAAGAGCAAGAGGGAGTGCTACGAGTAATTGCGTATGCCAGTAGAGGATTGTCAAGAAGTGAAGCCCGGTATCCTGCTCACAAGCTGGAATTCCTAGCCTTGAAGTGGGCAGTTACTGAAAAATTCTGCGATTTACCTCTATGGAAGTAATTTCAAGGTGATTACCGACAGCAACCCCCTCACTTATGTCTTAACTTCAGCCAAGTTAGATGCAACGAGCTATAGGTGGTTGTCTGCTTTGTCTACCTTTTCTTTTACTCTCCAGTATCGACCTGGAAAGAACAATCTCGATGTGGATGCACTTTCGAGAAGACCTCATGGTGATCTGGTGAATGATCCTACATCTCAAAAGGAACAAGATCGTATACGCCAGTTTACTTTGTACCATTCATCTGAAACAGCCAATTCCATCTCAGTTTCCATGGATGCAATCCAAGCTGTCTGTGAAAAACATTCCTTATGTCAAGCAGGTGACAGTAATTGTATCACTCTTGTTGAGTCACTTTCCATGAGTCCCGACGCAATTCCTGAAGATTATGAGCAAATGGAAGGATTGTCCATTGTTCCCTGCATGTCAGAACAGGAATTGAAAGAAAAACAGAGAAATGATCCAGCCATGCAGGAAATAATTCTTCAATTAGAGTCAGGATGTACTGTCTTACCTGTACTAAGACGTGAGCTTCCAGAACTTCCTTTCCTGTTGAGAGAATGGAAAAGACTTGAGTTAAAGGATGGTATTCTCCATCGCAAAAGAGTCGTTGGAGACTGTACAACTTACCAGCTTGTTCTACCACCTGATTTAAGAGCTATGATCATGGAGAGTCTACACGATAATATGGGTCACATGGGAATAGAACGGACGCTTGACCTCATCCAGTCCCGATTCTATTGGCCCAGAATGGCCATGGATGTTGAAAATAAAGTCAAGACCTGTAATCGCTGTGTGTGCAGAAAAACATTGCCAGAAAGAGCCGCTCCCCTAGTGAACATTCAAGTTACCCAGCCACTAGAGTTAGTGTGCATGGACTTTTTGTCGTTGGAACCCGACCGTAGCAACACCAAAGACATCTTGGTAATAACAGACTTCTTCACCAAGTATGCAGTCGCAATTCCAACCCGAATCAAAAAGCCCGAACAGCAAGTCCCAGCCATTACTACGCAAAGGTTCATCAGAGAGTACAATGTGGTCAGGAATCCTAAAGATGTTTCTTCTAACTCTGATTCTGAAATTCAAATATCTGTCCCAAGTCATGTTTCAGAGACTGTGAATGCAAGAAATGTACCCAGAGGAAACGATTAATCTGAAGTAGAACTCTTACCTGATATTCAGTACTTACCCGGAACTTAGTCTTCGTCTTGTGGAACAGGACCTGTAAGAGAGAACCTGAAAGAAGGAAACCACTTACCTCAAGTAGAACAGCAAACACTGGATGTACCTGATGGAAAGGAGAGGGATAATGACACACCAGCTGTCCAAGTTGAGGAAAGCGTACCTGATGTTCCATTGAGGAGGAGCAGAGCGGAATCTGTGGAACTTACTGAACCTGTGGAAGAAACCTATCAAAGCGCAAGTAAGGATGAAATTCAGTTTAGAAGGTCCAAAAGAGTGAAGCAGAAGTCAAGAAGACTGACTTACCCGGAAATGGGGAACCCAATGATATCCATTATCCAATCCCTGCTGCAAGGACTGAACACTGCTTTTGTGGAATCCCTTGCAGAACAGCCCAAATCAGTAAGACACCCCAAGCCCTAAAGCCTTAGGTTTTAGCTATGCAAAGGGACTTAGATTTAAGAGGGGAGGATGTAACACAGGTTAGAATCCTGCTATATGAGAAACAGAAAGAAAATAATATAATTTCCAAATAATTATAACTCTAACAAAATGCAAAAAGATTCAATAGAATGTTGCTTAAAGTCATTGCAGTTTAATATAATAACATAATAAATAATAAAATAATGAAATGCTGAAATTATATTCAGTTTAAACTGCGACTGCGCGTGACGTCATAGAGACGAGACGCAGCAGCAGTGAGAGGCAAACGCATTTGCTGATCGCGAGTGAGAGGGAGAAAAGCAAGATCATTCCAAGGCAAATATCTAAATAATCCTTTCTAATATCTGTATAATATGATATACATTATGTCGTAGACCTATTATTTTGATTATATTGGGTTGTTTTTAGAACAAGATTGTTGATATTACAGCTGACGATTTCTGATGAGAACCCATGAAAATCCATGCGGGTGTCAGACATATAATACCCCCGGATTTGGTGAGTTTTTTAGTAATATTGTTAAAGTTACTGAAAACTGAATGTTATATTTGTTTATTGATGGTTTTGAAATGGTTTAGGACATTTTCTGAAATGTTTAAAGTGTGAAATGGTTCAGAAGAAGTGTGAAAGGTGATTAAAATATTCCATTTAAGCACTAAAATGTTATATTGTTACAAATTGACATTCTGGTATGTTATATATGTGATGACTAGAGGAAAAAAAGTATTTGAATACCATTTTCATATATATATATATATATATATATATATATATATATATATGGTTGATTGATGAATGTAAAGAGTATATATTGCGTTGTTCTAAAATAAATAGTGTGTAAATGTGTATGATGCTTAAGACGCTGTTTGTGTGAACAGGTCAGGTTTTTTTAGTGCGATTGGATGAACCCTTCGACATCGAGATGGCGAGCCTACCCACCCGAACCCACCCAGTGACTTGACAGAGACGCAAATGGAAGATTCTGGTAGTGATTTCAACTAAACGGGTGGAATCCAGTTCTCATTGCGTGCATTCTGATCGGAAGGATCAGATTCTGTTCCCGACGTCGATCATTTTGCACTGACTTTACATTGACTTTCGCAATACAACCTTCATCAAAGACACTTTGCACACACTAACATATTTTTGCACTTCGATTGTCGAAAGAACATTCCTATTGAGAAGTAATTGACTGTTATATTGTTGAAGAATTTAATTGTTTCAATTTGTTTTGATTTGCCTATTGTGATTTAATGTAATTTATTTTCTCATATTTTGTTTTAATTTGGGTTAATCATTTTATGAGTGGGAACTAAAAAGTGAGAAGGAACTAAAACACCAAAATAACAAAGCTCTTATTAAATTAAAAGTTAGTAAACCTAAATATCTATAACTAAAATTAGAAACTAAACGACTAAAATATAACTAGAAGTAAATAGTGAACAGAGCTCAAAAGATATCTTCTAGAACAAGGGATTGAAAAGGACAATTGTTTAATTTGATTTGATTTATTTTTATTTCATTGTTGTTGTGATTGTTACATTTGCTTTTATTATAATTTATTTTGCACCAATCAAAATACATACATATAATTCCAGTCATTGCCTGTGTCTTGAGTGCCTTGATTCCTACCCTCCTGTAACCGAACCTAGACACTGGTCCAATATCAGGTGTTCACTGTAACATAGTCAACCACACTATAGAGGTGTTACACATGCATGCAGAGACCAACGCTCCGGATGGGGATGCCAGATCGATCCTCCGGCTTGAGAGAGGAGATCTTTTCTCAGCGGGACTGGCCAAGGGGGTGAGTGCGATAGCTCCACCAGCTCTGGGTACCATATTTGGTTCTCCCAGTGTGGTGCTATAAGAAGCACCAGGCGGCGTGTTTCCCTGATTCTCGCTATGACCTGTGGTAACAGGGAAATTGGCGGGAAAGCATAAAGCGGGAGGCTGGGACAGCGCATCCTCGCTTTTTGATAGAAATATTGGGCAGTGAGCATTGTCTTTCGACGCAAAGAGGTCGACTTACGCTCTGCCGAATAGGCGCCACAGGCCCTGGACTGTCTGAGGGTGCAGGGACCACTCCCCTGGGGGAATGATGTTTGCTCAAGATCGTTTGCTCAAGATGGCGCCGAGGATGGCTGCTACGTTGCGAGCTCCGCTGAAACATTGTAGTTTTTTGTTTGTTCTGTTTACAGTTTTTGTGTTTTTTGTCTTGGATGTTGTCTGCCTCACTACGTACGACAGACAGACACTTTTGGACATTGGTTCGGCAATCGCACACCGAAAACCGGACTTTAAATTCATCAACGACGACACGCTGCTTACAAACACGGCAGCGGAACCTTTTGTATGGGCGGCCCGACCGCGGAAACGCAGCCGGAGACGGGGAAGCAGAGCCGGCGTGCTCATCAGAGTAAGACGCCGCGCAAACCGACCCCCGCTTCCCAGTATTTTACTGACAATAAACTCTGCGAGCTGAGAGCACGGATCTCTTTCCAACGAGAGACGAGGGACTGCTGCATTATCTGCCTTACAGAAACTTGGATGTCTGCTGAGATTCCAGATTCGGCCATCGAAACCACGGGGTTCTCCGTGCATCGGATGGACAGAGAAAAAGATCTCTCTGGGAAAAGCAAAGGCGGGGGTGTATGTTTTATGATCAACAGATCCTGGTGTGATCAGAGGAATGTACATTCTATCAAGTCTTTCTGTTCTCCTGATCTGGAACTTCTCATGGTTCTGTGCCGACCATTCTGGCTACCGAGGGAATTCACAGCGGTCATCATCACAGCTGTGTATATTCCCCCACAAGCCGACACAGACCGGGCACTAAAGGAACTGTATAGGACAGTGAGTGAGCAGGAAACCGCGCATCCTGAGGCTGCGTTTATTGTGACCGGGGACTTTAACAAAGCCAACTTCAAGCGCATTGCACCCAAATACCACCAACATGTTAGCTTCAACACGCGAGGGAACCGTGTTTTAGACCACTGCTACTCTCCCTTCAAGGATGGTTACAAGTCCCTCCCACGCCCACCATTCGGCAAATCAGATCACGCGTCCATTCTTCTCTTGCCCGCTTACAGGCAGAGACTGAAACAGGAAGCACCCGCCCTCAGAACCATCCAGTGCTGGTCGGACCAATCGGACTCTATGCTACAGGACTGTTTTGATCACGCGGACTGGGAAATGTTCCGGTCGGCCTCTGATGACGACATCGAGGTCTACGCTGATAGCGTAACGTGTTTCATCAGGAAGTGCGTAGAAGACGTTGTTCCGACCAAAACAATACGACTGTACCCAAACCAGAAGCCGTGGCTAAATGGGGATGTTCGCGCGGCACTCAATGCGCGGACTTTCACTTTTAACTCCGGTAATGTGGAGGAGCATAAACAAGCAAGTTATGCCCTCCGGAAAACCATCAGAGCAGCAAAACGGCAGTACAGGGACAAGATTGAAGGACAGTTCAACACCACCGACTCCAGAAGCATGTGGCGGGGAATTAACACCATCACGGACTACAAAGGGAACACAAACTCCACCGTGAACACCGCTGCCTCTCTCCCGGACGAGCTCAACACCTTTTATGCTTGCTTTGAGGGAACTAACACCGCCCTCGCGGAGAAAGAGCTCGCGGCTGAAGATACAGAGGTTAGTGCACTCTCCGTATCTGTAGCGGATGTAACCCGATCCTTCCAGCGGGTGAACGTCCGTAAAGCAGCGGGTCCAGACGGCATTCCGGGCCGTGTGATCAGAGCTTGCGCGCACCAACTGGCTGGAGTTTTCACGGACATTTTTAACCTGTCCCTCTCCCTGTCTGTGGTCCCCACATGCTTCAAAACGTCCACCATTGTTCCTGTACCGAAGCAATCAAAAACACTCTGCTTAAACGACTGGCGTCCTGTTGCTCTGACCCCCATCATCAGCAAATGCTTTGAGAGACTAGTCAGAAACCACATCTGCTCTGTTCTCCCCCCCTCACTGGACCCTTTGCATACCGCTCAAGCCGCTCCACTGATGATGCCATTTCATCAACAATTCACACTGCTCTCTCCCACCTGGAAAAGAGGAACACGTATGTGAGAATGCTGTTTGTAGACTACAGCTCAGCATTCAACACCATTGTGCCCTCCATACTTGACATGAAACTCCGGGCTCTAGGCTTAAACAGCTTGTTATGCAGCTGGATCCTGGACTTCCTGTCCAACAGACGCCAGGTGGTCAGAATGGGCAGTAACATCTCCTCACCACTGACTCTCAACACTGGAGCCCCTCAGGGCTGTGTTCTCAGCCCACTCCTGTACTCCTTGTACACACATGACTGTGTGGCAATCCACAGCTCCAACACCATCATCAAGTTTGCTGACGATACGACAGTGGTAGGTCTTATCACTGACAATGATGAAATGGCCTACAGAGAGGAGGTGCACACTCTGACACGGTGGTGTCAGGAGCACAACCTCTCCCTCAACGTCAGCAAGACCAAGGAGCTGGTGGTCGACTTCAGGAGGAATGAGAGAGAACACCGCCCCATCACCATCGATGGAGCACCGGTGGAGAGAGTCAGCAGCTTCAAGTTCCTCGGTGTCCACATCACAGAGGAACTCTCATGGTCCGTCCACACTGAGGCCGTTGTGAAGAAGGCTCATCAGCGCCTTTTCTTCCTGCGACGGCTGAGGAGGGTTGGAATGACCCGTCACATCCTCACACGCTTCTACACCTGCACCATAGAGAGTCTACTGACTGGCTGCATCACCACCTGGTACGGCAACAGTACCGCCCGCAACGGCAAGGCCGTGCAAAGGGTAGTGCGCACGGCCAGCTGCATCATCGGAGGTGAGCTTCCCTCCCTCCAGGACATTTACGCCAGGCGGTGTGTGAAGAGAGCTCAGAGGATCATCAGAGACTCTAGCCACCCGAACCATGGGCTGCTCTCACTGCTCCCATCAGGCAGACGGTACCACAGCATCAGAACACGCACCAGCCGACTCCAGAACAGCTTCTTCCCACAAGCAATCAGACTACTTAACTCCTGATCCATCAGGATCATAACACACACTGGACAGAATATCACTCAGCACAACCCACTGTAGATACACACACATTATATACACATTTATTTATCATACAGCATCTATTGCACTTGGATTTCAATTTGTGAACATATTGTATACTGTACATTGTATATTATTACTATAGCTTAATGTATACTGTTATTGTTTAATGTATGTTTAGTGTATATTGTTTAAAGTATATGTATATTGTAAGTATGTGTATATTGTTTAAATCTGTGAGAACTACACTCACATTGTGTAAATTATTTATTGTTTATTGTAGTGTATACTGTGCTGTGAGTAATTGTGTGCGCATCAGATGTGTAATCTGTTGTTGCTTAAATGTTGTACATGTCATGTCATGACTACTATGTTGCTCGGAACTGCACCTAAGAATTTCACCTACTGTTGCACTTGTGCATATGGTAGAGTGACAATAAAGTGATTTGATTTGATTTGATTGATTTGATGTCCCTGGACAGTCTGTCCGGGCCGACGTTCAGGTGGCCCTCAGCGAGCGCAACGAGCGGTGCGCCCACACGAGAAGGCGTTCTGTCAGTTTGCCCAGACTCGTGGACCTGACGCCGCCTTGTCGGTTCACATAAGACACCACGTATGTGTTGTCCGAGCAGACTTGCACGTGGTGGCCCTGTATGAATGGGAGGAAGCGCCTGAGCGTGTTCTCGACCGCAATCATCTCCAAACAATTTATGTGGAGGCATTTCTCCCGGTCTGACCAGAGGCCAAAAGCCGGTTTGCCCTCGAAAAGAGCGCCCCAGCCTGAGGTGGAAGCGTCCGTCGAGATAACCTTGCGGTGTGAGATGGCTCCCATCATCACCAGAACTTTCATTTTTGGGTGAACTTACCCTTTAATAGAGAGAGTGAGACACTGAACAGATGCAGGTAAATCACACACGCATCTCATCTCTCTCTCTCAATAATTAATTCAAATAAATGCTATAACAAATAAATGTAATCTTATGCACTACTATATCTGTCTTATTCAACGCGAGCAGAATTATATAAATGATCTAGATCTAACGAGTCGTAACTGACAAAAATAACCATAATTTTTACCCTTCTGGTCAAATATTGCGCAGCAAACCTCAATAACAGCTTTAATTTGTCAATCCTGGCGGGACCATGGTGGGATAATGCTCATGCACATATTCATATAACAAAATATTCTGGGGCCCATGAAAGTTTTGTGAAACTGACAACTAAAAGCTAGTGGAGAAATAATCAACCTCAAACCTGTTTCGAACTGACTAAATCTCACAAATGTTGATGTTCAGATGGAATGACACAATTAAAAAGAGCAAAGTCATTTATCAAATGTGTTGAAACCATCCATGAACATGAGAAGAAATAAAGGTGGAGTGGAGTCATCTTAGCCTATAAATTCATAATTTATATACTACAGAGGGTTAACTTAACATCAAACCTTTATAGAGAAATGAGCAGTTATTTCAGCATTAAACATCTCTAGTGACCGACTGGGCGTTTAGTGGATGGGTGGGGTAGAGATCTGCAGCAAGTGTGCCTGGTGTGAGGGTGTTCTCTTGTGGTGTGTCGCTGTCATCGATTCTCCACTGAAATGCCCTCCAGTTCTCCAAACACCTCCCTCACCTTCTCAGCGAAGCACTTTAATAAGTGACAAATAGGATTGGCCAGGCCTACGAGGTCAGCAGCCTGGAATCAGGCGCCGGGGCACTCAGCCCAATGAGGGGGAGGGAAAGCAATCTAGAACAACGTTCCTTTGGCCCGATTAGGCTGCCATGGATAATGCAGCCAAGCCAGTAATGCATGGCAGGGAACGCATGATGGTGGGAAAAGGAGGGGTGCTGCTCTCCTTCGCTCCCTTTCGCTGGCTCTCTTACAGGGTAGCTTTTGTTCAGCCCACTCCTGCTGCTCCAGCCGCTTGGGGTTTGTGTGTGGCGCTCGGGCCATCCCTGGGCCTGGATTTTTGCACTTGTCTTTTGTCTGCGCTTTGCTCTTTTCTCGCATGACCCCAGGTGCCAGCCAGCAGAATGCCGCCTTTCACAGCCCCTCAATGCAAATGCAAACACTCCGCTCTATTATAGCTACAGGAGTAGGCTACATTCCAACAGCCAGGAAGCAGCACTCAAAATAAAATTGAGAAAACAATATCTGGAGGATAGAGGTGTTGAGGGCAGATGCATTGACGATTCGACCATGCCAAGTACATAACAATGTGTTGGAAAAAGTTTATTTCACCATACATGTACAATAAAGAAAAGTCTTCATGTCTGCTATAATCACGCTATGATCATGTCATATTACGTCACAGTTTTCTCTTTATGCAACAAAGACCAAAACGTGTGCCCCGATAACGTTTCAGTTAAAAATTAAAAGGAAAAAAAGAAGTTATACTATGCATAAAGAAAATGAAACCTTTTTTGCATTGTGTGATATTTTCATTACAAAAGTAAATTTTACTCCAAAATTCTAAATGTAATACATAACTGATTCTGATTGCTGTAATGATTTTTAAATAAGAATTAGCACAATTTCAAATACAGCAAGACAACAAAAGGCATACAAGTATTTTGGGGGGAAATTATTTAGAAAAATTTTATAGACAATAGACAAGCTTTATTTTCTTTCTTTTTTATATTTTGGACAGGTTTCCCGAGACTCACCCTTAAAGGTATAATTCACCTAAAAATGAAAATTCTCTCATAATTTGCTCACCCTTCTTTCTTCAGATAAAGAGTTTTAAGAAAATAATCAACAAAATGTGTGTTTATCAGAAGAAAGTAAGTCATATACATCACAGATGGCATGAGGGTGAGTAAATTATAGAGAATATTCCTTTTGGGTGAACTATGCCTTTAAAAAGAATATGCTGCACAGTCCAGTAACTAAAGGAAATGCAGTCTCACTTTGCTCAAGTCTCACCTCAAGCTAATTAGTCTGAAGGTACAGTTTTACTTTACATTTACATGATATTCCAGAAATCCATATTAGTGTGCTGCATATAAATCTGCGCTCCCTGAGATGCCATGTCTTGTGGCCTAAGCTGTCCCGAGTTTGACAAAGGGGCCAATCGGATCCATTCTCGGGGTAAGGAGGTGAGGTGTGGATAAAGGGGCAATAGTGGGGCTCAGGGGCATCAGTCGTCTGAGCTGCTATCGTGGCGCCGCCGGTGGCTTTGTGATGGGGACCCTCGACCAGCACGGTGGCCATCAGAAGACGAGTCTGTGTCGTGCCGCTGGCGGCGGAGCTTGCAAGGGGGGGTCAGTGTCCAGCGCTCAGCCTTTGGCCCCCCTCCTGAATGGCTGTCACGGGCTCCGGCTCCACTCTGACTGCTCCTTGATGGATTAGGACCATGGTGGTCCCGGGAATCTTTTCTCGGCCTGGGGAGCACAAAACACACCTAGACAATCATTTATTCCTGGTGAGCATGGGAAGTTTGGTTCTGTTTGAGGGGAGAACCAGAATTCAGACATGGACTATGAGGAATACACTATCCTTGTCTACTGTCAATCAGATATGTGTTATGGGAAAATTTAATCAAAGCTATACATTAAACATTGCACATGAAATGTTTATTGATTTAACCAGCTTACTAGGTAAAAGGTCATATACAGAATATAGAGAACACGTTCTACACTTACACATGGAAAACATGTTTTGTACAGGAGACATGAAGACTGGGATTTGACACTCAGGGGTCAGGATGGCCTAAACGTAGGGATCAGAGTTAAAATGAACAGCACACTTGGGATTTAAGCAAGTGCTGCTTTTCTTGTCATGTGTGGAAATTTACAGGAGGAGTGACTTTGTTTGGGAAACTGATAAAAGCTGAGTGCTGTTATGTCTAGTTAGTGCACTCTGCAGACATTGAAGACGGCTGTATGACTGACTCATTTCTTGCAAGAAATTAAATATTTATAAAGACAATTGGGCAAGGTTTTGTCTCTTATTCAGTATTGCGACGATAGTTGAAATTTTGCCACGACGTCAAATGTATTTATTTATTTACACTTTATTATATTTATTTATGTAGCACTTTTCACAATTCAAAAATTGCTTTACATGAGTGTACTGTATATAAACAGTGGATATACAGTTGACACACCTGTTAAAACAGCTGTTTTTGTGTGATGTAAAAAAATAGAAGATAAATCATATCTGAACTTTTTTTTACCTTTTAATGTAAAAATTACAACCTGCAATGATACTACCAAAGTGACATTTCACAGGAAAAAGATAAAAATGTGTGCACACCCTTTTATAATTGGGTATGTGGCTGTATTCAAAATTAACTAATCATCAAGCTCATGTGAAATAGTTCACGCCTGTCTTCGCCTGAAATTTCTCTGATTAACTACAAATAAATCTTAGCTGTTCTTTCTGACATCTTGGTTGCATGCTGCTACAAGACATTATGAAGCATCAATGTTAAAAAGTGTCGCTCAGATGAGGGCTACAGAAAAATGACATATTAGGTATATACCATGAAACACTGTCTCTCAAAACCATTTGGAAAATGTATTATGGTCTGATGAGACCATGATTGAACTTTTTAGGCCAAAATTGTAGGTTAGGTTAGGTCAACTTTATTATCCCCAAGGGGCAATTTGTTTCACAGCCAGCAGTAATATAATCAACAAAAACAACACACAACAACATGACACTGTTGTGAACTTTTATCTTCTAAAGTGTAGGAAAACTTCAGAAGTGAAGACCAGGAGACTTCAGGATTCAAACAGAGGTTATTCTTTTAATGAGAACACTCTGTGCTGTAGGTCGTCTGAAAAGAGTCTGATTCAAACAGCATACCAGACAGGTTACATACATTTCAAGAGGGAGGGATTACATAGAGGCGGGAAATCTGAATAAAGCATGCAAATGAAGTGGGAACACACCCTGCTCTGAGATCACTACCAGTCCCATTGAATCAGCATCACTATTCACATGCTGATACTGGCCAGGAACTCCAATTCTAAGAGCCATCCCAGAGCCAGCTGCACCCCCATTTTGGGGCTCACAGCTGAAAACGACCTACCTGAATTAAAATAATTATAGCTCCTGAGAACAGTGTGCTACAGGCACAATTAATGTATCTTTGGAAAGAAGACACTTGGGACTCTACTTAAAAGCAATCAGAGTTGATAATTCTCAAACAGATAAAAAATTATAATAGTTGAAATGCCTCAAAAATTATTTGCACTACATAGAATGCTTTATTATTTCATGTAAAAATATATGACAATAGACCTGGAGGAATCCAGTTCAGTTATGGATTGAAAGCCACACGACTTATCAGTTTATAGTTCAAGTTTGAGGAAGATATAATGAAAAATGTGGTTCCTGCAAGCTTTTTTCCAAGACTATGTCTGTTCCATTTCTCCCTCCACCTGCTTGAGGCACATCCCCAGAAATGACATCTCCCAACTAAAACAATTGCAGTTGCTGAACAATTTGCACTACATGCACAATTTAGACGTCTTTAAAAAGAAGACACTTTAGAGTTTATTACCCAAACATTAAAGTAGAAAAAAACTTAGAAAGACAAACAGTTATAGGAGTTGAAGTGTCTTGAAGATGATTTGTGCTACAATGAACACTTTATTATTTGATGTAAAAATATATGCAAATAAGCCTGGAGGAATCCAGTTAGTTCATGAATTGAAAGGCACAAGTCTCATCAGTTTATATTTAAAATTTGACGAAGATATCATGAAAAATGGGGTTCCTGCATGCTTTTTTCTAAGAATATGTCCAGGTGCCAAGAAACCTACAGGAGACTCTGTTTACTAAGTTAGCCCGTTAGCTGTCAGATGCCAGGGGGTGTGTCAGACTAACTCGCAGCTTCTCGTGGGGAGAGCGCGCCAGATTCAAATGAATAAATATTTACGCCCATGTGACAAATATACACATGCCAGCTGTAGTTGGAATCGTGTGCTCATTGGCTACATTTTCTGTCAGTCATGACGATTCAATGCTATTATTGGCTCCAGATAAACAGACAATATCATTGGGTGAGCACATCTTGACATCAACTAAACAGAGTGCTATGGTTGGACACTTTTGACTAGATCCCGGCTATCTTTGCATGTTTTTGAGTTTGAGTGGATTTATTATGTTCGTAACATTCTAAGCTATAAACCCATGCCACTTTATGCTACCGGGAGACTGTTTTTGGTGCATTATTTTATTGCATAACAGTCTAGTATGATACTTCTGCGATGAAATGCGATGTAAACAAAGGATTAACCATCAATATTACACCGTTATTGTTTCGTTGGATTAAAATGCTCTATGGGATGTTATTCAGTGGACCCTCACCTTTCCATTCATTCTGGAACTTTTAGCAGTGGATGCGTGTGTGGCTCTTAATTAGGACACTACTGGTATGTGCTCTGTTTTTATTTATACAATATTTGATGTGTATTGCTTACATTCATGCAAAAATACAGCCGTTATAAGCTTTTCACTGAAAAACAGTGGTCTGTCCTCGATGCTTGAGGTTTAGACCTTTAGAATGATATATAGTTTGTCAAGATTAATGATGTGTTTTTTTACGTTAAATCTATTAACAAACATTACACTCGTGCTAAAAATAGCGCTTCAACCCGTGGACGTCCTCATGCAGCTTAACGGTTAAAGACAAAGGTGAAAGTCAATCAACCTAACGATTCATCGTCTGGGCTCCGAAAGGTGAGATTCTCAGTGATCTGATTAAAACAGGTCTGGCAGGAAAAGAGACAATTTCTAGAACTCCAATAATCATCTGATATCATAATTCTTTACCTTAAATGCTAAATACAATGTACTTTCAAATGTT
Source organism: Romanogobio albipinnatus (assembly GCA_023566225.1). Taxonomy (NCBI): domain Eukaryota; kingdom Metazoa; phylum Chordata; class Actinopteri; order Cypriniformes; family Gobionidae; genus Romanogobio; species Romanogobio albipinnatus. The sequence continues at coordinate 31,209,696 of CM042244.1, forward strand.
GTAATCTTTCAACACACAAGAGCAAAAAACATCAACATAAAAAATAAAAATAATTAATTTATCTAGAATAATAAAAAAAAAACGAATGGCAGCTGGTACAAAGGAATTTTAATATCTATTAGTCCTACAAAGTGGTAAATAATATCTGTGTGTAGAAGGTAACAACTTAAAAACATTCTGCAAGGGATGGCGGGTATCTCTCATCATTAACTCTGCCTTCCTCAGAGTCCTGGCTTTATACAAACTATTCAAATCATTCAGACTGGTGCCAACAATCTTACCACACACTTTAACAATGCCCTGTAATCTATTTCTGTTTTTGAGATTAAATGACCCATACCAACACACAAATTAAAAAGTAATAACAGACTCAATGAAATAAGAATAAAACATTTTCATAAAAGTACTGTCCACATTAAAACCACAAAGCTTCCGTAAAAAATACATACGCTGGTGGGCTTTCTTGCACACAGCATCCACATGAGCCTCAAAAGTAAACTTTTCATCTATTACAGTACCAAGGTATTTAAATTGATATACAATCTCAACATCATGATCAGCTGTACGATTCTTCCGAAAATCTACAATCATCTCTTTAGTTTTAAATACATTAAAGGGGTGATGAACTGAGAAATCAACTTTCCCTTGAGCTTTTGATATATAAAAGGTCATGGTAATATAATAATATCCTGTAAGTTTCAGAGCTGAAAACTTCCTTGTTAGTCAAAGAAAAGCTTTTATGGCACCAGGCCCAGAAAACGAGAGCTCTCAGAATATGCGGATCTCTTGTGTAATAGGACCTAGCCGCCTCTACAGATAAATATGCTTCTGTAGCCCCGCCCACTGACTCGTGAGCTAAGGATCGTCCCTGCATAAGCTTCCTTCTGAACACACACTTATGTGAGTAGGCTAAAACATGTTTTTTTTATGTGTTAGATTTGCATAACATTACAGATCGTTTGAAATCTATTGATTACGGGACTTGACAGTAATCGGACTTGTAACGTTATGGGCCAGGCGCGAGTGTGTGTGTGTGTGTGTGTGTGTGTGTGTGTCCGTGCGATGTGAGTGAGTGTGTGCCTGCCCGCCCGCGCAAGTGAGTGTGTGTCCGCCCACGCGAGTGAGTGAGTGAGTGTGTGTCTGTCCGCCCACCTGCCCGTGCGAGTGAGTGTGTGTCCGCCCGCCTGAGTGAGTGTGTGTCCGCCCCCGCGAGTGAGTGTGTGTGTTAGTGATGGGAAGTTCGGTTCTTTTCCGCGAACCGGTTCTTTCGGACAGTTCGTTTCAATGAACCGGATCAAAAAACCGGTTCACCAGTTCTTTTACGCTCAAACGTAATGACTAGGGGTGTAACGATTCATCTACTACATCGATGTATCGATTTATTTTCCTACGATCTAACTACATCGATCTGTGCTCGGCAAGTTGGCCTTCCGGACGACATATATAGATCTAACATCGTTTTAAAAGGTAATCAATCGATTGTATCGATCATAGGAAATAACGCATTGGATTTAAGCACGTCAGACTTTAAATGGATGTTTTTTCTTAGCACTTTTAATGATAACGGCGTTAAACGTTACTCGATTCATTCTGCCTATCTGTGACATCAACGCACGCAGCAGCGCTAAGAAAACAAAACATAGCGGCGGATGGCAGAGGAGAAGCCAACCAGCGAGAAATTATCAAGCCACCAGGAGAAACAGCTACCTGTACTTTCAACCCTTGCTAAATGTTACCTGTGCATTCCTGGGACCAGTGTGCCAGCAGAGCGAGTTTGTAGTACTGCTGGCGACATAGTGAACGCACAGAGAAGTGTTCTGCGGTCAGATCATGTTGAATCAGTGGCGATTTTTTTAAGACTGCAAGGGAAGCTCGGCTTCCCTTATAATGTCACAAAATTAATGGTCAAATATGTACTATTGTATTAACATTTTATTGACTAAAAATGCGTTAGAAAATGTTCATCTCAAAGACGAGTTCGTTCAGAATCAGTTACATATAGCAGGTCGGCTGACTCGATTTCCTTCTCATACATTCCCGCAGCGTCACAGTGCATTGCCCTATTGAAGCCCAGCATCCATTGACTTCAATGGGGCTGCTGTGAACTTTTTTTTAAGCGCTTCGAAACTAGACGGTCATTGGATAAACGCTGCGATTATGTCCCGCCCACGGACGCTCAGCGTCTCTGGGGGTGAATGGGGAGTGGGCTGGCCCGGACTCCGAGCTTCTGCGTGATGATTGGAGGGTCTGTCGAAAGACTGCATCTCCCTTTGACTGACAGCGATTCTGTACTATAAGGAATCACTGAAGCTATTCGCGCTCAGTCCCATCGCGGATTTCTCAAGTTCAGTCGAAATAAAAACTGCTGCAACCTATTTCTTTGATATTTGCTTGGCGAAATTGCTTGATTTTCATCATACATTTCACACAATTATACACCACATTCCTTGTTTCAGTTTTACAGAGTTTAATATTTTTTTTTAGATCGTTCCTTCATTCATTCATTCATTCATTCATTCATTCATTCATTCATTCATTCATTCATTCATTCATTCATTCATTCATTCATATAACGTTAGTAGGCTAGGCTAGCGTCGTGGGTGAAACTTTCTTGAAAAGGAACGTAGGGCAGAATTTACTTTTAAATAAATAGACAATTTTATGATGTAGGCCGAAAATGAGCTTCCCCTCTCTGACAGACCAGTAGCCGCCACTGATGTTGATATTTTGAAAAAGAAATATGTAGAGTCATTGAAGAGTAGTTGGTTACATTTTATCTTTTGTTAAATATTGTTTGTTTATTAAACTGAGAGTAGTAGCAGGTTTCGCCAGTTTATTCAACCTGAAGAAATGTTGGTTGCACTTTATTTTTTATATTAATATTGTATTTGTATTATTTTAATGTTGAAAAACAACAGCAAAAGTAACAGGTACACCTACTATTAATTAAACCTGAAGAGAAGTTAGTTGCACTTTATTTTTGATATTAATATTGTAATATTAATATGTTGGATAACAAAAGCAGAAGTAGCAGGTTAACCTACTGTTGAAATGTTGGTTGCACTTACTGTGCTTTTATTGAAAATGTATTAAATATTGAAAATGAGAGCAGAAAAGGTTAACTTCCTGTTAATTCAACCTAAACTGTTGGTTGCACTTTATTCAAATAAAATTTGAATGCATTTGCCATTAATTGTTGTTTACTTGTTTGTTTATATCCATAATTAATTGATACCTGATTCCCTTACAAGAAACAACAGGAATCTAGGAAACTTCACCTGCACTGACCAGTATCCAGATATTTATTTCAGTCACACAATTTTTGGCTAAAAAGTTACTGAATCGATTTCAAGTCACTGAATCGTTTCGGATCGTATCGTTCTAAATGAACCAATGTCGTCCTTGAATCGTATCGACAACCTCAAATCGTGATACGAATCGAATCGTTATTAAAACGAATCGTTACACCCCTAGTAATGACGTCATTTCGCGATGACATCATTACGTCAAGTCTATTGCGGGTTGGATAAACACACTTTACACATTAAAATATATAAAGTCAGTAATTATAACATCAGTCAGATAAAAATATCATCATAATCTGATAATCATAATCATCATAATCCAAAGTTTTACATCTAAAGCATCCAAACACATGCAGTGATGCAAACAATCTTTACATTTATAAAATCAATAAATCAGTCTTCATCAGTGCAGAAACCATGATCCACTTACTATGTTTTTGTAATTAAATAAATACGGTTCGCCAAATGTTCACCTCATTCATGTCGGAGTCGTTTCACAGACACGCTCATATCAGCTGATGTTCGTTCGGTTCAGACTCAGAGAGACTCGCCGTGCAGTCAGTCAGTCGCTCGACGCATGCTCAGTATCATCATCTCATCGGTTCTCAATCGGACATGTCCGAAATAAACAGTTCTCGATTCAGTGTACTGCTGATCCGAAAACCGCTGCAACTGATTCTTGACTCGAGAACGAGAACGAAATTGAGATTCGAGAACCGCCAGAGCGATTCAAAAGGAGTCGCTTGCTTCACCTTCGCTGTAGTTTGATTAGGGTCGTCATTTTTATCTTTATATCACCTTGTTTACAAATTAAATACAATGGAGTCCTAACAAAGTTAGGCAGAGTGTTTTTCTGAATTCAAACCTATTATAAGAGACGGTCAAGCTGCATATGGTAACTTAACCTGTTTAAAACTGCCTTTGCACTTTGTTTTTGCTATTATTATTATTTATAATTTTTGATAAAGCACAATAACTTTTTTAAAAGTTTTTTTAAAAACAGGCAATACCTGTTAAATATAGTGTGTAAGACAATTACAGTGTGTAAGTGCACTTTTCCAGCAATTGTTCTTTTTAAAATGTGTGTATTATTTGAACACTTTAATATTTTTTTATTAAAACATTGTTTATTTAATACTAACCCAATTTGTGAATGTGTCCTCATAAACTGTAATTACACGTAAACATTAATCTTTTAAATAAATAAATACTTCAATCATAAATAGTCAATCACATGCTCATACAGTGATAAGACAGTAATGAACTTGAAATGATGAAAACATATTTCCACAATGTTTTATATTATAACACGTCTCGATGTTCAACAAAACTTGCTTTTCGTTCTCTTGAAGAATCACACGCATGCTCAGTCAGTATCAGTTCATGGGTTCTCAAATCGGACATGTCCGAAATAAACAGTTCTCGATTCAGTGTACTGCTGATCCGAAAACCGCTGCAACCGATTCTTGACTCGAGAACGAGAACTGTGACAGACCGGTCTGCGTACGTTCTCGATTCAGTGTACTGGTGATCCGAAAACCGCTGCAACCGGTTGCAACCGATTCTTGACTCGAGAACGAGAACTGTGACAGACCGGTCTGCGTACGTTCTCGATTCAGTGTACTGCTGATCCGAAAACCGCTGCAACCGATTCTTAACTCGAGAACGAGAACTGTGACGCTCGTTCGTGTGCGCTGCGCATGCTCAGTATCATCAGCTGCTGCTCGCTGACATCAATCATCATCAGTTCTCTCTTATAATAGGTTAGTGTACTGTTGGAGTAACTGAATAACTCCAGGATGTTGGTTTATTTCGAGTCAGAGGGACAGTCAGACACGTCAAAAAGTGATTAACTTTATACATTTGTGGATTAGTGCTTACTAGAGATGCGAACTGTTTAGAACGATTCAGTCCGATTTGGTGAACTGGTTCGACCGGTTCACTAAAAAGAACCGGTTCAAAAGAACGATTCGTTCGCGAACCGGACATCACTAGTGTGTGTGTCCGCGTGAGTGAGTGAGTGTGTCCGCGCAAGTGAGTGAGTGAGTGTGTGTGTGTGTCCGCGCGAGTGTGTGTGTGTCCGCGCAAGTGTGTGCGTCCGCACAAGTGTGTGTGTGTCCGCGCGAGTGAGTGTGTGTCCGACCGCGTGAGTGAGTGAGTGTGTGTGTGTGTGTGTGTGTGTGTGTGTGTGTGTGTCCGCGAGTGTGTGTCTGAGTATTTCCCCCAGACGATTCCTGGGACAGACGGTAGCTGAAGCTCATTAAATATGAAATCAACGAGAGCACTCAGAATATGCGGATCTCTTATATAATACGACCTAGGCGCCTCCTCTACAGATAAATATGCTTCTGTAGCCCCGCCCACCGACTCGTGAGCTAAGGATCGTCCCTGCATAAGCTTCCTTCTGAACACACACTTACATTATGTGAGTAGGCTAAAACATGTTTTTTTTTTTATATGCGTTAGATTTGCATAACATTACACATCGTTTGAAATCTATTGATTACGGGACTTGACAGTGATCGGACTTGTAACATTATGGGCCAGGCGCGAGTGTGTGTGTGTGTCTCCGCGTCTGTGTGTGTCCGCCTGCGCGAGTGAGTGAGCGTGTGTCCGTCCGCCCGTGCAAGTGAGTGTGTGTGTGTCCGCGAGAGTGAGTGAGTGAGTGAGTGAGTGAGTGAGTGAGTGAGTGAGTGTGTGTGTGTGTGTGTATAGGAGAGAGACACGTGAGTGAGAGACGCAGGGAAAGGAAATGCAGCTGAACGTTATTTGCTCTATGAAAGACATTGACAAAGACGAAAACTAAGGACATTTAATCTATACATTTTATTGTATTTTAGTTTTGCCAAACACACATTACAGTTTTGGTTAGTTATCGTTTTATTGTAATGCCTCGTTTTTATTTTTATGTCAGTTAACGGCAATGTTTTTTCCCACTAGGGGTGGGCGATATAGCCTCAAAATTATATCACGATATTTCAAGAATATTTGCGATAACGATATTTATGACGATATAGAAAAATAATATATGGAACAAAGTTTTATTGGTTATTGCAGCTGGTAGGCAGCAGCATTTATTAATGCAAACAAAACCATAACATAACATTTTAGTTTAACAATAACTAATGTAATTTATGCCATGGTCTGTCTGAATATTTGATTCTGATTGGTTGGAAGGTGTGCAATAAAATCGTTTAATGCACAGGTAGTTCCAAGTCAGATGAATCCTCGTTCTATATTAATGTGCTGTTTTCATTTCAGGTGTGTTTACACGGAGCACTGTAATAGGTTTAATAGTCTGAAAGTCCGAATGAAAATGCTGCATAAAAACACTGCTTTCATAAGGATACACACATAGTTATGAAGATAATGTTGGAATAATGACACAGACATAGACTGGCTACGCCATCTCATCTGACAGTGTTCCAGTTCCAGTGAAAGGAACTCTTAATGCTTCAGCATAAGACATTTTGGACAATTTCATGTTTCCAAATTTGTGGTAACAGTTAAGGGATGGCCCCTTCCTGTTCCAACATGACTGCGCACAATTGCACAAAGCAAGGTCAATAAAGACATGGATGAGTGAGTTTGGCGTGGAGGAACTTGACTGGCCTGCACAGAGTCCTGACCTCAACCCAATAGAACACCTTTGGGATTTAGAATTAGAGCGGAGACTGCGAGCCAGGCCTTCTCGTCCAACGCTTGACCTCACAAATGCGCTTCTAGAAGAATGGTCAAACATTCCCATATACACACTCCTTTCCTTGTAAAAAGCCTTCCCAGAAAAGTTAAAGCTGTTATAACTGCAAAGGGTGGGCCAACTCCATATTAAACCCTACAGATTAAGAATGGGATGTCATTAAAGTGCATGTAAAGGCAGACGTTCCAAAACTTTTGTGTATTTCCAAATTCATCTAAACTTTGCTCTCAGCAGTATGGGTGGTGATGTTCGCTAACAATATTCTGCTGGTCACATATTTCAAACTTCTTTTTACCCCAAAGCAAAGAGCAAAAAAATAACATTGCCATGAGTATATTGGGGCCTTTAAAGTATTTGAGTAAATGTAATTAGTTACTGTACTTTTGGCTACTATGTATTTTGACTTAGTATCAAAGATATTAGCAACTTTTACTCTCTACAGGACTACATTTTTGAAAAAGTATACGTGCTCTTTACTCCAATAGATTTGTAATAAGCATTGCATTTTGAATGGCACCTAACTCTTTTTGCAGCAGTTTATTTTCACCACAAAAAAGCAGTGATACGGGCATCTACAGAGCATTGAAGGTACTATATCTTGGGCGTTTTGCCTTTACTCCCCAAAACCTGTCAACAAGGCTACTTTACACAAATGTGAGTTCATTAGCAGTTAGTTGCTGAATCGCAGGTGTTTCATATGAGATGAGGACATGACTGCAACCAGCTGAAGCCAGAAGTCGGCTGGTGCGTGTTCTGATGCTGCGGTACCGTCTGCCTGATGGCAGCAGTGAGAGCAGCCCATGGTTCGGGTGGCTAGAGTCTCTGATGATCCTCTGAGCTCTCTTCACACACCGCCTGGCGTAAATGTCCTGGAGGGAGGGAAGCTCACCTCCGATGATGCAGCTGGCCGTGCGCACTACCCTTTGCAGGGCTTTTCGGCTGCGGGCGGTACTGTTGCCGTACCAGGTGGTGATGCAGCCAGTCAGCAGACTCTCTATGGTGCTGCTGTAGAAGCGTGTGAGGATGTGGTGGTTCATTCCAAACCTCCTCAGCCGTCGCAGGAAAAAAAGGCGCTGATGAGCCTTCTTCACAACGGCCTCAGTGTGGACGGACCATGAGAGTTCCTCTGTGATGTGGACACCGAGGAACTTGAAGCTGCTGACTCTCTCCACCGGTGCTCCATCGATGGTGATGGGGCGGTGTTCTCTCTCATTCCTCCTGAAGTCGACCACCAGCTCCTTGGTCTTGCTGACGTTGAGGGAGAGGTTGTGCTCCTGACACCACCGTGTCAGAGTGTGCACCTCCTCTCTGTAGGCCGTTTCATCATTGTCGGTGATAAGACCTACCACCGTCGTATCGTCAGCAAACTTGATGATGGTGTTGGAGCTGTGGATTGCCACACAGTCATGTGTGTACAAGGAGTACAGGAGTGGGCTGAGAACACAGCCCTGAGGGGCTCCAGTGTTGAGAGTCAGTGATGATGAGATGTTACTGCCCATTCTGACCACCTGGCGTCTGTTTGACAGGAAGTACAGGATCCAGCTGCATAACAAGCTGTTTAAGCCTAGAGCCCGGAGTTTAATGTCAAGTATGGAGGGCACAATGGTGTTGAATGCTGAGCTGTAGTCTACAAACAGCATTCTCACATACGTGTTCCTCTTTTCCAGGTGGGAGAGAGCAGTGTGAATTGTTGATGAAATGGCATCATCAGTGGAGCGGTTTGTGCGGTATGCAAACTGCAGTGGGTCCAGTGAGGGGGGGAGAACAGAGCAGATGTGGTTTCTGACTAGTCTCTCAAAGCTGATGATTGGGGTCAGAGCAACAGGACGCCAGTCGTTTAAGCAGGTGGTTTTTGACTGCTTAGGTACAGGCACAATGGCGGACGTTTTGAAGCATGTGGGGACCACAGACAGGGAGAGGGACAGGTTAAAAATGTCCGTGAAGACTCCAGCCAGTTGGTGCGCGCACGCTCTGATCACGCGGCCGGGAATGCCGTCTGGACCCGCTGCTTTACGGACGTTCACCCGCCGGAAGGATCTGGTTACATCCGCTACAGATACGGAGAGTGCACTAACCTCTGTGTCTTCAGCCGCGAGCTCTCTCTCCGCGAGGGCGGTGTTAGTTCCCTCAAAGCGAGCATAGAAGGTGTTGAGCTCGTCCGGGAGAGAGGCAGCGGTGTTCACAGTGGAGTTTGTGTTCCCTTTGTAGTCCGTGATGGTGTTAATTCCCCGCCACATGCTTCTAGAGTCGGTGGTGTTGAACTGTCCTTCAATCTTGTCCCTGTACTGGCGTTTTGCTGCTCTGATGGTTTTCCGGAGGGCATAACTTGCTTGTTTATGCTCCTCCGCATTACCGGAGTTAAAAGTGGAGGTCCGCGCATTGAGTGCCGCGCGAACATCCCCATTTAGCCACGGCTTCTGGTTAGGGTACAGCCGAATTGTTCTGGTCGGAACAACGTCTTCTACGCACTTCCTGATGAAACACGTTACGCTATCAGCGTAAACCTCGATGTCGTCATCAGAGGCCGACCGGAACATCTCCCAGTCCGCGTGATCAAAACAGTCCTGTAGCATAGAATCTGATTGGTCCGACCAGCACTGGATGGTTCTGAGGGCGGGTGCTTCCTGTTTCAGTCTCTGCCTGTATGCGGGCAAAAGTAGAATGGAAGCGTGATCCGATTTGCCGAATGGTGGGCGCGGGAGGGACTTGTAACAATCCCGGAAGGGAGAGTAACAGTGATCCAAAACACGGTTCCCTCGCGTGTTGAAGCTAACATGTTGGTGGTATTTAGGTGCAATGCGTTTGAAGTTGGCTTTGTTAAAGTCCCCGGTCACAATAAACGCAGCCTCAGGATACGCGGTTTCTTGCTCACTCACTGTCCTATACAGTTCCTTTAGTGCCCGGTCTGTGGGGGAATATACACAGCTGTGATGATGACCACTGTGAATTCCCTCGGTAGCCAGAATGGTCGGCACAGAACCGTGAGAAATTCCAGATCAGGAGAACAGAAAGACTTGATAGAATGTACGTTCCTCTGATCACACCAGGATCGGTTGATCATAAAACATACACCCCCGCCTTTGCTTTTCCCTGAGAGATCTTTTTCTCTGTCCATTCGATGCACGGAGAACCCCGTGGTTTCGATGGCCGAATCTGGAATCTCAGCGGACATCCAAGTTTCTGTAAGGCAGATAATGCAGCAGTCCCTCGTGTCTCGTTGGAAAGAGATCCGTGCTCTCAGCTCGCAGAGTTTGTTGTCCAGAGACTGAACATTAGCCAGTAAAATACTGGGAAGCGGGGGTCGGTTTGCGCGGCGTCTTACTCTGATGAGTACGCCGGCTCTCTTCCCTCTTCTCCGGCCGCGTTTCCGTGGTCGGGCCGCCCAGACAAAAGGTTCCGCTGCCGTGTTTGTAAACGGCGGTTCGTCACTGAAGAATTTAAAGTCTGGTTTTCGGTGTGCGATTGCCGAACCAATGTCCAAAAGTGTCTGTCTGTCGTACGTAGTAAGGCAGACAACATCCAAGACAAAAAAACACAAAAACTATAAACAGAACAAACAAAAAACTACAATGTTTCAGCAGAGCTTGCGACGTAGCAGCCATCCTCGGCGCCATCTTGAGCTTACATTCCGGAGAAGGGAAAACACAGCTGCCTACATTCAAAAGCATAAGAAAATGCCTCCTATAGAATCTACTTGCTGCACAAACTGCCACAGACTTTTACAATAGGATTGCAGTTCTTGAAACAAAGTTATTTGCTGAACCATCCAACCAGACGAATCACACAGCAGAGCTTCATCATGAACGTCCTCTGCACACTGCCGGTGAGTCCCATAAATGTAGTGCTACTCAACAGGTAGAGAAACAAGTAACTGATCAACACACTAATCAATGGCACAAACAGGGAGCAAGACCCAAAGGATTGTCACGAGCATCACATATTGCCGCAGTAGCATGCTCTACCCCAGACACAAGGATTGCAAACACTAGTTTCCTACCACCAAATATACATCTTGAAAACAGATTTGAAGTATTAATGAATGTGGGTGAGGAATCCCCAAACGTGATGAATGTGACAGAACACAGATCGAATCAGCCCGTAGCTAACACTGATGCTAACAGGCGCTCAAGGTCGAGTAGACAGCGGCACTCAGCTCAGAGGGCAGCCGAGCCCAGGGCTCTGATAGTAGGTGACTCCACAGAAACATTAGCAGCAGGGACACATCTACATGCTGCCTTCCACAAGCAACAGTTTCCGATGTAAACAGGGAACTTAAGAACATTCTGATGAAACATAAGACTGCAAATCTACTTATCATTCAGAGAGAGAGCAGTCAGAACTCCTTATGAGGGATTTCAATTAACTTTTTGAAACACTTAGAAAACTGAAAGTTCAGCCGTTTATCAGTGGACCACTTCCAGCAAGAGGAACAAATAGGTTCTCACAGCTACTTGGGCTTAATACATGGCTGCAAAAAACCTGCAACATGAAGGGAGTGAACTTTATCGACAACTTTAATCTCTTCTGGAGTCAGAGACAACTGTTTACATCAAATGGCCTCCACCCAAACAAACTCGGTGCAAGAGTGCTAAAGGACAATATTTATTTTTCGCTTCATCATCCTTCAGCTGTGTGTGCTAACCCACTCAACCTGGATGGCACACACACACACCAGTAAAGAGTATGGACAATCACAGGACTTCATTTCAGCATCTGAATGGACATGCGGTTGATACACCCCACAAGGACAATGATAACACCACGCAGCCACAACAACCACTTCTCATGGACACAATCATGGAGCCCCGCCCAGCCTCAGCCCAGACTGTGGAGGCACTGGTAAAAATGGGGACCATCGGGGGTCAAATTGGTGAACTTTTACACCTTATGTGTGGTCTGAGCTAGGGATGGGCATTCGATTAAATTTTCTTCGTCGATCGTCGGAGAATTAACGATCGACTATCGATTAATCATTTATATTTTTATAATAAAATTATTTATTTCACTTTTATAATTCAAAAATGCAATGAATACAAAAATACAGTGTGTTTTTCCTTGATGAGACCTTTATTACAAGATCAACTTGTGGCAGACAGTTAAACTACGTTCAGTTAGGCAAACAGAACATACATGTGCGTGCATATGCGGTGCTCTAAAGCAGTGGAATCTGCAGTTGCGAGCCAAAGTTCTTAAACAGAGACCTCATTTGTTCCAAAAAACAAAACAAAAAAAAGAATCATGTTAAACAATAACTTAAACAAAAAACATAATAATACTTAGATCAGACAGGTTTTGTCAACATGTAACTCAAAACTGGCAGGCTTTCTGTGAACAGGACCGCTGAGTTCATTTGCCAGTCATCACTAGCCGTGGTTCCATTCAATTTCGCAAGAACTCCCATATAGTTCCTTCTTCTCCGAGAAAATCAATAATATCAGAAAGACGATCAGCACATCCTTGAGTTTCTCTGGTGTGAGTCAGATCAGACCACAACCTCAGAAAGTAACTATGACTGATTTCGAAGCAATTGATGTAGCAATTGTACAATTTTAGAAGAAACGGTACAGCACCTTAAAACATCAACCTGCGCCTTGGACACACTCCCCGCTTCTTTTTTCAAAAGTGTGTTTAACTGTTTAGAAGCAGATCTCCTAGAAGTGGTAAACGCCTCACTTCTTTCTGGGACTTTTTCCAAACTCCCTTAAAACCGCAGTAGTTAAGCCTCTCCTGAAAAAGAAACCTGGATAACACCATATTAAGCTAACTACAGACCAATCTCAAATCTTCCTTTCATAGGCAAGATCATTGAAAAAGTTGTTTTCAGTCAACTGAACAAATTCTTGTGCTCAAACGGATACTTTGACAATTTTCAATCTGGTTACCGACCACATCACAGCACAGAGACAGCGCTCAAAGATAATAAATGATATTCGCCTCAACACAGATACAGGCAAAACATAAATTCTGGTACTACTCGACCTCAGTGCTGCATTCAACACTGTTGACCACAACATACTTCTTGACAGGCTAGAAAATTGGGTTGGGCTTTCTGGAATGGTCCTCAAATGGTTCAGGTCATACTTAGAAGGGAGAGGTTATTATGTGAGTATAGGTGACCATAAGTCTGAGTGGACATCCCTGACATGCGGAGTCCCACAAGGGTCAATTCTTGCACCACTCCTATTCAACCTGTATATGCTGCCACTCAGCCAAATAATTAAAAATAACAAAATGGCTTACCACAACTATGCTGACGACACCCAGATCTACTTAGCACTATCACCTAATGACTACAGCCCCATTGACTCTCTATGTAAATGCATTGATGAAGTTAACAGTTGGATGTGCCAAAACTTTCTTCAGTTAAACAAAGACAAAACTGAAATCACTACATTTGGAAACAAAGATGAAATTCTCAAGGTGAACGCATATCTTGAGGCTAAAGGTCTAATAACAAAAAATCAAGTCAGGAATCTTGGTGTGATTTTGGAGTCAGACCTGAGTTTCAGTAGTCATGTCAAAGCAATAACTAAATCAGCCTACTATCATCTCAAAAATATTGCAAGAATTAGATGCTTTGTTTCCAGGCAAGACTTAGAGAAACTCGTTCATGCTTTTATCACCAGTAGGGTGGACTATTGTAATGGTCTTCTCACTGGCCTTCCCAAAAAGACCATTAGACAGCTGCAGCTCATACAGAACGCTGCTGACAGGATTCTGAGCAGAACCAGAAAATATGACCATATCACACCAGTCCTCAGGTCTTTATACTGGCTTCCAGTTACATTTAGTTTCGATCTTAAAGTACTATTACTTGTATATAAATCACTCAATGACCTAGGACCTAAATACATTGCAGATATGCTGATTAAGTACAAACCCAACAGATCACTCAGATCATCAGAATCAAGTCAATTAGAAATACCAAGGGTTCACTCAAAGCAAGGAGAGTCTGCTTTTAGCTATTATGCCAGCCGTAGCTGGAACCAGCTTCCTGAACAGATCAGATGTGCTCCAAAAGTAGCCACTTTCAAAACAAAATCCAGACTCAAAACACATCTGTTTAGCTGTGCATTTACTGAATGAGCACTGTGCTACTGTACGTCCGACTGATTGCACCTTATCTTATGCATTTACTGAATGAGTTCTGTGCTTTGTCCGAACTGCTTGCACTTGAATTATGTGTTTCAATTTAACCCTGCTTTATTTTTAGTTTTAATTATACTTTTTATTTTTTATTATTATTCTTTATTTTGTTCTTTATTTTTTTATTTCTTTTAATTCCTATTATTATATACATTTTTATTTTATTCATTTACGAATATTTTAACTTCTTTTCTGTGTAAAGCACTTTGAATTGCCACTGTGTATGTGCTATACAAATAAACATGCCTTGCCTTGCCTTGTTTTATTGCAATCTTCGAATGATTTATTGCGATCTGGAATGATTCATTGCGATCTGGAATGTTTTTGCAAAGAAGAGTGGGAAAATATTCTCAAGTCAAGATGTGCCAAGCTGATTACTCCTAATAAAACAGACTTAGTGCTGTAATAAAAGGGTGCTTCAACTAAGTATTAATCAGAGGTGTGAACAAAAAAGTTAGTTATTACACGTTTTTTTATTATTTATTTTCTTTAAAACGTATCACTGATTTTCAGTGGAATTGCATAGGATGTAATTTATATATTAAAGGTGCAAAAGTACTGAGTCAATGCTGTTTGCAAAGGGGTTTGTAGTAGAGGTCTTCACGGAGCCCCCGAGACCTGTGGACCCAGGACCCGTAAAGGTTCGGGTCTATATTTTAAATGATCAGCCGGGTCCGGGCCGGGTCCTAATCTATTACTTCGGGTCCCGGGTCTGTTTAACATTTGTGTCTAATACCCGAGTCGATCCGGACTCGGAGAACACCTGCCCGTGATCAGAGTCAGTCAGCACTGCTTGTGTGTTTTTTGTAACTTGCAACTTGTAAAACTAGGATGAGAAAAGTGTAATGGCGCGAGTGATTTACATGTTAAGTCAATGCAGAGACGCGAAATGGCATTCTGCGGCGCGATTCGCGCGAATGAGACGGCGAGATTTGCGCGATTCGCGCGATTGAGGCGGCGCGAATGACGCGAATTGAGCGCTTTGAACGCGCGATTCACGCGAATCGCTCAAGTTGAAAAATCTGAACTCTGGCGATATTTCGCGCCGCGTTAACCAATCACGAACTTGCTCTAGTAGTGACGCATTTACAAGCGGAGATAATGGTGGCCGTATGTGGATACCCGGAGCTGTATGATACATCATCCTATCACTACAGGAACAGGAATAAAAGGAATAAAGGAATAAAAAAGATCTTGCTTGGAAGAAAGTGAGTTATTGTGAGCCATTGTGAGCCAAGTGAGCCATTTCACAACGAGACAGGAGCAGAAAAAAAGAGCCAGAGCCAGCGGCAAATGTGAGAAGGACTAGCCGAGGAAAGGCGGGTCTCGCCGGGTAAACGAGCGCTGAGCGCCGCTGATCCCCTGGATCTCACAACTCCGAAAACGCCAGATAAAATGCTCAAATAGGCACTCTTTTTATAAATTAACCACAGATTTGAGCTTTAAACAACTATATTATCGCCTGAAAAACTCTTTAAACTACGTTTTGTCACACATTAATAGTAGTATTTTTTACAAAAAAGACGAGCTGGCTCATATAGGGCAGAAGCCCCTCACTTGACGCGAATTCGCGTCTGTTGAGTAGTTGTCACACATGAATTTCACGCGCGAATGAAGCGAGTAAACTCAAAATGTTCAAGCGTCCACCTTCGCGCGAATCGCGTCCGGTGTGAACGCACCATAAGCCGGGAAATAAGATTTAAAAAAAAAAAAGAAAAACACGAGCAATCGCTCTCTCTTGCTCGCTCGCTCGCCTCGCGCTCGCTCGCTCTCTCTTGCTCGCTCGCCTCTCGCTCTCTCTCTCTCGCTTGCTCTCAGCCGTTGCAAGCGCACAGTAATAATGGTTACCTTCATGAGTGATGTGCGAAAAAAGCTAAAAAACAACGAATATAAAGAAGTTAAACCCATGGGCACCTCTTCTGTCTGGGCATCCTTCATGCATAGCCTATTGTGGACAAACATGAGAAAAAAGTAAGTGCTGTCAAGTGTCTGTTTCAAATCAGCAACACAATCTCAGGTGAACTGTCACATAAATGTTTTCTATGACGTTCAAATTGCGTAAAAAAGCTAATATTTCAGGTTGCTCCAGCATGTGTAGTCTCAAGCACGTGTCAAGTTTCTATGGCAACCCGAGTTTCCGCTGTGACTGATTATTAATAATAATAATATGAATGAACCGTCTTATTTAATCTTAAAGTTTTGGTGAACAGACTCGGCTCACAGAGATGATAGCAAATAAATAATGTGGACATCAGTGGCCACCGAACGAGCAATCGTTATTATAGTTAAAAAAGGCAAACAGTCAAAGTTATTATGCGAGTTAGTTACTAGAGTCGAAATGCAAATCTGCAAAGACGCATTTGTCATCTGTCACCGTGACATAAACTGGACTTTTAAAGCTGAAATGATGAGTGAATTAAGCATGCTTGGAATAACAAGAGAGGAATAACATGGAGTTTAACTTTTTGGCAAGGGTGTAATGCATCACAATCAAGTAACGTTACAAGGAAGGGAGACGACGGCTATAGGTAAGACAAAAAGTTATATGTTTCGCAACTTGTTTATTGATTTGTTAATATCAGTTTATTGTGGAATATGTGACAATCGGGTCCAGTCGGGTCTGTGTCTTCACGCCGGGCTCGGTTCCAGCTTTTAAATGATAGACGGGTCCAGGTCGATTCCAGGTACTACATTTTTGGCATTTCTCGGATCTGCACGGGTCCAGCTTTTGAAATAATAGATGGGTCCGGGTCGGTTCCGTTTAGCACATTACGGGTCTCTTCGGGCTCGGGTACTAATTTTTGGACCCGTGAAGACCTCTAGTTTGTAGACTTTTTATATCCACTGTATCCAACTTTATAAATAGAGCTGTGCGATAATACGGTTTACATTTTGTGATGATATAAACAATCACACAGTCAAGATTTGCTATATAGTATATGCAAGTGATAATCCATGGCTGGCTGTGCATTCAATTATTTTAATGCATGACGTGGAGACAAAGAACCACCCAACGCCTCTGCGGGGTGCATTCAAAGTGTTTAATGCACAGCTAGCTGTGGATTATGCCGCTTATGGTCATTTGCCAGCTTGGACAAGTTAAAGCTGTTTTTTATGTTTGCAGAGCAATATTGGACTGGAAGGTTAAAAATGGCGGTTATTTTCGTCATTTTTGACTCGTTATATGTAGCATTCTGCCCGCTTTAAATCAGACACAGAGATACATTTAGTTTTTAAATTTATTTGAATAAACTAATTTTATAGCATTTATTTGAATTATTATCAAGAGATAAAGAGAGAGAGAGAGAGAGAGAGAGAGAGAGAGAGAGATGCGTGTGTGAATTGTGTCTATGCAGCATCTCTCTCTACTAACATTGAAGCTGTGAGTTTAATTAATTCAAAACCAACGATGTTATCCTCTCGTTGTTGAGAAATATACTGTAGTGATTCAGTAGCAAAGATATTTTATTAAAATCCATGGGGCAACATTGATATGTTTCTGTGTTCCTGAATGTTTCTGTGTGCACAGTGTAATTTCCACTCTGTGAAAGTGATGTGTGTGTGTGTGTGTGTGTGTGTGTGTGTGTGTGTGTGTGTGTGTGTGTTGAACTCTCCTGGACTTACACCAACATCACCAAAAACAACACTGGACTGGACTGAGACTTCAGGGGAAACTGGCATGTCTCTCCTGTGCTGATCACTCTGTCTCTCACTCGTTTCTTAAGAACACTGCACTCAGTGAGGACATCGTCACCTTCACAGTAAAAGCAAGGTTGCAAGTTCTTCCTACCAGACTCAACCTTTCCATCTGGTTTCCTACAACCCAGGTCCCTCACTGTCTACATCACACCACAGAACAGATCACTGAGACACTGCCACACATTCTGAATGGCTGCCATGCTTACAAGGGAATGTACATTGCACGCCACGACAGAATAGTGGACCTTATAGTGAAAGATGTATCAAAACATCTTTCACCTTCAGTAAAAACATACAAACACTCTAGCGTAAAAGCATCCATGTTCCAGCATGGCAATAGTAACTCGCTTTCTCACATCTGTCTGCTAACACACCAGATGTTACTGTGGTTAATGAGGAGCTCAGTGAGGTGTTCATTCTGGAGGCACCTTTGACTCTAGCATGGAGGAAGCCTTTATGACCAAGGTCATTCAATACCAGCCGCTCTTAAACACCATCTCAGAGATCGGTTATTGGGGCAGACTACTCATGTTCATATTCGGCAGCCTAGGACACACAGCCTAGGCTGGTGGTAAGAGGGCTTCAACAACTTGGGATGCCCAAAAAGAGGGCCAAACGGCTAGCGAAGTACTGTGCCCTGTCTGCTATCATAGGCAGCCGCCATATATGG
Organism: Romanogobio albipinnatus; assembly: GCA_023566225.1. Lineage (NCBI taxonomy): Eukaryota > Metazoa > Chordata > Actinopteri > Cypriniformes > Gobionidae > Romanogobio > Romanogobio albipinnatus. The sequence goes on from CM042244.1 coordinate 31,228,216, forward strand.
AGGAGACGCTGCTACTTATACCCATAACACCTGAGAGATGAGAAGATCTGTGTGTGCCACTGGGCCATGCTTTTGCACATGTAATTTAACTGCACCTATAATGTTTATGTTCCTGTAAATCAATTATTTTAAGTGGACTTAAATAAATTGTTAAAATGTGTGTGTGTGTGTACGCTTCAATGAAAACTGACTGACTTGGAACTACCTGTTCATTAAATGATTTTATTCCTCCCATTTTTATTCCTCCTTTTTTTATAACTCCTTCCAGCCAACCAGAATAGAGTATTTAGTAGGGGTGCTCCGATTGATCGGCAACCGATCTCGATCGGCCGATAATCGCTTTGGGATGATTGATCGGCGGTCTCTAAAAAGGCCGATCTCATGAACCGATCGCAGCTGACGACACATAAACCCGCACCTGCCGTGAGAGCTGGGGGGCATGATATGCAGCGACACCGTCTCATTCTCTTTCCAGCGCGGGTAAAATAATTATAATGCTGAAGGTGAGGTACAATTCATATTTCTATATTAAATAACTTACGCAGTCATTTGAAAACTTTCTGTGGAATGTAAGTTCACAAACAGCGCGCGTGAATCACCGCGTGCGCGCGCTCTCTCTCTCCCTCATAAAGGCAAGCTCAAATGGCTTCACATCAGCGCATCGCATGTGCACTAAAATCGAGCTGCACAGTTGACACAGGATTTGCCACTTTGCACAATCGAGGCAGTGTCGCATCGTCACTAAACGCCTCCTGTGTGCCTGTTTGTAGCTCTGTACAGCCTTGCTCACGTTTGAATCTTTATCTTGATATTTCCTCTTTATTCTACTGCTAAATATAACTTACTCATCACCATAAATTGTTTAAAAATTGCCTATCACGTTAAATTTGACATCGCTAGCTTTTAATCTAAATCACCATCACACGTTAGCATTTCGCTAGCCTGTTAGCTTGTCATCTCTGCACCCGGGTCTCCTGCTCTCTGAGTTCATTAGTTGGATTAGTAAATAGTGTCCAGCATACGATTGTGGTAAGTGGTAAATTGGATTAATCAACAAATACGGTAAGTCATGTCTTCTCCTGTCATTATCACTTGCACTTCATGCTGCATGTTTAGTATAGGCTTCTCCGCTGGCGAACAGGGCTTCACATGTGATAAATGTAAGGAGATAGTTAGGCTGACGGAGAAGATTTCAGAATTAGAAACACGCATCCATACTTTATCTGAGAGTAGTGAGGATGTAACAGCTTTAGACACTGATTTGGATGTGAATAGCTTAGTGAACTCTGTACATTCTTCGGTTCCGGCTGCAGGGCCCTCGCAGCAGGGCAACTGGGTGACAGTGAGGCAGCATAGTCGCAGACCAAAAAAACGCTTTTCCGTTCCGGTTAGAACATCAAACAGGTTCTCCCCTCTCAGTGAAGCACCCACTGAGTATCCTGTTGAAAGTGCCCTAGTCATTGGCGATTCTATTACACGGAATGTGAAGATACCAGCCACCATAGTCACTTGTTTACCGGGAGCCAGAGCGCCTGACATCAAAGCAAATTTAAAAGTGCTGGCTAAAGCTAATCGTAAATTCTCTAAGATTATTATTCACGTCGGCACTAATGATGTTCGACTTCGCCAGTCGGAGATCACCAAAATTAACATTAAAGAGGTGTGTGAACTCGCTAGTACGATGTCAGAGGCTGTTTATTGTTCTGGTCCGCTCCCCGTTAGAAGGAGTGATGAGATAGTTAGCAGGCTATCATCACTCAATGGCTGGTTGTCTAAGTGGTGTCTGCAAAATAACATAGGGTTCATAGACAATTGGAAAAGTTTTTGGGGCAGACCTGACCTGTTGAAGAAGGATGGCATCCATCCCTCCTGGGGTGGTGCCGCTCTTCTCTCTAGTAATTTGGCACATAGTCTTAGAGCTAAACCTTGACTCACTAGGGCCCAGGTCAGGAAGCAGACAAACTGGCTAAACCGACCGTCTGCTAGCTGTCTCACGTCACCGGAGTCAGATAAATCCCAGCACATAGAGACTCTTTCACCGAGATATTATCATATAGAGACTGTGTCTGTTCCCCGAATTAGTAAATACAAAAAAACATCAAAACCATTCAACAGTAAAAATTTAATTGATGTCCAACAAATAAACAAAAGAAATAATACAGATGAACAATTGATAAAGCTTGGGTTGCTGAATATTAGATCCCTTTCCCCAAAAGCGCTTATTGTTAATGATATTATTAAAGATAATAATCTAAATGTGCTCTGTTTGACAGAAACCTGGCTAAAACCTGACGACTACATTACTTTAAATGAGTCCACCCCCCAAGATTATTGTTATAAACATGAGCCGCGTCTGAAAGGTAAAGGGGGAGGGGTTGCTGTAATTTATAATAATATCTTCAGTATTACTCAGAAGTCTAGTTTCAAATATAATTCCTTCGAAGTTTTGGTGCTTTATGTAACGCTATGTAGTGTACATGACAAAACCCGTTCAACATTGGTGTTAGCTACTGTATACAGGCCACCAGGGCATAATACAGACTTTATCAAAGAATTTGCTGACTTCCTATCAGAATTAGTACTGGCCGTAGATAAAGTACTAATTGTTGGTGATTTTAATATCCATGTAGACAACGAAAAAGACGTATTAGGATTAGCATTTAAAGATACACTAAACTCTATTGGAGTTAGGCAACACGTGTCAGGACCCACTCATCGCCATAATCATACTTTAGACCTAATATTGTCACATGGAATTAATGTTGATACCGTTGAAATTCTGCAGCAGAGCGATGACATCTCAGATCATTACTTAGTATCTTGTATACTTAATTTAGCTAAAGTTGCAAAGCCGCCCCCTCGTTTCAAAAATGGCAGGACAATCACTGCCGCTACTAAAGATTGCTTTTTAAATACTCTTCCCCATCAGTATCATCTCCTCAGCAACCCAGATAGCATAGAAGAACTCGATGTTGCAACAGAAACTATTGACTCTCTCTTTTCCAGTACTTTAGACACAGTTGCTCCTCTGCGCTTAAAGAAGATTAAAGAAAATAGTCCAACGCCGTGGTACAACGAGCACACCCGGGCCCTTAAAACAGCAGCCAGAAAAATGGAGCGCAGCTGGAAGAAAACAAAACTAGAGGTCTTTCGAAATTCGTGGAAAGAGCACATGATCGCATACAGAAAGGCCGTAAAAACTGCTAGATCCGCTTATTTCTCAACTCTCTTGGAAGAAAACAAACACAACCCAAGGTATTTATTCGATACAGTGGCTAAATTAACCAAAAATAAAGCTTCAACTTCTGATGATTGTAAACAGCACAGCAGTAATGACTTTATGAACTTCTTCACATGTAAAATTGATAATATTAGGAAGAAAATTTTAACCATGCAGCCGTCTACTACAGTATCACATCAGACAGAGCATTGTAGTGTCACTGAGGAAAAATTACAATCATTCACTGCTATAGGAGAAGAAGAATTGGCTAAACTCGTTAAATCATCAAAATCAACAACATGTATGCTTGACCCTGTACCGACTAGGCTATTAAAAGAGATGCTACCAGAGGTCATAGATCCTCTTCTTAATATCATTAATTCATCTTTGTCATTAGGATATGTACCGAAAACTTTTAAGTTGGCTATTATTAAACCACTTATTAAAAAACCGCAACTTGATCCTACAGAATTAGTCAATTATAGACCAATCTCAAATCTACCCTTTCTGTCAAAAATACTTGAAAAGGCAGTGTCTTCACAATTATGTTCCTTTTTAGAAAGAAATGGTATCTGTGAGGATTTCCAGTCAGGATTTAGACCGTATCATAGTACTGAGACTGCTCTCATCAGAGTTACAAATGATTTACTCTTATCATCCGATCGTGGCTGTATCTCTCTATTAGTGTTACTCGATCTTAGCGCTGCATTTGATACCATCGACCACAACATTCTTTTGAATAGACTCGAAAATTATGTAGGTATTAGTGGAATTGCTTTATCATGGTTTAAATCATACCTATGCGACCGTTATCAGTTTGTAGCAGTAAATGAAGAGATGTCACACCGATCGCAAGTTCAGTATGGAGTACCACAAGGCTCAGTGCTAGGACCGCTACTCTTCACCCTGTACATGCTACCACTGGGAGATATTATTAGGAAGCATGGCATTAGTTTTCATTGTTATGCTGACGATACTCAGCTCTATATTTCTTCACGCCCTGAAGAAATTTACCAATTCACAAGATTAACGGAATGCATAGCCGCCATAAAACATTGGATGACTGGTAATTTCCTGCAACTCAATTCAGAAAAAACTGAATTTTTAATTATTGGACAAAAAAGCTCCACAAGTAGTAACCTAGAATACTGTCTAACACTTGATGGCTGCTCTGTCAAGTCTTCGTCGTCAGTGAGGAACCTGGGTGTGCTCTTTGATACCAATCTTTCGTTTGAAAGCCACGTTTCTAGCATCTGTAAAACTGCTTTCTACCATCTTAAAAATATATCAAAATTACGGCACATGCTCTCAATGCAAAATGCTGAACAGTTAGTTCATGCGTTCATGACCTCAAGGCTAGATTATTGTAATGCTCTATTGGGTGGTTGCCCTGCTCGCTTAATAAATAAACTCCAGCTGGTCCAAAACGCAGCAGCTCGAGTACTTACTAGAACCAGGAAGTATGACCATATTAGCCCAGTTCTGTCAACATTGCACTGGCTACCTATTAAACATCGCATACATTTTAAAATCTTGCTTATTACTTACAAAGCACTAAATGGTTTAGCTCCCCAATACTTGAGCGAGCTCTTAACATATTATACTCCATCACGTCTACTGCGATCTCTAAATTCTGGCCAGTTGTTAATACCGAGAATATCCAAATCAACTGCAGGCGGTCGATCCTTTTCCTATTTAGCTCCTAAACTCTGGAACAGTCTTCCTAGCATTGTTCAGGAAGCAGACACACTCTGTCAGTTTAAATCTAGACTAAAAACACATCTCTTTACTGTGGCATACACATAAAACACTTTATCAATTAATTGATTGTTAGGCTGCATTAACTAGGTCAGCCGGAACCGGGAACACTTCCCATAACACCTGATGTACTCGTTACATCATCAGAAGAATGGCATCTACGCTAATGATATTCTCTCTGTTTTATCCCGAGGTTTACTGCAGTCAGCCAAATCTGGGCCGTATCCTAATCAGATGGTGGACCAGAGAAGACCAACACAGGACCCCGAAGTGTCTGCAGAGACCGTGTCAATTATCCTCCCCCTGCAACTGCCTCATCGACACGGCATCTAAATAAACCCGTCACCAGTGTGATGACTCCGATTGTTCGAATATTATCATTAAATAATACTTAAATCGATATGCCATCCGCAATAAACCCGTCTCCAGCGTGTTGCCTCCGATCATTCGAATATTGCACTTTAATAATTATTTAATCAACATTCCTCAATAAACCCGTCTCCAGCGTGTTGCCTCCGGTCCTTTGAATATTCCGATCTATTATGACCTCTTACCTGTAAAGCAGCCAGAATAATAATAATAATACGTTGTTTGTAAATTGGCCAGAGGAGAACTGGCACCCCGACTGAGCCTGGTTTCTCCCAAGGTTTATTTTTCTCCATTAGGTCACCTGATGGGGTTTTGGTTTCCTTGCCACTGTTGCCTCTGGCTTGGCGTGCTCAGTTGGGGACACTATATTTTTCAACTAAACATCGAAATAAATCTAATTAATAAACTAATTTAACCATGTAAACTAAAGTACTGATCTAATTAATGATCTAAAGCCCACACTGTCACCGTATGGAAATTGAAATGAACTGATGACATCAAATGGCTATACAGCTGAATAAAATTAGGCTGCATTATTTTGCTGTTTAACACTGTAAAGCTGCTTTGAAACAATCTACATTGTTAAAAGCGCTATATAAATAAAGTTGACTTGACTTGACTTGACTTAAAGTTTATCATTTGCGTTTATTTTTAAGTCTTGCCAGTGTTCAAACCGCTCAGCACTCGCGCGCTCTCCAGACCGTGAGCGCGCGCACACACACACAGGCCATCTCACAAAAAGCTTGCGAGTACAAATTGCGCTGAAATGGTCAGATACACACAAATGTATGTACTAAATGACCGTCTTGACAAGTATGCACGTAAACCCCGTCGTGACTCGCGAGTGAACGTTTGTGCAGCTGTAACCGTATCCGTGTTCGCTCTTAAAGGGACAGATGTCGAATAAACTACTGCTGTCTCTGAGTTTCTCTTTGTCTTGTGGTGTTTGATGAACCTTTATGACACTCACTGCTCTTGAATGACTAACTTTTGCAACCTTAAGTGTAAGGATTAATCTAATTTAATGTATTCAGGGAAGACTAATATTAATTTACATTTGATTTCTTATTAAATGTCTTTAGTATGTCTTACCTCAATACTAATGTTAGACCTACCTGAAAATTTGTTTTTAAAAACAAAAATGCACTGCATGATCAAATATTTAGGTGAGATAATTATATACATTTATTATATACATTTATTTGGGAAAGGTGGCCTACAGTAGCCTTAAGTTATCTCATTTTCTAAAATAAACACTTGGTGGTTCTTCAAGATCTTGACTCAGTTAATTTAGAGTTAGTTTCATTTCTACAAATGGTGCAAACTCTGCAAGATTATAGATAAAAGATTGCCATTCCCCTGCCATTCTGTGATCGGCAGTGATCGGCAATCGGCAGATCATGATCTTGGTGATCGGTAATCGGTGATCGGCCCCAAAAATGCTGATCGGAGCATCTCTAGTATTTAGACAGACCATGGTATAAATCGCTTTACATGACTATGTAAAGTAGGATGTTATATATACAACTTTTAATATATTGCTGGGGGATACTGTAATTTTAACACTAACAATCAAGCAGTTGAGACTTGCTATAATAGAACATACCACTTTTTTTCCCCTGTAGCTGTAGTTTGTCTTTTTTGGCAAATAATTTTATAAGATAAATACCTTAAAGTTTAGCAGTTTGTTTTTCTCTAATTTTCAAACTTTTAGGGTGATTAAAAACAAATATCCCCTCCTGACATCACTTTTGGCCTCTACTGTATGAGATGAACAATTATGTGTGTTACTAAAAACTGCAAATGTATAGTTGTCTTCATCTACTCTTTTCATCATATCCATCGACCAATTCTGGAAGTCACGACAAACATATTTCGAACCTGGAAGACTCTGGCAATGTAATGTCATTGCCGTTTTCATATTTATTAATGTTTGTTCATGTAATGCAGGGATTCCAAAACTGATTGAATCCTTTTGAATTTTAAGTTAAAATAATTCAATCAAATTAGCATGTTCATGGTTCTCTGATTAATACTATTTATGGACACATTGACATGCAGGTAAATAAATAAAATATATTTCTATTTTTAGTGTTCAAGTAGTTTATTTTGATTGTTTTTATTTTAAAATTATTCAGTTAAAATTGTTTTATATATTATTAGCTTTTTAATCAACTCACAAACTCACTGCAGTTTTTTTTTTACTAACCCCAGAAACACTGGCGTAACAAAGTTAAAAGCACTTAATGATGTTGCAAACAAAGAATGGAATATATTCTCTTTCTCTATTTAATATCAATATGGTACACAATAATCTACACCTAATGGTGTTAGGGTCAAAAGTAATCTAAAAGTTCTCAGAAAGTAAATATAAAAAAATACCTTAGAAGACAGCAAGGCAGCTCACTAGGTTTTTGATTAGAGCCATAGTGTAATTATTTTCTTCAACCCAAACAAAGATGTACCACTGTCTTCAAAAAGACTGTATCATGTAACAAGAATAAGAGGACACTAACTAAAAGATGTGATGAACTAGACCAATTAAATTGTGTTACAACGCCCTCTTGTGAGCAAACTGCGCTATACCTCTATACCTAAATAAAAATTCTCTACGTTCACAAATTATGAAATCATCTATTACAAAAAGCAATAATGGTATTTAATGAGTTCATTGACACAATGGAAAAACTATACACACTTTACCTTTTACTGTATATTTCAGAGCCAGGGTCTGAAGAATCCTTTCTGCTTGTGTGTTTCATCTTCTCTTTCTTCTTCTTATTCTCCTTCTTACTCTTCTTTTCCTTTTTACTCTTCTTTTTGCTGTCAGATCTGTAATTAATATAAGGGACCCACTTTATATTAGGTGGCCTTAACTACTACGTACTAACATTTTAATTAATCATTTGATACAATGCACTTATGTGTACATACATGTTTTTACATTGTACTTACATTTTAAAATATACCTGCATGTAATTACATCTGTAATTCATTTCTGTAGTTGCATTTGTAATTACAGTTGACACTAACCCTACCCTTAGACTTACCCACACCACCACACCTCTCCCTAACTCTACCCATATCCCACCTCAATATCAGCAAAAGTGTTTTGCAATACAATTTGAACACAGTAAGTACATTGTACTTATTTTTTGATGCAAGTACATAGTACTTAAGGCCACCTAATATAAAGTGGGGCCAATATAAGTTCTCAACTTAGACATTGTGGCCTTTGTCAGTAGTATCTGTTTTTGTACTCATGAATTCTCATGTTTCTTCTATTCATTTTTTAAATTAATTCAAATGTAATTTTTGGCCATAAAAGTTAAATGTATTCTAGTTTTTACCACACAAACACGACAGGAGAGACATGGCTAATTTAAAAAAATGTTTTGATCCAATGAATAAATAAACTCAATTTAGGTTTATTTTGTATAGGGAAGTAAAGGGAAAGATACAGTTCATTTTTTACTGTTTTTTAGGGTTATATTTTCTGTTGGAATTTGGTTTTGGAGCAAATTATGACAATTTCTCAGTGTAGTCCCAGTCTGCCCCATATGAAATAAACAAAACAAAAACAGAGCTAGAGGGTAGTCTAAGCCAAAATCAACATGTTTTATTCTAAAGGGGTCATGAGTTGAGAAATCAACATTTCCAGGAGCTTTGGATATATAAAAGGTAATTGTAATATAAGAATATCCTGTAAGTTTCAGAGCTGAAAACTTCCGTTAGTCAAAGAAAAGCTTTTATTGACAGCTGGCTCATCAAACAAGAGATCTGCGAATGTGCTTCCCTGTGATGTCAGAAAGCAGTGAAATGCCGCCTCAACCAAAGAAGACGACCAACACTTCATTCTGTAGCCCCACCCACCAATTTGCGCATGACATGTAATAGGCCTACATGGAACTAAACCGAATCGAACTTCCAAGCAATAAACATGCCATTGACGATTTCAAAATAGCGTGCAGTGCCTGGTTGTGGAAGAATGTAGTCCCTGCATAAGCTTCCTTCAGATTCCAATATTAGGAATGAGGTTGAACTTTTTTTTTAATGAAGATCCAGCTCATGTGGATAAGACATTGCAGGTCTGTTCGCTTCATTTCACTGCGGATTTGTTTGTAAACAAGAGACTGGATTTGCAGACAGAATGAGATTTTAAAAAACGATGCTGTGCCTTCTATATTGGATCCGACAGGAATGGTGCAACACACTTATGTGAGTAAAGAATGTTTTTTATATGTGATAGTATTGCATTGTGATTGTTAGACATGTATGGGCCAGGGCTCGCAAAATCGCTAGCCCGATGGCCTGGGGCTAATGTGTTTTCCAATCGTGCTACCAAAATGTATCACCGCCCTGCCCGATGGGCCATCTTAAATAGTGAAATAACATTCCTTTCTTGTTGTGCGTTGTTCACTCTCTTGACTTGGATAGTTGAAGGAAAAATACAATCGCTGAAGTTTTGATCATGCTGATTTGTCTGCAGTGAAGTTTTGCAGATGCACGTGGCTTGTGCTTGTATGTGTGTGTTAGTAATGCGGTTCGCAGTTATATCCACCGATCGGGTGGGCCAAGTAATAAAAATATTACAAGGTGGACAAGAGATCAATCTTTCCTGTAGCTCAAACAGTAGAGCATGGCGCTAGCAACACCAAGGTCATGGGTTCGATTCCCAGGGAAAGCAAGAACTGACAAAAATGTAATAATATGTACCTTGATTGCAATGTAAGTCGCTTTGGATAAAAGCGTCTGCCAAATGGATAAATGTAAATCATTATGTTTGTTTGAAAGACATTTTGCGAGCCCTGTGGGTGAATTCCACATTGGAAGTTTTCAAAACAATTCCCCACGTGTACTGACGGGGGAGTCGAAGCTCATTATAATATGCAAAACTGGTATCCAATCATAGCAGTGGGCGTTTACTTCCAAATCTTCAATGCGGCAAGCCCATAAAAACAGAGAATTCCAAGAGCTAGGCTCAAAAACCAGGGTAACCTATTACTTATTCATTATGATGTTTTTGAATGTAAAAACCATGTGAATGTCATAAGTTGACCTCGGACAACAGTATTAAAAAAATTAAAAAGCCAGTTCATGACCCCTTTAAGTCTTTAAACCATAAAATAGATCACACTTTTTCCCCATGTGAATCATGTATATATACCTTTTTTCTCCTTTATCATGTCTGTTGGCCTCCTCTGGCACCTTATCAGTTTCTTGCGGTCTGTCAGCTTTGTGATGCTGGCAAAAAAAAATTTTTATAAATAAATTCAAGATCAGTAATGATTAATACAGTGCTTGTAGTATGATTCTTGAGAGTAGGGCTGTCACGATTCCTCAATTAAATTTTAAAATCGTTTAAAAATCCTTGATTGATTTAAATATACCTGTGTCGATTAATCGACAGAATACTGGAAGTGGCACATTCGTTTTCTTTATTTGAATCAATTATTATTGCCTCTTTTTATTATACAGTATATGTAAAAAAAGTGAAGTGAAGTGATATGTGGATATATGGTGACCCATACTTGGTATTTGTGTTCTGCATTTAACCCATCCAAGTGCACACACACAGTAGTGAACACACACACACCATGAACACACACCCGGAGCAGTGGGCAGCCATATTGCTGCGGCGCCCGGGGCCCGGGGAGCAGTTGGGGGTTTGATGCCTTGCTCAAGGGTCTCACCTCAGTCGAGTTATTGAGGGTGGAGGAGGGCGCTGGTTATTCACTCCCCCCACCGACAATTCCTGCCGGACCTGAGACTCGAACCCGCAACCTTCCGGTTACAAGTCCAACTCTCTAACCATTAGGCCAAGACTGCCCACAACTGAACCACATGTATTGTAAGTAATTTTAAAGGCTATTGTTAACTTAGGACTATTTTTAGAACCACAAAAAAATCTGATTACTCGATTTATCATCAAAATAATCAACCGGTTAGTGACAGCCCTACTTGAAGCCATGACACATTCTTAAAAATCAAATTAGCATTAAAAGTAATTATGTCTACATACTGTGAAAACCGGCAACCCCATTTTTACAGCTTCTTTTTCTTGCTTGGAAAGCAACATTCCTCTTGGCCCAGCCCTGATGATGAATAACAGCAGAATCTCAGAATCTATTATATTCTATTTATAAATGAAAATAATATGAAAATAGAGGCGCTAGTTACAGACTACCATTGTTTCATAGACTGAAATAGAAAAGTGATTTTATTTTGTCTAACATTTCAATACACACTTCAAAAACCTATGCATTTCTATCCAGGGGGTATCCAAGAAAGAAAGATTCGCTTACAGTCACATATACCCTGGAATCAGAGTTGAATTAATCCTTACTCAAGGTATGCAGGTTCCAAAACCGCGGTCTGAAGCAAGTTCAGTTAACCCGGAATATGAAATTCAGAGTTAACAGTGACCACACAAAGACATTCTCAACCGAACAGAAAATGTGCCATACTTCTTTTGTTTAATGGCAATTCCCTTTCGAGGGAACAAGACACTGCCTCAGCTGATAATGTTATGGGGATGCGCCCTCACGAAACCCAGGCTGACGCAGTGCGATGACATCGCAAGGTGCGGCCCGGCATATAAGAAGGGCGTCTGAGAAAACATCAGGAAGGAAGCCACTTGTTTGAGTGCTATGCAAGATAAGATGTGAAGAAAAGAAAAGACAGAAGACAAGCAGAATAATGGCGAGTAGACAATTCAAGTGCTGTTCATCCGTTCCTCCGTATTTCTTAACGCCTGGTGATGGCCACAAGGCATGTGTTAGACCCCCAAGCAGCTCTAGATCAGTGTTTGCTGAGGCAAGCTACAATCGTGAGAATCTCAGACAGGGCTGGTAGAGGAGCGTGAGGGAGTTCCCCTCACCTCTCCCGCTGGCTCCATTGTCTTTGCATAACTTTTATTGACAAAATAAACAAAAAAACAAAAGTAAAGCAGCAGCCCCTCACGGACGACTGCCACATAAAGTAAAACAAAAAACAAACTAAATTCCAGAACTGGTCCTCTCTCGTTTTTCACTGTTGTCATTCTTTCTTTTTTCCTTCCAGAGCTCCGTGAGACTAGGGGGTGAACGACTTCAGATTCAACATTTATGTGATTAAAGTCGAGTCGATGCCAAATAATCGCTGATGACGTCATTAATGAACAAATAAGCCTGAACCTCGAGCTGAGACCTTGTGCACAGATATGGTATATGACACAGCGCTTAGGCCACAAGGTTCCTACATAACAGCTTATTTTTGATCAGTTCTTTTGTCTTTGGTCGTTATATTTCTCACAGATTTCTGCTTGTTCTAAATCAGATAACGTTACAGATAAAGTTACAGTAAAGATTACATATATTTATGTGACGCTCATTAGCACTCACGCCACCAGCCTCACACTGTTCCCACGGCTCTCAGCCCCGCTCTGCTTGCCACAATGTAACAGATCTCTTTCCTGATTGATGCAGAAAACCACTGGTGAAACTTATGACATGTGCAACAGCCAGACTTTTTAAGCTAGTTAGAGTGCGGGAGATCGTTTAGATTAACAATATCTGAGGAGTCATAAGTGTGCATTCCCATTCTCCCAGACCTGCACACTGAGGTGTCAGGTGTGTGGCGACATCCATACTCTGCCTGTGTGGTTGGATGCCTCGGGTGGAAAGGGATTTAGGGAATTACCTTTCCAGGGGACATCACTGAAGGCTCCCGTTGTGCCCTCTAAACCATGTCAGATATTTTAGAGGGCAAAACAGGGAGCGACTGGGCAGACAGGGTCGGAGGGCGGACTGGGCGGAGGCCCCCTGCTCAACCCCCTGTCCCCCTACTAAATCGTCTGTGCCCTTTCCAGGAACAAGTTCCTGGAGAGAAGAGCAAAAAGCGAGTGTGGCTAAAGCTAGCTCTTCTTCTGAGGAACCTTGTGTACTCCTGGTATATTTGTAAATCTTGGTAAAAGGCACTGTGTTTTATATTCAACATTTTTCCTTAAGGTGTCCTTAAGGTTTTTTCCTTAAGGTTTTCCAAGTTGTTTTTTTATAGACAGATCTTATTCACTTCAGAATTTTGCTCAACCCTGATAATTATTGTACATTCATTAGGGTAATTTTATGGTGGAATAAGTTACATAGAACATAGAATGTCCTTAGAATGTATTTCTAACAGGAAAAGAGAAGTCTAGATCAAGCAAACTTGTCACAAAAGCCTGTAAACATACAGCACTGGCTTTACCTGGAACTTCCGAGCCCAGAGACCCTGTCCACGTCCCGTTCATCCCCCTCGCCTTCCCTCCTGCACACATCTGCAAGATCCTGCCAGCGATCACAGCAGGAGAAACATGCATCAGAAACTGCAACATGAAATGCTCCAAATTAACTGAAATGTCCATGTTTGGATGTTTACAAATGCAAACCTCTTTGGTAAGACCAGTTGGTTGTCTCTTGATTGTTTTATGACCCCTAAAACAGACAAAAACATTAAGACTTATACTCATTTTTATACATATACTTATACATATTTTTTACCTACCACTGATCAATCAAGCACACTTACAGTGCTGCCAACATGGCCTCATGCTCGGCTTCCCGTACAGCTGCCATCTCCTGCTCTTTAGACAGAGCTGTGCCACCCTTCTTATCTTTGGCATACCATGTCAAATCCTTCCCTTTCTGCCACCGTCCAACTGGTGCCATGAGGGAATTCCCTGAAAAAAATAACACAAGACCTGGTCATACTTTAGTTTGGGGAACACATATTTACTATGAACTACAACTTTTGCCCCAATAAACTCCCAATTTACTGCTAATTAATAGTTAGTCAGGTTAGTTGTTGTAGTGGTTAAGTTGAGGTATGGTGTAGGATTGAGGGACGTAGAATAAGGTCATGCAGAATAAGACATTAATATGTGCTTTATAAGTACTAATGAACAGCCAATATCCTAGTAATATGCAAGCTAATAAGCAACTAGTTAACAGTGAGAATGTTGTCCAACCTTGATCTCACAAGAACTGTCAAGAACATGTGTAAGTCATATTTCACCCCAAAAACAAAAGAAAGAAACCCTCCAAGAAATTATATTTAGCTTAAAGAAAGTGGTTATCAGAACCATTAAGATTTTCATGACAATTAAGCATATTTTCCCCCACAATTGTCATTATCATATAAAGCACAAAATAATGCGAAATATCCCTTTAAGAGCTTATTATGTTTGTGAGGAGGGTATAGCTCCTTTAACTCCCTCTTCGAACTGTTGCCATCCAGTCGACGCTACAGAGCCCTGAGCACCAGAATAACCGGGCACAGGAACAGTTTCTTCACTCAGGCAATCCATCTCATGAACACTTCACAAGAAACTCACACACGTATACATACACACACACACACACACACACACACACACACATTATTATCTGTGTCTTGTCACTGTCATTCTGTGCACTGTGGAGCTTCTGTCACTACAAATTCCTAGTATGTGTAAACATACCTGGCAATAAATTATGTCATTTAGAATCTCATTATGATTCTAAATGACATGATGGAACTCCAGGATCAATTATACCAAAATCATATTGCCTTTCTGACGGATAGAGAAAAGATGAGCAAGCACCTTTATAAGTTAAATTAAAGTTTCTTTGCGAAAACTGCGTGGTACGTCAAATGCGTACATGGTGCATCAAATGATGAAAGATAGCTTTCTTTAACCTATGTCTTTAACAGGTTGCGTCACGTCTGCCCAGTAGGCCTTCACTGACGTCAGCACGGCATATAAATGAGCTACGCATGCGCTATAGTAGGATTCCCGCAGGACGCCGGAGGCAGGTTACCAAGCAACGTCCCAATGACCATATTAAAATTTAGACGCCAAGCCTTTGGCATAGTAGGATTCGTAAAATGACGCGCTGCGTGCACGGCTTGTGCGACTCTGGGTCCGTTAACTAGAAAGTTCAACACGTCTACTACACCAACAAAAGCAACAACTGTGCCCGATACATACAAATTAAATTAACAGGCGATGTAATGAGAGATCATACCAAGGATAAAGGTAGGAATGTATTTAACTTGCATTACAAATACTAAGGACTTTAATCAGAAAAAAACATAATGCAACGTGAACCCAGAGGACAATCTGTCATGGACAAACCAAGCTGATATTGTGGATGAGCAATATCTTTACAGAAAAGCTACTCAAATAAGTTACCCATTAACTTTACAAGTCTGCTAAAATGTCCTCGCGAGTTATTAGCTTTCTGAACAGGTTACCATGCCTGTAAACTACAAAATGTCCTCACAAACCAGCTCTAATTAGTAATAGTTAGTTAATTCAAGCGTGTAATGTACAAAATAAATAATGCTTCTCTTAATATAATGCTATATTTTGGGAAATTCACATATAGAGCACACAATAATAGTGCTAACTGAGTTAGCCACGGCTAGAGCTGCTAGCTCGACACTCACCCAGATAGTTCTCTCTGTGTTTATCCACTTTCACTTCATCCCAGTTGAACTGATCCTGACCCCCTCTCACCCCTCCAGATCTCGATGAGCCAAACATGACTTCTGCTCATCAAGGCACACTTTCAGTCTCCTAAAGGCACTGAGATGCTTTACACGTGTGTAGTAGAAGAATCAGGCCTTGGGTTTCCACAACATCCGGGAAACCGCTTGTCTTTACACAGTAACAAGCTCAGCACGAAGAGCTCTTTTAACAACCGCAATCATTATCTTGTCGACCAAGTCCTATTTGAAACGACTCAACAAAAACGATTCCTTACAGAAAAAGCGCGTGCGGTGTTGCTGTGTAAGAAGAATATGTGATGACAACATCATCTGCAGTTTGGCGCAGTTCTCGGGAAAGTGTATGTTCTAAAGATCTGCGAGAAATCTGACGTCATCAGGTATCAGTAATGGCTCTCATGCGAAAACCAGTCACTTGAGCGAGAAAGGAAGAGTTTAAACGGAGGGAGAAAGACATTCTCCGTATTTTTGATCACTTGTATCCAAATGTATGTGAGGATTATCTCCAGGCTTTTTTCGGGTGAGTTGAAAGGAGCTACTGCTTTAAATCATATGTGATGGTCGCCAATTGCATCGTCCTTTTTCTCTCAAGTGTTACAGTTTAGTTGTGAAGTGCCATTATGATGTTGACTTTTCATAAGGCTTAATTTTATTGCATACTTTCTTACACTAGTCATCACGTTCGATATGTTTCAAAGTGAACCTGCTGCTTTATGCTTTAGTTATATGCATTTAATACATGTGTAATGCATTATGCAAGCATGCGAATAATAATACAGCTGTGCATATGCCTGGATAGATTTATTTATAGTTTGAAAGGTTTATGATTGTATCTGTGTGAAGATATGGAAGCTATAGTGTGGTGCAAAGACTTCCAGTCCATTTTTGGAATTTAATATAAAAAAAGACCTAATAAGACATATTATCAGCCTAACATTTGAGGAAAAGCTCAATTGAAAAATGAACCTGAATTAGATGTTAATGAATGTTAGTGTTGTCCTGCATGATTAGAGAATGAAGCATCTTGTGCACTTCAATTGATGCAAGAGTTAGATCTCTATAAAGGAAATGTCAGATTTTCTAACAGCCAAGAGAAAGAAGCAGTGAAAAAAAGACTACATTTGGTGCTTTTCATCTCTTAAATGACACATCCTTGTTTACTTTCCTCGCTTCCTGGCTTCTCGTAATGTCAGGAAATGACGCAAGGATACAACTGAGCATGGAGAAATTGAAAGACAACTTTGTAAATTGGAATATTCCAAGGCCGTAAGCATGTCTTGAACATTAGGCGGTCCCTGTGTTTTTTTGGGGTGGTTCGTTTTTCTATTTAAAGAAATTAAATACTTAATTAATAATTATGAAAGAATGACATAATTTTGAATTTAAATGATTGCATATTTTCAATTCAAAAGGGTGAAATTACATTAAAAAGTTATGTAGTTTGCATCACTGTGTGTGGGTCATTAAACATATCCATCATAAAACAGTTGTCAAATATTAAATGTTTAGATACTTATATCTTACCATGAACGTACTCTTTCACTGTAAAAACGAAAAGCATCGCGTTGGATACATGGTTGGAATTCACACTCATCTTCAGTGAACATTAAGCCCTGCTGCCTTTGATTCAATTCAATTTTATTTGTATAGCGCTTTTCACAATACACATTGTTTCAAAGCAGCTTTACAGAAAGTGCATTTCATAGATGTACAGTAAAAATGTTAGAAAGACAATGTTAAAGAATAATGTTCGAAAAAGTTAATCAATCGTGTATTAATTTAGGCCATAACAACGCTGGCGTTGAGTCGTCTCTTCACAGGCGTGGAGTTGTCGCATCACAGGTGTTGGGGCATCCGAAGTCTCCATGAGAGGCTGGATACAAACTGGAGCTGACGAACTATTTACCTCGGGACTAGTGTCCCGAGATAACAACAGAAAAGCAGATGGGAAATAATTAGCGTAGCTGCTGTTCAGAATATTATATTAATGCTTTTGTTCCGATTTAACTGTAGTATAAAGGGTAATTATAATGTGAATGCTTGGCTGAAGAGATGCGTCTTTAATCTAGTTTTAAACTGGGACAGCGAGTCTGAACCTCGAACAATATCAGGAAGACTATTCCAGAGTTTAGGAGCTAAATGTAAAAATGCCCTCCCTCCTTTAGTGGACTTAGATATCCTAGGAATGACCAGAAGCCTAGAGTTTAGTGACCTTAAAGAGCGCGATGGATTGTAGGGCGATAGAAGATCCGTTAGATACACTGGAGCTAAACCATTTAGGGCTTTATAGGTCAGTCGCAGTACTTTGTAATTGATACGGAACTTTAATAGGTAACCAGTGTAGAGATGATAAAATTGGTGTTATATGATCATATTTTCTTGACCTAGTAAGAACTCTAGCAGCTGTGTTTTGGACTAACTGTAGTTTGTTTATTGAGGATGCAGGACAACCAGCTAATAAAGCATTACAGTAATCTAATCTCGAGGTCATGAATGCATGAACTAACTTTTCTGCATCAGAAATAGATAGCATGTTACGTAGCTTAGCAATGTTTCTAAGGTGGAAAAATGCCGTTCTTGTAACATATGAAATATGATTTTCGAATGTCAGGTTGCGGTCTAATATAACACCCAGGTCTTTTACTGTAGTGGATAAAGTGACAGGACATCCTTCCAAGGTAAAATTGTATTGTCAAATCAATCAAATCAAATCACTTTATTGTCACTCTACCATATGCACAAGTGCAACAGTAGGTGAAATTCTTAGGTGCAGTTCCGAGCAACATAGCAGTCATGACATGACATGTACAACATTTAAGCAACAACAGATTACACATCTGATGCGCACACAATTACTCACAGCACAGTATACACTACAATAAACAATAAATTGTGAGAGGTTTTGTGGGCAGTTTTTTGGACCAATAAGTAATACCTCCGTTTTATCTGAATTTAATAGCAGAAAATTACACGTCATCCAGTATTTAATATCTTCAACACACGCTGTCAGTTTAGATAATTTAGCGTTTTCATCCGGTCGTGATGAAATATATAATTGAGTGTCATCAGCATAACAGTGGAAATTAATTCCATGTTTTCTTATAATATTACCATGTGGCAGCATATATATTGAGAATAGCAGAGGGCCTAATACGGATCCTTGCGGCACCCCATAGTCTACTGACATCATCTTGGATTTTTCCCCATTTAGACAGACAAAATGGTAGCGGTCTGATAAGAACGATCTAAACCAGTTTAATGCCTGTCCCTGAACACCAGTATAATTTTGAAGTCGATCTATGAGTATTTTATGATCTATAGCATCGAACGCAGCACTAAGATCGAGTAGAACTAGTATTTAGATACAGCCTTGGTCAGAAGCTAGAAGTAAATCATTTGTGATTTTAACGAGTGCAGTTTCTGTGCTGTTATGTTCTGTGCTGATGTTTCTCCCTCAACTTGTTCCAAACCTGTATGAGTTTCTTTCTTTTGCTGAACACAAAAGAAAATGATTTTAAAGAATGTCAGTAACCAAAGCGTTGATGAACCCCATTGAATTTCATAGTAAGAAAAAAAAGTCAATGGGGACCATCAACTGTTAATACTGTTTTTTTTTTTTTTTTTCATTCAGCAGAAGAAATAAACTCATACAGGTTTTGAACAAGTTGAGGGAGAGAAAATGATGAAGCACCACCCCAAACTAGTCTCATGGCACGGGGTTGCACTGTATGACTTGCATTAAATGTCACGTGGAGCTTATTTATCCTCTTTTGGTGCCCCCCTCAGCACTTGGTGCCCTACAGGCAGCGCATGGTGCACATTCATTGTTTACGGTTTTATTGGTCCCTATTTAATTTAATACTTAGATATTATGTTTTATTGTAGGAGAGGATTTTATTCCAGTAGTGCAAAAGAGACATTTTTGCATTGATTGCACACTTAGAAAATCTGAAGGCTTGCATCGCTTTAGGAGAGACACAAGAAGTGAATAGTGTGACTCGCTTGAATTGTTGTATTGTATTGTGCATGTATTCTAAACGTCTTGGCTCTGATTTTGACAGTGAAGAGGAGCCGTTAGGACTTCCAAGCCCATTACCTTCAAGTGCCTTCTGTCACTCACAGCTGTGTTTGCTCTGAGACGTCACTTCAGCGCACACTGGAATAAGACTTAAGGCTATTTTCAAATCAAAGGTGCCACTTTAGGATTTTGCATATTACTTTGGCTGCCTTGCATTGTGATGCTGTTTATTAGGGATATGCAGTGATGGATGAAGTACACATTTTATGTTTTTAAAGGGTTAGTTCACCAAAAAATGAAAATTCTGTCATTAATTACTCATTATCATGTCATTCCAAACCCGTAAGACCTTCGTTCATCTTCGGAACACAAATTAAGATTTTTTTGATGAAATCCGAAAGCTCTCTGACCCCTCCATAGACTGCTATTTAGTTAACACTTTCAAGGCCCAGAAAGGTAGTAAAGGCATTGTTAAAATAGTCCATGTGACTACAGTGGTTCAACCTTAATGTTATAAAAAGACAAGAATACTTTTTGTGCGCAAAAAAACAAACAAAAATAACTTTATTCAACAATTGCTTCTTGTCTCCAGCCTCCTACAGAGTTTACGTTGAATAAACAGTGCAGTGCTTCTGAGTTCTACGGCCAAACGGCGGCTTACTTTTTTTTTTTTTTTGCACTAAAAATATTCTAGTCGCTTCATAACATTACGGTTGAACCACTGGAGTTACATAGACTATTTTAACAATGTTTTTCTGGGCCATGTTTTTATATTGCTGTCTACAGAGGGGGTCAGAGAGCGCGGATTTCAGATTAACAAAGGTCTTACGGGTTTGGGAGCGACATGATGGTTTTTGGGTAAAATAACCCCAGGGCTCGACATTAAGCCGGTTCACTCATCAAGATGGACATTTTGTGTGAGTTTGTCTGTTCAAGAGCAAGACTTGAAAGAGAACTCAATATCTGCACGCTGTGAGACGTGTGCGCGCTCTCGGATGAGTGCACAGAGACAAATTTTGTCACAGCGCGCGCAACTTCTCATTCGTGTATTCTGGCACGTCATCCGGGTGATGACGGCGAAAATGACTGGTCATATTCGAACATACGGCAGCACTCGCATACATTGAACAAAGTTTACAAAGAGAGAATTATTTGAAAAATTAAAAAAAAAAAAAAAAAAAAAAAGGTTCCGGTTGGGAAACACTGCAGAGACTACAAAGACAGTGTGTGTGTGTGCGCATGCGCCCGCTCATCTGTGCGTCGTGCGGCTGAAATCCGAACCAAGTCCAAACAATGGATGTTGAACCGGTCTTTTTTACCAGCTCCTCCATTTCGCTTTCAGCTATGTTTACTCAAGATGACCAATACGATGATGCATTACGGCAAGGTTTGATGGTTCTTCATCAGTTTTATAAGCAAATGAATTCCAAATTTCACGTCTACTCCTCTCTTTATTAATTCGTTTTGTGCATGATGAATGAAATTCAACTGCTGTATTAATTTTGTTCTATGTTGCCACATTTGCCGGTTTCACGTCAGTTTGGGTAGCGCACCTAGCGGTGAACTTCAGAACAGCAGCATATACCGAAATGAGCAAAATCATGATATTGTACCATTTGAAACCGGTATTTTCCCAGTACCGGTATACCGTGCATTCCTAAGTCAAAGTAGTCCTTTTAAATTTACTTTAAAAGTAAAGAGTTACCTACTTATCTTGTAGTAAGTTTCAAAAGATTGATTTTTGATTTGAGGTCCTTTATCACGTAAACTTATTCTCCATTAAACTGTTTTATGGAGTTTTTGTCTTTACTGAAAGTTTTTTTTTCTTTTTCTGAGCGACGTTTTGTCAGCTGAACAATCTGACTGTTGTTAAACAACAGTGCAATACATTTAACACACTATTCTGTCCCTCACAGCCTCGTTTTCATGACGAAAATTAAATATGGTTCAATCTGATATTATTTTGAATTACGAATAAAACACAAAAACAAAGGAAACCGGAAAAACAAAGTGTCTTCAAATGTGTGGTGGTGACAATATAGTATAAACATGGCGTACAATATAAAAACTGACCTTAGATGGTGTAGATTTGGCAGAGGTGACGTTGATTTGTAGAGAAAAAATGCTACATTTAAAGAGATTTTAATGAGAATAACCACTGAGAATAATGGGTCTCATTCACTTATAATTGATGGAATTCGCCTAATTCACCACACGTGCATGCACACATGAATTTGTTCTTAACCTCGTTCTGATGTTAATGAATTTTGCGTATTGTAAATGAGCGACTGCATGCCCAAGGTTAGTCATTTGGCATAAAACATCTCCATATAAGGGATTTCCACACAACCTTTCCTTTACAGCCATTCATCATCACTCCGTAAACATATGACACTCATATGATGCTCTCGTCTGAAAGATCCTCAAAAGTGTGACATCCTCAAAACAAGGTCAAACACAATAAACCCCTTTTCTACAGACACACAATAAATATAGCCTATATCTATATTTAACATACGTGTGTGTGGTTTCGGTTGTTCCTACCTTTTTTTTATGTATAATATAATATAATATAATATAATGATATATGTATAATAAAGTACGAAAGTTATTGGTGAATCATAATTTGTTTGTGAAAATTTGTAAAACATTTGTACATATATTTCACACACATACAGGTACATGTGTACCCAATGATAATTAACAAAAAATAGTCAATATTGTAATTAAAATTTTAGGGGAGGGGAAGTTTAATTGTCAAGAAAAAAATGAAAATCAAACTGAATAGACAAAAATAAGCCTTTCATGATTCAAAATAATTTTTCTTTTGATTTTGAAATGACTGAAATGCTGACCTGACCATTTATTTCTTAACTATATAATTTGAGCTTTATTTAAATTTGAATAGTTGAGTAGCTTAATGGGAAATATGACCATTCACATGTTGGCGCTGTTGTTTTTGTTATCGAGCACTAAGCAGATGTGTTTCTTAGTGCTGAGTCAGTCTGGCATAATATTTATGATACCATGGCAGTAACTTGTGAAAAGAAGGCTGGGTTGTTTGGCTGGAAGTTTGTCTTCCAGTGAGCTGATTGGAGAGGGATCATATCAGAAAACGCACACGCACACACACGTTCAGGTCATATTGAGTGTTGTGCATGTTTCTTTTGCACATTTGAGCAAGGTAAGCAATACAAACACAGAGCTTGAATTGTGACGTAAATTTACTTATTGGTATTATTAATGTATTGAAATATTGTTTTAATGCTTAAATATAAACCCTGTACCTAAGCCTTAAGAGAACAGTTTAATGAAAATTACATAATTGGCATTATTATTGGGTTTAATGCTTTTCTGTAGAAAAAAATAAGTTGGATTTTTGGTTTGTTTTATATGGTTGGGTCCTATTTGCAGGTTTGTTTTCTGGTGTAGTTTTGGTTTGGGGGGTTGAAGTGTGAATCGTTTTAGTGGGGTCCCAGGGCATATGCTCCCTCGTGAGATTTTTTGTTTGTTTGTTTATTTTTGCTAAATGGTCATGTCATCCACACATGCAAAGTTGGATACATAACTGCAATGAAAAAATAAGCTAGTTAACAATTACTTGTTTGCATAGGATATATGATGTATTTTATATTATTTAAGCACCTAAAACTTATCAGTTTGACAGAATTTTTGGTAACACTTTACAATAAATCTTCATTAGTTAACATGAAGAACTAACAATGAGCAATACATCTACAGCATTTATTAATCTTAGTTAATGTTAATTTCAACATTTACTAATACATTATTCAAATCAAAAGTTGTGTTTGTTAACATTAATTAATACACTGTGAACTAACATGATAAAAATCCAACTGTTCATTGTTTGTTTTACTAACATTAACAAAGAATATTGTAACGCATGTATTGTTCATTGTTAGTTCATGTTAGTTAATACATTAACTACTGTTAACAAATGAGACCTTATTGTAAAGTGTTGCTGAATTTTCAACTTCATCGTGCCATGAGAAGTCAATCTAACTTCACTTAACATTTTCTTTAATATTAAAATGCATTTCCTACTCCTTAACAGTTCATCAGGCTCTTAAAGGGAGAGTTCATCCAAAAATGAAAATTGTTATAATTTACTCACGTTCAAGTTGTTCCAAACCTGTATGAGTTTCTTTGTTCTGTTGAACACAAAAGAAGATATTTTTAAGAATATGGGGAACCAGACAGTTGACAGTAGCCATTGACTTCCATAGTATTTTTTTTTTCCTACTTTGGAAGTCAATGCTATCATCAACTGTCTGGTTACCCATATTCTTCAAAATATATTATTTTGTGTTCAACAGAACAAAGAATCTAATACAGGTTTTTGGGTGAACTAACCCTTTAAATTACTTTAAATGATCTTTTGGAATATATGTAGGTCAGGCCAAAAAAAATCACATGAAATGAAATGTCAGTAAATAAGACAACATCTGTATTGCAAACAGACGGAAAATATTCCGGAAAATAAAATCTATGACTATAGCAACTGTTCAGATCCGATTTGTGTCTGACATGTTCACGTTTTATGTGATGTGAAGTCACATAAACCATGTGAAATCTGATCAGAGCAGTCAGACCTAAACAGATTTCCAGAAATGCAATTTGAATAGGATTTCAAACCACATATAAATGTAGCTCAAAACTATTTGTAAAAATCGCATTTCATTTTTTTTTTTTGCTGTTCACACTTGTTAAATCTAATAGGATTTCAATTGGATATGCACAAAAATCGGATAAGGACTGGCAGTCTTTACAAGGCTTAAGTTCTAATGAAAGCTCAGAACGTGCGTCTAATTCTACGTTTCCATTAACCATGGTATTAATATTGTTGGGGGTTGTATTTTCTAGTTTTGATTATTGGGGAGGGGTCCGCCTGGAAACTATGACCCTGGGTACAATACAGGATCTGTAATTTTCCACTGTCGTAGTAATTAATAAGCCCTTAGTGGATTGGCTCATCTGAACACTCAGCTAACAAGCTGTTGTGCTCCAGTCCTGTTCGAACATGTTGAGACAGGAAACAGGACTTTAACATAAAGAAGTCACTACACTACTGGTTACAATTATTTTTTTTCTAATTTATTGTTTTTCTAATGCTCACCAAGGCTGCATTTATTTGATAATATTGTGAAATATTATAAAAATAAAAATAAATAAGTATTTTAATATACAAATTTTCAGCATCATTACTCCAGTCTTCAGTGTCACATGATCCCACAGAAATCATTCTAATATGCTGATTTGATGCTCAAAAACATTTCTTGTTATGATCTGCTTAATATTGATTGATTTCATTTCAAGGTCTTAATTTTAAGGTAAAAATGTAATATCATCCTAAAATAGCTGGATTTTGGGTGAGAAAACTTTGTCATTTCAAATATACAATAAATGTCTTTAAATGGAAAGTTTCTCCCTTTTGTAGACCTTTTGTATTTATTGCTCAGGTCATTACCAAGAGCTAGTTTCGTAAAGATTTAGACTGATTCATCATTGTACAAATGTGACTTTAATCTGAAAGTGTCATTTTCTGAAAGCCTCTTTTTCTGAAAGCCTCTTTTCTCTCTCTGTCTGTGGTGTGTTTGCAGCGATGGCTGGACCGAGGCCTGTGGTGATGAGTGGACCCTCCGGGGCTGGGAAAAGCACTCTGCTAAAGAAACTGCTCAAGGAGTTTGATGGTGTATTTGGCTTCAGCGTTTCCCGTAAGTCACATACTGTATGTGACACAAGTAAAAATGCTGAACCAGCAAATATTTTGTGGGAACTTTTAACTAGGGAAAAGGGTTTTTATTTTTTTCTTAATTAAGATTTGTCTTTTGCCAGATACGACGCGAAGCCCCCGTCCAGGAGAGGAGAACGGCAAAGGTTAGGCTTTTGATCTTGAGTGGTACAGATTACCCTGTTGGGTATAATAACTACACGCTATGAAGCATTAGTAAATAGTTAATTCATCATTTATAAAGCATTAGTAGACATTAGTAAGCAGTTTATAAATAACGCTATAAATGCTTTATTCTTGATTTATAAGCATATCTATAATGTGTTTAATAATTGTATTTTCATACTTTATAAATGTTCAATTTATAATTTCTAAATTAAGTGTTATATTATTTACAAACCAGTTATTTAGGAATTGTCAGTGGTTCATAAGATAATTTAGAAAGTGTAAGTAAAGGATTAATAAACTATTTAAATGTACATTTATACATCTTATTATTTAGACCTATAATAATAGTTACTCAGTGTGTTAATGAATGCTTTATTAACATGTATTCATACTGTAATTCATAATTAATTCAGGTAGTTATAAAATATATACTAGTTGTCAGTTAACTATTTCTGTGAGCTCATCTAAAGTGAGGACTATTTATGCTTCAGAAAGCTTTTATAAAGGAGATTTAAAGGCTCAGTTCTCTTCTGCACGGCTGTTCTCTTTTATTTGTTGTATTTTGTCAGAATAATAATCATACGCTGTTTGTTAATTGGCCAGAGGAGAACTGGCACCCCGACTGAGCCTGGTTTCTCCCAAGGTTTATTTTTCTCCATTAGGTCACCTAATGGGGTTTTGGTTTCCTTGCCTTTAGCTTGGCTTGCTTAGTTGGGGACAATAAATAAATACATTTTTCTACTAAATATCCAAATACATCTAATTATTAAACTAAATGAACCATATAAACTAAATTACTGTTATATTAAATTATATAAACAAACTATTATGCTAAGTGACAGTGAATAGTAAAGGAAGAGTGTGTGTGTGTAAGGGTTGTTCAGGTATACCCTATGTTATGGGGACAAAGATGGCAATATCCGAGGTCCTTGGGGGACATTTTTTGGTCCCCATGAGGAAAACGGCTTATAAATCAAAGTAAATGAAAAATTTTATTGAAAAGAATGTAAAACGTTTTCTGTGATGGGTAGGGTTAGGTTTAGGGGATAGAATATACAGTTTGTACTATATAAAAGTCAGTGTCCAAGTAAAGTCCCAATTAAATTGAAAAACCAACGTGTTTGTTTGTTTGTATAAATGCAATTATAACAAATATCAGTCATAGCATATATAGGATATATCAGCATATTGATAAGCAAATGGGATATTATCCTTAAGTACCACTGTTACTTCCTCTTTTCTTCACATTGTTGTGAACCGACAAATGCAGCTATGTAAATAAATGAAACCCCTCAAATAAGCTTTGCAGATTTGTGCTGTCAGTTGCATGCTGTTTTCAATTGGTATTCTGGCTGATTAAAGTATAATAGCAACATATTGGAATATCAGTTTTCAAAGTCAGTCAAAACTGTCAATGAGTGATGCATCTTCTGAAAATTTTTTTTTTTTCCCTCAGATTATCATTACGTTACCAGGGAAGTTATGCAGGCGAGCATAGCAAATGGTGAATTTATTGAAAATGCCGAATTTTCAGGGAACATGTATGGAACAAGGTACCGCCCTCTATGGAAAGTCTTGTTTGTATGTGAAGGGACATCTTTCTTTTGAAACCACTGATAAGTGTTTGTTCTTATCGAATGGTCTATAACTTGACACACTTGTCCTCATATTCAAACTTCAGAAAAATGTATGCAGAAATATATCTGTAATTATAACTAACTTCACTTTTGCCCTCTTCACAGTAAAGCAGCTGTACAGGCTGTTCAGGCCAAAAATTTGATTTGCATTTTGGACATTGACATGCAGGGAGTGAAGAACATCAAGAGGACCGATCTCAAGCCCATCTATGTGTCCATTCAGGCCCCGTCAATTGACATCCTGGTAAGAAATACCAGTTTAATTGGGACATCTAAGTAGCTTTTATAAGCATGCCTTGGAAAAAAACATTACAGCTGTGCATCTTCTTGAGACAAAACAATGGCATTGACACACCCTATATTGCCAAAAGTTTTGGGACACCTGTCTTTATGGACCTTGCTTTGTGCACTGGTGCGCAGTCATGTTTGAACAGGAAAGGGTCATCCCCAAACTGTTCCCACAAAGTTGGGAGCATGGAATTGTACCAAATGACGCATTTAAGAGTTCCTTTCACTGGAACTAAGGGGCCAAGCCCAACCTCTGAAAAACAACCCCCACACCATAATCCCCCCACCACCAAACTTTACACCTGGCACAATGCAGTCAGGCAAGTACTGTTCTTCTGGCAACCACCGAACCCAGACTCTTCCATCGGATTGCCAGACAGAGAACTGTGATTTGTCACTCCAGAGAACACGTCTCCACTGCTCTAGAGTCCAGTGGTGGTGTGCTTTACACCACTGCATCCAACGCTTTGCATTGCACTTGGTGATGTAAAGTTTGGATGCAGCTGCTCGGCCATGGAAACCCATTCCATGAAGCTCTAAGTTTGGAGGTCTGTAGCTATTGACTGCAGAAAGTTGGGGACTTCTGTGCGCCTCGCTTCTGTGATTTTTACGAGTTGCTGTTGTTCCCAATTGCTTCCACTCTGTTATAATACCACTAATAGTTGACCGTAGAATATTTATTAGTGAGGAAATTTCACAAATGGACTTATTCCACAGGTGGCAATTCGCTGAGCTCCTGAGAGTGACCCATTCTTTCACAAATGTTTGTAGAAGCAGTCTGCATGCATAGGTACTTGATTTTATACACCTGTGGCAATGGAAGTGATTATAACACCTGAATTAAATTATTTGGAGCTGTGTCCCAATACTTTTGACAATATATAGTGTATTTTAAGATTTGTCAATTCAAGTTGCTTTCAGTTAAAACCGCTCAAACATGCATTTTAGTCTGGGACTAGCTTAAGCCTGGGTAAATGATCGCTCTCTCTCCCCAAATATTATGTTTACATGTCTTCACCTTTTAATCTTAAATGTATAACTGTATTTATAATTTCTTTTTAGGAAAAACGATTAAGGGATCGAAAAACTGAATCTGAGGAAAGTTTACAAAAGCGTTTAGATGCAGCCAAAGTTGACGTGGAAATAAGCAAGTATCCATTCCTATACTAAAATGTTTTAATAAAATGCTGCAATTTTTCACATCTAGAATAGCATGCTAACCGTTATATATCCATATTTCAGGCAAAGAGCCTGGATTATTTGATGTGGTCATAATCAATGATGATCTTGACGCAGCGTATGGGAAATTAAAAGATGCTCTTCTCGAGGTAAAATTTTCCAGTCTAAATGTTCATAACTAGGAGTGTAATGGTACGGGATTTTGAAGTATTTCACACACAGTATTAAGGTGCATTGCTAATAACAATGTGAATAATATAATTTTTAGTAGACACTCGGCTGATCAACACACAGAGACATTATATCTCATAGCTCAACACACAGAGACATTATATTGACAGTTATATCCAGTTCTTTAATTTTATTTTGGATTTCTTTGAAACTCTCAGATGAACAATATCCAATTGAGCAAAAAATATTTATTATCATCGAAAACACTATTACACATTTGAAAGTTAAAAAAAAAAAAATTGCCCCATAGTACTTTCTAGGGTTGTCCAACGTACCAGTTCCAATTGGTGCTAAAAAAGAAATTGACGTTACCAACATTTCTTTACCAGGTATATTCGACAGACGCTGCTTTCAAATGCTCTTGTTCGTGTCTGTTTGAGTGCTCTCTGAGCCTCAAAGGTTTCTATTTACAGCGTGTATCCAATCCCAATCATCTGTTGAGTGCATGATGCGCTAGTCAGCAAATTAGTCAGAATCCGCTCAATACCGTAAAAGAACCTGTAGGATTAAGCTTTAGAGATTGAGAGCCTTATTAAATAAAGGGAGGCTCTTTTGCTTTCTATTTATTACACATTCACAATCTGAATAGAAGTTTAATTTTTCATGCTGCTCAGTACACTGCAAAGTTTCTGGATTGACAACTGTATTGAAATGCGTGATTTAATCGGAAACTGCAAAGATTGACAGTGATAACCAATGGATGAGACAAAATGGAAAAAATTTTTTATAGTACTTAATTTAACAGTTTTTGCTCTGGTGCTGAAATTTGTACCGAGAACCGGTATTGTTACTGACTACTGAAATTTTGGTACCGTGACAACCCCAGTACTATTTTTTTTTTAATCATTATTAGTTTACAACAACAACAAAAATTCTCTCTGACTGTGTATTGTATGAATATAAAATGTCAAATGTATGTTGTTCATAATAAGTGTTAACTCTGATGTGTTATTTGTTCTACTGAGATTCCGGTTACACTTTATTTTAAAGGCATAGTTCACCCAAAAATGAAAACTTCCCCATAATTTACTCACCCTCAAGCCATCCTAGGTGTAAATGACATTCTTCTTTCAGACAAATACAATCAGAGTTTTATTAAAAAATGTCCTGGCTAGGGTGGCTTGAGGGTGAGTAAATTATGGGATAAAGAACTATCCCTTTAAAGGTGAAGTGACTTATACTCCGGTAAGTACTAAGCAATATTAATTAACTACATGTACTTATTATAGAGTTATGGTTTGGTTTAGGGTTAGATACTTGTAATGATGCTCAATTTACTGTTATTACTATAGTACATGTAGTAACGTGTAACTACATCATCTTAAATTAAAGTGTTACAGAGGTTCCTGCTGCCCTCCTGGCCACTCCCGTAACAAACCCTAACTATACTGGGACTGGGGAATTCCGTCTTGAGTGACCGTTAAATGAATGGAGAATTTAGATATTTTTGAGCATAATTGAATGTATAATAATAGAAATCGAATTCTTTTACTTAGACTCCACCTGTATTTAAAATCACAGTGTACCGCAAAATCATCATCATACCATTACATCCTCATTAATTTTAAAATAACTCTCGTGTCTTTCTTCATCTCTATAATGCCTAGTTTTATCTTTGACATCTCATGTGAAAATATTTCATTTGCACATGATTTTTTTTCTTCCTCTTAACAGGAAATCGAAAAGGTCAGAGACTCCAACAAATCCTAGATGAGAACACACTGGCCAACAACAGCAACCTCTCTATTCACTTCCAGCTTCCCAAGTTTTCAAATCTGAACATTCCACCCAGGGAAGACTTAATGAAGTTTGGTCAATACTCCAACAAAGCTGAATGTAAAATATATTCATTACTGAAAGGTGCATACTAATATATTCCATGTTCAGTGTATTTTTTGACTGTATGTATGTTACTTCATTCCAGGGCTAAAGCTAAAAACATGTAAGATTCAACCAAAAAACTCTCAAGGCCTTGTCTTTGAAACAGTTTCTGTTTTTATTTTTTATAACGAATGAAGATTGCTATATCTTGGCTATGTTGATTGCTATATCTATTTGGTATTCATGTGTCTAACTGGCATGTTCACTAAGTTATTGTTTTTCCATGCTGATCTTTTGATAACTTGCAGATTTTGTCTTCGTTGCTGCTGTATACACATTGGATAAGCAGCTTTCCATTTGTGATATTTAAACATTTTAGCTATTATCGGCATATATAGGCAGTGTGCTACACGATAGCATCTGAATGTCTGACATGGTAAAAGTCAAGCAAAGCTTCTTTTCTTAACTAATAATTAATTCTTAAATAATGGTAATGGTTGCTTCCCATATGCTGGTGTCTTGAATTGTGACCATGTTTCACATGCATATTGCTTATATCAAAGTGAAATATTGTCCTATTTTTAACAAAACATGATCTTTGTTTTCTAAAGAGTTCAAAGGCAATACAGGTGTTGTTTCAGACTTTTAGTGTAAGTCAGCTCAAACACAGCCACAAACCCTGTTGCAGTAAGTTAATTTGAAAGCCAAAGTAAAGCATAATTTTAAAGTCGATTTGTTTACACCCTTTAAACATTTAAAGTGATTTCACATGATTACCTTGATAAATATTTCCTTCCCATATGTCAAATATCATGAGCTATGTGGTTCCAGTTTACCTGATGTTATAATAGATTGACTTTTAAAATGCTTTTTTGTTGTTGTTGAACACACACTGTGGCTGCAGTTCAGTAGAAAAGAGTTTGGCATCGTCTTAAAGTTTATATTTGTTTCTCCCACTGTGTGTGACTTGCTGTCCATCAAGTGTAAAAGCAATGCAATATAATATAAATTGTGATGTATACACATGAAGTTGGAACAAAGGTTTTCTTAAAATATCACAATTTTAAAGAATCTAAGGAAACCAAATTACCAGAAACCAGATGTTTTTGAAATGTAGAACGATACTGTGTAATTTGTTTTGGTTTTTGCATATACATTTTTTTTTTTTTCACTTTTAAATTATGTCTCTAGGGTTTTTGTTTAGTAATCCCAGAAGGTGCTCTTTGGTTGGGTTTCAATTGTATTTATAGACAAAAAGATCCAAGGCCCTTCTCTAGGGTATCTTTCAAAAACATAAAACCTATTTCAGACTTTTATTTTATTCCTTGGTGCTTAGTGGTGTATATGAAATCTGAGAAATGCATTTAATGTCACAAATGTATAAACCAAATGACACTTTTCTTTTTTTTATTCTAAAACTACATGTACCGTGCAGGTTTAATAAAACTACACTATTACAGTGAAGCATATGACTGATTAGTTGTCAATGGAAATTTAAATTGTGATCTCGTATTTGCAACTTTGAATTCAAAATTCACTGACATGGTCCATTTCACCTTGAATGCCATCTATATCACTTTAAACTACAATTCGCATTGTACTTGATAGTTAAGAAAGTGAATGGACATCTTTATTTTGGTCTGTGTCTGTAGAATCATAATTCATTGTAGCTTAACATCTTTTGTGAATGTCGATGGCGGTCATCGAGTCAGATATATCAGTCTTACAGAGTGGCGAACCATTTGTTTTTATTCCAGGAAATTGTTTCTTTTAATGAAATATTAAAGCTCTCAGCGGAACAAATTCTAGTGCTTAAATGTATTAAAATATTTTTGATAGCAATCAAGCAGGTTTCCACAAGCTTAAGATTGTGAGAAACAAGGGTATAATACAAAAGTTCAAAATGTAACAAAACATTTTGAAATGAGGCAAATGTGAAACTGAACTCAACAAAAGAAGCAAGTTGCTGGCTAAAATGCACATCAGCCACACTTGAGATGACAACACCACAAACAACTTTACGCAATAAACAGTGAACTGAGTGACCTTTTGAAGCAGGCTGTTATATATTGTGATTAATTGCTCATGATCTCAAAACAAAAAAAGATGCTATGTGCCTTCTCAAGTTCACAGGCTACCATGAGATTTATACCAGGTGTCCTTAATTACTTTAAAATGTATAATAAATTAGACACTGTAAAATCAGTTACAAGAGTGGAGTTGAGTGATATGTTGCTGGTTGTGAATATCAGAGCACGGCTACACCACCATCACAGCGGCTTGTGATCATGTTACCAATCTCTGTCCATGTGTCCAGGTGGGGGTCATAGATTTCGACCGAGTCAACAGTAACCGGTGCTGAAAAGTCCCGGCTAGTGGTCCGACCACCCACTGCATATAACAAACCATTAACGGCCGCAACTGTTACCCCAGCACGCGGGACAGCCATCGACGCCACCTCTATCCACTTCTCCTATAAGAACAGAGCCATATACAGCATTAAAAGTCAAAAATCAAAACATTTGCATAAAGGGTCAACTTGATATCATGTGGACCAGACTTTATGGAATCCTAACCTCCTCTAGGCAATACTTTTCCACAGTGTCCAGTGATCCCAGGGCCTCATTCCAGCCTCCTACAGCGTAGATGCAGTTATTGAGACTAGCCACACCCACGTACGCCCGTCGGGTCGCCATGACAGGGAGGGCGCTCCAGCGGCGAGAGATTGGGTCGTAAGCCTCAGCCGAGCGCAGCTCCGTTCCCTCATCACTGATGCCACCAATCACATAGATGAAGCCTGGAACATTCACACACAATAATTAAGACAAGGGCCTGCATACTCTTTCCATACTTCCACAGTGCATTTTCACACTTCCGATCACATCGTCCTGAAGTCACTGGGGTTTTGGTTAAATGCCTGAAATATGGTCTGTGGTGAACATAAGCTCAAGATAGGTTCAGGTTTTATTCTATGATATAAAATACATCAGTGGTTCTCAAACCTGTCCTGGAGTATCATGGAGTATCATAGCACGTTTTGTATGTCTCCCTATATCTGATACACCCATTTCAGGTCTTGCAGTCTATACTAATGAGCTCATGAGTTGAGCCGGTTGCATAAACCGTTAAGACTAGTCTTACAAGTTAGACATACATTTTTTTCTTTAAGACTGTTCATAACTTTTTAAAAACAGTTACATAAAAACATAGACTAGCCTAATTTGATACGAAAAGTAAGACATAATGCCACTTGCCTAACTGCTAGTGGCTCATTCTAAGACACTGTCTTAACATAATGGCTTAGTTTATGCAACTGGCCCCAGGTGTGATAGATGAGGGAGACATACAAAATGTGCAGGGCTGGTGGTAGTCCAGGACAGGTTTGAGAACCACTGAAATACATCATACCTGCTTGTGATTTTTTTAAATATTTTACTTGTCTCGCACTCTTGCAAACTATTCTAATTCAAACTTTCAAGGAAACTATTTTTTTAAATAAAGACTTGTTGTTGGAAGCTTAGTGATGGTGACACTAAAGTCATGTGACTGTGATATAGTTCGTTTATAGGCTACGTTTAGCTTAAGCCGATTGTATTTAGGCTTTGAAATTCATAAAAGTTGTTCATTTGTGAAGATTATCATGAACAAAATGTTTAAAGGTCCCATGGCATGGCATGTTTTATTTTATAATGTATTCTGAGGTGTACTTATATTGTTAGTTTGATTTTTACATCATAAAATGTCATAATTTAGAAATAAGAGAGAACGTGCTCCTGTGAGAGACGCGCTCGCATGGAGACTGAGTTCAGCTCCATGCCCAGGAATATCGCATTCTGGCTGGGTGTAAAATTGCTTTTGTTCACATTCACCCTGAAGCCCAGAGATGTGACGTGCACGAGCACACGGCAGGTGTCCTGCTACACCTTTTCCCTCGAATCAGCTATGATGAGCCAATCGTCTATGTATGCCAGGATCCGTAGACCAGACATTCTCAGGGGAGTCAAGCCCGCTTCCTTGCACAGACAAAAGGTGTGGGGGCTTAGGCTTAACCCAAAGAAGAGGACCGTGAATTCGTAACAAATGCCTTGATAGGTGAAACGAAGAAACTTCCTGTGTGGTGGATAAATGCTTATGTGGAAAAAAGCATCTTTCAGATCGACCGATGTGAACCAGTCATTCCGTTTTATGGCGCGGGCGAGCGAACCATGAGTTAACATTCTGAAATTGTATTTCCTCAAATGTTTGTTCAGCACCCTGAGGTCCAGAAGAGAACGGAGGGAACCGTCCTCCTTTGGAACCAGGAAATAATGAGAATAAAAACCCCTTTATAAGATTAGGGGGTACCACCTGAATTGCACCTTTGCTCAGAAGAGAGGAGATCTCCTCCTTCAGAACGTGGGCCGTGCTTTCCTCTGCGTGAGAAAAAAGAATGCTGCTGAAACGTGGGGGTTTCATAGCAAACTGCAGACGATAGCCCTGCGATATTGTACACATTTTCCATTCAGGTCGGGTGGCAGTTCGCCAAGCTGACACACAGCTCGCGAGCGTGCCAACCCGAATCATGCCCAGCTGGCTTATTTGTGATGCAATGACACCCTCTAGTGGGGAAACTAGGGACGGTAAGTGTTGGTTCATAGAGGTGTCCACTCTTTGCAGAGAAAAGTGCTTTCCCTGCAGAGAGAGGGTATCTCTCTGTAACAAATTCATTTGATTTGTTTGATTAAATGTGTTTTTTGTGGGGTTTTTTGTGTTTAGATTTTTTGGGGCTGGTCAGCCCAGACAAGAGCAGTCGCGCCCCGGGAAGTCACTGAATAGCTGTGCGCTGTCGTCACCGTGTCCCACATCCGAGTCCGAAAAGTCAAGCTCGCCGCACTGGGTAGCAGTGACTTTAAAGCGGCGTCGCAAGAGTTTCTTAGGCAGCACTAGGCAGTGATTGCAGTTCTCCGGATTCTCTATGGCTTCTTGCGCGTACTTGAGGCCCAAGCAACCCACACTGAAAGGGTGAAGATCCTCAGCAGCAATAAGAGCACCACACGCGGTCGGGCAGACCCATGATAAGCTAGCACAGGAAAAAGCAGGAATAGAGAGCAAAATACAGGCAAATAACTCAGAAAAATCTGTGGCGGCAGCCGTGGAACAGGAAAGACGAGCGAGAGCGCAGGCGGGTCCGAGAGCAGACACAGAGAAACTGGCAGAATAGAAACTGTCACGCCTGATGGATCTCGAACACGAGATGATGAAAGAGAACTACTTGTTATCTAATGTGCAGTGTTTCCGTACCAAAGCACGTGAAATTTAGGCAGGCGATTGGGTGTCTGTTGTTAAAGGGCTAGTTCACCCAAAAATGAAAATTAGCCCATAATTTACTCCCACTCAAGCCATTGTATATGACTTTCTTCTTTCAGCCAAACAATCAGATTTATATAAAAAAACTATCCTGGCTCTTCCAAGCTTTATAATGGGAGTAAACAGAGCCTAAGTTTTTGAAGCTGCAAAAAGCACATCCATCATAAAAGCAATCCATCATAAAAGTAATCCATACGGCATGAGGGGTCAATAAAGGCCTTCTGAAGCGAAGCTTTTTTGTAATAAAAAATACCTATAATTATAACTTTATAAACTGTAATCAATAGCTTCCAGTAACGTCCGTCCGTGTGTTCACGAGAGAGCCGAGTTCAGCCGTATGACGTAGGGCTAGGCAACAAACTCAAGCCCTTCCCACATTTCTCTTTAAAACTTCTCGTTTTAGACTTCTAATTTGTGACCAGTGTTTTGCTCTATCCTCTGCGCTTCTACATTCATCAATACGTCATGCGTCGGGTCACTCTTCTACCATAACTAGACTCGTGTATGGCCATTACCAGAAGCCAGTTATTATAGTTTATAGATATAAATATGGATATTTTTCTTACAAAAACACTTCAGTTCACAAGGCCCTTATTAACACCTTGGAGCCGTATGGATTACTTTTATAAATGGATGGATGCCCTTTTTTGGGCCTCAAAAAACAAGGTACCTTTCACTCCCATTATAGACTTGGAAGAGCCAGGATATTTTTTAATATAACTCTGATTGTGTTCATCAGAAAGAAGAAGGTCATATACACCTAGTGTGGCTTGAGGGTGAGTGAATCATGGGATCATTTTCATTTTTAAGTGAACTAACCCTTTAAGTATCTAGCCAAAACATTCTAACACTGCATCGTTTCACACTGTACAAGTTTGGCACCGCAATCCACAAAAGTTGAGCAAACCCTGCTGTGGAGAGCCTTTTTGATGAAAGAAGAGGTCTAATGTTGTATAAAGTTAAGAATCATGCACAATTAGGCCAGGTAAATGTATTATAAACGTAAAAAGGGTCCAGTTTCATTTTATATTGAATTTAATACTACACTATTTAAAATAAATTAGTATAAATTATGAAACAAAGTGGATGTTCAAGTATACTAATATATTAAACCTTTAAAAGTAATTTATTGGTCATTAATATGGTCCAGTTATCCATGAGGACATACCTTGCAGCTCACAGCAGCCAAAATAATATCGAGGAATAGCCAAGCTCCCAATAACCTCCCATTTATTTTCTGCTGGGTCATATCGTTCCATGGTCTTCCCAATTTCAGAGCCAATCCAGCCCCCTGAAACAATAAACAACATTTATATGTATGCATTTGGAAGACACTTTTATCCAAAGTGACTTATATTGCCCCCAAAGTATGCATTTTATCAGTTCATGCATTGCCTGGAAACCCATTAACTTGGCGTTGCCAGAGCTATGCTGAACTACAGGAATGTTGCTAGACGCGTTCATGCAATCAATCACATGGTGTTATAGCGCAACTAAACAAAACCCTGAAAAGAGCAACAGACGCACAGTGGGAGTGAAGTCACCCTGGCAGAAAGCATCTAAATTTGCATACCAAGTGCATAAAGAGCTCCATGACAGGAACAAACTCCAACCCCACAGCGTGGATAGGTCAGAGACGCCACTGCCGCCCACTGCTTGGTCACTGGGTCATACCGCTCTGTACAGTCGAAGATCATGGAGTCTTTTTCTCCTGTGAAATACAAGATGGCAGTATGTTTATCATTGTCTCATAAGACATTATATCCTAAATACTATTTTAGTACATTTATATGTGTTTGCTAGAATGTTCTGGATGGATGCTCTGGTGCTGACTTAATAGCCAAGTAGCATAAGCCCATATTCTGATCTCTAAACTCAGATCTCATTTTCAGTATAAAGGCATATAATGATAACTACAGTATATTCTAATTCTATGAGAATAGTGAAATCCACACAACATTTATAATGCTAACGAAACAAAGTTGGGCCTAGGACCCTTACTTCCAGTGAAGGGAAATCTTAAAGGGTTAGTTCACCCAAAAATATAAATGCCTCCAAACCCGTAAGACTTTC